>CM071841.1:54267073-55517073 GCA_036507285.1 Trichosanthes cucumerina
TGAGAGAATTCTTCTTCTCTTCTTTGATGAAAATAAAAAAAAAAAAAATGAGAGAATGAGATACATTCCTTCTTGCAAGAAGGGTTTATATAGTGGACTTGATGGAGTTAAAATCTCCACATAATTACCACTTTACCACAACCATAGGTTATGCAAATCTCATTTGCATAACAACATAATATAAGATATCTCATATCTCATATTGCAAATCTCACTTGCAATAATCTTGGATTAATTAAATTGAATCACATTCAATTTAATTTCTCTCAATAAATTTCTCCAATTAGCCCTAATTCAACAATTAGGCTAACCTATAGTTTATTATGAATCTCATTCACATTAAACTATATATTATATCATTCATATCTCATATAAATGACATAAATGCCCTTAAAGTGAAATTGAACACTTCAATTTCATACCAAAACATTAACCTTTCTTTTAACCCAGATTGAGCCAAGCGAGGGACCTAATGGACCTACAATGACGGGCTCCAATGATCTGAGATTAACCTTTCAAACTCTTTGACCCGGTTAATCAACATTCATTAGCTACGGTAACACTCCACTGTAGCCCGTAGCTGCACTCCCGTCAGTGCAGAATAATACGTGTCCACTGATATAACCAATGCCCATGAGTCGATCCTTCACAGGTTGTTCGTAGACACGGTTGGGTCAAAATACCGTTTTACCCCTGTGTCTACCTCTTGTTCCTTAAGTCCCCACTGCTCCTCTAATGAACAACATATTGTGATGGTCCAACCATACACAACACCCTTCTCGGGCCAGTGAGAAGGTGGGCGCCCGTTGTCCAAGCCCTGGAGACAGCACTTAAGGGAACAACCCTCTAGTTTCCCTAAAGGCGGAAGCGAGTGAATTCCATCTCGCGTAGTTAAGTTCCCAACTCCCTACTTGGTCCTATCACGAGAAGATAGGCATATTGGGCGAGTAAAGCGTGACCACCCTCACCCGTACTAGTCAAAGGACGGACCACTCGCGAGGCGGAGTCCGTAACACGCTCAAGATTCAGGTCGAGTCACTAATGGTCATCTACGAAGTTATTAGTCTTTACTGTCAACGGTGTTACATCAAAAGGTCTAATAATTCACGGCCCGGTCTTGTATAATCTCATTGCACAGGATGCCCCCACTCGCATGTCAAACACATGAACGAGTCAGATCACCTCGTTTGTATCTAATACAAAGCGGGCCGCATCCACAGTGTATCCAGTATTAGGTCTCCAACCCTATCCATATACTGTAGACCGTTCGGGTCATTAACTCGAACGTGATCCTCCCTGGAGCTTAGTTTATTGGAAAAGTTTATAAATATTGCGAGACACAAAGTGATGAAATGAATAGCTCTTATTAATTTCAAATAACATATTACAAACACGAGATTAGGACAAAAATCCCAACAACAATAAACTAGGGCATTGAATACTCGTTTACATATCTCCCACTTGCCCTAGTCAGGAAGTACTCGAAGACCTAGACTCTCTTGGTGACCCTCAAACACCTTAGCCGTGAGGGGCTTTGTAAATTGATCAGCTACGTTGTGCTCTGATGCTATCTGTGTGATTGTCACGTTGTCTCGATGCACAATCTCCCATATCAGATGATACTTCCGCTCAATGTGTTTGCCTCTCTTATGGCTCTGAGGCTCTCTGGAGTTGGCTACTGCACCACTGTTGTCACAAAAAAGTGTGATCGACAAGTTCATATTTGGAAAAACTTCTATATCCGTCATGAACTTCCTAAGCCAAACAGCTTCCTTTGCAGTTTCACAAGCCGCAACGTACTCCGCTTCCATAGTGGAATCAGCGATGCATCTCTGCTTGATGCTTCGCCATACTACAACTCCTCTATTCAGAATGAAGGTTGACCCCGAAGTGGATTTCCTAGAATCCTTATCGGTCTGAAAGTCAGAATCTGTGTATCCCGTAAGGATCAAATCCCCACTCCGATGCACTAAGTTGTAGTTCCTCGTTCTCCTAAGATACTTGAGGATTGCCTTTACAGTTGTCCAGTTATCTAATCCCTGATTGGATTAATAACTACTGACAATCCCTACTGCATAACAGATGTCGGGCCTAATACACAGCATGGCATATATGAGGCTCCCTACAGCTGAAGCATAGGGGATCCGTCTCATATCCTCAACCTCTTGAGGAGTCTTAGGACACTGATCCTTAGACAGGTGAATCCCGTGCCTGAAAGGCAGCAAGCCCTTCTTGGAGTTCTGCATCTTATATCTAGACATAATCTTGTCAATATAAGACGCTTGAGACATGGTCAGCGTTCTGTTCTTCCGGTTTCGGACAATCTGGATACCTAGAACATGCTGAGCTTCTCCCAAATCTTTCATTTGGAATTGCAAAGCTATCCAATTTTTTACGTCAGTAAGAAATCCTACCTCATTCCCAATGAGAAGAATATCATCCACGTATAATATCAGAAATGTGATAGTTTTGTCGACGATTTTCTTGTAGACACAAGGCTCGTCAACATTCTTATCAAAGCCATAAGATTTGATCCTCATCAAACCTTATATTCCAAGACATCGAGGCTTGTTTCAGTTCAGAAATAGACCTATGAAGCCGACAAACCTTTTGCTCTTGGCCTTAGGTTATTAACCCTTTTGGTTGATCCATGTAGATGGTTTCATCAAGGTTGCCATTAAGAAAGGCGGTCTTGACATCCATCTGCCATACCATATAGTCATAATACGCGGCAATGGCCAGAAGGATCCTGATCGACTTTACCATGACAACAGGTGAAAAGGTTTCCTCATAGTCAACTCCTTCGACCTGGGTAAAACCCTTTGCCACTAGTCGTGCTTTTTTGAAGGTCTGCACCTTCCCATCCACACCACATTTATGCTTGTAGATCCATTTACAACCTATAGGTTTTAACCCATCCGGTTGATCCACAAGCTCCCAGACAGAATTGAAGTACATCGACTCCATTTTATGGTCCATAGCTTTAATCCATTCGTCCTTGTCAACATCTGCCATTGCTTGATCATAGGTCAATGGATCCTCTAGTCATTATCAGGATTGATAACTTGGGTTTCAGCAAAACCCATGTAACGTTCAGGCTGCTTAACAACCCTCCCACTACGTCGAGGCATTCCCAACTCTTGGGAACGGACTTGACTTGACGTCCTAGGATCAACAACACATGTTGATGTACTACCCCCATCAGCAACTCTTGCTGATGTACTGTCCATTTCGTTCAACACGATTTTTCTCCTAGGGAAATGATCCCCGATGTGGTCTTCCTCTAGGAAAGTGGCGTTTGTCGACACAATCACCCTATTTTCCTAAGGATCGTAAAATAAACCACCTCTGGTCTCTTTTGGGTAACCTACGAATAGGCACAATTTTGAACGGAGTTCCAATTTCTTCGGGTTTGACACCAACACATGGGTCGGGCATCCCCAAGTTCAGAAATGGTGTAAACTACCTTTACGACAATTCCAGAGTTCGAAAGGTGTTTCACAAACACTCTTTGATGGAACGTTGTTCAAAATATACACCGCAGTCTCCACTGCGTAACCCCAAAAAGAATCAGGGAAACGAGCATAGCTCATCATCGATCGAACCATGTCCAACAGGGTTCTGTTTCTCCTCTCCGATGCACCATTCTTCTGTGGCATACTAGGTGCTGAGAGTTTGGACGTAAGTCCATGTTCTATCATATAGTTCTGGAATTCAGTGTCCATATACTCCCCACCTCGATCTGATCGAAGTGTTTTTATGGTTTTACCTAACAAGTTCTCAACCTCAGTCTTGAACTCCTTAAACTTTTCAAGAGTTTCAGACTTCCTATGCATTAGGTAAATATACCCATACCTCGAATAGTCATCTATGAAAGATACGAAGTATTCGTAACCTCCTTGTGCTTTAACATTCATCAGACCACATAGGTCGAATGTATAAGCTCAAAGGGCTCCTTGGCTCTATATCCTTTTCCACTAAAAGGGCGTTTGGTCATTTTGCCTTCGAGGCATGACTCACACCGGCAAAGAGTTTTCTTCCAACTGACTTAGAAGTCCACTCTTCACTAGTCTATCAATCCTATTGAGATTCATGTGGCCTAACCTTAGATGCCAAAGATGGGCATTTTCTTTTAGAGAAACTTTAACTCTTTTAGTTCGTGTTTTTGCAGTTTTAAATAATTCAGTATTCAAAACGCTTTTGACTGAATTTGGTTTCAAAACATACAAATTAGACTCAAGTGAAGCTGAACAAATCAAATTGCCTTTGAAAGAAATAAACGTTTTATTATATTCAAAGGAAATTGAAATACACTATTCAATAAGTCAGGAAATAGAAACAATGTTTCAAGTAAACCCTGGGACTATATACAAATTGTCTAACGATAAGTAATTTCTGCCGAAGAAAAGCTTCATTTTGTCGATAGCTGCAGCAGAGACTATCTCCCCGGATCCAACCCGTAGAGTCACCTCACTGTCTCGCAGCTGCTGCCAGGAATCAATTCTCTAAAAAGAAGAACAAACGTGGTTAGTGGCGCCCGAATCCAATATCCAGGCAGACTCATTACTCTCCACTAAACAAGTTTCAATTACCAGTAAATCATATTTACCTTGATTCTTCTTCTCGGCAAGGAACTTAGGAAAGTTTCTCTTCCAGTGGTCGTCCCCATTGCAGTGGAAACACTTTCCTTTTTCTGCAACATCCTTGACCTTCTTACCCTTTTGGGCGGCAGCTCGGTCAGCTTTACCGCTCTTCATTTTCTTCTTCCCTTTCGGGCGAGGAGGGACAGATTTGGTCCCATTCGAACCCCTATGATATGATATGTAGGTAACATTTTCCTCAGCTTCCGGTGTTCTGATCCTCATCAAGGACTGGAAGTTTTGTAGCTCATTGAGGAGGGTAGTCAGAGTGTAGCTAATTTTGTTCATAACAACATTGCTACGAAAGTGAAGGAAACTCTTCGAAAGAGTCTCCAAGATAAAGTTGACCTAGCTCGACTCATCGATCGAAGTCCCATTCATCTCCGCCAAATTAAAGTGGATCATCATGTCTAGAACATATTCACGGACAGATGTCCCTTCTTTCATTCGGGCGTTGAAGACATGTTTGAGTGAATCGTGCCTGACCTGAAAGGACTGTTGTCCAAACATGTCCTTCAACGACTCCATGATCTCCTTAGTGGTGATCATCAACTCGTGCTTCTTTGCTAAGACTTCAGATAAGCAGGCAATGATATAGACCTTGGCCTTTTCATTGTCCCTGATCAATCGATCATATGCATCACGAACACTTCGTGATGCAGTCGAGGTCGGCAACTGAGGCACTCCTCAGTAAGCACGAACTTCAAGTCGTCAGTTACAAGAATCGTGTTAATATTATTCTTCCACGTTTGGAAGTTATCTCTCACTAACATATCGGAGGCGAGTAAAGCGATAATTGAGCTAGACATTTTAGCTGAAAAAATCAAATAAAATTTTGTGTCAGTCTCGCATAAACTATTTGAAAACCAATCAAGTTTTAGCAAAATTTAATCCTATGATCCTAGGTCATTTAAAAATTGCAATGATATCCTAAAGGTTTAGAATGATCGCCACCAAAGGATGAACAGAAACACTCCTCCTCTAGGACGAGACTTTCTCGACCAGACCCTAATCCCACAATAACTCTTATTCCATTAGGCGTCCAGTTACCATTATTTGGTCGAATTCATTACCACTTAACGAATCCCGTGAGTGTAACCCTCAATCTTTGAGTTTTCAAGTATCCGTCCAAACAATAGCCACCGCAGGGTGAACCACGAACGAAAACCAACAAGGAAACTGTATCCCTTTCGGGAATTCACAGTGTTCTGACTCCCATGATCAAGGCCTTCCGAAGGGATTGTCTGGTCCAGGCCAAACTAGCAAGTGGATCATAGGGGTCTGATGGTGTGAATCGAAAGAACAGACCGTGGGTCCCATTTTCACAAGTCCCGCTCTCACTCACTATAAGTACTCTCTCCATCCATTTTGATATTGACCCATACAAATGTCATCTGAAGGGGACACTCCCATTTGCGCCACGAGGTCGAATATGGATCTCACGGTGGGACTTAACGGAGATTTGTGGTCGGAAAATTAAATGTATCTTATACACTTTATTTCCTCCCACTCAGCACTTTATGTTATTCGGGATTGACCTAGATAAACTGGCTAAGATCTACCTAAGTCTACCAATATAACTCTTATATTGTATTAGGCCTAAGTTTATAATCACATTATTACTTAGGTCTATGTGAGTAAATTAATCAACTTTTAATTAACGGCACTAAAAATATAACCTAAGAATCTCCGGACCGAATTCACTCCCAGGTCGGTTTCTAGGTAGGGGTGTTCCACAAGGTCAACTTAAATACCCCACCCTTAGACAAAACCGTCCTTAGACAGAGTTACTTATCAGTCACCATTCAAAGATTATATTTTGATTTCCTAATTCTAATCTTATTAGAACTAGAAAACCTAAGTCTAATTATTCAAGTTCTAAACACTTTAAAACTAATAATTAACTTAGGTTAGATGCATTTCTATGTTATAGTGCTTGATCATTCATCACATGAATAACTATACTATAACATAATAATTCATCACATGAAATTAAATGCATGAGCATACTTTAATCTAAAAATATAACACTTATATTTAATTAAATTAAAACATGCATTTAATTATATTATAACACTTATAATATAACCTATCATGCAAATTATATATTATAATACTTATAATATAAATGATGCATGAAAATGTTTAACCTAAGGTGGGATTTTTAAATCTATATGACATACATTATGCACATAGAATTTATATAAATCATACATCTCATGCATAAAAATAATTAAATAGCAAAAATGGACCGGTTTTGGCACTAAGGGGCATTTATTTAATTAAATAATATTAATATAACATTTATATTAATATTATTTAATAAAATAAAATATAATAAATAATAAAATACATATTGGAAATACAAAAAATAAATAAAACACGATGAAAAAACCGCCCACGAAGCCACTTCACGCCCACGTTTCTCGCGAACTAGGCGCTGGAACCGCCCTCAAGACACGTAGCGTTGCAACGCCGTGGGCAGCATTACAACGTTGCAGTGCTCAGCGTTGCACCCCGCGCGCTCCATGCCTCGGCATTGCAATGCTGCTCTGCAGCCAAGCCTTCACCTGTATGTGTAGCGTTGAGACGCCAATGAACAGCGTTGAGATGTTGTCAACAGAACAACAAGCTCCTCTTGTTGTTCTTCGTCCATTCTCGCCAGTTTTCGCTCCGATTTCTTCACAGCATCTCATGCCACGAACGACACGGACTTACAGACTCGATTTACATTAAATTTTGCCCAAAACACAGACCCTTACATTGATCAAATCAACATAAAATGTAAATCTAAAAAAATGCCAAAACCGAAACACACCATTTTGAAAACGAACATTCATCTCATGAATTAAAGGAAATACCCACCTAATTTAAAGAAAATTAAGTGCAACAACAAGAACCAACGATTGGCTCTGATACCAATTGTAGGGAATGAGAATCCCCGCGTAGCGGAAGACGATCAAATCGTCGTGGTGATGTTGTGCAACTTAATTTCATTAAAACTAATTATCACGTAATTTAGATTAAACATGCATTCTAAGAAGGAAATACAACCTCATCCATATATTGTAGACTGTTCGGGTCATTTATTCGAACGTGATCCTCCCTGTGTGTCCCCTACACACCGTTCAACTTCTAGTTCTCTCATATCTTAAATGACCCTGGAGCTTAGTTTATTGGACAAAGTTTGTAATAAATGCGAGACACAAAATGATGAAATAAATAACCTTTATTAATTTCAAATGTATATTTACAAACTAAACGAGATTATGACAAACATCCCAACATCAGCTTAAATACCCCAGCCTTAGACAGAACCTTCCTTAGACAGAGCTACTAATCAGTCACCATTCAAAGGTCATATTTGATTTCCTAATTCTAATCTTACTAGAACTAGAAAACCTAAGTCTAAGTATTCAAATTCTAAACATTTTAAAACTAATAATTAACTTAGGTTACATGCATTTCTATGTTATAGTGTTTGATCATTCATCACATGAATAATATTAAACTATAACATACATTCATCACATGAATTAAATGCATGAGCATGCTTTTAATCTAAAAAATATAACTCTTATATTAAATAAATTAAAACATGCATAACTTATATTATAACTCTTATAATATAACCTATCATGCATACTATATATTATAACACTTATAATATAAATATGATGCATGAAATGTTTAACCTAATGTGAGATTTTAAATCTATATGACATACATAATGCACATAGAATTAAATATTTCATACATCTCATGCATAAAATAAATAAATAGCAAAAATTGGACCGGTTTTGGCACTTAAGGGACATTTATTTAATTAATTAACATTAATAAAACTATTATATTAATATTAATTAATAAAATAAATTTAATAAATATAAATTACATTTTACAATTAAAAAATTAAAATAAAACTAAAGAAATAACGTCCCACGAAGTGCAACACTTGCAACCGCCCACGTATCGCGCGAAAATGTTACTCGAACCGCCCATCACGCACACAGCGTTGCAACGTGATCCTTTACTCGAACGTGATCCTGCCTGTGTGTCCACTACACACCGTTCAAGTTCTTGTTCTCTCATAAATTCAATGACCTTGGAGTTTAGTTAATTGGACAAAATTTGTAAAATTGCGAGATACAAAGTGATGAAAGAAATAACTCTTATTTATTTTAATGGTAATACTACAAAGAAAACGAGATTAGGACATACATCCCAACAAATCCAATCCAGGATTAGATCACTGGACAATCGTAAAGGCAATCCTCAAGTATCTTAGGAGAACGAGGAACTACAACCTTGTGTATGGGAGTGGAGATTTGATCCTTACGGGATACACAGACACTGACTTTCAGACCGATAAGGATTCTAGGATATGTTTGTAATATTCCTTATTGAAATATTTGAATATTCCTTATTGAAATAAATAAGAGTTATTTTTTCAATTTGTGTCTCGCATATTTACAAACTTTATCCAATAAACTAAGCTCCAGGGACATTGAATAATGAGAGAACTAGAACTTGAACTGTGTGTAATGGACACACAGGGAGGATCACATTCGAGTAAATGACCTGAACGATCTACAGTATACGGATAGAGTTGGAGACCTAATCCTGGATAGGCTGTGGATGTGACCCTCTTTGTATTAGATACAAACGAGGTGATCCAACTCGTTCATGTGGTTGACATGCGAGTGGGGGCATCCTGTGCAATGAGATTGTACAAGACTTGAAGGGAATCGAAGTCCCCGCAGCGGAAGCGATTGCGAATGGCGCGCTTTTGATTTAGTTACAATGGAAATTTCAGGAATGTAAAACATGGATTAAGCATAAAATAAGAGTTTGGACAGCAAGAAGTTACCTTTGAAGAACCTTTCTTCAAGTGCTCTTCTCTCCACGGTCACGATCTCAGCAACAAAAACTCCAACGTGCTAAGACACGACCACTGGATCTTCTCCGTTGTTCTCTAGGTGAGGGAGGAAGGTGGGTTCCCTTTAGGAGATGTGAGGTATTTTGAGAGAGATGTGTGTTTTGGAACTCTTCCAACAACACAACAAGGAGGCTAGTGATTCTATGAAAAAACCCTTAACCTAGTTGCATCTCATGCAACCATATATATAGAGAATTGGGATGGAAATAACCATCCTACCCCTCCTTTAATCTCTCTTTAGTATATAGTCTAAATCACATTAAAACTATATATTATATCAATTATATCATATATAATTGATATAACTCCTCATGTATGAAATTGAACACTTCAATTTCACTCCTAACTTTATACCCTCTATATTACCATGTTGAGCCAACGGAGGGATCTAATGGACCTACAGGTCATGAGCTCCAATGATGTGAGATTAACTTATCAAACTCTTTGATCCAGTTAATCAATATTCATTAACTACAAGTCACTCCACTATAGACTTGTAGCTGCACTCTCCTCACTGTAGATATTATTGTGTCCACTGATATAGTCATTGCCCATGAGTCGACCCTTCACAGGTTGTTCGTAATCACAGCTAGGTCAAATTACCATTTTATCCCTGTGGTTACCTCTTTGCTCCTTAAGCACCATTGATCCTCTAATGAACAACAAGTCTAAGGTCCTACCTTAGACTCATATCCTCGTAGAGGGCGGGGCCTCGTTGTTCAAGACCTGGAGTCAGTTCTTAATTGAACAACCTATCTAATTCCTCAGTAGAGGAATGAGTGAATTCCATCTTGCACAGTTAAGTTCCAAGCTACCTACGTGGTTCTGCCCCTGAGAAGGTAGGCTTATTGAGTCGGCTACAGTCCACTCTCACCCATACTAGTCTAAGGACAAACCCCTATAAGCAGGAGTTCTTAACTTACTTAGGATTCAGGTTGAGTCACTAATGACCATTTATAAATTACTAGTCTTATCCTGTTAACGGTGCTAAATAATCCGTGTATCCTGTAAGGATCAAATCCTTAGCCCCATATAGAAGCATGTAGTTCCTTGTTCTTCGAAGATAGTTAAGGATCATTTTAACCGCCGTCCAGTAATCAAGTCTTGGATTGGATTGATACCTACTGACCATCCCAACTGCAAAACAGATGTTAGGCCTAGTACACAACATGGCGTACATCAGGCTCCCAACAGCTGATGCATAAGGAATCCGTCTCATATCCTCAACTCTTTGAGGTGTCTTAGGACACTGTTCCTTAGACAAATGGATTCCATGTCTAAAAGACAACAAGCCTTTTTTGGAATTTTGCATCTTAAACCTTGACAACACTTTGTCTATGTATGATGCTTGAGACAAGGCTAGTGTTCTATTCTTGCAGTTCCAGACAATCTGGATCCCAAGAACAAACTGCGCATCACCCAAATCTTTCATTTGGAATTGCGTTGCTAGCCATTCCTTGATGTCAGTAAGATAACCTACATCATTCCCAATGAGTAGGATATCATCCACATAGAGAATTAGGAAAGCGACAGAACTATTGATGATTTTCTTGTAGACACAAGGTTCATCGTCATTCTGGTCAAAACCATAAGATCTGATAGCCTCATCAAATCTTATATTCCAGGACCTAGAGGCTTGTTTCAGTCCATAAATCGACCTTTTAAGCCTGCAAACCTTTTGTTCTTGTCCTGGTTCAATGAACCCTTTGGGTTGGTCCATGTAGATGGTTTCCTCAAGATTCCCATGTAAAAAGGCTGTCTTGACATCCATTTGCCATACCTCCTAGTCATAATATGCGGCAATGGCAAGAAGGATACAGATAGACTTTACCATAGCAACAGGTGAAAAGGTTTCCTCAAAGTCAATCCCTTCAACCTGAGTATAACCCTTTGCTACTAGTCTACCTTTAAAGGTTTGAACCTTCCCATCTACACGTCGTTTTCTCTTGTAGATCCACTTACAACCTATAGGTTTTACTCCATCAGGCTTATCTACAAGATCCCAAACAGAATTGAAATGCATAGACTCCATTTCTTGGTCCATGACTATGACCCATTTGTCTTTGTCAATGTCAACCATTGCTTGATTATAAGTCAATGGATCCTCGCAGTTGTCATCTGGTATAACAACTTGGGTTTCAGCTAAACCCATGTAACGATCAGGCTGTATCACAACCCTCCCACTACGTCGAGGCATACTCAACTCTTGAGATAGACCCTCTTGACTAGACAAACTAGTATCAACAACTCTTGTTGACGTACTAGTGTTCTTATCAACAACCTTCTCTATTGTTTCGTCTAACTCACTCAACACTACCTTACTTTTTGGTTTGTGGTCCCTTATGTGGTCCTCCTCTAAGAAAGTGGCATTTGTCGACACAAAGACCTTATCTTCCTTAGGATCATAAAATAAACCACCTCTTGTTTCTTTTGGGTATCCTACAAATAGGCACAACGTTGAACGTAAATCTAACTTCTTTGGATTTGTCACAAGCACATGTGCTGGACAGCCCCATATTCTGAAGTGACAAAAACTACCTTTACGTCCTTTCCAGAGTTCAAAAGGTGTTTCAGAAACACTTTTGGAGGGCACACTATTCAATATGTATACTGCAGTCTCCACTGCATAACCCCAAAAGGAACTAAGGAGATGCGCATAACTCATCATTGATCGAACCATGTCCAACAAGGTTCTATTTCTCCTTTCTGATACACCGTTTTGTTGTGGTGTGCCGGGAGCTGAGAGTTGCGATGTAATTCCATGTTCTATCATATAGTTCTGGAATTTTAAATCCATGTACTCTCCACCTCGATCCGATCGAAGTTTTTTAACTCTTTTACCTAATTGATTTTCAACCTCAGCCTTGAATTCCTTGAACTTTTTAAGTGCATCAGACTTGTGGTCCATTAGGTAAATATGCCCATATCTGGAATAATCATCTATAAAAGAGATAAAATATTCATATCCTCCCCTGGCTTTAACATTCATCGGACCACAAAGGTCTGAATGTATAAGCTCTATAGGATCTTTGGCTCTATAACCTTTTCCACTAAAAGGTCTTTTAGTCATTTTGCCTTCTAGGCAGGATTCACACACTGGTAAGAAATTTTCTTCTAACTCGTTTAGAAGTTCGTTCTTTACCAATCTCTCAATCCTATTGAGATTAATGTGACCCAATCTTAGATGTCAAAGATGAGCATTTTCTTTAGGAGAAATTTTACGTTTCTTAGTTTGTGTGTTTGAAGTTTTAAATAATTCATTGTTCAAAACCATTTTGACTGAATTAGGCCTCAAAACATACAATCCATTTTCTAATGAAGTTGAACATATTTCTAAACCTTTCTTTAAAATAAACACTTTATTCATAGAAAAGGAAACAAAAATACATTGTTCAATGAGGCAAGAAATGGAAATAAGGTTTCTAGTAAACCCTGGTATCACTAATATATTGTCCAACAATACATATTTCTTGCCAAAATAAAGCTTCATTGTGCCTACTGCTATAGCTATGACGACTTCTCCATTTCCAACCCGGAGCGTTATCTCTCTCTTCTTGTAGCACGCCATGAATCAATTCCACGAAAAGAAGAACAAACATGATTAGTGGCGCTGAATCAAGTATCCAAATTTGTTTTATCATTATCCACTAAAGCAAAGCTTCAAGGCAAAGTAAATCATATTTATCTTCCTTCTTCTTTTCTGTAATGTACTTTGGACAGTTCCGTTTCCAATACTCGTCTTCGTTGCAATGGAAACACTTTCCTTTATCAGCAACGTCTTTGACTTTCTTGCCCTTTTGGGCGGCAACTTTGTCAGCTTGTTTCCCTTTACAGACCTTCTTCATGTTTTTCTTCCTACCTCGCAGGTTAGAAGAAGATGAAGCCACTGTTTTTGTCCTAGAGGTTGAACCTCTGTGATAACTCCTTCTGGCAACATTTGCCTCACCTTTCGATCCCTGAATTTTCATCAAAGATTGAAAGGTCTGGAGTTCATTCAGAAGGGAGGTAAGATTAAAAGTAAGCTTGTTCATAACAACATTACTTCTAAACTGCAGGAAACTATCTGGAAGGGTTTCCAGAATGAAACTGACCTGGCTCGACTCATCGATGGAAGCATCATTCGACTCCGCGATGTTAAAGTGTACCATCATATCTAGGACATGATCCCGAACAGATATACCCTCTGGCATACTCGAGTTGAATATGTACTTAAGGGCATTATGTCGGGCTTGTGCTGACTATTGTCCAAACATACCATGCACAGAATCCATGATTTTCTTGGCGGTAATCATGCCCTCATGCTTCTTGGCTAATATGTCAGACATACTTGCCAGCATGTAGACCTTGGCCTTATCTTTGGCTTGATCCATCAATCATATGCATCACGAACATTTCGTGACACATTCGAGCCTGACACCTGAGGACACTCCTTAGTTAGCAGAAACTTCAGATCATCCACTACCAAAATAGTGTTGAGTTTGTTTTTCCATGTCATCATATTCTCTCCGGTTAACTTTTCCTCACCCAATAAGGAAATTATATAGCTAGACATTTTTTTGCTGAAAATTTACAAACAAACTTGTATGAGTTTCTTGCTATAACTCTAATCCAATCACGTTTTAGCTAATTATCAAATGATTCCTAGACCATTTATAATTTGCAATGATACTCCAAAGGTTTATAGTGTATGACACCGAAGGGTAATAAAAAACACTCCTCCTCTGGATCAAGACACTCTTAACCAAAACCTAACACCAGAATAACTCTTATTCCTATAGGTTTTAGTTACCATTTTTCGGTCTGGATACATACACAACTTATGTACCCCATGAGTGTAACACTTTGTCTTTAGATCCCATAGTCTCGATCCAATAAAATCCGCCGAAGGGAGGACTAGATTGGAAAATAGTCTAAGGAAATCTTTATCCCTTTCGGGTGTCTACTGTGTTACATCCCCTATGATCAAGCCCTCCGGAGGGATTGTCTGGTCCAGGAAAAACTAGCAGGCTGACCATAGTGGTCTAACGGTGTAAACCGACAAAAGAGACCGTAGGTTTTGTTTTCACTAAAGTTGCTCCCACTCACTATAAGTACCCTCTCCATTCACCTTGGTATTGACTCATACAAACACCATCCGAAGGGGGACGCTCCCGTTTGCGCCACAAGGCCAAGTATGAGTCTCACGGTGTGAACTTCCCGGAGATAGCGTAGGTGAAAAAATATGTATCTCATACACGTTTTCCTCCCATTGAATACTTTAAGTCTATAGGAATCTTTCTTAGGCTAAAACCCGGCTAATGGTTTTACCTAACTCTATCAACATAACTCTTATATTGATAATCAATATAACTCTTATATTGATTTTATCCTAAGTTTGTTAATATAACTCCTTATATTAAACCTAGGATTTCTAGTTTATTAACCCCTTAATAAACTCATTGACGCCACTCTTGTAATTTATAAGACTCTCTCGATTAAATTTCACTCCCAGTGTCAGTTTCGTGTAGGGTGTTAGTTTCAGTTAGCTTAAATACCCTGTGCTCGATGAGAACTTTCCTTAGACAGAGCTCCTCTTTTAATCATAGCTCATAAATTACTTGGTTCCTAATTCTAATCTAATTAGAGCTAGATAACCTAAGGTCTATTATTTCGAAGTTCTAAACACTTTAAAACTAATAATTAACCTTAGGTGACATGCATACTATGTTATAGTGCTTGATCATTCATCACATGAATAATAAAACATACATAGCATATTCATCTCATGAAATATAATGCATGTCAATGTTGTCCAAAAATTAATATAACAACCTTATATTAATTAATCATGCAAACTATATAATATAACTCCTTATATTATAAATGATGCATGAAAATACAAGCATACACTATGCATGGCAATAATTACACAACAATTGCATAATTAAAATAGTAAAATTAGACAAATTTTGGCACCCTAAAATCAATTTTAAATAATATAATCTCATTATATTAATTAAAATTAATTAATTAAATATAAATTAAATATAAAACATTTTTTATATTTAATATATATTAAAATTAATGTTTTCGTTCGTTCTTCGCCTCGTGAAACGACTTGGTATGCGTAACGCCTTTTGTCGTTTTCACGCGAGCGTTGTAACGCCGAGAAGCGGCGTAACGCTATTCGTCGTCTTCTCGGTAGCGCGCGTCAGCAGCGATGGCGGCGGCAACGCCAAAGGCACCGTTGCAACGCCATTCACAGAATAGCCATAGAAATCTTCATTCCTTGCTCGTTTTCGCTCCGATCTTCTCAGCATCCGCGTTGCCTCGATCGACACGAACTTACAGACTCGATTTACAATTAAATTTTCCCAAAACACCGCGCCCTTACATTGAACATTTCAATGAAATTGTAAATCTAAGTGCCAAAATTGAAAACATCTAATTTCGCTAAACCGTTCATACATCTCATGCACAAAAACAGTAAGTCTCACCTTGTTCTTGAAAAATCTAGAACATAAATCAAGAACGCAATTGGGCTCTTATACCAATGGAAGGGAATCGAAGTCCCCATAGTGGAAGCGATTGCGAATCGCGCGCTCTTGATTTAGTTACAATGGAAATTTCAGGAATGTAAAACATGGATTAAGCATAAAATAAGAGTTTGGGCAGCAAGAAGTTACCTTTTAAGAACATTTCTTCAAGTGCTCCTCTCTCCACGGTCACGATCTCAGCAATAAGAACTCCAACGTGCGAAGACACGACCTCCGGATCTTCTCCGTTGTTCTCTAGGTGAGGGAGGAAGGTGGGTTCCCTTTAGGAGATGTGAGGTATTTTGAGAGAGATGTGTGTTTTGGAACTCTTCCAACAACACAACACGGAGGCTAGTGATTCTATGAAAAAACCCTTAACCTAGCTACATCTCATGTAACCATATATATAGAGAATTGGGATGGAAATGACCATCCTACCCCTCCTTTAATCTCTCTTTAGTATATAGTCTAAATCACATTAAAACTATATATTATATCAATTATATCATATATAATTGATATAACTCCTCATGTATGAAATTGAACACTTCAATTTCACTCCTAACTTTATACCCTCTATATTACCATGTTGAGCCAACGGAGGGATCTAATGGACCTACAGATCATGAGCTCCAATGATGTGAGATTAACTGATCAAACTCTTTGATCGAGTTAATCAATATTCATTAACTACAAGTCACTCCACTATAGACTTGTAGCTGCACTCTCCTCACTATAGATATTATTGTGTCCACTGATATAGTCATTGCTCATGAGTCGACCCTTCACAGGTTGTTCGTAATCAAGGTGGGGTCAAATTACCATTTTACCCCTGTGATTACCTCTTTGCTCCTTAAGCACCACTGATCCTCTAATGAACAACAAGTCTAAGGTCCTACCTTAGACTCATACCCTCGTAGAGGGCGGGGCCCCGTTGTTCAAGACCTGGAGTCAGTTCTTAAGGGAACAACCTATCTAATCCCAACAATGGAATTGACTCATTCCTCTACTGAGAAATTAGATAGGTTGTTCCCTTAAGAGGCGACTCTAGGAATTGAACAACGGGGGCCCCGCCTCTCACGAGGGTATGAGTCCAAGGTAGGACCTTAGACTTGTTGTTCATTAGAGGATCGATGGTGCTAAGGAGCAAAGAGGTAATCGCAGTGGGTAAAACGGTAATGTGATCCGATTTTGATTACGAACAACCGTGAAGGGTCGACTCATGGGCAATGATTATATCGATGGGACACAATAATATATCTACGATGAGAGAGTGCAACTACAAGTCTATAGTGGAGTGACTTGTAGTTAATGAATATTGATTAACCTGGATCAAAGAATTTGATCGATTAATCTCACATCGTGGAGCTCATGATCTGTAGGTCCATTAGATCCTCCGTTGGCTCAACATGGTAATATAGGGTATAAAGTTAGGAGTGTAATCAAGTGTTCAATTTCATACATGAGGAGTTATATCAATTATATATGATATAATTGATATAATATATAGTTTTAATGTGATTTAGACTATATACTAAAGAGAGATTAAAGGAGTGGTAGGATGGTCATTTCCATCCCAATTCTCTATATATATGGTTGCATGAGATGCAACTAAGTTAAGGGTTTTTCATAGAATTCCTAGCCTCCTTGTTGTGTTGTTGGAAGAGTTCCAAAACACACATCTCTCTCAAAATACCTCACATCTCCTAAAGGGAACCCACCTTCCTTCCTCACCTAGAGAACAACGGAGAAGATCTGGTGGTCGTGTCTTCGCACGTGGGAGTTCGTGTTGCTGAGATCGTGACCGTGGAGAGAGGAGCACTTGAAGAAAGGTTCTTCAAAGGTATATACTTGTTGTCCATACTTTATACCCGTTAAGACCGTGAATTATTAGACCTGTTGATGTAACGGCGTTAACAGTATAGGACTAATAACTTTGTAGATGACCAATAGTGACTAGATCTTAATCCTAAGTGTGTTATCGACATTTGTCTGCGGAGGTCTGTACTTTGAGTAGTACGGGTGAGGGTGGTCACAATTACTCACCCAATATGCCTATCTTCTCAGGGACAGGATCACGTGGGGAGCTGGGAACTTGACTACGCGAGATGGAATTCACTCGTTCCTGAATTAGGGAAACTAGAGGGGTTGTTCCCTTAAGGTCTCCAGGACTTGGACAACAGGTGCCCACCCTCTCACTAGCCCGAGAGGGATGCTGTTCATGGTTGGACCATGCAACGTTGTTGTTCATTAATTAGAGAAGCAGGGGGACTTAAGAAGCAAGAGGTAGACACAGGGGTAAAACGGTAATTTGATCCAACAGTGTCTACGAACAACCTGTGAAGGGTCGACTCACGGGCAATGATTATATCAATGGACACAACTTGTCCTTCAGTGATGGGAGTGCAACTACGAGCTTTAGTAGAGTGTTATCGTAGGTAATGAATGTTGAATTACCGGGTCAAAGAGTTTGACAGGTTAGTCTCCGATCATTGGAGCTTGTCATCTGTAGGTCCATTAGGTCCCTCGGTTGGCTCAAACTTGATAAATTGAGGGTTTACAGTTTGGTGTGGATTTGAAGTGTTCAAATTCATTAAAAGGGTATTTATGTCATTTATATGAGATATGATTGACATAATATATAGTTTAATGTGAATGAGATTCATAATAAACTATAGGTTAGCCTAATTGATTAATTAGTGATAATTTAGTTCAATTGGATTGAGAGAAATTAAATTGAATGTGATTTAATTTAAAATCCACAATTATACAAATGTGATTTGTATAATAAGGTATGAGATATCTTATTATATATGTGTATGCAAATATGATTTGCATAACCTAATGTTGTTGTAAAATGGTAAATAGGTGGAGATTTCAACTCCACCTATCACCATTATAAAAGTACATTTGCAAGAAGGATTACTTAAGTGATTTCTCATTTTTTTGGAATCTCACCAAAAAGCTCTCTCTCATTCTCTCAATCTCTCTCAATTTCTCTCTACCCAAACCAAAGGGAGTTCCACCACTCTCCCTCAACTAATCGAGAACAACCGAGAAGATCTTTTGGAGGTGTCACTGTTCTTGGTTCGAGAGTTCGTGTGTAGAGATCGAAGCCATGAAGAGTTCGTGATCGGAGAAGGAAATCTTGAAGAAGAGTTCTTCAACAAGTAAGTAACCTCTTTCCTTACTGTTTTCTTCTCCGTTTAAGCATGTTTAGCCTAGAATTTATGTGATAGATTCAATCTTAAGAAATAAATTCACAACGAACACCACGACGATTCTGTTGGGATTTATGCCCTAAATTTGTGTAATTTTGATCAAATAAATAAAGAGTTATTTGTTTTGATAAAATTATATTCTTGCTTTATAAATCTAATAAACTAAGCTCCAATGTTATAATGTATCTTGAACATTAGTGTAGTAGACACTATTTGGATTATGTTCAAGAGTATAACCAAAATGGTCTATGGTATAAGAATAAGGTTGGAAACCTTATTCTTGTAAACACCATGGATGCGACCCACTTTGTAATTAGTATAAATGAGGTAATCCAACTCATTCATGTGGTTGACATGCGAGTGGGGGCATCCTGTATGAAAAATTCATACAAGACCGGACTGCAAATTATTAGTCTAAAACGTATAACGCCGTTAACAGGATAAGACTGATAATTTATAGATGGTCATTAGTGACTCGACCTGAATCCTGAGTAAGTTAAGAACTCCTGCTTATAGGGGTTTGTTCTTATACTAGTATGGGTGAGAGTGGCGTGTAGCCGACTCAATAAGCCTACCTTCTCAGGGACAGAACCTCGTAGGTAGCTAGGGACTTAACTATACAAAACGAAATTCACTCATTCTTACACTAAGGAATTAGAAAGGTTGTTCCCTTAAGAACTGGCTCCAGGTCTTGAACAAGGAGGCTCCGCCCTCTATGAGGGCTTGAGTCTATGGTAGGACCTTAGACTTGTTATTCATTAGAGGATCAGTGGTGCTTAAGGAACAAAGAGGTAATCATAGGGGTAAAACGGTAATTTGACCCAGTCGTGATTACGAACAACCTGTGAAGGGTCGACTCATGGGTAATGATTATATCAGTGGACACAATAATCTGCAGTGAGGAGAGTGCAACTACAAGTCTATAGTAGATTGACTTGTAGTTAATGAATATTGATTAACTGGATCAAAGAGTTTGATCAATTAATCTCACATCATTGGAGCTCATGAACTTTAGGTCCATTAGGTCCCTCCGTTGGCTCAACATGGTTATATTGAGGGTATAAAATTAGGAATGAAATTGAAGTGTTCAATTTCATATATGAGATGTCATATCAGTTATATGTGATATAATGTATATAATATATAGTTTTAATGTGAATTAAATTCACATATTAACTATATACTAAAGAGAGAATGAAAAAGGGATAAGATGGTAATTTCCACCTTATTTCCCTATATATATAGTTGCATGAGATGAAACTTTGAACTAGGCTTTTGAAAACCCTAGTGTGTCATTTTGTTGTGTTGTTGGAAAGGTTCCAAAACACAATCTATCTCACAAACATCTCAACTCACCTACAGGGAACCCACCTTCCTCCCTCACCTAGAGAACAACGAAGAAGATCCGGTGGTAGTTTCGGTGATCGTTCGGGTTCGTGTTGTTGAGATCGTGAACGTGGGAGAAGGAGCACTTGAAGAAAGAGTTCTTCAAAGGTATAGTTCTTGTTGTCCATCTTGATATTATATGCTTAATCTAGATAGAATTGTTATTGAATGTAATTCATGTAACTAAATTAAGAACAAGTGATTAACAATCGTTTTATTTCTTTGGATTCGATTCCCTTCAATTGGTATCAAAGCCCAATTGCGTTATTGATTTACGTTCTGAATTTTTCAAGAACGAGGTGAGATTTACTGTTTTGCATGTGATGTATGAACGGTTTGCAATTTATATGTTTTCAATTTTGGCACTTAGATTTACAATTTTCATTGAATCGTTCAATGTAAGGGCCCGGTGTTTTGGGCAATTTTAATTGTAAATCGAGTCTGTAAGTCTGTGTCGATCGAGACAAAGTGGTTGCTGAGAAAAACGGAGCGAAAACGAGCAAGGAATGGAGATTCCACCATGGTGTTTGTGTGCAAAGCGCTGCAACGCCATTCATTGGCGCGTAAGCAGCTGCGCTGCGCGAGAAGAGGCGCGCAGAAGATGACAACGTTGCAACATTGTTATCAACGTTGCAACGCTAAGGCGTTGTGCAACTTTGTTGCTGAGGCGCGCTTCAACGGGCAAAAGAGGACAAACCGCATTGCGTTAACGCCGATATCGGCGTTACCAGCGCCACAGCGCTTCACGAGAAGGAGCAACGGGCAGAAAATCGAATTTATTATATATAATAAATATAAAAATGTTTTATATTTATTTATATTTAATTTATATAATTTTAATTAATATAATTAGATTATATTAATTAAAATTAGGGTGCCAAAATTGGTCTAATTTTGCTATTTAAATTATGCAATTGTTGTGTAATTATTGTCATGCATAATGTATGCTTTTATTTTAGATATGCCACCTTAGGTTAAGCATTTTCATGCATCATTTATAATATAAAGAGTTATAGTATATAGTTTGCATGATTAATTAATATAAAGTGTTATATTAATTTATGGACAACATTGAAATGCATTATATATCATGAGATGATTATGCTATGTATGTCTTATTATTCATGAGATGAATGATCAAGCACTATAACATAGTATGCATGTCACCTAAGGTTAATTATTAGTTTTAAAACGTTTAGAACTTGAAAATAATAGACCTTAGGTTATCTAGTTCTAATTAGATTAGAATTAGGAACCAAGTAATTTATAAACAATGATTAAAAGAGGAACTTTGTCTAAGGAAAGTTCTATCTAGGTCACAGGTATTTAAAGCGATTTAAAGCGGAACAACCCTACGGGAACCGCACGGATGTGAAATTTAATCGAGAGAGTTTATAAATTATAGTAGTGTCGCGGAGTTTATTAAGGGGTTAATAAACTAGAAATCCTAGGCTTAATATAAAGAGTTATATTAGCAAACTTAGGATAAAATCAATATAAGAGTTATATTGATTATCAATATAAGAGTTATGTTGATGACTTTAGGTAAAACCATTAGCCGGGTTTAGCCTAAGTAAGATTCCTATAGATTTAAAGTATCTAGTGGCAGGAAAAGTGTATATGATACATATTTTTCCACCTACGTATCTCTGGGAAGTTCACACAGTGAGACTCATACTTGGCCTTGTGGCGCAAACGGGAGCGTCCTCCTTCGCATGGTGTTTGTATGAGTCAATATCAAGGTGAATGGAGAGGGTACTTATAGTGAGTGGGAGCAGGTTTAGTGAAAACAAAACCTATGGTCTCTTCAGTCAGTTTACACCATAAGATCACTATGGTCAGCCTGCTAGTTTGGCCTGGACCAGACAATCCCTTCGGAGGGCTTGATCATACGGGATCAAACACAGTAGACACCCGAAAGGGATAAAGATTTTCTTAGTCTGTTTTTCAATCTCGTCCTCCCTTCGACGGATTTTATTGGATGGTGACTCTGGGGTCTAAAGACAGAGGGTTACACTCACGAAGTACATAAGTAGTGTATGTATCTTGACCGAATAATGGTAACTAAAGCCTATAGGAATAAGAGTTATTCTGGCATTAGGTTTTGGTCAGGAGTGTCTTGATCCAGAGGAGGAGTGTTTTTGATTACCCTTGAGTATCATTGCAAATTATGAATGACCTAGGAATCATTTTGATAATTAGCTAAAACATGTTTGGATTAGAATTATAGCAAGAAACTCATACAAGTGTTATTTGTAAATTTTCAGCAAAATGTCTAGCTCTATAATTTTCTTATTGGGTGCGGAAAAGTTAACCGGAGAGAATATGATGACATAAAAAGCAAACTCAACACTATATTGGTAGTGGATGATCTGAAGTTTGTGCTAACTGAGGAGTGTCCTCAGGTGCCAGGCTCGAATGCGTCACGAAATGTTTGTGATGCATATGATCGATGGATCAAGGCCAATTATGAGGCCAAGTTCTACATGCTGGCAAGTATGTCTGACATATTAGCCAAGAAGCATGAGGGCATGATGACCGCTAAGGAGATCATGGATTCTGTGCAGGGTATGTTTGGACAATAGTCTACACAGACCCGACACAATGCCCTCAAGTACATATTCAACTCAAGGATGCCAGAGGGTTCATCTGTTCGGGATCATGTCCTGGATATGATGGTACACTTTAACATCACGGAGTCGAATGGTGCTTCCATCGATGAATCAAGCCAGGTCAGCTTCATTCTAAAAACCCTTCCAGATAGTTTCCTATAGTTTAGAAGTAATGTTGTTATGAACAAGCTTACTTTTAATCTTACCTCCCTTCTGAATGAACTCCAGACCTTTCAATCTTTGATGAAAATTCAGGGATCGAAAGGTGAGGCAAATGTTGCCAGTAGGAGTTATCACAGAGGTTCGACCTCTAGAACAAAAACAGTGGCTTCATCTTCTTCTAACCTTAAAGGAAGAAGAAGAACATGAAGAAGGTTGGTAAAGGGAAACGAGCTGACAAAGCTGACGCCCAAAAGGGCAAGAAAGTCAAAGAAGTTGCTGACAAAGGAAAGTGTTTCCACTGCAACGAAGACGGGCATTGTATACGGAACTGTCCAAAGTACATGGCAGAAAAGAAGAAGGAAGGTAAATATGATTTACTTTGCTTAGAAACTTATTTAGTGGATAATGATCAAACTGCTTGGATACTTGATTCACGCGGCACTAATCATGTTTTCTCTTCTTTTCAGGGAATTGATTCCTGACATCAGCTACAGAAAGGAGAGATAACGCTCCGGGTTGGAAGTGGAGAAGTCGTCTCAGTTGTAGCAGTAGGCACGATGAAGCTTTACTTTGGAAAGAAATATATGTTGTTAGACAATATATTAGTGATATCAGGGTTTACTAGAACCCTTATTTCAATTTCTTGCCTTATAGAACAATGTATTTTTGTTTCTTTCTCAATGAATAAAGTGTTTATTTTGAAGAAAGGTGTGGAAATATGTTCAGCTTCATTAGAAAATGGGTTGTATGTTTTAAGGCCTAATTCAGTCAAAATGGTTTTGAACACTGAATTATTTAAAACTGCAAACACACAAACTAAGAAACGTACAATTTCTCCTAAAGAAAATGCTCATCTTTGGCATCTTAGATTGAGTCACATTAATCTCAATAGGATTGAAAGATTAGTAAAGAATGAACTTCTAAATGAGTTAGAAGAAAATACTTTACCTGTATGTGAATCATGCCTAGAAGGCAAAATGACTAAAAGACCTTTTAGTGGAAAAGGTTATAGAGCCAAAGAACCTCTTGAGCTTATACATTCAGACCTTTGTGGTCCGATGAGTGTTAAAGCCAGAGCAGGTTATGAATATTTCATCTCCTTTGTAGATGATTATTCTAGATTTGGGCATATTTACCTAATACAACATAAGTCTGAAGCACTTGAAAAGTTCAAGGAATTCAAGACTGAAGTTGAAAATCAATTGGGTAAAACAATTAAAACGCTTCGATCAAATCGAGGTGGAGAGTATATGAATTTAAAATTCTAGAACTATATGATAGAACATGGAATTACATCCCAACTCTCGGCTCCCGATACACCACAACAAAACGGTGTATCGGATAGGAGAAATAGAACCTTGTTGGACATGGTTCGATCAATGATGAGTTATGCTCATCTCCCTAGTTAATTTTGGGGTTACGTAGTAGAGACTACGGTATACATTTTGAACAATGTGCCCTCAAAAATTATTTCTAAAACACCTTTTGAACTCTGGAAAGGACGTAAAGGTAGTTTATGTCATTTCAGAATTTGGGGTTGTCCAGCACATGTGCTTGTGACAAATCTAAAGAAGTTGGATTCACGTTGAAATTATGCCCAATTCGTAGGATACCCAAAAGAAACAAGAGGTGGTTTATTCTATGATCCTAAGGAAGATAAGGTTTTTGTGTCGACAAATGTCATTTTCTTAGAGGAGGACCACATAAGGTACCACAAACCAAGAAGTAAAATTGTGTTGAGTAAGTTAGACGGAACAATAACAAAGGTTGCTAATAAAACTAGTACGTCAACAAAAGTTGTTGATACTAGCTTGTCTAGTCAGGAGAGTCCATCTCAAGAGTTGAGTATGCCTCGACGTAGTGGGAGGGTTATAACGCAACCTGACCGTTACATGGATTTATCTGAAACCCAAGTTGTTATATCATATGACAACTGCGAGGATCCATCGACTTATAATCAAGCGATGGTTGACAAAGACAGAGACAAATGGGTCATAGCCATGGACCAAGAAATGGAGTCTATGCACTTCAATTCTGTTTGGGATCTTGTAGATAAACCTGATGGGGTAAAACTTATAGGTTGTAAGTGGATCTACAAGAGAAAGTGTGGTGTAGATGGAAAGGTGCAAACCTTTAAAGCTAGACTAGTAGCAAAGAGTTATACCCAGGTTGAAGTGATTGACTATGAGGAAACCTTTTCACCTGTTGCCATGGTAAAGTCTATCCGTATCCTACTTGTCATTGTCGCATATTATGACTATGAGGTATGGCAAATGAATGTCAAGACAGCCTTTTTGAATGGCAATCTTGAGGAAAACATTTACATGGACCAACCCAAAGGGCTCATTGAACCAGGACAAGAGCAAAAGGTTTGCAGGCTTAAAAGGTCAATTTATGGACTGAAACAAGTCTCTAGGTCCTGGAATATAAGATTTGATGAGGCAATTAAATCCTATGGCTTTGATCAGAATTATGATGAACCTTGTGTCTACAAGAAAATCATCAATAGTTCTGTCGTATTCCTAGTTTATATGTGAATGATATCCTACTCATGGGGAATGATGTAGGATATCTTACTGACATTAAGAATTGGCTAGCTACGCAATTCCAAATGAAAGATTTGGGTGATGCACAGTTTGTTCTTAGGATCCAGATTGCCCGGAACCGCAAGAATAAAACACTAGCCTTGTCTCAAACATCTTACATAGACAAAGTGTTGTCAAGGTTTAAGATGCAAGACTCCAAAAATGGCTTATTGCCTTTTAGACATGGAGTTCATTTGTCTAAGGAACAATGTCTTAAGACACCTCAAGGAGTTGAGGATATGAGACGGATTCCTTATGCATCAGCTGTTGGGAGCTTGATGTACGCCATGTTGTGTACTAGGCCTGACATCTGTTTTGCAATTGTAATGGTCAGTAGGTATCAATCCAATCAAGGACTTTAACACTGAACAACGGTTAAAACAATCCTTAAGTATCTACGGAGAACAAGGAACTACATGCTTGTGTATGGGGCTCAGGATTTGATCCTTACAGGATACACAGATTCTGACTTTCAGACTGATAAAGATTCTCGAAAATCTACATCAGGGTAAGTATTTACTCTTAATGGAGGAGTTGTAGTATGGTGAAACGTAAGCAAGGATGCATCGTTGATTCCACCATGGAGGTCGAATATATAGCAGCTAAAGAGGTCATTTGGTTAAGGAAATTCATGCTAAATTTGGAAGTTGTTCCAAATATGACTTTACCCATCACGTTGTATTGCGATAACAGTGGTGCAGTGGCAAATTCGAGGGAACCCCGAAGTCACAAGAGGGAAAACACATTGAGCGAAAATATCATCTCATCAGGAGATCGTGTGCAGAGGAGACGTGATTGTCAAGAAGATAGCCTCAGAGCACAACGTTGCTGATCCTTTTACAAAGGCTCTCACGACTAAAGTATTTGAGAGTCACCTAGAAGGTCTAGATTTACAAGTCTTCCCCAACTAGTGCAAGTGGGAGTATTTTGTACAAAGGATTTAAATGCCCTAATTTATTGTATTTACATTACTGTAATGTTTTAATACTCCACAAGCTTTAGCTCAAGTGGGAGATTGTTGGGATTTATGCCCTAAACTTGTGTAATTTTGAACAAATAAATAAAGACTTATTTCTTTTGATAAAATTATATTCTTGCTTTATAAATCCAATAAACTAAGCTCCAAGGTTATAATGTATCTTGAACATTAGTGTAGTAGACACTATTTAGATTATGTTCAAAAGTATAACCTAAATGGTCTATGGTATAAGAATAAGGTTGGAAACCTTATTCTAGTAACACCATGGATGCGACCCACTTTGTAATTAGTACAAATGAGGTCATCCAACTCATTCATGTGGTTGACATGCGAGTGGGGGCATCCTGTATGAAGAGTTCATAAAAGACCGGACTGCAAATTATTATTCTAACCAGTATAACGTCGTTAACAGGATAAGACTGATAATTTATAGATGGTCATTAGTGACTCGACCTGATGTTGGGATATAATGAAAAAAAACTCTAAATCAATAGACTTACGGATCGATTTCCTATGTCAAATTCAAGAGAAATAAACTTCAAAAGCGGAAGAAAAAATGTACCTGTATCCATTGTCGAAAACCGGAAAGTATGTATGATCTTCCAAGTCTAGATGTGACGACCACGACCTCAGGTACTAATTATTCATTTTATTTAACATCCCATCAACCTGTGTATGTCTAGTTGGATTAGTGAATTTCATCAAGCTCGGTGTTAATGAGTCTTTAATTTTTGATTAGTTTTAAGCAAAACATCCTCCTTTAGAGAATTATGTTGGGTTAAAATTAAAAGAAGGAGAAGGAGCAATGGCATTTTAGTTATTAGGATAAATGAGGGATTGTGGTAATATTTAGAATTTGACCTAAACCCTAATCCCTTAGTCTCCTTGATATTTATTCATAAGAAAACCCTAACCCTAGAAGGACAACCATCACTTTCATCTCCTCCTCCTTACCTAGCCGACCAACCCTCTCCCACTTGCTCTTCAAATCCCTCCCGCCGGCAACTCCACAAAAGAAAACTTGGTCGTTACAACTTTTCACGCCGGCAAGCCTAAGTTGAAGACTGTGCAGCAGCTCCCGCCGGCAGATCAACGACCGAGTCTCGTTCGTTCCAGCCGCTCACGCTCGGAGCTGCACGCCGCCGTCCCAAACCGCGAGCCTTGCGCCGCCGCCGCTTGAGGAATTCGTCCCAGCCATCCAGCCGCCGCTCGTGCCTGCCTCACCGAAGATATCTCAGCCGCTCACGCACGCCAGCCGTTGTTGAAGTCACTTCGTGGAAGCCGCTCGCCACGAACACCTGCAGGCCGAATCCACGAAACGAACCACGAACTTCTGTCTTCAGCCGATCGCGCCGTAGCCACGCCGGAGAACATAAGCCAAGCGCCTCCGCCATAAGCAAGCCGATCGCGAGCTAACTCTCTCGCACCGTCGTTGCTCGTGAAAGCGCGCGCCACCAAATCTCACCGTGAGCTCGCCGTCGTCGCCCCATCCGACCAAAGACCGCGTTTTTGCAAAGAAATTTGAGATTTCAACGGTGAGCACTTTTGTTAAGTTCGGCTTTGAGAGAGAACTACCCATGATCTATCGGATATGTAAACGTAAATTTGAGAACGTAACCCACTGTTTCAAACATGACTTCTAGGAACTAAACTAGAGCGGAGTTGAAGGCCAACATCCAAGCGATCTAGGAGGCACTAGGCCTATACGTTGAGATTGAGGTAAGCGGGGCATGAAGCCTCAAGAACTTAAATTGAGTATCTCGCGTTATGAATCTGGAGTATACTCGAAGTTTAATTTCAGGGTTAACGTGTGATTTAGGTTCCACTAAAGAAGAGTACTCAAGGAGCTCGGGTTAAGTTTTGGGAGTGAAATCGGAAATAAGGTAAGGGACCTTGTGCCGAATCTTTTTAAATGGGATTAAAGAAAACGAATTTCAATATTTTATGTGAAATTAGTACGATGTTTTACTTAAAAAGATTTAATGATTTTACACGAGAATATTCCGATATTTTATGTGAGGATGCCTTGATATTCTATGTGAAGATATCTCAATATTTTATGTGAGCATAATCTAGTATTTTATACGAGAATATCTTTGTATTTTATGTAAGGATATTCAAAGTATTTCATGTGAGGATATTACGGTATTATCTATGAGAATATTGCATGATTATATACGTGAGTATTACACCCTATCTGATGTGAAAAGTCATGATTTGCATATCAATGATAATGGTTGTGGCATGTACACTATAGTTATGTTGAATGATGGGACCTCATGCATGTTATGTATGCCATGAAATGATTTGATGAAAAATGTGGACATTGGTCTCACGAGTGCATTATGTGCATGGTCAAACATGCATTAGAGACCCTATGGGTCAAATTACGAGGAGTCGTGAGGGACTCAATTTATAGAGTGCTGTGAGGGACTCAAACCATACAGAGTGCGTGAGGACTCAAATGATTACAGAAGTGCGTGAGGGACTCAAAACGAAATGACTGGGATGACCAATCGGCCACTTAAATAAAAAAGGAAGTTATGGATTAAAGACTGACGATATGAGAAAGTTTTAGGTCCGCATATGTACATTTCGAAAAAGTTTAAAAGTCATGATTGCATGTGTTTGCATATCCCAAACCTCGTAGCGAGGTCACTTCATCAGGTATTGTTTTGCAATACTCACCCTTTCTTTAAAAATGTTTTTTGGTAAGGCCAAGGGCGTGCGAGGCGAGTGAGTGACGGAGGCGCGTTGCTAGAACCATGGGAATAGACATGTTTTCCCGCACATTTCTTTTATAAGCGATGTTGTCCCTTTATGTTTTGAAGTTTAAATTTACTTTACAGACTTCAAATAGGCCATGTTTAAAGCTGCTCCTTTTATTTGTTTTGAATGTTTTTCTTGGGATCCCTAAAGACAAATTATTTTCATTGGAGATTTAAAGATCGTTTTATCTCTTTTGGCCTATAAATGCATGCATGTGTAGTAATGTCCCTAAGAGTTTAGTCATAGAAAAGTAGGGCGTTACGGTTGGTATCGTGAGCCCTAGGTTTAAGGGTTACAGCAGACTTGCTTGAGTGAGTAAGCATGCAGAGTAGTTCCCATGGTTGAACAACGCGCGTTAGGTCACCGCAGTGTACGTTACGGTATGTTATAAATTAAGCAAATGATTATGATGTGATCTGTATTATAAATGTAAATGAATTTAAAAACCTAAAGGGTGATCCTATCTTCAGATTAGAAAGTCTTTGAAAACTAAGCTAGAAATTCTCTACCTTGTAAGATCGACAAAATGCCACCTAGAGGTCGAGGGAGAGGGGGGGCGTGGTAGGGGCGGGAGGCAAGAGAAAACGTTGACACCCAACCGAATTACCCATTGGAGTAGGAAGAGATTGCTCCACCCGTGCGGACCTCCCCGGGACCGGCCACCGTCGCGGGAGGATGCACTGCGATCGCTCCGGTGGCGGATCAAGGAACCCTAATGTTATGACTATGATGGTAGAGGCCATGCGGACTTTGGTGCGAGCTACGGTAGCCACTCAACCGCCCAAGCAAGTCGGGCGGAATGATGCAACCACGAGTCTCGATATCGAAGGACTTCGTGAAATATGATCCCGGATCGTTTGATGGGTCTTCTAGTGACCCCACCGTGGCGAATTATGGTTGTCCTCCATTGAGACCATTTTCGATCGATGAATTGCCACGAGGACGGAGGGTGTCTGTGCGACCCTTCATCTTTGAGGATGGCGCTTATTTATGGTGGGAGTCCGCCCGGGGAACCATTGTCGTCGCGTGAGAAACGATTACACGGAATCTGTTTTAAGGAGCATTGGCGGAAATTTTACCCTGCTGCGGCTCGTTACGAAACAAGCGAGAATTCTTACAACTTAGCGAGCGGGAGGCGGTGGAGGTATATGAGAGAGAATTCACCCGCTTGTCACGCTTTGCCCCGAGCTAGTAGACACAGAGGCGAAGAAGGCAGGCGTTTCGTCATGGGACCTGGATGAAAATGTTCGAGGCTTCATCCGGGCACTAGCACCTCCCGATTATGCCTCCATTGTGAGAGTGGCGGAATTGATTTGGGTGCTGCGCAGATCGCACTGCAGCGAGTAGTGGTTAACAGGGGCACCCATGGCAAATCATAAGAGGAAATGGGACCGGCCAAATTCAAGCTCACAAAGCGTCCCAGCGTACACCGCATAGACCAGAAACTTTCGTGCGAGTTCAAAGTCGAAACCACGAGTCAACGAGCGGGAAATAACGGTGGAGATAAGCCACAATGCAAAAGCGTAGTAGCGGCATTGGGGTAAGTGTTGGCCCGATCGGAGTGTGCTCTTGGATGTGGGAAAGAAGGGCACAGAGCTAATAGCCAGCAAGTCAAGCCGGCGCTAGCCAACCTCGAGTTATCAATAGTGGGACTCTTTGTGAAGCCTGTAATACATCAAGGAAGAGCTTATGCAAGCACCGGTAAAAACATCTATGGCTCGGACTCGGTGGTTCTGGTACACTTCCATTACTTGGGCACCTTGCCTTTGTATTATTTGATTACGGTTCTACACACTCTTTTATTTCGCATCCTTCGTAAGTCAAGTGAGTTAGAACTAGAACGATTCTGATATGCTCTGCATCTGTCTCCACTCCTGCGAGGATAAATTTGTTAGCCACTATGAGAGTCAAGGATGGTAGTGTGACCATCATGAGACCATGAGTTAGCGATAAATCTAGTAGTCTTAGACATGTTTGACTTTGATGTGATATTGGGTATGGGTGGTTAGCGCAGAACCATGCTTGCATTGATTGTTTCAAGAAGGAGGTAGTGTTCACTCCTCCCGACCAACACAGCTACTGAGTTGAGAGGCACGATAGCGGGAAGTAGGCCTAAGGTAATTCACGCCCTTAAGGCCGAGGAAGTTATTACATCGGGAGCTTGGGGCGTCTTAGCTTGCATACTAGATGCAAGGTGCACGGAGATCTCAAAGTGTCACCGGTACCGATGGTGAATGAATTTCTGACGTCTTTCCCGAGGACCTCCCGGAATACCTCGAGTCGAGAGAGGTAGATTTTAACATCAGATTGGAATTAGGGACGACTCCGATATCAAGGCACCGCATGAGAATGGCACCGCGAGTTGAAAGAAGCGAAACTACGATTTGCAAGACTTCTTGGACAAGGGGGTTTATACGCCCAAGCGTTTCGCCTTGGGAGCCCAGTGTTGTTCGTGAAAAGAAAGAGCGGGTCCATGCGCTGTGTATAGATTACGAGGAGTTGAATAAAGTTACGATCAAGAATAAATATCCTCTTCCTAGAATAGATGATTTGTTCGATCGATTGCGAGGAGCAATGATGTTTTCCAAGATCGATCCGAGATCGAGCTACCATCGATTGAGAATCGGTGAAGAGGATATTCCTAAGAGCGACATTCGAGATCACGTTATGGGCATTACGAGTTCACAGTGATGTCGTTCGGTTTGACCAACGCCCCTGCCGCTTTCATGGACTTGATGAACCGTGTATTCAAAGAGTTTCTAGACACGTTCGTGATTGTGTTTATTGACGATATCCCGATATACTCCGGATGTGATGAAGATCATGAAAGGCACACGAGAAAAGTTTAAAAACACGCCGAGAGAGAATAAGTTGTATGCAAAATTCTCCAAGTGTGAATTCGCTCGCATGGTATCCTTCTTAGGGCATGTGGTGTCCGAAAATTTGAGTCTCTGTTGACCCAAATGCGAAAGTGGAGGCCGTCACCACGGTGGCCTCGTCCGACCAGATTATGCAGTGTACGTAGTTTTCGGGTCTTGCGGGTTACTATAGGCGTTTTCGTGCGAGGATTTTGCCAAGATAGCCATGCCCATGACCCGGTGGCGCGCAAAGGTAACTCATTTGTTTGGGATGATGCTTGCGAGGCGAGTTTCGAGGAACTCAAATGCATTAGTGTCACCCCGATTCTTACGGTCCCGAGGGAACAGGAGCTTTGTGGTTTACTGGTGATGCTTCTAAGAAAGGTTTGGGGTGTGTACTAATGCAAAGACGGTAAAGTAATAGCCTATGCATCCCGACAATTGAAGGCTTACGAGAGGAATTATCCAACTCATGACTTGGAACTAGCAGCAGTGGTCTTTGCATTAAAGATCTGGAGACATTACCTTTATGGCGAGAAAATTCAGATTTTTACAGATCATAAAAGTCTGAAGTACTTGTTCACCCAGAAAGAGCTGAACATGAGGCAACGCAGATGGTTGGAATTAGTGAAGGATTACGACATAGACATTCAATACCACCCCGGTAAGGCTAATGTCGTGGCTGATGCCCTCAGTAGAAAGCCAGTTCATACTTCACCACGAGTTACTAATGAGCAAAGTTCTGAGCGAGAGTTTGCACGAGCTGAAATTGCAGTACTAGTAGGAAAGACCACGGCTCAGTTAGCTCAATTAACGGTACAACCAACTCTGAGACAACGCATCGTTGAGTCTCAACAGGGAGACCCTCAGTTAGTGGAAAAACTTACTGCAGTAACTACAGGTGAGTTGGCAGAGTTTTCCCTATCCACAGATGGAGGATTACTATTTCAGGGACGATTATGTGTACCGAACGATGACAAACTAAAGACGGAAATCTTGAGCGAAGCCCATAACTCACCGTTTTCTATGCATCCTGGTAGTACCAAGATGTACCGAGATCTGAAACAGTCGTTCTGGTGGTGTTACATGAAGCGAGACGTGGCAGAGTTTGTCAGCAAGTGTTTAACTTGTCAGCAGGTGAAGGCACTTAGGCAGAGACCCGCAGGATTATTGCAACCTTTACATGTACCTCAGTGGAAATGGGAGGAGATCTCTATGGACTTCATAGTCGGATTGCCTAGAACCTTACGAGGTTACTCAGTAATTTGGGTCATAGTGGATGATTAACCAAGTCAAAGACATTTCATACTGTGGAAACCCACCTATTCTACAGATAAGTGGGCGCAGCTTTACCTGGAAGAGATAGTCCGCCTGCATGGGATTCCAGTCAAAATTATTTCAGACAGGGACCCACGTTTCACCTCCAACTTTTGGAGAAGTCTACAGAAAGCGTTAGGTTCACAGTTGAACTTTAGTACAGCTTTTCATCCACAGACGGATGGGCAGACAGAACGCTTAAACCAGATATTAGAAGACATGTTGCGAGCTTGCACCTTAGACTTTCCGGGTAGTTGGGACACTCATTTGCATTTGATGGAGTTTGCTTACAATAACAGTTATCAGTCGACCATCGGAATGGCTCCATTTGAAGCTCTCTATGGAAAACGTTGCGAGAACTCCGTTTTTACGGGAAGAGGTTGGTGAACGCCGATTCATCGGGTCCGAGAGTTGAGTACAGTCACAAATAGTGCAATACAAAAGATTAGGGTGCGGATGCAGACCGCCCAAGGCAGACAAAAGAGTTATGCCGATTCGAGACGAAGGGACCTAGAATTCGAAATTGGGGACCACGTGTTTCTTAAGGTGGCCCCAATGAAAGGAATCCTAAGGTTTGGCTGAAAGGGGAAGTTGAGTCCGCGCTTCATCGGACCATTCGAGATTTTAGAGAGGGTTGGTGCGGTGGCCTACAGACTGGCACTGCCACCTTCCCTGTCAGCTGTTCATAACGTATTCCATGTCTCCATGTTGAGAAAATACGTTCCAGACCCGACTCACGTCGTAGACTTTGAACCATTACAGTTAGCAGAAAATTTGAGTTATGGCGAGCGACCTGTGCAGATTATCGCCAGAGATCGAAAGACCCTCCGTGAACTGCGTGAGATCAACTTAGTTAAAGTGTTGTGGCAAAATCACCTGAACGGAAGAAGCTACACGGGAGCGAGAAGAAGAAGTGCGAGCTAAATATCCAGAACTTTTCCAAGAATAGGAACTTTCGAGGACGAAAGTTCTTAAGGAGGGAAGATTGTGACGACCACGACCTCAGGTACTAATTATTCATTTTATTTAACATCGCATCAACCTGTGTATGTCTAGTTGGATTAGTGAATTTCATCAAGCTCGGTGTTAATGAGTCTTTAATTTTTGATTAGTTTTAAGCAAAACATCCTCCTTTAGAGAATTATGTTGGGTTAAAATTAAAAAAGAAGGAGAAGGAGCAATGGCATTTTAGTTATTAGGATAAATGAGGGATTGTGGTAATATTTAGAATTTGACCTAAACCCTAATCCCTTAGTCTCCTTGATATTTATTCATAAGAAAACCCTAACCCTAGAAGGACAACCATCACTTTCATCTCCTCCTCCTTACCTAGCCCGACCAACCCCTCTCCCACTTGCTCTTCAAATCCTCCCTCCCAAGCAACTCCACAAAAGAAAACTTGGTCGTTACAACTTTTCACGGCGGCAAGCCTAAGTTGAAGGCGTGCAGCAGCCCGCGCGGTAGATCAACGGCCGAGTCTCGTTCGTTCGGCCGCGCCACGCTCGGAGTCGCACGCGCGCGCGTCCCAAACCCGCGAGCCTTGCGCGCGCGCTGAGGAATTCGTCCCGACCATCCCGCGCGCGCTCGTGCTCGCCTTTCACCGAATATCTCGGCCGCTCACGCACGCCGGTACCGTTGTTGAAATCACCGTGGGCCGCCGCCGCCACGAACACTGCAGGCGAATCCACGAAGCGAACCACGAACACGTCTTTCACCGATCGCGCGCGCGCGTACGCCGAGAACATAAGCAAGCGCCCGCCAGCAAGCAAGCCGATCGCGAGCTAACTCTCGGCCATTGTCGTTGCTCGTGAAAGGCGCGCCGCCACGCTCACCGTGAGCTCGGCGCCGTCGTCGCCCCATCCGACCAAAGCCACCGTTTTTGGCAAAGAGATTTCAGATTTCGGTGAGCACTTTTGTTAAGTTCGGCTTTGAGAGAGAACTACCCATGATCTATCGGATATGTAAACGTAAATTTGAGAACGTAACCTTTGTTTCAAACATGACTTCTAGGAACTAAACTAGAGCGGAGTTGAAGGCCAACATCCAAGCGATCTAGGAGGCACTAGGCCTATACGTTGAGATTGAGGTAAGCGGGGCATGAAGCCTCAAGAACTTAAATTGAGTATCTCGCGTTATGAATGCGAGTATACTCGAAGTTTAATTTCGGGGTTAACGTGTGATTCGAGTTCCACTAAAGAAGAGTACTCAAGGAGCTCGGGTTAAGTTTTGGGAGTGAAATCGGAAATAAGGTAAGGGACCTTGTGCGAATCTTTTAAATGGGATTAAAGAAAACGAATTTCAATATTTTATGTGAAATTAGTACGATGTTTTACTTAAAAAGATTTAATGATTTTTTTACGAGAATATTCCGATATTTTATGTGAGGATGCCTTGATATTCTATGTGAAGATATCTCAATATTTTATGTGAGCATAATCTAGTATTTTATACGAGAATATCTTTGTATTTTATGTAAGGATATTCCAAAGTATTTCATGTGAGGATATTACGATTATTATCTATGAGAATATTGCATGATTATATACGTGAGTATTACACCTATCGATGTGAAAAGTCATGATTTGCATATCAATGATAATGGTTGTGGCATGTACACTATAGTTATGTTGAATGATGGGACCTCATGCATGTTATGTATGCCATGAAATGATTTGATGAAAAATGTGGACATTGGTCTCACGAGTGCATTATGTGCATGGTCAAACATGCATTAGAGACCCTATGGGTCAAATTACAGGGTCCGTGAGGGACTCAATTTATACTGAGGGTCTGTGAGGGACTCAAACCATCTGAGAGAGTGCATGAGAGGACTCAAATGATTACTGAGGGTCCTGTGAGGGACTCAAAACGAAATGACTCAGGATGACCAATCGGCCACTTAAATAAAAAAGGAAGTCATGGATTAAAGACCTGACGATATGAGAAAGTTTTAGGTCCCGCATATGTACATTTCGAACAAGTTTAAAAGTCATGATTGCATGTGTTTGCATATCCCAAACCTCAGAGCGAGGTCACTTCATCTGGTATTGTTTTGCAATACTCACCCTTTCTTTAAAAATGTTTTTGGTAAGGCCAAGGGCGTGCGGGAGAGTGACTTGAGGCGCGTTGCTAGAACCATGGGAATAGACATGTTTTCCGCACATTTCTTTTATAACTGATGTTGTCCCTTTATGTTTTCGAAGTTTAAATTTACTTTACAGACTTCAAATAGGCCATGTTTAAACTGCTCCTTTTATTTGTTTTGAATGTTTTTCTTGGGATCCCTAAAGACAAATTATTTTCATTGGAGATTTAAAGATCGTTTTATCTCTTTTGGCCTATAAATGCATGCATGTGTAGTAATGTCCCTAAGAGTTTAGTCATAGAAAAGTAGGGGCGTTACACTAGATAAATCACGTTTTTCTTCTGATGTTTATTCCCTTAGTTTCTCCTCCTTTTATAGGAAGAGAAGAAGTCATTCTCATTCTTTCCGATGAGGATGAAAGAAGAGAAACTTAACGTGAATTAAATTTATCTGACGTTGGGGACCATAAATATATCATAACCAACCATTAAGTTTTAAAAGAAAAACGCTTAGTTGGTAAGTTACTTTCATTTCTAATTTGGCCCCTCATCAAATTAGAAAACAAAGTAATATTATCTACACATTTGGTCCATGATTAATTTGTAAATACTCCTTTATAAATATTTTCATAAGTGGATCACTTCTCTTAGGTTTAATCAAAATAGCAAAAAAAAGACACATTAAATAGTTACACATGTGGTCCCATATTATAGAAATTTCCAACAATCTCCCACTGGACCACATATGTAACTTAAATATTGTGTTTGACCTTATGAGCTCCAAAATTGCTATGTAAAAGTGAGTAAGTTTAAACAATCTGGTCCATTACTTATATCGATAAGGATCAAAGAGGTCTTCGTTACAACAAAAGCAACTAAACCCATCAGTGGTCACAATACCGACATATCTAAATGACATAGATCAAGTCATAGATGCATAGCATGAAAATTACATGCAATGTGACCTGTACATGCCTATTTCCAACTGGTCCTTCCTTACTTTAGTGAGATCAAAATTCTTTAGCATGATGAGTCAGAGTAAAAAGAACTTAATTTCTGATCAGAATAATTATAAAAAAAAAAATACATAACATAAATGTCCAAATCAAACATAAAATAATACAAACTCTCATTAAAACATGATATCCTCTTGAAAAATGACCCCCATATGAGTAGTATGCTCATGAATGACCTTGGGTGGTAATCCCTTTGTAAGCGGATCTACTATCATGGAGTTTGTCCCAATGTGCTCTATAGATAAGTGTTTACTCTGTACTCTTTCCTTCACAACCAGGAACTTTATGTCTACATGTTTAGACTTAGATAGGCTTCTATTGTTATTCGAATAAAGCACTGCTGATTTATTATCACAATAAATTTTGAGTGGTCTTTCTACACTCTCTAAAATACGCAACCCCTTGACAAAGTTTTGTAGCCATATTCCATGATTAGATGCCTCATAAAACGCTACAAATTCTGCAACCATTGTAGAAGAAGTTACAAGTGTTTGTTTAGCACTTCTCCAAGATATAGCTACACCAGGCAACATATAAATATAACCTGAAGTGGATCTTCTACTGTCTTGGCATCCAGCATAATCAGAGTCGGAGTACCCAATGATCTCTAACTGATCCGATCTCCGATATGTGAGCATGTAATCTTTTGTTCTTTGCAAATATCTCATAACCCGTTTTGCTGGTTTCAAATGATCCATACCAGGGTTACTCAAGTATCTGCCTAACATCCCAACAATGTACGCAATATCTGGACGCGTACATACTTGAGCATACATTAGACTCCCAACTGCAGATGAATAGGGAATCTTTTCCATTTCTTTAACTTCTAGATTGGTTTTAGGGCATTGACTAAGACTGAATTTGTCTCCTTTGGAGACAGGGGTATCACTAGGTTTGCAGTCTTGCATGCCAAATCTTTTTAGTATCTTATCAATGTAGCTCATTTGTGATAATCCAAGAACACCTCGAGAACGATCTCGATGTATTTGAATTCCTAATACAAAAGAAGTTTCACCTAGATCTTTCATTTCAAAATTCTTAGATAGAAATCTCTTGGTGTCATACAATAAACTTGAGTCATTAGTAGCAAGCAATATGTCATCGACATACAAAACTAGAAATATATACTTACTCCCACTGAACTTGTGATACACACAATCATCAACTATATTCATCTCAAAACCAAATGACAGAATCACTTGATGAAACTTGTAGTACCATTGACGAGAAGCTTGTTTAAACCCATAAATGGATTTTGTTAATTTACAAACCATTTTCTTTTGGTCTTCCAATACAAAATTTTCTAGTTGTACCATATATATTGTCTCATCAATGTCACCATTGAGAAATGTTGTTTTAACATCCATTTGATGAAGCTCTAGATCAAAATGTGCAACAAGTGCCATGATAGTCCTGAAAGAGTCTTTCGATGAAACTGGAGAGAGTCTCTTTATAATCAATTCCTTCCTTTTGAGTATAACCTTTAACTACAAGACGTGCTTTATATCTTTCAACATTACCTTTTGCATCCCTCTTGATTTTTAAAATCCATTTACAACCAATAGGTTTTTCATCGGACAAGTTTCCAAACTTCATTGTCTTGGATGGACTTATACTCCTCATTCATGGCCTCAATCAACTTCCATCATTCCACTATTATCTTCATGGTTCTTGAAGGAAGACAATGAAATTATCTAGAATAGCCCTTCTTCTTTCTCTAGTGGATCGCCTTAAAGGTATTGGTTCTAAAGGTTGTTGAGTTTGCTCTTGAGGAACAATTACCTCATTTTGAATAGAGGTTTGTTCAACATTATTTGGTTGAGGTACCGAATATGCTTCTTCAATAATGACAAGTATAGGAACCTGGACATTATCAAAAGCAAAAATAGGATTGACAACCAATTCCTCCTCATAAAAAATAATGTTTCTCACTTGATTTCTCTCCTCAAACTTAACATCCTCAAAAAATGTTGCAGTTCCCGTTTCAAAAATTTTCTTAAGTGTGGGATCATAAAACTTATACCCTTTGGATCGCTCAGCATAACCAATAAAGTAGCTGCTAACTGTTTTGAATTCCAGCTTTTTCTCATGTGGCCTATAAGGCTTAGCCTCAGCTAGACATCTCCAAACATGAAAATGCTTTAAACTGGGTTTCCTTCCAATCCAAAGCTCATAAGGTGTTTTTGCAACTGCTTTAGTTGGCACTCTATTTAAAATGTAAGTTGCTGTTTTAAGTGCTTCTCCCCATAGTGATTCTGGCAAGGTAGAATGACTAACCATACTCCTTACCATATCTTTAAGAGTACGATTTCGTCTTTCAGCCACACCATTCATATGAGGAGAACCTGGTAGAGTGTATTGTGGGACAATTCCACACTCCTCCAAATATCTAGCAAATGGTCCAAGACGTTATTCACCTGAATCATCATATCTACCATAGTATTCACCTCCACGGTCAGATCTAACACTCTTTATGGATTTGTTAAGTTGTTTTTCAACTTCAGTTTTAAACTTTTTGAAGACGTCTAAAGACTGTGATTTTTCATGAATCAAATATAAGCACCCTTATCTGGAGTAGTCATCAATGAATGATATGAAATATTTTTGTTCATTCCAAGAAGCTGTAGGGAATGGCCCACAAATATCTGTATGGATTAATTCTAAGGCATTTGTGGCTCTATTGACACCTTTATTCTTTACTTTAGTCTGTTTTCTCTTGATGCAATTAATACAAGTTTCAAAGTTCGTAAAATCAAAGGAACATAAAATTCCATCAGACACAAGACGCTCAACTCGGGATTTAGAGATGTGACCCAAGCGTTTATGCCATAAAATTGTAGAATTTTCATGACTTCTTTTACGTTTTGAACCACATGATTCCAAATGTAATGATTCATTATGGCAATCAATTTTGTCGAGCATATATAAATTATCAAGGGCATTAAGATAATCGGTTCCTACATTATTTGAATTTAAAGACAAAGTGAATATATTATTTCCAAAAGAACAACTAAATTTTGATTTGTCCAATAAGAAAATTGAAACCAAACTCCGTCTAAAAGACGGTACAACAAAAGTGTCTTTCTAATCCAAATAAAAATGAGTAGACAATAGCAATCTAAAATGCCCAATTGCCTCTACTGCTACCGATTTGCCATCACCTACATAGATGTTTCTTTCAGCATCAGTTGGCTTTCGGTAATTCAGGCAACCCTACACAGAAACACTAACATGAGTAGTTGCACCAGAGTCTAACCACCATGTGTTTCTAGGCACTGAAGTCAAATTTACTTCAGAACAGACCAAAATAAAAGATGTACCTTTCCTTTTACGCCAAGCATGGTACTTGATACATTCCTTCTTTGCATGTCCAGATTTTCCACAAAAGAAACAACCTTTATTTTCTGGTTGTTGATGTTGTTTCTTAGGAGCTGGATTAACAACTTCATATTTCTTTTTCCTTTTGCCCTTTTCCTTAGAGGTGTTTGTTAGGTGGGCACTTTCTGTCCTATCTTACTTTAATCTTTCTTCCTCTTGTACACAGTAAGAAATGAGCTCATTAAGAGTCCTTTCATCCTTTTGACAGTTATAACTAACCTTAAACTGGTTAAACTGTGCAGGAAGAGAGATCAATACTAAGTGCACGAGCAAACCATCAGATAACTCAAGCTTAAGTGCCTTTAGTTTTGATGCCAAATGAGACATTTCCATAATGTACTCCCTAATATTTCCATTTCCCTTATATTTTATTGAAATCAAGCGTTTTAATAGCATACTTGTTTCAGCCTTGTCGTTTTTAGCAAAACATTTTTCTATTTCAATAAGGAAATCTTTGGCATTGGTTATCCCATCGGATACCGCACCCCTAAATGCTTCTGGAATGCCACGCTTTATGATCATTAGACACATGCGATTTGAGCGGTCCCATTTCTCAAAAAGTTTCCTTTCGTAAGGAGAACACTCAATTGAAAGAGAAGGAGGTTGCTCTATTCTTAGTGCAAGGTTCAGATCCATGCAACCCAAAATTATAAAAATATTTTTTTTCCAATCTTTGAAGTTTGAACCATTAAGAATAGGGACATTGTTGAGATTAGAAGATATTGTAGTAACATTAGCTGTAAAGAAAATAATTTAAACATACAAAAATGCTCACATCAGTAACGGTCAATATTAGATTAATCATAAAGTTCAAAGTAATGGTTAATTTCATTATAATATACTTAACACAACATCAACATTAAGTCTTTGGACAATAATATTGATTGTAAGCAGTAATCTTGATGTAGTGATCAAATATCGACAATAAATGCATGTCAAATAATAAAACTATCTTTGGATCGATTTACTATTTACATCTCAAATACCTTATAATTGTCACACATTTATCACTGCAAGTATGTTTATACAAATATTTACCTACCTTTGGGTCGATTAATATTTGCAGAAACATATAAACACTAAACATCCTCATGAATAGTTTCCATATGAGAGGTTACTTTGACAACATCAAATTTCAATGACTCAATCATATGTTTAACATTACTTTCATTCACCATAAAACTAAATGTACTAAAATTTGAATTTATGATACAACGCATGAATTGATGATACATAAATTGATAATAGATGTTGTACACCGTTTATGTTTCAAAACAACATTCATAATTAACCACGAAATTCAACGTATTCAAAATTGAATTTATCATCTTCATTTATCACATATGAAATAGAAATGAATCCATTAAACCAAAAAATAATGGGGCAAGTTTATTAGAATGGAAGAATAACTTATTGGCATTTAATAAATTATATTTGTAATAAACCACAATCAAATGTACGTTAATCTCAATTTACCTCAAAACATAACAATTAATTCAAGAAAAATAAACCGAAAATTTACTTTACAATTTCACATAAAAAAAAAATAAGTGCCTTCAACAATATGAAACTACGTTGAAGTGATAAATGAATTTGAAACATTAACGCAATGAATAAGAGTCATTTATCATAATCAATTTTATAGGATAGTGCCTACGATCAATTTGAGTTCCATGAAAATAATTATGAAAGTAATGGAACGATAGTTTCTATCCAAATACATATGCAGTGCATATATTAAATTAAAACTACCGAAAGAAATTGTCATGAATTGCCAATGGGATGGCTCTGATACCACTTGTTGCGATATAATAAAAAAAAACTCTAAATCAATAGACTTACGGATCGATTTTCTATGTCAAATTCAAGAGAAATAAACTTCAAAAGCGGAAGCAAAAATGTACCTGTATCCATTGTCGAAAGCCGCAAAGTATGTATGATCTTCAAAGTCTAGATAAATCACGTTTTTGTTCTGATGTTTATTCCCTTAGTTTCTCCTCCTTTTATAGGAAGAGAAGAAGTCATTCTCATTCTTTCCGATGGGGATGAAAGAAGAGAAACTTAACGTGAATTAAATTTATCTTACGTTGGGGACCATAAATATATCATAACCAACCATTAAGTTTTAAAAGAAAAACGCTTAGTTGGTAAGTTACTTTCATTTCTAATTTGGCCCCTCATCAAATTAGAAAACAAAGTAATATTATCTACACATTTGGTCCATGACTAATTTCTAAATACTCCTTTATAAATATTTTCATACGTAGATCACTTCTTTTAGGTTTAATCAAAATAGCAAAAAAAAAAAAAAAAACACATTAAATAATTACACATGTGGTCCCATATTATAGAAATTTCCAACACCTGAATCCTGAGTAAGTTAAGAACTCATGTTTATAGGAGTTTGTTCTTAGACTAGTATGGGTGAAAATGGTCTGTAGCCGACTCAATAAGCCTACCTTCTCAGGGACAGAACCCCGTAGGTAGCTGGGGACTTAACTATACAAGATGGAATTCACTCATTCCTACACTAAGGAATTAGAAAGGTTGTTCCCTTAAGAACTGACTCCAGGTCTTGAACAACGGGGCCCCACCCTCTATGAGGGCATGAGTATATGGTAGGACCTTAGACTTGTTGTTCATTAGAGGATCAGTGGTGCTTAAGAAACAAAGAGGTAATCACAGGGGTAAAACGATAATTTGACCCAGCCGTGATTACGAACAACCTGTGAAGGGTCGACTCATGGGTAATGATTATATCAATGGACACAATATAATCTACAGTGAGGAGAGTGCAACTATAAGTCTATAGTGGAGTGACTTGTAGTTAATGAATATTGATTAACTGGATCAAATAGTTTGATCAATTAATCTCACATCATTGGAGCTCATGAACTTTAGGTCCATTAGGTCCCTTCGTTGGCTCAACATGGTTATATTGAAGGTATAAAGTTAGGAATGAAATTTAAGTGTTCAATTTCATATATGAGATGTCATATCCGTTATATGTGATATAATTGATATAATATATAGTTTTAATGTGAATTAGATTCACATATTAACTATATACTAAAGAGAGAATGAAAGAGGGATAGAATGGTAACTTCTACCTTATTTCCCTATATATATAGTTGCATGAGATGCAATTTTGGCCTAGGCTTTTGAAAACCCTAATGTGTCATTTTGTTGTGTTGTTGGAAAGGTTCCAAAACACAATCTCTCTCACAAACATCTCATCTCACCTAAAGGGAACCCACCTTCCTCCCTCACCTAGAGAACAACGGAGAAGATCCGGTGGTAATGTCGGTGATCGCTCGGGTTCGTGTTGTTGAGATCGTGAACGTGGGAGAAGGAGCACTTGAAGAAAGAGTTCTTCAAAGGTATAATTCTTGTTGTTCATCTTGATATTATATGTTTAATCTAGATAGAATTGTTCTTCAATGTAATTCATGTAACTAAATTAAGAACTCGCGATTAACAATCGCTTCCGCTGTGGGATTCGATTCCCTTCAGATTCAAAGTCGTTTCCGTTGCGGGAGTTTCATTCCCTTCACATGGTTGTGTTCATACTTTTAGTATTATTTTTTTAATGTATAGTGTATTTTTCTGTAGGTATTTTATTCCGTTGATTTTTACTTTGTATTTGTTGCACACAACTCAAGAGGTAGATGAATTCGTGGTAGTGCTCGTACTTTTTATTTTTTTTATGTACAATGCATTTCTCTGTAAGTATTTTGTTTCTTTAATTTTTTCTTTGTATTTATTTCACATAGCTTAAGAGATAGATGAGTTCGTGGTAATGTTCGTACTTTTTATTTTTTATGTATGATGTATTTTCCTATATTTTGTTATGTTGATTTTTATCTTTATTTATTTGAGGCACATACACAACTCAAGAGGTTGATGGCGATGATAGGTTTAGGCATAACAAACTATCTAGCATAAACTCTAGAATAAAGAAATCGAATCTATTTATATTTAATTATATTTGTATCTTATATCTTCTCAAAATATCATATTATATTCAAAAAAAATATGTAAATACGTTCTTCGTTATTTTTGGGTTACTTTTATTTTTGAGTTAAATATTTCAAATTGCATGTCATTTTATTTGTTTGTAATCTATTAGTTTAACTTTTTTTTTTTATCTTTTTGTTATGCAATCAATTTTAATTGGTATGCGTTTTTGTTTGAATTGTAGACAATAGAAGTGTTCATTGAGAGACCAAAAATCAACTCGACCAACTGAACTAACATCGGTCGATCGATTTTTATTCCGCAATCGGTCGATTTGGACCATCACAAAACAATCGGTCGGTCGGTCGAATGTCTAAAGGCTGAAAAAATCGACCGATCGGCCGACAGAATAATAAATTACTAATATATATTAATTCAAAACAGAAACCGGGCCTGAAGTCTGATTGCTCAATAACCTCGTAAGAAATATTTCTAAAAGAAAAGAAAAATAAAGAAATATGATTTCTTGCATTAAAAAAAAAAACCGACGAAATCAACCAACTGAGCCGATTTCTTTGTCACGAGAAGAAACGGTCAGTTCCCATTTAGAGGAAACCGACCCCCAACCATCAATGAACACCCTTGATAGATAAATTATTTAAATTATGAATTTTTGTTAGGTATATAAATCCTAACTACTTTTGTTGTTTAAACTAACACAATGTGTCTATTAAAATTTAGGTTATGATTATAAATTAAATATATTTATTAAAAATTTTAGTCATAGAAGTAGCTAGGAATAGTCTGATGATTAAATAATTACTAATTAAAATTATGAATAATCCTCCTTTATTTTTCAAAACGTGAAATAAAAAAGTACCATTTATAGCCATTTATCTCGTTGAAGTTTCGTTTCAGATTATAGCGGCCCACCTTCTTCTCAGCGGGCCTCTGGGCTTCGTAACGACGAGCGAAAGAGAGTGGAGATGGGCATGGCCTTGCTCTCTTCGTCGCCTGCTTCTCCATTTCTTGCCAAACAGCAATTCAACACCCACAAAACACCAGGTTCTCAATTCGAAATTTGAGTCACATTTCTCCTCTTTTTGATCGGTTTTACATCGTTATAGTACTGATTTGCACCTTCGCGCTTAATCTTTTGGTGGGGTTCTCAGATAATTTGAAACTTCGCGCCCTAATTTCAAGGGGTTTTGCCAAAGCCAATGCTGGTGAATCTAAATCTTTGGAGACAAATCGTTTTCAGTGTTCTTACGGTTGCTCGGCCTCTTCAATGTCTCCGATTGAGGCGTCGAAGGGGGTGTGGATTTGGAGTGAGCATCGGCAGGTTATGACGGCTGCGGTTGAGAGGGGATGGAGTACCTTCATCTTCTCGCTTCACAATCGTTAGTTTGCTGATGAATGGTCCTGTAAGCATTGCGTTTCACTTTCTGTTTATCTGAAGAGAGATCTCTTTTTCACTCCTGTATTTGTTGTCTGAAATTTATGAGTTTTGTTAGAAGGATAAGACAAATTTCATGGGGTAGAGGAGGTTTGAGACAAATAATGACCAATAGGGCTTTGTTCATGAGATATCGTTATTGCCCTACTTACACCTCGATGACTAATAGGATTTAATATGGGACAAAAATTAGGGTATTAAAGAAATGTGGGACCACTTTTAATTTTGGAGAGAGTTGTAGGACTTTTAAGGGTATAAAATTACCATTTTACACTTTTTAAAAATCCTCAAACCTAATCAACCAAATCCTTATTAAATCTAACATAACCCCTAATTTTTTAAAAACTCTCTAACCTATCGTCGCCTCCTCCTCCAGGATTGCGTTTAGCAGTAAGCATTCTTCTTCTTCCATTTCGATTTTGATTTCAATCCCATGTAATTTCAATGGTGATCCATGTTTTACAAGTCTAGGATCTGAATAACAACAATCGATGATCGATTCTAGCTGATAGTTGAATGTTTGGAATCATCGATTGAAAACTATTTTACTGGATTCTTTAATTTTTCTTCTTCTTGTCTGCGATTTCATTTTGATTATTGAACCGTTTGGAACGTCGTGATAACTAGGTGGAACTGCTAGTTATCTTCTGGGCATGAGTGCCAAAATTGTTGCTCAAGCAGAAGAAGGGAACATTCCAATAAATATCAAGAAACTCTCTCTATGGGTTGGATGATGGCTTTTCTCTTCATTGTCAGCTTTGTTGGGCTATTCTCCATTGTGCCTCTTAGAAAGGTGAGCCACTTACAAAGGTGAATAGTGCAAGCAATTAAAAACCCTTTTCAAATGCATTTGTTTGGTTTTAACCTATTCGTTCTATTTTGGTCTTGTCTTATTTTAGTTGTTGATTTGATATAATAGACTCATATTTTTTTTGTTTTAAAGCCACATCTAATTTAGGAGATGAAAACCACCGTTATCCGCGAGACCCGTCGATCGGTTCGGCTGGTTCAGGTCGTCCTAGGCTGATTTTTGACGAACGGAGTCCGGCTCTGGATAGATCGGGTCGTGAGGATTCCAGATCTACTGCCCACGCGCCGTCGCCGTCAACTTCATGCGTCGCCGCCGCCGCCGTCTGCCGGTCCACGCGCCGCCGTTCGCCGGTCCACGCGCCGCCGCCTGTAGAACCGCCGGTTGTTCCCTTCCGTCCGGTCTCCTCGGTCCGTTCCTTAGTCCGTTTTGGCACTCCGTGGGTGAGTTTCACTCCTCTTCATTGGATTTGTTGTGTTAGGTTCATTGTGTTTCGGTTTATTAATTTGTGCGTGTTTTCGTTAGGAGCCTGGAAGTTGAAGCACGTTTGGAACGTCGCGTTCTCGAATCGCTCGTTGTCGTTGGCTTTCCCTATAAGTAGTCGTTTGGACTAAACTAGCCCTAAGTGTAGGGCTTAGGGGCACGTTGCATGCATTCACCTGATTGAAAGTAGACTTATTGTTTTGGGTTGTAGTAGCATGTTAGGATATGAGAAGTTTAATTGTGCTTGACTCATGCTCTTTTGATGTTCGTTGCATATTTGTACTGAAACCCGAACCTGTTGGTTCAGGGGTTAATTGTCTGTTAGTCCTACGTGAATTGTAGCTCGTAGAGCCGAAGTAGTTTGTACTGAGAACTCTGAATGTGTTAGTTGCTATGATCGTCAGTCCCGAGCCTGATAATTTCGTGCTTAGTTCTGAAGTGACTCAGGAAGTGTCGTTGAGCCTTAGGATTGTAGTTAGCACAACTAGCCCTAGTGCAGACCCAAGTCCTAAGCATCTGTGTAACCCTTAGTAGGCTGAGACTCGAGGTTGGCAAGATGACGATAATGATATGGGATTTGATGATCCGCCCTTCATCCAGTTGTGCGACTCGGGGTATGATCCCTGGAGTCAGAGGGGTTGGATAGAATCTTTCGCCCTAGTGCAGGCCCGGGAATGAGCCCGTGGTCGATTATGCGCGGTAGTACCGCTTTGATGCTTATGGGATGTGGTGGTCTGCCCCCATCTAGTTGTGCGACTCGGGGTGTGATTCTTAGAGTCAGAGGGGTTGGATAGAGTCCTTTGCCCTAGTGCAGGCCCAGGGATGAGTCTCGTGGCCACGTGTTGCCAACCCAGTCCAGGAGCTAAGGGTAGGACAGAACTAAGAAACCTGAGTAAGAAATAGGGCCAGGATCCTTGTTGAGGTTGTTTGGTGGGCTAGGTGTCGTGTTTAGCTAAGTCTAAGATCGTTCTTTATGTTCTTTATTCTTGGACGAAGTGGGCTGCTTACTGAGTATATTTTTATACTCATTCCTTCTTTATTTCTTCTTTTGTTGAGTAAGGCAAACCCGGTGAGATGACCACCACCGACGGCGAGAGACCCTGCGAGGCTATGGAAGACTTGTAGGACTTAGTTAGGAGTTTTCGATTAGGAGTTGTTTCTTTTTCTTTCTTCTGTTGCGTTCTGTTGCTTCCATTCATGTTTTAAACTTTTTACATGCTCATTTGTTCATTTCTCGAATCGAAGTATGTTCAGTTATGTTTTCTTTCGTATTCAAAGCATGCTTCTGCTGTTTGAGATTTCTGTTAACTCCGAGGGACTGGAGCCCAGCCTAATGTTTTCTGTGTAGTTTTGTGGAGGCTGGGTATCCTCGTGAGTCTTGTGAAGTGTTTTGTCCAGGTTCAGGTTCAGGTTCATTTAAATTTTTGGTTTGCCCAGTTGTACCAGTTATCTTTTCTTTGGATTTTCACTTGAAGCAGTGCAACTTGGAAGTAATGTCGCGGGTAGTTTATATTCTTTTTACGGGGCGTTACAGGAGATGACACTGGAATTAGATTCATTGCGAATGATGATACCCTAGATATTAGGTGCAACCGGATTTTTGCAAGAAGAGGCAAATCATCACAACATATAGGACCTTGGCCAACGGTCATGGTAGAACGTGCTCCAAAGCAACGTAATACATGTGATTGTGGGGTTTTTACCATTAAATACTTTGAATATGTTGTAACTGGTTCTGATTTCGTTAGCTTGTGTCAAGAGAACATGTCATATTTTAGGAAGCAGTTAGCTTTCCAATTATGGCGTAATACTCTGATGTATTAAAACTCTGATATGAAATATTGTATATATTGTTATAATATATTGCAAATTTCATTACTTTATGCACTTTGAATGGATGTTTACATGTTTTATTAGGTGCGTGAAAAAAAAACAGAATGTATATTGTCCACTTTTTTGTAACTTGAGGTTTGTTTCTATAGGAATTAAATAAGCATAACACAAATTACCGACTACTCTTAATTATAATGTATATTGTGCACTTTTTTGGTAGTTGAGGTTTGTTTCTGAAAGAATTGAAAAAGTATAACACAAACTATGAACTACTTTTAATTATTGCCTTGTTTTATTAGGTATGAGAAAAAAAAAACAAAAATGTATATTGTGCGCTTTTTTGGTAGTTGAGGTTTGTTTTTGGAAGAATTGAAAAAGCATACCACAAACTACCGACTACTTTTATTGTCTCGTTCTATTAGGTGCGAGAAAGGTACGAGAAAAAAAACATAATGTATATTGTCTACTTTTTTGTTACTTGAGGTTTGTTTCTGAAGAAATTAAATGAGCATAACACAAATTTTCGACCACTCTTAATTATTGTCTTGTTTTATTAGGTGCGAGAAAAAAACAGAATGTATATTGTCCACTTTTTTGTAACTTGAGGTTTGTTTCTAGAGAAATTAAATAAGCATAACACAAATTACCGACTACTCTTAATTATTGCCTTGTTTTATTAGGTGCGAGAAAGGTGCGAGAAAAAAAACATAATGTATATTGTGCATTTTTTTGGTAGTTGAGGTTTGTTTCTAAAAGAATTGAAAAAGTATAACACAAATTATGAACTACTTTTAATTATTGACTTGTTTTATTAGGTGCGAGAAAAAAACAAAATGTATATTGTGCATTTTTTTTTGTAGTTGAGGTTTGTTTTTTGAAGAATTGAAAAAGTATACCACAAACTACCAACTACTTTTATTGTCTCGTTCTATTAGGTGCGAGAAATGTGAGAGAAAAAAAACATAATGTATATTGTCCACTTTTTTGTTACTTGAGGTTTGTTTATGGAGAAATTAAATAAGCATAATACAAATTATCGATCACTCTTAATTATTGCCTTGTTTTATTAGGTGCGAGAAAGGTGCAAGAAAAAAAAACAGAATGTATATTGTGCACGTGAATGATAGGTATAAGAAACTGAAGTTGCAAGAAAAAAAAACATAACACAAAGTTAACACAAAACATAATTAATGTAACTAATGTATTCAATATAACAAACAAATATTCAACCTAACAACCATTTTACTTTTCAGTAGATGCAATAGTAACGGACCAAACAGGAACATGAGCCATCCTTATCATTGTTGGATCGGTATGGCAACCCTAGAGGGGGGGTGAATAGGGTTTAATTAAACTTTTTGCTAAATATGCTCAATTTATCTAATTAACAAACTTTTTTAAAAAATAATTTAAAAGAAATAATTAAGAGAAATTAATCTAATATGCAAGATAAATAAAAAGTATAACAAAAATTAATTCTATCCAATACTTAGCAATTAATTAAGGAACAAATTAAAACATGCATAAATAACTACTAGTAATTGCAAAAATAAATTGGAAAGAGTTAGAGAAGAGGACACCGTAATTTTATAGTGGTTCGGTCAAATTCGACCTACTCCACTCCCCAAGCGCCTCTTGGGAATTTGAATAAAAAAATTTGCACCGACTCTTTCCACGGATTAGAGCCCAACCACTACACCACTCTTTTTACGGGTTCAAGAGCAAACCCGATCCTTTCCACGGCTTAGGATCAAACCGTTACAAAGTTTGGTAAAGATTTGAATAACACACTAATACACTCTCTTGATAGAGTAGATTCACAAATTTTAACTCTCACAAAATAATCCTCACAACACAACAAAACTCTCTCAAGAAAAAGATGAAAAGAAAAAAATTGAGAGCTTGGAGAGAGCAACAATGGAGGCTTTTGATTTTTGGAGGATTGTAAAATGCCAAAACTTGTTATAAAAAAATTGGAGAAGAAGATGGTATAAAAAGAGAGGGGAATGGGGTAAAAAAACAAATTTTAATTTGGACCATTGGATTGTGGTAAAAGAGAAATGGAAGGTGGAGATTAAAAGTAAAAAGAAAAATAATTATTAAAAAGAATTAATAATAATAATAATAATAATAATAATATATATATATATATATATATATGAATGTGTCTAAACGGTAAGAAAAAAATTTTTTTTTTTTTTTTTTTAATTTCCAACGGTTACATATATAATATATATATATATATATTTTTTTTTATTTTAAAAACAAATAAAAATCCACCAAATGTTACTCTCCCATAGGTCCACATATCACACTTTGATTGGTCTACAATGGTGACTTGGCCGCCACGTCATCGCGTCGGGAAATTTCCGTTCAAATTTGTTTTGGTCATAACTTCTTCGTTTTAGCTCCGATTTGAGTGATTCAAGAGGCGTTGGAATCGTTATTCCGAGCTCTATGCAATAGACACTTCAAAACAATTAAATTATTAGTAATTAATAACAAGTTTGTTATCATCAAAATATTAATTAATTAATTAATTATAATTAATTAATTTTAGATCAAGGGCTAAAAAGCCAACAATCTCCCCCTTTTTGATGATGACAAACCATTAAAGAAAAATATCTTGAACTTCATAAAAATAAAATAATTCAAGTATTCAAGTAGTAATTTCAATATAAAGTCCAATGTGTCACCATAAAGCACATACTTGAACAATCACTCAAATAAATATAATATATCATTCTCCCCCTAAATTAATGCAAAACTAAAACATGATACAAAATTTAGAACCTATTTTTCATAAACTTCTCCCCCTTTGGAATCATCAAAAAAACATAATTATGAAAGATTAAGAACTACGTGCAAGCTCCCCCTAAGAACATGAAAACATACTTAACATAACTCTCCCTATCAATATGCCATAAAAAGCTAAAATTATAGATTCAAGAGGCATCACAAGTGAATAATACCAAGCTCAAGCCTATTTTTGCAAAAATGTTCTTCATTCAAAGGCTTAGTGAAAATATCCGCTAATTGATCATTAGAGCTCACATAATCAAGAGTAATATGACCATTTTGCACATGTTCTCTAATAAAGTGATGTCTAATATCAATATGCTTAGTTCTAGAATGATGAATAGGATTTTTAGTCAAATTAATAGCACTAGTATTATCACAAAATATAGGCACATTATCAAACTTTAATCCAAAATCACAAAGAGTTTGTTTCATCCAAAGAATTTGAGCACAACAACTAGCAACCGCAATATATTCCGCTTCGGTAGTGGATAAGGCAACCGAATTTTGCTTTTTACTAAACCAAGATACTAAAGAGCTACCAAGAAATTGACAAGTTCCACTAGTACTTTTACGGTCAAGTAAGCTTAAAGCAAAATCCGCATCGGAATATCCTATCAAATTAAGCTCAACATTTCTAGGATACCATAAACCTAAATCAATAGTCCCAAGCAAATATTTAAATATTCTCTTAACTGCATGCAAATGGGATTCCTTAGGACAAGATTGAAATCTAGCAGAAATACATACACTAAACATGATATCGGGTCTACTAGCGGTTAAATAAAGTAGAGATCCTATCATACCTCGATAAGTTTTTATGTCTACATATTTACCTTTTTCATCCTTGTCAAGCTTAGTGGATGTGCTCATAGGAGTTTTTGCAATTTTACCTTCATTGAACTTGAACCTTTTGAGCAAATCTTTTGTGTATTTCTCTTGACTTATGAAGATACCATCCTTTAGTTGTTTGATTTGAAGTCCAAGGAAGAAACTAAGTTCTCCCATCATACTCATCTCAAACTCACTATGCATACATTTAGAAAATTCTTCACACAAACAAGGATTAGTAGAACCAAAGATAATATCATCTACATAGATTTGTACTAAAAGCATATCATTTTCCTTAGTCTTAATAAAAAGAGTAGTGTCAAGTTTACCCATTTTAAAACCATTCTCAAGAAGAAAATTACTAAGCCTATCATACCAAGCTCTTGGAGCTTGTTTTAAGCCATAAAGAGCCTTTTTCAACTTATAGACATGATTAGGCAAATCAAAACTTTCAAAGCCCGGAGGTTGTTCTACATAAACTTCCTCCATAATATAACCATTTAAAAAGGCACTTTTCACATCCATTTGATACAAGATAAAATTTTTATAGGAAGCAAAAGCAAGTAACATTCTAATAGCTTCTAATCTAGCAACGGGTGCAAAAGTCTCTTCATAATCTATACCTTCCTCTTGACAATAACCTTGAGCTACAAGTCTAGCTTTATTTCTAATGATATTTCCATTTTCATCCATTTTATTTCTAAAGACCCATTTAGTCCCAATAATAGAAGCATTAGAAGGCCTAGGGACTAATTCCCAAACTTTGTTCCTTTCAAATTGATTTAATTCTTCTTGCATAGCTAAAATCCAAAATTCATCATTTTCCGCATCTTTAAAACTTTTAGGTTCAATTTGAGAAACAAAAGCAAGATTATTAAACAAATTAAGAGAGGAACGAGTTTTCACACCTTGTTCGGGATCACCAAGAATCAAGTCTTTAGGATGGGATGGAGCATACCTCCATTCTTTAGACATAGATGAAGAATCATTTTCCTTCTTTTCATTCAAGCTCACTTCTTGCTTACTTGAGTCAATTTCCTTGTCTTTGTCACTAACAAGTAAATCTCCAAAATTCATTTCTAAATCATCACTACAAATAGACTCATTAGAAACATTATTGCAAGATTCATCAAATACAACATGCATAGATTTCTCAATAATTAAAGTTCTCTTATTGAAAACTCTATAGGCTTTACTAGTAGATGAATAACCTAGAAAAATACCAACATCCGTCTTAGAATCAAATTTTCCAAGTTTTTCTTTGTTGTTCAAAATAAAACATTTGCAACCAAAAACTTTGAAATACCCAATATTTGGGATTTTGTTATGCCAAAGCTCATAAGGAGTTTTATCTAAAGAAGGTCTAATTAAAACTCTATTTAAAACATAACAAGCGGTGTTAACGGCTTCCGCCTTAAAAGTATTTAGGTAAATCATACTCATGCAACATTGACCTAGCAAATTCTTGCAAAGTACGATTTTTCCTTTCAACCACACCGTTTTGTTGAGGAGTTCTTGGAGCGGAGAAATTATGAGAAAAACCATTTTCATCACAAAAATTTTCAAAAGCAATACTATCAAATTCTCCTCCATGATCACTCCTAATTTTAGAAATAAAAAATCCTTTTTCATTTTGAACTCTTTTTGCAAAACTAGAAAAACTTTTCAAAGCCTTTATGTTTTAACATCAAAACCCAAGTAAATCTTGAAAAATCATCAACTATCACAAAAGCATAATAATTCCCTCCAAAACTAGCAATTCTAGAAGGGCCAAATAAGTCCATATGTAATAGTTGAAGGGGTCTAGATGTAGAGATCACATTTTTAGATTTGAAAGAGGACTTGGTTTGCTTACCCATTTGACAAGCATCACAAACTTTATCCTTTTCAAATTTAAATTTAGGTAGACCTCTAACTAAAGAATTCTTTGAAATATTTGAAATTAAGTGCATGCTAGCATGTCCTAGTCTTCTATGCCATAACCAAGAATCATCATGCAAAGCCGAAAGACATTTATCACTAATAGGGCAATCATTCAAATCAATAGTATACACATTTTCATCCCTATTACCAACAAACAAGACTTTTCTATCACTAGCATTTTCAATGATACAATTTTTTTTATCAAACACAACTCTAAAACCTTTATCACATAATTGACTAATACTAAGTAAATCATGCTTTAGACCATCAACCAAAAGTACATTTTCAATCAAAGTAGAAGAACTATTACCTACACTACCCTTACCAATAATTTTACCTTTCTTGTTGTCACCAAAAGTTACTAAACCTCCATCCTTTTTGGAAAGATTGACAAACTTGGATTGGTCTCCCGTCATATGCCTCGAGCAACACACTATCTAAGTACCATTTGTTTTTCTTAGAGACTTTCAAACATACCTACAAACAAAATTATTCAAGATTGATCTTTTGGTACCCATACTTGTTTGGGTCCTAGAAGGTTAGCATTTACAAACTTGGGAACCCATATTTTTGCATTCACATTTAAAGCATTGGATTTAGACAAGTAACAAAAATAAGCTTTATGTCCATACTTGCCACATGAGAAACAAACAACATTATGCAAGGATTTATCTCTTACGACAAATTTATGCACTCTACTTTTCTTGGAGAAATTCCTTCTTGGAGCATTGTGAAACTTTGCTCTTTGAGAAAAATTTCTTCTTGAAGAAATAGTATGAACATATTTTAATTTAAAGCAATTTGGTCTAATATGACCTTCAACACCACAATGATGACATATAGGCACAAAACTAGATTTATCATGCTTAGACCCAATCTTAGGCATATTATGATTAGGCACAATGGGAGATGCTTTAACAAAGATAGTTTTAGAGCTTGAAGGAGTAGAACATTCATCAATATAGCCTAAACCTCTTTTATCACCATAAGGTTTGCCAACTTCAATTATTTTGTCCAATCTTTGAGCACCTATTGTCAACTTTTTAATGGACTCTTTTGCCTTACCAAGTTCTTGCAAAGCATTTAATTCATTTTCCTTAAGCAATTTAATCAAATTATCTTTTTCATAACTATCATGCTCAAGAAATCTAACTTTATCAAGCAAGACATTTTTCTCATCACAATCAAAAGCATGTTTATCACAAGAGATATTCATTTCATCAATTTTCACCACATTATGCTCATTTTCTTTTAAGCAAGCAATTTCATCAAGTAAAGACTTATTTTCACTAGTTAGAGCATTGTATTTCTTTTAAGCACAACATATTTAGAACCAAGTTTTTCTATGTCATTTTGCATATTTTCAAAAGCTTCAAATAATTCATCATAAGAAAGGGGCTCTAAAGTTACCTCATCATCTTGTTCATCACCCTTGTCACTATGAGCCATGAAGCAAAAGTTTGCTACTTCTTCATTGTCACTTCCACTTCCACTTTCATCACTATCATCCCAAGTGGCTTTCATTGCTTTCTTCTTGGATTTCTTGGATGATTTGAGGAGAGGGCAATCCGTTCTTATGTGACCGGTTTCTTGCATTCATAGCATATGACCTCATCCTTTTACTCTTTTCACCCTTTGACTCTTTTTGGTTGGAAATGTGTTTATTGAATTGTTTCTTCCTCTTAATGAACTTTTTATACTTACGTGAAAAATATGCAATATCTTCTTCATCAAGAACACCCTCATCTTCGGACTCAACTTCCAAGGATAAAGTCTTTAAAGCAATACCTTTCTTCTTTTTGGACTCATCCTCCATGTGTTCCTTCATAGTGATCTCATGTGTCATGAGAGAGCCAATAAGTTCCTCCAAAGGAAGTTTGGTGAGATCCTTTGCTTCTTCAATTGCCGTCACCTTAGCTTCCCAAATCTTAGGTAGAGATCTAAGAATTTTTCTAACATTTTCCGAGTTAGTATAAACTTTACTAAGACCTTTCAAAGCATTTGTAATGTTAGTAAATCTAGTAAACATCTCGGTAATAGATTCATTAGCATCCATCTTAAACAATTCATAATTATGAACTAGCATGCTAATTTTTGATTCTTTAACTTGATTAGTTCCCTCATGAGTCACTTCAAGAATATTTCATATTTCTTTAGCTTGAAGAGCACATAGAAATCCTATTAAATTCATCCTTATTCAAAGCACAATAAAAACACTTTATAGCTCTAGCATTAAGACCACATTTTTTCAAATCAATTTCATCATATTCATTTTCTAATTTTGGCACATCATTTTCATTAACAATTTTCATGGGAATATAAGGACCATTAACCACATTTAACCATAAACTATAGTCAACGGATTGCAAATAAATTTTCATTCTAGCCTTCCAATAAGAATAATTTGACCCATCAAAATAAGGAGGCCTAGAGGTGGATTGTCCTTCAATAACACCATTTACTACTAGGTTTGCCATAAAGCTCAAACAATAAAGTTTATAAACAAAATTCTAAAAAGAGCAACCTCGCGCTCGATACCAATTGTTGGATCGGTATGGCAACCCTAGAGGGGGTGAATAGGGTTTAATTAAACTTTTTGCTAAATATGCTCAATTTATCTAATTAACAAACTTTTTAAAAAATAATTTAAAAGAAATAATTAAGAGAAATTAATCTAATATGCAAGATAAATAAAAAAAGTATAACAAAAATTAATTCTATCCAATACTTAGCAATTAATTAAGGAACAAATTAAAACATGCATAAATAACTACTAGTAATTGCAAAAATAAATTGGAAAGAGTTAGAGAAGAGGACACCGTAATTTTATAGTGGTTCGGTCAAATTCGACCTACTCCACTCCCCCAAGCGCCTCTTGGGAATTTGAATAAAAAAATTTGCACCGACTCTTTCCACAGTTAGAGCCCAACCACTACACCACTCTTTTTACGGGTTCAAGAGCAAACCCGATCCTTTCCACATGACTTAGGATCAAACCGTTACAAAGTTTGGTAAAGATTTGAATAACACACTAATACACTCTCTTGATAGAGTAGATTCACAAATTTTAACTCTCACAAAATAATCCTCACAACACAACAAAACTTTCTCAAGAAAAGATGAAAAGAAAAAATTGAGAGCTTGGAGAGAGCAACAATGGAGGCTTTTGATTTTGGAGGATTGTAAAATGCCAAAACTTGTTATAAAAAAATTGAGAAGAAGATGGTATAAAAGAGAGGGAATGGGGTAAAAACAAATTTTAATTTGGACCATTGGATTGTGGTAAAGAGAAATGGAAGGTGGAGATTAAAAGTAAAAAGAAAAATAATTATTAAAAAGAATTAATAATAATAATAATAATAATAATAATAATAATAATATATATATATATATATATATATATATATATGAATGTGTCTAAACGGTAAGAAAAAAATTTTGATTTTTTTTTTTTTTTTTTAAAACTCTCCAACGGTCAGAAGCATTTATTGCTTCTGACTTTTTTTTTTTTTTTTTTAATTTCCAACGGTTACATATATAATATATATATATATATATATATATATATTTTATTTTAAAAACAAATAAAAATCCACCAAATGTTACTCTCCCATAGGTCCACATATCACACTTTGATTGGTCTACAATGGTGACTTGGCCGCCACGTCATCGCGTCGGGAAATTTCCGTTCAAATTTGTTTTGGTCATAACTTCTTCGTTTTAGCTCCGATTTGAGTGATTCAAGAGGCGTTGGAATCGTTATTCCGAGCTCTATGCAATAGACACTTCAAAACAATTAAATTATTAGTAATTAATAACAGGTTTGTTATCATCAAAATATTAATTAATTAATTAATTATAATTAATTAATTTTAGATCAAGGGCTAAAAAGCCAACAATCATCTCATACTCCACCATAACAAACCAAAATAGGAACATGAGTCATCCTTAAACTCCTAATTTCTGCAGAAAGAAATAGAAAAAAAATTAGACAAGAATTCAACTGTGACTTTAAATTTAAGAATATAATCTATTTAAGAAAAAGACGTATGAAAATAAGTTATTTAAGGATAAGGGTATAGAATGAAGTACCATCACCCATACCTAGCTATACATGCATAAATAGCCACAAGAAAGACAAAGAACCAAAGGAAATGACTAGTATTGCATTATGTTTTTTTTCTCACACTTGTCTCGCACCCAATAGACCATGCAAATTTGCCTAAAAATAAAAAAATCATCACCAAATAATGACTATCCAACCTTAAAAGACTGATATAGATGAAAGAAAACCATTTTTTGGACACAAACATTCAAGTTTTTCATAGATTCACGTACCTAGCAAAAGAAGACTTTTAAGAAAAAAAATGTCTAAATTGATGTACCAACACCAAGTCCTAACTAGACATGCATAAATAACAGCAAGAAAGGGAAAGAACCAAAGGAAAAAGCTAGTTTTGCATTATGTTTTTTTTCTTGCACTTGCCTCGCACCTTTCTCGCACCCAATGAACAATGAAAAAATTTGATATAAATAAAAAAACAACACCGAATAACGACTATACAACCTAAAAAGACCGATACAGTTGAAAGAAAAACACTTGAAATGAACATCCAAAAGAAAATCATTATCATACAACCCAAGTATACTAAAAGATTAGAAATTCGGAATGAAACCCAAGTTTATTTTCATTGAGTAAAAAGATCAAACAATTCGTCTGCAACTTTTAAAATAATTTACAAATAGTGGAACCAACAGGAAGAAAGAAAATAGAAACACTCGTACTCAACCGTCGTCGTTCGTGGTAGCTGGACTCGTACTCAACCGCCGTCATTCTTGGTTGCCGATTTGCTTGGTCGTTGTTCGATCATTCGTCACCGATTTCCTTGGTCGTCGTTCGGTCGTTCGTGGGTTTTAGAGTAGTCGTCGGTTCGAGTAGGATGGTTGTTCGTTTGGTCGTCTGGTCGTCGTTCGCGTGAAGAGAAGAATGGTTATGGTTGTTTAGAAAATTAGGGATTCTGGATTTAGTTAAGATTTGGTCAATTAAGTTTAGAGATTTTTAAAAAGGGTAAGATGGTAATTTTATACCCTAAAAAGTCCTAAAAGTCTTCAAAACGAAAAAACATCCTAAATATCTTTTATACCAGTATTTTTGTCCTATTTTTGGCAATTTTCCGATTTAATATCCATAGCAACCAAATGAAGTAGGGTAGACAATTGCCTTAGAAGAATAGCTTAGGTGGGTGTAAGTCATGAATATCGAAAAAAAAAACCTAAACCTTGCACCTTCTCATGTCTCACATTTTGTTTGCATATCACACTCATCTCTCTCTGCGTTTGTTCTCTCATGTCGACAATAAATAGTGATGAGCTGCCCATTAATAACTTTATTTATATCAAGAAGGTTTTCAAAAGGCGTTTGTTCTAGGCATGGACAGTTGGGTTGGGCTCAACTTATCTTTAATAGTCTTACTTGTCTTCCCAAAATGGGATAGGCAATTCATTTAGGTTGGAAAATAATTCAATGATTTTGTCTTATAAGAGGGGATGTTTTTTTAGCCATTTGATGTTGAAAGCCTTTAATACCTAAAACAAAACAAAAAAGCAAGTTTTAGATAGGAACTTACGGAAAATAAGAGCTTAAAATAGACACGATTCTTTTTCTCGTAGTGTCTCGCAATTGCAAGATAATGCGATAAAAAAGTGAGAAGACTATTTTTGAGATTTTCATTTTGTCACAATGTTACCCGTCTAAGTGCGAGGCAATGTAAAAAAAGGAAAAATTTGAGATTATGCATTTTTTCCTTACAGTCCTTGCCTGTGCTATATTTCGAGACAAAATGAATAATCTCACAATTTCTCTGACAAGCTTTGGGATTATACATTTGTCTTGCATGCGTGACTTTGTGTTTTTGAGATAAAATGTATAAATCTCACGAGCTCACTTCGGCTTTGACTAATCTAAAAATTCTGTATTAGAGAACTCCAACGAACAAAATCAGCAGCCCACCCTCAAAATGCAAAGAAAAAGTAAAAAGGAAGAATGTACAAACAACTAAAATGTTGGTTTGAAAAAATATTAGATAATCACACATCAAAAAGTATGAGGGAGTGATGGGTTCCCGGGGCTATGAAAGGAGCTAATGGCTTTGTTTTTTTACATGTCTTAGTAGAAACACTTTAGTGTACTAACTCTAGTTAGTAGAAACACTTTGGTGTACTAACTCTAGTTTGAGAGTGGCAAAAAAAAGGCCAGAGTGGTATAGAGCGTTGGAAGAGTGTTTTTTTTTTTGTTTTTTTTTTTTGCAATTGGGGTTGGAGAAAGAATTTTGTGTGATTGTAATAAATTTCACATAGTTTCTTTTTGCTAGGGTTAAGGAGCTTTTCATGTAAATTCTTGTGTTTCTTGTCTTATCATTACTTTCTTTTCATTTCTCTTTTATTTTTTATATGTCCTTCGGGGTAGGAGTGAGGCTTTTTTTTCCAACCAAACACTCAAAATCTCAACGGTCAACAGAATTTCCAATTAAACTCAAATAAAAAAAAATCTAAACAATACATTCCTTTAGGTTTGCACGTGGTAGAGAAAGGAATCCGTGAGAGATGAAGGGATTTCTTGTGTGACTGAAGAATCTAAATGAGAAAGTTCAGCACAAGAGAAAAACGCGAGAGGTGAGAAAGAAAAATGAGCGAGAGGTGCTAGCAAGATGTGAGAGAGGGGAAGGTTTAGGGTTAAAGTTTTAAAGAGGATTATAACGATTTCATCCCTTATGACATTAGCAAAGTCCTATTAGCCATTATTTTCTATTTATTGTCTTTGCCCTATTTAGATTACATTAGCTCATAGAAAATAATATATTTTAAATGACAAATAACCTGTCCATTTTTTTTTTATTTTAACGGTATTATTGAGTAGAGATCTATTTTCAAATTTTGATATCTTGAGTACAAAAGTTAACTTTTCAATTTCAAATATTCGAGACAGAATTCAAAAATGAGGGATGATCATGAAATGATATATTTCGCCTGAAATAAACATGCAGATCTCATTTTCTGATGAGTTTACTCATTAGATATATTTGGTCCAAGAGTGGCAATGATCACTGAACGTTTTTTGAGGCATCTAATTTGAAGTGTGGTGTTGGATTGTCCAGCAATTGCACTAATACGGCCTCTTTTTATGAAAGAGGATGGAGAGGGTAGACTAATCGCATCAGTTGTTGAGGTTTCGAACTCCCAGCAGTTGGAGCTGCTTCAACCTGCGAATGCATCCGCAGACAATGTTGTTGTTGATTTAGAAGATTGGCAGGTTCACAGTTGCTTACTGTTAAGACTGCTCAAAATTCTAACTATTTTAATTTGTTTTGAGATCTTCAAATGCTCTATATAGAGGAATACTAGGTAATACGGAGTTACAAAGAGTCATGTAAGGTATCTCCTTACGACTGATATTCAAATTCCGTTGAGATAATTGGCTCGAAGGCAATACAAAATCTCCAACCTAGCTTAGAGAGCTGAGAGCTCTCTACCCTCTCTTTTCGCTTTAGCAAATAGTTACAAAATACCAGACTCGTTGCAAAAGAAACAAAAAGCTGCATATAAACAAAATACAGTGGTCCCTCCCCCACTCACAAACACTCACACCCACGTATACTGATTCTCTCAAACCGTTAATTGAGAACCTTTCCCTTTTTACCCCTTCTCTCATAAATTGCTATGATGGGTGGCCTAACATTGCCCGTCGGCTGCACGACAACCTTGTCCTCAAGGTTGAACTGAGGAAACTGCTGCTTGAAGTCCTGAACTATCTCCCAAGTTGCTTCGTGTTCAGGTAGCCCTCCCCACTTCATTAACACCTCATCTTCCCTTGTCAGCTCATTGATCTGGAAAGCCACAGCCTCCTCTGGGGTTGATATCCATTCGAACTCCTCTATGAGAATAGGTCCCTGATGTTGGACTTCGTGGTATTCACCAACAGCTTTCTTGAGTTGGGAGACATAGAAGACATTATGAATAGTCGCCTCATGGGGCAGTTTTGCAGTTTATAGGCCACTGGTCCTATTTTTTCAACAATTCGATAGGGCCTAAAGTATTTGGGTGAAAGTTTCTCATTCCTTCTTTTAGCCAGTGAAACTTGTCGATATGGCCTCACCTTTAGAAAAACCATATCCCCTTCATCAAACACAACCTCTGTTCTTTTTCTGTCAACAAATTTTTTCATTTGTTCGCGTGTCAGCCGTAAATGAGTCTTAAGAACATCGAGAGTTGCATCTCTGTCAATCAGTTGTTGTTCAAAGGTAGCATTGCTTGTGGGAACGTTGTCGTATGAGAATACAGCAGGGGGAGGTCGACCATACACTACTTGAAAAGGGGTAATGCCAATAGAGATGTGGTAAGTTGTGTTATACCAGAATTTCGCCCAACTTAGCCACAAACTCCATCGTGTCGGTTTTTCAGTGCAGAAACACCTTAGATAAGTCTCGAGGCATTTGTTTACCGCTTCAGTTTGGCCATCTGATTGTGGGTGATACGCAGAACTGTGACACAATTTTGTTCCCTGCAGTCGAAACAAATCCTTCCAAAAATGGCTCAGAAATATCTTATCACGATACGAAACAATGGAACGAGGATATCCGTGGAGTTTCACAATTTCGTGAATAAAAACCTCTGCTACAGACTTAGCGGTAAACGGATGTTTCAGTGCCACAAAATGGGCCATTTTGCTTAGCCTATCCACTACTACAAAAATGGTTTGATAACCTGCTGACTTCGGTAATCCTTCGATGAAGTCTGTGGATATGTCTTCCCATATTCTCTCGGGAATGTCTAGGGGAGTTAGTAACCCTGCTGGCGAAGTTGACAGATTTTTATTCTGTTGGCAGATCATACAATTATCCACATACTCCTTGGTAGCTTTCTTCATACCTTCCCAGTACAACTCTCCTGTCAGTCGTTTATATGTTCTTAAAAATCCCGAATGACCCCTAAGGACTAAGTCATGATAAGCATGGAGGATGTGCGGAATTAACGAATAAGTTTTGGATAACACTAACCTTCCTTTTTAAAGTAATTTTCCTTGCGAAATGGAGAACTTTGGTACACCGGATTCATCTTCTTTCAATTTCTCGATTAATTGTTGCAATTTACTGTCAGCCGCCACCTCTTGTTTAACTATCTCAACATCTAGTATCATCGGAACTGATATATGGTTGATTTGCACCGAGCCCGATAATCTGGATAGGGCATCTACCGCTTTATTTTCCGCACCTGGCTTGTAATTAACCTCAAAATCATATCCCAGTAGCTTAACTATCCATCTCTGGTACTGTGGTTGTACCATTCTTTGGTCGAGGAGGAACTTGAGGGCCCTCTGGTTAGTCTGCACTATAAATTTCTGTCCCAGGAGGTAAGGTCGCCAGCGTTAGACAGCAAGCACTATTGCCATTAACTCCCGTTCGTAGATGGATTTGGCTTGTGCTCGAGCGGCTAATGTATGGCTAAAGTATGCAATTGTCCTTCTGCTTTGAGAAAGCACAGCTCCCAACCCTTTGCCAAAAGCATCCGTCTCCACCACAAACAGTCTGTTGAAATCCGGAAGAGCTAACACCAGGAGGGTCACCATCGTTGTTTTCAATTTCTTGAATGCTTCTGTCGCCTCATCATTCCATTCAAACGCCCCTTTTTTAAGTAATTGTGTCAGCGGTGCAGCGTTAGTTCCATAGTTTTGTACAAATGGACGATAGTACCCAGTTAAACCGAGGAGTCCTCGTAATTCCCCTATCGCTTGTTGCTTCGGCCACTTCCACATCGCCTGTACCTTTCGACATTCAGCTTCGACCCCTTGTTCAGATATCCAATGCCCCAAGTATTCAATTCTCGATTGAGCGAAGTGACATTTTTTTCTGTTAGCATATAGCTGATTGTCTTTCAATACTTCTAAGACAATGGACAGGTGCTGGTGATGCTCAGTGAGGTCTTTACTGTAGGCTAAGATGTCATCGAAGAACACCAAGACAAATCTCCTCAGAAACGACTTGAACACTTGGTTCATTAGAGCTTGAAACGTTGATGGGGCGTTGGTAAGCCCAAACGACATTACTAGGAACTCGTAGTGGTCTTCATGCGTCTGAAAGGCGGTTTTCTCTATATCTTTCTCACTCACCCGAATTTGATAGTAACCAGACTTCAAGTCAATCTTGGAGTAGATTCTCGAACCATGTAGCTCATCTAGTAATTCTTCCACAACCGGTATGGGAAACTTGTCGGGGACCGTTATGTTATTCAACGTTCTGTAATCGACACAGAAACGCCATCCCCCGTCCTTCTTTTTGACTAATAAGACTGGGTTGGAGTAAGGGCTACTACTCGGGCGAATGATCCCAGACTGCAACATTTCTTCTACCAACCTCTCTATCTCTTCCTTTTGGGCTTGGGCGTATCTGTAGGGCCAGACATTGGTTGGATTGGCTCCCTCTTTGAGGTGGATATGATGGTCTACCATCCTTCTGGGAGGGAACCCTTCGGGCATTTGAAACACTTCTCGGTTCCTCTAATAAGTTAGCTATGCACGCTGGTATTTCCTCTTTTGTAACGATAGCCATAGGTTCTTCAGTTGTCGGTCCGACTTCCAAAGCCTTAAATTCCACTAAGAATCCTTGATCGCTCTCTTCCCAAGCTTTTGTCGTTTTCTTCAGGGACACTCGAGATTTGGTCAGGCTTGGGTCGCCTTTCGAACATATCTTCCCAACAAAGCAGTAGTAGTACCAACTATATATTTGGAAATATATTTATATAAAAATGCAGTAGTAGTATCAACTATATATTTGAATATCGTTTTTTTTTATTTAGAACTGAATCTTAAAAAATATCATTATTTTGGATTTGCACTATTTGAATCACAAAATTCAAAAATAAATTTTAAAAACAAATAAGGTAATTTCAATGAGTAGCAAATTAGAATTTATCATTTTCAAATATATCAACTCTTAAAAGATTTGCAAATATGATAAATTTTTTAAATAAAATTTTTTAATTGTGATTTATTTATGCCTCCAAACACTCTCAACACACACACACACACACACACATATATATATGTATATACTTGCATTTTTCTCATTTTCTTTTAATTTTTTTGCCTCTCTCTTCTCCTCCTCCTCTCTCCACATTTGTCCTTCTAAATTTTCTTTACACACATTTCTCCATTCTAACTTTTTATACCATTTAGAAATTTTGTGATAATAACATTACTTAAATATTTAAAAATTACAATTAAAAAAAATCCAGCTGCACTAGATATTATACTCGAGAGATCAAAATCTATAATAATCTCATCGTTGATATATTAATTAGGGATTACTAAAAGGAGAGAAAGGAAACACAATGAAAAGTTGAGATATTAATTAAAAAATAACATTTGATAGAATGTCTAGTTAAAAATGTTTCTACATTCGAACCAAGTTTTATATAAATGATTAGCATACCTCATTCTCGCAAATCCTATCTCATATTCTCGTAATCATAATAGTCTACTCTAACAAGTAACATATCAAAATTTTACTACCCAAAATATTCTCATCACAAATTACTCTAATTGTATCTCTTTCATCCTCAAACATAATTAATATACACATATTTCTACCAACATAAGTGTAATCCAACAATAGTTGACATGTATCATTTTTATCATTTTCTAGATGACAAATATAAAAAATTGCAGTAGTAATTATCTTCAAAATGTGCAGGAAAATCCTTTAGGCTTAATATAACTGGTTTTCAATACATAGAAAAACAAGTTAACTAAGCGAGTTTGCGTGTTTGATTTAGTCCATGTGTGTCTGATTTAGAAGCTAAATTACCGTGTTTGATTTACTTTTTACTTTTTTATTTGCTAAACTCATTTGTATTCCTTAAATATACTGTTTGTTCTGATATTTCAGATATATATTGTTTAGCAATAAATTGATATTCCTCTATGATATTAGAGAGAAAAATCAGGCTATCACCAATAGACTTCAATATGTGACTGAAGTCTATTGTTGATAGACTGATATATATCTCTAATATCAATCTATCACTGATCGACTATTATTCATTTATGATATCAGTTTATCTTTAATAGACTCAAATCATTAAAATCTATCATTGATAGACTAATATTTCTTTAACAAGAGTGATATCAAAGAGGAATATCAACCTATCAAAGACAGACTTTAATAGAAGATTAATTAACTTGCACAATATTTTTTTTCATCTTTTTGGAGTAATTTAAAATTATTGTTAAACTTGCTATAAGTATTATAAGACTAAGTTTTGGTTGATGAAATGATGGTTTTTTAGACTTTTGCAGGTTTGATATTGAAGCAATTAAACATCAAACAAAACTAAATAGAAGATTAATTCACTATAATTACTTCATCGATGATTGAAACCTATTATTAATAGACTTCGTTCACAACATATAGGTACTTGATTTGACTAGGTTAGAGAAGATAATGGGAAGACTAATCTAAGAAGTAGAAACCATATCCACCGGCATGTCTGCAATGCGTTCGACATTCCTCCAATCCAAGTAGCTCCTTCGTTTTTCTACAATCCTCCGAACATTAGTTTTCCCATATCCACCTTCATAAATCCATATCAGTCCCCTCCCAACAATTCATTCTCAAAATCCATATGCCAGTCCCAATACCTATATTAGGTGGATTATGATGCAGAAACAGAGGCTCGAAATTAGAATATTTCTTTGGCCCCTCTTTCGAAATACGCTACTCCATGAGCCCCGCAAGGAAAGGAGTACTTTGTCATTCCTCGATTCTCTGCACCTCTCTACCGCCTGTGTCTATCTCCTGTCAAGTACGTAGAGGGTAGCTGAGAGTCACATCTACTACCTTGCTGACCCATGAAGGGTTGGCTTTTCAAAGAGATACTTCAGTGGGTCCATCCTTGCAATCAACATGGTCGTATAGTTCAACATGTAGTGGCGTAGGCGTTGCGAGGCTCATGGTTGAGCACAACTCTATATTTTTTTCTAGAACCGTATACCTTGTCTCATAATCAGTGAACTTCTTGTTGATCTCGTATATTGATCTTGTTTTTGGAACAGACGACAGTGTTTTGCTGACGCCTCGAATCAAGCTTTTGTTGCGACATGCTATGTTTTCTCCCTCATTGCTAGTAGGTTGATGGGTCGCACGCCCGACCCACATGTTTTGGCCTTGTGTGTCCATAACTCAAAATAGGTGACCTAACGGCCGCCGCCCGACTAAACATACCAATAGTCACCAGATTCATATGGGCTACTGATTTATCTCGACGTCTCTTCCGCCATATAGACAGTGGAAGAACAACTAATGGAAATTAGGGCTGCCATGGCCCAACAAAATGAGATTCTAGCACAAAGGGACGCCACCAAGATTGCAACCCCCAAAATCCAATTAAATGCAGTCTATCAGCCCTCGAAATCATTCGTTGATGCAATAGTTCTACGACATTCATGATCAGAATCGACTCCTGGATTGGCATTCAATTGAATCAACAACAGATGCATCCACAGGTCTCTTGTATAAGTCTATCAGGGATAACAGTATATCACTTCTATCACTAATAGACTACATTATTTGTAATTTGATTCCATCAATGATAGACTTCTATCACCGATAAACTTCAATCACAACGTGTGTAGTCTATCAATGATAGGCTTCTATCACTGATAAACTTCAATCACAACACGTGTAGTTTGTCAATGATAGACTTTTATAACCTATCACTGATAGATTTCATTCACAACATATTACATGTTTATCATTTATATCATTGATAGACTACATGCGTTGTGATTGAAGTTTATCAACGATAGACTTCAACCACAGTGCATGTAGTCTATCAGTAATAAACTGTTATCGCTGATAATTAAACTGGCATTTAATCAACAATAATTGCAATGGTGATTGAAGTCCATTCATGATAGGCTTCTATCACCGATAGACACTCATAATGATAGTCTATCAGTGATAGAAAGGGTTTTAGTCTTTTTATATGAGTTGGAATTAATTTTTTATGGTCGGATCATGTCTGCATTGTAGAGGCTAGCCTTTAGTGTGGATTGAAAGGATTGAATAATTGTTAGGTTTTATATCCTAAAATTCGTGGTTTTGTTAACTAAATGTATATTTTATTTTGCAATAAAGATGTTATTGAGGTTTATTCAGTAAAGATATTATTGAATAAAGAGAATTGTGCATTCTATAACTCAAATCCAATAAAAGAACCCTTGGCTATAAGATGTATACTTGAACTTTATGTGTGATATAAAAGTGGATCAAGTTCGAGTAAATAACCAAAACAGTCTATAGTATACGGATAAGGTTGGGTACCTTATCTTGGGCACACTATGGACGCGACTCACTTTGTAAAGTACAAACGATGTGATCCTAAATCGTTCATGTGGAGACATGCGAGTGAGGACGTCCTATGCAATGAGTTTGCATAAGACCACACCGTGAAATAGTCACTTAGACTTCATAACTCCATTTACTGTCTTAACTGACTATATTCATACGATGACGTAGGTAACTCGATCTTAATCCTGAGCACGCTGTGAACTCCCATTTATTTGGGATTATCCTTACATTTGCATGGGTGAGAGTGGCCCAAGATCGCCACTCAATAAGCCTCCCATTTTGGGGATAAGACTAAGTAGATAGTTGAGAACATAGTCTTGCGAGATGAAATTCTCGCATACCCGCTTTAGGAATTTGTAGAGAGGTTGTTCCCTTAATTGCTGACTCCAGGTCTTCAACAATGAGTCCATCCTCTCATTGACCTGAGAGGGATTCAGTTTGTTGGTTGGACCACAAACCAATTGTTCATTAGAGGATCAACGAGACTTAAGGAACAAGAAGTAATTACAGGGGTAAAACGTTTTATTTGACTCAACTGTAATTACGAACTACTTGTAAAGGATCAACTTATTTTTCATGGTTATATCGAGTGGACAGAAATATATCTACAGTGAGAAGAGTGCAACCACTGGGCTTTAGTGGAGTGTCCATGTGGTTAACGTATGTTGATTAGTTAGGCGAAAGAGTTTGACCGGTTAATCTCGTATCGTTGTAGCTCATTATCTGTGATGGTGAGCTTGTCGAAAGCTCAATCAAATACAATTTGTATTTATCGATCTAAAAGCAAATACTTGTAGTACTTAATAGTGGATCAGGTTGAACCACAGGGAACCAAAATATTAATTTCTCAAAGTAAATTTACAACAGGCAATAAAATGAGGGGTTTGATATTGATTAATGAAACGAAATAAAACTAAACAAAGAAAATAGATAAATATGGGAATGAAATATCAAATCTTACCAAGTTCCAATTCACAGGCACAGTTATTCTGCAATATAGATCCTAGGCATTCATGATAGATTATAATAAAATCGACAATTAACTTGGCTAGCTTAATGGTTTCCCAAAAGGCTACTTCCCTAAGTTCATTAACTTTATTTATTCAGTCTCCATTAATCTCAATTATCTTAACCATCTAGCACTCTTCATACATAAACAATTAAGATAAAGACATTAAGTACTGTGGAAGATAAAAAATCTTAATTAGAAAGATCCAATTAACAAGTTTTTCAAATTCTCTAGAGTCTAACATGAGATATGAACCAAGATATTCCCAAGACTCACACGCAGTTATAACTCTATTGTTACAAGTACAAATCCAGAATTACGGGTTAGATCAATTATGAAATAACAGTAGACATGCATAAACCAATGAGGCGTCAATTCAGACGTTGATGCACAGTCATAAGATTAAAGCAGAGAATTCAAGAATTAAAAGCTCATAGAGTTAGGAATTACAAACAAACCTCACTACATTGCAATTGATTACAACCGACCTATGAATTGAAAAACTTACCTTAGTCGCTATTTTGATGATATAGCCAAGATTCGTCATTGGCTCGATATAGAAAAGTGAGGAAAAAGAGAGAAACTAAAACTAACTATTGTATACAAAGGTTCCTTGAGATTTCGCTAAGCGGCTCTCCCTTAGTTCCTTTGCTTGATTTTTTGATGTCGTAGGAGTTGTGTAAAAGGAGGCTTAAATAGCCTAAACTCTAAATCCTAGAAAGATACCTTCCCAAAACAATTAGGGAATAGTATTGAAGATAAAAAAAATAAATAATTTCCTATCTTGTAAAATGTTGAATAATTCTCTCATATACTTCCAAGAGAAGCATAGAAAGTTGCAAATAAGGAAAGTTTCTAGACTGCACAGCTTTTGGTCTTTCACCCATAACTTCTTCTCCAAGTCTCAGACTTGCGTGATCTTTATATGGTTGGAAAGATATTTTCAAGAGCTTTTCAATGCTATCTAATTTGAATATATTCTCAATTGTAATCAGCATGATAATTGAGACAGAAGTTAGAACAAATTATTCTCGCGTACAACAGTTTTCTAGCAAGAGCAATGACCATTCGAAATGTCATAACTTTCAAAATACTTGGTGGAATGTAATGAATCGTATACCGTTGGGAAGATAATTCGATAAGTTTCGATTTCATACCAAATTTGAATATATATGATTTGATAAGATTATGATATGATCAGTCAAACATGGTATCCAAATAAGGGAAAATCAGCCGAAAAATATTTGCAACAAATCTTTGCAGCGTTTTGACACTCCCAGCGTCTTGGCAAGCCTCCCCACAACGTCGAGCGAGCTTTCGATTTCTTTAAAGCCCCAACATCTTGACGATTGAAGAAGCGTCTCGACGCATTGTATACGGGTCCTCATGTTGGATACTTGATAGCATGTAGACGCTTGAAGAAGCGTCTCAACACTCTGTGTACGGGTCCTCATGCTAGATGCTTGATGGCGTCTAGACGCTCAACTGTACCGTCTAGACGCTCTGCAGGCGGTCTCCCTAGCTTGTTAATCTCTTCTTTCTTCGATTTGATGCATTCTTTGTTATAATCTTGACTTTTTAACCCTCGATTGTTCCTAAGCCTCTGGAATGACCTCGAAATACAAATCTCCTGTAAAATAGACAAATAAGCACATGAGAGTAGCAGAACTAGCATAAGATAAATAGATAAAGATAACACTTTTATGGTGTTATCAATCTGTAGGTCCATTAGGTTCCCCTTACTAGCTCAGACTAAGCCTTGTAACAATTTGAGAGAAAAGAATTTGAATTGTTCAAATTCGATTTTGGGAGAAAATATTAATTATATACGATATACATAATGTTTCATAGTTTAATTATGAATTAAACTATGATAAACAAGAGGTGGACATATTTAAATTTGATTTAAATATTGGTTCGGTTAAAACATGACAACACAAGGATGAGAAGGATAATTGAAGAAAGAGATGAGAAATTTTTGTGAATTTGAAATTCAAAGTAGGTGATTCACCAACAAGTGAATTTGATCCTCTTTTGATTCAAAAATGAATTTGAATAACCATTTACTTTTAATTAAAAATTAATATAAAATTAATTTCTTAATTTTAAAAAAATTATTTAATTTAATATCACAAATCTAACACCCCAGGCCTAGGATCCCTTGTGACCTGGCTACGTCACCATATCATCCATACCATCCTTGAGCCGCTTGCAAGAGTGAAGACTTTCCCCCACAAACCAAAAATTCTCAGGAGGTCACCCAATATAGAATTGTTCCAAGCCAAGAAAGCTTAACTTTGGAGTTACTATGATTGAGACACCGAAAAGGAAGGTGCACCTTGTTTGTATAGGTAGTAGCTATCCATTCTTTTTAGCCTCTCTCAACTATACTTTCATATCCTCATGGTCACTCGCATGTACCCCTCTTCCTCGGGCTCCATACTTTCATATCCTCAGGATCCCTCTCATTCAGATGTGGACTCGGTTCATTCATGTACCCCTCTTCCTCGGGCGTCACATGTCCACAGCTTTCGCCTTGGTTCATCCCCGAACCACATCTTACTGGGAGAGGTTCCGCTCTGATACCATTTGTAACGTCCTAGGCCCAGGATCTCCTGTGACCTGGCAACGTCACCATATCATCTATGACTGCTTGTAAGAGTGAAGACACTATCCCCACAAACCAACACGGGGGTTCATTCATGTACCCCTCTTCCTCGGGCGTCACATGTCCACAGCTTTCGCCTTGGTTCATCCCCGAACCACATCTTACTGGGAGAGGTTCCGCTCTAATACCATTTGTAACGTCCTAGGCCCAGGATCTCCTGTGACCTGGCAACGTCACCATATCATCAATGACTGCTTGTAAGAGTGAAGACACTATCCCCACAAACCAACACGGGTTCTTTTCAGCATGCTTTATCCTCACTCACATGCTCTATAGGAAAATTCCCATGAGGTCACCCAACATAGGATTGCTCCAAGCCAAGCACATTTAACTCTAGAGTTCCTATGACTGAGCCACCGAAAAGGAAGGTGCACCTTGTTGGTATAAGTAGTAGCTATCAATTCTTTTAAGGCTCTCTCAACTATACTTTCATATCCTCATGGTCACTCGCATGTACCCCTCTTCCTCGGGCACCATACTTTTATATCCTCAAGATTTCTCTCATTCAGATGTGCACTCGGTTTATTCATGTACCCCTTTTCCTCGGGCTGTCACATGTCCACTAGCTTTCGCCTTGGTTCGTTCCCGAACCACATCTTACTAGGAGAGGTTCCGCTCTGATACCATTAGTCACGCCCTAGGCTTAGGATCTCCTGTGGCCTGGTTGCGTCACTATATCATTTCATGACTGCTTGTAGGAGTGACGACTTTCCCCACAAACCAACACGGGTCCTCTTAGTATGCTTTGTCCTCACTCACATGCTCCCTAGGAAAATTTCCAGGAGGTCACCCAACATAGGATTACTTCAAGCCAAGCACGCTTAACTATGGAGTTCCTATGATTAAGCCACCGAAAAGGAAGATGCACCTTTGAACTATACTTTCATCTTTCTCAATCATACTATCATATCCTCAGGATCCCTCTCATTCTGATGTGGTTCCGGTTCATTCATGTACCCATCCGTATCTCGGGTGTCACATGCCCACCAGCTTCCGCTTTGGTTTATCCCCGAACCACATCTTACTGGGAGAGATTCCGCTCTGATACCATATGTAACGCCCTAGGCCCAGGATCCTCTGCGACCTTGCTACGTCACCATATCATCCATACCATGCTTGAGCCGCTTGCGAGAGTGAAGACTTTTCCCACAAACCAACACGGGTATTTTTAGCATGTTTGTCCTCACTCACATGCTCCCTAGGAAAATTCTCAGAAGGTCACCCAACATAGAATTGCTCCAAGCCAAGCACGCTTAACTTTGGAGTTACTATGATTGAGCCACCGAAAAGGAAGGTGCACCTTGTTTGTATAGGTAGTAGCTATCAATTCTTTTAAGACTCTCTCAACTATACTTTCATATCCTCATGGTCACTCGCATGTACCCCTCTTCCTTGGGCACCATACTTTCATATCATCAGGATCACTCTCATTCAGATGTGGACTCAGTTCATTCATGTACTCCTCTTCCTCGGGTGTCACATCCTCCCCACCTTAAGAACTTTCGGCCTCGAAAGTGGCTAATTCCCAAACAGCTCCGAGTAGTTCGTTCTCATATCGTCCTCGCGCTCCCAAGTGGCTTTCTTAATCTGTTGGTTTTGCCATAAGACCTTCACAAGTTTGATTTCCCTGTTCCTCAACAACCTTTTCTCTCGGGCTAGAATTTCCACAGGTCTTTCCTCGTAGCTCATGTCCTGATCGACCTGTAGTGGCTCGTGATCTATCACGTGGGACGCATCTGGCATATAGCCTCGTAACATCGACACATGGAACACGTCGTGCACGGGTGCCAGGGCTAAACGGTACGCTACCAGGCCAATACGCTCCAAGATCTCGAACGACCTGATGAACCTAGGGCTCAACTTCCCTTTTTTTCCAAATCTCAACACGCCATTCATAGGTGCAACCTTAACGAATGCCTACTCCCTCTACTCGATCGAACGAAAGCGTGCTTGGGCGAGAGTAGTACTAAGTATGTGACGCCCGAGGAAGAGGGGTACATGAATGAACCGAGTCCACATTTGAATGAGAGGGATCTTGAGGATATGAAAGTATGGTGTCCGAGGAAGAGGGTTGTACATGCGAGTGACCATGAGTATATGAAATTATAGTTGAGAGATGCTTAAAAGAATTGATAGCTACTACCTATACAAACAATGTGCACCTTCCTTTTCGGTGACTCAATCATAGTAACTCCAAAGTTAAGCGTGCTTGGTTTGGAGAAATTCTATATTGGGTGACCTCTTGAGAATTTTCCTAGGGAGCATGTGAGTGAGGATAAAGCATGCTAAAAGGACCCGTGTTGGTTTGTGGGGAATGTCTTCACTCTCGCAAGCGGCTCAAGGATGGTATGGATGATATGGTGTCGCTAGCCATGTCTCAAGCATCTAATATTAACAAGATCTTGTCTAGATATAAGATGCAAAACTCCAAGAAGGGCTTGTTGCCTTTCAGGCATGGGGTTCACCTGTGTAAGGATCAATGTCCTAAGACTCCTCAAGAGATTGAGAATATGAGACGAATCCCCTATGCTTCAACTTTTGGGAGCCTGATGTATGTCATGTTGTGTACTAGGCCCGACATCTATTAAGCAGTTGGGATTATTAGTAGGTATCAATCCAATCCAGGATTAGATCACTGGACAACCGTAAAGGCAATCCTCAAGTATCTTAGGAGAACGAGGAACTACAGCCTTGTGTATGAGAGTGGGGATTTGATCCTTATGGGATACATAGATTCTGACTTTCAGACCGATAAGGATTCTAGGAAATCCATTTCGGGGTCAGTCTTCATTCTGAATGGAGGAGCTGTAGTGTGGCGAAGCATCAAGAAGGGATGCATCGCTGATTCCACGATGGAAGTCGAGTATGTTGCGGCTTGTAAAGATGCAAAGGAAGCCGTTTGGCTCAGGAAGTTCATGACGGATTTGGAAGTTGTTCCAAATATGAACTTTTCGATCACGTTATTTTGTGACAACAGTGATGCAGTAGCCAACTCGAGAGAACCTCGGAGTCATAAAAGGGGCAAGCACATAGAGCGTAAGTATCACCTGATACGGGAGATTGTGCACCTTGGAGACGTGATAATCAAGTAGATAGCTTCAGAGCATAACGTTGTTGATACACTTACAAAGGCCCTCACGGCTAAGGTGTTTGAGGGTCACCTAGAGAGTCCAGGTCTTCGAGTGCTTTCTGACTAGGGCAACTAGGAGTATTGCAAAAGGGTATTCAATGCCCTAGTTTATTGTATTACTTTGTTGTATTACATTACTGTACATTTGAGAAATGTATCATGTACTCCACTAGCTTAGTCCAAGTGGGAGTTTGTTGGGATGTATGTCCTCATCTCGTGTAATTTGTGATATTCCAAATTGTAAATAAATAAGAGTTATTTATTTGAACTTTGTGTCTCGCATTTTTTTCATAAACTTAATCCAATAAACTAAGCTCTAGGGTCATTGTATTAATGAGAGAACAAGAACTTGAACGGTGTGTAGTGGACACACAGGGAGGATCACGTTCGAGTTAATGACCCGAACGGTCTACAATATATGGATAAGGTTGGAGACCTAATCCTCGGATACATCTTGTGGATGCGACCCGCTTTGTATTAGATACAAGCGAGGTGATCGACTCGTTCATGTGGTTGACATGCGAGTGGGGGCATCTGTGCAATGAGATTGTACAAGATCGGACCGTGGATTATTAGACTTCTGCGATGTAACACACGATTAGCGAGTATAGGGCTAATAATTTAGTAGATGACCATTAGTGGCTCGACCTTAATCCTGAGCGTGTTACGGACTCCTGTCTGCGGGGGACTGTCATTTGACTAGTACGGGTGAGGGTGGCCACTGTTGCTCGCCCAATATGCCAATCTTCTCAGGGACAGGACCACGTGGGGAGTTGGGAACTTGACAATGCGAGAAAGAATTCACTCGTTCTCGACTTAGGAAAACTAGAGGGGTTGTCCCCTTAAGTGTTGTCTCCAGGGCTTGAACAACGGGGCCCCACTCTCTCTCTGGCACGAGAGGGTTGTTGTTTATGGTTTGACCATGCAACGTATTTGTTCATTAGAGGAGCAGTGGGACTTTAGGCACAAGAGGTAGACACAGAGGTAAAACGATAATTTGACCCAGCAGTGTCTACGAACAATCTGTGAAGGATCGACTCACGGGTATTGGTTATATCGATGGATACAACTTGTCCTACATGTTGGGTTTTTTGTCCTAATCTCGTGTTTGTAAATTACTATTTGAAATTAATAAACAGTTATTTATTTCATTATTTTGTGTCTCGCAAATTTTGCATACTTCTCCAATAAACTAAGCTCTAGGATCATTGAATTTATGAGAGAACTACAACTTGAACGGTATGTATTGAATACACAGGGAGGATCACGTTCGAGTAAATGTCCCGAACGATATACAGTATATGGATAGGATTGGAGACCTAATCCTAGATATACTATGAATGCGCCCCGCTTTGATTAAGATACAAACGAGGTGATCTGACTCATTCATGTTGCTGACATGCTAGTGGGGGCATCTTGTGCAATGAGATTGTACAAGATCGGACCGTGAATTATTAGACCTACTGATATAACACCGTTGATAGTAATGACTAATAAATTCGTAGATGACCATTAGTGACTCGACCTGAATCCTGAGCGTGATACGGACTCCTGTCTGCGGGGGTCTGTCCTTAGACTAGTATGGGTGAGGGTGGTCACTGTTACTCGCCCAATATGCCTATCTTCTCAGGAACATGACCAAGTAGGGAGCTGGGAACTTAAATACACGAGATGGAATTCACTTGTTCCCGCCTTTAGGGAAATTAGAGGGGTTGTTCCCTTAAGTGCTGTCTCCAGGACCTGGACAACGGGCGCACACCTTCTCACTGGCCCGAGAAGGGTGTTGTGTATGGTGGACCATCACAATATGTTGTTCATTAGAGGAGCAGTGGGGACTTAAGAAACTAGAAGTAGACATAGGGGTAAAACGGTAATTTGACCCAGTCGTGTCTACGAACAACCTATGAAGGGTCGACTCATGGGCATTGGTTATATCAGTGGATATGTAATATTCTACACTGACGGGAGTGCAGCTACGGGCTATAGTGGAGTGTTACCGTAGCTAATGAATGTTGATTTAACCGGGTCAAAGAGTTTGATAGGTTAATCTCGTATCATTGGAGCCTTTCACTGTAGGTTCATTATGTAACACCCCATAATTTGAACACTTCCTACTCGGGGCATTACTTCCAAGTTATACCGTTCGCGCCGAAAATCCGGCAGCATAACAGCACAACCTGGACAAACCAAAAATTTAAAAAGAACCTGATACTAAACAAAAGCACTTCAAAAGACTCACGGGGGTACCGAGCCTCCACCAAATTACACAGAAAACAATAGGCTGGGCTCCAGTCCCTCGGAGTTAACAGAAATTTCAAGACAGCAGAAACATGCTTGAATAAGAAAGAAACACATCAGAACATGCTTTGATTCGAACGAAAAGAACGATACAAACTAGATTTCAAACCGAAACCAAAGAAACATAACGCAACAGAAGAAAGGAAAAGAAAGGAACAACTCCTAACGAAACTTCTAAGTCCTACAAGTCTTCCATAACCTCGCAGGGGTCTCGTCGTCGATGGTCACCTCACTGGTTTGCCTTACCTACAACAAAAGAAGAAATAAAGAAGGAATGAGTATAAAAATACTCAGTACGCAGCCCACTTCGTCCAATAAATAAAGAACTCAAAGAATGGCCTTAGACTTAGCTAAACACAACACCTAGCCCGCGAAACAACCTCAACAAGTATCAAAGCCCTATTTCTTACTCAAGTTCCCTGGTTCTGTCCTACCCTTAGCTCCTGGACTGGATTGGCAGCATGTGGCCACGAGACTCATCCCCGGGCCTGTACTAGGGCGAAGGACTCTATCCAACCCCTCTAACTCTAAGAATCACACCCCGAGTCGCACAACTGGATGGGGGCGGACCACCACATCCCACAAAGCATCAAAGTGGTACTACCGCGCACAATCGACCACGGGCTCATTCCCGGGTCTGTACTAGGGCGAAGGACTCTATCCAACCCCTCTGACTCCAAGGACCATACCCCGAGTCGCACAACTGGATGGAGGGCAGACCATCACATCCCATAACATCATCGTCATCTCGCCAACCTCGAGTCTTGCCTACTAAGGGTTACACAGATACTTGGGACTTGGACCTGCACTAGGGCTAGTTGTGCTAACTACAATTCTAAGGCTCAATGGCATTTCCCGAGTCACTTCGGAACTAAACACGAGACTACCAAGCTCGGGACAAACATGAAGGGAATGAGAATCCCGCGCAGCAGAAGACGATTGAATCGTCGCGGTATCATTATGCAACATGTGTTTATTAAAATTGATCTAATGCTTAGATCTAGGCTAAACATGCTTAAAGAAGAAGAAATTTACAGCAAATAGAGTTTACTTACTTGTTGAAGACTTTCTTCAAAGTTTCTTCTTCAAATCACGAACTCTTCGTGCTCCTCGAACTCAACGAACACTCCCCACAAATGGAACCCGAACACAACCAAATGGCCTTATCGGTTGTTCACTTTTGGAGAAGGGAAGATGGTGGGATCTTGTAAGAGTTTTGGAGAGGGAGGAGAATTGAGAGAGTAGAGAGAATTCTCTTTTCTTCTCTTTGGTGAAAAACAAAAAAAATGAGAAGATTGCTCACCAAACCCTTCTTGCAAAGGGTTTAAATAGTGGAATGAGGGAGTTAATATCTCCTCCTTATTACCACTTTACCACAACCATAGGTTATACAAATCTCATTTGCATAACCACATAATATAAGATATCTCATATCTCATATTGCAAATCTCATTTGCAATAATTGTGGATTAATTAAATTGAATCACATCCAATTTAATTTCTCTCATTTAATTTCTCCAATTAGCCCTAATTCAACAATTAGGCTAATCTATAGTTTATTATGAATCTCATTCACATTAAACTATATATTATATCATTCATATCTCATATAAATGACATAAATGCCCTTAAAGTGAAATTGAACACTTCAATTTCATACCAAAACATTAACCCTTCTTTTAACCTGTGTGGAGCTAACCGAGGGGACCTAATGGACCTCTGGTGGCGGGCTCCAATGATCCGAGATTAAACTGCCAAACTCTTTGACCCGGTTAATCAACATTCATTAGCTACGGTAACACTCCACTATAGCGTGTAGTTGCACTCCGTCGGTCGCGAGAATATTACGTGTCCACTTGATATAACCAATGCCCATGAGTCGACCCTTCACGGGTTGTTCGTAGAGCGGGGTTGGGTCAAATTACCATTTTACCCCTGTGCCTACCTCTTGTTCCTTAAGTCCCCACTGCTCCTCTAATGAACAACATATTGTGATGGTCCAATCATACACAACACCCTTCTCGGGCCAGTGAGAAGGTGGGCGGCCGTTGTCCAAGCCACAGAGACGGCACTCGAGGAACAACCCCTCTAGTTTCCCTAAAAGCGGGGGCAGTGAATTCCATCTCGCGTAGTTAAGTTCCCAGCGCCTACTTGGTTTCATCGGCACGAGAAGATAGGCATATTGGGCGAGTAGCGTGACCACCTTCACCCGTACTAGTCAAAGAAACAGATCCTCGCGAGGCGAGTCCGTAACACGCTCGGGATTGGTCGAGTCACTAATGGTCATCTCACGAAGTTATTAGTCCTTCATGTCAGCGGCGTTACATCGGTGAGTCTAATAAATCACGATGCGGTCTTGTACAATCTCATTGCACAGGATGCCCCCACTCGCATGTCAACCACATGAACGAGTCAGATCACCTCGTTTGTATCTAATACAAAGTGGGCCGCATCCACAGTGTATCCAGGATTAGGTCTCCAACCCTATCCATATACTGTAGACCGTTCGGGTCATTAACTCGAACGTGATCCTCCCTGTGTGTCCACTACACACCGTTCAAGTTCCAGTTCTCTCATAAATTCAATGACCCTAGAGCTTAGTTTATTGGAAAAGTTTATAAATATTGCGAGACACAAAGTGATGAAATTAATAACTCTTATTAATTTCAAACAATATGTTACAAACATGAGATTAGGACAAAAATCCCAACAAAACAGTCATAGCACGTTAATACATTTAGAAACTCAGCACAAGGTTACATCAACCCTACTAGTTATAACTACATAGGACTAACAGACAAATCAGAATGAACCAACGAGTTCAAGTTTTAGCACAGATAAACATCAACATTAACAATGAGCTTGATTCAGGCACAACTGCGAACACCATATCCTAACATGCTACTACCAGAACATTACTGACTAAGGTACGTTATCAGATTCTATGGCATTCAATTCAAAACAGTACGACATGCAACGGTGTCCCTAAGCCCTACACTTAGCGGTAGTTTAGTCCAACGACTACTTACCTATTCTCCAACAACAACGAGCAACTAGAGGGATGCGGCGTGTGCTCCGAGGTACTTCTACTTCCAATTAGTCCCTAACGAAGAACATACACAAACTTAATAATCTGAAACATAATCGAGGTCTAAAAACTTACGAGGCGCAAAACTCACCCAACGAAGATCCGAAACAATCTGAGGAACGGACCGAGGCGACCGCACGGAAGAAAAAGCGCGCGCGGCGGCGGGCGCTGTGGAGCGTGGCAAGCGCGGCGGCGGAGTCGTCGAACAACGGCGAGTGCAAGCACCAGATCTGGACTCCTCGTGGCCCGATCTACACAAAGTTGGACTCCGTTCGTCAAAAACTGGCTTAAAACAGCTTGAACCCGTCAAAAAACGCGTGGGTCTCGCGGATGTCTTCAGCCGGCGGTTGAACTCGCGGTGGCGGCAGCGCTTGGCTTCAATCGGCTTTCGAAGGCGGCGACGGCAACCTGAAGGGCGAGAGAGAGAGTGAACCGTGAGAGAAAGAGAGTGACGGTGAGGGAGAGGGAGAGGGAGAGCGGGAGAGAGAGAGGGAGAGAGAGAGAGAGAGAGAGACGGAGAGAGACGGAGAGAGAGAGAGAAGGCTATAGAGGGAGAGTGAGGGAGAGGAAGAGAAGGGAGATGAGGGGGGAAAAGAGAGAGAGGGAGAAGGAGAACGTGGGTCGCCGGCCGAAACGATCGCAGCTCGTTCGCGGCACACAAAATGGGAGGGAGGGTGAAGCCCTCCTGACTTTTCGTTTCGACAACTTCTTTTTTACACCGTACATCACAGTCTACCCACCTTAGGAGGTTTCGTCCTCGAAAGTAGCTAGCTCTCGAACAGCTCTGGATAGCTTGCTCTCATCTCCTCCTCGCGCTCCCAAGTGGCTTCCTTGAGATGATGTTTCTGCCAAAGGACCTTCACAAAACGGATTTCTCTGTTCCTCAGGACTTTACTATCACGAGCAAGAATTTGCACAAGATTTTCCTCATAACTCAGATCCTTGTCTAACTTCAACGGCTCAAAGTCGATAACGTGCGAGGCATCTGGCACATACGCTCGCAGCATAGACACATGGAACACGTTATGGACCGACGCAAGGGATGGTGGTAGGGACAACCGATTAGCCACTAGTCCAATGCGCTCCAGGATCTCGAAAGGTCCAACGAACCTAGGGCTTAACTTCCCTTTCTTACCGAACCTCAGGACACCCCTCATAGGTGCAACTTTCAAGAACACAAGGTCCCCAACGGCAAACTCCAACTCTCGACGCCTGACATCAGCATAACTCTTCTGCCTACTCTGTGCCGTTAACATCCTTGCCCTGATCTTCTGTATGGCCTCGTTTGTCACTTGGACCAACTCGGGTCCCAACAATTTCCGTTCACCAACCTCTCCCCAACACACGAGGGTCCTCCACCTTCTCCCATAAAGGGCTTCGAAAGGGGCCATACCAATAGTCGTCTGATAACTATTGTTATACGCAAACTCCATCAAGTGAAGGTGTGAGTCCCAACTACCTGTGAAGTCTAACGTACATGTCCGAAGCATATCCTCCAGGATCTGGTTCACCCGTTCCGTCTGGCCATCGGTTTGCGGGTGAAACGCTGTACTAAAGTTACTCTGAGCCCCTAGGGCTCTCTGAAAACTCACCCAGAAGTTCGAGGTGAACCGAGGGTCTCTGTCAGACACGATCTTCACTGGGACTCCGTGCAAACTTACTACCTCTTCCATGAACAGGTGTGCCCACTTCTCAACTGTATAGGTTGGCTTATCCGGCAGGAAGTGAGCGGATTTGGTTAGTCTATCCACAATCACCCGGATCACTTTGTGAATCCTTTCATTTATTGGGCGATCTGAAATAAAGTCCATGGAGATCTCTTCCCACTTCCACTGAGGTACCTCCAACGGTTGAAACAACCCTGCTGGTTTCTATCTCGGGGCTTTAACTTGCTGGCACACTAAGCACCTGCTGACAAACTCTGCCACATCTCTTTTCATTCCACGCAACCAGTAGAATGATTTCAAGTCATGATACATCTTAGTGCTTCCAGGATGCACTGAAAAAGGAGAGTTATGAGCATCAACCAAAATCTCCTCCTTGAGACCACTCGGCGAGGAACACACAAGCGCCCCTGAGCAATGAGTCCCCGCTCTGCCGCATTACTGAGAGAACTCACTTTCCTCGCCACTTCTTGCTTGGCGCCAGCAGATCCTCAAGACTAGAGTCTCCTGCTGCGCCTCAATAACTCGTTGCCTCAAGGTCGATCGCATGGAAACAAGCGATTCGGTGAGTTGTGACGACTCAACACAAGCGCCGCCATGTGCACGTTCCATCTTTGAACGCAAAGGAACTTGTCTCGTGACCAGGGCTGAGGTGTGAGCCACCTTCCTGCTAAGGGCATTAGCAACAACGTTTGCTTTGCCTGGATGGTACAGTATCTCAACCTCATAATCCTTTACTAACTCCAGCCATCTGCGCTGTCTCATATTCAACTCCTTCTGGGTAAAAAGGTACTTGAAGCTCTTGTGGTCCGTGTACATCTGAATCTTTTCCCCATACAAGTAGTGTCGCCAAATCTTCAGAGCGAAGACTACGGCAGCCAACTCCAAGTCATGGGTCGGGTAATTCCGCTCGTAGTCCTTCAACTGACGAGAGGCATAGGCGATCACCTTTCCATTCTGCATCAACACACAACCCAAACCTTTCTTGGAGGCATCACGTAGACCACGAAACTTCCTGAGCCATTAGGTACCGCAAGCACAGGTGTAGAGACTAGCCTATGCTTGAGGTCCTGAAAACTCGTTTCACAAGCTTCACACCACACGAGCGGATTTCCCTTCCAAGGGTTAAGCGAGTCAAGAGGTGTGGCTATCTTGGAGAAATCCTTAACGAACCTCCTGTAATAACTGCGCAAACCCAAAAGCTTCGCACTTGAAAGCGATCCTAGGGCGAGGCCAATCATCCATCGCGCCTCAATCTTGGCGGGATCCACCGTTACACCTTCTTTAGACACCACGTGTCCTAGGAAGGCTACTCGCTGCAACCAGAACTCACACTTGGAGAACTTTGCATACAACTGGTTGATCCTCAAAGCTGTCAACACTTCCCTCAAATGGACTTCATGTTCCTCCTCTGACTTGAGTACACCAAAATATAAATCGATGAAGACGATCAAAAAGGTGTCTAAGAACTCCTTGAATACCCTGTTCATTAACTCCATAAATGATGTTGGGGCATTCGTCAAGCCAAAGGACATCACCGTGAACACATAGTGCCCGTACCTGGACCTGAAGGAAGACTTTGGAATGTCCTCATCCTTGATTCTCAACTGATGGTACCCTGACCGTAGGTCGATCTTAGAAAACACTACCGCTCCTTGCAGTTGGTCAAACAAGTCATCGATCCTAGGTAAAGGGTATTTGTTCTTCACTGTTACCTTGTTCAGCTCTCGGTAGTCGATGCATAACCGTATCGACCCATCCTTCTTTTTCACAAACAACACGGGTGCACCCCAAGGTGAAACACTTGGACGGATGAACCCCTTATCTAGAAGTTCCTGCAACTGAGTCTTAAGCTCCTTCAATTCTGCTGGTGCCATTTGGTAGGGAGCTTTAGACAACGGAGTCGTCCCGGGCTCCAGCTCAATACTGAAGTCTACCTCACGGACCGGGGGTAGACCAGTTAACTCTTCAGGGAACACATCTGCAAACTCTCGAACAACAGGAACCGAACTCAACTCTGGTCCTTTGTTCTTTGTATCAGCAACACTCGCCAAGAGAGCCCAAGCCCCTTCACTTATCAACTTCTTTTGCCTTGAGAGCTGAAATCATCTTCAGAATTTCTCCAGTCTCGATTCCCTTGAACTTGAAACTGGACTCTACGGGAGACCGAAACACCACCTCTCGGCAATGACAGTCGATGTTGGCATGGTTTGCAGACAACCAATCCATGCTCAGGATTACATCGAAGTCGCTCATATCCAGCACAACCAACGTCACATCTAGCATGCGACCTGTTACCACTACCTGACCAGACTTAACTTTTTCTCGAGCTACTAACTCTCTACCCACCGGGGTAGCTACTGTCAGGTCAACATCTAAAGGCTCTACCTCTAACCGGGCTTGTCTCATAAAAACAGCAGAAATAAAAGAATGCGAGGAACTAGAATCAAAGCGAGACAAGAGCCAAGTGGCCAAGAGCGGGTAGTGTACACATCGGACAAAGACCGGAACCTCCTGCGTTCTGTTCGCTTTTCGCATAGACTCCACCCCTTACGGCGGTTTCGGACTCGTCCTTCTTATTTGTATAGGCTTTGGCAGTGCCCGAGCTTTCCAAAGTTATACGAGACTCTCGATCTACGATTCTACTACGCACACACAGTGGACAAGTGTCCCAACTTTCCACAATTATTACAGATCTTATTAGCTGCATAGCGGAGTTCCCGTGTGTTGGACTCCACATCTGAGGCATGAACCCCTGTTTGGTGCCTGTTGGGGTTGATGCCCCTGAGTTCCAGATCTGTTTGGCCTAGCAAAGGCCTGCTCAAACTTCCTCTTACGGTTTGGTTCCGAACTCGACTGCCACGAACTCTGGCGACAACGAACCCATGCAGCCTCAGGTTTGTATCAATCAGGGATGCCACTCGAACTGTTGCGGCATACGTCTTGGGATCGTGAGCAACTGTCGACCCACGTACACCTCCTCGCAAACCTGTGAGGAAGCACTCCACCTTCTACTACTCTGTATCGACCATGTCAAGGGCGAAACGAGACAGAGCAGTAAACTCATGCTCGTACTCTTCAACCGTCTGGTTCGACCCTTGCTTTAGCTGTACGAACTCAGCTTTCTTGTCGATTCTAAGCATAACCGGATAGTACTTCTCGTAGAACACCTCTTGGAACTGCGTCCAAGTTATCGGTCCTGCACTGACATCTATGGACCGTACAACAGCTCGCCACCATAGGAGAGCACTTCCCCTTAACGCATAGACTGCGCACTGAACCTTCGGCAGCTTCATGGTCTACCGGCCCATCGAAGAAAGGTGGGTCATACTTCTTGAAATCCTTTAGATATCCCGCTTCTTCTGTCGTTGCCCTAAACGTAAAAGTCGAGCATCCCTTGGATTTACGCGCAGTCTTTGGTTCTCGATTTTCGGTGCTAAGGCATCCATGGCTTTGAGTGAACATATTTATCTGGTTAGCTTGACTTGCTATATTCGCCTGGATCAGTTGCTGAATGCCTGCCATGAGTTAAGCAACTGGCGACGGTCCTTGCACGTTCGGTACTTGAACATTTGCCCTCTCCTAGGCTCCTGTATTTTGCCCAGCTGATTCCTCGACCACTGGGACATCCTGGTTGAGCCCCTCCCTATGCTCGGAGTGCTCAACCTCTGGTGCATCGACGGTCGGTTCCTGGTCTCGGGCCCTTCTACCTCGACCCCTGCGACCACCCCGACCTCGACGACCAGCAGCTGCTCTTGCACGGCCTCTACCACGTGCCATAATCAATAACCATAAGAAACAGAGCCTATCATCAACAATACAAGCAGTACAGCACAGAGGAAAGCACATTAACCTCAACATCGAACATCCTACCACTTACTAAGTAAAAGCAAACCTGTTGATGACTCGACGAGCTCCTTGCGAGAGGCTATGAAGGACTGAACACCTACGATGTAGGTAGTATACAAGACCTAAAACCTACTCTCTGATACCAACTATAACACCCCGTAATTTGAACACTTCCTACTTGGGGCATTACTTCCAAGTTATGCAGTTTCTTGTAGAAAATCCAAAGAAGATAACAAAGACAACTGGACAAACCAGAAATTTAAAAAGAACCTGATACTAAACAAAAGCACTTCAAAAGACTCACGGGGGTACCCAACCTCTACCAAACTACACAGAAAACAATAGGCTGGGCTCCAGTCCCTCGGAGTTAACAGAAATCTCAAGACAGCAAAAGCATGCTTTGAATAAGAAAGAAACACATCCGAACATGCTTTGATTCGAACGACAAGAACAATACAAACTAGATTTCAAACAGGAACCAAAGAAACATAACGCAACCGAAGAAAGGAAAAGAAAGGAACAACTCCTAACGAAACTTCTAAGTCCTACAAGTATTCCATAGCCTCGCAGAGGTCTCGTCGTCGATGGTCACCTCACTGGTTTACCTTACCTGCAACAAAAGAAGAAATAAAGAAGGAATGAGTATAAAAATACTCAGTAAGCAGCCCACTTCGTCCATTAAATAAAGAACTCAAAGAACGACCTTAGACTTAGCTAAACACAACACCTAGCCCGCCAAACAACCTCAACAAGCATCAAAGCCCTAAGGTTCCCTGGTTTTGTCCTACCCTTAGCTCCTGGACCTGATTGGCAGCACGTGGCCACGAGACTCATCCCCGGGCCTGTACTAGGACGAAAGACTCTATCCAACCCCTCAAACTCTAAGGATCACACCCCGAGTCGCACAACTGGATGGAGGCGGACCACCACATCCCACAAAGCATCAAAGCGGTACTACCGCGCACAATCGACTACGGGCTCATTCTCGGGTCTGTACTAGGGCGAAGGACTCTATCCAACCCCTCTGACTCCAAGGATCATACCCCGAGTCGCACAACTGGATGAAGGGTTGACCATCACATCCCATAACATCATCGTCATCTCGCCAACCTCGAGTCTCGGCCTACTAAGGGTTACACAGATACTTGGGACTTGGACCTGTATTAGGGCTAGTTGTGCTAACTACAATTCTAAGTCTCAATGGCACTTCCCGAGTCACTTCAGAACTAAACACGAGACTACCAAGCTCGGGACAAACAGTCATAGCACGTTAATACATTTAGAAACTCAGGACAAGGTTACATCAACCCTACTAGTTATAACTATATAGGACTAATAGACAAGAACCAACGAGTTCGAGTTTCAGCACAGATAAACATCAACATTAACAATGAGCTTGATTCAGGCACAACTGCGAACACCACATCCTAACATGCTACTGCGGAACATTTTGCGACTAAGGCGCGCTATCGATTCTAAGGAATTCAATTCAAAACAGTACGACATGCAACGGTGCCCCTAAGCCCTACACTTAGGGGTAGTTTAGTCCAACGACTACTTACCTATTCTCCAGCAACAACGAGCAACTAGAGGGATGCGACGTGTGCTCCGAGGTACTTCTACTTCCAATTAGTCCCTAACGAAGAAAATACACAAACTTAATAATCTGAAACATAATCGAGGTCTAAAAACTTACGAGGCGCAAAACTCACCCAACGAAGATCCGAAACAAAGCGAGAGCGGACCGAGGCGACCGCGACGGAAGAGGCGATCCACCGTGGCGATGGCGCGTGGAGTCAGCAAAGTCGAACTCCGTTCGTCAAAAACCAGCTTAAAACAGCTTGAACCCATCAGAAAACGTGTGGGTCTCGCGGATCTCTTCAGCTGGCGGTTGAACTCGCGGTGGCGGCAGCGCTTGGCTTAAATTGGCTTTCAAAGGCGGCGACGACAACCTGAGGGGCGAGAGAGAGAGTGAACCGTGAGAGAGAGAGAGAGTGACGGTGAGGGAGAGGGAGAGCTCGGGCGGGAGATAGAGAGAGAGAGAAGGCGTACAGAGGGAGAGTGAGGGAGAGAAAGAGAAGGGAGATGAGGGGGGAAAAGAGAGGAAAGGGAGAAGGAGAACGTGGGTCGCCGGCTGCTTCGTTCGCGGCGCACGAAATGGGAGGGAGGGTGAAGCCCTCCCGACTTTTCGTTTCTGCAACTTTTTTCTTTTTTTTTTTTTTTTACACCGTACGTCACACATTAGGTCCCTTGGTTTGCTCAAACTGGGTTAAAAGAAAGGTTAATGTTTTGGTGTGAATTGAAGTGTTCAATTTCACTTAAAGGGTATTTATGTCATTTATATGAGATATGAATGATATAATATATAGTTTAATGTAAATGAGATTCATAATAAACTATAGGTTAGCCTAATTGTTGAATTTGGACTAATTGGAGAAATTAAATTGAATGTGATTCAATTTAATAAATCCACATTATTGCAAATGTGATTTGTAATATAAGATATGAGATATCTTATAATATATGGTTATGCAAATATGATTTGCATAACCTATAGTTGTGGTAGAGTGGTAATAATGTGGAGATATCAACTCCATCAATTTCCACTATTTAAGCCTTTTGCAAGAGGGGTTTCCTAACTCAATCTCTCATTTTTTGGATTCTCACCAAAAAGAAGAGAAGTTTTTCTCTCTAAAATCTCTCTACTCTCCTCCCCTCTCAAAAAATAAAAAGTACCACTACTTCTTTTTTTCCAAAAGGAGAACAACCGAGAAGTCATTGGTTGTATTCGGCTTTTGTTTGATAGAAGATTTCGTAGAGATCGAGTTTGCACGAATAGTTCGTGATCCACTGGAAAGGAATTCTAGAAGATTGTCTTCAACAAATAAGTAGTTCTACTTGTTGTATTTTTCTTTCCTTTTCTACATGTTTAGCCTAAAACTATTAGATAGTTAATTTTCATGAAATCGAGTAGCATAACAATACCACGACGATTCGATCGTCTTCCGCTGCGCGGGGATTCTCATTCCCTTCACTACAGTGATGAGAGTGCAACTACGAGCTTTAGTGGAGTGTTATCGTAGCTAATGAATGTTGAATAACAAGGTCAAAAAGTTTGACAGGTTAGTCTCGGATCATTGGAGCTCGTCACGTGTAGGTCCATTAGGTCACTCGGTTGGCTCAAATTGAACAAATTGAGAGTTTACAGTTTGGTGTGAATTTGAAGCGTTCAAATTCATCATTTGGGTATTTATGTCATTTATATGAGATATATATGACATAATATATAGTTTTATATGAATGAGATTCATAATAAACTATAGTATAGCCTAATTGATTAATTAGTGCTAATTGGAGAAATTGAATTGAGAGAAATTAAATTGAATGTGATTCAATTTAAAATTTCACATTTATGCAAATGAGATTTGTATAATAAGGTATGAGATACCTTATATTATATAATATGCAAATATGATTTGTATATCATATAGGTGTGGTAAAATGGTGAATTGGTGGAGATTTTAACTCCAGCACACACCATTATAAATAGGTGCATTCAAAAGCATCTCATGAAGCAATTGCCATTTTTTGGATTTTCATCTAAAGATAGAAAAAGGTTTTCTCTGAAGAATTCTCTCGTCTCTCTCAATCTCTCTTCACCCAAAACCAAAGGGAGTCCCACATACTCTCCCTCAACCTCCCAAGAATAACTGAGAAGACGTTTTGGAAGTGTCTTGCAGTATTGTTCGAGGTTCGATTCGAGGAGATCGTTGGTTCGAGAGAGATCATGACCGAAGGAGGAAAGCATTGAAGAAGTGTTCTTCAACAAGTAAGTACCGTGTAACCTTACTATTTTTCTTCTCCTTTATGCATGTTTAGCCTAGAATTAAAGGTGTTTAGTTCGATTTTAAGATAGAATTATACAACGGATCAACGACGTTTCATAACATCTTCCGCTGGGGGAATTTCCAATCACTTCAATTGGTATCGGAGTCAATCGTTGCTATTCGTTGTGTATTCTGTGAATTCTTAAAATTAGGTGGGTAGCATTAATTTTCATGAGATGAATGTTAATGGTTTGCAATTTTGGATGTTTACGTTTTTTGGTACTTAGTTAGATTTACATTCAAAGTTGATGAGATCAATGTAAAGACCCGGTGTTTTGGGCATTTTTTGATGTAAATCGAGTCTGTAAGTTCGTGTCGTTCGTGCCATGGGATGCGGTGAAGAAATCAGAGCGAAAACGGTTGAGAAACGATGAAGAACAACAAGTGGAGCTTGTTGTTCTGTCGACAGCGTCTCAACGCTGTTCATCGGCGTCTCAACGTTGCAATTGCTGGGCATGGCGCATTGTAGGACAGCGTTGCGTTGCAATGTTGCGAGCGTTAGTGGGCAGTTCGCGAGGCTGGAGCATTCAACGTGGGCGGTTTCTCAAACTTCTACAACGTGGGGCATTTTCTATTTTCGTTTTTTATTTTATTTTAAATGTAAAATGTAATTTTTCATTTTTATTTATTTTATTTTATTAAATAATATTAATATAAATGTTAGATTAATGTTATTTAATTAAATAAATGCTCCTAAGTGCCAAACTGATCCATTTTTGCTATTTAATTATTTTATGCATGTGATGTATGATTTAATTAAATTCTATGTGCATAATGTATGTCATATAAATTTAAAATCCCACCATAGGTTAAACATATTCATGCATCATTTATATTTTAAGTGTTATAATATATAGTTTACATGATAGGTTATATTATAAATGTCATAATATAATTAAATGCATGTTTTAATTTAATTAAATATAAGTGTTATATTTTTATATTAAAGTATGCTCATGCATTCAATTTCATGTGACGAATATTTATGTTATAGTATACTTATTCATGATGAATGATCAAGCACTATAACATAGAAATGCATGTAACCTAAGTTAATTATTAGTTTTAAAGTGTTTAGAACTTGAATAATTAGACTTAGGTTTTCTAGTTCAAATAAGATTAGAATTAGGAAATCAAAATGTAATCTTTGAATGGAGACTGATAAGTAACTCTGTCTAAGGAAGGTTTTGTCTAAGGCTGGGGTATTTAAGCTGGCGGTTTGCGAAACACCCCTACCTGAAAACCAACATGGGAGTGAATTCGGTCTGGAGATTCTTAGGTTATATTCTCGTGAGTGCCGTTAATTAAGAGATAATTATTTACTCACTTAGACCTAAGTTAATAATGTGATTATAGACAAGCTAATCCAATATAAGGGTTATATTGATAGACTAAGGTAAATTTTAGCCAGTTTATCTAGGTCAATCTCGTTTAATTTAAAGTGCTGAGTGGGAGGAAATAAAGTGTATGAGATAAATTTAATTTTCCATCTACGAATCTCCGTTAAGTTCGCACCGTGAGATCCATAATCGGGCTCGTGGCACAAATGGGAGCGTCACCCTATGGGTGACATTTGTATGGGTCAATATCAACGTGAATGGAGAGAGTACTTATATTGAGTGGGAGCGGGACCTGTGAAAATGGGACCCACAGTCTCTTCTTTCGATTCACACCGTGAAACGCCTATGATCCGCCTGCTAGTTTGGCCTGGACCAGACAATCCCTATGGAGTGCCTTGATCATGGGAGTCGGAACACCGTGAATTCCCAATGGATACGATTTCTTTGTTGGTTTTCCTTCTTAGTCCTCCCTACGAAGGCTATTATTTTGACGGATACTTGGAAATTTAAAAATTGAGGGTGACACTCACAAGATTCATTAGTTGTTAATGGATTTAGACCGAAAAATTGTAACTGGATGCCTAATGGAATAAGAGTTATTCTGGTATTAGGGTCTGGTCGAGAAAGTTTCGTCCCAGAGGAGGAGTGGCTTTGTCTACCCTACGGTGGTGGTCATTCTAAACCTTTGTGATATCATTGCAACTTTTAATGACCTAGGGATCATAGGATAAAATTTTGCTAAAACCTGATTGGATTTTCAAAAGTTTATGCGAGACTTATACAAAGTTTTTCCATGTTCTCAGCAACAAAATGTCAAACGCTTTTAACGCTCCTTCAGCTTCTGTTAAGTTAGTCGACGATAGTATTTCGTGGAAAAATAATATAGACACGATTTTCATAAATGACGACCAAGAGTTCGCGCTCACTGAGAAGGGTTCTCAGGTGCACGGCTCAACAGTCCTATTCAACGATCTACAAACCTTCCAGTCCTTGATACAAACCAGGGGACAGGAAGCTGGGGCAAGTGTTGCCTTTAGACCTTTTCACAGGGGTATGACCTCTAGGACAAAGTTTGTAGATTCTTCAGGCTCGAAAAGGAAGAAAGAGAAGTTGAAGGAGGTTAAGGTTGACCGCGCTGTCGCCCTAAAGGGTTAAGAAATCAAGGATCTTGCTAGAAAGTGTTCCTACTATAACGGGGACGGACACCTGAAAAGGAGTTGTCCCAAATTCCTTGATGAAAAGAAGATGACAGGTAAATGTGATTTACTTGTCACAGAAACTTGTTTAGTGGAGAGTAATGACTCTGTCTGGATATTGGATACAAGCGCCATTAATCACGTTTGCTCTTCTTTTTCAGGATTAAGTTCCTGGCAGCGGCTGCAAAAGGGTGAGATAACACTCAGGATTGGATCTAGGGAAGTTGTCTCAGCTGCAGCAATAGGCACGGTGAAGTTGTTCTTTGGCAGGAAGTACTTATTATTGGATAATATGTACATAGTTCCAGGGTTTACGAGAAACCTAAGTTCTATTTCCTGTCTATTTGAACAAAATATTTCTGTTTCTTTCAAGAGTAATAAAGCGTTTATTTCTCGAAATGGAAATTTGATTTGTTTTGCTTCGCTTGAGAGCAATTTATATGTTTTGAACCCTAATTCGGTTAAAAGTGTTTTGAACACCGAATTGTTTAAAACAGTTCAAACGCGAACTAAGAGATTGAAAGTTTCTCCAAAAAAAAGTGTTCATATTTGACATTTAAGGTTAGGACACATTAATCTCAATAGGATTGAGAGACTAGTGAAGAGTGGACTTCTAAGCGAGTTGAACGAAAACTCTTTACCGGTATGTGAGTCATGCTTTGAAGGCAAAATGACCAAACGTCCTTTTAGTGGAAAAGGATATAGAGCCAAGGAGCCCCTTGAGCTTATACATTCTGACCTCTGTGGTCTGATGAATGTTAAATCACGAGCTGGTTACGAATATTTCGTATCTTTCATAGATGACTATTCGAGATATGGGTACATTTACCTAGTCTGAAACACTTAAAAAGTTCAACGAGTTCAAGACTGAGGTTGAAAACCTGTTAGGTAAAACCATAAAAACACGTCGATCGGATCGAGGTGGAGAGTATATGGACACTGAATTCCAGGACTATATAATAGAACATGGAATTACGTCCCAACTCTCAGCACACGGTATGCCATAGCAGAATGGTGTATCGGAGAGGAGAAACAGAACCTTGTTAGACATGGTTCGGTCGATGATGAGCTATGCTCGTCTCCCTGACTTTTTGGGGTTACGCAGTGGAGACTGCGGTATACATTTTGAACACAGTTTCGTCGAAAAGTGTTTGTGAAACACCTTTCGAACTCTGGCATGGTCGTAAAACCAGTTTACGTCATTACAGAATTTGGGGATGCCCGACCCATGTGTTGGTGTCAAATCCGAAGAAGTTGGAACCCCGTTCAAAGTTGTGTCTCTTTATAGGTTACCCAAAAGAGACTAGAGGTGGTTTCTTTTATGATCTTAAGGATAATTGGGTGCTTGTGTCGACAAACGCCACTTTCCTTGAGGAAAACCACATCAGGGATCACTTATTAAGGAGTAAGATTGTGTTGAATTAAATGGACAGTACATCAGCAAGAGTTGCTGATGGTGCTAGTACATCAACAAGTGTTGTTGATCCTAGCTCGTCTAGTCAAGTCCGTTCCCAAGAGTTGGGAATGCCTCGACGTAGTGGGAGGGTTGTGAGACAGCCTGAACGTTACATGGGTTTAGCTGAAACCCAAGTCGTCACTCCTGATGATGACCTTGAGGATCCATTGACCTATGATCAGGCAATGGCAGACGTTTACAAAGACGAATGGATTAAAGCTATGGACCAGGAAATGGAGTCGATGTACTTCAATTCTGTCTGGGAGTTTGTGGACCAACCGGATGGGGTTAAACCTATTGGTTGCAAGTGGATCTACAAGTGCAAACGTGGGGTAGATGGGAAGGTGCAGACCTTCAAAGCTCGACTAGTGGCAAAGGATTTACCCCGGTGGAAGGGATTGACTATGAGGAAACCTTTTCACATGTTGCCATGGTAAACTCGATTAGAATCCTTCTGGCCATTGCCGCATATTATGACTATGAGGTATGGCAGATGAATGTCAAGACCGCCTTTCTAAATAGCAACCTTGACGAGACCATCAACGTGGACAAGCCTAAGGGGTTCATTGCCCAAGGCCAAGAGCAAAACGTTTGCTGGCTTCAAAGGTCTATTTATGGACTGAAACAAGCCTCGTTTGGAATATAAGGTTTGATGTGGCGATCAAATCTTATGGCTTTGATCAACGAGCCTTGTGTTTACAAGAAAATCGTTAACAACACTGTCACATTTCTAATATTTGTATGTAGATAATATCCTTCTCATTGGGAATGAGGTAGGATTTCTTACTGACATTAAGGAATAGTTGGCTTCGCAATTCCAAATGAAAGATTTGGGAGAGGCACAGTATGTTCTAGGTATCCAGATAGTCCGGAACCGGAAGAACAGAACGCTAGCCATGTCTCAGACGCCTTATATTGACAAGATGTTGTCCAGATATAAGATGCAAAACTCAAAGAAGGGCTTGTTGCCTTTCAGGCCTGGGGTTTACCTGTCTCAAGATCAATGTCCTAAAACTACTCAAGAGGTTGAGGATATGAGACGAATCCCCTATGCTTCAGCGGTAGGGAGCCTGATGTATGTCATGCTGTGTACTACGCCCGACATCTGTTATGCAGTTGGGATTGTCAGTAGGTATCAATTCAATCCAGGATTAGATCACTGAACAGCCGTAAAGGCAATCCTCAAGTATCTTAGGAGAACGAGGAACTACAACCTTGTGTATGGGAGTGGGGATTGGATCCTTACGAGATACAAAGATTCTGACTTTCAGATCGATAAGGATTCTATGAAATCCACTTTGGGGTCAACGTTCATTCTGAATGGAGGAGCTGTAGTGTAGCGAAGCATCACGCAGGGATGCATCGCTTATTTCACGATGGAAGTCGAGTATGTTGCGGCTTGTTAAGCTGCAAAGGAAGCCGTTTGGCTCAGGAAGTTCATGACGGATTTGGAAGTTGTTCCAAATATGAACTTATCGATCACGCTGCTTTGTGACAACAGTGGTGCAGTAGCCAACTCGAGAGAACCTCGGAGTCATAAAAGGGGCAAGTACATAGAGCGTAAGTATCACATGATACGGGAGATTGTGCACCGTGGAGACGTGATAGTCACGCAGATAGATTCAGAGCACAATGTTGTTGATCCATTTACAAAGGCTCTCATAGCTAAAGTGTTTGAGGGTCACCTAGCTAAGTCTTCGATTGCTTCCTGACTAGGGCAAGTGGGAGTATTGTAAAAGGGTATTACTTTATTGTACATTTGAGAAATGTATCATGTACTCCACTAGCTTAGTCCAAGTGGGAATTTGTTGGGATGTATGTCCTCATCTCGTGTAGTTTGTAATATTCCAAATTGTAAATGAATAAGAGTTATTTATTAGAACTTTGTGTCTCACATTTTTTTCATAAACTTAATCCAATAAACTAAGCTCCAGGGTCATTGTATTAATGAGAGAACAAGAACTTGAACGGTGTGTAGTGGACACATAGAGAGGATCACGTTCGATTTAATGACCCGAACGGTCTACAGTATATGGATAGGGTTGGAGACCTAATCCTGGATACACTGTGGATACGACTCGATTTGTATTAGATACAAACGAGGTGATCTAACTCGTTCATGTGGTTGACATGCGAGTTGGGGCATCCTATGCAATGAGATTGTACAAGATCGAACCAAGGATTATTAGACTTACTGATGTAACACCGTTAACCGTATATGGCTAATAATTTCGTAGATGACCATTAGTGACTCGACCTTAATCCTGAGCGTGTTACGGACTCCTGTCTGTTGGGGTTTGTCCTTTGACTAGTACGGGTGAGGGTGGCCACTGTTGCTCGCCCAATATGCCTATCTTCTCAGGGACAGGACCACGTGGAGAGTTGGGAACTTAGCTACGCAAGAAGAAATTCACTCGTTCCCGACTTAGGGAAACTAGAGGGGTTGTTCCCTTAAGTGATGTCTCTATGGCTTGAACAACGGGGCCCCACTCTCTCATTGCCACGAGAGGGTTGTTGTTTATGGTTGGACCATGCAACGTAGTTGTTCATTAGAGGAGCAGTGGGACTTAAGGAGCAAGAGGTAGACACAGGGATAAAACGGTAATTTGACCCAGTAGTGTCTACGAACAACCTGTGAAGGGTCGACTCACGGGTATTGGTTATATCGATGGATACAACTTGTCCTACAGTGATGAGAGTGCAGCTACGGGCTTTAGTGGAGTGTTACCGTAGCTAATGAATGTTGAATAACCGGGTCAAAGAGTTTGACAGGTTAGTCTCGGATCATTGGAGGTCGTCACGTGTAGGTCTATTAGGTCTCTCGGTTGGCTCAAATTTGACAAATTGAGAGTTTACAGTTTGGTGTGAATTTGAAGTGTTCAAATTCATCATTTGGGTATTTATGTCATTTATATGAGATATAGATGACATAATATATAGTTTGATGTGAATGAATTTCATAATAAACTATAGTATAGCCTAATTGATTAATTAGTGCTATTTTGAGAAATTGAATTGAAAGAAATTAAATTGAATGTGATTCAATTTATAATTCCACATTTATGCAAATGAGATTTGTATAATAAGGTATGAGATACCTTATATTATATAATATGCAAATATGATTTGTATATCATATAGTTGTGGTAAAATGGTGAATTGGTGGGGATTTTAACTCCACCACACACCATTATAAATAGGTGTATTCAAAGGCATCTCATGAAACAATTGCCATTTTTTGGATTTTCATCCAAAGAGAGCAAAAGGTTTTCTCTCTAGAATTCTCTCATCTCTCACAATCTCTCTTCACCCAAAACCAAAGGGAGTCCCATATACTCTCCCCGAGAACAACCGAGAAGACGTTTTGGAAGTGTTTTGCAGTATTGTTCGAGGTTCGATTCGAGGAGATCGTTGGTTCGAGAGAGATCGTGACCGAAGGAGGAAAGCATTGAAGAAGTGTTCTTGAACAAGTAAATACCGTGTAACCTTACTATTTTTCTTCTCCTTTATGCATGTTTAGCCTAGAATTAAAGTTGTTTAGTTCGATTTTAAGATAGAATTACACAACGGATCAACGACGTTTCACAACGTCTTACGCTGCAGGAATTCCCAATCACTTCAAGCATGTGAGTGAGGACAAATAATGCAAAAAGGACCCGTGTTGGTTTGTGGGGAAAGTCGTCACTCTTACAAGCAGTCATGAAATGATATAGTGACGCAACCAGGCCGCAAGAGATCCTAGGCCTAGGGCGTTACTAATGGTATCAGAGCTGAACCTCTCCCAGTAAGATGTGGTTCGGAGACGAACTAAGGCGGAAGCTAGTGGGCATGTGACGACCCAAGAAAGAGGGGTACATGAATGAACCGAGTCCACATCTGAATGAGAGGGATCCTGAGGATATGAAAGTATGGTGCCCGAGGAAAAGGGGTACATGCGAGTGACCATGAGGATATGATAGTATAGTTGAGAGAGGCTTAAAAGAATTGATACCTACTACCTATACCAGCAAGGTGCACCTTCCTTTTCGGTGGTTCAATCATAGGAACTCTAGAGTTAAGCGTGTTTGGCTTGGAGCAATCCTATGTTGGGTGGGCTCATGGGAATTTTCCTAGGGAGCATGTGAGTGAGGACAAACCATGCTGAAAGGACCCCGTGTTGGTTTGTGGGGATAGTGTCTTCACTCTTACAAGCAGTCATGGATGTTATGGTGACATTGCCAGGTCACAGGAGATCCTGGGCCTGGGACGTTACAAATAGTGTATCAGAGCAGAACCTCTCCTAGTAAGATGCGGTTCGGGGACGAACCAAGGCGGAAGCTGGTGGGCATGTGACGCCCGAGGAAGAGGGGTACATGAATAAACTGAGTCCACATCTGAATGAGAGGGATACTGAGGATATGAAAGTATGGTGCCCGAGGAAGAGGGGTACATGCGAGTGACCATGAGGATATGAAAGTATAGTTGAGAAATGCTTAAAAGAATTGATAGATACTACCTAAACAAACAAGGTGCACCTTCCTTTTCGGTGGCTCAATCATAGTAACTCCAAGAGCCAATCATAGTAACTCCAAAGTTAAGCGTGTTGGGCTTGGAGAAATTCTATGTTGGATGATGTAAGCCCTAAACTCTATTTTCTTTTATCATTTTACACTCATTCATGATGTTTTGAAATAAGCAAAATCGTATAGGTTGCACTAAGTGATGTCGTGATCGAATTTCGGAATCTAATGAATTTGGAGCTACAATGTGTCTAAACTTCATAAGGGGATAGGTAAACCATTGAAATAAGCATATTAAAAGTTGCATTGAAGTAAGTTCAAATCATTAGCAAATTGGAGAAGTTTTAGGTGCATCATGTATTGAATGGAAGATCATATGTCTCACGGACTTAGGATAAGTTGGCTAAATGCTTAGGGTTTCTTTACACACTTATTTTGGTGTTTTAAAAAGGTGATTATGATGTAAATATTGAAGGAGGAGCTGGCCAAGGGAGGTGAAGCCTCGGAGTTAAACAAGGCAAGTAGGTCTTTGTCAAATTCATGAGAAAAACAGCAAGCAGCTGGAAAATGGGTCAACTTCAATCGACCATATCTCTCTGTCTACTGAACCAAATTTGATGATTTTTATGTCAAAATCTCAGAAATTGAGTGTCGAATACGAAACTGATCGGATTTTCAGAAAATACCAAGAGGACGAAGGAGAAAAGTGCAGAACAGTGAAGGGTGTTCAGGATTCTCGGGTAGCAGAACAGTATGAGGAGATCAGTCTGTTTTGAGCTCTTGAGGAGGAATTAGAAGCTGAAAGTTTGAGGTAAGTAAGCTAAGATGTTGTCCTTGAGGTTTATCAAAAAATATTTGGTGGTTGTGTTGATAAATTTTGAGGAACCCAAGCTGAAAGTTGAACCTGTAATTTTAGGTGAAAGGGAAAAACTTCTAGGAAGAGATTGAAGGAGATTCTCTTCCATTTCTATATACCTTACAACCAATTGTGTGTATGGCTATTCTGAATTGAGTTATGAGACTGAATTAGACCTGTTTCTAAGGTGCATAAGGAAAGGAATTGATGTTACTGTTTTGTGAAGAGGAAGACAGAAGACAGAATTTGCTGTCAAATCTGGGAAGTCTCTGATGTTTTGGTTGTTCTGATCTGAATACTTGGAGTTAGAAGCTCTAATTGGTATAATTCGAAAGCTTACTGAATTTCCTACAACTTTCGTGAAGAAATCGTGAGTAGAAAATATCTAGAAGATGTTCTAAATATCAGGTTAAATTTGTTGTGCAGCAGGAAATCCGAATCTGTTAACAGCAGAAGTCTGTTTTGAGGAAAGTAGCTTTCGAGGTATTTCTGAACAAATACGTTTGGCATTTCAATTTCATGTCTTTATAAGGTTTTTAGAGGGTTCAAAAAGGAAGAGTTTGGTATAAATTACATTATTTTTGGATAAGTAATGAAGAAGTTATGGCTGTCTGACTACAGGGCAGAAAATCTGAAAATGCTGGAAATTTGAAAGTGTGTTTCTTGCAAGTTTTAAGGTTAAAAATCATGAGCTCGAGGTTCTAATGGTTGAGTTGGTTTGTTTGACAGGCCAAGAGCAAATAGGTCAAGTTTACAAGCCAAGGTTCTAATTCTAATACTGTGAGTGACTCTATCTTAGAACTATGTTTGACCTATGTTTTTCTTCATGAACATAAGTGTTGATAATTACATCCTGTTTGAACTAGTTATGAATGGCTTCATAGAGTTTTCTAACATAAAGTTCATGATGGAACCTAAGCATGCTTGAAGTTAGTTGTAACTATAAATCCAAGTATGGAAACTAAATTGTGAAAGTATGCTTTCCTTTAGAGAATGTTTTGTGTAAATCCACTTGGGAACATGTTTAGATGATAATGTGAAAATGTCAAGAAATTGTTGTATGTGTTATAAAGACATGATTTCCATAGTACACAAATTATGCCCTTGTTTGGGGTTAACCCCTAATACTGAAGGACATTCGAGAAGGTACTTAGGGGGGGAATGAATCATGATATCCCGATACTGAAGGACAATGAGAAGGTATCCAGGTAATAAATGGTTTTACCTAAATACTGAAGGACAATGAGAAGGTATTCGGGTAGTAAATGGTTTTACCTTAATACTGAAGGACATAGAGAAGGTATTAGGAAAAACCTAACGACCAAAGGTATTCCACGTGCTCGTGAGAGAGAGAGGTATGAACCTTATTGGTATAAATGTAACTCTACCACCTCTATGGTTTGAATGTGGTATCATGTCATGTGTTTTATTGTTAAAAGCTACTATATTATTGATCGACCTACCCTCGATATGATAGTACATTTCGAGTTGTGTGTTATGCATAAATGGTGACTTAAACCTGTAAATTGGAAGCATGGTTTGTTTATGTTTACAAACAGATGTTAGGTTATTTTCTACTTATAATCTGCCATTATTATGATTCACCTGTGAGCTTATAATGTTTTAAAGATAGACACTCTTGAGCTTTTTAGCTCATTCTTTCAATGTTTTCAAACCTTTTCGTGTAGAGATCGAGCTCACGGTACTGACATCCTGCCATAGTCTGCTGGAAGTTTCATAAGTTGTTAGTTTGTATGCATTTGGTGTTGTATAGCAAGTCGTTATATAGTTATAGAAGTTTTGTACATTAGTGGTTGTATAAACAATGAGTTGTCTTGTGTTGTTTTGATGCACTTGACTTTTAGTTTCCAAGAGAGACTTATGAAGGGTTTCTCCTTGTGTATGTTTAATAGTTGTCCAGTTTCTGCTGTGTTATGTTAAAATGTTCCATATGCGAACATAGTATGTTTATCAGGAGAACAGGGTCAACAAGTATTGTTAAGAGGTAAACAATGTCTGTTGGTTTCACGCCGCCTTTCGGGCTAAGTAGCAGGTAGTTCGGGAGGGGGTGTGACAGGTGACCTCCTGAGAATTTTCCTGGGGAACATGTGAGTGAGTACAAAGCATGCTAAAAGGACCCATGTTAGTTTGTGGGAAAAATTTTTACTCTCGCAAGCAGCTCAAGGATGGTATGGATGATATGGTGACGTAGCCAGGTCGCAAGGGATCCTAGGCTTGGGGTGTTTCATTTGTGATATTAAATTAAATAATTTTTTAAAATTAATTAATTAAATTAAGAAATTAATTTTTAAGTAAGATTAAATGGATATTCAAATTCATTTTTGAATCAAAAGAGGATCAAATTCACTTGTTTGGTGGATCACCTACTTTGAATTTCAAATTCACAAAAATTTCCCATCTCTTTCTTCAATTATCCTTCTCATCCTTGTGTTGTCATCTTCTCCCAGCTTGAAGAAGCTTATGGTTTGCTTTAATTGAAGAAGAAACACATGGATTAATAGAATTTTGCAGAAATTTTTGGGTTTCTCGATTTTAGACCATTCTTTCAATTATCCTTCTCACCCTTGTGTTGTCATCTTCTCCCAGCTTGAAGAAACTTATGGTTTGCTTTAATTGAAGAAGAAACACATGGATTAATAGAATTTTGCAAAACTTTTTGGGTTTCTCGGTTTTAGACCATTCTCCATTTCTCTTCCAAATTCTCTCAACTTTGGATCACTCAATTCATTTCAAGGTCTGAAAATAGTAGGGAAGATTCTAAGGGTGGTCCACGAAGTGTTCGTGATCAGAATTAGCCCACAAATTTGGAGAATTTTGAGCTATAAATGTATAAGTTCTTATTCTCTGTTTTACAGTTTTGAGCATGGTTTTTGTTTGTTAAAATTGATCAAGTTAGAGTGCTCAAGATCTGAAATTGCTTCCGCTTTCTTAATATTAACTCTTTCACGAATCACGTAGCGGAAGCGTTTGAATTACTTTTACTCGCAATTACGTTGTTGAATTAAACACAAAAACATAAAAGTAAGGTTAAGCATAAATGGAGAAGAGGAAAAGTTTACCTTTGAAGAAACTTCTTCTAGTGATCATTCTCCAATCTCGTGTTTGCACTCCGTTCTCAACAATCAACCCGAACACCTCCACTAAGGTTTCTCCATTGTTCTCTCGGAGAGGGAAGATGGTGGAAATCTCTTTTTGGGTTTGGGAGAGAATTTGTTTTTTTGGGAGAGAATTGGAGAGTTGAGAGGATTTGAGAATCATAGAAATCCCTATTTCCAGCAAATGAACCATTAACCTCAAAATGCATCTACATGCCTCTTTATATAGGGAGTGAGGGTGGAGATAACTTCCTCCACCCATTATCCACTAAATACACAAATTATGCATCATACATTATGTAAATCACATTTGCATAATTGCATAATATAAGGTATCTCATACTTTATTATGCAAATCATATTTGCATAATTTCATTATTGAATCATATTCAATTTTGCTCTCAATTCAATTATTTCTCCTTACATTTAATATGAAGCAATTTCACACTAAAACTATATTTGGAAATTAATCCAAATATAGTACATAGTTTATTATGAATCATATTCACATTAAACTCTATATCATATAGATTATATCACATATAATCAATATAACTCCCATTTACAAAAATGGAACACTTCAAGTTTGCTCCAAAACATTATACCCTTCGATATATCCATATTGAGCCAACAGAGGGACCTAGTGGACCTACAGTTCAGGAGCTCTAATGATACGAGGCGAACTGATCAAACTTTTTGACCCGGTTGACCAACATTCATTAACTATGAGTCACTCCACTGTAGACTTGTGGTTGCACTCTCCTCACTGTAGGACAAGTTGTGTCCATTGATTTAACCAATGCCCGTGAGTAGACCCTTCACAGGTTGTTCGTAATCACAGCTGGGTCAAATTACCGTTTTCCCCCTGTGATTACCTCTTACTCCTTAAGTACCACTGATCCTCTAATGAACAACTTGTTTATGGTCCTACCATAAACAATGTCCCTCTCGGGCTAGTGAGAGGGTGGGACCCCGTTGTTCAAGACCTGGATTCAACCCTTAAGAGAACCACCGATCTATTTTTCCTAACTCGGGAACGAGTGAATTCCATCTCGCGGAGTTAAGTTCCCAGCTCCCTACAAGGTTTTGTTTCTGAGAAGGTAGGCTTATTGAGTCGGCAGCTCTGGCCACTCTCACCCATACTAGTCTAAGGAAAAACCCCCACATACAAAAGTTTGTAACCCCCTCAGGATTCAGGTCGAGTCACTAATGGTTATCTATATACTATTAGACATAATCTATTAATGGTGTTACATTAGTAGGCTAATAATTTGCAGTCCAGTCTTGTACGAACTCGTCGCACAAGATGCCCCCCACTCGCATGTCAACTACAATAAGTTGGATCGCCTCGTTTGTATCAAATACAAAGTGGGATGCATCCATAGTGTTTCCAGAATGAGGTTCCCAACCCTATCTATATACTATAGACCATTTGGGTTACACACTTAAACACGATCCTACCTATGTGTGTACTACACACTGTTCAAGTTCTCATAACCATAACCCTAAAGCTTAGTTCATTGGATTAAGTTTTAAATGCGAGAACAGGAGAAATGATGAATAATAACTTTTTATTGATTTCATCAAATATTACAAACTACACGAGTTTAGAGCATAAAACCCCAACATAGATTGCATGATAGGACCTAGAATCAAGAGAGATAATTTTGTTAAATTAGGGGTACACACCTAGTTTAATAAATTAGTCCAAATCGATCCTTAGAACTTAATGCATTTAAGTTCGCTAGTATAGAACGCTATCGTGTCTAGCGAATTAGCGGTTAATTTGGTTAATTAACTTGATGCTAGGTTTAAGAGGGTTGAAGCATGCTTAAGGCTTGTTTGCACCATCGGAGGAAAAGAAAGAGAACAAAAGCTAGTGCAAAAGGGGAGTAAAAGATCAGAAAAAATGGAGCTTTTGAAGATGGAAAATGGGCATCTAATGGATTGGAGAGAGTGGGGTTGTATATTTGGAAATGGGTTTGAGAAATTAAATTAAAGGGAATTAGACGGTGGGTTTTGAAGGATTTGAAGAGATTGAAGAGGATTGATCTTGAATCGATGAAACGAAATAAGAGGCTTGGTTTGGCTTCGTAGAAGGGGAGCATGAATGAGAATATGAATGAATGAGGAAGCGAGAGTTTTTATTTTGTTGGTGAAAGCTGAAAGAGAAAATGGATTTAATTCCGTTTTTCACTTTTTAATTCGAGAAAAGAAAAGGAGTTATTAAAGCAAGAGAGAGTCAACTAAAACAGTGGGATTGAAGATAAAGTGCGCCGAGTGAAGGTGGCGCAGTGTATTAAAATGCGCAGTGAGAGAGAGAGATAAAATACGCCGAGTTCTTCAATGCTCAATAACACAACAAGGCCTTTGTCTTTTTCCTTTCCTTTTCTTTCTTTCTTTCATGCATTTATTCCATTTCTTCAACTCCTCTAAATTCTCTTCGATTAAATTACAAGTTTAGTCTTTCAACGTTAAAGTTTGTATTTATTCGATATTACTATAATATTTAATAAGTCTGCAAACAATTTTTAATTTTGTATCTAATACTGAACTTTCAATTTTATCACTACTAAGTCCTTGACAAATTTTTAAATTTTTAAAAATTAATTGATCTATTAGATATATATTTGAATTTTATGTCTAATAAAATCTTAAAATTTCAATTTTATGTCTCAAAGATTCATAAATTCAAAAATTCAAAAATTTAGAGACTAAATTTGTAATTTAATCTAAAGAGATTAAATTTTTTCCTCCTATATTCAAGGGAATTTGATGTTTTTTAAAAGACATTCTATTATTGATACAGGCGTAGAGTTTTGAATTTCCAATCTTCAAAAGGAAGTAAGTATAACTATGGAGTGCATGTGCTTTTTTTTAACGGTATCGACCCTAAAAAAACTACACGTTTGTCTTTATATGCTCAATTCATTCTGTTTCTCACGGTTCAGTTTATGAGAGAGAGAAATAAAATGAAAAAAGACGTTACATTTTCATTTTATATTAATAAATAGCTAATTGGAGTTCTTATAGATTGTTTGTGATTGAAATTATATTGTTACCTAGTTTAACCTCAAATCCAATGAGATCATCCCTATCTTTTATTGCTTTATGTCATTCTGTCTTTGATTTATGTTTATCTTCCCCCCCGTCCATGTCAGTCTGAGTCAATAAGAAAACCAAATAAAAAATATTAGATTTTATTTCAATTCCCTGTCGTTCGACCCGATCCACTATTAATTACTACCAGTAGTTAGTTTTAGATCGGTATTATAAATTTCATTTGATGGAGCCCTTGACAACCTCTGTTTAACTACTCATCTACTTACACTATATGGGAAGGAGTGAATTCCATCTTATATGATAATGTTCCCAACTTCCTTTTGGTCAAGTCCTAAAGTGATAGGCTTAATGAATCAACTACAAAAGTCACTCTCACCCATGAAAATCAAAGGACAAGCCTTCACATGCAGGATTTCATAACTCACTCAGGATTAAGATCGAGTCGCTTATGATCATCATGATGAAATATCAATCTTCTCAATTAACAGGTTTATAAAGAGAGATTAAATATTTCGTGGTTCAGTCTTATAAAAACTCATTATATAAGTGATAGAGTAATTTAGGGCGTGTTTATAAGGTTATTTTAATGCATTTTTAGATACCTTATTGAATACTTTCATGCAATTCAGTGTTTAATTTGCAGGACTCGAGCATTTTAGGATAAATGAGCTAAAGGAGTATATAAGGGGCAAAATAGTCATTTTGGAGCCTATATTTGGCAATTGGACATGAAGAGAACAATGAGCAAGCCATTTAATCCGTGAGGGTGGCGTTGCAATGTTGGTTATAACGTTGTAACGCCACTACACAAATGCGACAGATATGGAAAAGGGACAACATTAGTGTTGCAACACCATCCAGACAGTGTTGTAATGTTGTTCCTAGCATTGCAACGTTGTCACGATGTTATAAATAGGAACCTTCGCAAATGTAAAAGAGGATCCATTTTCGGATGACATCAACCCTAATTTCGATTGGAACACTGTCTAAGGAGCTAGAGGGGAGTTTTGCAGAGCTGAAGAGGAGAATCAAGGCTCGAGATCGTGAACTATGTGTCAGAGACGAATGACAGCGAATGACCTATGTTTTCTTCTATTTCCTTTATCTTTTTCTCAATTTTAGAAGTTGTTGGTCGTCTATTTTGATTGTAAAATTGTGTTGTAAACACATTCTATAGTTGTACATAATTGTGAATTCTGTATCTTTTGTAATTAATTGAATATAATTGCTTTGATGCATCTCGTGTTGAATGTCTTAACCTTAGGCCTGAGTTTTGTTTGCTTAACTAAATTTAACTTGAGTAAATAAATTTAGTTAGAGAGCCTTAGATGCATTACTAGGTTTGATTTGTTTTATGAGAATGAATAAATTAATCCTAGAAGCATAAGCAAATAACTCAATGTCATGTTTATCATGAAAAATAAACTGAAAGGTTGATTTCTTGCTATGCATGACTTCAATTGAGATTAAAAGAGCCAGTTGATGCTTTAGTAATTCGTTGTTAAGTGGTTAATATTTAATTTAATTCATGAAGTTCTACAATTTGCTTTCATAACCACGTTATTTTAAAAAATTGGACTCTAACCCTTATAAATAGTAGTCTAGATTTTAATTATTCTTCCCTTGAGTTTTGAATTCTCTAAATAAAAGTTGGTATAAGTAATTGTGGTACTTAATTAATCTAAGAAAACCAATCCCTGAGATCGATCTAGCCACTTATACTGCAAATTTAACAGGTTAGGTCAAATGATAAATTTTATTTGATGGGCCCTTCGACAAACTTTATCAAATGGGCCCCGTTGTCGGAGATTATTGTATATTTTCGATTAATTGATATCTTGATGAACTTACCTGATCTTAATTTAGAGTGTAATTAGTATTGTACAATATATAGTTTTATTCTTTTATTCTTTCTTGTAATTATGTATAATAGTGTAAATTTTGGTATTGTATATTTTTTAAAAAAGTTGTATATTATTGTGCCCGTGTATATTTTTCCGTAATTTAAGTTAGTAACTTTCTTTTATATTTTTAATTGTTGTATGTTGTTGAAAAGTATTTGTATATTTTAGTTGTATTTTAGTTGAGGTGTGTTTTATGTTGTATTAATTTTAGTGGTATAGTCAGTAAGTTTAGTTGCTGCTTGTAAATAATTTATTTTTTCACGTATTGACGAAAATTTTATTATTTTTGTGAGAGGAAATGAGAAAAACAAGAACTTGGAATGAAATTGACATTATTTGGAGGCATGATCTTACCTCAAAGAGTTTAGAAAAGAAGAATGAGTTCTTGAAACATCATTAGTAAGGGAAGTATTATCCCCCCTCTTGTTATTTTCTACATCACCTCTACTGGTTATTATTGCATTATTGTTCTAAAAAATTTTTCTTTGTAGCTATTTCTTGTTTTTTTATATTTTAATTGACTACATTGAGGATAATGTAAATTTTAAGTTTGGGGGTGCGAGTCTTGATTAGAAAAATTGAAAAATTTTGAAATATTTACAATTTGAGTTTAATTTGTTGCTTTGACTGCGATGATCTTTGATGATACTTATTCCTAAAATAAAGAATTGTATTATCAGGATTTGTGAGTAGGGAATGGATGCAAGATAGAAATAGATTGAATTGTTGTGGGTGAAATTGGACCAAGAAGATAAATCCGAATTACGGGAGGAATCAGATAAGATTAATCTTTTTAAATCTCATTCCCAGATAAAAAAAAAAAAAGAAATCTATTTAAATTCTTATCTGAAAAGGAATAGAAAAGTCAAAGATCTTATAAATAGATCATTATGACTCAAAGACAGGGAGTTGAACAAAACTCTCATTCTCTAAATTATAGTTTGTTACACTTTTCTTCCTAAATTATGGCTCGCTACACTTTTTTCCTTATCTGACTTAAACATCGGAGCCAGTGTGGCAAGCGCCACACCGGTGCCCAAGTTTTTCCTTGACCTGCAGGACGCGTTCTTACCCCTAGAGATACAAATTTACCGTCGTTGTCACGTGGAGGTCAGGTGTGTTCTCCTATCCAAAATTTGACAACAATAGTTGGTGTCGTTTGTGGGGAACGACAACGCTTATTTGGAAAACCTTGTGCTTGAGTCAATCTTCCTATGAAAAGATGAGCAGAATTTATGGAAACAAGCATCAGAATGATGATGGAGACGATTCCAATCAGGGTCATCGACCTCGTATTGACACTGGCTGATCAGAAGGGGAGATTGTCAAGTTGAAGAAGAAGGTTGACAACATGGACAAGTACCTGTTGAAAATCCTCGAAAAACTTGACCAACTAGACTTTAGAGAGAAGAACGACGCGAAGAGGAACCATCTGTATGAGATCCAAGAAAAGGAAAAGAGAATGTGGTTGAAGGGATGAGAAAATCAAAATCTCATACCCAAAAACCAACAATAAGCTGATCTTTGGAGGAAACAACAAGTCACACCAGTCATCGGTAAAAAAATAAAGTGAGTAAGGTAAGTAACTAAAATCTGTTGTGCATGTTATCTTGCATGCTAATGCACGAACCCAACCAGACTTTGTTGAAAGGACGGTCACGAAAAGCACTGAAGCGACATCAGACTTACAAAGTGTAATCAATCAAAAAATGGAGAAATTAACACTCTAGGAGACATATCCTCATAAGGATGGACAACAATAACTAAAGAGAATTCGAGGCAAATCTCGAAATGTCAACAATGACTCTAAAAATTTGATAGAGTACTCCCAAATAATTCTCCATGCCAATAGCCCAGGACAATAAAGCTAAACCATGATTCCTAATTAGGGAGTGGGAGCTAATGTTGTGGGTGAAATTGGACCAAGAAGATAAATTTGAACTACGGGAGGAATCAGATAAGATTAACCTTTTTAAATCTCATTCCCAGATAAAAAAGGAAAATCTATTTAAATTTTTATCTGAAAAGGAATAGGAAAGTCAAAGATCCTATAAATAGATCATTTATGACTCAAAGACAGAGAGTTGAACGAAACTCTCATTCTCTAAGTTATAGTTTGTTAAACTTTTCTTCCTAAATTATGGCTCACTACACTTTTCTTCTTTATCTGACTTAAGCATCGGAGTCGGTATTGCGTTGGTCTTGCAGGCCGCATTCTTCTCCCTAGAGATACAAATTTATCGTCGTTGTCACGTGGAGGTCATGTGTGTTCTCCTGTCCAAAATTTGCCAACAACATGAATCATGAATTTTCTTGAACCTTTATTGCACTTGGCTTTTACTTGGTTAGTTTTTAATTCTTGAATAAGTGTTATTTTGTCTAAAAGTTTATTGTCACTCTGATAGGTTTAAGATTTGATTGGGAGGTGGTCTTGCATGATTAGAAGAATGAACTGAACCTAGGAAGTTTCATTAAAAAAAAGTTGAATAATTGAAAGATACTCATACTTTTATAGTGGATTTAGCAATCAGGGACAATCATGATACCCATGATTTATATTGCATGAAAATTTTACTTAAAATGCGACTATGCTTAGGCAATCTATAGGTAACCTGTGCTCATAGTCAACTATTTTCACCACCAAGTGCTAGTATGTTGAAGCGAATACACTTGTGACTGAAGGATTCTTTTGAGATCATAAGTTGTAAATAGAATAAAAGACAAGTTTGGGGGTTTAAAAATGGGTAATGACCTGGGAAAAAGTGAAACCTTTTAATCATGACAAGTTAACAAAAATTTTGAAACTTAGGACCAGTGTAAGGGAAGATGAACGGAGGATTTAATAAAACTAGCTTAGGGATTGTGAAGACTATTCCAAGAAAAGCTATCACACACGCACTCAATGAATGATTGAATTCAATTTTTAGCTTCTTGAGAATATTTTTCTTATCATGAATCTTCATTGTTAATTTCTTGATTTTTGGAAATATTTAAGATTGGAGTCAATAGTATTATCTTTTTAATTAATTTTTATCCTAGGATTTGCTCGAGACTAGCAAATATTTAAGTTTGGGGATATTTGATAGGGATATTTATGTGGTGTTTATAAGGTTATTTTAATGCATTTTTAGAGACCTTATTGAATACTTTCATGCAATCTAGTGTTTAATTTGCAGGAATCGAGCATTTTAGGATAAACAAGCTAAAGGAGATGAATTAGGGGCAAATGGTCATTTTGGGGGCTATATTTGGCCATTGGGCATGAAGAGAACAAGGAGAAATCCATTTTACCTATGAGGGTGGTGTTGCAACGCAGGTTATAGCGTTGCAACACCACTACGCAAACACCCCTGATATGGAAAATGGACAACATTGTAATGTTGTCCCTAGCGTTGCAACGCCGTCCAGACAACATTACAATGTTGTTCCTAGTATTGCAACACTGTCGCCAAGTTATAAATAGGAACCTTCACAAACATAAAAAAAAAGAGCCATCAACCCTAATTTCGATTGGAGTATTGCCTAAGGAGCTAGAGGGGAGTTTTAGAGAGCTAAGGAGGAGACTTAAGGTTTGAAATCGTGAACTACGTGTTGGAGACGAATGACAACGAGCAATCTAAGTTTTCTTCTATTTCCTTTATCTTTTTCTCGATTTCAAAAGTTGTTGGTCGTCTATTTTGATTTATAAATTTATGTTGTAGACACGTTCTATGGTTGTACATAATTGTGAATTCTATATCTTTTTTAATTAATTGAATATAGTTGATTTGATGCATCTCGTGTTGAATGTCTTACCCATAGGCCTAAGTTTTGTTTGTTTAACTAAATTTAGCTTTGAGAAAGTAAATTTAATTAGAGAGTTTTAGATGTATAAATGGATTTGATTTGTTGCATGAGGATGAATAAATTAATCCTAGCCCCGTGAGCAAATAACTTAATGTCATGTTTAGCATTAAAAATAGACTAAGAGGTTGATTTCTTGCTATGCTTGAGTTCAATTGAGCTTGAGAGAGTCAGTTGATACTTTAGTAATTCATGGTTAAGTTGCTAATATTTAATTTAATTCATGTAGCTCTACAATTTTCTTTAATGTTCACAACCATGTTATTTCCCAAAATTGGGCTTCAATCCTAGTATATAGTAGTTTAGATTTTAATTATTCTTCCCCTAAGTTTTGGGTTCTCTAAATAAAATTGGATATAAGTAATTGTGGTACTTAATTAATCTAACAAAATCAATCCCAAGGTGGTTTTCCTTGGAGATGGAAAATTCGCCCGCCGCGTTTTATCAATTTGCAAATTCTTCCTCAATTAGTTAAAAGAATGAAATTGGCTAATATTATAATGACAATACTAGTTGGCATTAGATATCATTATGGGAGAAGTTGATCGTTAAAATGATAATTGATACATCACAAGTACAAGATATCAATTCTTTTTCGAGATTGGAATTCTTAAAAGAAGTCTATGGAATTCTATGGTTGTTTGTCCCTATTTTGACTATTGTATTGGGAATCACAATAGGCGTACTAGTAATTGTATGGTTAGAAAGAGAAATATCCACAGGGATACAAGAACAGATTGGACCTGAATATGTTGATCCTTTGGGAGTTCTTCAAGCTTTAACAGATGGTACAAAACTACTTTTTAAAGAAAATCTACTTCCATCTAGAGGTGATGCTCGTTTATTCAGTATCGAACCATCCATAGGAGTCATATCAATTTTACTAAGCTATTCAGTAATTCCTTTTGGTTATCACCTCGTTTTGGCCGATCTCCATATTGGTGTTTTTTTATGGATTGACATTTACTGAGGTCGACCCTTACCACTTAAGGTTAGGCTAAATAATAATTTTTTTTTGATGGGGTCCTCGACAAACCCTTTCATCAATAAGATACCCCTACTCACATGTCTTCACATGAACAATTTGGATCAAATCGTTTGTAACTATTACAAAGTGGGTCTATCAATAGTGTTACGAGAATAAGGAACCCAATCTTATCCATATACTATGACTGTTTAAGTTATTTCTGGAACATGATCCTCTCGTATGTCATTAATTATTAAATAAAATATTAATTACGAGGCTTTAGGGTATAAATCTCAATAGTTCAATTTGTTCAAGATCTAGTGTTAAGTGGAGTGCTTGAAACTCAGTGTGTTCCTTTTTCAAACCAAATAGTAGATTGTTTGACCAAACCTTTGACGCATTCTTAACTTTTGCTTCTTCGTTCCGAACTCAGGCTTATTGAACTCACCTCTCGTTTGAGGGGGATGTTAAGGAGAATAGTCAAACAAAATGTCACAAAGGAGTCAACAATAGTTTATGTCCAGTCATATGCTCGGTCAACTCAAGCTCAGAAAGGAATTCAGAGAAGGCTAAGACCCTGTTTAATAATCATTTGGTTTTTCAAAATTAAACTTAAAAATACTACTCATACTTAAGGACTTACTTGTTTTGTTATCTAATTTTTATCTATATTTTAACAAAACTAAGCCATATTTTGAAAACTAAAAGAAGTAAGCCCCGTTTGATAAACATTTGATTTTTTGTTTTCGGTTTTTGAAAATTAAGTCTAAAATCACTATTTTTATCAATGAGGTTCTATGTTTTCTTATCTAGTTTGTACCTATGTTTTGAAAAACCAAGCTAAGTTTTGAAAACTAAAAAAAGTAGTTTTCAAAACTTGGGTTTGTTTTTGAAGTTTTGCTAGACACTTAAATGGTATCTAAAAAAAGATGGAAGTCATTATATAGAAGATGAAGAGAAATGGTTGAAAATCAGGCATAATTCCCAAAACCCAAAAACCAAATGATTATAATGGGATCGTAATTTTCAAAATTTTATTTTTGCTTGTAGAGAAATTGAGAGAAAGCAAGCTTAATTTTCAAACAAAAAAATCAAATGATTGTGAAACGAAATCTAAAGGATTGGATGCCTGTGATATGTCAGAATCAACCATAGCAATACCTAATGGCTGTTTCAATTCTCCCCAGCTTTTATACACATTGAAGACCAAAAATGACTTTTCTTTATTTCCAACTTTCTCAAACATTCATTCCTTTCACATCATACGTAATAGTGAGCTTTCAAAAGCTAAAGAGAAGGGGCATTTTATTTTCAAAGCTACATCATTTAAAACACATTATGAAAGAGGTTAAAAAAATATCTACTTGTCAGTATGGAGATTTCACTTGGTTGAGAACTTGAACAACATAATGTGATTGTAAGGCTTCTTTGGAGTGACAATGGTTGATGGAAAATTGTTGTGATTCACAGCATCAGGAAAGCCTTGAGTCTCCAAACAAAGCGCGGCGTGAGCTTGGTACACGAACCCGCCCTTCCCCTTCACGTCCTTTATATAGTTTCCCGTATAGAATTGCACGCCGGGAGCATTTGTCGATAACTCCAATGTTCGTCCCGACTTCTTGTCGAGCACGATTGCTGCTTTCTTCAGTTTATGTCCCTCGCTCCCACCATCGAGGGCATAGTTTATGTCGTAGCCTTTCGGTAGCTTGTTTATTCTGCTTCCAACCGTGCGGGGCTTGAGAAAATCGTATGGAGTTTCCTTGATAGATTCTAACTTTCCAGTGGGAATGAAATAGTGATCGACGACAGTGATGCGGGATCTGAAGATCTGAAGGCGATTCGACAGAATATCGCCGCTGTTATGTCCACCAAGATTCCAGTAGGTATGTTGAGCTAGATTTACAGGAGTAGGCTTGTTTAGAGCCTTGGCATTCATTGTTAACTTCAGTTGGTTGTTTGCAATGAGTGTATAGGTGACAGTCACCAAGAGATCACCAGGAAAACCTGCAAAAAGAATGGCGAAATTACGAGCGAGTTCGTAAAAGTCGATTCGAGGGATGGTTGGAAAGATTTGTTCATCATATTTTCATTCTCACCTTCTTCCCGTTGAAACTGCGATAGGTAAAGACAATTTGGGGAGAGCTACCATCTTTATGATACTTTGTCACTTTCCAAACAACATCACTAAAACCTTTAGTGTCACCTAATGTAAGAATTCACAAATGAGCTAAGTATCGATGTCGACAAAAATGTCAATGTCTCAAATTTTTGTCGATATTTCGAGAAAAAGAGATTGTCCCCCATCAAACGAAGCAACATCTTGGCAAGCAGTTTCATATGAAAGATCTTGGTCCTCTAACCGGGATTGAAGTTTCGAAAGTCGACGGCTTTCAGAATGAGAAGATTCTCTTTCTACACTGACGACATATCCCGAACTTCGAACGGCCGGCATGTTTTGGACGGTAGAACGGGGAGAGGGGGAGTCGTGCCAATATGGGGGAAGTTCCCATCAGGCAACAACGGTTCTGCCTGACCCTACTTAAGCATGCATATTATGTCAGTGAAGACTTGGTGTGAAGCCTTGGACTCGCTGTACTAACTGTGGATAACTTTCTTTGTCTTCGGCGACCGCGAAAGTCACCGAATGGGTCAGTCTTTTCCTTCAGTTTGTCCTATATTGAAAATCAAAAAAGCGTGGGAGGACATTGCGGATGTCCAGGAAGTGAAATTGTATCGTATTTCAGTTTAGAGAGGTTGGCGAATTACTACGATCTATAGATTCCCATCGATAGACAATCCCAACCAGAATAGAAGCGAGTCGCTAATGTAGAATGCTTAGATTTATGAAAATGTCAAAAACAAATTAACAAGATAAAAAAGTTTCAAGTTATGTGAAGAAATGTACCATGAAGTGTGTTGTTTGCTTCATTAGCAATCAACTTGCATAAAACTCCATTCCGGGTTAATTTCGCATCCCCGATTCGGTTAGCAACTCTTCCAACAATCGAATCAAAATACAACGTAAAACTACGTTAAAAAACTGAAGGAAAAAAAGAAAAAGAAAAAATCAAGAAAAAGTTAAAAAAACTACATTTCTTCTGTCTCAAACCCAAGTATATGGGTTTATACAAAAGTATGCCAACAACTCTACCAGAAACTAATTTTGTTAAAAATTAAGAGGATTTTCTAAATTTTGCGACAGATGGTAATTTAGTGACCCATGCACAGGATGGTCGTCTCTTGCCAACCTATTAAAACCACAATATTTTTATAAATAGTTTGTGAAATAAAATAGTTTTATAACAAGTTTGAAAATTTGCAATATGAATAAAAAAAACCCTAACCAAATAGGTAACAAATAAAATCTAATTATGAGAAACATGTGATGAATGAACTATTTAATTATTTTTAAAAAAAATAAATAAATAATAAGATATCATAATGGATGACAGATAAAATTTAATTACAGTGTTAATTAAATGGGACAAAAATAATTATTTAATTATTTAAAAATAATAAAGTTACAAAGTAGAAAGAAGTATAAAAATAAAATAATATTCTTATTTTATTTTGAAGATTTGTTATTTAAAGTAATAGTTAAAGGAAAAGATGATTAAAGAAGAGAAAGAGTTGGGAAGAGAAATTTTTTTAAAAAATAAACTGAAAAATAAAATAAAAATAGAAGAAGAAAATGATTAAAGAATATATATATATATATAATAGAAAAAATAATAATAAGTATAAAGTGAGAGAGAAACTACACAAAAATTCACATTTATTTTGAATTCTTCTATGAAAATAAACAGACAAGCTATTTGAGGGAGAGAGAAAATAGGAAATTAAATAAGGAGGGATAAAATAGTTGTTAAAGGAAGATAGAAAAACGAGGAGGAAAGAGAGAAGTAAACATTTATATGTAATTTTTAATTATAGAAAAAAGCTATGGGTTGGTCATTAAGAGGAAGATGTACGACTACACCATACTATGATAGGACTAGAAAATTTTAGTTTGTGAAATCTCCCACAAAGAAAGAAGAAAAGAGATGATGAAGAGCTAAAGAGATGATGAAGAGCTTGCACGCTGTTTCCAAGTCTTTGGATTGAGGCATTGACTAATGTATCCATGTGGACCATAATAAAGTTCTAAATATTTAAAAAAAGTTAAAAATATTATAAACTAGATTTATATTTTGAGATAAAAACAAATATATATAAAAAAATTAAAAATTTAAAGAAAGTATTACCCACAAAATTGAAAGTATAAAAATTTATTAAACACTTTTTAAAGTTCAGAGACTAAGTAACTCTTTTTTTTACAATATAAAGGGTTCAATTGGTCCTTACAAGAATCATTTAAAATTCCAAATAACGTAGGACTCTAAAATCCTATTTCTTTATTTAATAAATTAATCTTCATCTCAAGACCAAAACCAAAACTAAAACTAAAATATTTATATTAATTAACACACATAACAATAACAAACTAATAAATTGGGTCTATAATGGAAGATTGTAATTGGACAACTCAATGAGATTTAAAAAAAAAAAAATACTTTATGCCATGAAAAATGGCATTAATTAAATGGAACAAAAAAAAAATGTAGCTTCAAAGATGACCAAGTTGCATAATCTAATATTTAGAAAAACATTATGATATATCCATGTAGTGTTGATGGGTGAGCAGATAAGTCATCCTTTTTGGCCGTGTTTGTTAAGATTGAAAAGAATCTTAAAGCTGGCCATTGCCGTATGATAAGGACTTCTTGTCAAATATTTATTTGTAATTGCAAGAAAGTCCAATTCACTATGCCCCACGTGCCAAGGATTTACATTTCACTCCTTGATCTATCTTACTTCCAAATTTATATGGTTAAATTATACAAAATACACCTAAATTTTAAGATAAATTTTAATTATGCTCTTAGATTATAGAAATTTTCATTTTTTCTTTTGATTTTGAAATTTGTTTCAAAAAAACACCCTTCAATTTAAAAATGGGTCCAAAAGATATTATTTTTGTTCAAATAAAAGATGAAAATTCGTGTGATGATGTATAATAATTACAGATAACGACCCTCAACAAATCTCCATAATGTATGACAATGTCCACTTTAGACATAAACCCCATTATATTATTTTGGTTCGGTTATAATTGTGGATTCCTCCAATGCACAACTTAATTATTAGCATGGCTTTGATACCCATTCACGAGGACAATAATCTTTGATATATCTCCAAAATGATATGTTATTGTCCACTTTGAGTAATAAACCCCCCTAGTTTTACTTTTGATTTTCCCAAAAAATATTTTACCAATGAAAATAATTATTCTCACTCATATACCCCAAGATCACTCTTTTCCCCAGCCAATGTAGAACATTATTTGCACTCCTAACAATAACTATAGAGTATATTAGAAAGTCATAATTTAAATAGAATAACTATAAAAATCTAGAAATCCAAATAGTATTTAAACCCAAAGTAATTTAGATATATAATATCTTTCATAATTTAAATCCCCTTAGAGGCTAGTTTTAGATGTCTAGAAACTATAAGGGACCGTTTAAGGTTTTGAGGATGAGAATGAGTAACAGTTTTAAATTTTATTGTTTGGAACAAAGCTTGTGAGCATGAGCATGTGCATCACTTATTCCCATGCATTGCTTTTTTCCATGATAAATGAGTTTTCTATACCATTTAAGAATGATGAGTTTTCTTTATATACATCTATCTCTCTCTTTCTCTTTCCTCTCTCTTCTTTAGTATAAATATATATTCATTTTCAATAATCATAATTAATTATTTAATTAAAAATATTTATAATTAATTAATTTATTTTTATACATTAATTTTGATTAGTTAATAAAATAATGTTTTTAGGATTAATTTCATAAAACAAGCATAAATATTCATTATAAAATTTATTAGAAAAATATTAAATCACTAATTAATATTATATTTAATCAATTAATTACAAATATTATTAATTTAAGGTAAGGATAATCATTATAATTAATTATCCATGAGCTATTTGTGATCAATTAATTGAGCATAAAATTCATTAGAAAAATATTAAATCACTAACTAATATTATATTTAATCAATTACTTACAAATATTATTAATTTATGGTAAGGATAATCACTATAATTAATTATTCATTAGTTATTTGTGATCAATTAACAATTAATTTTTTATTTAAAAATATTAATTAATTGTTTTTTTAAAAAAATCAATTTTATTATTTTATTAATAATATATCATAATTATATAAAATTTATAAAATCAATCTCATAAAATAAATTTTAATTTCATCAAACAAATATAAATACCACTTGTTTACATAAAAATCTGATAACATTCCCATATAAAACCAAACGAAGTCATCTTATTTTCAGGTATTTATTATTCCCAGACATCTATTATCTATGATCTATGAGCCTCCATTAAAATCTTAAACCAAACAACCCCTAAATATTTATACTTAGGTATTTTAATATAATCACAAACAAAGGATATCTACAAATGTTTATAGGATCCATATATGGAAATCCCACCCTATTAAAATGCTCACGAATCTTTAAGAAAACTCACACTTGTTTCACCATAAACATGTTAGATCTGTTTATAAAAATCTAGAAAATCTACCTTCTTCTATTAAAATTAGACACTTCATACCAAAAAAGCTAATGTGCTCTTAGTGGACACTTTTTCATGCTCCAAATGCCTATTTTTCATTCATCCACTGAATGTAAAACTTTAAATACTCCAACATCTAAGATCTCCACAAAATAAAGATAAACACTACTTTTGGATTTTTACCATAAAAGAAAAATATACTTTTTATGGTAAGATAGAATTTATTTTACAGCTGGTCCTTTTCCTCATTACACTCACTCAAAGTGATTAAAATACCATATCTATACTTATACATGGTCCTAATCACTTATAAGTTGGACCCATAAAAAAAAAAAAAAAACTTTTGCCCAAAGAAAAATCATAGGGAAAAGGACACATTTGACTTGTTGCCCACTAAGAGGGTGAAGTAGAATTGGGCCACTACATTTAAAAAATTGATGATTGATTATTCAAAATCATCCAAAATTCAAATTGATAATAATAAATTTCCTCTTTTTCTTTTTTCCAAGTCAAACCCAGGAGTCACATGTGTCTCTGTTCAAGCAGATGGATGTGTCAATTTCACCATTTTTCTTCTTCTATTTTTCATTAAGATGCTTCTCTTTATAAGGGCGCTGAAGCAGGTTTGGAGAAGGGCAAAAGCGCTTTTCTCTTGGGCAAAAATGGGCAAATTTCTCTTTGCTTTGGTCTGTGTTGCTGCTTTAGCTGCTTTTGGGGTTGCTAATGGCTCTGAGAAGAAAGGGAAGATTGGGATTTTTGAGCTCAAGAAGGGTGACCTTTCAGTGAAATTTACTAACTGGGGTGCCACTATTGTGTCTCTTCTTGTCCCAGACAGTCATGGTTTGTCCCCATTTTGGTCTTTTTTTTTTTTTTTTTGGGTTTCTGTTCTTGTGTTTTTTAATTTGTTTCCCCTTTTCTCTTATAGGGAAGTTTGATGATGTTGTTCTTGGCTATGATTCCATTCAGGAGTATCAGGTGAGGTTTCTTTCTCCTTGTGCCCTTTTTTTTTTCTCTTTTAATGGTTACTCTGTTTGTGAAATTTGATTCTTCTTAGTCCTGTTTCTGGCTTTCTGTTTGGTTTAATTGTTTCAACTTTCTCTCTTTTGAGAGGTAAAAGGCCATGGAGAAGTAGAAATTTCTCTTTGTCAACTTATTTTAGAGTGATTTTAGATAGGGTAAAAGTGATTTTCATCCTCAAATATACTCTAAATGTGTGTGGGGATTCTTGTCCAAATATGTGTGGCCTGAATTGTTTATGATTTGAGAGAGATTGATGATGTGATGTTTAAAGTGAAAAAAATGAGATTTATGTTGACAGTAACATGATCAAGAAAGTAATTGATTGATTTGAGAGAGTCGTGATGCGATCTTTAAGGCCTATTTAAAGCGTTGAGTAGATTATAATAGTTTGTGAATTATTAAAATCGGTAAAATTATATAATATAATTTACAATATAGATTTTATTTAGTCTAGAGTTATAATAGTTTATATTTGGAGTATATAATATTTCACAAATTATTATAACACAGGTTATACTAACAAGTTAATGAAACAAATTGAAGTATGTGATGATGGTAGAAAGGAAGGGCAAAGGAAACTTTTGTGATAGATTATTCTTTTTTGTTTGTGATTTTTTTTTCTTGAAACGTGTTTCCCCATGTTTGTTTTGTGTGTTTTTCGAAATAGTTATAATATTTAAAAGGTTGTGTGAACGACCTACAATGCAATATTTAAAATTATAAAAAAAATGAGGTTTGCGAGGATTGGCATCAATTCAATGTACTCATTATGTGATATTTGAAGTGAAATAAAATAAGTTTGGGTGATAGTAGAACAAAGGATCATGTAAAAGATAAAAATGGTCGAGATTAAATGAGTTCAGTTTAAGATGCCCACTTATTTAGGATTTAATGATCCATGTTAATAACTAGATATAGTAGAGCCAAATAATTGTCTCGTGTCCTATGAGATAATCGAAGTCCACGTGAGTGGATTCGAATACTCATGAATATAAATTTGTTTTTCTATGTTATTGATTTTTTCAATAGTAGTTATAATATAGTTTTTTAAAACAAAAAGGTATCAACCATGCTCAAAAGTAGGAGCTCCAAGTTACTTGCTAATGTGGCTTAAATTTATGCGTCGATTTAATATTAAATAAATATAATTAAAATGTACTGATAAAGATGATAAAGATGAAGGAGTGGATGAATAAATTAAAAGAATAGATATATAGACCCTCTACCTGTTGTTAGATATTAATTTATTCTAAGAAGTCATTGACCCTCCTACTTATTTACACATCCAAGAAGAATTTCTCCTATTGCTGGCATATTATACAAGGGATTTAATATCTCTTGGGTTGGGATATTATTTTTTTCAGATGGGCCCACCAAAAAAAAAAACCCCTTCTCCCCTATAAGAAGAGGGGAAATTGACAATTAAAAAATGAAAATCCTTTTGGATCAAGTTTTTTTTTTTTTTTTTTTTTTGAGAAAGAGGTGATGTTTAATGTTTGATCTTTGAAAATTTTTCTTCTACATCAACTTAAAAGGAGACTATGAGTTGACTTCACATCTAAAAGTAATGGGCGAGAAAACTATTGGAATATTTAAAGAATGTTAAGTTAGAAATTTAGTTCCATAAATTTACAGATCTATTAAATACAAAATTAAAAATTGAAATCTCATTAGACATAACGTTTTAATTTTATATTAATAGATCAATTAATTTAAAAATTTTGAATTTATCAGAGGTCTATTAGACTAAAATTATAGAGACTAAATTAAAAAACTAAAAGTCATCCAAATTGAATCTTTTAAAATTAAGCACCAATCATAAGGACTAAATTTATAATTTAACAAAAACATTAATCTTCCTAAACTTGGTGTTGTTTAAATCCTTGAAAAGTTATCTTTCCCTATTCAACTCAAATAACAAATGAAAACTTCTTTTTTTAGAACGATACGTCGTATTTTGGTTCAATTGTTGGAAGAGTTGCTAACCGAATCGGCGGCGCGAAATTCACCCTTAATGGAGTTTTATACAAGCTGATCGCTAATGAAGGAAACAACACACTTCATGGTACATTACTTCACATAACTTGAAACTTTTTATCTTGTTAACTTGTTTTTGACATTTTCATAAATCTAAGCATTGTACATTTGTACGAGGAGGCAATCTCTTTTTCTCGAAATGCCGACCAAAATTTGAGACATTGACATTTTTGTCGACATCTATACTTAGCACATTTGTGAATTCTTATATTAGGTGGCACTAGAGGTTTTAGTGATGTTGTTTGGAATGTGACAAAGTATCAGAAAGATGGTAGCTCTCCCCAAATTGTCTTTACCTATCGCAGTTTCGACGGCGAAGAAGGTGAGAATGGAAATATGATGAACAAATCTTTCCAACCGTCCCTCGAATCGGCTTTTACGAACTCGTTTGTAATTTCGCCATTCTTTTTGCAGGTTTCCCTGGTGATCTCTTGGTGAGTGTCACCTACACACTCATTGCAAACAACCAACTGAAGTTAACAATGAATGCCAAGGCTCTAAACAAGCCTACTCCTGTAAATCTAGCTCAACATACCTACTGGAATCTTGGTGGACATAACAGCGGCGATATCTTGTTGAATCACCTTCAGATCTTCGGATCCCGCATCACTGCCGTCGATCACTATCTCATTCCCACTGGAAAGTTAGAATCTATCAAGGGAACTCCATACGATTTTCTCAAGCCCCGCACGGTTGGAAGCAGAATAAACAAGCTACCGAAAGGCTACGACATAAACTATGCCCTCGATGGTGGGAGCGAGGGAGATAAACTGAAGAAAGCAGCAATCGTGCACGACAAGAAGTCGGGACGAACATTGGAGTTATCGACAAATGCTCCTGGCGTGCAATTCTATACGGGAAACTATATAAAGGACGTGAAGGGGAAGGGCGGGTTCGTGTACCAAGCTCACGCCGCGCTTTGTTTGGAGACTCAAGGCTTTCCTGATGCTGTGAATCACAACAATTTTCCATCAACCATTGTTACTCCAAAGAAGCCTTACAATCACATTATGTTGTTCAAGTTCTCAACCAAGTGAAATCTCCATTCTGACAAATAGATATTTTTTTAACCTCTTTCATAATGTGTTTGTACTGATGTAGCTTTGAAAATAAGATGCCCCTTCTCTTTAGCTTTTGAAAGCTCTCTATTACGTATGATGTCAATGAAATGACTGTTTGAGAAAGTTAGAAATAAAGAAAAGTCATTTTTGGTCTTCAATGTGTAATCAAAGCTTGGGAGAATTGAAATAGTCATTAGATATTGCTAGGGTGATTCTGACATACCACAAGCCTCTAATCGTTTAGATCTCGTTTCATAATCATTTGATTTTTTGTTTTGAAAATTCAGCATGTTTTCTCCTAATTTCTTTACAAACAAAAATAAAATTTTGAAAACTACGACCCAATTGATAACCTTTTGGTTTTTGATTTTTAGTTTCTAGAAATTATGCTTCTTTTTCAACCATTTCTCTTCATCTTCTATATAATGACTTCCATCTTTTTTAAGATATCATTTAAGTTTCTAGCCAAATTTCAAAAACAAACCCAAGTTTTGAAAACTACTTTTTTTAGTTTTCAAAACATAACTTGATTTTTTAAAGCATAGGTATAAAGTAGATAAGAAAGCATAGAACCTCATTGATAAAAGTAGTAATTTTAGACTTAATTTTCAAAAACCAAAAACCAAAAACCAAATGGTTATCAAACGGGGATTACTTCTTTTAGTTTTCAAAATATGGCTTAGTTTTTTTTAAAACATAGATAAAAATTAGATAACAAAACAAATAAGTCATTTAGTATGAGTAGTATATATAAGTTTAATTTTCAAAAACCAAATGATTATTAAACGGGGCCTTAGCCTTCTCCAAATTCCTTTATGAGCTAGAGTTGACAGAGCATATGCCTGAACATAAACTATTGTTGACTCCTTTGCGACGTTTTTTTTTTACTATTCTCCTTAGCATCCCCCTCAAACGAGAGGGGAGTTCAATAAGCCTGTGTTAAGAACGAAGAGGAAAAAATTAAGAATGTGTCAAAGGTTTGGTAAAACAATTTACTATTTGGTCTGAAGAAGGAACATATTAAATTTCAAGCAATCCACTTAACACTAGATCTTGAACAAATTGAACTATTGAGATTTATGTCCTAAAGTCTCGTAATTAATGTTTTATTTAATAATTAATGACATACGAGAGGATCATGTTCAAAAAACAACTTAAAGAGTCATAGTATATGGATAAGATTGGGTGCCTTATTCTCGTAACTGTTGCTGCAAAATTTATGATATTGCAATACCGCAGTGTACGGGTCAAGTTTTAGTATAGTGATTTATGAGTCCAAGTATCATCCTCGGGAATGGGTTTCTAGATTAATTAATTACTAAGGTACTAATTCTCAATTTTAGCTAAAGAAACATAACATGGATAGTTGAATTGAAAGTAAATACAAACAAACAAACAAACATGTGGAGACACGAATTGATAGAATTGTGGGAAATGATTTGACAAGTTAAAGACATAACTAACACATGCATTGAACCAATGAGATGAAATTATAAACAAGAAGTAAAATACTCAAGAAAATCTCTCGATTCTTAGTGAGTCTCACACTTGCAATAAACTCATAGTCTCCATATGAACCTACAACATGCATGGCATTAAGCAACTTCTTTATGTGTTTCCCTAAGATTTCTAAGTCATTCTCATGCCAGAATTCTAAGGGTTTTGACAATTTTGCTCTAATTCAAGTTTTATCTCTCGAGTCCACTTAAATCAACAAATTAAGAAGTCAAGAACTAATTGTCAAAAATAAGAACAAAACATGCTTTAATACATAGCTAGAAAGTCATAACAAGTAAATCAAATCTTAACTACAATGTTTAGCTACTCTAAATCATATGAAAATCAAACTAAACAAGTAGAAATCGTCTTAGAACGCTATTACAAATTGAAAGAAAAGGAAATTAAACTTAGGTGTCGATGCCGGTCCTTCGTCTCCGAGCTCCCGTCTTCGATCTTGAACCTCCACAAATGCTTTGGCTCCAAAAAACGCTCTTTTTCTTTCTTCTTACAAGGTGTATTTCGAAAATAGGGCAAAACTCTACCAAATTCGGCTCCCTTTGCAATGAAAACAATATGTTGTATTTATAGGCATTATCGGCACAGCGTTGCAACGCTGGGAAAAGCGTTGCAACGTTGTGCCCTAGGCGGCTGGCACTTAAGGAAATAATCGATGGCGTTGCAACGCCGCTACCCTAACGCGCGCCCTCCTTGTCGAAATGGCGTTGCGACGCTGCGCGGCGTTGCAACGTAACGCTATCGTGCGGTTCCTCGTGCATGCCTTCTTATCGAGATAGCGTTGCGACGCTGCTAGGCAGCGTTGCAACACTATCGCCTGGGGTCTTCAACGCGTCTTGGCTGCACATTCGGCGTTGCAACGCCATCGCCTCGGGTCATCATGCTTGGATTGGTTCTTTCTCTTCCAATTGGTATTCTTTTTAGCTCCAAATAGCCTCGTTTTGATCCCGAGTGATCCAAATTGTCTCCAATAGCTCCGTTTAAGCTCTTAACCTGAAATTGAATAAATTAACCACGTAAAAGCCCCGAACTCATTATAAAACTAACAATAATTAAGCCTAAGGATAACACATTTTGTGTGCTATCAAACACCCCCCAAACTTAAACTTTTGCTAGTCCCGAGCAAAAACAGAGTTAAACATTAGATTGTTCTTAAGCATACATTTGATTCAAGCCTCAACGATTTAAGAGAAAATTTTGCAATCACAGGAAACACTTAAACATAACACTTCAACAAGTAATTTAAAACTTTTCCTAAGTGTTCCTACGTGTGTGTGTGATTAGCCTATGTTCCCTTCATTTTTACTAAGCCCGGATCAACTTTATTAGGTTCTCCATTCAACTTTCCCCTACACTGGTCTTAATTACTAATCTTTAAGCCTCTCCACATTCAAGAAATAAACAACTTTACTAAGCACTTAATCACTCTTTTGATGCCACTTTTTCTATTTTCTTTTTTTTTTTTTTTGTGCAAGGACACTAGCTTTCACACATCTACTGCAGGGACCCTTACCCAGAGCACTTGCTCAATGAGTGGCCTAACTGATCACAGTGAAGGTAGCTCTTTTTGTCCTCACGATATTTTTTTAACAAACAAACAAAAAAAAATATAAACTTTTTCACATAATGCACATATTATACAGATCATGCACTTTATATGTCATTCACTCTATCTTGCAGTTTAACTCTCAAATCAGTTTTCAGACCTATCGAGGTGACATCAAACTTCGAATCCTAATAACTTTGTTCTAAGCATTTCAAAACTACAGGAACACATGCTATGTGCATAATAGTGCAGGAAAAACTCAAGAAATTTTTTTAAATTAACTCAAATTCATGTCATGCTCTCAGGTTTCAGCAGAATCACAAAGATTTCCATCTCATCCTAGGCTATCATACTCATACTTATGTAAAAGATCAACCAACAATTCAACATATACTCAGGACAGTCACAACGAATAAACACATCCCACCCCCAAACTTAAACTAAACATTGTCCCCAATGTATGCAGAATTAAGCACAAATTAAGTATCAGGGTAAGAGTGAACAATATTGTCCTGGTTTACGGAGCTCTTTCTGAGTTCCTTGGATAGCCAAAACATGTGTGTTGGAGTTCCTCAGAATGGGAGCATGGATTTCAACGAATAAGGGCATCTCCACAACCTACGAAGTAAAACAACAACTAACTAAGAATTGAAAAACAACAAACTAAATTAAGCTAAAGACAGGAAAACAAAAGTAAGTAAAGCTTGGGTTGCCTCCCAAGAAGAGCTTTGTTTAACGTCTTTAGCTAGACTGTACTCCCTCAAGGTGTTTCTTTCCTTGTTTGCAGTGCCAGGAGTGATGTATTCATTTGGCTAATCTGGGTCTCTATATTCTTTATTGCAGCTCCATGACTGGTCACTATACCAGATAAACTTGTGACTGCATTCCCATTTGGTTGGAATGACTTACGGATTGACTATGAAGGAGTGCAATGTGTCTTCCAGAGATGGTTTCCTCTCTGATGTAGAAGCATGCCCTGCAGGAGGATTCAACACATTTTTGTTGTTAGCATAAGAAAAATTTTCATGATACCTCAAACCTGGATTGTAATGTGTTGGGAGGTTGTTCTGAGTCTGATTGTCTCCATAGGTGTTGCTTTTGTTGTTTAGGTAGTGCAATTGCTCCATAGTGGATTCTCCAATTGGCTGGGAGCATTGAGAGGACATCCCTGTCTGTGGTGATCCTGCAAAATTATTTAGGGCATGAGTGAGAGATGCCATATGAGATCTAAGAGAGGTTACCTCGTCCAGTTGATATAATCCAGCTACTGGCTTAGATCTGTCATTTTCTGTAAGCCAGCGGTGTTTGGCGGTTGACACTTCCTCCGGAGGGCACACGTCTTAGCACGATCTTCGCCATGAAATCCCCCCAGCAGTGGCATCCAGAATGATTCTGGTTTTACCTTCCAGTCCATTATAAAATAGTTGTACCTGGAGCCATTCTGGGTAGCCATGCAGTGGGCACCTCCTGAGCATGTATTTGTACCGTTCTCAGGCTTCAAATAGTTGCTCTCCCTCCTGCTGCCCGAATGTTCCAATCTCAGTCCTTAACTTTGCAGCCTTCACAGGTGGAAAGAATTTGATCATGAAGGCTTGGGCCAACTCCTACCAGGAAGTGATGCTACCTGAGGGAAGAGACCCTAGCTATTCTTTGGCTCTACCCTGCAAAGAGAAAGGAAAGAGACGTAAGCGAATACTATCAGCAGAGATACCATTCATTTTAAATGTACCACAAATTTCTAAGAAGTTTTGAAGATGAGAGTTAGGATCTTCTGTGGCTAAGCCTCTGAAGGCACCTTTCCTAACCATTTGTATCAGCCCTGTCTTAAGTTCAAAATTATTAGCATTTATAGGGGGCATGGACTATTCCAGCCTGCTCAGAATTAAACACAGGTTGGAAATACTCCCTGATAGGTTTAGGGTTATTAATGAGCTACTAATCAACCATAGTATGAATTTCTGCTTTTCCTTCCCTTAGGAGTCTCCTACAGGTCCTCTCGATCTCAGGATCAAAAGGGTGCAAGTCTGCAGTTCTCCCCTTGGGCATACACCTGGAGGAACAAAAAAGAAAGAAATTAGATAAAAAAAGAAGAACACAACAACTAGAAAAAAAGAAACAAAAATGAAACATAAAACATAAAACTTGGGTTGCCTCCCAAGAAGCGCTTTCTTTAACGTCTTTAGCTAGACGGTGACTTATCAGGGCACATAAAATTGCTCATATTTCTTCGGGTCCTTCTTGCTCGAATCGATGTAGCCTTCTAAGTCTAAAAGCTATCCTGTTTTTCTTCAGCCCCAGACAGAAAATTATTTTTGGGATTTTTATTTATCAAAAGAAAAGAACTGAAATCAAAGCAAGACTCGTGAGTATAAGACAAATGGTTATCAAAAATAAAGGAAATCTCTAGGGATAAAAGAAAAGAAGACTTTCTCAGCCTCTAACTCTATCACTTGGATCTCCCCTGTGGAACTAAGTGTATCACCAGTGTCTTCCTCACTAACCTGATCATGGTGTGCCTCAGTCTCCCCCAAACTATCCTCACTAACATCTAAACAAATCCTCCTAGGTGGCACCTCCTGAGTGGTAAGGATAAGAAATTGTTTCTGTAAGGCCTTAAGGGAAACTACTAACTGGTCAAGATATTGATCTTGTACTATTTCCCAAAATCCTACCACCTTAGTTTCTAACCTATCCAACCTCTCTAATTCACTATGAACCAAATTTTAAATTTCAATTCTAAGGTATATTCTGCCAATTGGTCCATAAGAGAAGATTTTTCTAGGGGTTGGTTAAGGTACAAAAAACTATGGTTCCAAGTACCTAAATAACTACCCTCATGTGAGTTTTCATATATGTCAGGTACAAAATGGTAAAAATTAGACACATGGTATTCAGAAAAGTCATGATGTACAAAACTAGGGTCCTGAGAGGGACAATAGAATGGTGGAAACTCAAAATTATGTAAAGTCATACTTGAAAAATAAGTAATTTCACAACCAGACTTCACACAATATCAACACAACCAAAACAGGAAACAAAAACTCAAAAACACACAAAACTAAAATAACACAAATAAGGAAACAAACAATCACACAAAACAATTACGGAAAGACAAACAAACAAGCTTTAGTCTAAAATTGTAAATTTTCTCCTAATGTTAATTAATCTAAATAATCGTCATTCCCTGGCAATGGCGCCAAAAACTTGTTGCTGCAAAATTTATGATATTGCAATACCGCAGTGTACGGGTCAAGTTTTAGTATAGTGATTTATGAGTCCAAGTATCGTCCTCGGGAATGGGTTTCTAGATTAATTAATTACTAAGGTACTAATTCTCAATTTTAGCTAAAGAAACATAACATGGATAGTTGAATTGAAAGTAAATACAAACAAACAAACAAACATGTGGAGACACGAATTGATAGAATTGTGGGAAGTGATTTTACAAGTTAAAGACCTAACTAACACATGCATTGAACCAATGAGATGAAATTATAAACAAAAAGTAAAATACTCAAGAAAATCTCTCGATTCTTAGTGAGTCTCACACTTGCAATAAACTCATAGTCTCCATATGAACCTACAACATGCATGACATTAAGCAACTTCTTTATGTGTTTCCCTAAGATTTCTAAGTCATTCTCATGCCAGAATTCTATGGGTTTTGACAATTTTGCTCTAATTCAAGCTTTATCTCTCGAGTCCACTTAAATCAACAAATTAAGAAGTCAAGAACTAATTGTCAAAAATAAGAACAAAACATGCGTTAATACATAGCTAGAAAGTCATAACAAGTAAATCAAATCTTAACTACAGTGTTTAGCTACTCTAAATCACATGAAAATCAAACTAAACAGTAGAAAACGTCTTAGAACGCTATTACAAATTGAAAGAAAAGAAAATTAAACTTAGGTGTCGATGCCGGTCCTTCGTCTCCGAGCTCCCGTCTTCGATCTCGAACCTCCACAAATGCTTTGGCTCCAAAAAATGCTTTTTTTCTTTCTTCTTACAAGGTGTATTTCGAAAATAGGGCAAAACTCTACCAAATTCGGCTCTCTTTGCAATGAAAATAATATGTTGTATTTATAGGCATTATCGGCACAGCGTTGCAACGCTGTGCCCTAGGCGGCTGGCACTTAAGGAAATAATCGATGGTGTTGCAACGCTGAGGGTAGCGTTGCAACGCCGCTATCCTAACGCGCGCGCTCCTTGTCGAAATGGCGTTGCGACGCTGCGAGGCAACGTTGCAACGCCTGCTATGCGTTTCCTCGTGCATGCCTTCTTATCGAGATAGCGTTGCGACGCTGCTAGGGAGCGTTGCAACGCTATCGCCTGGGGTCTTCAACGCGTCTTGGCTGCACATTCGGCGTTGCAACGCTATAAACAGCGTTGCAACGCCATCGCCTCGGGTCATCATGCTTGGATTGGTTCTTTCTCTTCCAATTGGTATTCTTTTTAGCTCCAAATAGCCTCGTTTTGATCCCGAGTGATCCAAATTGTCTCCAATAGCTCCGTTTAAGCTCTTAACCTGAAATTGAATAAATTAACCACGTAAAAGCCCCAAAATCATTATAAAACTAGCAATAATTAAGCCTAAGGATAGCACATTTTGTGTGCTATCAGTAACACTATTGATAGACACACTTTGTAACAGTTACAAATGATTTAATCTAAATTGTTCATGTGGAGACATGTGAGTGGGGGTATCTTATTGATGAAAGGGTTTGGGCGAAGACCCCATCAAATAAAATTTATTATTTAGCCTAACCTTGAGTGGTCAGGGTCGATCTCAATAAATGGCAATCCATAAAAAAAACACTAATACAATCGACTAAAACAAGGTGATAATTAACCAAAAGGAATTACTGAATAGCTTAGTAAAATTTATATGACTGCTATGGATGGTATGATACTAAATAAACAAGTATCACCTCTAGATGGAAGCAGATTTTCTTTAAAAAGTAGTTTTGTACCATCTGCTAAAGCTTGAAGAACTCCCAAAGGACCACATTCAGATCCAATCCATTGTTGTATCCCTGCAGATATTTCTCTTTCTAACCATACAATTACTAGTACACCTATAATGATTCCCAATACAGTAGTCAAAATAGGGACAATCGCCCATAGAATTCCATAGATTTATTTTAAGAATTCCAATCTAAAAAAAGAATTGATATCTTGTACTTGTGATGTATCAATTATCATTTTAACGATTAACTTCTCCCATAATGATATCTATGCTACCTAGTATTGCCATAATATCAACCAATTTCATTCTTTTAACTAACTAGAAAGAATTTGCAAATTGATAAAACCCGACGGGTGAATTTTCCATCTCCAAGGAAAACCACATTGAGATTGATTTTCTTAGATTAATTAAGTGCCACAATTACTTATTTCCAATTTTATATAGAGAACCCAAAACTCAAGGGAAGAATAATTAAAATCTAAACTACTATTTACAAGGATTGGAGTCTAATTTTGAGAAATAACATAGTTGTGAACATTAAAGAAAATTGTAGAACTTCATGAATTAAATTAAATTAACCACAAATTACTACAATATCAACAGACTCTATCAAGCTCAATTGAACTCAAACATAACAAGAAATCAACTTCTCAATCTATTTTGAATGCAAAACATGACACTAAGTTATTCGCTCACGGATCTAGGATTAATTTATTCATTCTCGTGCAAAAAATCAAACCTAGTTATGCATCTAAAGTTCTCTACTAAATTTACTTTCTCAAGCTAAATTTAGTTAAACAAACAAAACCTAGGCCTATGAATAAGATATTCAACACGAGATGCATCAAACAACTATATTCAATTAATTACAAAAGATACAGAATTTACAATTATGTACAACCATAGAACGTGTCTACAACACAGATTTACAAATCAAAATAGACGACCAACAACTTCTAAAATCGAGAAAAAGACAAAGGAAATAGAAGAAAACTTAGGTCGCTCGTTGTCATTTGTCTCCAACACGTAGCTCACGATCTCGAGCCTCCTTAACTCTCTAAAACTCTCCTCTAGCTCCTTAGACAATGCTCCATCGAAATTAGGGTTGATGGCTCCTTTTTTACGTTTGTGAATGTTCCTATTTATAACCTGGCGACAACGTGGCAATACTGGGAACAACATTGCAATGTTGTCTGGACGGCGTTGCAATGCTAAGGACAACATTGCAATGTTGTCCATTTTCCATATCAGACGCGTTTGTATAGTGGCGTTGCAATGGTATAACCAGCGTTGCAACACCACCCTCACGGGTCAAATGACTTGCTCCTTGTTCTCTTCATGACCAATTTCCAAATATAGCCTCGAAAACGACCCTTTGCCCCTAATTCATCTCCTTTAGCTCGTGTATCCTAAAATGCTCGATTCCTGCAAATTAAACACTAGATTGCATGAAAGTATTCAATAAGGTCTCTAAAAATGCATTAAAATAACCGTATAAACACCGCCTAAAAAATTACCCCTATCAAATAACCCAAACTTAAATATTTGCTAGTCCCGAGCAAATCTTAGGATAAGAATTAATTAAAAAAATAATGGTATTGACTCCAATCTCAAAGATTTCTAAAAATCAAGAAATTAACAATAAAGATTCAGGATAAGAAAATATTCTCAAGAAGCTAAAAATTGAATTCAATCATTTATTGAGTGTGTGTGATAGCTTTTCTTGGAATAGTCTTCACAATCATAAGCTAGTTTTATTAAATCCTCCGTTCATCTTCCCCTACACTGGTTCTAAGTTTCAAAATTTTAGTTTACTTTTCATGATTCAAAGGTTTCACTTTTGCCGAGGGCGTTACCCATTTTTAAATCCCTAAACGCCTCTTATTCTATTTACAACTTCCGATCTCAAACGAATCCTTCAGTCACAAGTGTCTTCGCTTCAACATACTAACACTTTGTGGTGAAAATAGCTGACTACGAGCACAAGTCACCTATGGATTGCTTAAGCATACTCGCATCTTAAGTAATTTTTTCGTGTAGTGTAAATCATGGGTGTCATGACTGCCTTGATTGTTAAATCCACTCTAGAAGTAGGAGTACCTTTCAATTATTCAACTCTTTTTTTTTTAATGAAACTTCATAGGTTCAGTTCATTCTTCTAATCATGCAAGACCACCTCCCAATCAAATCTTAAACCTATCGGAGTGACAACAAATTTTTAGACAAAATAACAGTAATTCAAGAATTAAAAAACTAACCAAGTAAAAGCCAAGTGCAATAAGAGTTCAAGAAAATACATGATTCAATTTTATTTCTCTCTTTTATCCATTTCCTACTCACAAATCCTAATAATACAATTCTGTATTTTAGGGTTAAGTATCATCAAAGATCGTCAAAGCAACAAATTAAGCTCAAATTTTTAATATTTCAAAATTTTTTAATTTTTCAAATCAAGATTCGCATCCCCAAACTTAAAATTTACATTATCCTCAATGTAGTCAATTAAAATATAAAAAATCAAGAAATAACTACAAAGAAAAACTTTTTAGAACAATAATGCAATAATAACCAACATAGGTGATGTAGAAAATAACGAGAGAGAGGATATGACTTCCCTTACTAATGATGTTTCAAGAACTCATTCTTCTTTTATAAACACCCTCAGGTAAGATAATGCCTCCAAATAATGTAAATTTCATTCCAACTTCTTGTTTTTCTCATTTCCTCACATAAAAACAATAAACTTTTCGTCAGTACATGGAAAAATAAATTATTTACAAGCAACACCTCAACTTACTGACTATACCACTAAAATTAATACAACATAAAACATATAACAACTCAAATACAACAACTCAAATACAACTAAAATACCCGAATACTTTTCAACAACATACAACAATTAAAAATACAAAAATAATTTACAAACTTAAATTACACGGTACAAAAATTTACAAAAATATACACGAACACAATCATATACAATTTTAAAAACCTATACAATACCAAAATTTACACTATTATACATAATTACAAGAAAGAATAAAAGAATAAAACTATACACTGTACAATACTAATTAGGGTCTAAATTAAGATTAGGTACGTTCATCCCGATATGAATTAATAAAAAATATACAATAATTTCCGACAACAACGCCCATTTGATGAAGAGCTTGTTGAAAAGCACATCAAATAAAATTTATCATTTAACCTAACCTCTTAAATTTGCAGTATAAGTGGTCAGGTCCATCTCAGGGATTGATTTTCTTAGATTAATTAAGTACCACAATTACTTATACAAAATTTTATTTAGAGAATCCAAAACTCAAGGGGAGAATAATTAAAATTTGAACTACTATTTATAACGGTTAGAGTCCAATTTTGGGAAATAACATGGTTGTGAACATTAACGCAAATTGTAGAACTTCATGAATTAAATTAAATATTAACAACTTAACAACGAATTACGAAAGTATCAATGAGCTCTTTTAAGCTCAATTGAAGTCATGCATAGCAAGAAATCAACCTCTCAGTCTATTTTTCATGCTAAACATGACATTGAGTTATTTGCTCATGGTTCTAGGATTAATTTATTCATTCCCATGCAATAAATCAAATCTAGATATGCATCTAAAGTTCTCTAACTATATTTATTTACTCAAGTTATATTTAGTTTAACAAACAAAGCCTAGGCCTAAGGTTAAGACATTCAACACGAGATGCATCAAAGTAGTTATATTCAATTAATTACAAAAGATACAGAATTCACAATTATGTACAACCATAGAATGTGTCTACAACACAAATTTACAATCAAAATAGACGACTAACAACTTATAAAATCGAGAAAAAGATAAAGGAAATAGAAGAAAACGTAGGTCATTCGTTGCTGTTGACATAGATATTTCGACCAATCCCTAGTTGCCACGTCGTTATTCCAAATTAATGACGAAGTTAAGTTTGGGACCGATTATAAGTTGACACGTATCCTAAATTTAGTTTGAAGACAAGAATTCACAAATTCTAAAAGTTGCAAGGGTCAACATGAAATTTGACAAAATAATTAAATTTAATTTTGGTCAAATTGGATTATATGGAATTAGGCAAGATAAATAAAATCCAAGTCTAAATGATTAGGCCCAAAGCCAGCAAAGCTCTGGCCTAAGATTGTTGGGCCCAAAGGTTGCTAAAGTCCAATCCCACATGTTTTGGAAAGCTCTATAAATAGAGGGGTTCCCCTCCATTCCAAAGATTCAGAAATTTCACTCTCAAGAGAACTTAAAGAGAATTCAGAGCAAAGTCTTAACTGTTGAATGCCCCCTGAAGTCCTTAGTGTTGGATGTTGTAAGATGAGTCTTTAAGTGTTGAACGGTGTAAGACGAGTCTTTAAGTATTGAACGCTACAAGACGAGTCTTTAGGTGTTGAACGCTGCAAGTCGAGTCTTTAAGTGTTGAACGCTGCAAGATGAGTCTTTAAGTGTTGGGTGCTGCAAGACGAGTCTTTAGGTGTTGAACACTGTAAGATGTTGAACACTTCAAGTCCTTAGGTGTCAAGTGTTTCGTGAAGACCTTCAATAAGCTCCAAGTCGAAGACCTTCAACAAGTTCCAAGTTGAAGATCTTCAACAAGCTACAAGCCGAAGACCTTCAACAAGCTGCAAACCAAAGAACTTCAACACGTTGCAAGCCGAAGACCTTCAACACGCTGCAACTCAAAGACCTTCAACAAGCTACAAGCTAAAGAGCTTCAACAAGCTACAAGTTGAAGAGCAAGTTACAAGCAGAAGACTTTCAATAGGCTGCAAGCCGAAGACCTTCAACAAGCTACAAGCTGAAGAGCTTCAATAAGCTACAAGACAAAGACCTTAAAAAAACAACAAGTTGAAGAGCTTGAACAAGCTACAAGTCAAAGACCAAATACTCTTCCAAGCCTACACTCGAGAACAAACTACAAAACCTTTGAGACAAGCCTATGTTCGAGATCAAGCTGCAAAATCCTCGATACAAATTACATTCGAGAACAAGTTGTGAAGCCCTTGAATCAAAACTACGTTCGAGAACAAGCTGCAAACCCCTCAGAAAAATTACAGTTGAGTGAGAGAAAGAATCAGAGGAGAAACATTAGAGATTGTAATCCACTACATTCAAATTAATAAAAATACAACGTTCAGTTACACGTATCTCATTTCTGTTTCTTTGTTGAAATCACGAGTTAACAAATCGGCAGACCTAGTGGGGCAATCTCTACCTCTCATCTATTTTCCTCATCTCAAAGCACAAGTGATGACTTTCAAAAAGACTTCTTCGATGATAGTTTTCATGAACGACTTGTACACGAGTTCTACTACCCATAGTTGCTCCAATGAGCTAAGGTTGGAAGAAGATAAAGTAACAACACTGTCGGGGGCATCAACTAACAATAAATCCTTGGTCAAGTGTAACCTTTTATTCGATTTTGATTTTGATGTACTGTCTATCATGATGACGGATACAAGCACTAAGAAAGAGAGATTGGCAAAGATGCATGAGAAAATCAACAACTTAATGAAAGTGATAGAAGAAAGAAATTCTTAAATCGCATACTTAAAGAATCAGATTGAGAATCAAAATGCCGCTGAATCAAGTCATACTCTTACTGTCAAAGATCGAAACAAAGGGAAGGTCGTTGTGCATGATCAACCAGAACCCTCCACTTCGACTGCCCCACTATCAGTCCTGATGGAGATCTAATCCCCTTGAGCAGCGGAAACGAGTTTGGAATCGTAATTGCTTGATTGTTTTGGTTAGAAACAAAAACCAGTACATTGATAAAAACAGAACAAACATGTTTATCTAATCTAATTAAGCATGGAGATATACATGCAAACATACTGTAAATAACAATTAAATTAAAAAGGAACTGAAGTTACCTGTGCAGATTCTTAACAACAACTCCTTGCTTCAGGAACGCTGCAACACATGAACACTTCTCTGTTCTTTTCTTCCAACAGGACACCAACCATACAGAAAACCTCCTATCCTCTAAATGCTTAGATCACCCTAGGTGGGAAGGGTTCCAACAATTGAAAAAATGGGAATTCTAGAGAGTGAGAGAGAGAGAGAGAATTTCTTCTGTATTCAATCAATGCAGTGAATGATCAATCAATCAAACGATTTTGCTATTCTCACTAGGAGAAAAACCTCACAGTGGGCAACTCCCCACTCCCTATCGAGGGGGAGTAGTGGGAACGTGTCCTCCTGACACGTTCCCAATTAATATTATATTAATTAATTAATTCTATTAAATTAAATCATATTTAATTCAAATATAATATTAATTGAATGATTAAATCACATTTAATCATTTTACCCTTTATACTATAGTTTAATGTACATCTCATGCACATTAGGATTTAACCTATAGTTTACAAATATGAATCACATTCACATTTGAATTTAATATTTGAACTCTTTCAAATATTTGATTCTCTCATATAATTTAATATGAATCATATTCACATTAAATTTATAATATATAGTTCCAGAACTATATATTATATCGTATCTATGTACATAAAGTTTATTCCCTTATGAATTTGAACATTTCAAATTCAAATGATCTAAGAACCCTTTACGAGGTAGAAGGTGGACCTAATGGACCTACAGATCAGAAGCTCCAACGATACGAGATTGCTCGGTTAATCTCATTAACCTCCCAATCCACATTCGTTAACTGCGGGAACACTCAACTAATGTTCCGCAGCTGCACTCTTCTCACTACAGATATATTTCTGTGTCCACGGATATTGACCAATAACAACAATTCAATCCTTCACGAATGTTCGTAACACCAGCTGGGTCAAATTACCGTTTTACCCATGGGTTACATCTTGTGCTTTAAGTACCAGTGCTCCTCTAATGAACAATTTGTTTGTGGTCCTACCAACAAACAGAGTCCCTCTTAAGCCAATGAGAGGGTCGGGCCCTTTGTTCAAGTCTCGGAGACACCACTTACGGGAACATTCCTCTACTTACCCTAGTAGGCAGGAAGGAGTGAATTCCATCTTGCTAAGTTAAGTTCCCAGCCACTCACTCGGTCTTGTCCCCAAGAAGGTAGGCATATTGAGTCGGCGTATCTGGCCACTTTCACCCATACTAGTCAAAGGAAAATCCCTCATGAAGCAGGAGTAAGTAACACGCTCAGGATTGAGATCAAGTTGCCTAGGTCATCCTAGTGAAATAGAAACCTAACTAGTCAACGGAGTTACAGCTAGAGGTTACTATTTCATGGTCCGGTCTTATGTAATCTCATTACATAGGATATCCCCACTCACATGTCATCTACACGAACACGTTAGGATCACTGTGTTTGTATCAAATACAAAGTGGGCCACATCCATAGTTTTACCAGGGTAAGGTACCGAAACCTTATCCCCTAACTATAGACCCTTTAGGTTGTATCTCGAACCGAGATCCTCTATATGTACACTACATTCAGTTAAAGATACATTTAACAACCTTGGATGTTTAGTTTATTGGATTTAGGGTGTATACAAAGGCAAACTCGTAGATAACGAACAATAACTCTTTATTGAAATAATAACACTTTATTACAATAATTAGAACATAATTACAAACTACGAGTTTTAGGGCACAAACCCCCAACAAGTCCAACAACCTCAGGATATGATAATAAACTCCATCAGAGCTCAATATGGTGAGACTTCTCAAAGTTCTCTCTTGTATTCTAAACCATATACTAAGAAAATTGATAGCTTAACGATGCCAACTAGTACCAATGTTCCAGCAATTCGATGGAAAAGACAACCCTAAGCAACATGTTGCTTATTTCATTGAGACATGTGAAAATGTTGGTACACGAGGAGATCTACTGGTCAAACAGTTCACCGGAACACTTAAGGGTAACGCTTTTGACTGGTACACTGATCTAGAGCCGTAGTCGATAGATAGTTGGAAGTAATTCGAAAAGGAGTTTCTAAAACACAAGACGAATTGTCAGCATGTTTGAGCTCATCAACACTTGACAACGAAAGGGTGAACCCTTTGTCGACTACATAAATCGTTGGAGAGCCATGAGTCTCGATTGCAAAGATCGTCTCACTAAATTATCTGCTGTTGAAATGTTCATTCAAGGCATGCATTGGGGATTGCTTTACATCCTCCAAGGTATAAAGCCTCGCACCTTTGAAGACTTAGCAACTGACGCCCACGATATGGAGTTGATTATTGTTAGTCAAGGAAACAAAAACTTTCTAACTTCTAGCATTAAGGAAGAAGGAAGTGACATCAAGGTGACTCCAGAAGAGTCTATGGTTGCCAGTACAACCCCTCTCAAGTTATCTTCAAAGCAAAAATACAAGAAGATAATCAAGCGAAAAGAAAATGAAAGACGTTGCTAAAGTCTAAAGGAAAGACAAAACAAAGTCTATCCTTTTTCCTGATTCTGACATGCCTGACATGTTAGAACGACTACTGGATGCACAACTGATCGAACTTCAAGAATGTAAGGGCCTAGAAGAGATGGAAAAAGTCGATGATCCCAACTATTGTAAGTATCATCGAGTCGTCAGTCATCCGATGGAGAAATATTTCATCCTAAAAGAGCTAATTCTAAGGTTGGCTAAAGAAGGAAAAAATTGAGCTAGACCATAATGAAACAGCTCAATTAAATCATGTTGCAGTAACGACAAGTACATGCAGTCAAACACACTCCAATTCGCTTCACAATCAAAGAGTGCATCTAGTTCAATCTAGAAATCATAAACGCAAGGACAAACAACAAAGTAAAAAGGATCCAAGGAAACCTAAGTCTGAAAGGAAGATAAACAAAAATCATTCTCAACCTTGTCAATCGGTGATCTTGAAAGAATTCTTCTTGAGAGATTTCCTTCCCAGCAAAAAAAGAGGAAGAAAATCATGCAAGTTCATGTTACATAATGTAGAAGAAGCTAACGACACAGAAGAAGTTAAGCAAAGGACTTCCGTCTTCGATCGCATCAAACCTTCAACTACTCGACCTTTAGTTTTTTAAAGGATGAGTATGGTCACGACAGAAGAAGAGAACCAAGGCCCAACTCCTATCTCACCTCGAACTTTAGCCTTCCAAAGGTTAAGTGTCTTCATATAAAAAAAAGAACAACCTTTGACATCTATTTTTTATCGTCTCAAAGTAACAAGCGATCAACATAAAAGAAAGATAAAATCCTTGAAGGAAGAACTGTTCAATGAAGTGAACCACAACAGGATTCATAGTGTCGTTCCTTCACGTATGAAAAGGAAGTTCTCTGTTCTCATAAATACATAGGGCTCCTTGAAGGTGAAGAAAAATCTCGTCATTATAACAAATCCTACAAACTAAGGATATGATCAAGACCAAGACGAAGATAAAAACATCTAAGATGTAACGAAAGCTCATTATCGCAAGAGCCTAAATTTCATGATGCTCCTGACCCGCATGAGCTTCAAAGGTGAATGACAAAAACAAAATTTTGAACTACGTTATGACTTGATCCCTTTTGCTCAAAGGGTACGTAGGTTGTCACACCCTCTCTCGAACTACCTGCGAACTTAGCCCGGCAGACAGCGTGAAGCCAACAGACATCGTTCACCTCTCTAACGATACATGTTGATCCTATTTTACCTGATAAACATACTATACTTGTATAAGAAACACTTTAAACATAACAAAGCGAAATATTGACAATTACGAAACCTATGTAAGTAGTAACCCTACTTAAGACTCTCTTGCAAACTGAAACGGGTATGAGCATCACAACCAAAAACACACCCAACCATGGTTTACACAGCCACAACCTAGAATGTACACACAAACATAACTTCATGATCCTCCTAAAATATGTATAGACTTGCTATACAACTCCACCCACGTACAAAATATCAAACTCGTGGAGCTTCCAGCAGACTATGGCAGGTTATCAAGCACTGGGAGCTCGATCTCTACCTGAAAAGTTTGAAAACACTGAAAGAATGAGCTATGAAGCTCAGTGAGTGATTGAGTTTAAGATCTAATAACTTATAATTCATATCACCTGGAAACCTATGAGCATATGCATCTGTAATCAAGCATTAAAAATACACGTGTAATCATAATAGCTTTTCAGAAATCCAGCAAGTACGTCATTAAAATCTCGCAAGGCATATTGATACTACTAACCATTTAAAAACGTATGACAATCTACGTTGTGTAGGACACACCCAGTACAACCAACATTTACTCTACGATGTAGTGGGGCCCACCCAACACTCCCATCGTCTTTGTCGTAGTGGGGCCCACCCAACACTCACGACATCATTGTTGTCACGGAGTACACTCAACGTCCACAACAGAAAATGACCTGTGTGCACACGGTACTATACAACCTACGACTCAATATCTCAGTCATTTACTTATTCGAGTCTCAGAAAAACACATAAAAATACCTGAACATGCCTGCTTATCTTTCTTTCGTAAAACTGAAGCTTACTCAACTTGTTCATAAAAATTGGAAATCTTTAAATAATACTGGCTAGTACATGCTTGCATGAAATCATAACATTTTCACTAAATTTCGGTAACCAACAACATATGCTCAGGTATAAACTTCATCGAGAAATCTAGGCTCACAACGAGCACTTGAAATCATTTTTAGGAAAACATGTATGCTCATAAGTATGTGTTAAAAAAAATACATAAAGCATCTAAGTAATTTCATTCTAGGAAAACCATGTACTTTCTTAAGCATAATTCAAGCATAAAGATCGCTTTGGAGGTTCGTTTTGTTACTCACAGTTTTAGAACCTTGGTCCGTACACTCGACCTATTTCCTCTTGGCCTGTCAAACAAACCAAAAACAAGTATTAGAACCTCGAGCTCATGAATTTCAACCTTAAAATTACAAAAAAAACACTTCATCTATTTTTCCAGCATTTTATACATTTCATGTCCTGACTTCATACTCTCATAACTTCTTCATTACTTAGCCAAAAAGAATGTACTTTATACCAAACTCTTCCTTTTTAAACCCTCTAAAACTCATCCGAAGGAATGAAATTGAAATTCCTTATGGATTTGTTCGAAAATACCTCGAAAGCCTCTTCCCTAAAAACAAACTTCTGCTATTTCCAGATTCGTTCCCCTGCTGCACACAGAAATTGACCTGAAATTTAAAATACCTTCCAGTCGTTTTCTACTCACGAGTTCTTCATGAACGTTATAGGAAATTTCATAAGCTTTCCAACCATACCTCTTACAGCCTCTAATTCGAATCCTAAGGATCAACACGAACCATAAACCAGAGGGTTCTTAGTTTTGACAGCAAAATCTTTCCTCTGCTTTCCTCTTAACAAATAAGTAACTTAGATTAAGAATTTTCTCGAGCTTCCCTCACGAATTTTGTTCAAATATGAATTAACTTTCAAGAAAATTAAACCGCAACTCTTACCTCTTCTTGTGGAGCTCGAAATGATTAAAATATCAGAACTGGGCAGAAATGTTCACCTTGCTGCCATGGGAGGTTGGATTGAACTTTCTCCCTTTCTTCTTCAGCATTAAACCAAAAATCCCTTTCTTCTTCTTCCTTCAACTTCATCTCACGAGGCTCTCTGGTTTCTTTCATAAAATAAAAAGGAAATGGAAAGAAGGTGGATTCATTTTTTTTTTTTTTTTTATAATCCTTTCTTTGTTTCTTTTCCTTTTCTTTTCCTTTTCTTTTCTTTTCTTTTTTTTTTTAAAAACAAATCCATACATATCAAACATACCTTTCCTTTTTTTTTTTAAGGAAAGGTCAAGGGGAGATCTCGGGTTTACAACTTACCTCCCCCTTAAGAAATTTCGTCCTCGAAATTTAGTAGTTCCTAAGTGAAAATCGTCGGATACTTCTTCCTCATTTGGTCCTCTAACTCCCAAGTTGCTTCCTCCACTCCGTGATGTTTTCAACGAACCTTCACGAGTGGGATCGTCTTGTTTCTCAAAACTTGTTCTTTTCTGTCGAGGATTTGAACCGCATCCTCTATGTAACTCATGTCTTCTTTTCAGCTCAACTGGTTGTGCTTGCAACACATGTGTCGGATCTGGAATATACTTCCTCAACATGGACACATGAAAAAAAATATCATGTACTCGAGATAGTTTTGCTGGTATCTCAAGTTTGTAAGCTGCTGGCCCCCATCGTTTCATTATCTTATAAGGACCAATATATCTAGGACTTATCTTACCTTTCTTGCCAAAGCGAAGGACACCTCTCCATGGAGATAACTTTAAGAAAACTTGATCTCCGACCTAGAATTCTAAGTCCTTTCGTCGCTTATCTGCGTAACTCTTTTAACGATCTTGAGCTACCTTCAGACTCTCTCTAATTACCTTAATATTGTCTGTCGTAACTTGCACCAACTCAGGATCGATTAGCTTTCGCTCTCCTACCTCGTTCCAAAATACAGGCGTTCTACACGGTCTTCCATATAGAGCCTCAAATGGTGCCATGCCAATACTCGATTGATAACTATTATTATAAGCGAACTTCATAAGTGATAAGTGGGTATCCCAACTTCCCTTAAATTGAAGGACACATGCTCTCAACGTGTCCTCTAAGGTCTGGATGGTCCTCTCTGACTGACCATCTGTCTGAGGATGGAACGTTGTACTAAAATTCAGTTTTGTCCCCATAGCTTTCTATAAGCTAGGCCAAAACTTAGATGTAAATCTCGGGTCTCTGTCTGAAACTATGGACACTGGCACTCCGTATTGACTCACAATCCTATCGACGTATAGCTTAGCAAGCTGACCAAGTGTGGACGCCGATTTAATTGGTATAAACCGTGTTGTCTTAGTGAGTCTATCCACCATTACCAAATACCATCATGTCCACTTGAAGTAAGCTATACTAACAAACAGAAAATCCATAGTGATTGTTGGGATTTTTGTCCTAATCTCGTGTTTGTAAATTACTGTTTGAAATTAATAAGAGTTATTTATTTCATTACTTTGTGTCTCACAATATTTATAAACTTTTCCAATAAATTAAGCTCCAGAGTGGACTTCTAACCTATGATTGTGGTAAAGTGGTAATAATGTGGAGATTTTAACTCCATCGTTCCACTATTTAAACCCTTTGCAAGAAGGGATTGGTGAAACTTTTCTCATTTTTTGGTTTTGATTAAAGAGAAAAAACAAAAATTCTCTCTACTCTCTCAATTCTCCTCCCTCTCCAAAATCATAAGTTCCCACAAACTTCCTTCTTTCCAAAGGAAGAACAACCGAGACTCTAAGTGGTAGTGTTCAGGTTTCGTACGTGGGGAGCGTTTGTTGAGATCGAGAATCACGAAGTGTTCGTGACCGAGGAAGAATCCTTGAAGTTTTTGTCTACAACAAGTAAGTGAACTTCTCCTTACTGTTTTTCTTCCTCTTTTGCATGTTTAGCCTAGATCTAAGACTTAGATCATTTTAACAAAATCGAGTAGCGTAATGATACCATGACGATTCGATCGTCTTCCGCTGTGCGGGGATTTTCATTCCCTTCAGTGATATGCTCTCATTTCCACTCCGGCACTAGTAGTGGGTTAAGGAGTCCTTCTGGTCTCTGTCTAACTGGTTTAACTTGTTAGCATATCAAACATCTATCAACATAATCAATTACCTCCCGCTTCATTACGAGCTACCAATACGTTTCCTTCAAAATTTGTACATCTTGGTGCTTCCTAGATGCATAATGTAAGCTGAACTATGAGCTTCCTCTAAAATAACATCTTTAAGCTCACTAATACTCAAGACGCATAGTCTTCTCTGCTTAACTATAGTTCCATCTGTTCTCATTTTAAATTTTGTCTCTGGGCCCTGTTTGGACATTCCAAACATCTTCTGCAGGTTACTATTCTCTGGTTGTCTTCTCACAATCTCTGCTACGAGTGAAGACCTGATCTGGAATTGAGCTAAAAGACCCCATGAATCGTCTGCAGTCACAACTGCCTTAGAACCCCTCAGAGTACTTTAAAAGGTTGCTCGAATACCATACAAGGCGTCCCTAGGAAGTCTTGACTTCTTGATTAAAGCATCTTCTACTACGTTCGCCTTACCTGGATGGTATTCTATGGTACATTCATAATCTTTAATCAGTTCTAACCATCTTCTCTATCTCATATTCAATTCTCTCTGATCAAAGATATATTTCAGACTCTTATGATTTGCGTAAATGTGACACCTCTCACCGAACAAATAATTCCCCCAGATCTTCAATGCTAAAACATCTGTTGCTAGCTCAAGATCGTGGGTAGGGTAATTACACTCGTGCTTTTCAATTTCCTTGACGCATAAGCTATTATTTTTCCTTTTTGCATAAGCACACACCCTAATCCTTGTCTCGAAGCGTCACAGTAAATCACATACTCCTTTCCCGTTACAGGAAGTGTTAGAATGGGTGCTATCACTAATCTCTTCTTCAGCTCCTGAAATCTCTGTTCACACTTATCTGACAATTCAAACTTAGCATTCTTCCTTGTCAAAGTTGTTAAGGGTAATGCTAACCGTGAGAAATCCTCAACAGATCGTTTGTAGTATCCTGTCAAGCCTAGGAAACTACGTACCTCTGTCGCACTAGATGGTCTCTCCCAGTTGACCACAACTTTCACTTTATGTGAACCCACACTAACTCCATTTTTTGAAACAACATGCCCCCAAAATCACATTTGGTGAATTTAGCGTACAACTGTTTATCACGTAGTGTTTGTAGAATAATCATCAGATGTTCCGTATGGGCTTTCCTGTTAACCCAGTAAACTAGTATGTCATCAATGAACACTATCACAAACTGATCTAAATGCTGATGGTAAATCCTGCTCATGAGGTTCATGAAAACTGCTGGTGCATTTGTTAAACCGAATGGCATTACTAAAAACTCATAATGCCCATACCTCGTTCTGAATGCTGTCTTAGGAATATCTGATTCCCTAACCTTTAACTGATGGTATCCTGGTCTTAAATCAATCTTAGAGAACACTGACGCTCCTCTTAACTGGTCAAACAAGTCATCTATTCGGGGTAAAGGATACTTATTACGTATCGTGACCTTGTTTAACTGTCTATAATCAATGCATAATCTAAGGGTACCATCTTTCTTCTTTGCAAATAACACTGGAGCTCCCCAAGGCGATACACTAGGTCCTATGTATCCCTTATCAACTAGTTCTTGTAACTGCATCTTCAGCTCTCTGAGCTCACTTGGAGCCATTCTATACGATGCTTGCGAAATAGGTGTTGTTCCTGGTAGAAATTTAGTAGTGATCTGAACTTCCCTATCAGGTGGCAACCCTGATAGATCGGTTGCAAAACATAAAAAAAATTCATTCACGACAAGAACATTTTCTAGTTTTAGCTTTCCCTCCTGTACCTCCACAACCTGTGCAAGAAACACCATGTAACCTTTCCTTAACAACCTCTCAGCTTTTAGTGTTGAAATCAAACTTGTAGGAATAATCTTTCTTTCACCCCTGAAAACCACTTCAGCCAACCCTGGTTTCCTGTATATCACTTCCTTTCCATGGCAATCCATGGAAACATAATGAGTAAATAAGAAATCCATCCCTAAGATTGCATCTCACACCTGCAACTCTAGTGGAAGAAGATCCACTAACATATTGAGATCTTCTACTAAGACCTCATAGTCCCACAACACTGCATCGACTAGTTAAACATCACCAACTGGAGTGCATATAACTAACATTTCAGATAAAGGTTCTAGCTTCCCATTCAACTTAGTTAAGAATATACTAAAAACAAAGGAATGTGTAGCACCTGGATCTGTTAAAACACGTACAAGTACATTACAAATAGCAATTGTACCAGTAATCACATCTGGTGCATCGTCCGCTTCTTGCTGAGTTATAGCGTAGACTTTCCCCTGTTGCTTAGGTCTCCTGCAACTCCCTTCTGTCTAGCACCGCTGGTGCCCTCTCCTGCGACTCATGAAACTCTCTGTTTGCTCAACTATGCGGGACTCAACTCCTGGTCCTCGCAATGCGTTTGCCTCGGTGTGGACAATCCCTCTTGTCATGTCCTTGTTGTCTACACTGGTAGCACGTACCAACACCCACAAGACAATGACCTCGATGATTCTTGTCACAAATCGCACATGAAGTTCTCCTTGCTACACTGGCAACAGACTCTTGCCCTGTCTGCGGTTTTGTTGCTGATCTAGCACACTGACTAGGTGCTCTCTAACTCTGCCTCTTATAGGCACTACCCACATTCATCTTGGTCGATGTCTGGCTACTTGCTCGGTTTTTAAAGTCTTATCGTCTTGAAAACATTTACTCTAGGTGTGAACCTCCGCTGCTTATGACCTAAAAAATTGCTTGTCGTCGAAGTCCCACAACTAGGCTCCACTACTGCCTTCTCCTCTGCTATAGTCTGCTCAACACGTAGGGCAGTCTCTACTAGCTGAGAAAAGTCAGTCCACTTAGAAATAGCTATGACTGGGTACGTATCTCAGGACATAATCCTCTTTCAAACTTTCGACACCTGTCACTCTCAGGTGCCACAATCACATCAACATATCACGACAACTCGTATCCCTTCTCTCGTATTCAGCCACTGAAAGTGACCCTTGCTTTAATTTCTAAAAATTCACCCCTCTTTGCCTTACGGTACGTGCTAGGGGAATACTTGTCCTCGAATATGATTTTGAAAGTTTTCCAATCTAAAGTATGTGCATCACTGCACCTGGCTAATATTGATTTCCATCTTCCTTCTGCCTCCTTCTGGAGCAGGAATGCGGCCAACTTGACTTTCCGCTCCTCAGGAAAAATTATCACATCAAAACATTTCTCAAGCATATCCAACCAAACCTCAGCGTCAGCTGGATCTGTGGACCCTCAAACACTGTGGCTCCTAATTCTTTTAGGCGTTCTATTCTATGTGTGTTGTTTGGATCACTTGGCCCTGCTCTCTATGGCTTACCTACCTCTTGTGAGAAACTAGCATGCTGCTTAATTCTAGCCCCTACCTGGACTCTCGGGGCACTAGATCCCCTATCAGATTGGGCTTAGGTAGGATCCTGTGTCCCGTCCTGATCCTGCCTGCATCGTCTGCTAGTACGTGGTGGCATGACTTCTATAACATATCAACATACTAGACATGTAATGAATACTTAACTCAAATGTACAATTCTAGACTTGTGTTCACATTCTAGTCCTGACTGGACTTACTCTTATCCTTACTTGGACCATGCTCTGCTAGTTCTATTGAATTAACTCAATAACTTGCTATTTACTTTTTAGTTTCTTCTAGAGCTAACTTGCTCTGTCTCATTTCCCATGGAGCTAACTACTCTGATACCAAGTTGTCACACCCTCTCCCGAACTACCTGTTAACTTAGCCCAGCAGACGGTGTGAAGCCAATAGACATCGTTCACCTTTCTAACGATACCTTTGACCCTGTTTTACCTGAGAAGCATACTATACTTGAATAAGAAACACTTTAAACATAACACAACGAAATATTGACAATTACGAAACCTACGTAAGGAGTAACCCTACTTAAGACTCTCTTGCAAACTGAAACGGGTATGAGCATCACAACCAAAAACATACCCAACCATGGCTTACACAACCACAACCTAGAATGTACACACAAACATAACTTCATGGTCCTCCTACAATACATATAGACTTGCTATACAACTCCACCCACGTACAAAATATCAAACTCGTGGAGCTTCCAGCAGACTATGGCAGGTTATCAGGCACCGGGAGCTCGATCTCTACCTGAAAAGTTTGAAAACACTGAAAGAATGAGCTATGAAGCTCAGTGAGTGATTGAGTTTAAGATCTAATAACTTATAATTCATATCACCTGGAAACCTATGTGATGGAGATCTGATCTCCTTGAGTAGCGGAAATGAGTTTGGAATCGTAATTTGCAAGCTTGTTTTGGTTGAAAAACAAAAAACAGTACATTGATGAAAAACAGAATAAGCATACAAAAAACTAATCTAATTAGACATGGAGTACAACGTGCAAACATGATAAGTTTAACAATTAAACTAAAAGGAAGAAAGAATACCTTTGTAGATTTTCCTCAGAAAATTCTTGCTCCAATCTTTACAGCAACACAGCAGAACAGGGACTTCTCTGTTTTTTTCCAGTAAGAACAACCACTTGGAGAACCTTCTATTCTCTGAGTGCTTAGACCAATTCCTTTGTGGGAAGGAATTCCAACAATTGGAACAATGTTTTGGGAATTCACAGAGTGAGAGAGAGAGAATTTTTCTTCTCAGAGGATTCAATTGAATCAATCCATTGATTGATAAGAAGTATGTCCCTTCTCACCAAGAGAAGGGACACTTCAGTGGGTAACTCCCCACTCCCTATCGAGGGGGAGTTGTGGAGTAGTGGGAACGTGTCCTCCTGACACATTCCCAATTATGTTATAATTAATTAATTAATTAATTAATCTTTAAATTAAATCTTATTTAATTCAAATATAATATAAATTAAATGATTAAATTACATTTAATGATTTTACCCTTTATCCTATAGTTTAATGTACATCTCATGCACATTAAGATTTTAACCTATAGTTTTCAAATATGAATCACATTCACATTTGAATTTAATATTTGAACTCTTTCAAACATTCAATTCTCTCATATAATTTAATATGAATCATATTCTTATTAAATTTATAATATATAGTTCGAAAACTATATATTATATCGTATCTATATACAGTAAGTTTATTCCCTTATGAATTTGAACATTTCAAATTCAAATGATCTAAGAACCCTTTACGAGATAGAAGGTAGACCTAATGGACCTACCGATCAGAAGCTCCAACGATTCGAGATTGCTCGGTTAATCTTGTTAACCTCCCAATCAACATTCGTTAACTACGGGAACACTCCACTAAAGTCCCGCAGCTGCACTCTTCTCAGTGCAGATATATTTCTGTGTCCACGGATACTGACTAATAACAACAAGTCAATCCTTCACGAATGTTCGTAACGCCAGCTAGGTCAAAATACTGTTTTACCCCTGGGTTACATCTTATACCTTAAGTACCAGTGCTCCTCTAATGAACAATTTGTTTGTGGTCCTACCAACAAACAGAGTCCCTCTCGGGCCAATGAGAGGGTTGGGCCATTTTTTCAAGTCCCAGAGACACCACTTAAGGGAACATTCCTCTACTTACCCTAGTAGGCGGGAAGGAGTGAATTCCATCTTGCTAAGTTAAGTTCCCAACCGCTCACTCGGTCTTGTCCCCAAGAAGGTAGGCATATTGGGGCCACTCTCACCCATACTAGTCAGAGGACAATCCCTCGCGAACAGGAGTTCGTAACCTGCTCAGGATTGAGATCAAGTTGCCTAGGTCATCCTAGTGAAATAGAAACCTAACTAGTCAACGGAGTTACATCTAGTGGTTACTATTTCGTGGTCCGGTCTTATGTAATATCATTGCATAGGATATCCCCACTCACATGTCATCTACACGAACACGTTAGGATCACAGTGTTTGTAACATATACAAAGTGGGCCACATCCATAGTTTTCCCAGGGTAAGGTACCCAAACCTTATCCCCTAACTATAGACCCTTTAAGCTGTATCTCGAACCTAGATACTCTATATGTACACTACATTCAGTTAAAGATACATTTTACAGCCTTGGATGTTTAGTTTATTGGATTTAGGGTTTAAATAAAGGCAATATCGCAAATAATGAACAATAACTCTTTATTGAATTAATAAGACTTTATTACATTAATTAGAACATAATTAAAAACTACGAGTTTTAGGGCACAAACCCCAACACTATGTGCATATGCATCTGTAATCAAGCGTTAAAAATACACGTGTAATCATAATAGCTTTTCAGAAATCTAGCAAGTACGTCATTAAAATCTCGCAAGGCATATCGATACTACTAACCATTTAAAAACGTATGACAATCTACGTTGTGTAGAACACACCCAGTACAACCAACGTTTACTCTACGATGTAGTGAGGCGCGCCCAGCACTCCCATCATCTTTGTCGTAGTGGGGCCCGCCCAACACTCACGACAGAATTTTTGTCACGGAGTACACTCAACGTCGACAACAGAAAATGACCTGTGTGCACACGGTACTATACAACCTCGGGCTCAATATCTCAGTTATTTACTCATTCGAGTCTCAGAAAAATACATTAAAATACCTGAACATGCCTGCTTATCTTTCTTTCGTAAAACTGAAGCTTACTCAGCTTGTTCATAAAAACTGGAAATCTTTAAATAATACTTGCTAGTACATGCTTGCTTGAAATCATAACATTTTCACTAAATTTCGGTAACGAACAACATATGCTCATGTATAAATTTCATCGAGAAATCTAGGCTCACAACGAGCACGTGAAATCAGTTTTAGGAAAATATGTATGCTCATAAGTATGTGTTCAAAAAAAAAATACATAAAGCATCTAAGTAATTTCATTCTGGGAAAACCTTGTACTTTCTTAAGCATTATTCAAGCATAAAGATCGTTTTGGAGGTTCGTTTTGTCACTCACAGCGTTAGAACTAGAACCTTGGTCCGTACACTCGACCTATTTCCTATTGGCCTGCCAAACAAACCAAAAACAAGTATTAGCAAGCTCGAGCTCATGAATTTCAACCTTAAAATTACAAAAAAAAAAAAACACTTCATCTATTTTTTCAACATTTTACACATTTCATGCCCTGACTTCATACTCTCATAACTTCTTTATTACTTAGCCAAAAAGGATGTACATTATACCAAACTCTTCCTTTTTGAACTCTCTAAAACTCATCTGAAGGAATGAAATTGAAATTCCTTACGATTTTGTTAAAAAATACCTCGAAAACTTCTTCCCTAAAAACAAACTTCTGCTATTTCCAGATTCATTCCCCTGCTGCACACAGAAATTGACCTGAAATTTAAAACATCTTCCAGTCGTTTCCTAGTCACGAGTTCTTCATGAAAGTTATAGGAAATTTCATAAGCTTTCCAACCATACCTCTTACAGCTTCGAATCCTACGGATCAGCACGACTCGAAAACAAGAGGGTTTTTAGATTTGACAACAAAATCTTTCATCTGCCTTCCTCTTAACAAATTAGTAACTTAGATTAAGAATTTGCTTGAGCTTCCTTCACGAATGTTTTTCAAATATGAATTAACTTTAAAGGAAATCAAACCTCAACTCTTACCTCTTCTTGTGGTGCTCGAAATGATCAAAATATCAAAACTGGGCAAAAATGTTCACCTTGCTGCCATGGGAGGTTGGATTGAACATTCTCCCTTTGTTCTTCAACATTAAACCAAAAACCCCTTTCTTCTCCTTCCTTCAACTTCATGGTTTTCTTTCATAAAAAAAAAAAGGAAATGGAAAGAAGGTGGATTAAATAAACTAAGAAAAACTTTGGTCGTGGATTCCTTGTCTTTTACCCTTTTCATTTTTTTTTATAATCCTTTCTTTGTTTCTTTTCCTTTTCTTTTCCTTTTCTTTTCTTTTCTTTTTTTTTTTAAAACAAAACCATACATATCAAACATACCTTTCCTTTTTTTTTTTTAAGGAAAGTTCAAGGAGAGATCTCGGGTTTACAACGTAGGCAACTTAAAAACTTTTAAGTTCAGTCTCTAAACAAAAAGTTTTCATACCCATGAAAACAAGATATTACAAGTTGGATGCATACAAGCAAGCTTCATTCCCCTCAAGTTTGGTGTGTTGCTTATTCTCCTAAAGTTCAAGCTTCGTTCCCCTCAAGTTCGGTTCGTTGTTGACTTTTTTATAAAGTTCGAGCTTCGTTTCCTTCAAGTTTGGATCGTTGTTCACTCCCTAAAGTTTGAGATTTGACAATTTCAATTTGGTTTGTTGCTCTCTCTTAAGTTTGAGCTTCATTTCCCTCAAGTTCAGTTCGTCTCTCATTCTCCTAAAGTTCAAGTTTCATTTTCTTCAAGTTTGGTTTGTCGCTCCCTCGCTCTAAGTTCGAGCTTCGATCATCTCAAATTTGGTTCGTTGCTCACCCGTCTAAACATTAAGCTTCAACCTCATCAAGTTCGGTTCATCGCTCACCCCTCTAAACATTGAGCTTCAACCCCTTCAAGCTCTGTTTGTCACTCTCCCCTAAGTTTGAGCTTTATTCCTCTCAAGTTTGTTTCGTCGCTCTCTCCTAAGTTCGAGCTTCGCTCCCCTTCAAGTTTGGTTTGTCATTCACCCCCAAAGTACCGACTTCATTCCTCTCAAGTTTGGTTCGTCGCTCACCCCTCTAAACTTTGAGCTTCGACCTCTTCAAGTTTGGTTCGTCGCTCCCAACTAAAGTTTGAGTTTCATTACCCTCAAGAACGGTTTGTTGCTTATTCTCCTAAAGATGAGCTTCGTTCGCCTCAAGTTCGATTTGTCCCTCAATCTCCTAAAATTCGAGCTTCATTCTCCTCAAGTTTGGTTTATCGCTCCCCTAAAGTTCAAGTTACGTTCCCCTCAAGTATGGTTCGTCACTGACTTTCCTAAGCTTGAACCCCTTTAAGTATGGTTCATCGCTCACCTTAGTCCAAGTTTTGTTCCCTTCAAATTTGGTTCGTTGCTCATTCACTTTGAGGTGGAGTTTGGCCCACCTCAAGCTTAGGTCCAAGCATTGCTCACTTGGGGTTCACGTCTGCACTTCGCTCTCTTAAAGTTCAAGTTCGAGCATTGATTGCTTACAAGTTTGGTGTTTCGCCGATAGGTTCGACGTTCTGCCTCAAAATACAGTAGTTCGACAACTAGTCTGGTGCTTCAACTCCAAGTTCGGCGTTCTGCTTTCAATTTTTGCGCTCCACTTGTTTCAAGATTGATTTTCAAGTTAAGCCTTGCTTACTTCACAATTAGTGATTCGTTCATTTCAAGTTCGACATATCACTCCTTCATGAAGCTAGGATGCTTCATCCTTCGATATTTGATCCTCTGTCAAATCAAGAGGTTCCGTATGTTGACGTTGGCTCATTCGCCACGTCAAGAGATTTCATTTGTTGGTGTTCGCTCCTTCGTTAGATAATGATCGAAGCTTCACCCATCATAACTCACTCCTTGACTAAGTTAGGAGGCTTCATACCAACAGTAACATCATGGTGCAAATATTGATGAACCCAGTCGAAAAAAATACAAAAAAGGAGGAAAAAACACAAAAAAAAAGACAAAGTAGATGTGAGATATGGCGTACCTTGAAAGTTGTCTCTGAATTAATATTGAAGAGCAGCGGAGCTGCAAGAACACCATAAACCTCGTTAGGGTCGAGTGTTCCTGAGCTAACATCGAAGAGTAGGGTTGTAGGTGTTGGGTTTTATGTCCTAAAACTCGTAGTTTTGTAAACTGAATGTATATTATATTTTGTAATAAAGTTGTTATTGAGATTTATTCAGTAAAGGTGTTATTGAATAAAGTGAATTGTATAGTTTGAAACCCTAATCCAATAAAGAACCCATGGCTATAGGATGTATACTTGAATTTTATGTGTGACATAAAAGTGGATAAGGTTAAAGTTATAGCCAGAACAGTCTATAGTATAGGGATAGGGTTGGATACCTTATCCTGGGGACATTATGGATTTTATGTCCTAAAACTTGTGAGTTTGTAAACTGAATGTATATTCTATTTTGTAATAAAGTTGTTATTGAGATTTATTCAGTAAAAGTGTTATTGAATAAAGTGAATTGTATATTTTGAAACCCTAATCCAATAAAGAACCCATGGCTATAGGATGTGTACTTGAACTTTATGTGTGACATAAAAGTGGATCAGGTTCAAGTTATAGCTAGAACGGTCTATAGTATAGGGATAGAGTTGGGTACCTTATCCTGGGGACACTATGGACGCGACCCACTTTTCAAAATACAAACGATGTGATCCTGAATCGTTCATGTGGAGACATGTGAGTGGGGGCGTCCTATGCAATGAGTTTGCATAAGACTGGACCGAGAAATAGTCACTTAGACTTTATAACTCCGTCTACTGCCTTAACTGACTATATTCATATGATGACCTAGGTAACTGATTTTAATCCTAAGCGTGCCATGAACTCCTGTTCATTCTGATTATCCTTAGATTTGCATGGGTGAGAGTGGTCTGAGATTGTAGACTCAATAAGCCTCCCATTTCAAGGGTAAGACCGGATAGATAGCTGGGAACATAGTTCTGCAAGTTGGAATTCACTCCTACCGCTTTAGGGATTAGTAGAGAGGTTGTTCCCTTAAGTGTTGACTCCGAGTCTTGGACAAAGGCCACACTCCTCTCATTGGCCCGAGAGGGGTTTGGTTTGTTGGTTGGACCACAAACCAATTGTTCATTAGAGGATCAGTGGGACTTAAGGAACAAGAAGTAATTACCGGGGTAAAACGGTAATTTTGACCCAGCTGTAATAACAAACGACCTGTGAAGGATCGACTTGCTAATCATGGTTATATCGAGTGGACAGAAATATATCTACAGTGAAGAGAGTGCAACCACTGGGCTTTAGTGGAGTGTCCCGGTAGTTAACGAATGTTGATTAGCTAGGCTAAAGAGTTTGGTCGGTTAATCTCGTATCGTTGGAGCTCATGATCTGTAGGTCTATTAGGTCCCCTTACTAACTCAGACTAAGCCTTGTAACAATTTGAGAGAAAATAATTTGAATTGATCAAATTCAGTTTTGGGAGAGAGCGTTAATTATATGCGATATATTTAACGTTTCACAGTTTAATTAAGAATTAAACTATGATAAAGAAGGCGTGGACGTATTTAAATATGGATTCATGTTCAAACGATCGATTTTAGAATTCAAAATTGGTCTAATTATTTAATTGATATTTGATATTAAATTAAATAATTATTTAAAATTAATTAATTAAATTGTTTAATTAATTAAATTAATTAAATTGATTTTAATTTAGAATTAATTTGATATTAATTTTTAATTAAAATTAAATGAAAATTCAAATACATTTTTAAATTCAAAATGGACCAAGTGCATAAAAGGGTGAATAAGCTCCTTTGCTTTTCAAATTCACACGAAATGCCCACCTCCTTCTACAATTAATCCTCATCACTATTGTGTTGTCTTCTTCTCCAAGCTTAAGAAGCTTATGGTTTGGTTTTATTGAAGGAGAATCAAAAGGATTAATGGAATTAGACAGAAAAATGGATTTTCTGGTTTTTTGAGACCTTTCTCTCTTCTCTCTTCAAATTTTCTCAAGGAAAGATCCCACAATCTGTTCCAAGGCCTGAGGATAGTAGGAAAGACACTAGAGGTGGTCCATAACTAGTTTGTGCTCAAAGAGTTCCCACGGATTAGGAGAATTTTGAGTTACAAAGGTATGAGTTCTTATTCTCTGTTTTTTCAAATTTGAGCATGCTTTTTGTTTTGTAAAATTGATCAACTTAGAGTGTTCAAGATTCGAAATTGCTTCCGTTTTCTTAATATAGACTCTTTAAATTGGTATCAGAGAAATTTTAACCACTCAATTTGATCTATTTTGTTCTGTGATAGGTGTTTTTTGAAATACAATTTTTTTTAGGTGTCTAAAGTGTTCTTCTTATTTTGGCATTTAAATTGAGCATCAATTTGTGTTTTATTTTGAAATTGCTCAAGTGTGTTTGAGCATTAACGTGTGTAGAATAGTCTGTAAAAGTTTCGGGTCGATCGGAGTTGGGGAAAACCTTCAATTTGAGGTTTGAAGCTCGGGAGGCCCAGAAAACTACAAAACAGAGGGTGTTTTTTTTCCTGCACATTTGCTACAGTGTTTTAACTCTTCAGCCCGCGTGAATTGTTTTTCGAAGTTAAGAATGTGATGTTGATTTTGATCGGTGGTTCGATTGACTTTGATTGGTGGTTCGGTTGACTTTGACCGGTTCAATTAATTTTGGACCGATTCGGCTCAATTTTGGTTTGGTTCGAACAATTTTAGACCGGTTCTGACCAATTCGAGGTCGGTTTTGCTATTTTCGAGGTTTGTTTCATCATTTGGAAGCTTGGTTCAACCTTTTACATCCCGGTTCAACTTTTTGAAGGTCCGATTCACACATATGCAAGCTTGTTCAACCGGAATTCGAAGTGTTCGAAGTGGTTTGATTTTATTTCTAGATTATTATTGTAATAATTTAGTTGTTTGTTTGCATTAGATGCCAAAACCAGTCCACTTTAGTGTGTTTAATTAATTTTGCATTGTGAATGTATGCCATAGAGATTTTAAAATCCCACCATAGGAAGCATGCTCCATGCATTGAAAGTATGTTATAAGTGTTCTAATATATAGTATGCATGAATTGAGGTTTCATAGGAATTAATATAAGTGTTATATTAATTTATGAAACAAATATTATATGTTTTAATTATAATTAATATAAGGGTTATATTAATTAAAAATTAAACATATAATTGTTATGCATTTATTCATGTGATGGATTTGTTATAAATGTATGTTTATTCATGTGATGAATGATCAAGCAATTTGTAACATAGAAATGCATGTAACTTAAGGTTAATTAATTAGTTTTAAAATGGTTTTAGAATTGGAATTAACTAAACCTTAGGTTATCTAGTTCTAATAAGATTAGAATTAAGCAACCAATAATTTATAAACTATGATTAAAGAGGGACTCTGTCTAAGGAAGGTTCTGGCTAGGTTGGGGTACTTAAGTTTTGAAGCGGAACACCCTACACAGGAACCGACACGAGAGTGAATTTAATCTAGAGATTTATAAATTATCTTTCGTGAGTAGCGTTTATTAAAAGTTAATAAATTGAACTCATAGACCTAGGTTTATTAAATGGTTAATAGACTTAGGTAATTCCAGTATAATTGTTATATTGGTAGACTTAGGTCATATTGTTTTAGCCGAAATATGCCTAAGTAAAAGTATACCCAAACTGTTTAAAATACTTAGTGGGAGTGAAAAAGGGATATATGATATATCAATTTCTTCTTACGCTCTCCGCAAAGTTCACACCGTGAGATTTATGCTCGGCCTCTGATGTCAATAGGGCATCCCCATTCAGATGGCGTTTGCATAAATTTAGAGCAAGGTGAATGGAGAAAGTATTTATAGTAAGTGAGAAAGTATCTATAATTTTATCAAAACAAATAACCCTTTATTTATTTGATCAAAATTACACAAGTTTATGGCATAAATCCCAACAATCTCCCACTTGACCTAAAGCTTGTGGAGTACTAAAACATTACAGTAATGTAAATACAATAGACTAGGGCATTTAAACCCTTTGTACAAAATACTCCCACTTCCCTAGTTGGGGAAGACTTGTAAACCTAGACCTTCTAGGTGACTCTCAAATACTTTAGCCGTGAAGCCTTTGTAAAAGAATCAGTAACGTTGTGCTCTGAGGCTATCTTCGTGACAATCACGTCTCCTCTATGCACGATCTCCCAGATGAGATGATATTTCCGCTCAATGTGCTTTCCCCTCTTGTGACTTCAGAGTTTCCTCGAATTTGCCATTGCACCACTGTTTCGCAATACAACATGATGGGCAAATTCATATTTGGAACAACATCCAAATTTAGCATGAATTTCCTTAACCAAGCGACCTCTTTAGCTACTTCACAAGCTGCTACATATTCGACCTCCATGGTGGAATCAGCGATGCATCCTTGCTTGATGCTTCGCCATACTACAACTCCTCCGTTAAGAGTAAATACTGACCCTGATGTAGATTTCCGAGAATCTTTATCAGTCTGAAAGTCAGAATCCGTATATCCTATAAGGATAAAATCCTTAGCCACATACACAAGCATGTAGTTCCTTGTTCTCCGTAGATACTTAAGGATTGTTTTAACCGCTGTCCAGTATTCAAGTCCTGGATTGGATTGATACCTACTGACCATTCCAACTGCAAAACAAATGTCAGGCCTAGTACACAACATGGCGTACATCAGGCTCCCAACAACTGATGCATAAGGAATCCTTCTCATATCCTCAACTCCTTGAGGGGTCTTAGGACACTGTTCCTTAGACAAATAGACTCAATGTCGAAAAGGCAATAAGCCCTTTTTGGAGTCTTGCATCTTAAATCTTGACAACACTTTGTCTATGTAAGATGTTTGAGACAAGGCTAGTGTTTTATTCTTGCGGTTCCAAACAATCTGGATCCTAAGAACAAACTGTGCATCACCCAAATCTTTCATTTGGAATTGCGTAGCTAGCCAATTTTTAATGTCAGTAAGTTATCCTACATCATTCCCAATGAGTAGGATATCATCCACATATAGAACTAGGAATGCGACAGAACTATTGATGATTTTTTGTAGACACAAGGTTCATCATCATTCTGGTCAAAACCATAAGATTTGATTGCTTCATCAAATCTTATATTCCATGACCTAGAGGCTTGTTTCAGTCCATAAATTGACCTTTTAAGCCTGCAAACCTTTTGCTCTTGTCCTAGTTCAATGAACCCTTTAGGTTGGTCCATGTAGATGTTTTCCTCAAGATTGTCATTCAAAAAGGCTGTCTTGACATCCATTTGCCATACCTCATAGTCATAATATGCGGCAATGGCAAGTAGGATACGAATAGACTTTACCATAGCAACAGGTGAAAATGTTTCCTCATAGTCAACCCCTTCAACCTGGGTATAACTCTTTGCTACTAGTCTAGCTTTAAAGGTTTGCACCTTTCCATCTACACCACGCTTTCTCTTGTAGATCCACTTACAACCTATAGGTTTTACCCCATCAGGTTTATCTACAAGATCCCAAACAGAATTGAAGTACATAGACTCCATTTCTTGGTCCATGGCTATGACCCATTTGTCTTTGTCTTTGTCAACCATCGCTTGATATAAGTCAATGGATCCTCGCAGTTGTCATCTGGTATAACAACTTGGGTTTCAGATAAACCCATGTAACGGTCAGGTTGTGTTATAACCCTCCCACTACGTCGAGGTATACTCAACTCTTTAGATGGACTCTCTTGACTAGACAAGCTAGTATCAACAACTTTTGTTGACGTACTAGTTTTATTAGCAACCTTTGCTATTGTTCCGTCTAACTCACTCAACACAATTTTACTTCTTGGTTTGTGGTCCCTTATGTGGTCCTCCTCTAAGAAAATGGCATTTGTCGACACAAAAACCTTATCATCCTTAGGATCATAGAATAAACCAGCTCTTGTTTCTTTTGGGTAGCCTACGAATAGGCACAATTTTGAATGTCAATCCAACTTCTTTGGATTTGTCACAAGCACATGTGCTGGACAACCCCATATTCTGAAATGACATAAACTACCTTTACGTCCTTTCAAGAGTTCAAAAGGTGTTTCAAAAATACTTTTTGAGGGCACATTATTCAAAATGTATACCGCAGTCTCTACTGCGTAACCCCAAAATGAACTAGGAGATGAGCATAACTCATCATTGATCGAACCATGTCCAACAAGGTTCTATTTCTCCTTTTCGATACACCGTTTTGTTGTGGTGTACCGAGAGCCGAGAGTTGGGATGTAATTCCATGTTCTATCATATAGTTCTGGAATTTTAAATCCATGTACTCTCCACCTCGATCTGATCGAAGCGTTTTAATTGTTTTACCCAATTGATTTTCAACTTCAGTATTGAATTCCTTGAACTTTTCAAGTGCTTCAGACTTATGTTGGATTAGGTAAATATGCCCAAATCTGGAATAATCATCTACAAAAGAGATGAAATATTCATACCTCCTCTGGCTTTAACACTCATCGGACCACAAAGGTCTGAATGTATAAGCCCAAGAGGTTCTTTGGCTCTATAACCTTTTCCACTAAAAGGTCTTTTAGTTATTTTGCCTTCTAGGCAGGAATCACATTCTGATAAAGTATTTTCTTCTAACTCATTTAGAAGTCCATTCTTTACCAATCTCTCAATCCTATTGAGATTAATGTGACCCAATCTAAGATGCCAAAGATGAGCATTTTCTTTAGAAGGAATTTTACGTTTCTTAGTTTGTGCGTTTGCAGTTTTAAATAATTCAGTGTTCAAAACCATTTTGACTGAATTAGGCCTTAAAACATACAACCCATTTTCTAATGTAGTTGAACATATTTCCATACTTTTCTTTAAAATAAACACTTTATTCATTGAGAAAGAAACAGAAATACATTGTTCTATAAGGCAAGAAATTGAAATAAGGTTTCTAGTAAACCCTGGTATCACTAATATATTGTCCAACAACATATATTTCTTGCCAAAGTAAAGTTTCATCGTGCCTACTGCTACAGCTGAGACAACTTCTCCATTTCCAATCCGAAGCGATATATCTCCTTTCTATAGCTGCTGCCAGGAATAAATTCCCAGAAAAGAAGAGCAAACATGATTAGTGGCGCTTGAATCAAGTATCCAAGCAACTTTATCATTATCCACTAAACAAGCTTCTAGGCAAAGTAAATCATATTTACCTTCCTTCTTCTTTTCTGCAATGTACTTCGGACAGTTTCGTTTTCAATGCTCGTCTTCGTTGCAATAGAAACACTTTCCTTTGTCAGCAACTTCTTTGACTTTCTTGCCCTTTTGGGCGGCAGCTTTGTCAGCTCGTTTCCCTTTACCAACCTTCTTCATGTTCTTCTTCCCTTTCAGGTTAGAAGAAGATGAAGCCACTGTTTTTGTTCCAGAGGTCAAACCTCTGTGATAACACCTACTGGCAACATTTGCCTCACCTTTCGATCCCTGAATTTTCATCAAAGATTGAAAGGTCTGGAGTTCATTCAGAAGGGAGGTAAGGTTAAAAGTAAGCTTGTTCATAACAACATTACTTCTAAACTGTAGGAAACTATCTGGAAGGGTTTCCATAATGAAGCTGACTTGGCTCGATTCATCGATGGAAGCACCATTTGACTCCGAGATGATAAAGTGCACCATCATATCCAGGACAAGATCCCGAACAGATGTACCATCTGGCATCCTCGAGTTGAATATGTGATGGAGATCTGATCCCCTTGAGCAGCGGAAACGAGTTTGGATCGTAATTGCTTGATTGTTTTAGTTAGTAACAAAAACTAGTACATTGATAAAACATAACAAACATGGAAATCTAATCTAATTAGGCATGGATTAATTGCATACAAACATGCTTTAGTTTTAACAATTAAACTAAAAGAAGAAGAAGTGTTTCCTTTGTAGATTCGCAGCAACTTCTTGCTCTAAGAAAAGTCCAGTTACTCAGCAACACCAAAAACTCTGTTTTTCTCCAACAGGACATTACCAACAGAGAACACTCTCTATATCTCTGAATGCTTAGACCTCTCCTTTGTGGGAAGGATTCCAACAATTAGAAGGTTTTGGGAATGATAGAGAGTGAGAGAGAGAGAGAGTTATTTCTACTATCAAATTCAATTGATCGATCGATTGAAGTCTTTCCCTTCTCACCAGGAGAAGGACACTTCAGTGGGTAACTTCCCACTCCCTATCGAGGGGAGTTGGGGAGTAGTGGGAACGTGTCCTCCTGACACGTTCCCAATATATAATATATAAATTAATTAACTAATTAATTAATTTTATTAAATTAAATCATGTTTAATTCAAATATAGTATTAATTGAATGATTAAATCACATTTAATCATTTTACCCTTCATACTGTAGTTTAATGTACATCTCATCCACATTAGGTTTTAACCTATAGTTTTAAAATATGAATCTCATTCACATTTGAATTTAATATTTGAACTGTTTCAAATATTTAATTCTCTCATATAAATTAATATGAATCATATTCACATTAAATTTATAATATATAGTTCCAAAACTATATATTATATCGTATCAATATACATTAAGTTTATTCCCTTATGAATTTGAACATTTCAAATTCAAATGATCTAAGAACTCTTTACGAGCTAGAAGGTGGACCTAATGGACCTACAGGTCAGAAGCTCCAACGATACGAGATTATTCGGTTAATCTCATTAACCTCCCAATTAACATTCGATAACTGCGGGAACACTCCACTAAAGTCCCACAACTGCACTCTTCTCACTGCAGATATATTTCTGTGTCTACGAATATTGACCAATAACAGCAAGTCAATCCTTCACGAATGTTCATAACACCAGCTTGGTCAAATTACCGTTTTACCCCTAGGTAACATCTTATGCCTTAAGTACCAGTGCTCCTCTAATGAACAATTTGTTTGTGGTCCTACCAACAAACAGAATCCCTCTCAGGCCAATGAGAGGGTCGGACCCTTTGTTCAAGTCCGGGAGACACCACTTATGGAACATTCCTCTACTTACCCTAGTAGGCGGGAAGGAGTGAATTCCATCTTGCTAAGTTAAGTTTCCAACCGCTCACTCGGTCTTGTCCCCAAGAAGGTAGGCATATTGAGTCGGAGAATCTGCCCACTCTCACCCATACTAGTTAAAGGACAATCCCTCACGAACAGGAGTTCGTAACCTGCTAAGGATTGAGATCAAGTTTCCTAGGTCATCCAAGTGAAATAGAAACCTAACTAGTCAACGGAGTTACAGCTAGAGGTTACTATTTCGTGGTCCGGTCTTATGTAATCTCATTACATAGGAAATACCCACTCACATTTCATCTACACGAACACGTTAGGATCACAGTGTTTGTATCAAATACAAAGTGGGTCACATCCATAGTTTTACCAGGGTAAGGTACCCAAACATTATCCCCTAACTATAGACCCTTTAGGCTTTATTTATCTCGAACCGAGATCCTTTATATGTACACTACATTCAGTTAAAGATTCATTTAACAACCTTGGATGTTTAGTTTATTGGATTTAGGATTTTAATAAAGGCAAACTCGTAGATAACGAATAATAACTCTTTATTGAAATAATAACACTTTATTACATTAATTAAAACATAATTACAAACTACGAGTTTTTGGGCACAAACCCCAACAAACTCCCACTTGAACTAAAACTCTAGTGGGGTATATCATAATCTAAAACAGTGGTTACAAGAGATAGAAATACAATAAACTAGGGCATCCATATACCCCATTACATATCTCCCACTTGCCCTAGATTAGCCTATGTACATATCTCGTAGACCCAGACTTTCCAGATGACCCTCGAACACTTTAACCGTGAGAGTCTCTGTAAACGGATCAACAATATTATGCTCCGAAGCGATCTTTGTGATTGTGACATCTCCTCGTTGCACTATTTCTCGTATCATGTGATACTTCCTCTCGATGTGCTTGCCTCGCTTATGGCTGCGAGGTTCCTTCGAATTGGCTACCGCACAACTGTTGTCACAGTATAAGGTGATGGGAAATTCCATATTTGGAACGACTTCCAAATAAGTAAGGAATTTCCTTAGCCAAACAACCTCCTTAGCTGTTTCACAAGCAGCCACATACTCAGCCTCGATCGTGGAGTCAGCGATACATCCTTGCTTGATGCTTCGCCATATTATAGCTCCCCCGTTAAGGGTGAAAACTGATCCCGATGTGGATTTCCGAGAATCCTTATCGGACTGAAATTAGAATCAGCGTATCCAGTAAGGATCAAGTCCTTAGACCCATACACAAGCGTATAGTCCCTCGTTCTCCTAAGATACTTGAGGATATTTTTAATTGTTGTCCAGTGGTCTAACCATGGATTGGGTGGTACCTCACCGACTATTTCCTTCGCATAACAAATGTCGGCGCCGTGCACAAACATAACATACATTAAGTTACCTCATTTGAGAGGCATATGGAATGCGTCTCATATCGTCAACTTCTTGAGGTGTCTTAGGACACTGTTCCTTAGACAGATGAACTCCATGCCTGAAGGGCAACAAGCCCCTCTTGGAATTCTGCATCGAATATCGATACAACATCTTGTCGATATAAGACGCTTGAGACAGTGCTAGCGTTCTGTTCTTGCGATTCCTGAAGATCTGAATCCCAAGAACATATTGCGCCTCTCCCAAATCTTTATTTGGAATTGGGTGCATGACCAATTCTTTATGTCGATGAAGGTATCCTACATCATTCCCAATGAGTAGGATATCATCCACATAAAGTACTAATAAAGCTACTTTGTCGTTGATGATCCTCTTGTAAACACAAGGCTCATCAACGTTTTGGTCAAAGCGATAAGACTTGATCGCAGTATCAAATCTTATATTCCAAGATCTGGATGCTTGTTTCAACCCATAAATGGATCAATTGAGCTTGCAAACTTTTTGCTCCTGACCTTGGGTTATGAACCCTTCGGGCTGGGACATATAGATGCTTTCGTCAAGATTACCATTCAAAAAGGCAGTCTTGACGTCCATTTGCCAAATTTCATAATCATAAAACACGACTATGGACAAGAGTATCCTTATAGACTTCAGCATAGCAACAGGGAAAAAAGTTTCTTCATAATCAACTCCTTCCCTTTGGGTAAAACCCTTTGCTACAAGTCTAGCCTTAAAGGTCTGTACCTTTCCGGCTGCACCTCTCTTTCTCTTATGATCCATTTACACCCTATGGGTCTAACCCATTCAGGTTGGTCTACAAGTTCCCATACTGAATTGAAGTCCATTGACTTCATTTCAAGGTCCATGGCTTTGATCCATTGGTCCTTGTCTACGTCATTCATTGTCTGTGTATAAGACAATGGATATTCTACGTCGTCATCAGGTATGACGACTTGAGTTTCAGCTAAACCCAAGTAGCGGCCAGGTTGGGAAACAATCCTCCCACTGCGTCGAGGCATTCCCAACGATTGAGAAGGACGAGACTGACTTGAGGTGCTGGCTCCTCCATCAACTCTCGATGAAGGTCCAACTTGATCAACAACTCTTGTTTGTTTATCTGTAGCTTCATCTAGCACTAATTTACTACGGGGTTTATGGTTTCTCATGTGATCTTCCTCCAAGAAAGTGGCGTTTGTCGATACAATCACCTTGTTTTCTTGTGGGTCGTAGAAAAGACCACTTCTCGTTTCTTTGTGATAGCCAACAAATTGGCACAATCTTGAACGAGGTTCCAGTTTCTTTGGGTTTGTCACTAGCACGTGTGCCAGACAACCCCAAATCCTGAAGTGTTGTAAACTAGGTTTACGCCCCTTCCACAACTCAAAAGGTGTTTCTGAAACTCTTTGATGGAACAGTGTTCAAGATTTGAACTGCAGTTTATACTGCGTATCCCAAGAACGAGGCAGGCAAATGAGCATAGCTCATCATAGAACGAACCATGTCCAACAAGGTTCTATTTCTCCTTTCTGACACACCATTTTGTTGTGGTGTATTAGGTGCTGAGAGTTGAGATTTAATTCCATGTTCTATCATATAGTCCTGGAATCTCAAATTCATATACTCTCCACCTCGATCAGATCGAAGTGTTTTAATGGTTTTCCCTAATGCATTCTCTACTTCAACCTTATACTCTTTGAACTTTTAAAGAGCTTCAGACTTATGATGCATTAGGTATAAATAACCATACCTCGAATAATCATCTATGAAAGAGATGAAATATTCATACCCTCCTCGAGCTTTAACATTCACCGGACCACAAAGATCCGAACGTACAAGTTCTAAGGGCTCTATGGCTCTGTAACCTTTTTCAGTAAAAGGTCGCTTGGTCATTTTACCTTCCAAGCAAGATTCGCAAGGAGGTAAAGAATCATCTTCTAACTTATTTAGAAGTCCATTCTTAGAAAGTCTCTCAATCCAGTTGAGATTAATATGATCAAGTCTAAGATGCCATAGATAGGTATTATTATTTGGAGAAATTCTCTGCCTTTTACTTTGAGTATTAACATTTTTAAACATCTCATGATTTAAAATTGCTTTAGTTTGATTCGGTTTAAGTACATACAAGCCATTTTTCAGTTTAGCAGAACAAATATTGACACCTTCTTTTAAATTAACGCTTCATTCAAGAAAAGAAAATACAATAACCAAGTTCTATTAAACAAGAGATAGAAATTAAGTTCCTTTTAATTCTAGGAACTATATACAGTTTTTTTAATAAAATAAATATATCTCCGAAAAACAGCTTGGCATCTCCCATCGCATTTGCAGTGAGAAGACATCTCCTGTTAGATCCCGAAAGGCGTCATCTCACCCTCTTTGAGCTCCTTGAAGGAACTAGTTTCCTGAAACGAACAACAAACATGATTAGTGTCTCCTAAATCAAGTATCCAGGTAAAATCATCATTTTCCACTAAGAAAGTTTCAAGAACAAGTAAATCTAATTTACCTTTCTTCTCTTTGAGCTCAGCAAGGTATTTTGGGCAGTTTCGCTTCCAGTGCCCATCCACGTTACAGTGGAAACATTTTCCTTTATCTGCAACCTTGGCTTTTCCCTTGCCTTTGTCAGCAGCAGGTGCCTTCTTCTTCCCTCCTATCTTCTTCTTTTGGGTCTTCTTAAGCCCAGAAGATGAACCACAGGACTTAGTCCCAGAGGATGAACCCTTCTGGAACCTTCTGGAATGGGCAAATAGATTTGCCTCTCCATCAGCCTGTCCCTTATTCTTCATAAGAGACTGGAAAGTTTGTAGTTCATTAAGGAGAGTAGTCAGGTTATACTCAATCTTGTTCATCACCGCATTGCTGCGGAATTGCATGAAACTCTTCGGAAGAGATTCGAGGATGAACGAGACCTGACTTTGCTCGTCAATGACCGCTCCGTTCATCTCAGGCACGTTGAAGTGGATCATCAGATCGAGAACGTGTTCTCTCATCGATGATCCCTCCTTCATACGGGAGTTATAAACGTATTTGAGGGATTCGGGTCGAATCATTCCAGACGGTTGTCAAAACATATCCTGCAACGATCTCATGATCTCACGAGCTGAGACCATGCCCTCGTGCTTTTTGGCTAGAACTTCAGAAACACTAGCCAAAATGTAGACCTTGGCCTTATCATTAGCCTTGAACCAGCGGTCGTACGCCTCCTTAACAGATTGAGGAGCGTTTCGAGCAGGGACCTGAGGACATTCCTCAGTCAGTACAAACCGTAGGTCGTCAACAACAAGAATCGTATTCAAGTTGGACTTCCACGTAGTAAAATTTTCCCCAGTTAAACGATCGCTTTTTAGTAAGGCTATATATGAGGATGACATGCTGAAAATCCAAAATAGTTCTAATTAGTTAAGCCTTTTAACCCATTTTAAAACCAATCAAATTTAGCAAAATTATTAAAGAACCCTAGTGTTTAAACTAAACTCAATGTTTATATTAAACCTTTAATTTTGCAACGATATATCAAGGGTTTAGAACAAAAGCCTCCATCGGGCAGTCAATCATTCCTCCCCTGAATTGAGACTTTCTCAGCCAATTCTCACTACCAGAACATCTCATGTCCCAATGGTCCTTAGCTACCGTTTGTTTGGTCAAGGACTTGTTAACTACCTTAACTCATCCCGTAAATGTTACCCTACCATTTTAAGATCCAATAGGTCCGAGCCAACAGGCTACTATTAAGAAAGACAACTTTTGACAAATTACCTAAGATACCCTATCCATTTCTTAAGTTCGCAGTGTTTCGATCCCTATAGTCAGGCCCTCCGTAGGATTTGGCTGTTCCAGGATAACCTAGCAGGCGGACTATAGAAATTTCACGGTGCGACCTAATGGAGGAGACCATAGGATACGTTGACACGCGTCCTGCTCCCATTTACTATGGATACTTCCTCATTCACCTTGGTATTGAACCATGCAAACACATCTTTGTAGGAGGACGCCTATTGACGCCACGTAGCTGAGCATGGAACTCACGGTGTGAACTCTTGAGGACGTGAGAGTAAACTTGATGCGAACATCTCGTTTTCTCCCATTGAAGCTCCTAAGATTAGGGTATAAGTTTAACTTAGTCGGATCCTGGCTAAAAGAATCTATCTAAGTCTATGCCTATTATAACTAGGTCTTTTAACCTTATATCTGTGAATAAATATTTTAATTACCTAGATATATAATAGAACTAAGGTTAATTCAACTCAAGCTCAGGATCAGTTCCCAGGTAGGAGGTGTTAGTTAACAAGTCCACTTAAGTACTGACCTTAGACAAAACTTCACCAGTAGAGTTCCCTTATAACCAAAGTCCTAATGTCCTACTATATTTTAAACTATTTAAAATACTATGTAAGAAAAATTTCTAATCCTATTAGAAATTAAAACTTAGGACTAAATTAATTTTAAACAATTTAAAACTAATTCAAATTTTCACCCAAGTTCTTATGTTTGCATGCATTTCTTTATTATAGGTTATGGTTTCTAAAACCCCTTTAATTTATAACTTTTATAAATTTAATAATTAACCTATGATAAAGAAACTATATTATAAATCCAACAATTATTATTCAAATTGGAATTATAAAAAATTCAACTTCTTGAATGAAAAAAAATCACTTAAATAAAATAACATTTATTTTAAACTAAGTAATTTCATGCTTCATGCAATTTATTTTCCATATAATATAATTATAACAATTATAACTAATTACTCATGAAAAATAAATTAATCATGCATCTAACCATATTCATATAACATTTATACAAACAAAAGAATGCATGAACATGCTTATCCTAAGGTGGGCAAAATCTAAATGACATTCATAAAGACATAAAGCTGTAAAACTAAACTAATTTGGCCCCTAAAGTGCAAAATAATAAAAGTACATTAATTACATAAAACCGATCCAAAACACCTTGAACCAGACTTGAACCGCTCGAACCGGACCGAAATTTAACTAAAACCGCTGAACCAGTCTGCAGCGTTGGAATGCCTTCGCGACGTTGCAACGCCCGCTTCATCCGCGCGCGCGCCTACTATCAGGGTGGCGTTGCAATGCTGAGGGGCAGCGTTGCAACGTCGCTGACCCCTCGAACTCCCATGTCGATAGGGATGAACGGCGTTGCAACGCTGCTGCTTCGGCAGTGGCTCTCTTCTTCGAACACAACAACATCAAACAATAAATTCTCCTTCGATTCTCAACTGAAATGTATGAAACTGGTCCCGAACGACTCATGACTCGAATACAGACTCGATAAAGAACTTAATTGCCCAAAACACAGGGGCCTTTACATACAAATTGATCAAATCAAAGTAAACTAAGGCCAAAAAATTCCTAAACTAGTTTACAGCAAACCAAATGTAAATTTCTACCAAATCAATGCAATTTTGCTTCAAACAAAACAATACAAGCATTGCTCTGATACCAATTGATGGAGATCTGATCCCCTTGAGCAGCGGAAACGAGTTTGGATCGTAATTGCTTGATTGTTTTAGTTAGTAACAAAAACTAGTAAATTGATAAAACATAACAAACATGGAAATCTAATCTAATTAGGCATGGATTAATTGCATACAAACATGCTTTAGTTTTAACAATTAAACTAAAAGAAGAAGAAGTGTTACCCTTGTAGATTCGCAGCAACTCCTTGCTCTAAGAAAAATCCAGTGACTCAGCAACACCAAAAACTCTGTTTTTCTCCAACAGGACATTACCAACAGAGAGCACCCTCTATATCTCTGAATGCTTAGATCTCTCCTTTGTGGGAAGGATTCCAACAATTGGAAGGTTTTGGGAATGATAGAGAGTGTGAGAGAGAGAGAGAATTCTTTCTACTATCAAATTCAATTGATCGATCGATTGAAGTCTTTCCCTTCTCACCAGGAGAAGGACACTTCAGTGGGTAACTCCCCACTCCCTATCGAGGGGAGTTAGGGAGTAGTGGAAACGTGTCTTCCTAACACGTTCCCAATTAATAATATATAAATTAATTAACTAATTAATTAATTTCATTAAATTAAATCATGTTTAATTCAAATATAGTATTAATTGAATGATTAAATCACATTTAATCATTTTAAATCACATTTAATCATTTTACCCTTCATACTATAGTTTAATGTACATCTCATCCACATTAGGTTTTAACCTATAGTTTTCAAATATGATCACATTCACATTTGAATTTAATATTTGAACTCTTTCAAATATTTAATTCTCTCATATAAATTAATATGAATCATATTCACATTAAATTTATAATATATAGTTCCAAAACTATATATTATATCGTATCAATATACATTAAGTTTATTCCCTTATGAATTTGAACATTTCAAATTCAAATGATCTAAGAACTCTTTACGAGCTAGAAGGTGGACCTAATGGACCTACAGATCATAAGCTCCAACGATACGAGATTGTTCGGTTAATCTCATTAACCTCCCAATCAACATTCGTTAACTGCGGGAACACTCCACTACAGTCCCACAGCTGCACTCTTCTCAGTGCAGATAAATTTCTGTGTCCACGGATATTGACCAATAACAGCAAGTCAATCCTTCACGAATGTTCGTAACACCAGCTGGGTCAAATTACCGTTTTATCCCTGGGTTACATCTTGTACCTTAAGTACCAGTGCTCCTCTAATGAACAATTTGTTTATGGTCCTACCAACAAACAGAATCCCTCTCGGGCCAATGAGAGGGTCGGGCTCTTTGTTCAAGTCCCGGAGACACCACTTAAGGGAACATTCCTCTACTTACCTTAGTGTGCGGGAAGGAGTGAATTCCATCTTGCTAAGTTAAGTTTTCAGTCGCTCACTCGGTCTTGTCCCTAAGAAGGTAGGCATATTGAGTCTGCGAATCTGGCTACTCTCACCTATACTAGTCAAAGGAAAATCCTCGCATGACAGGAGTTAAGAAACTTGCTCAGGATTGAGATCAAGTTGCCTAGGTCATCCTAGTGAAATACAAACCTAACTAGTCAACGGAGTTACAGCTAGAGGTTACTATTTCGTGGTCCGGTCTTATGTAATCTTATTACATAGGATATCCCCACTCACATGTCATCTACACGAACACACGTTAGGATCAGAGTGTTTGTATCAAATACAAAGTGGGCCACATCCATAGTTTTACCAGGGTAAGGTACCCAAACCTTACCCCTAACTATAGACCCTTTAGGTTGTATCTTGAACCGAGATCCTTTATATATACACTACATTCAGTTAAAGATTCATTTAACAGCCTTGGATGTTTAGTTTATTGGATTTAGCCTTTAAATAAAGGCAAACTCGTAGATAACGAACAATAACTCTTTATTGAAATAATAACACTTTATTACATTAATTAGAACATAATTACAAACTACGAGTTTTAGGGCACAAACCCCAACAATGTGTACTTTAGGGCATTGTGTCAGGCCTGTGTGGACTGTTGTCCAAACATACCCTGCACAGAATCCATGATTTCCTTTGCGGTTATCATACTCTCATGCTTCTTGGCTAATATGTCAGACATACTTGCCAGCATGTAGACCTTGGCCTTATCATTGGCCTTGATCCATCGATCATATGCATCACAAACATTTCGTGACGCATTCGAGCCTGACACCTGAGGACACTCCTCAGTTAGCATAAACTTCAGATCATCCACTACCAATATGGTGTTCAATTTGTTTTTCCATGTCATCATATTCTCTTCAGTTAACTTTTCCACACCCAATAAGGAAATAATAGAGCTAGACATTTTTGCTGAAAATTTACAAACAAACTTGTATAAGTTTCTTGCTATAACTCTAATCCAATCATGTTTTAGCTAATTATCAAATGATTCCTAGGTCATTTATAATTTGCAATGATACTCCAAAGGTTTAGAATGTATGACACCGAAGGGTAATAAAAAACACTCCTCCTCTGGATCAAGACACTCTTGACCAAAACCTAATGCCAGAATAACTCTTATTCCTATAGGCTTTAGTTACCATTGTTCGGTCAGGATACATACACATCTTATGTACCTTGTGAGTGTAACCCTCTGTCTTTAGATCCCAGAGTCCCTATCCAATAAAATCTACCGAAGGGAGGACTAGATTGAAAAACATACTAAGGAAATCTTTATCCCTTTCGGGTGTCTATTATGTTCGATCCCCTATGATCAAGCTCTCCGAAGGGATTGTCTGGTCCAGGCCAAACTAGCAGGCTGACCATAGTGATCTTACGGTGTTAACCGACTGAAGAGACCATAGGTTTTGTTTTCACTAAACCTGCTCCCACTCACTATAAGTACCTTCTCCATTCACCTTGATATTGACTCATACAAACACCATCCGAAGGGGGACGCTCCCGTTTGCGCCACGAGGCCAAGTATGAGTCTCATGGTGTGAACTTCCCGGAGATACGTAGGTGGAAAAATATGTATCATATACACTTTTCCTCCAACTGGATACTCTAGATCTATAGGAATCTTACTTAGGCTAAACCCGACTAATGGTTTTACTTAAAGGTATCAATATAACTCTTATATCGATAATCAATATAACTCTTATATTGATTTTATCCTAAGTTTGCTAATATAACTTTTATATTAAGCCTAGGATTTCTAGTTTATTAACCCTTTAATAAACCCGCTGACGCTACTATGATTTATAAACCCTCTGATTAAATTTCACTCCCAGGTCAGTTCCGGGTAGGGGTGTTAAGTTTCAGTCGACTTAAATAATAGTCTAGACAGAACATTTCTTAGACAGAGTTCCTCTTTTAATCATTGTTTATAAATCAGTTGGTTCTTAATTCTAATCTAATTAGAACTAGATAACCTAAGGTATATTATTTCCAAGTTCTAAACATTTTAAAACTAATAATTAACCTTAGGTGACATGCATACTATGTTATAGTGCTTGATCATTCATCTCATGAATAATAAGACATACATAGTATAATCATCTCATGATATATAATGCATGTCAATGCTATCCATAAATTAATATAACAACTTTATATTAATTAATCATGCAAACTATATAATATAACTCTTTATATTATAAATGATGCATGGAAATGCTTAACCTAAGGTGAGATTTCTAAATTAAAAGCATACATTATGCATGACCATAATTACACAACAATTGCATAATTTAAATAACAAAATTAGACCAATTTTGGCACCCTAAAAATAATTTTAATTAATATAATCTAATTATATTAATTAAAATCAAATAAAATAAATATATTAAATATAGAATATTTTTATAATTAATATATAAATTAATAAATCATTTTTCGCCCGTTGCTCCTTCGCGTGAAACGCTTGTGGCGTTGCAACGCTGATGGCAGCGTTGCAACGCTGCGCCTTGTCCGTTTCTGTCCGTTGGAGCGCGTTGCGAAACGCCTTCCGCGTTGAAACGCTGAAGTCTCCTTCCGCAAGCGCAGCGTTGCAACGCTGCACACAGACAACATGTGGAATCTCCATTACTTGCTCGTTTTCGCTCCGAAGCAACCACCTTGCCTCGATCGACACGGACTTACAGACTCGATTTACAATTAAAATTGCCCAAAACACCTGGCCCTTACATTGAACGATTCAATAAAAAAATTGTAAATCTAAGTGGCAAAATTTAAAACGTCTAAATTGCAAACCGTTCATACATTTCATGCAAAACAGTAAATCCCACCTCGTTCTTGAAAAATCCCGAACGTAAACTAAGAACGCAATTGGGCTCTGATACCAATTAAAGGGAATCGAATCCCGCAGCAGAAGCGATTGTGAATCGTGCGTTCTAAATTACATTACAAGGATTACATTGAAGAACTAAACTATCTAGATTAAGCATATAATATAAGATGGACAACAAGATTTGTACCTTTGAAGAACCTTTCTTCTAGTGCTCCTTCTCCCACGACCACGATCTCAGCGACACGAACCCGGACGTTCACCGACACTACCATCGGATCTTTTTTGTTGTTCTCTAGGTGAGGGAGGAATGTGGGTTCCCTTTAGGTGTGATGAGATGTTGTGAGAGAGTTTGTGTTTTGGAACTTTTCCAACCACACAACAAAAGCTTAGGTTTGGCTTGCTTGACCTAGTTGCATCTCATGCAACTATATATATAAGGAGATAGGGATGGAAATTACCATCCTATCCCTCTTTCATTCTCTCTTTAGTATATAGTTAATATGTGAATCTAATTCACATTAAAACTATATATTATATCAATTATATCACATATAACTGATATGGCATCTCATATATGAAATTGAACACTTCAATTCCATTCCTAACTTTATACCCTCAATAAAACCATGTTGAGCAAACGGAGGAACATAATGAACCTACAGTTCATGAGCTCCAATGATGTGAGATTAACTGATCAAACTCTTTGATCTAGTTAATCAATATTCATTAACTACAAGTCACTCCACTATAGACTTGTAGTTTCACTCTCCTCACTGTAGATTATATTGTGTCCACTGATATAATCATTACCCATGAGTCGACCCTTCACAGGTTTTTCGTAATCACGACTGGGTCAAATTACCATTTTACCCCTGTGATTACCTCTTTGTTCCTTAAGCACCACTGATCCTCTAATGAACAATAAGTCTAAGGTCCTACCATAGACTCATACCCTCATAGAGGGCGGGGCCTCATTGTTCAAGACCTGGAGTCAGTTCTTAAGGGAACAACCTATCTAATTCCTTAGTGTAGGAATGAGTGAATTCCATATTGCACAGTTAAGTCCCCAGGTACCTACGAGATTCTGTCCCTGAGAAGGTAGGCTTATTGAGTCGGCTACAGGCCACTCTCACCCATACTAGTTTATGGACAAACCCTACAAGCAGGAGTACTTAACTTGCTTAGGATTCAGGTCGAGTCACTAATGACCATCTATAAATTATCAGTCTTATCATGTTAACGGTGTTACACTGGTTAGACTAATAATTTGCAGTCTAGTCTTGTATGATCTCTTCATACAGGATGCCCCCACTCACATGTCAACAACATGAATGAGTTGGGTTACCTCATTTATACTAATTACAAAGTGGGTCGCATCCATGGTGTTACCAAAATAAGGTTTCCAACCTTATTCTTATACCATAGACCATTTAGGTTATATTCTTGAACACAATCCAAATAGTGTCCACTACACTGATGTTCAAGATATATTATAACCTTGAGCCTAGTTTATTGGATTTATAAAGCAAGAATATAATTTTATCAAAACAAATAACCCTTTATTTATTTGATCAAAATTACACAAGTTTAGGGCATAAATCCCAGTAACATAGGATTCAGAACAACTCAAACTCCAGAAATGGATAGTGTCTCTTAGGTCCATTCCCAGCTTTGACTTTCGAAATCTGTAGCATTGTTGGGGTCGACCTCTGAAGTCTGAAAATGGCGGGTCACACTTACGAGAATTACTAAGTGTTAGTGAATTCTTGACCAAAGTAACGATAAATAGAATGCTATAGGAATAAGAGTTATTCTGGTATTAACATTTAGTGAAGAATGTCTTAGTTCGATGAAGGAGTGATTGACTGCCCCTCGGTAGCGGTTGCTTTGATTCACTGAAATATTGTTGCAAAAACAATAATGAGATTATGGGTATATTATTACTTCTGTCAAATTCTTAATTAGATGGGTTAGAAGCAATTCACTAATAGAATTCATTCTTTTCAGAATGTCAAGCTCTTTAATCCAATTACTCACCTCCGATAAATTAAACGACAATAACTACGCGACCTGAAAATCGAACTTCAATATGATTCTAGCCATCGATGATCTAAGAGTCGTCTTAACGGACGAATATCCTCTCTCTCCCGGCTCGTCTTCAACCCAAATTGTTCGGGATGCATATGATAGATGGATTAGGGCTAATGATATGGTCTGAGTCTACATCTTGGCTAGCATATCTGATGTGCTAAGTAAGAAACATGAGGGGATGATCACCGCTAAGGATATCATACGTTCATTACAGATGATGTTTGGACAATCGTCCTCGTCGGTCCGTCATGATGCCCTCAAGGGTGTTTATAACTCCCATATGAAGGAGAGGAAAGCTGGGAAGACACAACAAAGTAAATATGATTTTCTCGTTGTAGAAACATGTTTAGTGGAACATGATGATTCCGCTTTGATATTAGATTCAGGAGCCACTAACCATGTGTGTTCTTCTTTTCAGGAAACTAGTTCCTGGAAGCAGCTTGCTCAAGGTGAGATAACTCTCAGAGTTGGAACATGAGAGGTTGTTTCAGCCAGAGCAGTGGGAGCGGTGAAGTTGTTATTTAGATATAGATTCATTTTATTAGAAAATGTACCTTTGGTTCTTTGAATCAAAAGAAATCTTGTATCTATCTCTTGTTTGCTTGAACATATGTATAAAGTATCTTTTGTTCATAATGAAGCGTTCATTTGCAAAAGAGGTGTACAAATATGTTATGCTAAACTTGAAAACAACTTATATGTGTTAAGACCAACAGAGATAAAAGCTATTTTGAACACAGAGATATTTAAAACAGCTGACACTCAAAATTAAAGGCATAAGCTTTCTCCAAGTACCTATCTTTAGCACTTGAGACTAGGCCACATTAATGTCAATAGGATTGGGAGATTGGTTAGGAGTGGACTCCTAAGTAAGTTAGAGGACAACTTTTTACCACCATGTGAGTCCTGTCTTGAGGGAAAAATGACTAAACGAAATTTTTTCTGAAAAAGGTTATAGAGCCAAAGAACCCTTGGAACTCGTGCATTCGGATCTCTGTGGTCCAATGAATGTCAAGGCACGGGGATGGTATGAATACTTCATCAGTTTCATTGATGACTATTCTAGGTATGGTTATGTTTACCTAATACATCATTGATGGAGATCCGATCTCTTTGAGCAGCGAAAACGTGATGGAGATCCGATCTTCCTTAGGTGCGAAGGATCCAACAATTGGAAAATAGGGAATTGAGAGAGAGAGAATTCTTCTGTGTGTTTCAATTCAATTGATTGATTGATCGATGGATTCTGCCCATTTCACCAGGAGAAGGACTTCAGTGGATAACTCCCCACTCCCTATCGAGAAGGAGTTGGGGAGTGGTGGGAACGTGTCCTCCTGACACGTTCCCAATTAATATTATAATAATTAATTAATTAATTAATCAATTATATTAAATTAAATCATATTTAATTCAAATATAATATTAATTAAATGATTAAATAACATTTAATCATTTTACCCTTTATCCTATAGTTTAATGTACATCAAATGCACATTAAATTTTAACCTATAGTTTTCAAATATGAATCACATTCACATTTGAATTTAATATTTGAACTCTTTCAAATATTTAATTCTCTCATACAATTTATATGAATCATATTCACATTAAATTTATAATATATAGTTCCGATACTATATATTATATCGTATCAATATACATTATGTTTATTCCCTTATGAATTTGAACATTTCAAATTCAAATGATCTAAGAACCCTTTACGAGCTAGAAGGTGAACCTAATGGACCTATAGATCAGAAGCTCCAACGATACGAGATTGCTCGGTTAATCTCATTAACCTCCCAATCAACATTCGTTAACTGCGGGAACACTCTACTAAAGTCCCGCAGTTGCACTCTTCTCACTACAGATATATTTCAGTGTCCACGGATATTGACCAATTGTTGGGGTTTGTGCCCTAAAACTCGTAGTTTGTAATTATGTTCTAATTAATGTAATAAAATGTTATTATTTCAATAAAGAGTTATTGTTCATCATTTGCAATATTACGTTTATTTAAACCCTAAATTCAATAAACTAAACATCCAAGGCTGTAAAAATGTATCTTAAACTGAATGTAATGTACATATAAAGGATCTCGGTTCGAGATACAGCCTATAGGGTCTATAGTTAGGGGATAAGGTTTGGGTACCTTACCCTGGTAAAACTATGGATGTGGCCCACTTTGTATATGATACAAACACTGTGATCGTAACGTGTTCGTGTAGATGACATGTGAGTGGGGATATCCTATGTAATGAGATTACATAAGACCAGACCACGAAATAGTAACCTCTAGCTGTAACTCCGTTGACTAGTTAGGTTTGAAAGAGTGTAGATTAAGAAAGCGGAAGCAATTTTGGATCTTGAACACTCTAAGTTGATCAATTTTACGAAATAAAAAACATGCTCAAATCTGGAAAAACAGAGAGTATGAACACATACCTTTGTTGTTCAAAATTCTCCTAATTCGTAGGCAATTTCTTGTCACAAACACTTTGTGGACAACCTCTAGTGTCTTCCCTACTATCCTCAGGCCTTGGAACAGATTATGGGATCTTTGATAGAGAGAATTTTAAGAGAGATGGGAGAAAGGTCTAAAAAACGTGAATTATAAAAATTCTGGTTAATTCCTTTTAATCTAATGGTTTCTTCTTCAATTAAAGAAAACAAAAGCTTCTTCAAGCTAGGAGAAGATGACAGCAAGAAGATGAGAAGGATTAAACAAGAAGGAGGTGCTCAATTTGTGTGAATTTGAAAAAGTAGTAAGCTTGCTCATGCTTTTTCCTTTGGTTCAATTGAAATTCAAAATGAAATTTTGAATTTTCATTTAATTTTAATTCAAAATTAATATAAAAATTAATTTTAAAATAAAAATAAATTTATTAATTTAATTAATTAGTTTTAATTTATTTATTTAATTTAATATCAAATATTAAATTAAATAATTGGACCAATCCCGATTTCTTAAATCGATCGTTTAAACATGAATCCCTATTCATGTTATAAATCGAACAAATATTTAAATCATATTTAAATATTTCCACCTCTTCTTTATTATAGTTTAATTCATAATTAAACTGTGACACGTTAAGTATATCACATATAATTAACGTTTTCTTCCAAAATCGAATTTGAACAATTCAAATTCTTTTCTCTCAAAATGTTACAAGGCTTAGTCCGAGCCAGTAAGGGGACCTAATGGACCTACAGATCATGAGCTCCAACGATTACAAGATTAACCGACCAAACTCTTTAGCCTAGCTAATCAACTTTCTTTAACTATCGGGACACTCCAATAAAGCCTAGTGGTTGCACTCTCCTCACTGTAGATATATTTCTGTCCACTCGATGTAACCATGATTAGTAAATCGATCCTTCACAGGTTGTTCGTAATTACAGCTGGGTCAAAAATACCGTTTTATCCTTGTAATTACTTCTTGTTCCTTAAGTCCCACTAATCCTTTAATGAACGATTGGTTTGTGGTCCAACCAACAAACCGAATCCCTCTCGGGCCAATGAGAGGGGTGGGCCCTTTGTTCAAGACCCGGAGTCAGCACTTAAGGGAACAACCTCCCTACTAATCCCTAAAGCGGGTAGGAGTGAATTCCATCTTGCAGAACTATGTTCCCATCTATCTACCCGGACTTATCCCTGAAATGGGAGGCTTATTGAGTCGGCAATCTCAGACCACTCTCACCCATGCAAATCTAAGGATAATCCGGATAAACAGGAGTTCATAGCACGCTCAGGATTAAGATCAAGTTACCTAGGTCGTCGTATGAATATAGTCAGTTAAGAAATAAACGGAGTTATAAAGTCTAAGTGACTATTTCTCAGTCCAGTCTTATGCAAACTCATTGCATAGGACACCCCCACTCGCATGTCTCCACATGAACGATTCAGGATCACATCGTTTGTATTTTACAAAGTCGGTCGCACACATAGTGTCCCCAGGATAAGGTACCCAGCCCTATCCCTATACTATAGACCGTTCTGGCTATAACTTGAACCTGATCCACTTTTATGTCACACATAAAGTTCAAGTATACATCCTATAGCCAAGGGTTCTTTATTCGATTAGGGTTTGAAAATATACAATTCACTTTATTCAATAACACCTTTACTGAATAAATCTCAATAACAACTTTATTGCAAAATAGAATATACGTTCAGTTTACAATACCACGAGTTTTAGGACATAAAACCCAACAAAACTCCCACTTGGACTAAAACGTCGGTGGAGCCAAACATGTTGAACAAGAAAATTGTCCTACTGAACAACCCGTAGTCCTAGACTCTCTAGGTGTCCCTCAAACATTTTAGCCGTGAGGGGCTTTGTAAACGGATCAACAATGTTGTGCTCCGGAGCAATCTGCATGACGGTCACGTCTCCTCGGGTCACAATCTCCCTGATGAGATGATATTTGCACTCTATATGCTTTTCGTGCTTATGGCTTCTAGGTTCTTTAGAAATTTCCACTGCACCACTATTATCACAATAAAAAGTGATAGACAAATTCATATTTGGAACAACTTCCAAATCAATAAAGAATTTTCTAAGCCATACAGCCTCGTTCGCTGCTTCGCAAGCTGCGACATACTCAGCTTCCATGGTGGAGTCACCGATACAACCTTGCTTTATACTCCTCCATACTATAGCTCCTCCGTTAAGAGTGAAGACTGATCCTGATGTAGATTTTCTCGAATCTACATCAGTCTGAAAATCAGAGTCAGTGTATCCTGCAAGGATCAAATCCTTTGCGCCATACACAAGCATATAGTCCTTCGTTCTCCTAGGATACTTGAGGATATTCTTAACGGCAGGGCAATGATCATATCCAGGATTGGACTGATACCTGCTGACAATTCCCACTGCATAACATATGTCGGGTCGAGTACATAGCATGGCATACATTAGACTATCGACAGCTGATGCATAGGGAATGCGTCTCATATCCTCAACTTCTTGAGGTGTCTTAGGACATTGTTCCTTAGACAGATGAATTCCATTCCTGAAAGGTAATAAACCCTTCTTGGATTTCTGCATCTTATATCTAATCAACATCTTGTCAATATAAGATGCTTGAGACAGCGCTAGCGTTTTGTTCTTGTGATTCCGAACAATTTGGATTCCAAGAACAAACTGAGCCTCTCCCAAATCTTTCATTTGAAATTGGGTCGCAAGCCATTGCTTAATGTCAGTCAGGAATCCTGCATCATTCCCAATGAGTAGGATATCGTCTACGTATAGAACTAAGAAAGCTACAGTAGCATTGACTATCTTCTTGTAGACACAAGGCTCGTCAATATTCTGTTCAAAGCCATAAGATTTGATCGCAGTATCAAATCTTATATTCCAGGATCTAGATGCTTGTTTTAATCCATAGATGGATCGTTTCAGCTTGCAAACCTTTTGCTCTTGACCCTGAACTTTGAACCCCTCTGGTTGATCCATATAGATACTCTCTTCAAGATTGTCATTCAGAAAGGCTGTCTTGACATCAATTTGCCAAATTTCATAATCATAAAACGTAGCAATGGACAAGAGTATTCTAATCGACTTAAGCATGGCAACAGGGGACAAGGTTCTTCATAGTCCACCCCTTCCCACTAGGTATAACCCTTTGCTACAAGTTAAGCTTTAAAGCTTTACACCTTACCGGCTTGATCTTGTTTTCTCTTGTAGATCCACTTGCAACCGATAGGTCTTTCACCATCTGATTGATCTACAAGTTCCCAGACTGAATTGAAGTACATTGACTCTATTTCGAGGTCCATGGTTTTACTCCACTGGTCCTATCTATATCATTCATTACCTGTTTATAGGTCAATGGATCCTCAACACCATCATCAGGTATGAAGACCTGGGCTTCAGTCAAACCCATGTAATGGTCGGGTTGTCTAACATCCCTCCCACTACGTCGAGGTATTTTCAACTCTTGAGAAGGACCAGCTTGATCAACAACTTTTGTTGATTTATCTGTAGCTTTCTTGAAAATTTTGCTCAAGGCAATCCTACTACGAGGTCGATGATCTATCATGTGGTCTTCCTCTAAGAACGTGGCATTTGTCGACACAAGCACCTTGTCCTCTTGAGGATCATAAAACAGACCACCATTCGTTTCCTTGGAATATCCTACGAATAGGCATAATTTTGAACGATGTTCCAGTTTCTTTGGATTGGATACTAGCACATGTGTCGGACATCCCCAAATCCTGAAGTGACGTAAACTACCTTTACGCCCTTTCCATAACTCATGAGGTGTACCAAGTGCTGAGAGTTGGGATACGATTCCATGTTCTATCATATAGTCTTGGAATCTTAAATCCATATACTCTCCTCCTCGATCTGATCGAAGTGTTTTAATCGTTTTACCTAACGAGTTCTCAACCTCTGCCTTATATTCCTCGAACTTTTCAAGGGTTTCGGACTTATGATGCATTAGGTAAAGATAACCATACCTAGAATAATCATCAATGAAACTGATGAAATATTCATACCCTCCCGTGCCTTGACATTCATTGGACCACAAAGATCTCAATGCACGAGTTCCAAGGGTTCTTTGGTCCTATAACCTTTTTCAGAAAAAAGGTCGTTTAGTCATTTTTCCCTCAAGACAGGACTCACATGGTGCTAAGAAGTTATCCTCTAACTGACTTAGGATACCACTCTTAACCAATCTCTCAATCCTATTGAGATTAATGTTACCTAGTCTCAAGTGCCAAAGATAGGTACTTAAAGAAAGCTTCTGCCTTTTATTTTGAGTATCAGCTGTTTTAAACATCTCAGTGTTCAAAATAGCTTTTATCTCTATTGGTCTTAACACATATAAATTGTTTTCAGGTTTAGCAGAACATATTCGTACACCTCTTTTGCAAATGAATGCTTCATTATGATCAAAAGACACTTTATACATATGTTCAAGTAAACAAGAGATAGATACAAGATTTCTTTTGATTCCAGGAACCAAAAGTACATTTTCTAATAAAACGAATCTATCTCTAAATAACAACTTTACTACTCCCACTGCTCTAGCTGAGACAACCTCTCCTGTTCCAACCCTGAGAGTTATCTCACTATCAGCAATTCGGGACCAGTTTCATGCAATTCGGTTGAGAATCGAAGGAGAAATTGAAGAAGGAAGTTGTTGTGTTCGTGACTTTCTGCCACTGCCGAAGCAACAACGTTGCAACGCTACCAGCAGCGTTGCAACGCCGTTCATCAGCGTTGCAACACTAAAGAACGACATCGCAACGCTAGCGCTCCCTATCGACGCGGGCGCCCAAGGGGTCAGCGGCGTTGCAACGCTGCCCCTCAACGTTGCAACACCACCTCGATAGCAGGCGCGCAAAAGGACAAAGCGGGCGTTGCAACGCTCGCATCAGCGTTGCAACGTCGTGGGGCATTCAAGCAGCTGCAGACCGATTCGACTGGGTCAGTGGTTTTGGTCCGGTTCAGGATATTTTTGGATCGGTTTCATGAAATAAAATTAATGTAATTTTATTTTTTGCACTTTAGGGGCCAAATTATTCCGGTTTTACAGTTTTATGTCTTTATGAATGTCATTTAGATTATTCCCACCTTAGGATAAGCATGATCATGCATTTTATTTATATAAATGTTATATGAATTAGGTTAAATGCATGATTAATTTTTTTTTCATGAGTAATTAATTATAATTGTTATGATTAGATTATATGGAAAATAAATTGCATGGAGCATGAAATTACTTAGTTTAAAATAAATGTTATTTTGTTTAAATAATTTTATAATTCAATTAGTTGAATTCCTTTTATAATTTCAATTTGAATATTGATTGTTGGATTTATAATATAGTTTCTTTCATAGGTTAACTATTAAAATTTATAAAAGTTATAAATTGAAGGGGTTTTAGAAACCATAACCTATAATAAACAAATGCATGCAAACATAGGAACTTGGGCTAAAAGATTAATTAGTTTTAAATCGTTTAAAATTAATTTAGACCTAAGTTTCAATTTCTAATAGGATTAGAAATTAGTCTTACGTAGTATTTTAAATAGTTTAAAATATAGTAGCACTTTAGGACTTTGGTTATAAGGGAACTCTACCGCATTTGAAGTTCTCGTCTCAAATTTGAGGGTATTTTAGTCGGCTGCAGTTAACGAAACACCTCCTATCTGGGAACTGACCCGGAACCTGAGTTGAATTAACCTTAGTTCTGTTTTATCTCTATGTAATTAAAATGTTTATTCACCTAGACATAAGGTTTTAAGACCTAGTTATAATAGTTATAATAGGCATAGACTTAGATAGATTCTTTTAGCCAGAATCCAGCTAAGTTAAAATTATACTCTAATTTTAGGAACTTCAGTGGGAGAAAACGAGATGTTTGCATCGAGTTTACTCTCACGTCCTCAAGAGTTCACACCGTGAGTTCCATGCTCGGCTACGTGGCGTCAATAGGGCGTCTCCCTACAGTATGTGTTTGCATGGTTCAATACCAAGGTGAATGAGGGAAGTATCCATAGTAAATGGGAGCAGGACGCGTGTCAACGTATCCTACGGTCTCCTTCATTAGGTCGCACCGTGAGATTTCTATAGTCCGCCTGCTAGGTTGTCTGAAGCACCAAACCCTACGAAAGGGCCCGACTATAGGGATCAGAACACCGCGAACTCCAGAAATGGATAGGGTCTCTTAGGTTGTTTGCCAACAGTTGTCTTTCTTAATAGTAGCCTGTTGGCTCGAGCCTATTGGATCTGAAAATGGTAAGGTCACATTTACGGGATGAGTTAAGTTAGTTAACAAATCCTTGACCAAACAAACGGTAGCTAAGGACCATTGGGACATGAGATGTTCTAGTAGTGAGAATTGGCTGAGAAAGTCTCAATTCAAGGGAGGAATGACTGACCGCCCGACGGAGGCTTTTGTTCTAAACCCTTGAAGTATCGTTGCAAAATTAAAGGTTTAATTTAAATCGTGGGTTTAGTTTAAACACTAGGGTTCTTTAATAATTTTGCTAAATTTGATTGGTTTTTACAATGGGTTAAAAGAGATAACTAATTAGAACTATTTTGGATTTTCAGCATGTCGTCCTCAATAATAGCCTTACTTAAAAGCGACCGTTTAACTGGTGAGAATTTTACTACGTGGAAGTCCAACTTGAATACGATTCTCGTTGTTGACGACCTACGGTTTGTACTTTCTGAGGAATGTCCTCAGATCCACCGCCGTAACGCTCTTCAATGCATAAGGAGGCGACGATCACTGGATCAAGGCCAATGATAAGGCCAAGGTCTACATTTTTGCTAGGGTTTCAAGTTCTCGCCAAAAGCACGAGGGCATGGTCTCACTCGTGAGATCATGAGTTCATTGCAGAAATGTTTGGACAATCTATCGGACAGATTCGACACGTAATCCCTCAAATACGTTTATAACTCCCGTATGAAGGGAGGGTCATCGGTGAGAGAACACGTTCTTGATCCGATGGTCCACTTCAACGTATTTGAGATGAACGGAGCGGTCATTGATGAGCAAAGTCAGGTATCGTTCATCCTGGAGTCTCTTCCGAAGAGTTTTCTGCAATTTCGCAGCAATGCGGTGATGAACAAGATAGAGTATAACCTGACTACTCTCCTTAATGAACTACAAACTTTCCAGTCTCTTATGAAGAATAAGGGACAGGCTGATGGAGAGGCAAATTTGTTTGTCCATTCCAGAAGGTTCCAGAAGGGTTCATCCTCTAGGACTAAGTCTCAGAGCTCATCTTCTCGGGCTTAAGAAGACCCAAAAGAAGAAAATAGGAGAAAGGAAAGGGAAGGTACTCGCCGCTGACAAAGGCAAGGGAAAAGCCAAGGTTGCAGATAAAGGAAAATGTTTCCACTGCAACGTGGATGGGCACTGGAAGCGAAACTGCCCAAAATACCTTGCTGAGCTCAAAGAGAAGAAAGGTAAATCAGATTTACTTGTTCTTGAAACTTGTTTAGTGGAAAATAATGATTTGACCTGTATACTTGATTTAAGAGCCACTAATCACGTTTGCTTTTCATTTCAGGAAACTAGTTCCTTCAAGGAGCTCGAAGAGGGTGAGATGACGCCAGTGGTCGGAACGGGAGACGTCGTCTCACTGCGTGCGATGGGAGATGCCAAGCTATTTTTCGGAGATAGATTTCTTTTATTAAAAAATCTGTATATAGTTCCTAAGCTTAAAAGGAACTTAATCTCTATCTCTTGTTTAATAGAACTTGGATATTGTATTTCTTTTTCAATTAATGAAGCGTTCATTTTGAAAGAAGGTGTCAATATTTGTTCTGCTAAGTTGAAAAATGGCTTGTATGTATTGAAACCGAACAAAACCAAAGCAATTTTAAATCATGAGATGTTTAAAAATGCTAACACTCAAAATAAAAGGCAAAGAATTTCTCCAAATAATAAGACCTATCTATGGCATTTTAGGCTTGGTCATATTAATCTCAACCGAATTGAGAGACTCTCTAAGAATGGACTTCTAAACAAGTTAGATGATTATTCTTTACCGCCTTGCGAGTCTTGCTTGGAAGGTAAAATGACCAAGCGACCTTTTACTGGAAAAGGTTACAGAGCCGTAGAGCCCCTAGAACTTGTGCATTCGAATCTTTGTGGTCCAGCGAATGTCAAAGCTCGAGGATGGTACGAATATTTCATCTCTTTCATAGATGATTATTCGAGGTATAGTTATCTATACCTAATGCATCACAAGTCTGAAGCTCTTGAAAAGTTCAAAGAGTATGAGGCTGAAGTAGAGGATGCATTAGGAAAAACCATTAAAACGCTTTGATCCGATCGAGGTGGAGAGTATATGGATTTGAGATTCCAGGACTATATGATAGAACATGGAATTAAATATCAACTCTCAGCACCTAATACACCACAACAATGTTGGGATTTGTGCCCTAAAACTCGTAGTTTGTAATTATGTTCTAATTAATGTAATAAAGTGTTATTATTTCAATAAAGTGTTATTGTTCGTTATCTACGAGTTTGCCTTTATTTAAACCCTAAATCCAATAAACTAAACATCCAAGGCTGTTAAATGAATCTTTAATCAATGTAATGTACATAAAAAGGATCTCGGTTCGAGATACAAACCTAAAGTGGTCTATAGTTGGGGATAAGGTTTGGGTACCTTACCCTCGTAAAACTATGGATGTGGCCCACTTTGTATTTGATACAAACACTGTGATCCTAACGTGTTCGTGTAGATGACATGTGAGTGGGGATATCCTATGTAATGAGATTACATAAGACCGGACCGCGAAATAGTAACCTCAAGTCAGAACTCGTTGACTAGTTAGGTTTCTATTTCACTAGGATGACCTAGGCAACTTGATCTCAATCTCGAGCAAAGTTACGAACTCCTGCTCACGAGGGATTGTCCTTTGACTAGTATGGGTGAGAGTGGCCAGATTCGCCGACTCAATATGCCTACCTTCTTGGGGACAAGACCGAGTGAGTGGTTGGGAACTTAACTTAGCAAGATGGAATTCACTCCTTCCTGCCTACTAGGGTAAGTAGAGGAATGTTCCCTTAAGTGGTGTCTCCGGGACTTGAACAAAGGGGCCGATCCTCTCATTGGCCCGAGAGGGACTATGTTTGTTTGTAAGACCACAAACAAATTGTTCATTAGAGGAGCACTGGTACTTAAGGCACAAGATGTAACCTAGGGGTAAAACGATAATTTGACCCAATTGGTGTTACGAACATTCGTGAAGGATTGACTTGTTATTGGTCAATATCCATGGACACAGTAAATATATCTGCAGTGTGAGAAGAGTGCGTTTGTGGGACTTTAGTGGAGTGTTCCATGATTAACGAATGTTGATTGGAAGGTTAATGAGATTAAGCGAGCAATCTTGTATCGTTGGAGCTTCGATCCAGAGGTCCATTAGGTTCACCTTCTAGCTCGTAAAGGGTTCTTAGATCATTTGAATTTGAAATGTTCAAATTCATTAGGGAATATATTTAATGTATTTAGATACAATATAATATATAGTTTTTGAACTATATATTATAAATTTAATGTGAACATGATTCATATTAAATTATATGAGAGAATTGAATATTTGAAAGAGTTCAAATATTATATTAAATGTGAATGTGATTCACATTTGCAAACTATAGGATAAAATTTAATGTGCACTGGTTGTACATTAAAACTATAGGTTAAAGGGGTAATGTGATTAAATGAGATTTAATCCAAATTAAATATATGATATTTAATTTATATTATTTTAATATGATTTAAATGAATAATTAAATTTGATTTAATTATATTATTATTATTATTATTATTTTAATAATAAATGAGGGAATGTGTCATCCAGACACGTTCCCCACTACCTCTCCCCTTCTCCCTATCGACAGTTTAACAGGGAGAAGGGGGTTGCTCAATCAAGGATGATCGATCAATTACATTGGGTTTTACAGAAGAAAAAGAATGCTCTCTCTCACACTCTCATTCCCAAAAATTCATCTTCCAATTGTTGGATTACCTTTCCACCAAGGTAGATCTAAGTAGAACTCAGAGGATAGAAGGTTTACCTTGTGGTGTTGTCCAACTGAAGAAAACAGAGAAATTTCTTGGAAGTTCCTGCGTCACTGCATTGTTTGGAGCAAGGAGTTGCTGCAAGCTGAAACTACAAAGGTAATTGTTCCTTCTTTTCTCTTTAGTTTGATTGTTAAACTTAGTATGTTTGTATGCAATTAATCCATGTCTAATAGGATTAGAAATTAATGCTTGTCTTGTATTATTTATCAATGTACTAGTTTTTGTTTCAATTAAAACAATCAAGCAATTAACGATCCCAAACACGTTTCCGCTGCTCAAGGAGATCAGATCTCCATCAAGCAAAATGGTGTGTCAGAAAGGAGAAGTAGAACCTTGTTAGACATGGTTCGTTCTATGATAAGCTATGCTAAATTGCCTGCCTCGTTTTGGGGATACACAGTAGAGACTGCAGTTCAAATCTTGAACAGTGTTCCATCAAAAAGTGTTTCAGAAACACCTTTTGAACTTTGGAAGGGGCATAAACCTAGTTTACAACACTTCAGGATTTGGGGTTGTCCGGCACACGTGCTTGTGACAAATCCAAGAAAACTGGAACCTCGTTCAAGATTGTGCCAATTTGTTGGCTATCCCAAAGAAACGAGAGGTGGGCTTTTCTACGACCCACAAGAAAACAAGGTGATTGTATCGACAAACGCCACGTTCTTGAGGAAGATCACATGAGGAACCACAAACTGCGTAGTAAATTAGTACTAAATGAAGCTACACATGAACAAACAAGAGTTGTTGATCAAGCTGGACCTTCATCAAGAGTTGATGAAAGAGCCAGCACCTCAAGTCAGTCTCGTCCTTCTCAATCGTTGGGAATGTCTCGATGCAGTGGGAGGGTTGTTTCCCAACCTGACCGCTACTTGGGTTTAGCTGAAACTCAAGTTGTCATACCTGATGATGGCGTAAAAGATCCATTGTCTTATAAACAGGCAATGAAAGACGTAGACAATGACCAATGGATCAAAGGCATGAACCTTGAAATGGAGTCAATGGACTTCAATTCAGTATGGGAACTTGTAGACCAACCTGAAGGGGTTAGACCGATATGTCAGTAAATGGATCTATAAGAGAAAGAGAGATGCATTGGAAAGGCATGCACCTTTAAGGCTAGGCTTGTAGCAAAGGGTTTTACCCAAAGAGAAGGAGTAGAGTATGAAGAAACTTTTTCCCCCGTTGCTATACTGAAGTCTATAAGGATACTCTTGTCCATAGTCGCATTTTATGATTATGAAATTTAGCAAATGGACGTCAAGACTGCCTTTTTGAATGGTAATCTTGATGAGAGCATCTGCATGTCTCAGCCCGAAGGGTTCATAGCCCAAGGTCAGGAGCAAAAAGTTTGCAAGCTTAATCGATCCATTTATGGATTGAAACAAGCGTCAAGATCTTGGAATATAAGATTTGATATTGCCATCAAGTCTTACGGCTTTGACCAAAACGTTGATGAGCCTTGTGTTTACAAGAGGATCATCAACGACAAAGTAGCTTTGTTAGTACTTTATGTGGATGATATTCTGCTCATTGGGAATGATGTAGGATACCTTACTGACATAAAGAATTGGCTGGCGAATTTGGGAGAGGCGCAATATGTTCTTGGGATTCAGATCTTCAGGAATCGCAGGAACAAAATGCTAGCACTGTCTCAAGCGTCTTATATCGACAAAATGTTGTCCAGATATTCGATGTAGAATTCCAAGAGAGGCTTATTGCCCTTCAGGCACGGAATTCATCTGTCTAGGGAACACTGTCCTAAGACACCTCAAGAAGTTGAGGATATGAGACATATTCCCTATGCCTCTGCAGTAGGTAGCTTAATGTATGCTATGCTGTGCATGAGGCCAGACATTTGTTATGCAGTGAGAATCGTCAGTAGGTACCAGTCCAATCCATGGTTAGACCACTGGACAACAGTTAAAAATATCCTCAAGTATCTAAGGAGAACGAGGGACTAAAACGCTTCGATCCGATCGAGGTGAAGAGTATATGGATTTGAGATTCCAGGACTATATGATAGAACATGGAATTAAATCTCAACTCTCAGCACCTAATACACCACAGCAATGTTGGGATTTGTGCCCTAAAGCCCGTAATTTGTAATTATGTTCTAATTAATGTAATAAAGTGTTATTATTTCAATAAAGTGTTATTGTTCGTTATCTACGAGTTTGCCTTTATTTAAACCATAAACCCAATAAACTAAACATCCTAGGCTCTTAAATGAATCTCTAACTGTATGTAGTGTACATATAAAGGATCTCGGTTCGAGATACAGCCTAAAGGGTCTATAGTTAGGGGATAAAGTTTGGGTACCTTGCCCTAGTAAAACTATGGATGTGGCCCACTTTGTATTCGATACAAACACTGTGATCCTAATGTGTTCGTGTAGATGACATGTGAGTGGGGATATCTTATGTAATGAGATTACATAAGACCGGACAACGAAATAGTAACCTCTAGTTGTAACTCCGTTGACTAGTTAGGTTTCTATTTCACTTGGATGACCTAGGCAACTTGATCTCAATCCTGAGCAGGTTACGAACTCCTCTTCGCGGGGATTGTCCTTTGACTAGTATGGGTGAGAGTGGCCAAATTCACCGACTCAATATGCCTACCTTCTTGGGGACAAGACCGAGTGAGCGGTTGGGAACTTAACTTAGCAAGATGGAATTCACTCCTTCCCGCCTACTAGGGTAAGTAGAGGAATGTTCCCTTAAGTGGTGTCTCTAGGACTTGAACAAAGGGCCCGACCCACTCATTGGCCCGAGAGGTACTCTGTTTGTTGGTAGGACCACAAACAAATTGTTCATTAGAAGAGCACTGGTACTTAAGGCACATAATGTAACCCATGGGTAAAATTGTAATTTGACCCAGCTGGTGTTACGAACATTCGTGAAGGATTGACTTGTTGTTATTGGTCAATATCCATGGACACAGGAATATATATGCAGTGAGAAGAGTGCAGCTGTGGGACTTTAGTGGAGTGTTCCCGCAGTTAACGAATGTTGATTGGGAGGTTAATGAGATTAACCGAGCAATCTCGTATCGTTGGAGCTTCTTATCTGTAGGTCCATTAGGTCCACCTTCTAGCTTGTAAAGGGTTCTTAGATCATTTGAATTTGAAATGTTCAAATTCATTAGGGAATATATTTAATGTATTTAGATACGATATAATATATAGTTTTTGAACTATATATTATAAATTTAATGTGAATATGATTCATATTAAATTATATGAGAGAATTGAATATTTGAAAGAGTTCAAATATTATATTAAATGTGAATGTGATTCACATTTGCAAACTATAAGATAAAATTTAATGTTCACTGGATGTACATTAAAACTATAGGTTAAAGGGGTAATATGGTTAAATGAGATTTAATCCCAATTAAATAATTGATATTTTATATGTATTATTTAAATATGATTTAAATGAATAATTAAATTTTATTTAATTATATTACTATTATTATTATTATTTTAATAATAAAATGAGGGAACGTGTCATCCAGACACGTTCCCCACTACCCCTCCCCGTCTCCCTATCGACAGTTTAACAGGGAGAAGGGGGTTGCTCATTGGGATGATCAATCGATCAATTCGTGGTAAGACTGTAAGAATTCTCTCTCTCTCTCAATTCTAGAATTCCCAAAACCTTCCAATTGTTGGAATCCTTCCCACAAAGGATTTTGTTCTAAGAACTCAGATATATAGAAAGTTTTCTCTGTTGGTGGTGTCCTACATGGAAATACAGAGGAGTGCCTGTGTTGCTGCTTTGCTGATTTCTTTAGCAGCAAGGAGTTGTTCTACGAATCTACAAACGTATTCTTCTTCCCTTTAGTTTAATTGTTAAACTTAACATATGTTTGCATGTATGCAATTAATTAATGTCTAATAGGATTAGAATTTCATGCTTGTTGTGTATTTTTTGTCAACGTACCATTTTTTTTTGTTTTAATCAAAACAATCAAGCAATTACGATCCCAAACACGTTTCCGCTGCTCAAGGAGATTAGATCTCCATCACTGTGGTTCATCTTCTGGGCTTAAGAAGACCCAAAAGAAGAAGATAGAAGGGAAAGGGAAGGAACCTGCTGCTGATAAGGGCAAGGGAAAAGCCAAGGTTGCAGACAAAGGAAAATATTTTCACTGCAACGTGGGTGGGCACTGGAATCGAAACTGCCCAAAATACCTTGCTGAGCTCAAAGAGAAGAGAGGTAAATTAGATTTACTTGTTCTTGAAACTTGCTTAGTTGAAAATGATGATTTTACCTGGATACTTAATTCAGGAGCCATTAATCACGTTTTCTCTTCGTTTCAGGAAACTAGTTCCTTCAAGGAGCTCGAAGAGGGTGAGATAACGCTCGTGGTCGAAGCGGAGACGTGCGTCTCACTTCAAGTGATGGGAGATGCCAAGTCATTTTCGAGAGATAGATTTCTTTTATTAAAAAATCTGTATATAGTTCCTAAGATTAAGAGGAACTTAATTTCTATCTCTTGTTTAAAAGAACTTGGATATTGTATTTCCTTTTTATTAAATGAAGCGTTCATTTTAAAAGAGGCTATCAATATTTGTTCTGCTAAATTGAAAAACGGATTGTATGTACTTAAACCGAATCAAACTAAAGCAATTTTAAATCATGAGATGTTTAAAACTGGAAATACTTAAAGTAAAAGGCAAAGAATTTCTCAACATAATACCTATCTATGGCATCTTAGACTTGGACATATAAATCTCAACCGGATTGAGAGATTATCTAAGAATGGACTTCTAAACAAGTTAGAAGATGATTCTTTACCTCCTTGCGAATCCTGCTTGGAAGGTAAAATGACCAAGCGACCTTTTACTAGAAAAGGTTACAGAGCCATAGAGCCCTTAGAACTTATACATTCGGATCTTTGTGGTCTGGTGAATGTTAAAGCTCGAGGAGGGTTCGAATATTTCATCTCTTTCATAGATGATTATTCGAGATATGGTTATCTATACCTAATGCATCACAAGTATGAGGCTCTTGAAAAGTTCAAAGAGTATAAGGCTGAAGTAGAGAATGCATTAGGGAAAACCATTAAAACACTTCGATCCGATCGAGGTGGAGAGTATATGGATTTGAGATTCTAGGACTATATGATAGAACATGGAATTAAATCTCAACTCTCAGCACCTAATACACCACAACAAAATGGTGTGTCAGAAAGGAGAAATAGAACCGTGTTGGACATGGTTCGTTCTATGATGAGCTATGCTCAATTGCCTGCCTCGTTTTGGGGATACGCAGTAGAGACTGTAGTTCAAATCTTAAACACTGCTCCATCAAAGAGTGTTTCAGAAACACCTTTTGAATTGTGGAAAGGGCGTAAACCTAGTTTACAACACTTCAGGATTTGAGGTTGTCCGACACACGTGCTAGTGACAAACCCAAAGAAATTGGAAGCTCGTTCAAGATTATACCAATTTGTTGGCTATCCCAAACAAACGAGAGGTGGTCTTTTCTACGACCCACAAGAAAACAAGGTAATTGTATCGACAAACACCACTTTCTTGGAGGAAGATCACATGAGGAACCACAAACTGCGTAGTAAATTAGTGCTAAATGAAGCTACAGATGATCCAACAAAAGTTGTTGATCAAGCTGGACCTTCATCAAGAGTTGATGGAGGAGCCAGCACCTCAAGTCAGTCTCGTCTTTCTCAATCGTTGGGAATGCCTCTACGCAGTGGGAGGGTTGTTTTCCAACCTGGCCGCTACTTGGGTTTGGCTGAAACTCAAGTCGTCATACCTGATGACGGCGTAGAATATCCATTGTCTTATAAACAGGCAATGAATGACGTAGAAAAGGACCAATGGAGCAAAGCCATGGACCTTGAAATGGAGTCAATGGACTTCAATTCAGTATCGGAACTTGTAGACCAACCTGAAGGGGTTAGACCCATAGGGTGTAAATGGATCTATAAGAGAAAGAGAGATGCAGCCGGAAAGGTATAGACCTTTAAGGCTAGACTTGTAGCAAAGGGTTTTACCCAAAGGGAAGGAGTAGACTATGAAGAAACTTTTTCCCCTGTTGCTATGCTGAAGTCTATAAGGATACTCTTGTCCATAACCGCATTTTATGATTATGAAATTTGGCAAATGGACGTCAAGACTACCTTTTTGAATGGTAATCTTGACGAGAGCATCTACATGTCTCAGCCCGAAGGGTTCATAGCCAAGGCCTGGAGCAAAAAGTTTGCAAGCTTAATCGATCCATTTATGGATTGAAACAAGCGTCAAGATCTTGTAATATAAGATTTGATACTGCGATCAAGTCTTACGGCTTTGACCAAAACGTTGATGAGCCTTGTGTTTACGAGAGGATCATCAACGACAAAGTAGCTTTCTTAGTACTTTATGTGGATGATATCCTACTCATTGGGAATGATGTAGGATACCTTACTGACATAAAGATTTGGCTGGCGACCCAATTTCAAATGAAAGATTTGGGAGAGGCGCAATATGTTCTTGGGATTCAGATATTCAGGAATCGCAAGAACAAATCGCTAGCTCTATCTCAAGCCACTTATATCCACAAAATATTATTCCGATATTCGATGTAGAATTCCAAGAGGGGCTTGTTACCCTTCAGGCATGGAGTTCATCTGTCTAAGGAACAATGTCTTAAGTCACCTCAAGAACTTGAGGATATGTGACGTATTCCCTATGCCTCTACAGTAGGTAGCTTAATGTATGCTATGCTGTGCACGAGGCCAAACATTTTTTATGCAGTGGGAATAGTCAGTAGGTACCAATCCAATCTTGGGTTAGACAACTGGACAACAGTTAAAAATACCCTCAAGTATCTTAGAAGAACGAGAGACTATACGCTTGTGTATGGGACTAAGGATTTGATCCTTACTAGATACACTGATTCTAATTTTCAGACCGATAAGGATTCTCGAAAATCCACATCGGGATAAGTTTTTACCCTTAACGGGGGAGCTATAGTATGGCGAAGAATCAAGCAAGGATGCATCACTGACTCCACGATGGAGGCAGAGTATGTCGCTGCTTGTGAAGCAGCTAAGGAGGCTCTTTGGCTAAGGAAATTCCTTACTGATTTGGAAGTTGTTCCAAATATGGAATTTCCCATCACCTTATACTGTGACAGCAGTGCTCGTAGCCATAAGCGAGGTAAGCACATCGAGAGGAAGTATCACCTGATACGGGAAATAGTGCAATGAGGAGATGTGACAGTCACGAAGATTGCTTCGGAGCACAACATTGTTGATCCGTTTACAAAGATTCTCACGGCTAAAGTGTTCGAGGGTCATCTGGAAGTCTAGGTCTACGAGACATGTACATAGGCTAATCTAGGGCAAGTGGGAGATATGTAATGGGTATATGGATGCCCTAGTTTATTGTATTTCTATCTCTGTAACCACTGTTTTAGATTATGATGCACCCCACTAGAGTTTTAGTTCAAGTGGGAGTTTGTTGGGGTTTGTGCCCTAAAACTCGTAGTTTGTAATTATGTTCTAATTATGTAATAAAGTGTTATTATTTCAATAAAGAGTTGAGTGGGGATATCCTACGTAATGAGATCACATAAGACCAGACCACGAAATAGTAACCTCTAGTTGTAACTCCGTTGACTAGTTAGGTTTCTATTTCACTAGGATGACCTAGGCAATTTGATCTCAATCCTGAGCAGGTTACAAACTCCTGTTCGCGAGGGATTGTCCTTTGACTAGTATGGGTGAGAGTGGCAAAATTCGTCGACTCAATATGCCTACCTTCTTGGGGACAAGATCGAGTGAGCAACTGGGAACTTTACTTAGCAAGATGGAATTCACTCCTTCCCGCCTTCTAGGGTAAGTAGAGGAATGTTCCCTTAAGTGGTGTGTTCGGGACTTGACCAAAGGGCCCGACCCTCTCTTTGGCCCGAGAGGGACTCTCTTTGTTTGTAGGACCACAAACAAATTGTTCATTAGAGGAGCACTAGTACTTAAGGTACAAGATGTAACCAAGGAGTAAAATGGTAATTTGACCCAGCTGTTGTTACGAACATTCGTGAAGGATTGACTTCCTGTTATTGGTCAATATCCGTGGACACAGAAATATATCTGTAGTGAGAAGAGTGCAGCTGCCGGACTTTAGTGGAGTGTTCCCGCAGTTAACGAATGTTGATTGGGAGGTTAATAAGATTAATCGAGCAATCTCGTATCGTTGGAGCTTCTGATCTATAGGTATATTTGGTCCACCTTCTAGCTCGTAAAGGGTTCTTAGATCATTTGAATTTGAAATGTTCAAATTCATAAGGGAATAAATTTAATGTATATAGATACGATATAATATATAGTTTTCGAACTATATATTATAAATTAATGTGAATATGATTCATATTAAATTATATGAGAGAATTAAATATTTGAAAGAGTTCAAATATTAAATTCAAATATGAATGTGATTCATATTTGAAAACTATAGGTTAAAATCTAATGTGCATTTGATGTGCATTAAACTATAGATTAAGGGGTAAAATGATTAAATAAGATTTAATCATTTAGTATTTAATTAAATGAATTAATTATTATATTAATTAATTAGGGAATGTGTCATAATGACACGTTCCCACCACTCCCCAACTCCCCCTCGATAGGGAGTGGGGAGTTACCCACTGAAGTCCTTCTCGTGGTGAGAAGGGCAGGATCGATCGATGATTATTCAATCGATATAATACACTTCAGAAGAAAATTCTCTCTCTCTCACTCTGTGAATTCCCAAAACATTGTTCCAATTGTTGTAATTCCTTCCAACAAAGGAATTGGTCTAACCACTAAGAGAATAGAAGGTTCTCCAAGTGGTTGTGCTCTTACTGGAGAAAAACAGAGAAGTCTCTATTCTGTTGTGTTGCTGTAAAGGTTGGAGCAAGGAGTTGCTGAGGAAAATCTACAAAGGTATTCTTTCTTCCTTTTAGTTTAATTGTTAAACTAAGCATGTTTTCATGTTTTACTCCATGTCTAATTAGATTAGTTTTTTGTATGCTTATTCTGTTTTTCATCAATGTACTCGTTTTTGTTTTTCAACCAAAACAAGCTTGCAAATTACGATTCCAAACTCGTTTCCGCTGCTCAAGGAGATCAGATCTCCATCACCAATAACAGCAAGTCATTCCTTCATGAATGTTCGTAACGCCAGCTAGGTCAAATTACCGTTTTACCCCTGGGTTACATCTTGTACCTTAAGTACTAGTGCTCCTCTAATGAACAATTTGTTTGTGGTCCTACCAACAAACAGAGTCCCTCTCGGGCCAATGAGAGGGTCGGGCCCTTTGTTCAAGTCCCGAAGACACCACTTAAGGGAACATTCCTCTACTTACCCCAGTAGGCGGGAAGGAGTGAATCCCATCTTGCTAAGTTAAGTTCCCAGCCACTCACTTGGTCTTGTCCCCAAGAGGGTAGGCATATTGAGTCGGCGAATCTGGCCACTCTCACCCATACTAGTCAAAGGATAATCCCTCGCAAACAGGAGTTCGTAACCTGCTCAGGATTGAGATCAAGTTGCCTAGGTCATCATAGTGAAATAGAAACCTAACTAGTCAACGGAGTTACATCTAGTGGTTACTATTTCGCGGTCCGGTGTTATGTAATCTCACATCCCCACTCACATGTCATCTACACGAACACGTTAGGATCACAGTGTTTGTATCATTTTCAAAGTGGGCCACATCCATAGTCTTACTAGGGTAAGGTACCCAAACCTTATCCCCTAACTATAGACCCTTTAGGCTATATCTCGAACCGAGATCCTTTATATGTACATTACATTCAATTAAAGATACATTTAACAGCCTTGGATGTTTAGTTTATTGGATTTAGGTTTTAAATAAAGGCAAATTCGTAGATAATGAACAATAACTCTTTATTGAAATAATAACACTTTATTACATTAATTAGAACATAATTACAAACTACGAGTTTTAGGGCACAAACCCTAACAATCATAAGTCCGAAACTCTTAAAAAGTTCAAGGACTATAACGCAGAGGTTGAGAACTCGTTAGGTAAAACGATTAAAACACTTCGATCTGATCGAGGTGGAGAGATCGAGGTGGAGAGTATATGAATTTGAGATTCCAAGACTATATGATAGAACATGGAATCGTATCCCAACTCTCAACGCCCGGTACCCCTTAACAGAATGGTGTATATAAAAAAAGAAATAGAACCCTGTTAGACATGGTTCGATCTATGATGAGCTATGCTCAGCTGCCTAGTTTGTTTTGGCGATATGCAGTAGAAGTTGTTGCATATATTTTGAACATGGTTCCCTCTAAGAGTGTTTCAGAAACACCCTATGAGTTATGAAAGGGCGTAAAGGTAGTTTACGTCACTTTAGGATTTGAGGATGTCCGACACATGTGCTGGTGTCTGGTCTAAAGAAACTGGAACATCGTTCAAAATTATGCCTATTCGTAGGATACTCTAAGGAAACGAAAGGTGGTTTGTTTTATGATCCTCAAGAGGACAAGGTGCTTGTGTCGACAAATGCCACGTTCTTAGAGGAAGACCACATGAGAGATCATCGACCTCGTAGTAGGATTGTCTTGAGCGAAATTTTCAAGAAAGCTACTGATAAATCAACAAAAGTTGTTGATCAAGTTGGTCCTTCTCAAGAGTTGAGAATACCTCGACGTAGTGGGAGGGATGTTAGACAACCCGACCATTACATGGGTTTGACTGAAGCCCAGGTCTTCATACCTGATGATGGTGTTGAGGATTCATTAACCTATAAACAGGTAATGAATGATATAGATAAGGACAAGTGGAGTAAAACCATGGACCTCGAAATAGAGTCAATGTACTTCAATTCAGTCTGGGAACTTGTAGATCAAACAGATGGTGAAAGACCTATCGGTTGCAAGTGGATCTACAAGAGAAAACGAGATCAAGCCGGTAAGGTGTAAAGCATTAAAGCTTAACTTGTAGCAAAGGGTTATACCTAGCGGGAAGGGGTGGACTATGAAGAACCTTCCCCCCTGTTGCCATGCTTAAGTCGATTAGAATACTCTTATCCATTACCACGTTTTATGATTATGAAATTTGGCAAATGGATTTCAAGACAGCCTTTCTGAATGGCAATCTTGAAGAGAGTGTCTATATGGATCAACAAGAGGGGTTCATAGTTCAGGGTCAAGAGCAAAAGGTTTGCAAGCTTAAACGATCCATCTATGTATTGAAACAAGCATCTAGATCCTGGAATATAAGATTTGATACTGCGATCAAATCTTATGGCTTTAAAGAAAATATTGATGAGCCTTGTGTCTACAAGAAGATAATCAATACCACTGTAGCTTTCTTATTTCTATACGTAGACGATATCCTGCTTATTGGGAATGATGTAGGATTCCTGACTGGCGTTAAGCAATGGCTAGCGAACCAATTCCAAATGAAAGATTTGGGAGACTCAGTTTTTTCTTGGAATCCAAATTGTTCGGAATCGCAAGAACAAAACGCTAGCACTGGCTCAGGCATTTTATATTGACAAGATGTTGATTAGATATAAGATGCAGAATTCCAAGAAGGGGTTATTACCTTTCAGGCATGAAATTCATTTGTCGAAGGAATAGTGTCCTAAGACACCTCAAGAAGTTGAGGATATGAGACGCATTCCCTATGCATCAGCTGTCGGTAGTCTGATGGATGCCATGCTATGTACTTGACCCTACATTTGTTATGCAGTGGAAATTGTCAGTATGTATAAGTACAATCGAGGATATGATCATTGGACTGCTGTTAAGAACATCCTCAAGTATCTTAGGAAAACGAGGGACTATATGCTTGTGTATGGCACAAATGATTTGATCTTTGCATGATACACTGACTCTGATTTTCAGACTGATGTAGATTCGACGAAATCCACATCGGGATCAGTCTTCACTCTTAACGGAGGAGCTATAGTATGGAGGAGTATAAAGCAAGGTTGTATTGTTGACTCCACCATGGAGGCTAAGTACGTCGCAACCTGCGAAGCAGCGAAGGAGGTGTTATGGCTTAGGAAATTCTTTACTGATTTGGAAGTTGTTCCGAATATGAATTTGCCTATCACCCTTTATTGTGATAATAATGGTGCAGTGGAAAATTCTAAAGAACATAGAAGCAATAAGCGCGGAAAGCATATTGAGCGCAAATATCATCTCATGAGGGAGATTCTGACCCGAGGAGATGTGATCGTCACCCAGATCACTTTGAAGCACAACATTGTTGATCCGTTTACAAAGCCCCACACGACTAAAGTGTTTGAGAGACACCTAGAGAGCCTAGGACTACGGGTTGTACAGTAGGGCAATTTTCTTACTCAACATGTTTGACTCCACTGACATTTTAGTCCAAGTGGGAGTTTGTTAGGTTTTATGTCCTAAAACTCATGGTTTTGTAAACTGAATGTATATTCTATTTTGCAATAAAGTTGTTATTGAGATTTATTCAGTAAAGGTGTTATTGAATAAAGTGAATTGTATATTTTGAAACCCTAATCCAATAAAGAACCTATGGCTATAGGATGTATACTTGAACTTTATGTGTGACATAAAAGTGGATCAAGTTCAAGTTATAGCCAGAACGGTCTATAGTGTAGGGATAGGGTATGGTACCTTATCCTGGGGACAGTATAGATGGACCCACTTTTTAAAGTACAAACGATGTGATCCGGAATCGTTCATGTTGAGACATGCGAGTGGAGGCGTCCTATGCAATGAGTTTGCAGACGTGACCGAGAAGTAGTCATTTAGGCTTTATAACTCCATTTACTGTCTTAACTGACTATATCCATACGATGACCTAGGTAACTCGATCTTAATCCTGAGCTTGCCATGAACTCCTGTTTATTCTGATTATCCTTAGATTTTCATGGGTGAGAGTGGCCTGAGATTGCCGACTCAATAAGCCTCCCATTTCAGGGATAAGGCCGGATAGATAGCTGTGAACATAGTTCTGCAAGATGAAATTCACTCCTACCCGCTTTAGGGATTAGTAGAGAGGTTGTTCCCTTAAGTGCTGACTCCAGGTCTTGAACAAAGGGCCCACCCCTCTCATTGGCCCGAGAGGGATTCTGTTTATTGGTTGGACCACAAACCAATTGTTCATTAGAGGATCAGTGGGACTGAAGGAACAAGAAGTAATTACAATGGTAAAACGATAATTTTGACCCAGCTGTAATAACGAACGACCTGTGAAGGATCGACTTACTAATCATGGTTATATCGAGTGGATAGAAATATATCTACAGTGAGGAGAGTGCAACCATTGGGCTTTAGTGGAGTGTCCCAGTTGTTAATGGATGTTGATTAGCTAGGCTAAAGAGTTTGGTCGGTTAATCTCGTATCGTTGGAGCTCATGATCTGTAGGTCCATTAGGTCCCATTACTAACTCGGACTAAGCCTTGTAACAATTTGAGAGAAAAGAATTTGAATTGATCAAATTCGATTTTGGGAGAGAGCGTTAATTATATGCGATATATTTAACGTTTCACTGTTTAATTAAGAAATAAACTATGATAAAGAAGAGGTGGACATATTTAAATATGATTTAAATATTAGTTCGGTTTATAACATGAATAGAGATTCATGTTCAAACAGTCAATTTAAGAAATCGGGATTAGTCAAATTATTTAATTTGATATTTGATATTAAATTAAATAATTATTTAAAATTAATTAATTAAATTAATAAATTTATTTTAATTTAAAATTTATTTTATATTAATTTTTAATTAAAATTAAATGAAAATTCAAATACATTTTTGAATTCAAAATGGACCAAATGCATAAAAGGGTGAATGACAAACAATATTGTAAATAATAGGGGCAATATCGTAAATAACGAACAATAACTCTTTATTGAAATAATAACACTTTATTACAATAATTAGAACATAATTACAAACTACGAGTTTTAGGACACAAACCCCAATAAACTCCCATTTGAACTAAAACTCTAGTGGGGTACATTACAATCTAAAACAGTGGGTACAGAGATACAAATACAATAAACGAGGGCATCCATATACCCCATTACATATATACCATATCTCCCACTTGCCCTAGATTAGCCTATGTACATATCTCGTAGACCTAGACTTTCTAGATGACCCTCGAACACTTTAGCCGTGAGAGTCTTTATAAACGGATCAACAATGTTGTGCTCTGAAGTGATCTTCGTGACCGTCACATCTCCTCGTTGCACTATTTCTCGTATCAGGTGATACTTCTTCTCGATGTGCTCGCCTCGCTTATGGTTGCGAGGTTCCTTCGAATTGGCTACCGCACCACTGTTGTCACAGTATAAGGTGATGGGAAATTTCATATTTGGAACAACTTCCAAATCAGTAAGGAATTTCCTTAGTCAAACAACCTCTTTAGCTGCTTCACAAGCAGCGACATACTCAGCCTCCATCGTAGAGTAAGCGATGCATCCTTGCTTGATGCTTCGCCATACTATAGCTCCCCGTTAATGGTGAAAACTGATCCCGATGTGGATTTCCTAGAATCCTTATCAATCTGAAAATCATAATCAGTGTATCCAATAAGGATCAAATCCTTAATCCCATACACAAGCGTATAGTCCTTCGTTCTCCTATGATACTTGAGGATGTTTTTAACTGCGGTCCAGTGGTCTAACCCTAGATTGGATTGGTACCTACTGACTATTCCCATTGCATAACAAATGTCTAGCCTCGTGCACAACATAACATACATTAAGCTACCTACTGCAGAGGCATAGGGAATACGTCTCATATCCTAAACCTCTTGAGGTGTCTTAGGACACTGTTCCTTAGACAGATGAACTCCATGCCTGAAGGGTAATAAGCCCTCTTGAAATTCTGCTTCGAATATCCGGCTAATATTTTGTCGATATAAGATGCTTGAGACAGAGCTAACGTTCTACTATTGCGATTCCTGAAAATCTGAATCCCAAGAACATATTGCGCCTCTCCAAATTTTTCATTTGGAATTGGGTCGCCAACAAATTCTTTATGTCAGTAAGGTATCGTACATAAAGTACTAAAAAAGCTACTTTGTCGTTGATGATCCTCTTGTAAACACAAGGCTCATCAACGTTTTGTTCAAAACCATAAGACTTGATCGCAGTATCAAATCTTATGTTCCAAGATCTGAATGCTTGTTTGAACCCATAAATGGATCGATTGAGCTTGCAATCTTTTTGCTCCTGACCTTGGGTTATGAACCCTTCAGGGTTAGACATATAGATGCTCTCGTCAAGATTACAATTCAAAAAGGCAGTCTTGACGTCCATTTGTCAAATCTCATAATCATAAAATGCGGCTATGGACAAGAGTATCCTGATAGACTTAAGCATAGCAACAGGGCAAAAAGTTTCCTCATAGTCAACCCCTTCCCTTTGGGTAAAACCCTTTGCTACAAGTCTAGCCTTAAAGGTCTGTACCTTTCCGGCTGCATCTTTCTTTCTCTTGTAGATCCATTTGCACCCTATGGGTCTTATTCCTTTAGGTTGGTCTACAAGTTCCCATACTGAATTGAAGTTCATTGACTCCGTTTCAAGGTCCATGGCTTTGATCCATTGGTCCTTGTCTACGTCATTCATTGTCTGTCTATAAGACAATGGATCTTCTACGCTGCCATCAGGTAGGACGACTTGAGTTTCAGCTAAACCCAAGTAGCGGTCAGGTTGGGTAACAACCCTCCCACTGCGTCGAGGCATTCCCAACGATTGAGAAGGACGAGACTGACTTGATGTGTTGGCTTCTTCATCAACACTTGATGAAGGTCCTGTTTGATCAACAACTCTTGTTGGTTCAGTTGTAGTTTCATTTAGTACTAGTTTACTACGTGGTTTATGGTTCCTCATGTGATCTTCTACCAAGAAAGTGGTGTTTATCGATACAATCACCTTGTTTTCTTGTGGGTCGTAGAAAAGACCACCTCTCGTTTCTTTGGGATAGCAAACAAATTGGCATGATCTTGAATGAGGTTCCAGTTTCTTTGGGTTTGTCACCAGCACGTGTGCCCGACAACCCCAATAACAGCAAGTCAATCCTTCACGAATGTTCGTAGCACCATCTTGGTCAAATTACCGTTTTACCCCTGGGTTACATCTTGTACCTTAAGTACCAGTGCTCCTCTAATGAACAATTTGTTTGTGGTCCTACCAACAAACAGAAGTCCCTCTTGGGCCAATGAGAGGGTCGGGCCTTTTATTCAAGTCCCGAAGATACCACTTAAGGGAACATTCATCTACTTACCCTAGTAGGCGGGAAGGAGTGAATTCCATCTTGCTAGGCTAAGTCCTCAGCTACTCACTCGATCTTGTCCCCAAGAAGGTATGCATATTGAGTTGGCAAATCTGGCCACTCTCAACCATATTAGTCAAAGGACAATCCCTCGCAAACAGGAGTTCGTAACCCGCTCAGGATTGAGATCATGTTGCCTAGGTCATCCTAGTGAAATAAAAACCTAACTAGTCAACGGAGTTACATCTAGTAGTTACTATTTCGCGGTTCGATCTTATGTAATCTCATTACATAGGATATCCCCACTCACATGTCATTTACACGAACACGTTAGGATCACAGTGTTTGTATCATATACAAAGTGGGCCACATCCATAGTTTTACCAGGGTAAGGTACCCAAACCTTATCCCCTTACTATAGACCCTTTAGGTTGTATCTTGAACCGTGATCCTTTATATGTACACTACATTCAATTAAAGATACATTTTACAGCCTTAGATGTTTAGTTTATTGGTTTTTGGGTTAAAACAGGAGTAATATCGTAAATAACGAACAATAACTCTTTATTGAATAATAACACTTTATTACAATAATTAGAACATAATTACAAACTACGAGTTTTAGCGCACAAACCCCAACATTCGCATGTGAAAAATAGTGCTCATTCACTAGTGCATTAATTTCCTGTAAAAATTCAAAATTAGCAATACTAAATACACTAGGATTAGGTGTACCTAAGAGATAACAAGTTCTCTTGTGTACAAGTTCCAAGTTGAATCGTTTGTAGGAGATAATCATATCCTCACAAACTCCCAAAATTGGACTCACTCCCTTGACCCCTTCTTCATTTTCACTACTTTGTACGTTGCTTCTAAATTCTTCTTTCACATTCTCGTCTTCTAATGTCCCTACCTCCTCATTCTCTTTCTCTAATTTTGACTGAGTAATGCATATTTCTTTATTCTTAGTGGCTCTTCTTTCTTCATCTTCAGAAATATTTATATCTAAATCTTCTTCTTGTGCTTTTAGATGATGTATTTGTCCTTCTTCTTGGGTGGGTCAATCATGTTCTTCTTGGCAGGTTTTTCCTCTCGAGGCTTGGTAAAACAAATTCCATTCTTGGATGAGTTCTCTAGCATACTTTCTTATCGAATGTGTTGGGATTTATGCCCTAAACTTGTGTAATTTTGATCAATTAAATAAAGGGTTATTTGTTTTGATAGAATTACAGTCTTGGTTTATAAATCCAATAAACTAAGCTCCAAGGTTATAACATATATCTTGAACATCAGTGTAGTGGACACCATTTGGATTGTGTTCAAGAATATAACCTAAATGGTCTATGGTATAAGTTTAAGGTTGGAAACCTCATTCTGGAAACACCATGGATGCGACCCACTTTGTAATTAGTACAAATGAGGTAATCCAACTCATTCATGTAGTTGACATGCGAGTGGGGGCAGCCTTTATGAAGAATTCATACAAGACCGGACCGCAAATTATTAGTCTAACCAGTATAACACCGTTAACAGGATAAGACTAGTAATTTATAGATGGTCATTAATGACTCGACCTGAATCCTGAGCAAGTTAAGAACTCCTGCTTATAGGGGGTTGTCCTTAGACTAGTATGGGTGAGAGTGGCCTATAGCAGACTCAATAAGCCTACCTTCTCAGGGACAGAACCTCGTAGGTAGTTGGGAACTTAACTGTGCAAGATGAAATTCACTCATTCCTGCACTAAGGAATTAGATAGGTTGTTCCCTTAAGAACTGACTCCAGGTCTTGAACAACGGGATCCCACCCTCTATGAGGGTATGGGTCTATGGTAGGACCTTAAACTTGTTGTTCATTAGAGGATCAGTGGTGCTTAAGGAACAAAGAGGTAATCACAGGGGTAAAACGGTAATTTGACCCAACTGTGATTACGAACAACCTGTGAAGGGTCGACTCATGGGTAATGACTATTAGTGGACACAATATTATCTACAGTGAGGAGAGTGCAGCTACAAGTCTATAGTGGAGTGACTTGTAGTTAATGAATATTGAATAACTGGATCAAAGAGTTTGATCAGTTAATCTCACATCATTGGAGCTCATGAACTGTAGGTCCATGAGGTCCCTCCGTTGGCTCAACATGGTAATATTGAGGGTATAAAGTTAGGAATGAAATTGAAGTGTTAAATTTCATACATGAGGTGTTATATCAATTATATATGATATAATTGATATAATATATAGTTTTAATGTGAATTAGATTTACATATAAACCATATACTAATGAGAGAATAAAGGAAGGGTAGGATGGTCATTTCCATCCTATTTCCTTATATATATGGTTGCATGAGATGCAACTAGGTTAAGAAATTTGGTGCCATTTGGTTGTGTTGTTGGAAAGGTTCCGAAACACAATCTCTCTCTCTCACAACATCTCATCTCACCTAAAGGAAACCCACCTTCCTCCCTCACCTAGAGAACAACGAAGAAGATCCGGTGGTAGTGTCCGTGATCGCTTGGGTTCGTGTTGCTGAGTTTGTAGCAATGGGAGAAGGAGCACTTGAAGAAAGGTTCTTCAAAGGTAATATTTCTTGTTGTCCATATTATGTTTGTATGCTTAATCTAGTTAGTTTCGTTCTTGAATGAAATCGTTGTAACTAAATCGAGAGCGCGCGATTCACAATCGCTTCCGCTGCGGGATTCGATTCCCTTCAGAATGGCGTAGTTCAACAAATTTTTCCTATATAGTCTCTCTAAGTGTTGCATCTCAACTTCGATTTTCAACACGTCTCCTTTGTTGGTACATGACTACAAAATAAAAATAAGTAAAAGAAAAGTGGACCTCACAATCACTCCCTCACATGTTTCACTCAAACAAGCGAATGGTCACTCGCGTTTACCCTCAAAGATGTAACACTCCCTCACAAATATGAACTCTCTCAAAATAGAAAATAGGTTTCCAAGATTTTGCAATATCACATACTTAAGGAGCAAACCTTGATCACAAAAGCGAGATTGATGTAAAGCATTGACACTCAAGCAAAGAAATAAGTAGAACCAACAAAAATAAAAAAAAACTAAGAACCAAGAACCTAATGTTAAAGATCCAACAAACTAGGGAGAAAAACAAAAAACAAGATATCTAGAATCAAGAATTTAAGATTTAAGATTGAAGGAATTATGTAAGATGAACAAAGAAAGGCAAACTACTAAATAATTTTTTTTGAGTACTGAAACTACTTGCAAGTGTTTAGAATTAAGATAAGCATTGCAAACAAGCAAGACTTTATGCACAAATTCACAAAATAACCCTAATTAACATAAATACCTTATTTGATCACAATGTCAAAAACTATAGGGACTATGGTTTATGACAGGGGTAGTTTGCTAAATTTGGTAAAAATAGTTAGGGCTCTTAGAATTGAGTAAAATTTAATACACTTAAAGCTAAGTGTGTCAACATTACGTGAAAAAAGATTGGGCTTAAAAGGAAGAAGTTTACATTACAAAAAGCTAAGAAAGAAAAGTTGTTACAGAAAAGAAATTGGGCTTCTGTAGAACCGAATTAATTTGGCCGGTTCAGTATTTTTCAGTCCGGTTCTTTGAGCGAAAAGTTTTTAGTTTCTTTTTGACTCGTAAAATAACAGGTGTGTAAAATTTGGGCTCAAAATACAATCGTTTGATCTCTATAAAAATTATTCAAATCAGATAGATAAGATTTTTCAGATTTTCTAGATTTGAACAGTATGAACACAAACAAATTTTTCTTCTATTTTTCTTCGATATTTTCTAGAATCAATATTTTTTATTCAAACTTAAGTTGATTTTATTCACTTTAGGAACTGGAACCAATTGATTTAAAGTCCTGAACACTGAACTAAAAATAGGCAAATTCAGCAAAATCTTGTAGATGTGCAGCAGAAAAAATTTCAAAGAAAAAAATTCTAAGAAAATAGGTATGCTTTTGGAATCTTCTCTCTGAATTTTGCATAAAAAGGCTTATGGCTAAGGTGTTCTCCAAAAATGATCAAATAAAATGTAATTTTTTCAATAGGTTATGCAGGAACAAGATCATAAACAATTATTTGTTCAGAAAGATGAAGCGCATAGATCAAATTGCAAGTACTTTTTTTTTTAAAAAAAAAATTAGGAAACAAAAATTCAGAATATAGATGAGGAAAAAAGAACAAAAGAAAGATAGATCAGATCTAGAGCTAAAGCTCTGATACCAAATGATAAGAAAACCCTAGGGAATTGGAATTAGGAACCCTTTGATTATGTGAACCCCCTAATTCTCAAACACTAAAACCCCCAAATCGATTCGATTCAATCCAAAGGAAAAGGGCTAGATAAGGATTACCTTGATGATCGAAGACCAAGAGGTAAGGAGAACAAATCCCTACTCAAGGTTTGAACACTCCACAAGCAAATTGATCAAACTTACTTGAATGTTCAAGCATACAATCCTAGAACAAGAATTGCAAAGTGGTGAGGCTCATGGCTCTAAAATGTAGATCACTATCATTTCATTCAAAACTAAATTTATGCTCTTTACAACCTAATGGTCAAAGTTTAAATAGCTTCTCAAAACCCTAAATGTCATATCAATAGTCTAACAAATGACAACTATACCCCTACTTAAAATGTCATCAAAAGGATAAAATTGAAAAATAATAGAATTATATAAAAAGAAAATAACAACTCGATGCTCTAGTGGTTCATATCATCCCTATTTATAACCTCGCGATAGCGTTGTAATGCTAGGAACAACGTTACAACGCTGTCTGTGGCGTTGCAACGCTAATGCTCTCCCTTTTCCATATTTAGCGCATTTGCGTAGTGGCGTTACAACGCTATGACCACCATTGCAACGTCACCCCACGGATTAAATGGCTTGCACCTTGTTCTCTTCATGCCCAATTGCCAAATATAGCCTCGAAAATGACTCTTTTACCCCTAATATACTCCTTTACCTCATTTATCCTAAAAAATGCTCGATTCCTACAAATTAAACACTTTATTGCATGAAAGTATTCAATAAGGTCTCTAAAAATGTATTCAAATAACCTTATAAACACGACCTCAGTTACCCCTATCACTTATATAATGAGTTTGTATAAGACTACACCACAGAATATTTAATCTCTCTTTATAAATATGTTAATTGAGAAGATTGATATTTATGAGGATGATCATAGGCGACTCGATCTTAATCTTGAGTGAGTTATGAAATCCTGCATGTGAAGGCTTGCCCTTTGATTTTCATGGGTGAGAGTGACTTTTGTAGCCAATTCATTAAGCCTACAACGTTAGGAACTTGACCAAAAGGGAGTTGGGAACATTATCTTATAAGATGGAATTTACTTCTTCCCATTTAGTGTAAGTAGATGAGTAGTTAAACAAAGGTTGTCAAGGGCTCCATCAAATGAAATTTATAAATTTGATCTAAAAGTAACTTTTATAGTAATTAATAATGGATCGGGTCGAACGACAAGGAACCGAACTAAAATCTAATTTCTTTTATTTGGTTTCTTATTGACTCGAACTGACATGAACGGGAAGGGAGGATAAACATAAACCAGAGACATAAGGACATAAATCAATAAAAGATAGGGATGATCTCACCTCAGATCGGATTCGGGGTTAAACTAGGTAACAATATAATTTCGACTACAAACAATCTATAAGAACTCCAATTAGTTATTTATTACCTCATTGAACTTGTCGGAACAACCAAACAAGCCTTAAGCATGCTTAGAGCCTCTTAAACCTAATTGACTCAACCTAACATCAAGTTAATTAACCAAATTAACCCCTAATTAGCTTGGCACGATAGCGTTCCATACTAACAAAGCTAAATGCATTAAGTTCTAAGGATCGATTTGAACTAATTTATTAAACTAGGTGTGTACTCCTAATTTAACTAAATAATCTCTCTTGATTATAGGTCTTATCATGCAATCTATGTTGGAGTTTTATGCTCTAAACTCGTGTAGTCTGTAAATATCTGATGAAATCAATAAAGAGTTATTATTCATCTTTTCTCGTGTTCTCGCATTTAAAACATAAAATCAAATAAACTAAGCTCTAGGATTATGGTTATGAGAACTTGAACAGTGTGTAGTAGACACATAGGTAGGATCATGTTCAAGTGTGTAACTCAAATGGTCTATAGTATATGGATAGGGTTAGGAACCTCATCTTGGAAACTCTATGGATGCGACCCACTTTGTATTTGGTAAAAACGAGGCGATCCAACTTGTTCATGTAGTTGACATGCGAGTGGGGGCATCCTGTGCGATGAGTTCGTACCAGATCGGACTGCAAATTATTAGCCTACTGATGTAACACCGTTAACAGATTAGGTATAATAGTTTATAGATGACCATTAGTGACTCGGTTTGAATCCTGAGGGGGTTACGAACTTCTGTCTATAGGGGTTTCTCCTTAGACTAGTATGGGTGAGAGTGGCAAGAGTTGTCGACTCAATAAGCCTACCTTCTCAAGGACAAAACCTTGTAGGGAGCTGAAAACTTAACTCCGCGAGATGGAATTAACTCGTTCCCGAGCTAGGAAAAATAGATCGGTTGTTCTCTTAAGGGTTGAATCCAAGTCTTGAACAACGGGGTCCCACCCTCTCACTGGCCCGAGAGGGACATTGTTTATGGTAGAACCATAAACAAGTTGTTCATTAGAGGATCAGTGGTATTTAAAGAGAAAGAGGTAATCACAGGGGTAAAATGATAATTTGACCTAGCTGCGATTACGAAAAACCTGTGAAGGGTCAACTCACAGACATTGGTTCAATGGACAAAACATATCCTAGAGTGAGGAGAGTGCAGCTACAAGTCTAGTGGAGTGACTCGTAGTTAATGAATATTGGTCAACTAGGTCAAAGAGTTTGATCAGTTCACCTCGTTGTTGGGGTTTATGCCCTAAACTTGTGTAGTTTTGTAAATTGTTAATAAATAAATAAAGAGTTATTTATTTTGATAATTATTGTATTCTCGCACATAAAACTAAATCCAATAAACTAGGTTCCAAGGTTATAATGATAGATCTTGAACAAATGTGTAGTGGACACAAGTTGGATGATGTTCAAGTATATAACCTAAATGGTCTATGGTATACGAATAAGCAATTGAAGGGAATGAAAATCCTCGCGCAGCGGAAGACGATCGAATCGTCATGGTATCATTATGCTACTCGATTTTGTTAAAATGTTCTAACTCTTAGATCTAAGTTAAACATGCTAGAAAGGAAGAAATTTACAGCGAGAAGAAGTTTACTTACTTGTTGTAGACAAACTTCAAGGATTTCTTCCTCGGTCACGAACACTTCGTGCTTCTCGATCTCAATAAATGCTCTCCACGAACGGAACCCGAACACTACCACTTGGAGTCTCAGTTGTTCTTCCTTCGGAAATAAGGAAGTTTGTGGGAACTTGTGGTTTTGGAGAGGGAGGAGAATTGAGAGAAATTGAGAGAGAATTCTCTTCTTTTTGGGTTAGAATCCAAAAAATGAGAGATTGAAGTACATTCCTTCTTGCAAGAAGGGATTATATAGTGAAATAATCATGGAGTTAAAATCTCCACATTATTACCACTTTCCACAACCATAGGTTATGCAAATCTCATTTGCATAACCACATAATATAAGATATCTCATATCTCATATTGCAAATCTCATTTGCATTAATTGTGGATTAATTAAATTGAATCACATCCAATTTAATTTCTCTCAATTAATTTCTCCAATTAGCTCTAATTCAACAATTAGGCTAACCTATAGTTTATTATGAATCTCATTCACATTAAACTATATATTATATCATTCATATCTCATATAAATGACATAAATGCCCTTAAAGTGAAATTGAACACTTCAATTTCTTACCAAAACATTAACCCTTCTTTTAACTCAGATTGAGCCAACCGAGCGACCTAATGGACCTACAGTGACGGGCTCCAATGATCCGAGATTAACTTGTCAAACTCTTTGACCCGGTTAACCAACATTCATTAGCTACGATAACACTCCACTATAGCCCGTAGCTGCACTCCCGTCAGTGCAGAATATTACGTGTCCACTAATATAACCAATGCCCATGAGTCGACCCTTCACAGGTTGTTCGTAGATACGGCTGGGTTAAATTATCGTTTTACCCCTGTGTCTACCTCTTGTTCCTTAAGTCCCCACTGCTCCTCTAATGAACAACATATTGTGATGGTCCAACCATACACAACACCCTTCTCGGGCCAGTGAGAAGGTGGGCGCCGTTGTCCAAGCCACGGAGACAAAGACTTAAGGGAACAACCCCTCTAGTTTCTCTAAAGGCGGGAGCAGTGAATTCCATCTCGCATAGTTATGTTCCCGGCTCCCTACTTGGTCTGTCACGAGAAGATAGGCATATTGGGCGAGTAATGCTTTGTGACCACCCTCACTGTACTAGTCAAAGGGCGGACCCCTCGCATGTGAGAGTCGTAACACGCTCGAGATTAGTCGACTCACTAATGGTCATCTACGATATTATTAGTCCCTTCTTACATCAATGGTGTTACATCGGTAGGTCTAATAATTCACGATGCGGTCTTGTACAATCTCATTGCAGGATGCTCCCACTCGCATGTCAACCACATGAACGAGTCAGATCACCTCGTTTGTATCTAATACAAAGCGGGTCGCATCCATAGTGTATCCAGGATTAGGTCTCAACCCTATCCATATACTGTAGACCGTTCAGGTCATTAACTCGAACGTGATCCTTCTTGTGTGTCCACTACACACCGTTCAAGTTCTAGTTCTCTCATAAATTCAATGACCTTGGAGCTTAGTTTATTGGAAAAGTTTATAAATATTGCGAGACACAAAGTGATGAAATGAATAACTCTTCTTAATTTCAAACAGTAATTTACAAACACGAGATTAGGACAAAAATCCCAACAAACTCCCACTTGGACTAATCTAGTGGAGAAAATACATTTCTGAAATGTACATAAATTACACTGAAGTAATACAATAAAATAGGGCATTGAATACCCAATTTTACACATCTCCCACTTGCCCTAGTCAGGAAGCTCTCGAAGACCTAGACTCTCTAGGTTACCCTCAAACACCTTAGCCGTGAGGGGCTTTGTAAATATCTGCTACGTTGTGCTCCAACGCTATCTGCGTGACCGTCACGTCTCCGCGGTGCACAATCTCCCGTATCAGATGCTACTTGCGCTCAATGTGTTTGCTTCTCTTATGGCTCCGAGACTCACGTGAGTTGGCTACCTCACCACTGTTATCACAGAATAGTGTGATTGGCAAGTTCATATTTGGAACAACTTCCAAATCCATCATGAACTTCTTAAGCCAAACAGCTTTCTTTGCAGCTTCACAAGCCGCAACATACTCCGCTTCCATTGTGGAATTAGCGATGCATCCATACTTGATTCTTCACCATACTACAGCTCCTCCATTCAAAATGAAGGTTGACCCCGAAGTGGATTTCGTATAATCGTTATCGGTCTGAAAGTCAGAATCCGTGTATCCCGTAAGGATCAAATCCCCACTGCCATACACTAAGCTGTAGTTCCTCGTTCTCCTAAGATACTTGAGGATTGCCTTTACGGTACCGCCGGTGATCTAATAACTGGATTCGACCGATATCTCACCGACAATTCCCTCTTTGCATAACAGATGTCGGGCCTAGTACACAACATGGCATAAATCAACATCTTGAGGAGTCTTAGGACACTGATCCTTAGACAAGTGAACCCCATGCCTTAAAAGCAGCAAGCCCTTCTTGGAGTTATGCATCTTATATCTAGACAACATCTTATCAATATAAGACGCCTGAGACAAGACAAGCGTTCTGTTCTTCCGGTTCCGGACTATCTGGATACCTAGAACATACTGAGCTTCTCCCAAATCTTTCATTTGGAATTGCGAAGCTAACCGCTTCTTAACGTCAGTAAGAAATTCTACCTCATTCCCAATGAGAAGAATATCGTCCACGTACAACACAAAAAATGCGGCAGTTTTGTCAACGATTTTCTTGTAAACACAAGGCTCGTCGACATTTTGATCAAAGACATAAGATTTGATTGCCTCATCAAACCTTATATTCCAAGACCTCGAAGCCTGTTTCAGTCCATAAATGGACCTATGAAGCCAGCAAACCCTTTGTTCTTGGCCTTAGGCAATGAACCCTTTGGGCTGGTCCATGTAGATGGTCTCATCAAGTTTGCCATTCAGAAAGGCTGTCTTGACGTCCATCTACCATACCTCGTAGTCATAATACGCGGAAATGACCAGAAGAATCCTGATCGACCTTACCATGGCAACAGGTGAAAAAGTCTCCTCATAGTCAACCCCTTCAACCTGGGTAAAACCCTTTGCCACTAGTCGGGCTTTGAAGGTCTGCACCTTCCCATCTACGCCACGTTTACGCTTGTAGATCCATTTGCAACCAATAGGTTTTACCCCATCCGGTTGATCCACAGGCTTCCATACAAAATTAAAGTACATAGACTCCATTTCCTGGTCCATAGCTTTAATCCACTCGTCTTTGTCAACATCAACCATTGCCTTATCATAGGTCAATGAATCCTCACAGTCATCATCAGGAGCGACAACTGAGGTTTCAGCTAAACCTATGTAGCGATCATGCTGTCTCACAGTCCTCCCACTACGTCGAGGAATTCCCAACTCTTAGGAACGGATTTGATTAGACGTGCTAGGATCAAAAACACTTGTTGACGTACTTGCCCCATCAGCAACTCTTGCTGATGCACTGTCCATTTCATTTAACACAATTTTACTCCTTGGTAAATGATCCCTGACGTGGTCTTCCTCTAGAAAAGTGGCGTTTGTCGACACAAGCACCCTATTTTCCTTAGGATCATAAAATAGACCACCCCTAGTCTCTTTAGGGTAACCTACGAATAGGCACAATTTCGAACGGGGTTCCAACTTTTTCGGGTTTGACACCAACACGTGGGCCAGGCATCCCCAAATTTTGAAGTGATGTAAACTGCCTTTACGTCCACTCCAGAGCTCGAAAGGTGTTTCACAAACACTTTTCGACGAAACGTTGTTCAAAATATAAATTGCAGTCTCCACTACGTATCCCCAAAAAGAATCAGGGAGACGAGCATAGCTTATCATCGACCGAACCATGTCCAAAAAGGTTCTTTTTCTCCTCTCCGATACACCATTCTGCTGTGGCATACCAGGCGCTGAGAGTTGGGACGTAATTCCTTGCTCTATCATATAGTCCTGGAATTCAGTGTCCATGTACTCTCCACCTCAATCCGATCGAAGTGTTTCAAACGATTTACCTAAGAGGTTCTCAACCTCAGTCTTGTACTCCTTGAACTTTTCAAGAGTTTCAGACTTCTCCACCTCAATCCCATATCTGGAGTAATCGTCTATGAAAGACACGAAGTACTCATAATGAAGAACCATCGAAATGGCTCTGATACCAATTGAAGGGAATGAAAATCCCCGCGCAGCGGAAGACGATCGAATCGTCATGGTATCATTATGCTACTCGATTTTGTTAAAATGATCTAACTCTTAGATCTAAGTTAAACATGCTAGAAAGGAAGAAATTTACAGCGAGAAGAAGTTTACTTACTTGTTGTAGACAAACTTCAAGGATTTCTTCCTCGGTCACGAACACTTCGTGCTTCTCGATCTCAATAAATGCTCTCCACGAACGGAACCCGATCACTACCACTTGGAGTCTCGGTTGTTCTTCCTTTGGAAAGAAGGAAGTTTGTGGGAACTTGTGGTTTTGGAGAGGGAGGAGAATTGAGAGAAATTGAGAGAGAATTCTCTTCTTTTTGGGTGAGAATCCAAAAAATGAGAGATTGAAGTACATTCCTTCTTGCATGAAGGGATTATATAGTGAAATAATCATGGAGTTAAAATCTCCACATTATTACCACTTTACCACAACCATAGGTTATGCAAATCTCATTTGCATAACCACATAATATAAGATATCTCATATCTCATATTGCAAATCTCATTTCCAATAATTCTGGATTAATTAAATTGAATCACATCCAATTTAATTTCTCTCAATTGATTTCTCCAATTAGCCCTAATTCCACAATTAGGCTAACCTATAGTTTATTATGAATCTCATTCACATTAAACTATTTATTATATCATTCATATCTCATATAAATGACATAAATGCTCTTTAAATGAAATTGAAAACTTCAATTTTATACCAAAACATTAACCCTTCTTTTAACCCAGATTGAGCCAATCGAGGGACCTAATGGACCTACAGTGACGGGCTCCAATGATCCGAGATTAACCTGTCAAACTCTTTGACCCGGTTAATCAACATTCATTAGCTACGGTAACACTCCACTATAGCCCGTAGCTGCACTCCCGTCAGTGCAGAATATTACGTGTCCACTGATATAACCAATGCCCATGAGTCAACCCTTCACAGGTTGTTCGTAGACACGGTTGGGTCAAATTACCGTTTTACCCCTGTGTCTACCTCTTGTTCCTTAAGTCCCTACTGCTCCTCTAATGAACAACATATTGTGATGGTCGAACCATATACAACACCCTTCTCGGGCCAGTGAGAAGGTGGGCGCCCGTTGTCCAAGCCCTGGAGACAGCACTTAAGGGAACAACCCCTCTAGTTTCCCTAAAGGCGGGAGCGAGTGAATTCCATCTTGGGTAGTTAAGTTCCCAGCTCCCTACTTGGTCATGTCCCTGAGAAGATAGTCATATTGGGCGAGTAACTGTGACCACCCTCACCGTACTAGTCAATGGGCAGACCCCCGTAGACAGGAGTCCGTAACACGCTCAGGATTAAGGTCGAGTCACTAATGGTCATCTACGATATTATTAGTCCTTACTGTCAACGGTGTTACGGAAAGAGTGTAGATTAAGAAAGGAGAAACAATTTTGGATCTTGAACACTCTAAGTTGATCAATTTTACGAAATAAAAAGCATGCTCAAATCTGGAAAAACAGAGAGTATGAACACATACCTATGTTGTTCAAAATTCTCCTAATCCGTGGCCAATTTCTTGTCACAAACACTTTGTGGACAACCTCTAGTGTCTTCCCTACTATCCTCAGGCCTTGGAACAGATTGTGGGATCTTTGATAGAGAGAATTTGAAGAGAGATGGGAGAAAGGTCTAAAAAACGTGAATTATCAAAATTATGATTAATTCCTCTTAATCTAATGGTTTCTTCTTCAATTAAAGAACCTAAAAGCTTCTTCAAGTTAGGAGAAGATGACAACAAGAAAATGAGAAAGATTAAACAAGAAGGAGGTGCTCAATTTGAGTGAATTTGAAAAATTAGTAAGCTTGCTCATGCTTTTTCCTTTGGTCCAATTGAAATTCAAAATGAAATTTTGAATTTTCATTTAATTTTAATTCAAAACTAATATAAAAATAAATTTTAAATTAAAAATAAATTTATTAATTTAATTAATTAAATAATTTAATTAATTAATTTAAAATAATTTATTTAATTTAATTTCAAATATTAAATTAAATAATTAGACCAATCTCGATTTCTTAAATCGATCGTTTAAACATGAATCCCTATTCATGTTATAAACCGAACAAATATTTAAATCACATTTAAATATTTCCACCTCTTCTTTATTATAGTTGAATTCATCATTAAACTGTAACACGTTAAGTATATCACATATAATTAACGTTTTCTCCCAAAATCGAATTTGAACAATTCAAATTCTTTTCTCTCAAAATGTTACAAGGCTTAGTCCGAGCTAGTAAGGGGACCTAATTGATCTACAGATCATGAGCTCCAACGATACGAGAGTAACAGGCCAAACTCTTAAGCCTAGCTAATCAACATTCGTTAACCATTGGGACACTCCACTAAAGTCCAGTGGTTACACTCTCCTCACTGTAGATATATTTCTGTCCACTCGATATAACCATGGTTAGTAAGTCGATCCTTCACAGGTCGTTCGTAATTACTGTTGGGTCAAAATTACCGTTTTACCCCTGTAATTACTTCTTGTTCCTTAAGTCCCACTGATCCTCTAATGAACAATTGGTTTGTGGTCCAACCAACAAACCGAATCCCTCTCGGGCCAATGAGAGGGGTGGGCCCTTTGTTCAAGACCCAGAGTCAGCACTTAAGGGAACAACCTCTCTACTAATCCCTAAAGTGGGTAGGAATGAATTCCATCTTGCAGAACTATGTTCCCAGCTATCTACCCGGTCTTATCCTTGAAATGAGAGGCTTATTGAGTCGGCAATCTCAGGCCACTCTCACCCATGCAAATCTAAGGATAATCCGAATAAACAGGAGTTCATGGCATGCTCAGGATTAAGATCAAGTTACCTAGGTCATCGTATGAATATAGTCAGTTAAGACAGTAAGCGGAGTTATAAATTCTAAGTGACTATTTCTCGGTCCAGACTTATGCAAACTCATTGCATAGGACGCCCCCACTCGCATGTCTCCACATGAACGATTCAGGATCAAATCGTTTGTACTTTACAAAGTGGGTGGCGTCCATAGTGTCCCCAGGATAAGGTACCCAACCCTAACCCTATACTATAGACCGTTCTGGCTATAACTTGAACCTGATCCACTTTTATGTCACACATAAAGTTCAAGAATACATCCTATAGCCAAGGGTTCTTTATTGGATTAGGGTTTGAAAATATACAATTCACTTTATTCAATAACACCTTTATTTAAATAAATCTCAGCAACATCTTTATTGCAAAATAGAATATACATTCAGTGTACAAACTCACGAATTTTAGGACATAAAACCCAACAGTTACATCAGTAGGTCTAATAATTCACGGTCTGGTCTTGTACAATCTCATTGCACAGGATGCCCCCACTCGCATGTCAACCACATGAACGAGTCAGATCACCTCGTTTGTATCTAATACAAAGCGGTCGCATCCACGGTGTATCCGAGGATTAGGTCTCCAACCCTATCCATATATCAGACCGTTCGGGTCATTAACTCGAGCGTGACCTCCTGTGTGTGTCCACTACACACCGTTCAAGTTCTAGTTCTCTCATAAATTCAATGACCCTGGAGCTTAGTTTATTGGAAAAGTTTATAAATATTGCGAGACACAAAGTGATGAAATGAATAGCTCTTATTAATTTCAAACAATAATTTACAAACACGAGATTAGGACAAAAATCCCAACAGTTGGGAACCTTCTTCTGGTAACACTATGGATGTGGCCCGCTTTGTATTCAATACAAACGAGGTAATCCAACTCGTTCATATGGTAGACATGTGAGTGGGAGCATCCTGTACGATGAGATCGTACAAGATCGGACGACAAATTATTAGCATATTAGTGTAACACCGTTAACAGGATAGGTCTAATAATTTATAGATGATCATTAGTGACTTGACCTGAATCCTGAGCAAGTTACGAACTCCTGCTTATAGGGGCTAGTCCTTAGATTAGTATGGGTGAGAGTGGCCTGTAGCCGACTCAATATGCCTACCTTCTCAAGTACAGAACCTTGTAGATAGCTGGGGACTTAACTCTGCAAGATGGAATTCACTCATTCCTGAATAAGAGAATTAGATAGGTTGTTCTCTTAAGAACTGAATCCTGGTCTTGAACAACGGGGCCCCACCTTTTTACTGGCTTAAGAGGGGTTAGGTTTATTGTAGGACCATAGACTTGTTGTTCATTAGAGGATCAGTAGTGCTTAAGGAGCAAGAGGTAATCACAGGGGTAAAACGGTAATTTGACCAAGCTGTGATTACGAACAACCTGTGAAGGGTCAACTCACAAGTAGTGATTATATCAATGGACACAACACATTCTGCAGTGAGGAGAGTGCAACTGCGAGTCTATAGTGGAGTGACTCGTAGTTAATGAATGTTGATTGATTAGATCAAAGAGTTTGATCGGTTAATCTTGTATCATTCGAGCTCATGATCTGTAGGTCCATTAGGCCCCTCCATTGGCTCAACATGGAAATATTGAGGGTATAAAGTTTGGAGTGAAATTGAAATGTTCAATTTCATATATGAGGAGGTATATCAGTTATATGTGATATAATTGATATAATATAGTTTAATGAGAATTTTGTTCACAATAAACTGTATACTAAAATTAGAGATACCTTATAATTATGTAAATATGCAAATATGATTTGCATATACATAATATGAGCACTATATTGAACATAGACTTGGAAGTCGTTCTAAATATGCATCTATCTATCACCCTATATTGTGATAACAGTGGTGTAGTTGCAAATTCAAGAGAACCAAGAAGCCATAAGCACAACAAGCATATTGAACGCAAATACCATCTTATCCGGGAGATTGTACATCGTGGAGACGTTGTAATGACCCGCATATCTTCTGAGCAAAACATTGTTGATCCTTTTACAAAAACCCTCACGACTAAAGTGTTTGAAGGTCACCTACAGTCTCTGGGTCTACAAAGTTAGTAACCAGGACAAGTGGAAGAACTTTTGGGTATATGCCCTAGTTTATTATATTCATGTGATAAGTTAGTACAAGACAAACCCGCAAATTATTAACAACAGTTGTAATGTCGTTAACATATTAGGTTTAGAATTTCATAGATGACCATTAGTAACTCGACTTAATCTTGAGGGGGTTACAGACTCCTGTCTACAAGGAGTTGTCCTTTGGCTAATATGAGTGAGAGTGACCCAAGTCGCCGCCTCAATATGCCTACCTTCTTGGGGATAAAACCTCGTGGGGAGTTGGAGACGTAACTTCACAAGATGGAATTCACTCGTTTCCGAGCTTAGGAAAATTAGATGGGTTGTTCCCTTAAAGGCGGATTTCGTGTCTTGAACAACAAGATCCTACCCTCTCGTTGGCCCAAGAGGGACTTTGTTTATGGTAAGACCATAGACTGTTATTCATTAGAGGATTAGTGGTACTTAAGGAGCAAGAGCCAGTCATAGGGGTAAAACGATAATTTGACCCAACTGTGATTACGAACAACCTTTGAAGGACCGACTTTCGAGTATTGATTAAATCAATGGACATAACTTATCCTATAGTGAGGAGAGTGCAACTACGAGCCTATAATGGGTCACTCGTAGTTAATGAACGTTGGTTAACAAGGCCAAAGAGTTTGATCGGTTAACCTTGTATGATTGAAGCTCATGATATGTAGGTTCAATAGGTCTCTCTTTTGGCTTTAAATGGATTATTGGAGGGTCTTAAGTTTTGGAGAAAATTTGAAATGTTCAAATTTGTAAAATAAAATTTTATACCAGTTATATGTGATATAATCAATATAATATATAGTTTGATGTGAATATGATTCAAATTAAACTATATACTATATTTGGATTAATTTCCAATATTAAATTAGTATGAAATAGTTTCATATTAAAACCATAGGGTAGGTGAGAAATGTACCTTTGAAAAGATCTTCTCAATTTCACACCTCAATGGTCCAATCCCATATTGTAAACATTCCTCTAAATTATAAAACCTTCATGGCTACTTTCGTCTGGATTTTCTGCCAAGGAAAGAAGTAAATGGATCGAGATTCTTTCATTTCTCTTTTTTTTTTTTTTTTTGTCTCCTCCCATAGAATTAATTAAAAAAAAAAAAGTTCATACAAATCAATTGTTGGTTTTTTTTTTGTCACATTCTCTCTCTTTCTTCTTTTTGGTGTGATCATTGATGTACAAATCATATCCTCCTTTACTATGGGAGATTGATTCAATAGATTTGGAAGAAGAAGCGATACTAAACAAATTTGAAACCCCAGAAAAATTTAAATAAATGGCTGCTCACAAATCCTGTTTTACCATTAGCCAAAAAAATCCAGCATTGAAGTGAAATTGCGTTGTTGGAGTGATTGCTCAGTTTAAGTATGATAAAAAAAAAATCCAACGTTGGAGTGAAGTTGGGGGTGATTGTGTTGTTGGAGTCTTACGATTTGGAATAAGGCTACTCTTCGTGACCTAGACCACGTCGGAGGAGGTGGTCAAAAGTGAGGGTCCGTTTGAATTGATGATAATGAATGCTCTGAAGAAGGGAAAGGCAACACTGGTTGATAGGTTAAGAAATTAGGATTTTCTTTTTCTCGGGCTCTGATACCATGAAAATTTAAGTATTTCTCATTGATTTCAACTATACAAAAATCCAATATAAATATAAGGTACAAACCCTATTTAAAAAAGGAAAAAGATATTCTATCTTATACCATGAAAATTTAAGTATATTTCAACTATACAGAAATCCAATATAAATATAAGGTACACACCCTTTTCAAAAAAGGAAAAGGATATTCTATCTTATACCATGAAAATTTAAGTATTTCTCATTGGACGGAAGATGATGCAAAGCATTCAAGTGTATTCATTTTTTAAAAAAAAAAAAATCACACATTATACCAAGAAATTGTCAAGAAGAAATGTTACTGCCCAAAATTATGCGGAAAGTAATAGTTTTAATTTAAAAAACAAAAAAAATATCATGGTATATCTATAATCTATATCTATATTAAAAAGGTACCATCTTTAAAAAACTTTTTTAGATTATTATGTCTCTTATCAAATTTTAAATTTACAAAATAGGTCCCTTATAATTAATTACTAATAACAAATAAACTATAGATTGAATTTTAATCATGAATATCTATAATTTTTATTAAATATCTTCTTATTAATTATTAATTAAATGATAAATGGTTAATAAAAAAACAATCATCAACCACTCACCCACGTTTTTTTTATAATTTAGTAATTTAATTAAAATGTAAATTATCCTTCTTAATTTATTAATTTACAAAGTTTGTCGTTAATAATTAAAAAATCAATTATAAATAGTAGATTGATTATCAATAATAATAAATATGGGGATGCAAAAAGTTTTTTCTACCATTAAGTTTTTTTTTTCATTCAATTTAAATTGATTATAGAAGCTCAAAAGTTAACTTTTTGTCATCTACTACTACAAAAATGAATTTCTTTCATTAATCAAATATTTTAATTTTTTTATTGTACTTTCTTTATTTTGTGTTATTTGAATTCATTGTTCTCAAGTGCATATCTAACTGATGAAGGATTAGTTGAATAGTATTGGGAAAAACCTCCCACTACTAGGAATAAGCAGAAATAACTGAGAAATTAAAAGAAAACAACAAAATAAAAGACACAAGAATTTACGTGGAAGAACTCCAAACCCGGAGAAAAAAAATCACAAACAGAAAGAAATTTCACTATGTGAAAAATTGTTACAATCACATAAAATTCTCTCGTAGACCCCAATTACAAAAACACTCTGCCAAAAGTTTATACCACTCACACCTTTCTTCTCATCCTTAGACCAGAGAATATAAAGAGAGAATTTAACTAGAGCTAGTATACCAAGTTAAAGTGTTTCTAACTGGGATGCTTTGAAACTAAAGTCATAGACTCCTTTTATAGTGTCAGGAGCCCATCACTTCCTTGCATTTTTCAGATGTAGGACAATTTCACTTCTAATATATTGCTAAAAACCCAACAAATTCTACCTTGACAAGATATTTGAAGAATCCACATCTCTTGTTGTATCATTGTCTTTACTGACAATCATAATCCTCAACGCAAAGAAGTCACAATCTCACATCTCTTGTTGCATCATTGTTTTTCTTCATAAGAAGTCACAATCTCCCCTTATGAGAGAGACCACGTTAGCATCTGACTTAGAGCCTTTTGACAAACTTGCTCTGTTAGGGAAATTCCTTTCCATGTGTCCAGACCGTCCATATGCCCAACAAACTTTTTTTTGCACGAAATTTTTCTTCTTATTCTTCCAATTTCATACTTTCGTGTTGGACTTCTTAAAACCTTTGCTGGAACCACCACTGGACTCCGTCGGACCACCATCACCGCTTAACTTTTCAGGAATACCACAACTCGGTCTTCCCTTCAAATTCTTGTGGAACCCCGATTGTATCAGCACATCTTTAACCTGCACTTGCCACAAGCCAAAGTTCATATTTCCGTGAAATTTCTCCACATCAATCTTTACTGGACTCATAAAGCTTGACATATCTGTTTCACTCCTAGCGAATCTACAAATAGGTGAACAACTATAGCCCGTTTCAAGAAATCTTTTATGATGTGGAAGCTTAGACAATGCTGCAACCACAGAGCATACTTAGAAACTCGAGAAACTACAAACCTAAAGCTCTGATACCACTGTTAGGGACAACGACCCTCCACATATCTCCACATTGGTATGATATTGTCCACTTTGGACATAAACCCTCATGGCTTTGCTTTTGGTTTCACCCAAAAGGCCTCATACCAATAGAGATACTATCTCTTACATATATACCCATGATCTTCTCCTTCTCTAGCCGATGTGGGACTTTGGTTGCATTCCCAACAATCCTCCCCTCGAACAAAGTACCAACTGAGCCTCCCCTCAAATAGTTATCCACTCGTCTAGCTCTTATCCTGGCCAACTCCTTTACCGGAGCACACTGCCACCCTAGGCCAACTCCTTTTACCCGAAGCACACCACCTATCCGATAGAGCTCTCTACCACAGATCTCTACCATGACTACACCTTCAAGGCTTAACTCCTTTATTCGGCACCCAAGGATTCTACCGATCACAGCTCAGGGGCATGTCTCTAATACCATTTGTTAGGAAAAACCTCCCACTACTATGAATAAGCAGAAATAACTGAGAAATTATAAGAAAACAACAAAATAAGTGACACAAAAATTTACGTGGAAAAAATCCAAACCTGGAGAAAAAAATCACGAACAGAAAGAAATTCCACTATGTGAAAAATTATTACAATCACATAGAATTCTCTCCCCGACCCCAATTACAAAAACACTCTCAAAACTTTATATCATTCACACCCTTCTTCCCACCCTCAGACCAGAGAATATAAAGAGGGAATTTAACTAGAGCTAGCACACCAAGTTTAAAGTTTTTCTAACTGGGATGCTTTGAAACCAAAGCCATAGACTCTTTTTATAGTGTCAAGAGCCCATCACTTCCTTGCACATTTTAGATGTAAGAGAATTTCACTTCTAATATATTGTCAAAACCCCAACAAATAGAAGCTCTAGCCATTTGTGAAGCTTTTTAGCTATGCTCACCGTCAAACGCCACCAGGCCATCTCTAGATAAAAACAAATGGTGGTGAAACTTTTAAATGAAGAAGAGGTGATATTAACTTAACTTGCACTTTTCAATGAAAGTGCCAAAGATTTTGCTAGAGACAATATTGCAATTTGTTTTCATCATAAACTTCGGGATAAAAATAAATTGACTCATGAGATACAAAATATGCATCTTTGAACCATATTAAAATATGAGTGTTTGTTATTTTATGTTTAGTGTATTGTTTTTATCTTTGTTCTACAATCCAAAAAATATCTCAACAAGCATGGTGGTGTTAATAATATTAAATTTCTGAAAAAATAGATTATTTGATAATTTAGAGTATTATATTCTAAGATAATAAAAAATAAGTAGGTTATATATTATTATCCTTCAAACTACATCTGTAAATTAATATCAAACTATAAAAGTAAAATTATATATTATAATATTTGAAGGTTCTATAATTTAGTTGTAATGATAAATTTGTACTATATTTTACATAAATAAAATAAAATATAAAGAATTTAGAATCAAACTATTAATACTATCTAAAATAAAATAATAGAATAAAATAGTTATAGATATGAAGACACATGATAAATCATTATTTTAAAATAAAATAGTTATAGATATGAAGAGACATGATAAATCATTATGAATGGAGTTACAATTTTATTTTTAAATAACATTACAAATCATTATAAATATGGAATGTTATAAATTTAGTTGCAATTATCATTATTAATGAAATAAATCAATCTATTAAAATTCTAACCATCAAAATATGAAATATATCAATACCAAAGTATAGTATTGAAAAACTAAATATTATAGAGTGATGTCATAGAGACTAATTATGCAAAGAAGTGGTTAGCGCGTATGTATGACCAGTCCTAAAAAAAAAAAAAGGTGGAACGAAAGTCGGGGAGGGCTTCGCCCTCCCCCCTTCTCGCGTGCAGCGCAGGCGAAACGGTCGGCGGCCACGCCCTCTCTTCCCCTCTCTTTTTCTCCTCTCTCCCTCGACTCTCTCTCTCTCTCACTCCGAACCTCTCTCTCTCTCCCCCCCTCTCTCTCTCTCTACCGCCGGCATTCTCTCCCTCTCTCTCCTAACCGTCTCTCTCTCTTGCTCTCCCTCACCGTCGCTCTCTCGCCTCAGGTCTTCGCCGCCACCGCAAGCAGACGCCCCTCGCCAGACGCCATACAGTCGCTCATCGCGGCCGGGTCGCTGGCGTGCCAAGCCGTGAAGCTCACACCTTTTATTGCCGGTTCGAGCCTCTTCCGCCGGTTTTGAAGAAGAACCGAGACCGGTTCGAATAGATCGGGTCGTGAGGATTCGGATCTGCGCCGTCCGCGCGCCGCCGCCGTCAAGTCCACGCGCGCCGCGCCGGCCGTCCGTCCGCCGCGCCGCCATTTGCCGCCGCTGCGAGGCCGCCGGTCCTTCTCTTTCGTGCGGTCGCCCTGGTCCGTCCCTTAGTTCGTGTTGGATCTCCGTTAGGTGAGTTGTGCTCTTCGTAAGTCTTTGGGTCGTGTTGTGTTTGATTTATTAACCCGTGTTGTGCTTGTTCTTTGTTAGGAGCGCTATTCTTGGAAGTAGGGTCACGCTTGGAGCACGTCGCTTTACCCAAGCCTCCGTCGCGCTTGGACTTCCTGTAAGTAGTCAGTTGGACGAAACTATCCCTAAGTGTAGGGCTTAGGGGCGTATTGCATACGATTTGTGATTGAAAGTAAAGTTCTGATAGTAGCATGATAGGTTGAGATGTTCGGTTATGCCTGAATCATGTTTTGTGATTGCTATGTTGATCTGTGCTGGAACTCGAACTCGTAGCTCTTTTTGGTTTCTGGTTGTTGTTAGTGTTTGTGTTCATAACTAGTAGGGGCAATGTAACCCTGTGTTGAGTTCCTTGTTGTCCTTCGTGCTATGATTTGTTCGTCCCAGAGCCTAGTCGTCCCGTGCTTAGTCTGTGTAGTGACTCGGGAAGTGTCGTTGAGCCTTAGGATGGTAGTTAGCTCAACTAGCCCTAGTCTGACCCAAGTCCTAAGTATCTGTGTAACCCCTTAGTAGACTAGACTAGAGGTTGGCGAGATGTCGATGATGTGCGACTCGGGGGTACGACCCCTGGAGTCAGAGGGGTTGGATAGAGTCCTTCGCCCTAGTGTAGGCCCGGGAATGAGCCCGAGGTCGATTGTCTTGATTGTACCGCTTTGATGTTTAGGGGATGTGGTGGTCCGCCCCATCCCGTTGTGCGACTCGGGGTGTGATCCTTAGAGTCATAGGGGTTGGATAGAGTCCTTCGCCCTAGTGCAGGCCCGGGGATGAGTCTCGTCGCCACGTGCTGCCAATCCAGTCTAGGAGCTAAGGGTAGGACAGAACTGAGAAAGCTGAGTAAGAGTAGGGCCAGGATGTGTGTTGAGGATGTTTGGTGGGCTAGGTGTCGTGTTTAGCTAAGTCTAAGGTCATGCTTATGTTCTTTATTCTTGGACGAAGTGGGCTGCTTACTGAGTATTTTTATACTCACCCCTTCTTTTTTTTTTTTTTCGTGCGGTAAGGCAAACCGGTGAGATGACCCACGGCGGCGAGACCCTGCGAGGCTATGGAAGACTTGTAGGACTTAGGGGTTGTGTTAGGAGTTGTTCTTTTCATTTTTCTTTTCTTCTGTTGCGTTTTGTTGCTTCCATTCATGTTTTAAACTTATTTCTGTCTGTTGTTTAATTCTTGAATCAAAGCATGTTCTGTTTTTATCTTTCGTACTCAAAGCATGTTTTGCTGTTTGAGATTTCTGTTAACTCCGAGGGACTGGAGCCCAGCCTATTGTTGTTCTGTGTAGTTTGGTGGAGGCTGGGTACCCTCGTGAGTCTTTGAAGTGTTCTCGTTTAGGTTCGTGCACTGTAAATTTTCGGTTTGTCGAGTTGCGCCGTTATGTCGCTTGGATTTTTAGTATGAGCTCTGCATAACTTGGAAGTAATGCCTCGAGTTGTTGTGTTCATTTTTTTGGGGTGTTACAGTTGGAATCAGAGCGTAGTTTTAGATCTTGTATACTGCCTACATCGTAGGTGTTTAGTCCTTCATAGCCTCTCGCAAGGAACTCGTCGGGTCATCAACAGGTTTGCTTTACTTAGTAAGTGTAAGAGGTTCGTTGTTAAAAATTAAGGTGCTTTCTTTTGTGTTGTACTTCTTGTATTCTTGTTGATGTGCTCTGTTTATTTTTCGGTTTAGATTATGGCCCGTGGTAGAGGTCGTGCAAGAGCAGCTGTTGGTGGTCGAGGTCGGGGTGGTCGCAGGGGTCGAGGTCGAAGGGCTCGAGACCAGGAACCGACCGTCGATGCACCAGAGGTTGAGCACTCCGAGCATCGAGAGGGGCTCAACCAGGATGTCCCAGTGTTCGAGGAATCAGTTGGGCAGAACGTAGGAGCCTAGGAAAGGGCAAATGTCCAAGCACCAAACGTGCAAGGACCGTCGCCGATTCTTTGAACTCGTGGCGAGCATTCGGCAGAATCGATCCAGCGTAGTACAACAAGTCAAGCTAATCAGACGGCTATGTTCACTCAGGCCATGGAGGCCCTAGCATCCGTAAGTCGAGAGCGCACACTGCGAGAATCCGAGGGTTGCACCGACCTTTACATTCAGAGCAACGACAGAGGAAGCGGGGTACCTGAAGGATTTCAAGAAGTATGACCCGTCTTTCTTTGATGGGTCGGTAGACCATGTAGCTGCCGAAGCATAGTTTGCAGCAGTGGACGACATTCTGAGTCGAATGGGTTGCCCCGAGCACCAGAAAGTTCAATGCGCAGTCTATGCGTTAAGGGAAGTGCTTTCACTTGTGGTGGCGGTCAGTCATGACGGTCCATAGATGTCAGTGCAGGACCGATAACTTGGGCGCAATTCCAAGAAGTGTTCTACGAGAAATATTATCCGGCTGTGCTTAGGATCGACAAGAAAGCCGAGTTTGTACAACTCAAGCAAGGGCCGAACCAGACGGTTGAGGAGTACGAGCATGAGTTCACATCATTGTCTCGGTTCTCCCCTGATATGGTAGATACAGAAAAGAAGAAGGTGGAGTGCTTCCTCACAGGTTTGCGAGGAGGCGTACGTGGGTCGACAGTTGCTCACGACCCCAAGACGTATGTCACAGCAGTTCGAGTAGCGTCCCTGATTGATACAGACCTAAGACTACATGGGTTCGTTTTGACCCGAGTTTCGGCGAGTCGAGTTCGTGGGCAGTCGAGTTCGGAACCACCCGTAAGAGGAAGTTTGAGCGAGAGCCTTTGCTAGGCCGAATGCAGACTGGAACTCGAGGACATCGGCCCCAGCGAGAGCACCAAACAGGGTTCATGTCTCGTGTGTGGAGTTGGCCTGAGTGGAACTCGTCATGCAAATGCTAATAAGATCTGCAATAACTGTGGAAAGTTGGGACACTTGTCGACTGTGTGCAGGCAGGGAGTCAGAGATCAGCGAGTTTGTTATAATTGTGGAAAGCACAGGCACTGGCCAAAACATGTCTGTGCCAAGAAAGACGAGTGCGAAACCGCTGAGAGGGTGGAGTTTATGCGAGTGCAAGCGAGAGAACGCAGGAGGTTCCGGTCTTTGTGGTGACACAGTACACACACATTCTTGGCCACTTGGCCCTTGTTACATTTGATTCTGGTTCCTCGCACTCTTTTATTTCTGCTATATTTGTGAGGCAAGCTCAGTTAGAGGTAGAACCTTTAGATGTTGACCTGGCAGTAGCTACCCCGGTGGGTAGAGAGTTAGTAGCTCGGGAAAAAGTTAAGTCTGGTCAGGTAGTAGTAACAGATCGTGTGCTAGATGTGACGTTGGTTGTGCTTGATATGAGCGACTTCGATGTAATCCTAGGCATGGATTGGTTGTCTGCGAACCATGCCAACATCGACTGTCATTGCCGGGAGGTGGTGTTTCGGCCTCCGGCAGAATCCAGTTTCAAATTCAAGGGAATTGAGACTGGAGAGTTTCCGAAGATGATTTCAGCTCTTAAGGCAAAGAAGTTGTTAAGTGAAGGAGCTTGGGCTCTCTTGGCGAGTGTTACTGATACAAAGAACAAAGGGCCAGAGTTGAGCTCGGTTTCTGTTGTTCGAGAGTTTGTAGATGTGTTCCTCGAAGACTTTGCTGGTCTACCCCGGTTCGTGAGGTAGACTTTGATGTGAGCTTGAGCTCGAGCGACTCCGTTGTCTAAAGCTCCCTACCGAATGGCACCAGCAGAATTGAAGGAGCTTAAGACTCAGTTGCAGGAACTTCTAGACAAGGGATTCATCCGTCCAAGCGTTTCACCTTGGGGTGCGCCCGTGCTGTTTGTAAAGAAGAAAGATGGGTCGATGCGGTTATGCATTGACTACCGAGAGCTGAACAAGGTGACAGTGAAGAACAAGTACCCTTTACCGAGGATCGATGACTTGTTTGATCAACTGCAAGGAGCGGCAGTGTTTTCTAAAATCGACCTACGGTCGGGGTACCATCAGTTGAGAATCAAGGATGAGGACATTCCAAAGCGCTGAGTCGAGTCCAGTACGGACACTATGAGTTTACTGATGATGTCCTTTGGCTCGACGTAATGCCCCAACCAGCGTTTATGGAGCTAATGATCAGGGTATTCAAGGAGTTCTTAGACACCTTTGTGATCGTCTTCATCGACGATATTTTGGTGTACTCCAGGTCAGAGGCGGAGCATGAAGTGCATTTGAGGGAAGTGTTGACAGTCTTGAGGACCAACCAATTGTATGCAAAGTTCTCCAAGTGCGAGTTCGTTGTAAATGAGTTGCCTTCCTAGGACACGTGGTGTCTAAAAAGAAGGTGTGACATGTGGATCTGCTAAGATTGAGGCGATGGCAGATTGGCCTCGTCCTAAAGCATTTACAAGTCAAGTACGAAGCTTCTTGGGTTTGGTCGGTTACTACAGGAGGTTTGTTAAGGATTTCTCCAAGATAGCCACACCCTTGACTCAGTTAACTCGTAAAGGAAATCAGTTCGTGTGGTGTGAATCCTGTGAAGCGAGTTTTCAGGACCTCAAGCATAGGTTAGTCTCTGCACCTGTGCTTGCAGTACCTGATGGCTCAAGAAGTTTTGTGGTCTACAGCGATGCTTCCAAAAAGGGTTTGGGTTGTGTGTTGATGCAGAATGGAAAGGTGATAGCTTATGCCTCTCGTCAATTGAAAGTTTATGAGCGGAATTACCCAACCCATGACTTGGAGTTGGCTGCCGTGGTCTTCGCTCTGAAGATATGGCGTCACTACTTATATGGGGAAAAGATTCAAATGTACACGGACCACAAAAGCCTCAAGTATCTTTTTACTCAGAAGGAGTTGAACATGAGACAGCGTAGATGGCTGGAGTTAGTAAAAGACTATGAGGTTGAGATACTGTACCATCCAGGCAAAGCAGACGTTGTTGCTGATGCCCTTAGCAGAAAGGTGGCTCACACCTCAGCGCTGGTCACGAGACAAGTTCCCTTGCGTTCAGAGATGAAACGTGCAGGGATAGCAGTTGTGTTGAGTCAGGTCACAGCTCAGCTGAATCAGCTGTCGGTACGACCGACATTGAGGCAACGAGTTATTGAGGCGCAACAGGGAGACTGTAGTCTCGAGGACTGTTGGCGTCAGGCAAGAAGTGGCGAGGAAAGTGAATTCTCGATGACAGCAGACGGTGGACTACTGTTCAGGGGACGTTTATGTGTTCCTACTGAGAGCGGTCTCAAGGAGGAAATTTTGGGTGATGCTCATAACTCTCCTTTTTCAGTGCATCCTGGAAGCACTAAGATGTATCACGATTTGAAATCATTCTACTGGTGGCGTGGAATGAAAAGAGATGTGGCAGAGTTTGTCAGCAGATGCTTGGTGTGTCAGCAAGTTAAAGCGCCGAGACGTAAAACCAGCCAGGTTGTTGCAACTGCATTTGGAAGTACCTCGATGGAAGTGGGAAGAGATCTCCATGGACTTTATTTCGGATTGCCCCCGAGCAGTGAAAGGATTCACGGTGATACGGGTGATTGTGGATAGACTAACCAAGTCCGCTCACTTTCTGCTTGGTAAGCCTACCTTTTCTGATTGAGAAGTGGGCACACACTGTTCATGGAAGAGATAGTAAGGTTGCACGAGTCCCAGTGAAGATCGTGTATGCGATAGGGACCCTCGGTTCACCTCGAACTTCGGGTGAGTTTTGAGAGAGCCCTAGGGGCTCGAGTAACTTTAGTCTGTTTGCGTTTCACCCCAGCACCGATGGCCGACGGAAAGGGTGAACCAGATTCGGAGGATATGCTTGGGCGTGTGCGTTAGACTTCACAGTAGTTGGGACTCACACCTTCACCGATGGAGTTCGCGCGACAACAATAGTTATCGACGACTATTGGTATGGCCCCTTTGAAGCCCTTTATGGGAGAAGGTGCGCAGGACCCGGTGTGTTGGGGCGAGGTTGGTGAACGAAGTTCTTTGGGACCCGAGTTGGTCCAAGTGACAAACGAGGCCATACTGGAGAGATAAGGGCAAGGATGTTAACGGCACAGTGTAGGCAGAAGAGTTATGCTAATGTCAGACGTCGAGAGTTGGAGTTTGCCGTTGGGGACCTTGTGTTCTTGAAAGTTGCACCTATGAGGGGTGTCCTGAGGTTCGGTAAGAAAGGAAAGCTAAGTCCGAGGTTTGTTGGTCCTTTCGAGATTTTGGAGCGCATTGGACCAGTAGCTTATCGGTTGGCTCTACCACCATCCCTCGCGTCGGTTCATGACGTGTTCCATGTGTCGATGTCTTTGCGGCGTATGTGCGGATGCGTCGCGACGTCATCGACTTTGAGCCGTTGAAGTTAGACAAGGATCTGAGTTATGAGGAGAAGCCTGTGCAGATTCTTGCTCGTGATAGCAAAGTTCTGAGGAACAGGGAAATCAGTTTTGTGAAGGTCCTTTGGCAGAACCATCATCTCAAGGAAGCCACCTGGGAACGCGATGAGGAGATGCGAGCAAGCTATCCAGAGTTGTTCGAGGGTTAGCTACTTTCGAGGACGAAAGTTCCTAAGGTGGGTAGACTGTAACGGCCCAGTCCTTTAAAAAAAAAAAAAAAAAAGGTGGAACGAAAGTCGGGGAGGGCTTCGCCTCCCCTCTCGCGTCTGTGTGGCGCAGCGAAATGGCACGGCCATGCCACGCCTCTCTTCCCCTCTCTTTTTCTCCTCTCTCCCTCGACTCTCTCTCTCTCTCACTCCGAACCTCTCTCTCTCCCTCTCTCTCTCTCTCACTCCGAACCCCTCTCTCTCTCCCCTCTCTCTCTCTCTCTCCGTGGCATTCTCTCCCTCCTCTCTCACCGTCTCTCTCTCTTGCTCTCCCTCACCGCCGCTCTCTCGCCTCGAGTCTTCGCCGCCCACGCAGCGAGAGACGGCCTCGCCAGATGCCACAGTCTCTGTCGCAGCCGGAGCCGCCGGCGTGCCCAAGCCGTGAAGCCCACACCTTTTCGCTGCCGGTTCGAGCCTCTTCCGACCGGTTTTCGAAGAACCGAGACCGGTTCTGAATAGATCGGGCCGTGAGGATTCGGATCGCTGTCCCACCGCCCACGCGCCGCCCCGCCGCGCGCGCGCGCGCCGCTGCGAGGGCGCGGTCCCTTCTCTTCGTAATGCGGTTGCCACGGTCCGCCCCTTAGTTCGTGTTGGATCTCCGTTAGGTGAGTTGTGCTCTTCGTAAGTCTTTGGGTCGTGTTGTGTTCGATTTATTAACCCGTGTTGTGCTTGTTCTTCGTTAGGAGCGCTATTCTTGGAAGTAGGGTCACGCTTGGAGCACGTCGCTTTACCCAAGCCTCCGTCGCGCTTGGACTTCCTGTAAGTAGTCAGTTGGACGAAACTATCCCTAAGTGTAGGGCTTAGGGGCGTATTGCATACGATTTGTGATTGAAAGTAAAGTTCTGATAGTAGCATGATAGGTTGAGATGTTCGGTTATGCCTGAATCATGTTTTGTGATTGCTATGTTAATCTGCTTTGGAACTCGAAACTCGTAGCTCTTTTTGGTTTCTGGTTGTTGTTAGTGCTTGTGTTCATAACTAGTAGGGGCAATGTAACCCTGTGTTGAGTTCCTTGTTGTCCTTCGTGCTATGACTGTTCGTCCCGAGCCTAGTCGTCCCGTGCTTAGTCTGTAGTGACTCGGGAAGTGTCGTTGAGCCTTAGGATGGTAGTTAGCTCAACTAGCCCTAGTGCAGCCCAAGTCCTAAGTATTTGTGTAACCCCTTAGTAGACTAGACTAGAGGTTGGCGAGATGTCGATGATGTGCGACTCGGGGGTACGACCCCTGGAGTCAGAGGGGTTGGATAGAGTCCTTCGCCCTAGTGCAGGCCCGGGAATGAGCCCGAGGTCGATTGTGCGCGGTTGTACCGCTTTGATGTTTAGGGGATGTGGTGGTCCGCCCCCCATCCCGTTGTGCGACTCGGGGTGTGATCCTTAGAGTCATAGGGGTTGGATAGAGTCCTTCGCCCTAGTGCAGGCCTGGGGATGAGTCTCGTGGCCACGTGCTGCCAATCCAGTCTAGGAGCTAAGGGTAGGACAGGACTGAGAAAGCTGAGTAAGAGTAAGGCCAGGATGTGTGTTGAGGATGTTTGGTGGGCTAGGTGTCGTGTTTAGCTAAGTCTAAGGTCATGCTTATGTTCTTTATTCTTGGACGAAGTGGGCTGCTTACTGAGTATTTTTATACTCACCCCTTCTTTATTTCTTTTTCGTGCAGGTAAGGCAAACCAGTGAGATGACCACCGACGGCGAGACCCCTGCGAGGCTATGGAAGACTTGTAGGACTTAGGGGTTGTGTTAGGAGTTGTTCTTTTCATTTTTCTTTTCTTCTGTTGCATTTTGTTGCTTCCATTCATGTTTTAAACTTATTTCTGTCTGTTGTTTAATTCTCGAATCAAAGCATGTTCTGTTTTTATCTTTCGTACTCAAAGCATGTTTTGCTATTTGAGATTTCTGTTAACTCCGAGGGACTGGAGCCCAGCCTATTGTTGTTCTGTGTAGTTTGGTGGAGGCTGGGTACCCTCGTGAGTCTTTGAAGTGTTCTCGTTTAGGTTCAGGCACCTGTAAAATTTTCGGTTTGTCCAGGTTGCGCCGTTATGCTGCCGGATTTTCGGCGCGAACGGTACAACTTGGAAGTAATGCCTCGAGTTGTTGTGTTCATTTTTTTGGGGTGTTACACGAATGACGCGTATGAAGGAAAGAGTAGCAACAAAAGGTAGGTTACTATGAAAAACTCTCTCTGGAGTCGAACACAATCCTTAGAGATTTCAACTATTTTGTCTATCAATACCATTAATATGTTATATAATTTTATTTTTCTCATTAGAATGATTCTTATAAAATTTCTAAAGGCAGTACAATCGATAGTTTCAACATGTCATACAACATTACTCACTAACAATCTTATTCAATCAATTTAAACTTATATATTTTCTAGCCTATGGTGGTTACCCATTTTTCTCTCATGCTAATAGAGATTGAGCATCTAGGTCATGACAACTACTAAAAGTCGAGTGTTGTTGTACTTTTTTTTTTAAAATAGAGTGTTGTCGTACTTGGGGTACAAGCGTTATTGTCCTTTTTTTGAATTTTGGTCTCCTCTATTGGCACACGAGTATCACGTTATTCAGTATCTTTACTTTTCCAATTAATTAGCAAAAATGTTTACTTTGCCAATCTAAATTATATTTATATAAGAATAACCAAATAGTCACCTAAAAAAAAAGTTAGATTGTTCCAATCAAATTAAATATATTAATTTTACAACATTTAAAACCTATTTTATTTATAGAATAATTTTAGATTTCAAACTTCAACTATGAATTTAGTCTTATATTTTTTTAAACATTTTTTTATCATTATTTCTTGAGGAAGACAAATACTATCTAAGAAAATTTTATCAAAATTTTAATATCTTTTAAAAAGTTAGTTTGTTATTTTAAAAAATCTTAATAATGATTGAGTTCATGGACTAAGTGAATAAATAAATTTTAATTTAAGAAAGAAAACATAAAAATATTTAATCCAGGTACATAAAAACATAAGAACCTACTCACATTCATTCAAATTAGTTTTACAAATTGTACTTATAATATTTTGTCCAAAAAATTTTACAAGTTAAGTTAATTTTAAAATTAAAAAGTACATGTGGATTGACACGTGGTAAAACACTACTATATTAAAATGCTACGATCTTTGACAAGTTTTTTTTGGACAATTATGCCCCTCTTTTAATATTTATATTTACGAAATATGTGATTGATAATTAATTTACACTAATTATTAATAATGTGAATTTTATTGAATACAACTGTTTTCTAATTATTTAAATATTTTCTAAAACAATCAGTTACTTAATATATATATTTCTTCATTCAATTGAAAAATGATAATTGGTTTTTATTTTTTATTATTATGTTTTTTAGAGAATTAAAGAACTTGGTTATCGGTAAATAGAAATTTATCCTTAGTTATTTAATTAATTTTTATATAAATGTAATATGTTTTCTAAAACAACCAGTTACTTAATATATATATATTTCTTAATTCAATTCAAAAATGATTATTCGTTTTTATTTTTTTATTATTATGTTTTTTAGAGAATTGAAGAAGTCGGTTATATAGATAAATAGAAATTTATCATTAGTTACTTAATTAATTTTTATATAAATGTAATATTTAAGTACAAAATAAATATAAAATATTTTCATAATAAGATTTTAATTTGGTAAAGTTCATATTGTCATTTGGTAAATTATATAATGAAAATTATAAGCATTATCGAATTAAAAGATAAAGTATAATCGCTCCGAAAAAAGTAAAATATAATTTAAGTAAATTTTATACCATAAAATTCGCTCTATATATTTGTCAAAATTTATAGAATAATAATATTAAAAATATAATAATATATGAAACGTTAGAAGACGAACTATTTGAATATTAAAGGTTTTGTTCATTAAATTCTGATACATTGGTTGGAATAGAAATTTTGGCGAATCCAAAATTGCCACATCATCACCCAACATTGGTGGTAAAAATATTTAATTAGGGACTAATTAAATCTGCAGACATCTCTAAATTAAATTGGTGGTTATACAATTAGGTTCCTTAAAATTTGATAGAAAAAAGTCTAAATTAAAGGCCCAATTAGCAAAGTCCAAGCCCCGTCAAGAGACGTAGGACCAAAATCAATTAGGCCTGGTCTAGGACAGAAGGCCCAACTAAACCAAGCCCAAAAAGATTGGCCCAACCTAAAATGGTTGACCCAAAGCTAACTTGGCCCAGTCCAACAGGCACAAGCCCACTTGGAAGCTTAGAAGAACTCTATAAATAGAGACTTCCCTCATTCATTTTGGAGGTTCAGAAGTAGAAGACCCCAGAGAGAAAAATCCAGAGAGAATTCACAAATTAGAAGACTTTTTTCACTCTTGAAGGAATACCTCTTCGAACCTGAAGAATTGATTGTAGCTTCGATCTCGAGAACAAGCTTTGTAGCCCTCGAGTAAAACATACAAATAGGAGAGAGAATCAGATGATCAAGTATTAGAGATTGTACTCACAAATACTGAAATCAATGCAATACAAATTCATTTACACGTGTCTCATTCTCATTTGTTGTTTGGAATCTCGTGTGAACAGATTGGCACGCCCAGTGAGACCACTCTACCTCTCATCTCTTTCTCCTTCAAATCAAATCAAATCAAGTCATGGCATCAAAGAAAGTTGCATCAAACATTGTTGTTGCAAGTAACACCTACATGGGTCCGATAACTCGCAATTGTTCTAAAGGGATTGAGACAAGTGGTGATCGAACTCCTGATACAATGACAAGCAACATCATCAAACTACTGGATGAAGCTTCAAAAGGCAAGGTTATCGTCAAAGATAACCCGTTGTTTGATCAATCAACTCTTGCTCCTAATCAACTGAGGGAGACAACAAATCAAGACGTAATATCAGTCATGATGGTTGATGTGGACCCTGACGAAAGGATGGTGGAGATGGAAAGAAAAATCAATCTCTTGATGAAGGCAGTAGAAGAAAGAGATCTCGAAATCGCCTACCAAAAAACCAAGTCCACAAAAAAGAAACAGTTGAATCCAACCAAACCCTTGTAGTAAGAAACAACGACAAGGGAAAAAATATAATCCAAGAGGAGCAACCGCCACAACCAGCTTCAGTCGCTTCTTTATTCGTCCAACAGCTGCAGGACATGATCATGAACTCTATTAGAGCTCAGTGTGGCGGGCCTGCTCAAAATTCCCTCATGTACTCCAAACCGTACACCAAGAGGATTGACAACTTAAGGATGCCCATAGGGTACCGACCTCCAAAGTTTCAACAGTTTGATGGAAAGCGCAACCCAAAGCAACATGTTGCACATTTCGTTGAAACTTGTGAAAATGCAGGGACACGCGGGTGACCACTTGGCGAAACAATTTGTACGCACCTTGAAGGGAAATGCTTTCAATTGGTACACAGACTTAGAGGCAGAGACGATTGACAGTTGGGAGCAGTTCAAGAGAGAATTCCTGAATCGCTTCTACAACACCAAGCGAACCGTGAGTATGATGGAACTCAGCAATGCCAAACAGCATAAAGGTGAACATGTCATCGACTACATCAACCGCTGAAGGGCTCTAAGTCTTGAATGTAAGGACCGACTCAAAGAGATTTTGGTTGTAGAGATGTGTACCTAAGGTATGCACTGGCAACTACTTTATATTTTGCAGGGAATTAAACCTCACTCTTTCGAGGAACTAGTGACTCGTGCTCATGATATGGAGCTAAGCATTACTGCTAGAAGGAATAAAGACCTCTTAGTCCCAAACGTGAAGAAAGAGAAGAAAGAATTTAAAGGTGCAGAAAAGGCTACGAAAAGCACCGCCAAAGAAACAATGGTCATCAACGCGACCTCTCTGAAATTTTCCTCAAAAGGAAAAGAAGTCAAGACAACAAAGCAACAGGAAATGGGTGAACAACATCACCCAACTTTAAAAGAAAGACAAGAGAAAGTATATCCGTTTACAGACTCTGACGTCCTAGATATGTTGAAGCAGTTGTTGGAGAAACAACTCATCGAACTCCCAGAATGTAAACGACCTGGAGAGCTCGGAAGGGTAAATTGAAGGGAATCGGAGTCCCGCAGCGGAAGCGATTGTGAATCACGCGCTCTTGATTTAGTTACAACGATTTAATTCAAGAACATAAAGCACTAGATTAAGCATATAAACATAATGAACAGCATGTAAGTTACCTTTGAAGAACCTTTCTTCAAGTGCTCCTCCTCTCTCACGATCAAGATCTCAGCAACACGAACTCGTACGAACACCGACACTACCACCAGATCTTCTCTGTTGTTTTCTAGGTGAGGGAGGAAGGTGGGTTTCCTTTAGAAAAGGTGAGGTGTTTTGTGAGAGAGATGTTTGTTGTCTTGGAACCTTTCCAACAACACAACAAATGCTTGGAATCACTTAACCTAGTTGCATCTCATGCAACCATATATATAGGGGAATAGGATGGAAATGACCATCCTACCCCTCCTTTATTCTCTCTTTAGTATATAGTTTATATATGAATCTAATTCACATTAAAACTATATATTATATCAATTATATCATATATGATTGATATAACACCTCATGTATGAAATTGAACACTTGTCGGGCCTAGTACACAACATGGATTGTTTTAACCATTTGTCAAAGTGTTCAAGTCCTCTGGATTGGATTGATACCTCATCGACCATCCCAATCTGCAAAAATGGATGTCGGGCCTAGTACACAACATGGCGTACATCAGGCTCCCAACAGTCGATGCATAAGGAATCCGCCTCATATCCTCAACTCCTTGAGGTGTCTTAGGACACTGTTCCTTAGACAAATATATTCCATGTCTAAAAGGCAACAAGCCATTTTTAGAATCTTGCATCTTAAACCTTGACAACACTTTGTCTATGTAAGATGCTTGAGACAAGGTTAGTGTTTTATTCTTGCGGTTCCGGACAATCTGGATCCCAAGAACAAACTGTGCATCACTCAAATCTTTCATTTGGAACTGCGTAGCTAGCCATTCCTTGATGTCAGTAAGATAACCTACATCATTCCTAATGAGTAGGATATCATACACATAGAGAATTAGGAATGCGACAGAACTATTGATGATTTTCTTGTAGACACAAGGTTCATCATCATTCTTGTCGAAACCATAAGATTTGATTGCCTCATCAAATCTTATATTCCAGGACCTAGAGGCTTGTTTCAGTCCATAAATTGACCTTTTAAGCCTGCAAACCTTTTGCTCTTGTCCTGGTTCAATGAACCCTTTGGGTTGGTCCATGTAGATGTTTTCCTCAAGATTGCCATTCAAAAAGGTTGTCTTGATATCCATTTTCCATACCTCATAGTCATAATATGCGGTAATGGCAAGAAGGATACAGATAGACTTTACCATAGCAACAGGTGAAAAGGTCTCCTCATAGTTAACCCCTTCAACCTGGGTATAACCCTTTGCTACTAGTCTAGCTTTAAAGGTTTACACCTTGCCATCTACACCACGCTTTCTCTTGTAGATCCACTTACAACCTATAGGTTTTACCCCATTAGGCTTATCTACAAGATCCCAAACAAAATTGAAGTACATAGACTTCATTTCTTGGTCCATGGCTATGACCCATTTGTCTTTGTCTTTGTCAACCATTGCTTGATTATAAGTCAATGAATACTCGCAGTTTTCATCTGGTATAACAACTTGGGTTTCAGCTAAACCCATGTAACGGTCAGGCTGTATTACAACCCTCCCACTACGTTGAGGCATACTCCACTCTTGAGATGGACTCTCTTGACTAGACAAACTAGTATCAACAACTCTTGTTGACGTACTAGTGTTCTTATTAGCAACCTTTGCTATTGATCCGTCTAACTCACTCAACACTACTTTACTTTTTGGTTTGTGGTCCCTTATGTGGTCCTTCTCTAAGAAAATGGCATTTGTCGACACAAAAACCTTATCTTCCTTAGGATCATAGAATAAATCACCTCTTGTTTCTTTTGGGTATCCTACGAATATGCATAACTTTGAACGTGAATCCAACTTCTTTGGATTTGTCACAAGCACATGTGTCGGACAACCCCATATTCTGAAGTGACATAAACTACCTTTACGTCCTTTCCATAGTTCAAAAGGTGTTTCAGAAACACTTTTGGAGGGCACATTATTCAAAATGTATACAGCCCAAAAGGAACTAGGGAGATGAGCATAACTCATTATTGATCGAACCATGTCCAACAAGGTTCTATTTCTCCTTTTCGATACACCGTTTTGTTGTGGTGTGTCTTGAGAGTCGAGAGTTGGGATGTAATTCCATGTTCTATCATATAGTTCTGAAATTTTAAATCCATGTACTCTCCACCTCGATCCGATCGAAGTGTTTTAATAGTTTTACCTAATTGATTTTCAACCTCAGTCTTGAATTCCTTGAACTTTTCAAGTGCTTGTGGTGCATTAGGTAAATATGCCCAAATCTAGAATAATCATCTATAAAAGAGATGAAATATTCATATCCTCCCCTGGTTTTAACATTCATCAGACCACAAAGGTCTGAATGTATAAGTTCTAGAGGGTCTTTGGCTCTATAATCTTTTCCACTAAAAGGTCTTTTAGTCATTTTGCCTTCTAGGCATGATTCACATACTGGCAAAGAATTTTCTTCTAACTCGTTTAGAAGTCCGTTCTTTACAAATCTCTCAATCCTATTGAGATTAATGTGACCCAATCTTAGATGCCAAAGATTAGCATTTTCTTTAGGAGAAATTTTACGTTTCTTAGTTTGTGCATTTGCAATCTTAAATAATTCAGTGTTCAAAACCATTTTGACTGAATTAGGCCTTAAACATACAATCCATTTTCTAATGAAGTTGAACATATTTCTAAACCTTTCTTCAAAATAAACACTTTATTCATAGAAAATGAAACAGAAATACACTGTTCTATAAGGCAAGAAATGGAAATAAGGTTTCTAGTAAACCCTGGTATCACTAATATATTGTCCAATAATACATATTTCTTGCCAAAATAAAGCTTCATTGTGCCTACTGCTACAGCTGAGACGACTTCTCAATTTCAAACCCGGAGCGTTATCTCTCCTTGTTGTAGTTGCTATCAGGAATCAATTCCCTGAAAAGAAGAGTTAACATGGTTAGTGGCGCCTGAATCAAGTATCCAAGTTGTTTTATCATTATCCACTAAACAAGCTTCTAGGCAAAGTAAATCATATTTACCTTCCTTCTTCTTTTCTGCAATGTACTTCGGACAGTTCCGTTTCCAATGTCCATATTCGTTGCAGTTGAAACACTTTCCTTCGTCAGCAACGTCTTTGACTTTCTTGCCCTTCTGGGCGGCAACTTTGTCAACCTGTTTCCCTTTACCAACCTTCTTCGTGTTCTTCTTCTTTCCTCTCAGGTTAGAAGAAGATGAAGCCACTGTGTTTGGCTTAAGAAGTTCATGACGGATTTGGAAGTTGTTCCAAATATGAACTTGTCGATCACGCTGTTTTGTGACAACAGTTGTGTTGTAGCCAACTCCAGAAAGCCTCGGGGCCAAAAGAGAGGCAAGCACATTGAGCGGAAGTATCACCTGATACGGGAGATTGTGCACCGCGGTGACGTGACAGTCACGCAGATAGCATCGGAACACAACGTTGTTGATCCATTTACAAAGGCCCTCCTGGATAAGGTGTTTGAGGGTCACCTAGAGAGTCTTGGTCTTCGAGTGCTTCCTGACTAGGGCAAGTTGAAGTATTGTAAAGGGTATTCAATGCCCTAGTTTATTGTATTACTTTGTTGTAATCTTTTGTACATTTGAGAAATGTATTTACTCCACTAGCTTAGTCCAAGTGGGAGTTTGTTAGGATGTATGTCCTAATCTCGTTTTGTTTGTAATTGACCATTTGAAATTAATAAGAGTTATTTATTTCATCATTTTGTGTCTCGCAAATTTTACAAACTTTGTCCAACAAACTAAGCTCCAGGGTCATTGAATTTATGAGAGAACTAGAATTGAACGGTGTGCAGTAGACACACTGGGAGGATCACGTTCGAGTTAATGACCCAGACGGTTTACAGTATATGGATGGGGTTGAAGACCTAATCCTGGATACGCTGTGGATCCGACCCGCTTTGTATTAAATACAAACGAGGTGATCTGACACGTTCATGTGGTTGACATTCGAGTGGGGGCATCTTGTGCAATGAGATTGTACAAGACCGGACCATGAATTATTAGACCTACTGATGTAACACCGTTAACAGTATGGGACTAATAATTTCGTAGATGACCATTAGTGACTCGACATGAATCATGAGCGTGTTACGGACTCCAGTCCGCGGGAGTCTGTCCTTTGACTAGTACGGGTGAGGGTGGTCACAGTTGCTCGCCCAATATGCCTATCTTCTCAGGGACAGGACCACGTGGGGAGCTGGGAACTTAACTACGCGAGATGGAATTCACTCGTTCCCGCCTTTAGGTAAACTAGAGGGGTTGTTCCCTTAAGTGCTGTCTCTAGGGCTTGGACAACGGGTGCCTACCCACTCACTGGCTCGAAAGGGGTGTTGTGTATGGTTGGACCATTACAACGTTGTTGTTCATTAGAGGAGCAGTGGAGACTTAAGGAGTAAGAAGTAGACACAAGGGTAAAACGGTAATTTGACCCAGTAGTGTCTACGAACAACCTGTGAAGGATCGACTCATGGGCATTGGTTATATCAGTGGACACAACTTGTCTTACACTAACGGGAGTGCAGCTACGGGCTTTAGTGGAGTGTTATCGTAGCTAATGAATGTTGATTAACCGGGTCAAAGAGTTTGACAGGTTAGTCTCGGATCGTTGGAGCTCGTCAATGTAGGTTTATTAGGTCCCTCAGTTGGATCAAACATGATTAATAGAAGGTTTACATTTTTGGTGTGAACTTGAAGTGTTCAAGTTCACTAAAGGGTAATTATGTCATTTATATGAGATATGGATGACATATTATATAGTTTAATATGAATGAGATTCATAATAAACTATAGGTTAGCCTAATTGTTGAATTAGGGTTAATTTGGAGAAATTAGATTGAGAGAAATTAAATTGAATGTGATTCAATTGAAAAATCTACAATTATACAAATATGATTTGTAAAATGAGATATGAGATATCTTATTATATGTGGTTATGCAAATATCATTTGCATAACCTATGGTTGTGATAAAATGGTAAATAGGTGGAGATTTCAACTTCACCTATCACCATTATATAAACTCCTTTGCAAGAAGGAGTGGTAGGCTAAGTTTTCATTTTTTGATTTCACACCAAAAGAAAACTAGAATTCTCTCATCTCTCTCTCAATCACTCCTCCCCTCTCACAAAATAGAGAATCCCACCATTCTCCTTCTACCAAAAGTAGAACAACCGAGAAATCGAGTGGAAGTGTCCGGTTCGTTGGTTCGTATGAGGAGTTCGAGATCGTTGAGAACAACACGAAGAGTTCGTGATCGAAGGAAGGAATCGTGAAGAAAAGTTCTTCAACATGTAAGTTTCTTACTGTTTTTCCTTTCTCATTTGCATGTTTAATCGTTTCTATGTGATAGAAATAGTTTTAAGAAAACGAATTTCACAACGATACCACGGCGATTCAATCGTCCTTCCATTGCACGGGATTTCATTCCCTTCAATATAGATGCTCTCGTCAAGATTGTCATTCAAAAAGGCAGTCTTGACGTCCATTTTCCAAATCTCATAATCATAAAATGCGGCTATGGACAAGAGTATCCTTATAGACTTAAGCATAGCAACAGGGGAAACAGTTTCCTCATAGTCAACTTCTTCCTTTTGGTGAAACCCTTTGCTACAAGTCTAGCCTTAAAGGTCTGTATCTTTCCGGTTGTATCTCTCTTTCTCTTATAGATCCATGTCCACCCTATGGGTCTTACCCTTTCAGGCTGGTCTACAAGCTCCCAAACTGAATTTAAGTACATTGCATCCATTTCAAGGTCCATGGCTTTGATCCATTGGTCCTTATCTACGTCATTCATTGCCTGTTTATAAGACAATGGATCCTCTACACCATCATCAGGTGTGACAACTTGAGTTTCAGCTAAGCCCAAGTAGCGGTCAGGTTGGGAAACAACCCTCCCACTGCGTCGAGGCATTCCCAACGATTGAGAAGGACAAGACTGACTCGATATGCCGGCTTCTTCATCAACTCTTGATGAAGATCCAGCTTGATCAACAACTCTTGTTGACTCATTTGAAGCTTCATTTAATACTAACTTACTACGTGGTTTATGGTTCCTCATATGATCTTCCTCCAAGAAAGTGGTGTTTGTCGATACAATCACCTTGTTTTCTTGTAGGTCGTAGAAAAGACCACATCTTGTTTCTTTGGTATAGCCAACAAATTTGCATAATCTTGAACGAGTTTTCAATTCCTTTGGGTTTGTCACCAACACGTGTGTCGGACAACCCAAATCCTGAAGTGTTGTAAACTAGGTTTACACCCCTTCCACAACTCAAAAGGTGTTTCTGAAACACTCTTTGATGGAACAGTGTTTAAGATTTGAACCGCAATATCTATTGTGTAACCCCAAAACGAGGCAGGCAATTGAGCGTAGCTCATCATAGATCGAACCCTATCTAACAATGTTCTATTTCTCCTTTCAGATACACCATTCTGTTGTGGTGTACTAGCTGCCGAGAGTTGAGATTGGATTCCATGTTCTATCAAATAGTCCTAGAATCTTAGATCGATATACTCTCCACCTCGATCGGATCGAAGTGTCTTAATTATTTTCCCAAATGCATTTTCTACTTCGACCTTATACTCTTTGAACTTTTCAAGAGCCTCAGACTTATGATGCATTAGGTATAGATAACCATACCTCGAATAATCATCTATGAAAGAGATGAAATATTCATACCCTCATCGAGCTTTAACATTCATCGGACCACAGAGATCCGAATGTATAAGCTCTAAGGGTTCTTTGGCTCTATAACCTTTTCAAGTAAAAGGTCGCTTAGTCATTTTACCTTCCAAGCATGATTCGCAAGGAGGTAGAGAATCATCTTCTAACTTGTTTAGAAGTCCATTCTTAGATAATCTCTCAATCCTATTGAGATTTATGTGACCAAGTCTAAGATGCCAAAGATAGGTATTATGATTAGGAGAAATTCTTTGCCTTTTACTTTGAGTATTCGATGTTTTAAACATCGCATGATTTAAAATTGCTTTAGTTTGGTTCGGTTTAAGTACATACAAGTCGTTTTCTAATCTAGCAGAACAAATATTGACACCCTTTTTCGCAATGAACGCTTCATTAATTGAAAAAGAAATACAATATCCACATTCAATTAGACAAGAGATAGATATCAAGTTCCTCTTAATCTTAGGAACTATGTACAGATTTTCTAAAAATAAAAATCTATCTCTGAAAAACAGCTTAGCATCTCCCACTGCACGAGCTGAGACGACGTCTCCCGTTCTGACCCTAAGCGTCATCTCACCCTCTTGAGCTCCTTGAAGGAACTAGTTTCCTGTAAAGAAGAGCAAACATGATTAGTGGCTCCTGAATCAAGTATCCAGGTAAAAACATCACTTTCCACTAAACAAGTTTCAAGAACAAGTAAATCGAATTTACCTTTCTTCTCTTTGAGCTCAGCAAGGTATTTTGGGCAGTTTCGGTTCCAGTGCCCGTCCACGTTGCAGTGGAAACATTTTCCTTTTATCTACAACTTTGGCTTTTTCCTTGCCTTTGTCTGCAGCGGCGGGTGCCTCTCTTTCCCTCCTATCTTCTTCTTTTGAGTCTTCTTAAGCCCAAAAGATGGACCGCAGGACTTAGTCCTAGAGGATGAACCCTTCTGGAACCTTCTGCAATGGGCAAACAGATTTGCCTCTCCATCAACCTGTCCCTTATTCTTCATTAGAGACTGGAAAGTCTGCAGTTCATTGAGGTGAGTAGTCAGGTTGAACTCTATCTTGTTTATCATCGCATTGCTGCGGAATTGCAGGAAACTCTTCGGAAGAGATTCTACGATGAAGGACACCTGACTTTGCTCATCGATGACCGCATCGTTCATTTCTGCCACGTTGAAGTGGACCATCAGATCTAGAACATGTTCTCTCGCCGACGATCCCTCCTTCATACGGGAGTTATAAACGTACTTGAGGGATTCGTGTCGAAGTTGTCCAGACGGTTGTCCAAACATATTCTGCAACGAACTCATGATCTCATGAGCTGAGACCATGCCCTCGTGCTTTTTGGCAGGAACTTTAGAAACACTAACCAAAATGTAGACCTTGGCCTTGTCATTGGCCTTGATCCAGCGGTCGTATGCATCCTTAATAGATTGAGTGTTTCGAGCAGGGACCTGAGGACATTCCTCAGTAAGCACAAACCATAAGTCGTCAACAACCAGAATCGTATTCAGGTTGGACTTCCACATAGTATAATTCTCGCCAGTTAAACATTCACTTTTGAGTAAGGCTATTATTGATGACGACATGCTGAAATTTCAAAAAATAGCTCTTATTAGTTATTGTCTTTAACCCATTACAAACCAATCAATTTTAACAAAATTATTAAAGAACCCTAGTGTTTAAATGAAGCCTTTGATTTTGCAACGATACTTCAAGGGTTTAGAATAAAAGCCACCGTCGGGAGGTCAGTCACTCGTCCCCTGAATTAAGACTATCTCAGCTAATTCTCACAACCCGAACATCTCATGTCCCAATGATTCTTAGTTACCGTTTGTTTGGTCAAGGACTTGTTAACTAGCTTAAATTATCCTGTAGATGAGACCCTACCATTTTCAGCTCCAATAGGTCCGAGGCAACAGGCTACTATTAAGAAAGACAACTGTTGGCAAATTACCTAAGAGATCCTATCCATTTCTGGAGTTCGCGGCGACCCCTATAGTAAGGCCCTCCGTAGGGATTGGTTGTTCTAGGGAAACCTAGCAGGCGGACTATAGAAATATTACGGTGCGACCTAATGGAGGAGACCGTAGGATACGTTGACACGCGTCTTGCTCCCATTTACTATAGATACTTCCCTCATTCACCTTGGTATTGAACCATGCAAACACTTACCGTAGAGGGACACCCTATTGACGCCACATAGCCGAGCATGGAACTCACGGTGTGAACTCTTGAGGACGTGAGAGTAAACTTGATGCGAACACCTCGTTTTCTCCCACTGAAGCTCCTAAGGTTAGGGTATAGGTTTAACTTAGTCGGATTCTGGCTAAAAAAATCTATCTAAGTCTATGCCTATTATAACTATTATAACTAGGTCTTTTCCTTATGGCTAGGTGAATAAACATTTTAATTACCTAGATATAACGCAGGACTATGGTTAATTCAACTCAAGCTTCAGGTCAGTTCCCAGGTAGGAGGTGTTCCGTTAACCGTCAGCTTAAGTACCCCCAACCTTAGACAGAACATCACCGGTAAAGTTCCCTTATAACCAATGTCCTATTGTCCTACTATATTTTAAACTATTTAAAATACTATGTAAACTAACTTCTAATCCTATTAGAAATTAAACTTAGATCTAAGTTCATTTTAAACAATTTAAAACTAATTTTATTTAACCCAAGCTCCTATGTTTGCATGAAGTTCTTTCTTATTGGTTATGGTTTCTAAAACCCCTTTATAACTTTTATAATTTTTTAATAATTAACCTATGACAAGGAACTATATTATAACTCTAACAAACGATTTCTAATTGGAATTACATTCAACTGATTGAATTAAGCAAACTACTTAAATAAAATAACAATTTATTTTAAACTAAGTAATTTCATGTTCCATGCTATTTATTTTTCATATAATCTAATTATAACAATTATAATCAATTACTCATGAAAAATAAATTAAATCATGCATTTCTATCATATTTATATAACAATTATACAAATAAAATGCATGAGCATGCTTATCCTGAGGTGGAAAAAATTCTAAATAACATTCTTAAAGAAAATAGTCGTAAAACCGAAAAAAATTGGCACCTAAAGTGCAAAAAATAATAAAATTACACTAATTTTATTATAAAATCGACCCAAAACACTTTGAACTGGGCTAAGACCGCTCGAACCTGACCAACCACGATCCGAACCGCTCGAATTAGCTCAACCAGGCTCGCTTCATCCGATTCTTGCGCCACGGCGTTGCAACGCCGCCTCCTCTCGCGCTCGCGCCAGGCGTAGGGGTGGCATTGCAACGCCATGAGACAGCGTTGCAACGCTGCTGACCCCTTGGATTTCCTTGTCGATAGGGGCTTCGGCATTGCGACGTCGTTCCTCCACATTGTAACGCTACTAGTTCTGCCAATAGCTTGTTCCTTCGAAAACAACAGCTTCAATTGGCAATTTCTCACCCGATACTCATCTAAATTGCTTCAAACTTGTCACGAACGACTCAAAAAAACTTTACATACTCGAATATGCACTTTATTGCCCAAAACGCAGGGCCTTTACATTTAATTTGATCAAATCGAAATTAAAACTGAGGCCAAAATTTCCTAAACTAGTTGTTGGGATGGATGTCCTAATCTCGTTTAGTTTGTAAATTTAACATTTGAAATTAATAAAAGTTATTTATTTCATCATTTTGTGTCTCGCGAATTTTACAAACTTTGTCCAATAAACTAAGCTCCAGGGTCATTTAATATATGAGAGAACTAGAACTTGAACGGTGTGTAGTGAACACACAGGGAGGATCACGTTCAAGTTAATGACCCGAACGGTCTACAGTATATGGATAGGGTTGGAGACCTAATCCTGGATGAAGGGAATCGAAGTCCCCGCAGCGGAAGCGATTGTGAATCGCGTGTTCTTGAATTAGTTACAATGGAAATTTCATGAACGTAAAACATGGATTAAGCATAAAATACAAAAATGGACAGCAAGAAGTTTACCTTGGAAGAACCTTTCTTCAAGTGCTCCTCTCTCCACAGTCACGATCTCAGCAACAAGAACTCCTACGCACGAAGACACGACCACCAGATCTTCTCCGTTGTTCTCTAGGTGAGGGAAGAAGGTGGGTTCCCCTTAGGAGATGTGAGGTATTTTTGTGAGAGAGAGTTGTGTTCTGGAACTCTTCCAACAACACAACAAGGAGGCTAGGTATACTTTCTCAAAGTCTTACCAAAGTCTTGACAATCTCTTAACCTAGTTGCATCTCATGCAACTATATATAGGGGAATGGTATGGAAATGACCATTCTACCCCTCCTTCAATCTCTCTTTAGTATATAGTTTATATATGAATCTAATTCACATTAAAACTATATATTATATCAATTACATCATATATAATTGATATAACTCCTCATGTATGAAATTGAACACTTCAATTTCACTCCTAACTTTATACCCTCAATATTACCATGTTGAGCCAACAGAGGGATCTAATGGACCTACAGATCATGAGCTCCAATGATGTGAGATTAACTGATCAAACTCTTTGATCCAGTTAATCAATATTCATTAACTACAAGTCACTCCACTATAGACTTGTAGCTGCACTCTCCTCACTGTAGATATTATTGTGTCCACTGATATAGTCATTGCCCATGAGTCGACCCTTCACAGGTTGTTCGTAATCACACGGTGGGTCAAATTACCGCTTTTACCCCCGTGATTACCTCTTTTGCTCCTTAAGCACCACTGATCCTCTAATGAACAACAAGTCTAAGGTCCTACCTTAAACTCATACCCTCATAGAGGGCGGGGCCCCGTTGTTCAAGACCTGGAGTTAGTTCTTAAGGGAACAACCTATCTGATTTCTTAGTAGAGGAATGAGTGAATTCCATCTTGCATAGTTAAGTTCCCAGCTACCTACGAGGTTTTGTCCCTGAGAAGGTAGGCTTATTGAGTCGGCTACAGGCCACTCTCACCCATACTAGTCTATGGACAAACCCCTATAAGCAGGAGTTCTTGACTTGCTCAGGATTCAGGTCAAGTCACTAATGACCATCTATAAATTACTAGTCTTATCCTGTTAACGGTGTTATACTAGTTAGACTAATAATTTACGATCCAGTCTTGTATGAACTCTTCATACAGGATGCCCCCACTCGCATGTCAACTACATGAATGAGTTGGATTACCTCATTTGTACTAATTACAAAGTGGGTCGCATCCATGGTGTTACCAGAATGAGGTTTCCAACCTTATTCTTATACCATAGACTGTTTAGGTTATAATCTTGAAATCAACCCAAATAGTGTCCACTACACTCATTCAAGATAAACGTTATAACCTTGGAGCTTAGTTTATTGGATTTATAAAAGCAAGACTGTAATCTTATCAAAACAAATAACATTTTATTTAATTGATCAAAATTACACAAGTTTAGGGCATAAATCCCAACAATCTCCCACTTGACCTAAAGCTTGTGGAGTACTAAACATTACAATAATGTAAATACAATAAACTAGGGCATTTAAACCCATTTGTACAAAAATACTCCCACTTGCCCTAGTTGGGGAAGACTTGTAAACCTAGACCTTCTAGGTGACTCTCAAATACTTTAGCCGTGAGAGCCTTGGTAAAAGGATCAGCAATGTTGTGCTCTGAGGCTATCTTCGTGACAATCACGTCTCCTCTATGCACGATCTCCCGGATGAGATGATATTTCCGCTCTATGTGTTTTCCCCTCTTGTGACTTCGGGGTTCCCTCGAATTTGCCACTGCACCACTGTTGTCGCAATATAGTGTGACGGGCAAAGTCATATTTGGAACAACTTCCGAATTTAGCATAAATTTCCTCAACCAAACGACCTCCTTAGCTGCTTCACAAGCTGCTACATATTCGGCCTCCATGGTGGAATCAGCGATGAATCCTTGCTTGACGCTTCACCATACTACAACTCCTCCGTTAAGAGTGAAAACTGACCCTGATGTAGACTTCCGAGTATCTTTATCAGTCTGAAAGTCAGAATCTGTGTATCCTGTAAGGATCAAATCCTTAGCCCCCATACACAAGCATGTAGTCCTTGTTCTCCGAATATACTTAAGGATCGTTTTAACCGCTGTCCAATGTTCAAGTCCTTGATTGGATTGATACATACTGACCATCTCAACTGCAAAACAGATGTCAGGCCTAGTACACAACATGGCGTACATCAGGCTCCCAACAACTGATGCGTAAGGAATCCGTCTCATGTCCTCAACTCCTTGAGGTGTCTTAGGACACTGTTCCTTAGACAAATGAATTCCATGTCTAAAAGGCAACAAGCCCTTTTTAGAATCTTGCATCTTAAACCTTGACAACACTTTGTCTATGTATGATGCTTGAGATAAGGCTAGTGTTTTATTCTTGCGGTTCCGGACAATCTGGATCCCAAGAACAAACTGCGCATGACCCAAATCTTTCATTTGGAATTGCGTAGCTAGCCATTCCTTGATGTCAGTAAGATATCCTACATCATTCCTAATGAGTAGGATATCATCCACATAGAGAATTAGGAAAGCGACAGAACTATTGATGATTTTCTTGTAGACACAAGGTTCATCATCATTATGGTCAAAACCATAAGATCTGATAGCCTCATCAAATCTTATATTCCAGGACCTAGAGGCTTGTTTTAGTCCATAAATCGACCTTTTAAGCCTGCAAACCTTTTGCTCTTGTCCTGGTTTAATGAACCCTTCGGGTTGGTCCATGTAGATGGTTTCCTCAAGATTGCCATTCAAAAAGGTTGTCTTGACATCCATTTGTCATACCTCATAGTCATAATATGCGGCAATGGCAAGAAGGATACGGATAGACTTTACCATAGCAACAGATGAAAAGGTTTCCTCAAAGTCAACCCCTTCAACCTGGGTATAACCCTTTGCTACTAGTCTAGCTTTAAAGGTTTGCACCTTCCCATCTACACCATGTTTTCTCTTGTAGATCCACTTACAACCTATAGGTTTTACCCCATCAGGTTTATCTACAAGATCCCAAACAGAATTGAAGTGCATAGACTCCATTTCTTGGTCCATGGCTATGACTCATTTGTCTTTGTCTTTGTCAACCATTGCTTGATTATAAGTCAATAGATCCTCGCAGTTGTCATCTGGTATAACAACTTGGGTTTCAGCTAAACCCATGTAACGGTCAGGCTGTATCACAATCCTCCCACTACGTCGAGGCATACTCAACTCTTAAGATGGACCCTCTTGACTAGACAAACTAGTATCAACAACTTTTGTTTACGTACTAGTGTTTTTATTAGCAACCTTTGCTATTGTTCCGTCTAACTCACTCAACACTACCTTGCTTTTTGTTTTGTGATCCCTTATGTGGTCCTCCTCCAAGAAAGTGGCATTTGTCGACACAAAGACCTTATCTTCCTTACGATCATAGAATAAACCACCTCTTGTTTCTTTTGGGTATCCTACGAATAGGCACAACTTTGAACGTGAATCCAACTTCTTTGGATTTGTCACAAGCACATTTGCTGGACAACCCCATATTCTGAAGTGACATAAACTACCTTTACGGCCTTTCCAGAGTTCAAAAGGTGTTTCATAAACACTTTTGGAGGGCACACTATTCAAAATGTATACTGCAGTTTCCACTGCATAACCCCAAAAGGAACTAGGGAGATGAGCATAACTCATCATTGATCGAACCATGTCCAACAAGGTTCTATTTCTCCTTTCGGATACACCGTTTTGTTGTGGTGTGCCGGGAGCTAAGAGTTGGGATGTAATTCCATGTTCTATCATATAGTTCTGGAATTTTAAATCCATGTACTCTTCACCTCGATCCGATCGAAGTGTTTTAACTCTTTTACCTAATTGATTTTCAACCTCAGTCTTGAATTCCTTGAACTTTTCAAGTGCTTCAGACTTGTGGTGCATTAGGTAAATATGCCCATATTTGGAATAATCATCTATAAAAGAGATGAAATATTCATATCCTCCCCTGGCTTTAACATTCATCGGACCACAAAGGTCTGAATGTATAAGCTCTAGAGTATCTTTGGCTCTACAACCTTTTCCACTAAAAGGTCTTTTAGTCATCTTGCCTTCGAGGCAGGGTTCACATACTGGCAAGGAATTTTCTTCTAACTCGTTTAGAAGTCCGTTTTTTTACCAATCTCTCAATCCTATTGAGATTAATGTGACCCAATCTTAGATGCCAAAGATGAGCATTTTCTTTAGGAGAAATTAGTTCGTGTACTTGCAATTGAAAAATTCACTTGTTAAAACTATTTTAACTTGAATTAAACCATTTGCAAATAATTCTCAAGAAGAGCAACACATAACACAATACTTGTCCAATGAAATAAACCTTTTATTCAATTGAAAAGATAGAGAAGTACAATGTTCGTTAAGGCAAGAAATGAGGTTTCTAATAAACCCTTAAGCTACATGTTATCAAATAACAGCTTTTCTTTGCCAGACGATTGCTCTTTATCTGCTCCTTTTCCTTTTCTTCTGTATCTTCTTAAGTCCAGAAGTATGGTTGCAGATTTGTCCCTGGAGGATGAATCCTCTTGAGAACTTTTGGAATGAGCAAACAAATTTGCCTCTCCATTTTGTTGTCTCTTATCATCCATAAGAAACTGATAGTTCTGCAGCTCATGTAGCAGAGAAGTCAGATCATATTCTATGTTGTTCATCGTTGCATTGCTACGGAATCGCTGAAAACTCTTCGGAAGAGATTCTAGGATGAACAAAATCTGACATTTCTCATCTATGACCGCTCCGTTCAATTCCGCTATATTGAAGTGGGCAATCAGATTGAGAACATGTTCTCTCACCGATGTACCTTCCTTCATACGTGCGTTATAAATGAATTTTAGGGCTTCATGCCGAATTTGTTTGGACGGTTGTCTAGACAAATTTAGCACAAAATCCATGATCTCTCGAGCTGAGACCTTGCCCTCCAGCCTCCTAGCTAAAACATCAGATATGCTAGCCAGGATATAGGCTTTCGCCTTTTCGTTGGCATTAATCCAGCGGTCATACGCATCCTCAACAGCTTGAGATGCATTTTGAGCAGGAAATTGAGGACACTCCTCATTGAGAACGAACTTAAGATCATGTGTAACCAAAATTATGTTGAGTCCATCCCTCCATTTCACTATGTTCTCTCCGGTTAACTTTTTCGCACCCAATAAGGAAATCATAGAGCTAGACATTTTTGCTGAAAAATTTACAAACAAACTTGTATGAGTTTCTTGCTATAACTCTAATCCAATTATGTTTTAGCTAATTATCAAATGATTCCTAGGCCGTTTATAATTTGCAATGATACTCCAAAGGTTTAGAATGTATGACACCGAAGGGTAATAAAAAACACTCCTCTGGATCAAGACATTCTTGGCCAAAACCTAACACCAGAATAACTCTTATTCCTATAGGTTTTAGTTACCATTTTTTGGTCTGAATACATACACAACTTATGTATCCCGTGAGTGTAACCCTTTGTCTTTAGATCCCAGAGTCTCGATCCAATAAAATCCGCCGAAGGGAGGACTAGATTGGAAAATAGTCTAAGGAAATCTTTATCCCTTTCGGGTGTCTACTGTGTTAGATCTGTTGGGATTTTTGTCCTAATCTCGTGTTTGTAATATATTGTTTGAAATCAATAAGAGTTATTTATTTCATCACTTTGTGTCTCGCAATATTTATAAACTTTTCCAATAAACTAAGCTCCAGAGTCATTGAATTTATGAGAGAACTAGAACTTGAACGGTGTGTATGAGATGTATGAACGGTTTTGCGAAATTAGATGTATTCGATTTTGGCACTTAGATTTACAATTTTTCATTGAAATGTTCAATGTAAGGGCCCGGTGTTTTGGGCAATTTTAATTGTAAATCGAGTCTGTAAGTCCGTGTCGATCGAGGTAAGGCGGTTGCTGAAAAGATCGGAGCGAAATCGAGCTGAAAACAATGGAGATTGTTGTTATGCGTGCATGCGCGTTTGCATTATTCATCGGCGTTGCAACGCGCGCGCTTGGGGAAGAAGCGCGCGCGAAGAGGTAGCGGCGACTTTGCAACGCTGATGAAAACGACAAAGCGGCGTTGGTAACGTCGCTATCGTTAGTAACGCCAAGACGTTTCACGCGAGGAGCAACGGGCAGAAACCGAAACTTTTATTATTTATATTAATTATAAAAACGTTTTATTTTAATATATTTAATAATTTTAATTTTAATTAATATAATTAGAATATATTAATTAAAATTATTTCTAGGGTGTCAAAATTGGTCTAATTTTTGCTATTTTAATTATGCAATTGTTGTGTAATTATTGTCATGCATAGTGTATGCTTGTATTTTAGAAATCCCACCTTAGGTTAAGGATTTTCATGCATCATTTATAATATAAGGAGTTATATTATATAGTTTGCATGATTAATTAATATAAGGTTGTTATATTAATTTTTTTGGACAGGATTGACATGCATTATATTTCATGAGATGAATATGCTATGTATGTTTTATTATTCATGTGATGAATGATCAAGCACTATAACATAGTATGCATGTCACCTAAGGTTAATTATTAGTTTTAAAGTGTTTAGAACTTGGAAATAATAGACCTTAGGTTATCTAGTTCTAATTAGATTAGAATTAGGAACCAAGGAATTTATAAGCTATGATTAAAAGAGGAACTCTGTCTAAGGAAAGTTCTGTCTAGGTCAGTATTTATTTCGATTGTGGAAACGGAACACCCCTACGGGAATCGACTGGGGTGAAATTTAATCAGAGAGTCTTATAAATTCTGATGGCAATGGGTTTATTAAGGGGTTAATAAACTAGAAATCCTAGGTTTAATATAAGGAGTTATATTAACAAACTTAGGATAAAATCAATATAAGAGTTATATTGATTATCAATATAAGAGTTATGTTGATAGATATAGGTAAAACCATTAGCCGGGTTTTAGCCTAAGAAAGATTCCTATAGACTTAAAGTATTCAGTGGGAGGAAAAGTGTATGAGATACATATTTTTCCACCTACGCTATCTCCGGGAAATTCACACCGTGAGACTCATACTTGGCCTCGTGGCGCAAATGGGAGCGTCCCCCTTCGGAGGGTGTTTGTATGAGTCAATACCAAGGTGAATGGAGAGGATACTTATAATGAGTGGGAGCAGGTTTAGTGAAAACAAAACCTACGGTCTCTTTTGTCGGTTTACACCGTTAGACCACTATGGTCAGCCTGCTAGTTTGGCCTGGACTAGACAATCCCTTCGGAGGGCTTGATCATAGGGGATCTTGAAGGGAATGAGAATTCCGTGCAGCGGAAGACGATTGAATCGTCGATGTATGAATTACGCAAACTTCTTTGTTAAAATTGATCTAATACATAGATCTAGGCTAAACATGCAATTAAGAAGAAGAAAAAACAGTAAGAAAGGATTTTACTTACTTGTTGAAGACTTTCTTCACAATATCTTCTTCAAATCCACGAACTCTTCATGCTCCTCGTACACAACAATTTCCTCCAACGACTGTGAATCAAACACCACCAAGAAGCCTTCTCGGTTGTTCTCTTTTGGAGAAAGGAGGCTTGTGGGAACCTTGTTGGTTTTGGAGAGGGAGGAGAATTTTGAGAGAGAATTGAGAGAATTTCTCTTCTCTTTTTGTGTAAAACTAAAAAAATGAGAGAGTGAATCATAATCCTTCTTGAAAGAAGGGTTTATATATTGGGATTAGTGGAGTTAAAATGTCCACATATTTACCACTTTACCACAACCATAGGTTATGCAAATCTCATTTGCATAACCACATAATATAAGATATCTCATATCTCATATTGCAAATCTCATTTGCAATAATTGTGGATTTATTAAATTGAATCACATCCAATTTAATTTCTCTCAATCAAATTCTCCAATTAGCCCTAATTCAACAATTAGGCTAACCTATAGTTTATTACGAATCTCATTCACATTAAACTATATATTATATCATTCATATCTCATATGAATGACATAAATGCCCTTAAAGTGAAATTGAACACTTCAATTTCATACCAAAACATTATCCTTTCTTAAATCCAGATGGAGCCAACCGAGGGACCTAATGGACCTACAGTGACGGGCTCCAATGATCCGAGATTAACCTGCCAAACTCTTTGACCCGGTTAACCAACATTCATTAGCTACGATAACACTCCACTATAGCCCGTAGCTGCACTCCCGTCAGTGCAGAATATTACGTATCCACTGATATAACCAATGCTCATGAGTCGACCCTTCACAGGTTGTTCGTAGACACGGTTGGGTCAAATTATCGTTTTACCCCTGTGTCTACCTCTTGTTCCTTAAGTCCCCACTGCTCCTCTAATGAACAACATATTGTGATGGTCCGACCATACACAACACCCTTCTCGGGCCAGTGAGAAGGTGGGTGCCCGTTGTCCAAGCTCTGAGAGACAAGACTTAAGGGAACAACCCTCTAGTTTCCCTAAAGGCGGAAGCAGTGAATTCCATCTCGCGTAGTTAAGTTCCCAGCTCCTACTTGGTTCGTCACGAGAAGATAGGCATATTGGGCGAGTAACGGTGAGCACCCTCACCCGCACTAGTCAAAGAATGCAGACCTCGCAGCAGATGGGAGTCCGTAACACGCTCGGGATTGTGTCGAGTCACTAATGGTCATCTACGAAGTTATTAGTCTCATCACAGCGGTGTTACATCGGAGGGTCTAATAATTCACGGTCCGGTCTTGTACAATCTCATTGCACATGATGCCCCCACTCGCATGTCAACTACATGAACGAGTCGGATCACCTCGTTTGTATCTAATACAAAGCGGCCGCATCCACAAGGTGTATCCGTGGATTAGGTCTCCAACCATATCCATATATCGTAGACCGTTCGGGTCATTAACTTGAACGTGATCCTCCTGTGTGTCCACTACACACCGTTCAAGTTCTAGTTCTCTCATAAATTCAATGACCCTGGAGCTTAGTTTATTGGAAAAGTTTATAAATATTGCGAGACACAAAGTGATGAAATAAATAACTCTTATTGATTTCAAACAATATATTACAAACACGAGATTAAAAACACCTTAGCCGTGAGGGGCTTTGTAAATGGATCAGCTACGTTGTGCTCCGACGCTATCTGCGTGACCGTCACGTCTCTGCGGTGCACAATCTCCGTATCAGATGATACTTGCGCTCAATGTGTTTGCCTCTCTTATGGCTCCGAGGCTCACGTGAGTTGGCATCGCACCACCTTTGTTATCACGTAGCGATTGTGATGATGGGCAAGTTCATGTTAGGAACAACTTCCAAATCGCCATGAACTTCTTAAGCCAAACAGCTTCCTTTGCAACTTCACAAGCCGCAACATACTCCGCTTCCATAGTGGAATCAGCGATGCATCCCTGCTTGATGCTTCGCCATACTACAACTCCTCCATTCAGAATGAAGGTTGACCCCGAGGTGGATTTCCTAGAATCCTTATCGGTCTGAAAATCAGAATCTGTGTATCCCGTAAGGATCAAATCCCCACTACCATACACTAAGCTGTAGTTCCTCGTTCTCCTAAGATACTTGAGGATTGCCTTTACGGTACATCCGGTGATCTAATCCTGGATTGGACTGATATCTACTGACAATTCCTACTGCATAACAGATGTCGGGCCTAGTACACAACATGGCATACATGAGGCTCCATACAGCTGAAGCATATGGAATCCGTCTCATATCCTCAACATCTTGAGGAGTCTTAGGACATTGATCCTTAGACAAGTGAACCCCATGCCTGAAAGGCAGCAAGCCCTTCTTGGAGTTCTGCATCTTATATCTAGACAACATCTTGTCAATATAAGGCGCCGAGACAAGGCTAACGTTACATTCTTCTCAGTTAGGACTATCCGGATACCTAGAACATCTTGAGCTTCTCCCAAATCTTTCATTTGGAATTGCGAAGCTAGCCAATTTTTAACGTCAGTAAGAAATTCTACCTCATTCCCAATGAGAAGAATATCGTCCACATACAACACCAAAAATGTGACAATTTTGTCAACGATTTTCTTGTAGACACAAGGCTCGTCGACATTTTGATCAAAGCCATAAGACTTGATTGCCTCATCAAACCTTATATTCCGAGACCTCGAAGCCTGTTTCAGTCCATAAATGGACCTATGAAGCTGGCAAACTTTTTGCTCTTGGCCTTGGGCAATGAACCCTTAGAAATTTGGTCCATGTAGATGGTCTCATCAAGTTTGCCATTCGTAAAGGTCGTCTTGACGTCCATCCGCCATACCTCGTAGTCATAATACGCGCAATGGCCGAAGGATCTCGATCGACTTTACCATGGCAACGGTGAAAAGGTCTCCTCATAGTCAACCCCTTCAAACTCGGGTAAAACCCTTTGCCACTAGTCGGGCTTTGAAGGTCACGCACCTTCCCATCTACGCCACGTTTACGCTTGTAGATCCATTTGCAACCAATAGGTTTTACCCCATCCGGTTGATCCACAAGCTCCCATACTGCAATTGAAGTACATAGACTCCATTTCCGGTCCATAGCTTTAATCCACTCGTCTTTGTCAACATCAACCATTGCCCGATCATAGGTCAATGGATCCTCTGATCATCATCGGGGAGCGACAACCGAGGTTTCAACTAAACCCATGTAGCGATTAGTCGTCTCACAACCCTCCCACTACGTCGAGGCATTCCCAACTCTTGGGAACGGATTTGACTAGACGTCTTAGGATCAACAACACTTGTTGACGTACTAGCCCCATCGCAACTCTTGGCGATGTAATCATCCATTTCATTCAATACAATTTTACTCCTTGGTAAATGATCCCTGACGTGGTCTTCCTCTAGGAAAGTGGCGTTTGTCGACACAAGCACCCTATTTTCCCTAGGATCATAAAACAGACCACCTCTAGTCTCTTTAGGGTAACCTACGAATAGGCATAATTTCGAACGGGGTTCTAACTTTTTCGAGTTTGACACCAACACATGGGTCGGGCATTCCCAAATCCTGAAGTGATGTAAACTGCCTTTACGTCCACTCCAGAGCTCGAAAGGTGTTTCACAAACACTCTTCGAGGGAACATTGTTCAAAATATAAACCGCAGTCTCCACTGCGTATCCCCAAAAAGAATCAGGGAGACGAGCATAGCTCATCATCGACCGAACCATGTCCAACAAGGTTCTGTTTCTCCTCTCCGATACACCATTCTGCTATGGCATACCAGGCGCTGAGAGTTGGGACGTAATTCCGTGTTCTATCATATAGTCCTGAAATTCAGTGTCCATGTACTCTCCACCTCGATCCGATCGAAGTGTTTTAAGCGATTTACCTAAGAGGTTCTCAACCTCAGTCTTGTACTCCTTGAACTTTTCAAGAGTTCCAGACTTCCTATTCATTAGGTAAATGTACCCATATCTAGAGTAGTCGTCTATGAAAGACACAAAGTACTCATAACCGCCCCGAGCTTTAACATTTATCGGACCACAGAGGTCAGAATGTACTAACTCAAGAGGCTCTTTGGCTCTATATCCTTTTCTACTAAAAGGACGTTTGGTCATTTTGCCCTCAAGGCATGACTCACACACCGGTAAAGAGTTTTCTTCCAACTCGTTTAGAAGTCCATTTTTCACTAGTTTCTCAATCCTATTGAGATTAATGTGGCCTAACCGAAGATGCCAAAGATGGGCATTTTCTTTTGGAGAAACTTTCGCTTTCTTAGTTCGTGTTTCTGCAGTCTTAAACAATTCAGTATTCAAAACACTTTTGACCGAATTGGGTTTCAAAACATACAGATTATTTTCAAGTGAAGCTGAACAAATCACATTCCCTTTGAAAGAAATAAACGCTTTATTCGATTCAAAAGAAACTGAAATACATTGTTCTATTAGGCAGGAAATTGAAACAAGGTTTCTAGTAAACCCTAGAACTATGTACAGATCGTCCAACAAAAGTACTTCCCGCCAAAGTTAAGCGTCACCTTGTCGATCATTGCAGAAGAGAGACAAGCTCCTGATCAGGACCCGTAGAGTTACCTCACCCTCTCGCGTGTGCCGCCAGAATCAATCCACGAAAAAGAAGAACAAACGTGGTTAGTGGCGCCCGAATTCAATATCCGTGTAGAGTCACTACTCTCCACTAAACATGTTTGATCCACAAGTAAATCACATTTACCTTGATTCTTCCTTTTCGGCCAGAATTTGGGACGATTTCTCTTCCGGTGACCGCCCCATTGCGGTGGAAACACTTTCCTTTCTCTGCAACCTCCTTGACCTTCTTGCCCTGTGGGCAGCAAAGACGGATCGCTTTTACCCCTCTTCATCCTCTTCTTCCCTTTCGGGCGTGAAGGAGCAACAGTTTCGTCCCTGCAGGTCGAACCTCGTGATAAGACCCGAGGCAACATTTGCCTCGCACTCCTTGACCTGTTCAAGGATTGGAAATTCAGAGCTCGTTGAGGAGGGTAGTTAGAGTGTAGCTAATTTTGTTCATAACAAAGATTGTTACTAAACCGAAAGAAACTCTTGGAAGAGTCTCCAAAATTAAACCGACTGCTCGACTCATCGATCGAAGCCCCGTTCATCTCGGCGGATGGAAGTGGGTCATCATGTCTAGAAACGCGTGTTCACGGACAGACGACCCTCTTTCATCCGTGCGTTGAAAACGTATTTGAGCGAGTCATGCCGGACACAAAGGATCATTGTCCAAACATTTCCGCAAGGACTCCATGATCTCCTTAGCGAAACCATCGGCTCATGCTTCTTTGCCAAGACATCGGACATGCCGGCAATTATGTAGACCTTGGCCTTTTCATTGGCCCCGATCCGGTGATAAATGCGTGTCGTGAACACTTCGCGACATTGTCGAGCTCCTGCTGATCTCGAGGACACTCCTCGGATAACACGAACTTAATGTCGTCTTGTACCAAAATTGTATTTATGTTGTTTTTCCAACTTTGATAGTTATCTCCCACTAATTTGTCCGAAGCGAGTAAAGTTATTATTGAGCTAGAACTTTGAAGCTGAAAAATAAGAAAACTTTGTTTTAGTCTCGCAAAAAACTTTTGAAATCCAATTAAGTTTTAGCAAAATTGTTTCATGATCCCTAGGTCATTAAAAAATTTTGCAATGATACCCTAAAGGTTTAGAATGACCGCCACCGAAGGGTGAACAGAACACTCCTCCTCTAGGACAAGACTTTCTCGATCAGACCCTAATCCCAGAATAACTCTTATTCCATTAGGCGTCCAATTGCCATTGTTCGGTCGAATTCATTAACACTTAACGAATTCTGTGAGTGTCACCCGCAATCTTTAAGTTTCCAAGCATCCATCCAAACAATAGCCACCGAAGGGTGAACCAAGAAGGAAAACCAACCAGGAAACTGTATCCCTTTCGGGAATTCACGGTGTTCCGACTCCCATGATCAAGCCCTCCGAAGGGATTGTTTGGTCCAAGCCAAACTAGCAGGCAGATCATAGGCGTCTCACGGTGTGAATCGAAAGAAGAGACCGTGGGTCTTGTTTTCACAAGTCCCGCTCCCACTCACTATAAGTACTCTCTCCATCCACGATGATATTGACCTATACAAATGCCATCCGAAGGGGGACGCTCCCATTTGCGCCACGAGGCCGAGTATAGATCTCACGGTGCGGACTTAAAGGAGATTTGTGGTTGGAAATTCAAATGTATCTCATACACTTTATTTCCTCCCACTCAGCACTTTAATTTTTTAAAAGGGATTGACCAAGATAAACCGGCTAAAATTTACCTAAGTCTACCAATATAACTCTTATATGGTATTAACCTAAGTTTATAATCACATTATTAACTTAGGTCTATGTGAGTAAATTAATTAACACTTAATTAACGGCACTCACGAGAATATAACCTAAGAATCTCGGATCGAATTCACTCCTGTGTCGGTTTCAGTGGGGTGTTCGCAAGCGTCAACTTAAATACTGACCTTAGACAAAACCTTCCTTAGACAGAGTTACTTATCGTCTCCATTCAAAGGTCATATTTGATTTCCTAAATTTCTAATCTCATTAGAAAAATAGAAAACCTAAGTCTAATTATTCAAGTTCTAAACACTTTAAAACTAATAATTAACTTAGGTTGCATGCATTTCTATGTTATAGTGCTTGATCATTCATCACATGAATAATACTACAACATAATATAATTCATCACATGAATTAAATGCATGAGCATGCTTTTAATTTAAAAATATAACACTTATATTTAAATAAATTAAAACATGCATACAATATATTATAACTCTTATAATATAATCCTATCATGCATACTATATATTATAACTCTTATAATATAAAAAAGATGCATGAAATGTTTAACCTAAGGTGGGATTTTAAATCTATATGACATACAATATGCACATAGAAATTAATTAAAATATACATCTCATGCATAAAATAATTAAATAGCAAAAATGGACCGATTTTTGGCACCTAGGGGCAATTATTTAATTAAATAACATTAATATAACATTTATATTAATATTATTTAATAAAATAATTAAATAAAAAAAATAAAATACATTTTATGAAAATAAATAAATAAAACGTGTGAAAACCGCCCAAAACAGGCCTTGATCCCACGACCTCGCAGAATCGCGCGAATCGCTGCTCCTCAGCAGCGTCTGCGTTGCTGCGCCGTGGCGGCGTTAACGTAACGCTGCTGCGTCTCAGCGTCGACTGCGTTCTCAACGCCCGGTAGCGTTGGTAACGCTGCTTTCTGCAGCAGGGCCTCCAACCGCAAGGATAGCATTGAGACGTCGTTGAGCAGCGTCTCAACGCCATCGACAGAACAACAAACACCTTTGCTGTTCTTCGTCGATTTACGCCTGTTTCCGCTCCGATTTCTTCACAGCAACACTTGCCACGAACGACACGGACTTACAGACTCGATTTATTTTCTAAAATGCCCAAAAACACGGGCCCTTTACATTTGATCTCATCAAACAGAAAATAAATCTAAAAGTGCCAAAAATCGAAACATCCATTAAGCAAACCAAGACATTCATCTCATGAATTATGGTAAAATACCCACCAAATTTTAACAAAATAGTGCATAATTAAGAAAACATCGAAATGGCTCTGATACTAATTGAAGGGAATGAGAATTCCGTGCAGCGGAAGACGATTGAATCGTCGATGTATGAATTACGCAAACTTCTTTGTTAAAATTGATCTAATACATAGATCTAGGCTAAACATGCAATTAAGAAGAAGAAAAAACAGTAAGAAAGGATTTTACTTACTTGTTGAAGACTTTCTTCACAATATCTTCTTCAAATCCACGAACTCTTCGTGCTCCTCGTACACAACAATTTCCTCCAACGACTGTGAATCAAACACCACCAAGAAGCCTTCTCGGTTGTTCTCTTTTGGAGAAAGGAGGCTTGTGGGAACCTTGTTGGTTTTGGAGAGGGAGGAGAATTTTGAGAGAGAATTGAGAGAATTTCTCTTCTCTTTTTGTGTAAAACTAAAAAAATGAGAGAGTGAATCATAATCCTTCTTGAAAGAAGGGTTTATATATTGGGATTAGTGGAGTTAAAATGTCCACATATTTACCACTTTACCACAACCATAGGTTATGCAAATCTCATTTGCATAACCACATAATATAAGATATCTCATATCTCATATTGCAAATCTCATTTGCAATAATTGTGGATTTATTAAATTGAATCACATCCAATTTAATTTCTCTCAATCAAATTCTCCAATTAGCCCTAATTCAACAATTAGGCTAACCTATAGTTTATTACGAATCTCATTCACATTAAACTATATATTATATCATTCATATCTCATATGAATGACATAAATTTTTAAAGTGAAATTGAACACTTCAATTTCATACCAAAACATTATCCTTTCTTAAATCCGGATGGAGCCAACCGAGGGACCTAATGGACCTACGGTGACGGGCTCCAATGATCCGAGATTAACTCGCCAAACTCTTTGACCGGTTAACCAACATTCATTAGCTACGGTAATAATCGCACTATAGCTCGTGATTGCACTCCGTCGGTCTGCGAGAATATTACGTGTCCACTGATATAACCAATGCCCATGAGTCGACCCTTCACAGGTTGTTCGTAGACACGGCTGGGTCAAATTACCGTTTTACCCCTGTGTCTACCTCTTGTTCCTTAAGTCCCCACCGCTCCTCTAATGAACAACATATTGTGATGGTCAGACCATATACACAACACCCTTCTCGAGCCGGTGAGAAGGTGGGCGCCGTTGTCCAAGCCACGGAGACAACACTTAAGGGAACAACCCCTCTAGTTTCCTAAAGCGGGAACGAGTGAATTCCATCTCGCGTAGTTAAGTTCCCGGCTCCCTACTTGGTTCTCATCGCCGAGAAGATAGGCATATTGGGCGAGTAACGGTGACCACCCTCACCCATACTAGTCAAAGAAATGCACTCGCATGCGAGGGAGTCCGTAACACGCTCGGGATTGGTCGAGTCACTAATGGTCATCTACGAAGTTATTAGTCTCATCACAGCGGTGTTACATCGTGAGGTCTAATAATTCACGGTCAGTCGGTCTTGTACAATCTCATTGAACAAAATGCCCCCACTCGCATGTCAACTACATGAACGAGTCAGATTACCTCGTTTGTATCTAATACAAAGCGGGCCGCATCCACAGTGTATCCAGGATTAGGTCTCCAACCCTATCCATATACTGTCTAACCTTGTTCTTGAAAATTTCAGAACATAAATCAAGAACACAATCGGGCTCTGATACCAATTGTAGGGAATCGAAGTCCCTGCAGCAAAAGCGATTGTGACTCGCGTGTTCTTGATTTAGTTACAATGGAAATTTCATGAACGTAAAACATGGATTAAGCATAAAATACAGAAATGGAGAGCAAGAAGTTTACCTTTGAAGAACCTTTCTTCAAGTGCTCCTCTCTCCACGGTCACGATCTCAGCAACAAGAACTCCAACGCACGAAGACACGACCACCGGATCTTCTCCGTTGTTCTCTAGGTGAGGGAGGAAGGTGGGTTCCCCTTAGGAGATGTGAGGTATTTTTTGTGAGAGAGAGTTGTGTTTTGGAACTCTTCTAACAACACAACAAGGAGGCTAGGTATACTTTCTCAAAGTCTTACCAAAGTCTTGACCATTTCTTAACCTAGTTGCATCTCATGCAACTATATATAGGAGAATGGTATGGAAATGACCATTCTACCCCTCCTTCAATCTCTCTTTAGTATATAGTTTATATATGAATCTAATTCACATTAAAACTATTTATTATATCAATTACATCATATATAATTGATATAACTCCTCATGTATGAAATTGAACACTTCAATTTCACTCCTAACTTTATACCCCCAATATTACCATGTTGAGCCAACGGAGGGATCTAATGGACCTACAGATCATGAGCTCCAATGATGTGAGATTAACCGATCAAACTCTTTGATCCGCTTAATCAATATTCATTAACTACAAGTCACTCCACTATAGACTTGTAGTTGCACTCTCCTCCTTTGTAGATATTATTGTGTCCACCGATATAGTCATTGCCCATGAGTCGACCCTTCACGGGTTGTTCAGTAATCACAGTGGGTCAAATTACCGCTTTTTACCCCTGTGATTACCTCTTTGCTCCTTAAGCACCACTGATCCTCTAATGAACAACAAGTCTAAGGTCCTACCTTAAACTCATACCCTCATAGAGGGCGGGGCCCCGTTGTTCAAGACCTAGAGTCAGTTCTTAAGGGAACAACTTATCTGATTCCTCAGTAGAGGAATGAGTGAATTCCTTCTTGCACAGTTAAGTTCTCAGCTACCTACGAGGTTCTGTCCCTGAGAAGGTAGGCTTATTGAGTTGGCTACATGTCACTCTCACCCATACTAGTCTAAGGACAAACCCCTATAAGCAGAAGTTCTTAACTTGCTCAGGATTCAGGTCAAGTCACTAATGACCATCTATAAATTACTAGTCTTATCCTGTTAACGGTGTTATACTGGTTAGACTAATAATTTGCGATCCAATCTTGCATGAACTCTTCATACAGGATGCCCCCACTCGCATGTCAACTACATGAATGAGTTGGATTACCTCATTTGTACTAATTACAAAGTGGGTCGCATCCATGGTGTTACCAGAATGAGGTTTCCAACCTTATTCTTATACCATAGACTATTTAGGTTATAATCTTGAACTCAACCCAAATAGTGTCCACTACACTGATTTGAAGATAAACGTTATAACCTTGGAGCTTAGTTTATTGGATTTATAAAAGCAAGACTGTAATCTTATGAAAACAAATAACACCTTATTTAATTGATCAAAATTACACAAGTTTAGGGCATAAATCCCAACAATAACTTCGTAGATGACCATTAGTGACTCGACCTGAATCCTGAGCATATTACGGACTTTTGTCTGCGGGGGGTCTGTCCTTTGACTAGTACAAGTGAGGGTGGTCACAGTTACTCGCCCAATATGCCTATCTTCTCAGGGACAGGAGCAAGTAGAGAGCTGGGAACTTAACTACGCGAGATGGAATTCACTCATTCCCGCATTTAGGGAAACTAGAGAGGTTGTTCCCTTAAGTGTTGTCTCCAGGGCTTGGACAACGGGCGTCCACCCTCTTACTGGCACGAGAGGGTTGTTGTGTATGGTTGGACCATTACAACGTTGTTGTTCATTAGAGGAGCAGTGGGGACTTAAGGAGCAAGAAGTAGATGCAGGGGTAAAACGGTAATTTGACCCAGCAGTGTTTACGAACAACCTGTGAAGGGTCGACTCATGTGTATTGTTTATATTAGTAGACACATCTTGTCTTACACTGACGGGAGTGCAGCTACGGGCTTTAGTGGAGTGTTACCGTAGCTAATGAATGTTGATTAACCGGATCAAAGAGTTTGATAGGTTAATCTCGGATCATTGGAGCTCGTCACTGTAGGTTCATAAGGTCCCTCGGTTGACTCAAAATGGATTAAAAGAAGGTTTACTATTTTGGTGTGAATTTGAAGTGTTCAAGTTCACTAAAGGGTATTTATGTCATTTCTGTGAGATATGAATGATATATTATATAGTTTAATGTGAATGAGACTCATAATAAACTATAGCTTAGTCTAATTGTTGAATTAGGGCTAATTTGGAGAAATTAGATTGAGAGATATTAAATTGGATGTGATTCAATTTAGAAATCCACAATAATGCAAATGTGATTTGTAAAATGAGATATGAGATATCTTATAATATGTGGTTATGCAAATATGATTTGCATAACCTATGGTTGTGGTAAAATGGTAAATAGGTGGAGATTTCAACTCCACCTATCACCATTATATAAACCCCTTTACAAGAAGGGTTCATTAACCTTATGCTCATTTTTGGAATTCTCACCAAAAGAGGCATTGTCTTCTCTCTCAAATTCTCTAAAAAACTCTACTCCCTAAAACCAAAAGAAGGATCCCACAATCCTCTTTCTTCCTAAAGTAGAACAACCGTGTAACCTAGTGGAGGTGTTCGATCGGTGTTCGTGTGAAGAGTTCGAGGTCGTTGAGAACGAAGAAAACACGAAGAGTTCGTGAACGGAAGGAAAGCTTGAAGATTTTCTTCAACAAGTAAGTAACCATGAACTTGCTGTTTTTTCTTTCTTAGAAAACATGTTTAGCCTTAACTATATGATAGTTTAATTTTAACGTAATTGAGTTGCACGACAACATCATGACGATTCGATCGTCTTCCGCTTCGCTGGGACTCTAATTCCCTTCACTAGTTTTACAGCAAACCAAATGCAATTCCTACCTATCTAATGAAAATTTGTTTCAACCAAAACGAAACAAGCATTGCTCTGATACTAATTGAAGGGAATCGAATGCCCGTGAGCAGCGGAAACGTGATTGAAAGATCGATTACTTGCTTGTTTTGGTCTATTCCAAATACCAGTACATTGGTTTAAAAAATAGAGAATAAGCATTAATAATCTAGTCTAATTAGGCATGGATTTAAACATGCAAACATGTTGTAAAAGCTTCTTAAACTAAAAGGGAATGAACTATTACATTTGTAGTTTTTCAATCACAACAACTCCTTGCTTCCAGTTTGCACAACTACACAGCAAAATTTCTCCTCTATATTTTCAACAGGACAACAACACCACTTAGAAAACCTTCTATCCTCTGGATTCCACTTAGATCTCTCCTTTGGTGGGAAGGAGCCAATAATTGAAAGTAGGAAAGGGAATTTGTCAAAGAGAGAATTTTTCAGCTTGTCAATCCAAATTGATCGATCATTTTTTTTTCTCTCATTTGGAGAAGAAATAGCCTTGTAGAGGATAACTCCCACACCCCATCGATGGGGAGTTGGGAGACATAGGTATGTTGAAAATTAAACATATTTTGGTACATTTACACATATATGAGTTTTTAAGATTAATTAAGCATTATTAATTGTTTAGAAGTTTTAATAGGATTTAGAAACTGTGTATTTATGTATGAGAGTTTTTTAGTTCATAAAGTTATGTTTATGTTTATGAGAGTTATGGATAGAACCACTTATTGGTAAATCCTATAAATAGGATTACTTTTGTACGATTGTATCAACATAAGCAAGAAAGTGAATAAGAAAACAAAGTGAGTTTAGAGAAAAAAAAGTGTGAACCAAGTTTGTAGTTTTGTGAAAAGTATTTTTTAATACAAGTGAATTGTTTCTTGTGAAATATATTCCTTGTTTGATTATTTATTTGTGAGTGTCCATCACACGCTTCCAACAAAGTGGTATCAGAGCCTGAGTTCAAGAAAAAATAATTATTTTTGCAAATGGCAAACAACAATTTGGTTCCTTTCCAAGTGCCTCGACTTACGAAAGAAAATTATAGTAGTTGGTGTATACGTATGAAAGCTCTACTTGGTTCACAAGATGCATGGGAAATTGTTGATAGAGGTTATGACGAACCAGAGAATGATGCAGCTTTAATTCAAGTTGAACGAGAAGTTTTGCAAAATACTAGAAAAAAAGATCAAAAGGCGCTCACCATTATTCATCAAGCTATTGATGATGTGAATTTTGAGAAGATTTCTGGAGCAACCACTGCGAGGCAAGCATGACAAATTTTGGAGAATACTTATAAAGGAGTAGATCGAGTCAAGAAGGTTCGCCTCCAAAATTTGAGAGGTGATTATGAATCATTACATATGAAGGAGTCTGAATCGATTTCAGATTATACTTCAAGATTGTTAGCAGTGGTCAATGAAATGAAAAGATATGGTGAGACAATAAATGATGAGCAAGTAGTTGAAAAGATACTTCGCTCATTAGATGAAAAATTCAATTTCATCATTGTAGCTATTGAAGAATCAAAGGACTTGAGTACAGTGTCCATTGATCAACTTGTGGGTACTCTACAAGCCCATGAAGAAAAGCTTCTCAAGAAGAATAAACAAACAACTGAGCAACTTTTTCAATCAAAGTTGCAGTTGAGAGATAAAGAAGATAGACAAGAAAAAGAAAATCGATGTCGAGGACGTGGTCATAGTCGTGGGCGTGGCAACTTTAGAGGACGAGGTCGAGTAAATTTTGGTCAAAGAAATTTTGATGATTCAAATACTAGTTCATCAAGAGGTCGTGGAAGACACAATTATTCGAGGCCATATGAAGGAAGATCAAATAATGATAGGAGGTATAACAAAAGTCAAGTGGAATGTTATAATTGTCATAAATTTGGTCATTATTCTTGGGAATGCAGAAATAAAGTTGAAGAAAATGCCAACTATGCGGAGCAAGACATTAAAAGCGGTGAGCCATCTTTGCTTCTAGCATGCAAAGGTGAAGAGACATGTGAAAATAATTCATGGTATCTTGATAGCGGTGCAAGCAATCATATGTGTGCAAGTAAATCAATATTCGTGGAACTTGATGAGTCCGTTGGTGGAAATATCGTGTTTGGTGATGCTACTAAAATTCCTGTGAAAGGAAAAGGTAAAATTTTAATCAATTTGAAGAATGGAAAGCATGAGTTTATCTCTAATGTTTATTATGTGCCAAATATGAAGAACAATATTTTGAGTTTGGGACAACTCTTAGAGAAAGGCTATAATATTTTGATGAAGGATTATAGTCTTTCAATAAAGGATCATCATGATAATTTGATTGCTAAAGTGCAAATGTCGAAGAATAGAATGTTTTTATTAAACATTCAAACTGATGTTGCAAAATGTTTGAAGTCTTGTTTGAAGGATCCATCTTGGATTTGACATTTGAGATTTGGGCACTTGAACTTTGAAAGTTTGAGATCATGTAGCTTGGGAAGAACATGGTGAAAGGATTGTCATATGTCAAGCATGCAGATCAATTTTGTGAAGGTTGTCTTTATGGCAAACAATCAAGGAAGAGTTTTCCACAAGAATCCTTTTCAAGAGCAAAGAGACCATTAGAGCTTGTTCACACTGATCTTTGTGGACCGATAAAGCCAAGTTCTTTCGGTAAGAACAATTATTTCTTATTGTTTATTGATGATTTTAGCCGAAAAACTTGGGTTTATTTTGTTAAGGAAAAATCAGAGGTATTTGGCATGTTAAAGAGATTTAAAGCTCTTGTTGAAAAAGAAAGTGGTTTTTATATAAAAGCTCTGAGATCAGATAGAGGAGGAGAATTCACTTCAAATGAATTCAAAGACTTTTGTGAAGAAAATTGAATTAAATCGACCTATGGTGATTCCATGGACTCCACAACAAAATGGTGTTGCTGAGAGGAAGAACAGAACGATACTCAATATGGCTCGAAGCATGTTGAAGAGTAAGAAGATGTCGAAAGAATTTTGGGCATAAGCAGTTGAATGTGTTGTTTACTTGTCAAACCGTTCTCCAACTAGAAGCCTGTGGAACAAAACTCCTCAACAAGCATGGACAAGAAGAAAACCATCTATTGCTCATATGAGAGTATTTGGGAGCATAGCTTATGCACATGTACCAGATCAAAAGCGTACTAAGCTCGATGATAAAAGTGAGAAACATGTTTTCATTGGATATGATGCAAGCTCAAAAGGCTACAAGCTTTATAATCCTACTACAGAGAAGCTGGTGGTGAGTAGAGATGTTGTGTTCGATGAGGAAGCAACGTGGAATTGGAATGATGAACCAAAGGACTACAAATTTTTATTTTTTCCCGAAGATGATGATGAATCCAGTGAAGTTGCTTCTCCATCAACACCACCAACATCGCCAGTCATTCCACAATTACAAAACACACCTTCATCATCTACAAGCTCAAGTGAAGCACCTCGACGGATGAGAAATTTGCAAGACATCTATAATGAAACTGAAGAGTTAACTCAAAGTTTTAATGATCTCACTCTATTTTGTCTTTTTGGTGACAGTGAGCCTTTAACTTTTGAAGAAGCTTCACAGGATGAAAAATGGAAAATTGCTATGGATGAAGAAATAAAGGCCATACGGAAGAATGATACATGGGAGCTTTCTACCCTTCCAAGTGGAAAGAAAGCAATAGGTGCCAAATGGGTGTTCAAGATAAAAAGAAATGAAAAAGGAGAAGTGCAAAGACATAAAGCAAGATTAGTTGCCAAAAGCTATTCTCAGAGAAAGGGAATTGACTATGATGAAGTGTTTGCTCCTGTGGCTCGCATGGAGACTATAAGGTTGCTAATTGCACATGCTGCTCAAAATAAATGGAAGATTTTCCAGATGGATGTCAAATCAACATTTTTTAATGGATATCTTGAAGAAGAAGTCTACTTGGAACAACCTCTTGGTTATTTTGTGAAAGGCCAAGAAGACAAAGTCCTAAAATTAAAGAAGGCCTTGTACGGATTGAAACAAGCCCCGAGAATGTGGAATACTAGAATCAACAAATATTTCCTTGATAATGGGTATTTGAGATGCCCATATGAACATTCTCTTTATATTAAGACTAACGATCATGGAGATATTTTGTCGGTTTGCCTGTATGTGGATGATTTAATTTTTACAGGAAATTGTGCAAGCATGTTTGAAGATCTCAAGAAGGCAATGACTCAAGAATTTGAAATGACAGATATCGGGCTCATGTCATATTATCTTGGCATTGAGGTGAAACAGTCAGAGGAAGGTATTTTCATATCCCAAGAACGATATACTAAAGAAATTCTTGAGAAATTTAAGATGTCAAATGCTAAACCTGTTGCAACTCCGATGAAAATTGGGGCAAAACTGTCCAAATATGAAGATGGAGATGTTGTTGATCCATCATATTTTAAAAGTTTGATTGGGAGCTTGAGATATTTAACTTGCACAATACCAGATATTCTTTTCAGTGTTGGATTGGTGAGTCGGTTTATGGAATCTCCTACAACTACTCATTTGAAAGTGGCAAAAAGAATTTTTCGTTACCTAAAAGGTACACTTGACTATGGATTATTTTATACATCGTCTAAAGAATTTTTGCCTGAAGGTTATTGTGATAGTGATTGGGCTGGAGATCTTAATGATCGAAAAAGTACAAGTGGATATGTGTTCTTTGTTGGTAATACGGTTTTTACTTGGAGTACCAAGAAGCAACCTATTGTGACACTATCTACGTGTGAAGCAGAATATGTTGCTGCAGCATCATGTGTTTGTCATGTAGTTTGGTTGAGAAATTTGCTTCATGAAGTTGGAATATTGCAAGAGGATGCAACAGTAATCCATGTGGATAATAAGTCAACAATTGCTCTAGCAAAAAATCCAGTGTTCCATGATCGTAGTAAGCACATTGATACAAGATTTCATTTTATTCGAGATTGTATTTCAAGAAAGGAGATTCATGTTGAATATGTGAAGACAGAAGATCAAATTGCAGATATTTTCACGAAGGCACTTAAAGTTGATGTGTTTCACAAGTTAAGGACCTTGCTCGGAGTACTTTCCGTAAAACATGTTTAAGGGGGGATGTTGAAAATTAAACATATTTTGGTACGTTTACCCATATATGAGTTTTTAAGATTAATTAAGCATTATTAATTGTTTAGAAGTTTTAATAGGATCTAGAAACTGTGTATTTATGTATGAGAGTTTTTTAGTTCATAAAGTTATGTTTATGTTTATGAGAGTTATGGATAGAACCACTTATTGGTAAATCCTATAAATAGGATTACTTTTGTACGATTGTATCAACATAAGCAAGAAAGTGAATAAGAAAACAAAGTGAGTTTAGAGAAAAAAAAGTGTGAACCAAGTTTGTAGCTTTGTGAAAAGTATTTTTTAATACAAATGAATTGTTTCTTGTGAAATATATTCCTTGTTTGATTATTTATTTGTCAGTGTCCATCACACATTTAACTTGTCCTCCTTGTTAAACCCTTCCCGCTTTAAGCCTTAAACCCTTCACAATTCGTCGATTCCTCAATTCCACTTCTTTCTAGTTTCTCGTTTGGTAATCCATTCAATGGCTGTAGATAAAGAGAAAGTTGTTGAAGAATCAGTTACCAGTCGCTTGTTCAAAATCATTCTCAGCTGGGAATATTTTCAGCTCCTCAAGGATTCCAAAGTTTGGATTACTTATACTCAATTCTCCGTTGTTTATTCATGTTTTTCGAATTTGGCTTCGTTTTGTTTACTTTCGATCTTCTTGAATGTAGAAGCGCAAGGAGAATGATGGGGATGGAGCGACTTTGGGTTTAAAGGAAGTAAAGTCTTCATATAAGGATGTTGATGATTATATCTCTACTTTTGAGCCGCTTTTGTTGGAAGAAGTCAAAGGCTCAGATTATTCAGAGGAATGACGACGAAGAAGGTATTTCTTTCCTTTATGTGTTAGGCTCGGTGGGGAAATTGTTGAAGAGGGAATTGCAAAGCGAGAAGTTCTGTTGTTAAATGTTGCAATGGTAGCTATGAGGGGGAAGAACTATTTCTAGATTACACTGGTTTGAGGTTTCATGATGGGTAATACTCCTCTGCTTTATCACATTTCTTAAATTTTAGTACTTGGGATTTGCAGCGATGGATTGGAAGTTCAGGGTGATCATGGAGTGCGGTGAAGTTAATGGATTTCACTTCCCAGAGATAGTGTATCTCAGAGACGAGGACATAGAAGATGAAGACAACGAAAATAGTGATTTTCTACCACCAAATGATCTTTTGCTTCTCTCCGAGGAGAAGTTTGAGGGGAAAAAACAAAACTTCTGTTGTTTTCTTTTTTCTCGTTCTTTACCTTACCCATCAACATCATACAGAAGTTTAGAGAACAGAAGAGAAAAATGCTGGGTGACTTTGTAGTCATTTTCATTCCCTAGATAGTCTCCTTATGGAACATTTTTCTTCAAACTCTGTTGGTTTACTTCCCTTTGTTCTTTCAGGTTTGATGTAGCTTAGCCTGAGCCAGTTTGAAAAAAGAACTGGAAATCTAAATGAGAGGGGAAAAAACGAGAAAAAAGTTAGTTCAGATTTGCATTGTTATCCTTTGTAGAGGATATTGAAGATTTACTTCTGTTCTGAATCCTCTTAAATGCTTGGATTTGTTTGGCTACTGAAATTTAGATTTAGTTCTTTTTATGGCTAACGTCCTAGTATTTCTTGCAGTTTCAGGAGAATGCAAAACTACCCACCACATATGCCTTTGCGTTAGTGGAAAGTCGCCAACAAAGTAAACTCAGGTTTAACTCAGGCTTAGAATGTATTTGGCTGGAGAAGTCACACATAAAGCTGTAGAGACTATTGTATCTTGAAAAAGAAAAGAAAAAAAAGAAAAAGAAAAAGAAACAAATTCTTGCCTTTTCTTTTATATTTTCTTTAAGAAAATAATTCATGAAAAGCATTTCTGTGCTTACTGCTTGTTGTAGTGCCAAAGAGTATTTCAATTTATTTAGTTGTTTCCTCAATCTTCAGTTGTTGTGTTTTTAGTTATGCAGATACTAGCAACGAAATAGTTCTCTTATTAACTTTCCTAAGCAAGTTTGTTGATTCTGAAGATTTGCAGTTTGTCGGCTATCATTCGTGAATATATACCGTTGTGGTCTATTAGCACTCTACCTTTTAGGGATATGATATGAGCAGCTGCTGATAAGAATACCGATAAAGATCAAGCCTGGAAAATTTCCAGACCTTTGCAGAATTATATGAAAGAAAATATTAATGTTGTCTATTTTCTGGTATTTATTTTTCCCTACTATTTATGACTGGTTTAAAGTCTTCAAGATTCATGACTCAATTCAAGTACCTATCTTTCCCTCCCTCTCGTCTCTCTTCTCCTACTCTCTGATTTTTTTTAATCATTTAACAAGGTTCATTTATGTTGTCTATTTTCTAAACATTTATGATTCTTAGTTGCAGGCTGGTCTGTCAAGTAAACCCTTTGTTCTCATACAGGTCCATTTTATTACGCATGTATTTCTTTTATCTATAATTTTACCTACATAGAAATGCTTTAACCTCTTGGCCTGTTGAACTATGTATCAGTTTATTTCTTTTATCGAGATTCATCATTAGTTGAGATTATCCTTGTTGCCTTGTTTACCAACTTCATAGGAACCCAAAAAATAAAAGGAAATAAAATTTATTAGATGCTTGTCGGATTGGGGGTGTTTTTAATCAGGTAGATCTTTGGAGTGAATTCATTTATTTGTTAACCTTTTAAAAAAGTTTTCTTAGTGGTAGATATGTTTTCTGAAGCAAGCCTATGTAGTTCTTCAGCTCTTGTTTTCTCTCTCTCGGACTTTTTGTTCAATCCTTTCACATGTGTGCCTTTTTCCTATAATTGAATTATGCTTTATTTTTTAACGAGATTCTTTCTGAAGTTCTTAACAAAAAAACAAGGTTTATTTCTATTTCTTTCACATAAAGAGGAATTGAAGCACGAATTTCTAGAACCTTTCATTTCAAGAAAAAGCAACTTAAGGCACTTATATTTAATATCAATTGACTTGTGTCCTTTTCCTTGTTCTTTTTCTTCGGTTGTTGTAATTAATGGCAATCCATATAAAAGTTCTTTAAACAAGGTCTCTTTTTAATCTTTAATTAGTTGTAAATTGACTATTTGCTTAGTTTGTATATTTGAGAAATATGTACAAATTGTAGATCATTTTCATTAAATTATTACTATTTTGAAAGTACGAATTCTGACTGTATTATACCTTCTAGGGTCCTCTAGGAATAGGGAAGACACATACCATCCTTGGGCTTCTGAGTGTCATTCTGCATGCCACACCAGCAAGGATGCACTCCAAGTAAAAGAACAAAAAACTTTATCTTCCAACATTGCTCAATCAAAAGATTGTTAAATGCATATTTTTCTTAAATGATTGCCTTTTGTCCTGTGTAGGATTGGTTTGATTGAGACAAAGCAGGGGTCAGAATTACCCTTGACGGTAAAGTATGTCGTTGTTTTTACATCTCTTGCTCATCATCTTTGATTGTGTACTAAGGATAACTTGGTGGCATTATTTGATGTCTTTGTTTGTATTTATAATTGTTATGATCCACCTTGGGGAGATGGTTCATTTCTTTATACAACCTACTAAGAAGCACAAACAGTTTAGTTTGGGTAACATGTTGGTACTCGGGTACGCTGATACTTACTCACGCATTGGATGCTTGTTAACAATAGATATGTTTTAGACACTAGTTGTACAAAGTTAATATAGGCTTGACACTTGTTAGACACGTATCAAACACTTATTAGACATGATATATATTTTTTTTTGATAAGAAACTTGAGTATATTGACAATAGAAAGGAATAAACAACCTAAAGTTGTGGGGCAGAGGGTTCCCCTCCCCACAAAAACTAAAGAAGAGCTTTCCAAATATTCATAATCATGGAAAGACTATTGCAAAAGAATTTCCTGTAAAAATAACACCACAAAGAAGAAGTGAGTTATACACTCCTACAAAAAGACTCAAAGGAAGAAGATTGATCTTCAAACATATGATAATTCTTTTACAACCAAAGATGTCAAAGGAGTGCTCTAACCGCAACTTTACCTCGATTAGATAAGCTCCAACCCCCGAGGACTTCCACCAACCAAATGTCAACGAATTTGGGCATACAAACTGAAAAGCCAAAGATATCAAGATGGAAAGACCACCCTTTGGTAGCAAAAGGACAATGTGGAAAAATGCGGTCAGTGAGGGAGGACTCATCACTATTTAGACAAAGGTTGCACACCCAGGGGATAGAACCCACGGTTTTCATTTCCTTTGGAGGAGGTCCTGAGTGTTTAAACTCCTATAAGCTAAAGACCATAAGAACACCTTGACTTTCTTTGGAATTCTAAACTTCCAAATGAGAAGGGAGGATTTCTAAATAGGGGTCACCCCGGTCAATTCCAAGAAGGCCGACTTTGAGGAAGACATAACTCCTTTCTAAAGCGATCTAATGGCCCTGTCTTCGTCATCCCCCAAGCAGACAACATCTAGCTTTTGGACTAGCTCCAACGAACCATCAAGTTCTCTGTCAAAAAGGCCTTTGCACAAGCCCAAATCCTAATCCTTCGAATCTTCTTTCCAGACAATGGAAGCCTTTTTTTTTCATAGAAATATTAAAAATATCTGGAAAAGAGACATCCGAAGTGTTTTCCCCAATCCATATGTCCTTCCAGAACCTAATTCTTTTGCCCTAACATTCCTTGCAATCCACAAAACTAAAAAAAACATCTACCATTGTTTGCAATTTCAAACCAAGGCCTACCATTTGCAACTCCTTTCGGGGGGAGGGTGGAGCAACTGATATGATCTTCACCATAGATACTAGAAATCATCCTCTTTCACGAATGATCTTTTTCTTGAGTAAATCTCCAAAGCAATTTCAGAAGTAGGTCATTGTTCTTTTGTTGAAAAGCACCAATCCCTAAACCTCCATATTGGAGAGGGAGAGAAGTTCCCCGCAATTTACTAAGTTTCTACAATGACTCTTTGAACTACTGCCACTCCAGATGAAATTCTTGGCCATTTTTTCAAGTTCATTTATGACTCTCTTTGGAGCTTTAAGGATGGGAAAGTAGTACAAAGGAAGGGTATTTATCACTAATTGAGCAATAGTTAATGTTGGATTTTCTGTGTATCTTTGATAATAATGTGTATTATTTGTATCTTTATTATTTATACCTATAATATTCTTTTTCCTTATTAGTAGATGGTCTCTCTCCTATATAAGAAAACCTTGTATCTTGATTAAAAGTGAAGAAATACAATATTTCTATTTCTCTCCTAAATTCAAGTTGGTATCAGAGCCAAAACCCTAGCCGCTGAACTACCGGAACCCTAGCTTTCATCTCCAAACGAAGCACTTTACTTCCGGTCAGAGTATCAAGGTTAAGGTGTTTGTGGCTGTAATCGTCATCTCTCCGTGAGTTAAAATTTTATATACGTTGGTTGGAATACCCAACACATCGCGTCCCGAGTCTTCTTCAACAATCAATTCACGTTTCCGTTAAGACCCAAAATCAGATCGAAGATTTTGTGGTTCTCATCACGTGGGTTCTTCGCGTGTCTACCCAGATCAGACTCGAAGACATCAGGTTCGTGGGTTCTTCGCAGCTCCGTGATTTTTCGTGGGTTTGAGATCGCTCGGTTCAAATCGAAGACGTGGGTTGTGTTTTTCGTGGGTTTGTGATCACTCGCTTCAGATCAAAGACGTGGGTTTTGTCGCAGCTCCTCCATTTCGAAGACGTGGGTTTTTTCCTTTTTTTTTCTTCGCAACCGTGGATTTTGCAGAGCTCGGTTCACTCAGTCGTGGTTTTTTTTCGTGGGTTCTTTGCAGACCGAAAGGGTTCATAGATTGTTGGCCTGGTTTGGTAGCTTATATTCAGTTATTCCTTCACTTCCCAGGTTCGAATCCGTAATTGGTATGATTATCTCCTCTTTGTAGGGGTTCTGTCTCTCCCTTTGTGGTGGGAGTTGGTTTGGTCCGGTTTATTTTTGGCTTTATTTGGGCAGTACAACAGTGCCAATTGGTTTGCTTAGTTTGGTGTTGGTTTATTTTCAGCTTCTTAATTGGGTTGTTTTTTACTAATGTCTAAATTGATTGTTGAAATGACTCAGAAATATAGCACAAGTGAGTATGGGTTGTTTGATAATACAACCATTACCTCAAGGCCATTTGGAAAAGAGCAAGTTGATCAATCTTTGAAAGTGTTGCAAACCAATTTATCATCTGGTAATCTTTGTGTTTCTTTGGCACAAATAGGTAACTATCCTCAAGCTTTTTCTTGTAGTAATTCATCTCCATGGATTATTGATTCTGGAGCATCTGATCACATGACTAGTTTTTCTCAATTGTTTGATTCATATTCTCTTTCCTATAAAAATGAAAAAATTAAAATTGGATATGGTAGTTTCTCTTCTATTGCAGGAAAATGAACCATTAAATTGATTGATAGCCTTTCCCTACAGTTTTTCCTCCATGTTCCTAAACTAGCCTGTAGTCTCTTATCTGTTAGTAAGCTTTGTAGAGATTCTAACTGTCATGTCACTTTCTTTGAATCTCATTGTATTTTTCAGCATCAAGACTCAGGAAAGAAAATTGGGTGTGAAAGGATGCTTGACGGTCTTTACTACTTTGATGAAGGTCCTTTTAGTAATAAAGTAACTCAGGGTCTTAGTAGTATTAGTTCTCTCTCTATTCATGAGCAAGTCTTACTTTGGCATCGTAGGTTAGGATACCCCAATTTCTTCTATCTGAAACATTTATTTCCAAATTTATTAAAAAATGTTGATTGCTCTTCTTTTCATTGTGAAAGTTGTGTTTTTGCAAAAAACCATCGATCCACATATTTACCAAAATCTTACAAAGCCTCTAAACCATTTTACGTAATACATAGCGATGTTTGGGGTCCTTTTAAGATTATGACTCATAGTGGTAAGAAATGGTTTGTCACTTTCATTGATGACCACATACGTCTATCTTGGGTCTATTTAATACAAAAAAAATCTGAGGTGAAAGATCTTTTCATACATTTTTATAATATGATTGAAACTCAATTTCAAACTAAAATCAGTATTTTACACTCTGACAATGGGGCTGAATATTTCAACGAATACCTGAATGATTTTTTAAAGGATAAAGGCATTTTACATCAATCTACGTGTCGAGATACTCCTCAACAAAATGGAACTGCTGAACGGAAAAATAGACATTTACTTGAAGTTGCACGTGCCATAATGTTTTCTATGCATGTTCCTAAGTATTTATGAGGGGAAGCTGTACTTACGGCTACCTATTTGATAAATAGGATGCCTAGTAAAGTCTTGACTTTTAGAACCACTCTTGATTGCCTTAAAACCTTTTTTCCAACTAATCATATACATTTTGATTTACCCATAAAAATATTTGGTTGCATTGCATACGTTCATATACCCAATGTTTTTCGATCAAAGCTTGATCATAGGTCTATAAAATGCATTTTTTTGGGCTATGCTTCAAACCAAAAGGGGTATAAATGTTTTGATCCTCAGAGAAAAAAAGTTTTATGTGAGTATGGATGTTTCTTTTTTAGAAAAACAACCATATTTTATCCAAAATTCTCTTCAGGGGGAGAAATCAGAGTTAGAAAATAATTTTTGGGAAACACCTGAATCCCTTGCTTGTGTCATCCATCGTGGCTTGTGTGCCATTAGCCCTTCGATGTCAAATATAGAAACTTCTCATTCAGGGGGAGAAATACCACAAAGTGACTCTACACGTCAAATTCCTGAGTTAAAGTTTTATACTAGAAGGACGGTCAATCAAAAGAACCAAGACCAAAGAGTTGACCCGACACAAATCCAATTTGAAATTCTGGAAAATGATGCTGAAAATTCATCTCCTATTGACAATGATGAAAGGTCTAGTAATCCCGCTCTTATCCCTAATTTGTCAAATGTTCAAAATACCTTACCTATCATTTCTGATCTTGATGTTCCTATTGCTATTAGGAAATGTACTCGAACTTGTACTAAATATCCCATTGCAAACTATATCTCTTATGAGAAATTGTCAAATAGTCATAAAGTCTTTACCTCTATGATAGACAACTTATTTGTTCCAAAGAACATACAAGAAGCCCTAGATGATCCAAATTAGAAATTAGCAGTCATGGAAGAGATGAATGCTTTGAACAAAGTGGTACTTGGGAAATAACAGATTTGCCAAAAGATAAGAAGACAGTGGGATGCAAATGGGTGTTTACTGTAAAGTGTAATGTTGATGGTTCTGTTGAGAGATACAAGGCTAGATTAGTAGCAAAAGGTTTCACTCAAACCTATGGAATTGATTATCAGGACACTTTTGCTCTAGTTGCAAAAATCAACTCTATCAGAATTCTTTTGTCTCTTGAAGCTAATTTAGATTGGTCACTTCATCAACTAGATGTTAAGAATGCTTTTCTCAATGGTGATTTAGAGGAGGAGGTATTCATGAGTCTACCACCAGGTTTTGAAATAGAACTTGCAAATAATAAAGTTTGTAGACTAAAAAAATCTCTATATGGTCTCAAACCAAGAGCTTGGTTTGAACGTTTTCGAAAGGAAGTCACTAGTTATGGATACCTTCAAAGTCAAGCAGACCATACCATTTTCTACAAACACGCTGAAAATAGTAAAATTGTTATTTTAATTGTTTATGTTGATGATATTATTCTCACAGGTAATGATGAAAAACGCTTGACTGATCTTAAGGAAAAACTTGCAACGGAGTTTCAAATCAAAGACTTGGGAGCCCTAAAGTATTTTTTAGGGATGGAATTCGCAAGATCCAAGAAAGGTATCTTTGTTAATCAAAGGAAATATGTTATTGACTTACTTCAAGAGACAAGTTTACTTGGTTGTCGAACGGCAGAAACTCCTATCGAGCCAAATGTAAAGTTACAAGCTGCAAAAGCTGAAGAGGTAAACGACAAAGACAGTTATCAAAGACTTGTGGGTAGACTAATCTATTTATCTCACACACGTCCGAATATAGCATTTGCAGTAAGTATGGTAAGTCAATTTATGCACTCGCCTGGACCTACTCATTTTGAAGTTGTGTATAGAATCTTGAGATATTTGAAAGGAACTCCAGGTAAAGGTATATTGTTTCAAAAACATGACCATCTTCAAGTTGAAGTGTATCATCGATGTCGATCAATGGAAGTCCTATCGATAGAAGATCTACTTCAGGTTACTGTTCATTTGTTGGAGGAAATTTAGTTACATGGCGTAGTAAAAAACAAAATGTAGTAGCCAGAAGTAGTGCTAAAGCATAATTTAGAGCCCTAGCACATGGAATTTGTGAAGGTATATGGATTGACAGGATACTCGACGAACTGAAATTGTCTCAAAAGACACCTATAAGAGTATATTGTGATAACAAAGCTGCCATTGCCATATCTCGTAATCCAGTTCTACATGACAGAACAAAGCATATGGAAGTTGACAAACATTTTATAAAGGAGAAGATTGATGCAGGTGTGATATGCATCTTAACTTCCAACGACAGAACAAACGGCTGATATGCTAACCAAAGGACTTTCAAAAGGACAATTCAATAAACTTATCAACAAGCTGGCTATGGAAGATATTTACAAACCAGCTTGAGGGGGATTGTTGGATTTTCTGTGTATCTTTGATAATAATGTGTATTATTTGTATCTTTATTATTTATACCTGTAATATTCTTTTTCCTTATTCATAGATATTTCCTTATTAGTAGATGGTCTCTCTCCTATATAAGAAGACCTTGTATCTTGATTAAGAGTGAAGAAATACAATATTTCTATTTCTCTCCTAAATTCAAGTGTTAACCTATCACCCTTCGAAAGAGTTAAATTCCTCCATTTATCAATCTTGTTCCTAACCTTATCAAGCCTAGGGTCCCAAAAAGATTTATTCTGGAAATTACTTCCCAAAGGAATACCCAAATAGGAAAAAGGGAACTTTTCCACTCTGCATCCTAGCTCATTTGCATTTAACAACAAGAAGTCCTCTTCAATGTTTAAACCTATAAGAGAAGTTTTGGCCAAATTGAGGGAGGGACGCAAGGCAAGAATGAAGATTTTAACCACCAACCACCAATTAGCAAGAAAATTTTTCTCCTCAGGGCAAAAGATGATGGTATCATCAGCATATTGTAAGTGGGAGATTTCCACCTCCCTATGACCCAGTGCAAAGCCTTTAATGAATCTTCTTTGGCAGCAAAACTGCACTAACCGGCTGAACTAGTCATTGAACTTTAGATCCTCAATTAGCTCACTGAACTTTCTCATGCTTAAATTATTCCCGCCTTCTCTAAGAATAAAAATGGAAATAATGTTCGTTGACTTTCTACCAGCAACCCATCTAGGGAAAAAGTGAGAGTTTTCATCGCCTTCTCTAAGCCATTGCAGCTTGCATTTTTTGGCCCACATTCTCTACTCTTTCAAGTTTACCTCCAAAAATTCAGCCCTGAGTTTAGCTCTCTCCCTATTCAAATCAGCAGTCATGTTCCCTGACTCTTCTATAAAGTCAATTTCATCAATCCTAGCCTGAAGTAGCAACTCTTAATTAACCACATTGCCAAAACACACTTTATTCCATCTTCACAACAAACGTTTAAGGCCCTAAGCTTCTGCATGAAAGCAAAACCTCACCAAACATTACCATTCAAAGAGGACCACCAAGACTCCACTTTTGACATAAATTGGGGATGGTCAAGCCACATATTTTCAAAGCGAAAAGGAGAGGAGGCCCATTTTTTATTTTCCAAGTTTAGTAACAAAGGAAAATGACCCGAAGTTGTTCTAGAAAGTCTTGACCAATTCCACTCCTTTAAAAGCTTCAACCCACTACTTGGAGAGGAAGAATCTATCCATGTGAGTAGCCGAAAGAAAGTCCGTGAAATCTAACCAAGTAAACAAACCATTCTTCAACATGATATTAATCGAACTTAGATCCTCAATTAGCGCATTGAACTTTCTCATGCTTCTAGTAATTCTTCCTCCATTAGACTTCTCTGCAATTCTTCTAACCACATTAAAATCTCCCCTAACGCACTAGCAACCGGTATAAAGGCCATTAAGGTCTGCAATCTCTGGCCAAAAAGCATCCCTTCCTTTATAAGGAGAAGGGCCATACACCCCGTCACCCACCCACCATTTGAAACATCTTTAAAGGAAATATGAACTGAGACAGGGAAGAGACCTAATACTGAAACCTGAACCTAAACCGTATTCTGATTCCACATGATAATGATACCACCAAACGACCCACAACCCCCAGAGCTGTCCACCCGATATGATGCAAGCTCCCAATAGACTTAACTAAAAATCTATTGAAAAATCAATTTTTGTCTCCGGAGGATGACCAAGTCCAGACTATTTTGTCAACAGAGATTTTTTTTTTATGAGAAATCGAGCTTTTATTGAGAAAAAATGAAAGAATACACGGACAAGAGAGACTTAAGAGAGACTCAACAGAGACTTAACAAGAGCTCTTTTGGGAGGAGCTCCAAGCCCTCTCACATTTTCTCTCCATGGATCAATTGATTGGCCCTCTTCTAGCCACAATGCTTCTACCTCATCTCTTTTTCAAGAGATTTTATGTAACTAGTTATTTCCCTAGTTATTTCCCTTGTTATTTCCGTAGATTTCGTTCTTGCTGAAGCACTACCGTTGTTTGAAATTGGTATGATGCACCTTCCATTCTTTCAACGATTTGACCACCTTTTTGGTGAAACGAGCTTCTACCTTTTCCTCCCCTTCCTTCTTGTCCTCTTCTAGACTAATAATTTCGTCACAAGCAATCTCCATTTCTAAAGGAACAACATCTTGGACCGTCGTAGAACAAAACTCATTCTCGATGATAGGAGAATTCATAGAAAGCTGAGAGTCTTCCCTAAAACAAGCATGATAATCGTCTGGCGGGTTCCTGCTCGCTTCAGGGATAACTTCTAGCATCTCATCTTCTTCTCGGCTGCTTATGCTTATCAAGGATGATTCAGACATCAAATCCATTTCCTTTTCCTTGCCTTTCTCACACCTTTTGTCTTCTTCTGTCGATCATATAATCCTTTTTTTTTTAAAAAAAAAAAGAACGTATGATTATTATCTGAAAACAAACAGACTTGCCTTTCTCTTTTGTAACTTTCTAACTGATTGGCTTAGGTATTTTCGAAAGCCCATCAGAATCAGTGGTCCCTACTTCTAGAACAGCTTGCTTTGTGGACCCATCATTCAAGTTTATTGGACATGATAAGTAGACATAAATATAAAATAATAAATTTTAAGAATGAAATACACAATTCATTTTTTTTAAAAAAAAGAACCAAATTCATTCTTTCATGTATAGAAGTACATAAACTTATTGACATCGAATTTCCTTTTTGTATAAAATTGATATATTTTTAAAAATATGTATTTTAATCAATGTATCTTTGCCATTATCTAAGTCCTGGTTTCTAATTTTGAAAAAATGATGTGTCACCTTGTCCATGTTGGATTGTATCTGTCTTGTGGTCGTAGTCGTGCTTCTTAGTCTCAGATTACTTTCCAAACATTTGAATTTCATTGGTTTGATAAGTATATGGGGTGTAACTAAACTATTAAGAGAGTTGTACGATTATGTGTCTAGATCTTTGCTAAGCAATTAGCAAGAAGCGGTTCACAAGTTGTTGCATCTAATTGGATTAATTTGGCTATGGTATGTTTCTAAATAGTATAACGAAAGCCTTTTTTTGGGGTAAGGAACATTGTCCATTATCCATTAACAAAAAGGAGTGAAAAAGGAAAGAAAAGATATAGGCATCCTCCTTAACCAAAAATAAGGGTGACTGCAAAAGAGCTTTTCTCTTGGCATTTGTCAACATAGAACTTAGTTCATCACGTAGTTGTGTTTCAAGTTAATTGGAGTTGTAGAAAGAAAAAAAAAAGGAAATATTTTATGTTGATCTACTACATGTGAATGGGCATGTATATATGCATACAATCTATGTTTTTTTTGTTGATCTACCACACATACATGCTTTTTTTTAGCACTTATATATTGTAATTTCAAACATATTGCTTTATTGTCGAATTGGATGTCAGATCAGTGACCTCTGTTTCCTACGTCTATCTTATGAGTGTAACCATGTTTTTTCTATAAAAGGGCCACTTGCTGGACTGTAATCCCTATACACAGTATTGGGTGCTTTGTTGCTGCAACCTAATACAGTTTCTATCTTTCCCCCTTTCTGTATTTGTTTTGGCAAGTGTAGGTGTACGTGATGAAAATGATCTTCCATATACTTCTAAAATTGTGCGCATTGGATTAAAACCCCAACCTTCCATAAAGACGGTCTCCATGAAAGAACTTGTATGCATCTGGGAATATTCAAAACTACATTGAATATGACCTCTCTCTCTCTCTCCCTCCCTCTCTCTCTTAGACACACACACTCACTCACTCAAAAATACATAATCTGTGTTTTAGGAGAAACTTTTTGGAGCACACAATGTGATAACATTGATATAAAAAAAGAAAAAAAAAAGAGCCAACTGTTGGAGACTACAGAGGTTCGTGGAAAATATTATAACAAAAAGAATGCAAAAAGGTTCAAACTGATACCATTAAAATACTATCATAGAAACTACTGTCATCACAGAAAGTTGTATGCAATTATTCCCAGATCTTCAGAAATTGAAAATAATCAGGAGGAAGTTCTTGCCCATGGTTAAATAGATGAATTACAATTTTCTGTGGGAATGTGTTTCTAGAATAGGGTTTTGGTGCTTATAGTAGGTGCATAAGGTAGTGTAACTTGCAAATTTTCTACGTACTTAATGATATTGAAACATGTAAAACATATCATTTCTTAGATATAATAATTTTTACATTCATGTTAGATGCATATGCAACATTCTCAAAAGTGAAACTAGCAAGAAGATAGAAAAGAGGAAAAGAGAGAACAATATTAATTTGAAACTAGCGAGGATAAGAAAAAATGAAAAAGAGAGAACAATATTAATGTGGACTAAGTTGGTTAAGTTGACATACGTGACCTTTACAGGTGGAGCAAAAGAAAAGTAGTATGAGTACTGGTAAAGAGAAAAGTGGAGCTTCAAGGACAGATTTGGACAGTATCCTGTTGGGTTTTATGTCCTAAAACTCGTGGTTTTGTAAACTGAATGTATATTCTATTTTGCAATAAAGTTGTTATTGTAATTTATTCAGTAAAGGTGTTATTGAATAAAGTAAATTGTGTATTGTGTAACTTTAATCTAATAAAGAACCCTTGGCTATAGGATGAATACTTGAACTTTGTGACATAAAAGTGGATCAAGTTCAAGTTATAGCCAGAATAGTCTATAGTATAAGGATAGAGTTTGGTACCTTATCTTGGTGACTCTATGGGCGCAACCCACTTTGTAGAGTACAAACGATGTGATCCTAAATCGTTCATGTTGGGTTTTAATGTCCTAAAAAACTCGTAGTTTTGTAAACTGAACGTATATTCTATTTTGCAATAAAATTGTTATTAAGATTTATTCAGTAAAGGTTTATTGAATAAAGTGAATTGTGTATTATGTAACCTTAATCCAATAAAGAACCCTTGGCTCTAGGATGAATACTAGAACTTTATGTGTGACATAAAAGTGGATCAAGTTCAAGTTAGAGCCAGAACAGTCTATAGTATAAAGATAGGGTTGCGTACCTTATCCTGGGGACACTATGGACGCGACCCACTTTGTAAAGTACAAAAGATGTGATCCTAAATCGTTCATGTGGAGATATGCGAGTGGGGGCGTCCTATGCAATGAGTTTGCATAAGACTGGACTGCGAAATAGTCACTTAGACTTTATAACTCCGTTTACTGTCTTAACTGACTATATTCATACGATAACCTAGGTAACTCGATTTTAATCCTGAGCGTTCTATGAATTCCTGTTTATTCGGATTATCTTTAGATTTGCATGGGTGAGAGTGACCCGAGACTGCCGACTCAATATGCCTCCCATTTCAGGGATAAGTCTGGGTAGATAGCTGGGAACGTAGTTCTGCAAGATGGAATTCACTCCTACCCGCTTTAAGGATTAGTAGAGAGGTTGTTCCCTTAAGTGTTGACTCCGGGTCTTGAACAAAGGGCCCACCCATCTCATTGCCCCGAGAGGGATTCGGTTTGTTGGTTGGACCACAAACCAATTGTTCATTAGAGGATCAATGGGACTTAAGGAACAAGAGGTAATTATAGGGGTAAAACGGTAATTTTGACCCAGCTGTAATTACGAACAACTTGTGAAGGATCGACTTACTAATCATGGTCATATCGAGTGGAAAGAAATATATCTACAGTGAGGAGAGTGCAGCCACTGGGCTTTAGTGGAGTGCCCTGTGAAGGGAATGAGAATCCCCGCGTAGCGGAAGACGATCAAATCGTCATGGTATCATTACGCAACTCGGTTTTGTTAAAACGATCTATTATAGATCTAGGTTAAACATGCTGGAAAAGGAAGAAAAATACAGTAAGATTAGAGGTACTTACTTGTTGAATACTTTCTTCAAGGTTTCTTCCTCAGATCACGAACTCTTCGTGCTTCTCGATCTCAAAGAACTCTTCCCATGAACGGAACCCGAACACCACCACTTGGAGTCTCGGTTGTTCTCTTTTGGAAAAGGGAAGTTTGTGGGAACTTTTGAGTTTTGGAGAGGGAGGAGAATTGAGAGAGAATAGAGAGAATTCTTCTTCTCTTCTTTAATGAAAATAAAAAAAATGAGAGAATGGTTCCATTCCTTCTTGCAAGAAGGGATTATATAGTGGAATGATAGAGTTAAAATCTCCACATTATTACCACTTTACCACAACCATAGGTTATGGAAATCTCATTTGCATAACCACATAATATAAGATATCTCATATCTCATATTTCAAATCTCATTTGCATTAATTGTGAATTAATTAAATTGAATCACATCCAATTTAATTGCTCTCAATTAAATTCTCCAATTAGCCCTAATTCAACAATTAGACTAACCTATAGTTTATTATGAATCTCATTCACATTAAACTATATATTATATCATTCATATCTCATATAAATGATATAAATGCCCTTAAAGTGAAATTGAACACTTCAATTTCTTACCAAAACATTAACCCTTCTTTTAACCTAGATTGAGCCAACCGAGCGACCTAATGGACCTACAGTGACGGGCTCCAATGATCCGAGATTAACTTGTAAAACTCTTTGACCCGGTTAACCAACATTCATTAGCTACGATAACACTCCACTATAGCCCGTGAGTTGCACTCCGTCGGTCTGAGAATATTACGTGTCCACTGATATAACCAATGCCCATGAATCGACCCTTCACAGGTTGTTCGTAGATACGGCTGGGTCAAATTACCGTTTTACCCCTGTGTCTACCACTTGTTCCTTAAGTCCCCACTGCTCCTCTAATGAACAACATATTGTGATGGTCCAATCATACACAACACCCTTCTCGGGCCGTGAGGAGGTGGGCGCCCGTTGTCCAAGCCCTGGAGACAGCACTTAAGGGAATAACCCCTCTAGTTTCCCTAAAGGCAGGAACGAGTGAATTTCATCTCGCGTAGTTAAGTTCCCAACTCCCTACTTGGTCCTGTCCCTGAGAAGATAGGCATATTGGGCGAGTAACTGTGTCCACCCTCACCCGTACTAGTCAAAGGACAGACCCCCGTAGACAGGAGTCCGTAACACGCTCAGGATTCAGGTCGAGTCACTAATGATCATCTACGAATTTATTAGTCCTTACTGTCAACGGTGTTACATCAATAAGTCTAATAATTCACGGTCCGGTCTTGTACAATCTCATTGCACAGGATGCCCCCACTCGCATGTCAACCACATGAACGAGTCAGATCACCTCGCTTGTATCTAATACAAAGCGGGTCGCATCCACGAGTGTATCGAGGATTAGGTCTCCAACCCTACCCATATATATCGTAGACCGTTCGGGTCATTAACTCGAGCGTGATCCTCCCCTGTGTGTCCACTACACACCGTTCAAGTTCTAGTTCTCTCATAAATTCAATGACCCGGAGCTTAGTTTATTGGAAAAGTTTATAAATATTGCGAGACACAAAGTGATGAAATGAATAACTCTTATTAATTTCAAACAATATATTACAAACACGAGATTAGGACAAAAATCCCAACAAACTCCCACTTGGACTAAACTAGTGGAGAAAATACATTTTGAAATGTACATAAATTACAATGAAGTAATACAATAAACTAGGGCATTGAATACCCGTTTACACATCTCCCACTTGCCCTAGTCGGGAAGCTCTCGAAGACCTAGACTCTCTCAGGTGACCCTCAAACACCTTAGCCGTGAGGGGCTTTGTAAATGGATCACCACGTTGTGCTCGACGCTATCTGCGTGACCGTCACGTCTCCGCGGTGCACAATCTCCCATATCAGATGATACTTGCGCTCAATGTGTTTGCCTCTCTTATGGCTCCGAGGCTCACGTGAATTGACTCATCGCACCACTTTGTTATCGCGAGAGCGGTGTGATCGGAAAGTTCATATTTGGAACAACTTCCAAATCGTCATGAACTTCCTAAGCCAAACAACTTCCTTTGCGACTTCACAAGCCGCAACATACTCCGCTTCCATAGTAGAATCGATGCATCCTCGCTTGATGCTTCGCCATACTACGACTCCTCCATTCGAATGAAGGTGACCACGAAGTGGATTTCCTAGAATCCTTATCGGTCCAAAGTCGAGTCGTGTATCCCGTAAGGATCAAATCCCCCACTACCATACACTAAGTTGTAGTTCCTCGTTCTCCTAAGATACTTGAGGATTGCCTTTACTACCGTGTCCGGTGATCTAATCTGGATTGGGGTGATATCTCCGACAATTCCTCTTGCATAATAGATGTGGGCCTAGTACACAACATGGCATACATTAGGCTCCCTACGGTGAAGCATATGGAATCAGTCTCATATCCTCAACATCTTGAGGAGTCTTAGGACACCGATCCTTAGACAAGTGAACCCCATGCCCGAAAGGCAACAAACCCTTCTTGAGTTACTGATCTTATATCTAACAACATCTTGTCAATATAAGGACGTGCGAGATAAGGCTAGCGTTCTATTCTTCGATTCAGGACAATGCGGATACCTAGAACATACCGAGCTTCTCCCAAATCTTTCATTTGGAATTGCGAAGCTAGCCACTTCTTAACGCCGAAGAAGAAATTCTACCTCATTCCCAATGAGAAGAATATCGTCCACATACAACACACAAAAATGCGACGAGTTTGTCAACGATTTTCTTGTAGACACAAGGCTCGTCGACATTTTGATCAAAGCCATAAGATTTGATCGCCTCATCAAACCTTATATTCCAAGACCTCGAAGCTTGTTTTCACCCATAAATGGACCTATAAAGCCGACAAACCTTTTGCTCTTGGCCTTGGGCAATGAACCCTTTGGGTTGGTCCATGTAGATGGTCTCATCAAGTTTGTCATTCAGAAAGGTTGTCTTGACGTCCATCCGCCATACCTCGTAGTCATAATACGCGGCAATGGCGGAAGGATCTCGATCGACTTTACCATGGCAACGGTGAAAAGGTCTCCTCATAGTCAACCCCTTCAACGGGTAAAACCTTTTTGCCACTAGTCGGGCTTTGAAGGTGTCTGCACCTTCCCATCTACGCCACGTTTACGCTTGTAGATCCATTTGCAACCAATAAGTTTTACCCCATCCAGTTGATCCCAAGCTCCCATACAGAATTGAAGTACATAGGCTCCATTTCCTGGTCCATAGTTTTAATCCACTCGTCTTTGTCAACATCAACCATTGCCTGATCATAGGTCAATGGATCCTCTGATCATCATGAGGAGCGACAAGCGAGGTTTCAAATTTAAACCCATGTAGCGATCAGGCTGTCTCACAACCCTCCCACTACGTCGAGGCATTCCCAACTCTTGGGAACAGATTTGACTAGACGTGCTAGGATCAACAACACTTGTTGACGTACTAGCCCCATCAGCAACTCTTGCTGATGTACTGTCCATTTCATTTAACATAATTTTACTCCTTGGTAAATGATCCTTGACGTGGTCTTCCTCTAGGAAAGTGGCGTTTGTCGACACAAGCACCCTATTTTTCTTAGGATCGTAAAACAGACCACCCCTAGTCTCTTTAGTGTAACCTACGAATAGGCACAATTTCGAACGGGGTTTCAACTTTTTCGGGATTGACACCAACACGTGGGTCGGGCATCCCTAAATCCTGAAGTGATGTAAACTGCCTTTACGTCCACTCTAGAGCTCGAAAGGTGTTTCACAAACACTCTTCGACGGAACATTGTTCAGAATATAAACCACAGTCTCCACTGCGTACCCCAAAAAGAATCAGGGAGACGAGCATAGCTCATCATCGACCGAACCATGTCCAACAAAGTTTTGTTTCTCCTCTCCGATACACCATTTTGCTGTGGCATACCAGGCGCTGAGAGTTGGGACGTAATTCCGTGTTCTATCATATAGTTCTGGAATTCAGTGTCCATGTACTCTCCACCTCGATCCGATCGAAGTATTTTAAGCGATTTACCTAAGAGGTTCTCAACCTCAGTCTTGTACTCCTTGAACTTTTCAAGTGTTTCAGACTTCTTGTGCATTAGGTAAATATACCCATATCTGGAGTAATCGTCTATGAAAGACACGAAATACTCATAACCGCCTCGATGTTTAACATTCATCGGACCACAGAGGTCAGAATGTATTAACTCAAGAGGCTCTTTGACTCTATATCCTTTTCCACTAAAAGGACGTTTGGTCATCTTGCCCTCAAGGCATGACTCACACACCGACAAAGAGTTTTCTTCCAACTCGTTTAGAAGTCCACTCTTCACTAGTTTCTCAATCCTATTGAGATTAATGTGGCCTAACCGTAGATGCCAAAGATGGGCATTTTCTTTTGGAGAAACTTTTGCTTTCTTAGTTCGTGTTTTCTTGATTTTAAACAATTGAAGATTCAAAACACTTTTGAGCGAATTAGGTTTCAAAACATACAAATTATGCTCGAGTGAAGTTGAACAAATAAGATTGCCTTTGAAAGAAATAAACGCTTTACTTGATTCAAAGGAAACAGATATACAATGTTCAATTAAGCAGGAAATGGAAACAAGGTTTTTAGTAAACCCTGGAACTATGTACAAATTGTCCAACAATAAGTACTTCTCGCCAAAGTGTAGCTTCACCGTGCCGATCGCTGCATCAGAGACAAGCTCTCCGGATCCAACCCGTAGAGTCACCTCACCCTCTCGCAGCGACTGCTAGGAATCAATCCCCTGAAAAGAAGAACAAACGTGGTTAGTGGCGCCCGAATCCAATATCCAGGCAGAGTCACTACTCTCCACTAAACATGTTTCTGTTACAAGTAAATCACATTTACCTTGATTCTTCCACACGGCCAGGAATTTGGAACAGTTCCTCTTCCAGTGTCCACCCCCATTGCAGTGGAAACGCTTTCCTTTCTCTGCAACGTCCTTGACCTTCTTGCCCTTCCGGGGCGCGGCTCGGTCGCTTTTTACCCCTCTTCATCCTCTTCTTCCCTTTCGGGCGTGAAGGAGCAACAGGTTTCGTCCTAGAGGTCGAACCCCTGTGATAAGACTTGTAGGCAACATTTGCCTCAGATTCCTTGACTCTGTTCAAGGATTGGAAATTTTGTAGCTCATTGAGGAGGGTAGTCAGAGTGTAGCTAATTTTGTTCATAAAAGCATTGCTACGAAACTGAAGGAAACTCTTCGGAACAGTCTCCAAAATAAAACTGACCTGGCTCGACTCGTCGATCGAAGTCCCGTTCATCTCGGCCAGATTAAAGTGGGTCATCATGTCTAGAACATGTTCACGGACAGACGACCCCTCTTTCATCCGTGCGTTGAAGACGTATTTGAGCGAGTCATGCCGGGACACAGAAAGGATGTTGTCCAAACATTTCCTGCAAGGACTCCATGATCTCCTTGGCGGAGACCATCAGCTCATGCTTCTTTGCCAAGACATCAAACATGCTGGCAATTATGTAGACCTTGGCCTTTTCATTGGCCCTGATCCACCGATCGTACGCATCGCGAACACTTCGCGACGCTGTTGAGCCGGGCATCTGAGGACACTCCTTAGACAACACGAACTTTATGTCGTCAGTTACCAAAATCGTGTTAATGTTGTTTTTTCAACTTTGGTAATTATCTCCCACTAACTTATCGGATGCGAGTAATGCTATTATTGCGCTAGACATTTTTAGCTGAAAAATAAGAAAAATTTTGTATTAGTCTCGCAAATTTTTTTTTTTTTGAAATCCAATCAAGTTTTAGCAAAAATTGTTCATGATCCCTAGGTCATTCAAAATTTTGTAATGATACCTAAAGGTTTAGAATGACCGCCATAGGAAGGGTGAGCAGAACACTCCTCTCTAGGGACGAGACTTTCTCGATCGGACCTAATCCCGAATAACTCTTATTCCATTAGGCGCCCAATTACCATTGTTCGGTCAAATTCATTAACACTTAACGAATTTTGTGAGTGTCACCCTCAATCTTTAAGTTTCCAAGTATCCGTCTAAACAATAGCCACTGAAGGGTGAACCAAGAAGGAACACCAACCAGGAAACTGTATCCCTTTCGGCAATTCACGGTGTTCCGACTCCCATGATCAAGCCCTCTGAAGGGATTGTGTGGTTCAGGCCAAACTAGCAGGCAGATCATAGGCGTCTCACGGTGTGAATCGAAAGAAGAGACCGTGGGTCTCGTTTTCACAAGTCCCGCTCCCACTCACTGTAAGTACTCTCTCCATCCACGATAATATTGACCTATACAAATGCCACTCGAAGGGGGACGCTCCCATTTGCGCCACGAGGCCGAGTATAGATCTCACGGTGCGGACTTAAAGGAGATTTGTGGTTGGAAATTCAAATGTATCTCATATACTATATTTCCTCCCACTCAGCACTTTAATTTTAATAGAGATTGACCTAGATAAACCGACTAAAATTTACCTAAGTCTACCAATATAACTCTTATATGGTATTAACCTAAGTCTATAATCACATTATAACTTAGGTCTATGTGAGTAAATTAATTAACTCTTAATTAACAGCACTCACGAGAATATAACCTAAGAATCTCTGGACCGAATTCACTCCCAGGTCGGTTTCCATGCAGGGGTGTTCCGCAAGCGTCAACTTAAATACCCCAGCCTTAGACAAAACCTTCCTTAGACAGAGTAACTTATCAATCTCCATTCAAAGGTTATATTTGATTTCCTAATTCTAATCTTATTAGAACTAGAAAACCTAAGTCTAATTACTCAAGTTCTAAACTTTTTAAAACTAATAATTAACTTAGGTTACATGCATTTTTATGTTATAGTGCTTGATCATTCATCACATGAACAATACTATACTATAATATACATTCATCACATGAATTAAATGCATGAGCATGCTTTTAATTTAAAAATATAACACTTATATTTAAATAAATTAAATCATGCAAACATTATATTATAACTCTTATAATATAATCCTATCATGCATACTATATATTATAACTCTTATAATATAAATATGATGCATAAAATGTTTAATCTAAGGTGGGATTTTAAATCTATATGACATACAATATGCACATAGAAATTAATTAAAATATACATCTCATGTATAAAATAATTAAACAGCAAAAATGGACCGATTTTTGGCACCTAGGGGCAATTATTTAATTAAATAACATTAATATAACACTTATATTAACATTATTTAATAAAATAATTAAATAAATAAATTAATTACATTTTACAAATAATAAATAAAATAAAAATACAAAAATAACGCCCCACTTTGAGCAAATGCGCCCACGTCTCGCGAAACTACCTCCAAAGAATCGCTGCTCCTCAAGCGTGTGCGGCGTTGCAGCTTTATCGCCTCCGCGTCGAGCATAGCGAACGCGCCGCCTCCGCGTCGATTTGCGTTCTCAATTTTGCTTTCTTTGTAGGAGCCTCCTCGTCTGCAGCGACGGCGTTGAGACGCCAAAGTGCAGCGTCTCAACGCCATCGACAGAACTGCAAACTCTTTGTTGTTCTTCACCGATTTTCGCCTGTTTCCGCTCCGATTTCTTCACAACAACTCTTGCCACTAATGACTCGGACTTACAAACTCGATTTATTTTCTAAAATGCCCAAAAATACGGGCCCTTTACATTTGATCTCATCAAACAGAAAATAAATCTAAAATGCCAAAAACCGAAACATCCATTTAAGAAAACCAACATTCATCTCATGAAATTAAGACAATTTACCCACCAAATTTTAACAAAAACAGTGCATAAACGAAGAACCATCGAAATGGCTCGGATACCAATTGAAGGGAATGAGAATCCCCGCGCAGCGGAAGACGTCAAGGTATCATTACGCAACTCGGTTTTGTTAAAACGATCTACTATAGATCTAGGTTAAACATGCTGGAAAAGGAAGAAAATTACAGTAAGATTAGAGGTACTTACTTGTTGAAGACTTTCTTCAAGGTTTCTTCCTCAGATCACGAACTCTTCGTGCTTCTCGATCTCAACGAACTCTTCCCACGAACGGAACTCGAACACCACCACTTGGAGTCTCGGTTGTTCTCTTTTGGAAAAGGAAAGTTTGTGGGAACTTTTGGAGTTGTGGAGAGGGAGGAGAATTGAGAGAGAATAGAGAGAATTCTTCTTCTCTTCTTTGATGAAAATAAAAAAAATGAGAGAATGGTTTCATTCCTTCTTGCAAGAAGGGATTATATAGTGGAATGATGGAGTTAAAATCTCCACATTATTACCACTTTACCACAACCATAGGTTATGCAAATCTCATTTGCATAACCACATAATATAAGATATCTCATATCTCATATTGCAAATCTCATTTGCATTAATTGTGGATTAATTAAATTGAATCACATCCAATTTAATTGCTCTCAATTAAATTATCCAATTAGCCCTAATTCAACAATTAGGTTAACCTATAGTTTATTATGAATCTCATTCACATTAAACTTTATATTATATCATTCATATCTCATATAAATGACATAAATGTCCTTAAAGTAAAATTGAACACTTCAATTTCATACCAAAACATTAACCCTTCTTTTAACCTAGATTGAGCCAACCGAGGGACCTAATGGACCTCCAGTGACGGGCTCCAATGATCCGAGATTAACCTGTCAAACTCTTTGACCCAGTTAACAAACATTCATTAGCTACGGTAACACTCCACTATAGCCCGTAGCTGCACTCCCGTCAGTTCAGAATATTATGTGTCTACTGATATAACCAATACCCATGAGTCGACCCTTCACAGATGTTCGTAGACACGGTTGGGTCAAATTACCGTTTTACCCCTGTGTCTACCTCTTGTTCCTTAAGTCCCCACTGCTCCTCTAATGAACAACATATTGTGATGGTCGAACCATACACAACACTCTTCTCGGGCCAGTGAGAAGGTGGGCGCCCGTTGTCCAAGCCGTGGAGACAACACTTAAGGGAACAACCCCTCTAGTTTCCCTAAAGGCGGGAACGAGTGAATTCCATCTCGCGTAGTTAAGTTCCCAGCTCCCTACTGAAGGGATTTTGAATTCCCGCAGCGGAAGACGTTGTGAAACGTCGTTGATCCGTTGTGTAATTCCTATCTTAAAATTGAATCTATCTCATAGATCCTAGGCTAAACATGCAAAAGGGAGAAGAAAACAGTAAGAAACTATAAGATACTTACTTGTTGAAGAACTCTTCTTCAACGTTTTTCTCCTCCGGTCAGATCTCTCTCGATCCAACGATCTCCTCGAATACGAACCACGATCCGAACAGGGAGACACCTCCAAAGGGTCTTCTCGGTTGTTCTCAGGAGGTTGAGGGAGAGTATGTGGGACTCCCTTTGGTTTTGGGTGAGGAGAAGTTTTAGAGAGAATTGAGAGAGTTCTAGAGAGAAAACACTTGCTCTCTTTGGATGGAAATCCAAAAAATGGCAAATGGCACTCCAAAGGCTTCTTGCAAAGCCTTTAAATACTATTGTGTGATGGAGTTAAAACCTCCACCAAATCACAATTTTACCACAACCATATAATATACAAATCACATTTGCATATTATATAATATAAGGTATCTCATACCTTATTATACAAATCTCATTTGCATAAATGTGGAATTATAAATTGAATCAAATTCAATTTAATTTCTCTCAATTCAATTTCTCCAAATAACACTAATTAATCAATTAGGCTATACTATAGTTTATTATGAATCTCATTCACATCAAACTATATATTATGTCATCTATATCTCATATAAATGACATAAATACCCAAATAATGAATTTGAACACTTCAAATTCACACCAAAGCTCATAAACCCTCAATTTGTCCAATTTGAGCCAACCAGAGGACCTAATGGACCTACACGTGACGAGCTCCAATGATCCGAGACTAACTGTCAAACTCTTTGACACGGTTATTCAACATTCATTAGCTACGGTAACACTCCACTAAAGCCCGTGGTCGCACTCTCATCATCGTAGGACAAGTTGTGTCCATCGATATAACCAATACCCATGAGTCGACCCTTCACGGGTTGTGCAGTAGTCTGGTGGGTCAAATTACCGCTTTACCCCTCGTGTCTACCTCTTGCTCCTTAAGTCCCACCGCTCTTCTAATGAACAACTACGTTGCATGGTCCAACCATAAACAACAACTCTCTCAAAGCGAATGAGAGAGTGGGCCCCGTTGTTCAAGCCCGGAGCGAAGACTTAAAGGAACAACCCCTCTAGTTTCCCTAAGTCGGGAACAGGTGAATTCCTTCTTGCGTAGTCAAGTTCCCGACTCCTCACGTGGTCCCGCTTTGAGAAGATATGCATATTGGGCGAGCAATAGTGGCCACCCTCACCCGTACTAGTCAAAGGACGGACTCCCAGCATGATGCGAGTCCGTAACACGCTCGGGATTAAGGTCGAGTCGCTAATGGTCATCTACGAATTTATTAGCTCTATATCGCATAAGCGGTGTTACATCGATGAAGTCTAATAATTCACGGTCTAGTCTTGTACAATCTCATTGCACAAGATGCCCCCACTCGCATGTCAACCACATGAACGAGTCGATCACCTCGTTTGTATCTAATATAAAGCGGTCGCATCCACGGTGTATCCAGGATTAGGTCTCAACCCTATCCATATATCATGAGACCGTTCGGTCATTAACTCCAACGTGATCCTCCCTGTGTGTCCACTACACACCGTTCAAGTTCTTAGTTCTCTCATAATGCAATGACCCTGGAGCTTAGTTTATTGGAATAAGTTTGTGAAAAATGCGAGACACAAAGTTTAAATAAATAACTCTTATTTATTACACAATGTTGAAATAAATAACTCTTATTCATTTACAATTTGGAATATTACAAACTACACGAGATGAGGACATACATCCCAACAAACTCCCACTTGGACTAAGCAAGTGGAGTACATGATACATTTCTCAAATGTGCAGTAAAGTAATACAATAAACTAGGGCATTGAATACCCCTTTACAATACTCCCACTTGCCCTAGTCAGGAAGCACTCGAAGACCTGGGCTCTCTAGGTGACCCTCAAACACCTTAGCCGTGAGGGCCTTTGTAAATGGATCAGCAACGTTGTGCTCCGAAGCTATCTGCGTGACTGTCACGTCTCCACGGTACACAATCTCCCGTATCAAGTGATACTTACGCTCTATATGCTTGCCCCTTTTATGACTCCGAGGTTCTCTCGAGTTGGCTACTGCACCACTGTTGTCACAAAACAGCGTGATTGGCAAGTTCATGTTTGGAACAACTTTCAAATCCGTCATGAACTTCCTGAGCCAAACAGCTTCCTTTGCAGCTTCACAAGCCGCAACATATTCGGCTTCCATCGTGGAATCAGCGATGCATCCCTGCTTGATGGTTCGCCACACTACAGCTCCTCCATTCAGAATGAAGGTTGACCCCGAAGTGGATTTCCTAGAATCCTTATCGGTCTGAAAGTCAGAATCTGTGTATCCCGTAAGGATCAAATCCCCACTCCCATACACAAGGCTGTAGTTCCTCGTTCTCCTAAGATACTTGAGGATTGCCTTTACGGTACCCCCGGTGATCTAATCTGGATTGGATTGATACCTCACCGACAATCCCAACCGCATAACGGATGTCGGGTCTAGTACACAGCATGACATACATCAGGCTCCCTACAGCTGAAGCATAGGGGATTCGTCTCATATCCTCAACCTCTTGAGGCGTCTTAGGACATTGATCCTTAGATAGGTGAACCCCATGCCTGAAAGGCAGCAAGTCGTTCTTGGAGTTCTGCATCTTATACCTAGACAACATCTTGTCAATGTAAGATGCCTGAGACATGGCTAGCATTCTGTTCTTCCGGTTCCGGACTATCTGGATACTTAGAACATACTGTGCCTCTCCCAAATCTTTCATTTGGAATTGCGAAGCCAGTCATTCCTTAATGTCAGTAAGAAATCCTACCTCATTTCCAATGAGAATGATATCATCCACATACAATATAAGAAATGCGACAGTTTTGTCGACGATTTTCTTATAGACACAAGGCTCGTCAACATTTTGATCAAAGCCATAAGATTTGATCGCCTCATCAAACCTTATATTCCAAGACCTCGAGGCTTGTTTCAGTCCATAAATAGACCTTTTAAGGTGGCAAACTCTTTGCTCTTGGCCTTGGGCAATGAACCCTCAATTTGGTCCATGTAGATGGTCTCGTCAAGGTTGCCATTCAGAAAGGCGATCTTGACATCCATTTGCCATACCTCATAGTCATAATATGCGGCAGTGGCCAGAAGGATTCTAATCGACTTTACCATGGCAACAGGTGAAAAAGTTTCCTCATAGTCAACCCCTTCTACCTGGGTAAAACCCTTTGCCACTAGTCGAGCTTTGAAGGTCTGCACCTTCCCATCTATGCCACGTTTACGTTTGTAGATCCACTTGCAACCAATAGGTTTAACCCCATCCGGTTGGTCCACAAGCTCCCAAACAGAATTGAAGTACATCGACTCCATTTACTGGTCCATGGCTTTAATCCATTCGTCTTTGTCAACGTCTGCCATTGTCTGATCATAGGTCAATGGATCCTCACAGTCATCATCAGGAGTGACGACTTGGGTTTCAGCTAAACCCATGTAGCGTTCAGGCTGTCTCACAGCCCTCCCACTACGTCGAGGCATTCCCAACTCTTGGGAACGGACTTGACTAGACGAGTTAGGATCAACAACACTTATTGATGTACTAGCACCATCAACAACTCTTGCTGATGAACTGTCAATTTCATTCAACACAATTTTACTCCTTGGTAAGTGATCCCTGATGTGGTCTTCCTCAAGGAAAGTGGCGTTTGTCCAAAAAATGGCAAATGGCACTCCAAAGGTTTCTTGCAAAGCCTTTAAATACTATTGTGTGATGGAGCTAAAACCTCCACCAAATCACAATTTTACCACAACCATATAATATACAAATCACATTTGCAAATTATATAATATAAGGTATCTCATACCTTATTATACAAATCTCATTTGCATAAATGTGGAATTATAAATTGAATCAAATTCAATTTAATTTCTCTCAATTCAATTTCTCCACATAGCACTAATTAATCAATTAGGCTATACTATAATCTATTATGAATCTCATTCACATCAAACTATATATTATGTCATCTATATCTCATATAAATGACAGAAATACCCAAATAATGAATTTGAACACTTCAAATTCACCAAATCATAAACCCTCAATTTGTCCAATTTGAGCCAACCGAGGGACCTAATGGACCTACACGTGACGAGCTCCAATGATCGAGAGACTAACTGTCAAACTCTTTGACACGGTTATTCAACATTCATTAGCTACGGTAACACTCCACTAAATCTCGTGAGTTTGCACTCTCATCACCGTAGTACAAGTTGTGTCCATCGATATAACCAATACCCATGAGTCGACCCTTCACGGGTTGTGCTGTAGTCACGGTGGGTCAAATTACCGTTTACCCCCTGTGTCTACCTCTTGCTCCTTAAGTCCCTTTGCTCCTCTAATGAACAACTACGTTGCATGGTCCAACCATAAACAACAACCCTCTCGTGCCAATGAGAGAGTGGGCCCCGTTGTTCAAGCCTTGGAGACAACACTTAAGGGAACAACCCCTCTAGTTTCCTAAGTGGAAGCAGTGAATTTCTTCTTGCGTAGTCAAGTTTCCAGCCTCCCACGTGGTCACGCCTTGAGAAGATAGGCATATTGGGCGAGCAATAGTGGCCACCCTCACCCGCAGTTTAGTCAAAGGACGGACCTCGCAGACAGGAGTCCGTAACACGCTCGGGATTAAGGTCGAGTCGCTAATGGTCATCTACGAATTTATTAGCTCTATCATCATTAGCGGTGTTACATCGAAGAAGTCTAATAATTCACGGTCCCGTCTTGTACAATCTCATTGCACAGATGCCCCCACTCGCATGTCAACCACATGAACGAGTCGGATCACCTCGTTTGTATCTAATACAAAGCGGGCCGCATCCACAGTGTATCCAGGATTAGGTCTCCAACCCTATCCATATACTGTAGACCGTTTGGGTCATTAACTCGAACGTGATCCTCCCTGTGTGTCCACTACACACCGTTCAAGTTCTTAGTTCTCTCATAATGCAATGACGCTGGACCTTAGTTTATTGAATTAAGTTTATGAAAAATGCGAGACACAAAGTTTAAATAAATAACTCTTATTTATTACACAATGTTGAAATAAATAACTCTTATTCATTTATAACTTGGAATATTACAAACTACACGAAATGAGGAGATACATCCCAACACCTACTTGGTCCTGTCCCTGAGAAGATAGGCATATTGGGCGAGTAACTGTGACCACCCTCACCCGTACTAGTCAAAGGACAGACCCCCGCAGACAGGAGTCCGTAACACGCTCATGATTCAGGTCGAGTCACTAATGATCATCTACAAAGTTATTAGTCCCATCACATCAGCGGTGTTACATCGTTAGGTCTAATAATTCACGGTCCGGTCTTGTACAATCTCATTGCATAGGATGCCTCTACTCGCATGTCAACCACATGAACGAGTCAGATCACCTCGTTTGTATCTAATACAAAGCGGACTGCATCCACAGTGTATCCAGGATTAGATCTCCAACCTTATCCATATACTGTAGACTGTTCGAGTCATTAACTCGAACGTGATCCTCCCTATGTGTCCACTACACACCGTTCAAGTTCTAGTTCTCTCATAAATTCAATGACCCTGGAGCTTAGTTTATTGGAAAAATTTATAAATATTGCGAGACACAAAGTGATGAAATGAATAACTCTTATTAATTTCAAACGATATATTACAAACATGAGATTAGGACAAAAATCCCAACACCCTGGTGGTTAACAAATGTTGATTAGCTAGGCTAAAGAGTTTGGTCGGTTAATCTCGTATCGTTGGAGCTCATGATCTGTAGGTCCATTAGGTCCTCCTTACTAGCTCGGACTAAGCCTTGTAACATTTTGAGAGAAAAGAATTTGAATTGTTCAAATTCGGTTTTGGGAGAAATCGTTAATTATATATGATATATTTAACGAGTCATAGCTTAATTATGAATTAAACTATGATTAACAGGAGGTGGATATATTTAAATATGATTTAAATATTGGATCGGTTTATAGCATGAATAAGGATTCGTGTTCAGAAAATCGATCGGGATCGGACAATTTATTTGATTTAATATTTGATATTAAATTAAATTAAAAATTAATTAATTAAATTAATTATTTAATAATTAAATTAATTAAATTAATTTTAATTATAAATGAATTTCATATTGATTTTTGAATTAAAATTAAATGAAAAATCAATGATTTCCATGAAACCCAACTTGGCAACTTGCCCAATCTTACTCATCATCAAATTCACCAAAATTGGCCACCTCCATCTCAAAGCATCCTCATCACCCTTGAGTTGTCACTCTCATGAAACTTGTTGAAGTTTTATATAAAGGTGATTTGAGGTAATTTGTGAGAATTTTGCAGAAAATTCTAAATTCTCGAATTAGTGACCTTTGAGGTCTTTTCTTCCAAATTCTCTCAACCTAGGATCCCACAATCCGTTCTAAGGCCCGAGGATAGTAGGGAAGACTCTAACGATTGTCCACGAAGTGTTCGTGTTGAAAACCATCTACCGGGTGAAGAGAATTTGATCTTCAAAGTTGAGTTTTCTATCCCTCGCTTTTTCCAAACTTTGAGCATGCATTTTATTTTACAAAATTGATCAACTTAGAGTGTTCAAGATCCAAAATTGCTTCCGCTTTCTTAATCTAGACTCTTTCAATTGGTATTAGAGAAATTTTGAGCACTCAATTTGATCTATTTTGTTCTGTGGTGGGTGTTTTTTGAAATACAATTTTTCTGGGCGTCTAAAGTGTTAATCTGATTTTTGCATTTAAATTGAGCATCAACTTGTGCTTTATTTTCAAATTTCTCAAGTGTGTTTGAGTATTAATGTGTGTAGAATAAGCTGTAAAAATTTCAAGTTGATTGGAGTTCGGGAACGCCTTCAATTTAAAGAAAGAAGCCACGGAGGTCCTGAAAACTGGAAACATAGTAGCTGTTGGAAAAATTCTGAAATTCTGCTACAGTAATATTTTACCTTCGGCCGTGAATTTCAAAATTGGAAGATGAAGTTGACTTTTTGTTGATCGTTGACTTTTGACTTCTAGTTCGGTTGACTTTGACTGGTTCAACTATTTTGGGCCGGTTCAACTTGTTTTCGGTCCGTTTCGTGTGGTTTAAGATCGGTTTTAACTATTTCGAGGCCGATTTTTCCATTTTGGGGGTCCATTTCATCAATTGGAGGCTCGATTCAGCATTTTACAGTCTGGTTCAACCTTTTGAAGGTTCGATTCACACATTAGCAAGCTGGTTCGACCCAAATTCGAAGAGTTCGAAGTGGTTTGATGTTAATCCTAGATTATTATTGTAATAATGTAGTAGTTTGCTTGCATTAGATGTCAAAACCAGTCCACTTTAGTGTGTTTAATTAATTATGCATTGTGAATGTATGTTTTAATTAAAATCCCTGATTATATGTGCATAAAGTATGCCATATAGATTTTAAAATCCACCATAGGAAGCATGCTTCATGCATCGAAAGTATGTTATAAGTGTTATAATATATTGTATGCATGTTTATTGAGTTTCATAAGAATTAATATAAGTGTTATATTAATTTATGAAACAAATATTATATGTTTTAATTAAAAATTAAACATATAATTGCTATGTATTTTTTCATGTGATGGATTTGTTATAAATGTATGTTTATTCATGTGATGAATGATCAATCTATTTATAACATAGAAATGCATGTAACTTAAAGTTAATTAATTAGTTTTAAAATGGTTTTAGAACTGGAAATTAATTAGACTTAAGGTTATCTAGTTCTAATAAGATTAGAATTAGGAAACCAATAATTTATAAACTTTGATTAAAGAGTGACTCTGACTAAGGAAGGTTCTGGCTAGGTTGAGGTACTTAAGCTGACGGAAACGGAACACCCCTACCTGAGAACTGACCTGGGAGTGAATTCAATCCCTAGGTTTATAAATTATCTTTCGTGAGTGGCGTTTATTAAAAGTTAATACATTAAACTCATAGACCTAGGTTTATTAAAAGGTTAATAAATTTAGGTAATTCCAGTATAATTGTTATATTGGTAGACTTAGGTCATATTGTTTTAGCCAAAATATGCCTAAGTAAAAGTATACCCAAACAGTTTAAAATACTTAGTGGGAGTGAAAAGATATATATGTTATATCAATTTCCTCTTACGCTCTCCACGAAGTTCACACCGTGAGATTTATGCTCTGCCTCGTGATGTCAATAGGGCATCCACATTTGGATGGTGTTTGCATAAATCAAGAGCAAGGTGAATGGAGAAAGTATTTATAGTAAGTGAGCGAAGGAAGTGTGTCAACACATCCTACGGTCTCCTCCATTAGGTTGGACCGTGAGATTCCCATGTTGCGCCTGTAGGTTAACCGAAGTAGCACCATCCATTCGGAGGGATGTAACATGGGATTCGAAACAACTCAAACTCCAGAAATGGATAGGGTCTCTTAGGTCCATTCCCAGCTTTGTCTCTCCAGTTCGGTAGCATTGTTGGGGCCGACCTCTGAGGTCTAAAAATGGCGAGTCACACTTACAAAAATTGTCAAGTGTTAGTAAATCTTTGACCAAAGTAGCGATAACTAAAATGTTATAGGAATAAGAGTTATTCCGGTATTAGCATTTAGTCAAGAATGTTTTGGTTCAGTGAAGGAGTGATTGACTGCCTCTCGGTAGCGGTTGCTCTTACTCACTGAAGTATCATTGCAAAAACAATAATGAGTTTATGGGTACATTATTACTTTTGCTAAATTCTTGATTGGATGGGATACAAGCAATTCACTAATAGAATTCATTCTTTTTAAGCATATCGAACTCTTTTATCCAATTACTCGCCTTCAATAAACTTAGCGGCGACAATTATGGAACCTGGAAATCAAACTTGAATACGATTCTTGTTCTTGATGATCTGAGATTCGTCTTAACGGAGGAATGTCCTCTCCCTCCCAGCTCGACAGCAAACCGAATTGTTCGGGATGCATATGACAGATGGATTAGGGCTAATGAAAAGGCTCGAGTCTACATCTTAGCCAACATATCTGATGTGCTGTCTAAGAAACATGAGAGCATGTCACCGCTAAGGAGATCATGGGATCATTACAGGCGATGTTCGGACAACCGTCCTCATCGGTCCATTATGATGCTCTCAAATACGTTTACAACTCCCATATGAAGGAGGGAGCCTCTGTTAGGGAGCATGTCCTTGACATGATGGTCCACTTCAACGTGACTGAAGTAAATGGGGTTATCATGAATGAGAAAAGTCAGGTAACCTTTATTATGGAATCTCTTCCGAAGAGTTTCCTGCGTACTGTTTCTTCCCCACCCCCAACACACACTTGGAAGAAATGCGAAAACCATTCACTTAGGGGGCATAGGTTAATATAACCCTTGGAATATTCTGCACCTTAAACGCATACTATTATAAGTTCAAAATAAACAACTCTAAATTTTGAATAATATTATATAATTTCACAGCATACAGACTATTTACGTGACATATGCGACAAAGAGATAAACTAACATTAAAAAAGATATTATTCTTTTTAATAACAACAAATGCATTTTGAGAAAACTTAACGAAATCATAGAGATTAAATTAATAAAGAGACTAAAATATTAATTTAACTCATCTTTGTGTATTTTCTAATATCAAATTCTTTTGCTTTCAAAATTTATATACAATTTCAGCAACGTTAAGTAAATAAGGAATAGAAAACACCAAAGACAATTGTGAATGTACATGTTCCTAAGAATAATACTTACTTCGGTCAAGACGAACCTTTGCACAAAAGAAGCTAAAGAAAGATTTTTTCTTTTCTCCAAAAAGAAAAATAAAGGAATCTCCTAACCACCCTTCTGCTTTTTACAACGACAGATGAATGCAAAAAGGAAGAGATGGGAGATTTTTCTTTTCTTTAAAAGAAAACAAACAAACACAAATAGCTATTAGATTTTTAATGGTGATCGATAGGAAGATCTCTAGACAAGTATCATCCAATTTTCAATCCAATAGTGGATTGATATACTTACTGGTCACTGTTAGAATGGTCATGTAGCTTTATTGATGGGATAGCAATATATGATCATTAACCAATCTATCTCCGATATCACATAAAGTTCCTCAAGAAGGGAAAAAGATGATACATATTATTAAGTTGGGAAAGTTACTTCCCATGTTTCTTATTGGGCAGACACTAACATTCATTTACCAGCAACAAGAGCATCAATTTTCTGCTCCACATGAGCTTCCTGGTCTTCGAGGCGGCCACTGATTTTATCATTCTCCTCCCATCGAACCAGCGTTGGGACTCCAGTAAGTTTGAACCTAGAATCCACCCTCCATGGATGCTGGGGATTCCTCCATGTTGGTTTATCTCCTACATAGGCTCTCAAAAGTGCAATATCATCTGATGCTGCTTCAAGTTTTTTGTGGATGATTGGTTCAGCTCTCACACAGTCTGACATACAAACCAAACAGTTCAGACTTCTCGAGAGAATCAATGACAGCATCAAAGACGCAGTTGCTAGTTCTAGTACATCTAAGAATTTTTAATTGGGTAGTTGTCGATAGACCTGATCTGTGAAGCAAAGGATTATCCTAGACATAGTCGAACATTTTGGGTTAGGAGAATTGTTTTTTTAGATGAATAATTGAACTCCCATTGAAAAAAAATGAAAGTCTACGAGGACGAACATTATGGTAAAGGAAGATGCAAGCTACAAAAAAGGCCTCCAATCAAGTAAAACAAGATCCAAGAAGCTGTCACAAAAGCCCACAAAGAAATATAGAATCTAACAAAGGACCAAATATCGCTTGGAGACCTCTCAAGCCCTCTAAAAATTCTATTGTTACTCTCTCCCCAAGGCTCCACAAAATAGCACACGCTCCCACTTGCCACAAAAGCCTTCCCTTCTCGCAAAAGGGAGGATGGAAAATGAACTCGCCACAAAATAGAATTGTTTTAGAGGTTTGGAACAATGTGATTGGTAGTTTTGCACTCGCCACAAAATAGAGTTGTTTTTAGGGTTGTTTTTATAAGAAACAACTTCATTGATGTATGGAAAAAAGAAAAAGAAAAAAAACCAATTCAATGGAGTTACAATAAACATCTCCAATTGGGCAAGAGAGAGGAAAGATTATAAGAGCAACAGAGAATGTCCCATTTTACATCAAGATAAAGCATTGTAAAGAACATTGTCAAAAAAGACCATATGGGAGTTTTCCTTCGAGTCAAAATTCCTATGGTCTCTATTTTGAGCTTTAATTGTTTTTAGGGATATGGAACAATGTAGCTATTAATTAATAAGAGAGATTAAAATTTGTATTTGATCCTACACCCAGGTATTAAGAGGCTAGCTACATTGCGGTGGCAACATTAATAATTTTTCTGTGGTGGCACACAAAACATCATACTTGTCTGTAAAAAGAATTCTCAGTTTCAATGATTTCTGTGAATGACCACATAAAAGCTCCAGAAACAAGATTCTTCAGGTTTAAGAGCGTGTACAAAATAAGCATTCTTAAACCCAAACTCACAATGTACCAAAATACTAAGGCAATTTTTCCATCTAGACATTTCATCATACATGTAAAGATCATAGTGGAACTGGTTACTCACAAAAGCATATTCACTAGAGATCTCCAAATTTGGATTTTCAGTATCAGGTCCATGATATACAATCTCATAAATCAAATACAAAACTCATTCATCTAGATAATTTCTTCAATTAATTAATCCCTTCAACTATCTCTTTCATTGCATTCAAAGGAAAATATAGTTTCACTGATAGACATTGCGATAAATAACTCAAAACAGAAATATACTCAACGCCTTAGTCTCTAGGGCAGCATGTGGTGTATGTGAGTATGAGTGTATCTATATATATATTTATATATAACATTATCCCCCTCCAATTGATTTGGAAAACTTGAGGAACTTCAAATTCAAACAAATGTTACAATTGTTTTCTCAATATTAAAAGGGAAACTCGAACATGAAGAAAGGGAAAACGTGAGCAGTCAATCACAATCAAGAAGCAACGACAGAACCAGAAATACAACAAATTTCCATTAAAAAAAATGCAACAAAACAGCAATACCGTAACGTTTATGATTTTCATTATCCTCAGGATATGGGTAATGGCAGGATCCACAAAAATTCTTGAGAAGTAACAGAAAAAGCGGGAAAAAACAAAGAAATTGAACAGAATTTTCGTACCAGGACACCAGCTGAGAGAAGTGGAAGGGTCGTTGTCGGCCAAGAAGAGGACGAAATTAGCTTTATTGTTTGACAGTTCTGATCGGAATTTGTCGAATACAGCATTGAAGTTGGAGAGGGTGGCGTCCAATAGCTGCAGCGGCATTGTTTCTTTCTTCTCAGATTTCGAAGAATCACTATTCAAAGGACAAAGTGAAAGATCAAGACTGTGAATTTGAACTTGAACAAAATGTCCTATGAGAAAGAAAGGGTAAATTATTAGACGTGTATTTAATAATTTTTATATCTATAATTTTTCAATGTAAATATGAGGTATTTATCTCTCCATCCTATAGTGAAAAACTGTTAGTGGTATTGTGGCGGATTTACTGAATAATTTCTCGTACAAATCGTCGGATTTAAATCTTAAAATTTTCTTTTAAATTCGACAATCTAAAATTACTAGCCTATAGTGATAATCTTTTCGAATAATTTCTCTTTTAAAAGAAAATGAAGGATTATAATTTTTTAAGTTAAAATATCATTTTGTTACTAGTAGTTTGCGACATGTTCTATTTTAGCATTATGATTTCAAATATTTAAATTTGGTCTCTATATTTTCAATATCTATATCTATAATTATAATCTATAATCTATTAAAAAACTACCGTCTTTAAAAAAACATTTTTGAACTAAATTACATTTTGTGAAATTTTATAATTACAAATCATACCATCATAATTAATTACCTAATAATTATAAATAATGAAATTTATATAGTTGGAATAAAAAAAAACTCTCTCTTCTTTTTAAGTACTAACTTTGATTATATTTAATATATTTTTAATGATAATTATACTTAATTTAATTCAAAAATAATTTAATTAAATTATTTTTAAATTTCTCTTTCTTATTAATCTCTAGGTCTCTCAATTTTACTTTCCTCTCCTATTCTTCCATTCATCCTAATACTTTCTCACCCACCTAAAATGCATACAATATGATAAATAAGTTTTTATATTAAAAAAAAAAAATCTTCCACTCACATTCAAATACAACCTACATTTTTTTCTCATATAATTAAATCATTTTACCTACTCTAATTTGTAAATTTACAAACATACTACTAACATTAATTATTAATAATAAAAGTTGTGACAAGTGTAATTTCTCTAAATATTTAAATATATTTCAAGTTAAATATATTGGAGCTTTAATTTTCTAAAAAAAAAATATAGTGATTTTTTTATTAAAAAAAATAAATGTTAAGCAATTGAAAAACGTAAATTAATGAATTTTGCACCTACTTTATTAGCAATTATTTAATGAAATTTTATATAAATGTACAATAAATTAAAAATTAAAATAAAATTTAAAAATAAATTATACATAATCAAATTTAAAAAAAAAACTAATTTTTTGATGCATAATTAATATTTAAATTAAAAAAATAATTTTTAAAATTAAAGTATAAAAGTATAGAAAAGTTGGAATATGAAAGGTTAGAATATAAAAAGTCTTGTTGATTTAATTTATGTAAATTAATTCTATAGTTAGTGGGTATGTCCATTTAATTATATTTAATTTAATTTGATCATAAAATTTCAAGAGTTTTAAAATCTTCAAAAACTCCTAACCACAACTATATAAAAAGTTATTTCCTACTATCTTTCTACAAAGATTTGAGTCTATTCTTAGTTTGTTGTTCTTCCTCTTGAATCCAATCTCTAAGTTTCTAAGTAGTGTTAAACACTAATGAGACATAGAAATTTTTCATCAAAATGCTCTCAAACATAGGTATCAATTTCTCTTATAGACATTTTCAAGTTATTTTATGATATTTTTTCTAAATATTTTGCATGTTACAATTATTTTAATTCAGTTATTATTTGGTCTTTGTTCTTGAGATATAGAACTTAGTGGCAGATGAGATCAGTTTAGTGAACTTTCAATATGGTTCTTCCTCATCTGTTGGTGGTTATCTTCATTCATTGGTATTTCAGGTGCATAAGAATATGTCATTTGTTTCTTTGTTTTATGGTTTATACTTTCTTCTTAAAAAAATTGTTATTTGTTATTTATTTTCAAGGAATTTTATGCATCGATTTTCTTTATCTATCTATTAGTATTTTTTTATTATTTTAATTCTTCTATTCAATTTCTTTTTGTTATTTTTAAGATTATTTTTAGTATTTTAGAGATAAGTTTCAATTTAGTTTTATAATTTAATATGTTTATTGAATTGTTTCCTATTATTCATAACAATTTAAAGAAAAAATATATTGAAAGTTACATATATGTTGTTTTAATCATATTCTTCACTTATAATCTAAAATTGATGGTATTATTTTTCACTTTTAATTACTATCACATCTATTGTATATTTATTAGATAATAATAGTTTTTATAGTATTTAATATTTATTATTTTTTAATAGGCTAATTTTATTTAGAACTAACATTATTTTTTATTTTCTCTTATATTTTTTATATTAATTACAACAAAAAAAATAAATATTTTATATTAATTTTTATTTTTTATTGTATTCAACTATATTAACTAGAATAAATATTCTTTTTGAAAACAAATATAGCTAAATAAATATGTTATTCGAAAAAATTTGTTATTTTATTTATTTTCAAAAAAATATTATTTGAAATATGAAAAAAAAAATGTATAATGTATTCATGATACATACTATTAAATAATAACTTAAGTAAAAATTTAAATATTAACCGAGTACAAAAAATGAAAATTAGCTAACAAGAATTTACTATTTTCTATTTGATTTTTATACAAATGTGATATTTAAATATAAATATATAAACTATTTTTAAAAACAAACTTTGTTTAAACAATATTAAACCATGTTTTTTTTATTAAAGTAAGATTAACACATCGATAATTGAAATGTATGACCTCGTTCAAATCTCTTTGCTCTCATTTGTTGTACTAAAAATCTTGTTTTTTTTTTTTTTTGTAGAATACTCAAATCGTCCTTAATAATGTAAAAATTGAAATTAAAATGAAGAATTTTCAACTTAGAGAAGTAAAGTCCATAAACTAATAATAAATTTACATTAAATAAACAAATAAATAATTAATAATAAACAAACAAATAATTTCACATGATATTATTTACATTAATTTAAAGTAAAAAAAATCAAATATACAACTCCATAACTATTTGAGTTCTTTAGAATTACTTATTCAATTTAAAGTATTTATATAAATGTAAGAATAAATAAAATTTAACAAAATATAATTAATAATCTCAATAAAATATTACACACATTGTGTACCATCTCCATAAATTTGAAATTCTAAATATTCAATTTAATTTTATTCTTTACCTTTTAAATTCTAACATTCTTTAGTGAGTTTTTAAACATCTAAAATGATTACAAGTATTAGAAATTGAATGAAATTGCAACCTTATTCTACTTGAAATTTTAATATTCTTTAATGAGTTTGTAAGGATTTGAGATGAATATAAAATTTAATTAACATTATTAAATATGTATTCTATTTATTTATTTAATTTAAATAAATAAAAAAACATCGTTTAATTGATAACCGAATAAATTAATTATGTTTGTGCAAAAATTCAAATTTCAATCAATTTAGTCAATTAACAAACAATTACAAATTAATTTTAATAATCACCATGAAATAATTTATTTGTAATTACATAGATTGACATGATTAATTAATCAATCCTACTAAAAAAATAAATTTTTGTAATTTTAAATTTTATTTGAGCAAATTACTTATAGAATAATCTTACATAATTTTATTAAAAAATAAATCAATTAAAATATATCATTATATCCAATTGGTTTCCATTTGAAAACTTGACTAATAAATTATTGGATATTTCTATTAATATAAAATTAATAATTTTTGTACTAAAAAAATAATTTAAAAAAAAACTCCATAATTTAAACCCAACATTTAGGCTTTTTAGAAATATGAACCTATCTTAATCTATTTAATATTGTATTTGAATCAATTAAAAAACAATAATATTACATTTGAATCTAAATTGAGTTTTAATTATATTATTTTTGTATTTTTTGTAACTTTTATAATATTTTTAACTTTTTACTACATTTGAAATTAAAATTTTAAAATAACAATTGAGTTAGTTACCTCTAATATTATATTCAGAAAAGATATAATGTGTAAAAAAAAAAAAAAAACTTACTAGCTAGATAATATTAACATTTTACTTAAATCATTGAAAATTGAAAAATTGAAAACACATGTGCATTGCACGTCGTAAAACACTAGTATCTTAAAATTAGTGAGCTTAATTTAAGAAAATAGATAATGTGAATATGTTTGCCAAACTTTTAGGCAAAAGTCTTATATGGGCTCAATATTTTGAGCAGAACTTAACCATAAATGAATTGTGGGGATTGATTTTGAAATGTATTGAAGTTCACATTTTGACACAAGAACTAAAATTAAACAAGTCTTAAAATACAAGAACTAAAATGTCATTTTAATGTTTATGTAAAATTACAAGTTTAGTCTATCATTTTTTAAGCTTTTATCGAATAAGTTTCTCAGCTTTTAAAAAGTTTGAAGTAATAGAAAACTTAAGCATCACTAAAATAATTTAGCCAAATAGGAGAAAACAAAAAAAAAAAAAAAGTATCAAAACAATCTCGTAATGTTGGACTTTCATTGCCAACATGACATAATTCAATTGACATAAAATATATATTCTCGATTAAAAGGTTAAAGTTTTGAATCCTCTATACTAAGATATTGTCAAAAAGAAATGTTGGGCATGCATTTCTTTTTTTTTTTCTTCCTAAATTTAGCCCTTTTTATAGTTAAGAGTTTTGATGAGAATAGAAATCATTTTGGTGGATTTTATTAATTATCTTAGTTTTAAAAAGATGTTAGTTTTATCATTTATTTAAGGTTAAATTTAGCTTTTGTATCAAATAGGTTTCTAATTTTTCAATTTTGTATCTAAAAAATTTTTAAACTTTAAATACTATCTCATAATATAAATTTTTTATTTTGTGTCTAATAAATTTTTGAACTTTCAATTTTTCGTCTAATAGGTCCTTGATTTATTCAACATTTTTTAGAATTCACGAACTTATTAGATATAAAATTGAAAGTTTAATGTCCTATTAAATGTCATTTCTAATAAATTTATTAATTTAATATTCAATATGTTAATGATTTATTAGATACAAATTGAGAGTTCAAAGATGATGGAGATCTGATCTCCTTGAGCAGCGGAAACGTGATTGGGATCGTTAATTTGCTTGATTGTTTTGCTTAAAACAAAAACCAGTACATTGACAAAAAGAACAGAACAAACATGAATTCTAATCCTATTAGGCATGGATTAAATGCATACAAACATGCAATAAGTTTAACGATTAAACTAAGAAGAGAGGAAAGAAATTGTTTACCTTTGTGGACTTTCTCCAACAGCAACTCCTTGCTCCAATCAGTACAGCAACCCAAGAAGCTTAAGTTTCTCTGTTTTTATAGAACACCACCATTGGATCACCTTCTATATCTCTAAATTCTACTTAAATCTACCTTGGTGGGAAGGTAATCCAAAAATTGGATAGTTTTGGGAATGAGAGTGAGAGAGAGAGAATTTCTCTGTCAAATCAAAAATGATCGACCAATCATCTTCTTCTTCTCACCAGGAGAAGAAGAACCTTCAATGGGCAACTCCCCACTCCCTATCGAGGGGGAGTTGGGGAGTAGTGGGAACGTGTCCTCCTGACACGTTCTCCATTAATATTATATTAATTAATCAAATATTAATTAAGTACATTAAATCAAATCATATTTAATTCAATTATAATATTAATTAAATTGATTAAATCATATTTAATCATTTTACCCTTTAACCTATAGTTTAATGTACATCTCATGCACATTATGTTTTAACCTGTAGTTTTCAAATATGAATCACATTCACATTTGAATTTAATATTTGAACTCTTTCAAATAATTAATTCTCTCAAATAATTTAATATGAATCATATTCACATTAAATTTATAATATATAGTTCCAAAACTATATATTATATTGTATCAATATACATTAAATGTATTCCTTAATGAATTTGAACATTTCAAATTCAAATGATCTAAGAACCCTTTACGAGCTAGAAGGTGGACCTAATGGACCTACAGATCAGAAGCTCCAACGATACGAGATTGCTCAGTTAATCTCATTAACCTCCCAATCAACATTCGTTAACTTCGGAAACACTCAACTAAAGTCCCACAGTTGCACTCTTCTCACTGCAGATATATTTCTGTGTCTATGGATATTGACCAATAACAGCAAGTCAATCCTTCACGATTGTTCGTAACACCAGCTGGATCAAATTACCGTTTTACCCCTGGTTACATCTTGTGCCTTAAGTACCAGTGCTCCTCTAATGAATAATTTGTTTGTGGTCCTACCAACAAACAGAGTCCCTCTCGGGCCAATGAGAGGGTCGAGCCCTTTGTTCAAGTCCCAGAGACACCACTTAAGGGAACATTCCTCTACTTACCCTAGTAGGCAGGAAGGAGTGAATTCCATCTTGCTAAGTTGAGTTCCCAGCCGCTCACTCGGTCTTGTCCCCAAGAAGGTAGGCATATTGAGACGGCGAATCTGGCCACTCTCACCCATACTAGTCAAAGGACAATCTCTCGTAAACAGGAGTTCATAACCTGTTCAGGATTGAGATCAAGTTGCCTAGGTCATCCTAGTGAAATAGAAACCTAACTAGTCAACGGAGTTACAGCTAGAGGTTACTATTTCGTGGTTCGGTCTTATGTAATCTCATTACATAGGATATCCCCACTCACATGTCATCTACACGAACACGTTAGGATCACAGTGTTGTATCAAATACATAGTGGACCACATCCATAGTTTAACCAGGGTAAAGTACCCAAACCTTATCCCCTAACTATAGACCCTTTAGGTTGTATCTCGAACCGAGATCCTTTTTATGTACATTACATTCAGTTAAAGATTCATTTAACAACTTGAATGTTTAGTTTATTGGATTTAGGGTTTAAATAAAGGCAAACTCGTAGATAACGAACAATAACACTTTATTGAAATAATAACACTTTATTACATTAATTAGAACATAATTACAAACTACGAGTTTTAGGGCACAAATCCCAACAAAAGACTTATTAAATACTTTTTAAAATTTAAAAAGGATAAATTACAAGTTTAGTCTCTGAACTTTGAGATTTGTGTCTATTTGGTCCCTGAACTTTCAAAAGTGTCAAATAGGTCTCTGAACTTTCAATTTTGTATCTATTTGATCCCTAAACTTTTAAATGTGTCTAATAAGTCCTCAAATTTTCAATTTTGTATTCAATAGGTCCTTGAATTTTCAATTTATGTTTAATAGGTCCTTGACCTAGTTGACGTTTTTTTAAATTCATGAACTTACTAGGCACAAAATTAAAAGCTTAAACTTCTATTGGACAAAAAAATCAATTTTATATATAATAGATCGATCAATTTTAAAAAAAATTGTGAATATGTTAGGAACCTATTAGAAGTTCAAGGCTAATTAGACATTTTTAAAGTTTAGAGACTTATTAGATACAAAATTGAAAGTTCAAGGACTTATTTGACATTTTTTAAAGTTCAGGGACTAAATAGACACAAACTTCAAAGTTTAGGGACTAAACTTGTAATTTAACCAATTTAAAAACCTATTAAACACAAACATAAAAGTTAAGTTGTAATTTAACATTTATTTAAATTTAGATTTAGGTTTGAATGGGACAGAAATGGATTTAAAATTAAATGGGCACACCCAACAATATGCAGAAAGTGGAAATTAAACTTTCTTCTTATTATTATTTATATCCATACTATTATAAATTGAAGTATTCATCATTCCATATCAGGCAAGTCCAAACCAAATAGAGCACTTGCAGGCCAACTGAAGCTCAATGCAACAAGAGAAATAAATTGTGACGCCCGAAAAAAAAATCTTTTTATTTCTTTTTATTTCTTATTCTTCTTCTCCTCCTTCTCGTCTGCCCTTCAGCCGCCGACCCATTCTTTTTTTTCTTTTCTTCCTTCCGCCGCTGGCCATCTACGAGCTCGTTGACGCCCATTCGCCTCCTCCGACCAGCCTCGACCGCGAGTAGCAGCCGCCGTCTTCCTTTCCATGAAGGTCGATGAGCAGCAAAAATCGCGATTCCTCGCGTTTTCTGGCCGGCCAGCGAGCGTCGACGCCGATTCACATCCGGTTCTTTGATTCCCTTTGATCGCCACTCCTCTTCGGCTAGTCCCCTAGCGAAACCGGTCGCCGTAGCTCATCACCGGTGAGTTTTCCTTAAAACCATTTAGTTTTGGTTCAAGCGGTTCGCTAGTTTTTAATTCAATTCTCTTAAATTGGAGTTTGGTTTTGAATAGATCGGGTCACGGGCATCTCGAATCTATACTCCACGCGCTGCCACTAGCCGGAAGCTGCCGCCGCCGTCGCTCGCCGGGAAATTCGTCGTCGCCGCCGCCTGTGAGGTTTACCCGTTTGTTTTCGTTTTCTCGATCCTGTTTTAAGCCTCCATGCGTTTGTTTAGTTATTTAAGTCGCTTTAATTCGATTTAAGTTGTTTGGAGTGTGATTAAAGTTTTGTGTTTGTCAGTTAGGGCCTCGATCGTGTTTAGGGGTTTGCGTGGTGCTCGAGTTTGAGCTCTCAAAGCTTCAGATATCTGTAAGTAGTTATTTGGATTAAGCCCCTTTAAGTTAATTTTCGATTTTGTTTGAATGTGGTGAGTTATGAATTGTGTTTAATACACGAAAATCACGTTATGATGCCTATGGTTGAGATCGGGTTTGTGTTGGTGTTGCTTGTACCACTAATGGACTAAGAAAGTAGTTAATGTTGGAATAGGGGTTAAGGCTTCAAGTTAAGAATGAGACTTTAAGCCTTTGATCGTATTAAGCTGAGAGAGAACGTTGTGAGTCCGAGATTGACGTAGTTGGAAGGTTGCTCTATGCTCGGGTCCCACCTCGAGATTTCGTAGTTGGAATTTGTAAGTCACGAATAGACCCTCGATGGGCGAGTGCGACAAAGTGTTGTTGACCAAACCAATTAGAGGATTACTGTGTTGGGCTTAAGGTCGCCTAAGCGTGAGACTGTTCTTGTAAAGAGTTCGAGGTTACAAACCAATGTTCTGGTTACCGTGGTTTGGGCCAAACGTGATTGTTGGGTGCAATGCCTTAAGCTTCGGTTCGTGTTTGAGTGGCATGGATCGCTATAACTAACTTGGTGGGGTGTTAAAGGCGGGCCCTAGGCCACGCTAGTGGTCAGTCTTTTCCTTTGAATTGTGTTAGACGAGGTTGTGTTTGACTTTTGAAGGAAATAGTTGTTTCATGGATCCTCTAATCGATGTAGGTAGCCAACTTGATTTAGGAAGCGAGCTCATAAGTGAGAGAGCTTGTTTGCATGGTTGGTGGATTGAAGCCTTGTGTTGACTTGTATGTTAAAGGGGTTGGTTCCGACCGTGATTGAGTTTGTGCGTGTGTGGTTGAGGATCTTAAGCGATATGCAGTTTGTAGCGTTCGCATGATTGTCAGTATGTATCTTCGATTATGGTCTTAGTACTAAGTCAAGAGAGTTGTGTTATGGAACCCCTTAGGCTAGTAGTCCCTACCTTACTCCTTGTCTAGGTGACGTCATCCTACGACCTTGTGTGGCGAGGAGCTAGCATGAAATACGTGTATGATGATGTCTCGTGGTGAGTCACAGTGTGTGTGGCAATAGACCAGGGACAGTGATGTCTTGTGGTGAGCCATAGTAGTCATGGCAATAGACCAAAGACGAGAGTGTCTCGAGGTGAGTCACAGTGTGTGTGACAACAGACTCGGAGTGAGACATAGCTTACGAGCGTCCTGCAGTGCGGGTCTGGGCTATGTCAGAATGCTAGTTAGGGAGGCTTTTACTGACGTGAAGTAAGGAGCTGAGCAAACCTATGTGGGCTTAGGGTAAGGCTAAGTCGGGCGTCTAGTTGAGTGTGGTCTGAAGGTGGATTTTGGGTACTTTGAGGTATTGGTTGAAAGTGAAAACCTGGTGGAATTTGGACCCTTGAGAATGTGTCGGGGATTGTAGAAATGTCTTTTTGGAATCCTAAATAACCTTATGAAACGTAAAACCGAGCACTTACTAAATCCTGAGTTACGCCTGAGCGAGTCGGAACCTCTAGGTTGACGATATATGATAGGCTCGTGAGACTGGGGTGCGTCCCCGATGAGATCCGGGAGTGGTTGCTTTCCATTATCCCGTGCTAGCTCAGGGGCGATTCCCCATAGGGCGTGTTGGTTACGTACCTCACTGCACTATGTTAGCGTGTTGCGTTGTAAGAGCTTGGGGTACGTCCCCGTCAGGGAGTGGTTGCTTTCCATTATCTCGTGTTGGCTTAGGGGCGATTCCCCATAGGGCGGTAGGATACGTACCTGTTCTGCTCTATGCCAGTGTGTAGTGGCGTGAGAGTTGCTTTCTCTCACTGCATCGTCAATCAAAGTTCTAGGACCGAAGGTAGAGCTCGAGTTATTACCGCAGAAGGGCTCAGGGCGAAGTGTGCTAAGTGTGAGACCTGTTTGGGGTTGAGTGAGTTTAGAAGACGAGTCTTGTTTGGTTGCATGTTAGTTGTTTGGACGTAAGTGGGTTGCTTACTGAGTATTTTTATACTCACCCGTCTACTTTGTTGTTTTTGGTTGCAGGTAAGAAACCCTGAGGCGGTTGACGACGATGACGACCCGACGAGGTTGTGGAACCCTGTTTCCTTCTTGTTTTCTTTTTGACTTAGAGTTCTCTCTTGAAACTGTCCTGTTTTAGTATCTATTTTGTATGTCTGGTTGCGGAACTATGTTTTTCACTTGTACTTCTTAACTATCGAGTTTCCATTATGGTTGAGTTTTCTTTCCGTTGCGTGTTTGTTTGTCCAAGAGAATGTACTTTGGAACTCTAGTTGTAGCCCAACCCATTTTCTGATGGAAGTTTGGTGGGATTGGGCATTCTTGTTTTCTCTCGAAGTGTTTTCTGCTTGATAGGTTGCCAGGAAAATTTTGGTTTTCTCCTTGCTATGTCGTTATGCTGCCGAAATTTTGGCGCGATTGGTGTAGCGGAGTAACTTCCCTAGTGTAGATTCATCTTAATTTTTAAGGTCGTTACATAAATATTCTTAATATCATTACAACAATGAATCATTTCATACAAAAAAATTGGTGTTTACAATAAAATATCTAACTACAAGAACTTTTTCTTTAAAGAATCAAAGAATCATACAATGTTATACTGTTAAATTTATTTCTTATGATATAGATAGATATATATAAATATATAGGCATCTTTCTCACTCATTTACACACAACTTGGGTTGCATTCTTCAGTTTACTGTTGCATATTGATCTGGTTGTTGCCTGCAGTTCCTCTTTCAATTTGTTCATCCCGTAGAACTTCATTGCCCCGAGATGACACCAACTTTTTGTTCTAAGAGAGTTCGACTTCAAGGATCGACCTGGGATTTTCAAGGTTTTTTCAACTCAAACTCTGGTTCTCCAAGGCTTTTTTGCTATATTGGCACCACTGATGAGTTGTTGAGTGATATGGTGTGAGCAACGGAGCTGTTGTTGCACATGCATTCGGAAATAGGGTACTTGGTAACGTCACGTTCGACTTTGTTGGTTCGAAGTTCTTGTTGTCTGAGGGAGTCCTGGTGTAACTCCTTGATGATCTTATTAAACTATGCTTCAGGGAGTGAGGGGTCCAAAAAGAGGGGAAGCATGTGCCTGTAATAGAATGAACAATCGACTCATTATGATCGGACTCGAGAAGCAAAAGTTTTTATGTTGATGGTGCACTAGAATTGGTTGGATTGACAAACTGAATGAAAATGTATACCTGAATGACATGACCCATATTTCCTCCATGAGAAGGCATGAAAACATCACTGCTCTCACAAATAATATAGTCGATAACAACCATAAAGCAAGCTTGAGTTTGGCCTGCAAAGCAAGATCTTCCTTGTTGTAGAAATCTGGGAACTCGCTTGTTAATTGTTGCAGGGCTTCTTTTCCTCCCAGCGGTTGCCCTTCGACCCAGTATATCGTCGTATCTCTTAGAGCTCCGAGAGCTTTCAACAACCTGAGTAAGTAAGTTCTGAAATTTAGTCGAGTAAAACCATAACTGTAAATGATTAACAATGACAGACATATGGTTAAGAAATCTTTACCTCATAACCTCTCATAGGCATTCAGGGGACAAAGGCCTGCAAGTTTTCTATCATGGTAGCTCATGTTTGATCTAGCAGCTAAGAGTTTGGGTTGTCGTATTCTTTCGTTGTTTATTATCTCATCTTATTTGGGGCTCAACCCAGGTGGACAACCGGTTCTCACCCATACGTCCTTCTCAATTCGTAAATGAAGAGCAAAGTACGATCCTTTGCTTCGCATTCTCTTGGTGAGCTTGTTACCTGCAAGTTCCACAATTGGTGGAGCGGACCTCAAGGCATAAAAAGCATCCTGAAGGTCAAGGAGGAAAAAGAACAACAATTTACACTGATATTCCCATCATTTCATCAGAACTGACTATGGCAACAAGATTACTTATAAAGCAGCAGCAGAAAAACTCATATGTTTTGATCAAGATGTACTACTCGAATTGATGTATCAAAGAAATATTGAAAGCAGTAATTGATTTATAAACTGCATATACTCTGATCGAGTCCAAAACTGATCAAGAGAGCAAAAAGAGTTGTGACAAGATGAAAAAACCTATAATACCTTGTATCTAAGGTTTTGGAGATCAGAAGGAAGATCCTTACATAGCCTCGAGTCCAAGTCGCGCAATAGCAGCACCCCTTCTCTTCTAAGTTGCAAAATCCAACACACACCTTAATATCATCAAGCTACCAACCAAAACATTTTTTAGTGGTAAAGATTAAACATTAAAGAACATAAAAGGTCTAGTAAAAAACATAACAAGGACAGAAAAATGCCACAAAAGCTTTAGTTGGTAATATGTAGTTGTTTGGTCAACCTTAACAGGCAGGGCATATATATGTGAACCTTAACAGACAGGGAATATATGTATGAACCTAAACAGACAAGGCTTACATTTATAGTTAAAAGTATCTACGAAACCAACTGCTCTAGTAAATATTTATCGGTAAATCACCACTAACCTAAAAGCTTAAGGATTTAGTTTAGCAGTTAACATAATATTTCCTCCGCTTCATATTAATAGTTCACGTGTTAGGCTTTGTCAATCAAATTAACATCTGAGCCCACACATAAAAAGAGTATATATACATTAAGCTAACAATTTAAGCTTTCGACTTTAGTAGTTAGCGTTTAAACTTCATGTTTGATATCCATGCATTATGGCAACGCAGGCTGTCTCAAAAGCTCTTCTACAAACATCAAAATGTGTTATAATTTTGTTCAAATGGTTGTGTGACACATTCAAGCCCAATCTTCAAAGATGCTTTGTAATGAGCAAGAGTAAATTTATATGGTGAGGATATAATGAAAACTAGCAAAGTAGTTACCAACATATTCCTTTCCTATCAATGAAGAAGCCTGCCACTTTTATAACAGTGAGCTTCAAAGAGAAGTTATGGCAGCTAGAAGAACAAGCACCAGAATTCCTTTGACGATCCTCACCTTCCTGAGGTACCGCGATCGAATCTAACTCGGCGAGACGTGATGCGGAGTCGATTTTTCCTCGATCGGTCGAGTCATCAGATACATCGATGGCAGAGATGAAACTATATGAACATCATCTGCCAAAACATTCTTGAAATGCTCCAAATCAAATATATCAGAGAATTCATTGCACCCATCAAACAGAACACAGAAAAACATACTTAGCAACTGATAAACACAAGAAAACAGAGAATATATTTCAGTCCTTATGAATCAGAGACTTCATCAATCAAAGAGAAAAAATTGCATTTCTACTTCAAATCAATATATCAACCGTGTTCTTATACCTTTCATCTCCCCAAATGACGTTCACTTGCAAGATTGGAACAACCAGAGCAGCTCCAAGAATTCTAGCAATCACAACAGTTTGTTGTTTGAACTGTTTGTTGTTGGTTGGTGGGAAATTGCATTTGGTTTGTTATTGAACCGTTTAGAATATTTTGGTCATAGTTTAATTTTGATTTGATCAAATTAATGTAAAGGCCCCTACATTTTTGGGCAATTAAGTGCAATATCGAGTATGTATTCATGTTTGTGAGTCGTTCGTGACAAGTTCGGGACAATTCGAATGAGATTCGGGTGCCAATTTACTTTTTGAAGCTGTTGTTTTTTTGAAAGAGTAGATACTGGCAGAAGTAACTGCAGCCTTTGCAACGCCGTTCATTAGCGTTGCAACGCTAAAGATCGGCGTTGCAACGCTGATGATCCCTATCACAAGAAATCTGAGGGGCAATGGCGTTGCAACACCAGCGCGATGTTGGACGCGAGCGCGAGGGACACAACGTTGCAATGCTATCCCAAGCGTTGCAACGTTGTGCCGATGGAGGATGATGCTTGTCCGATTCGGTTCGATTCCAGGGGTTCGACTCTGATCCAAGGTGTTTTGAATCGGTTTTGTAGTAAAATTATTGTAATTTTATTATTTTTTGCACTTTAGGGGCCAAAATTTCTGGGTTAACAACTATTTTTTTTTATGAATGTCATTTAGAATTATTCACACCTTAGGATAAGCATGTTCATGCATTTTATTTATATAAGTGTTATATGAGTATGATAAAAATGCATGATTTATTTTTCATGAGTAATTAGTCATAATTGTTATAATTTAATTACATGAAAAATGAAAAGCATGGAGCATTAAATTACTTAGTTTGATATAAAGTGTTATATTATCTAACTAATTTGCATAATTCAATTTGTTGAATGACAATACTTTCCAATTAGAATTTGATTGTTGGAAAAATCACATAGTTTTTTGTCATAGGTTAATCATTAAATTTATAAAAGTTATAAATGGGTTTTAGAAACTATAACCTATAACAAAGAGATGCATGCAAACATAGGAACTTGGGTAGAATGAAATTAATTTTAAAATGTTTAAAATTAATTAGACCTAAGTTTAATTTCTAATAGGATTAGAAGTAGGTCTTACATAGTATTTTAAATAGTTTAAAATATAGTAGGACAATAGGACTTTGGTTATAAGGGAACTCTATCGGTGGTGTTCTGTCTAAGGTTGGGGGTACTTAAGCTGATGGTTAACGGAACGCCTCCTACCTGGGAACTGACCCGGAACACGAGTTGAATTAACCATAGTCTTGTTAGCATGCAGTATATCTAGGTTATTAAAATGTTTATTCACCTAGACATAAGCTAAAAGACCTAGTTATAATAGTTATAATAGGCATAGACTTAGATCGATTCTTTTAGCCAGAATCTGACTAAGTTAAACCTATACCTTAACTTTAGGAACTTCAGTGGGAGAAAACGAGTTGTTCGCATCGAGTTTACTCTCACGTCCTCAAGAGTTCTGATAATCCCATGAAATGGGATTATTTTGACATTTTTAGTTGCTTATTTTCACTCAAAATTGAGTCGTGTGCATGTTTTGGTTGTTTCTTTAGTGTGTTTTTTGTTGAGTGTTGGGAAAAGTGAGTTTAGTGTTTAGTTGTTCGTTTTCTTGTTGTGTTACTCCCTTTGTCTAGCTTAATTTAGTGTTTTGTGTGCCTTTATCTAGCAACCATTGATAAGAATCATGCTTGTTGTGGCAGCAATACTACATCATTGGCTCCAAAAAGCAGAGGCTGAATGCTTGATGTGGCAGCGATGCTACAACATTGACTTTGGGGTAGATTAGTCAAATCAGGACCCACTTCTCGGAAAGATGCAACAAAAGTCATTTTTCTGTTTTAAATCAGTAATTTTGGGTCTTGTTGGGAAAATTGAGAATTGAAGGACCTTTGGGTAAAAGAGGAAAAGGAACTTAGTACCTTAATTTAGCAAAAGAGGGGATTCGAAAGGGAGAGAGGTGATATTTCATGGAGGGGTTGCTCTTGTCGCAAAAAGCAAGGAGAAGAACTGAAGAAGAAGCTGAAATCAAAGTCTACAACCTTCGTTTTCCTTTGTTTTCTTCATCTTGTTCTTCCTGTAGCTCTTAATCTTTAGTTTTGTAGTGTGGGTTTGATTCATTGTGGTTTTAGATAACTTTCTCTTGTAACTTTTGTATTATTTTCGTGATAATCTTTGATCTTTAGACTCTTTGTGCTTGATTTCTCTGTGAAAGTCACGGGCTAACTGTTTTAAGTTGTGATTTATGGAAAGTAACTCTAATTTTTGAAGTTCTTTTGTTGGAGAATTGTTATATTTGTGTAGTTTGCTTATGGGTGTTTATCGTTTGATGTTCTTCTTAAGAGTGTCCACCTTAGGATTGAATATTAGTTTTTTTTTTTAATTCTGAAAAGGTTAAAATGAATGGAAAAAGCATAAGCAATGCAAGTAGGTCTTTGTCTTGAAAAGGAAAGGAATCCAAAAGTATAGACATATGCTTTTGGCTTGTAAACTTAGGAAAATTGAGCTAAACATGTGTTTGAAAGCTGGTTTTTCTTAGACATATGCAAAACTCTGTTTTTATGCTGAAATTCGAGGGTTAGAAGTAAGTTTCGAGCATTATTTCATAATTTCCCGTTGCTACACAGTGCAACAATGTTGCGCAATGCTATAGCATTGCCATAACATTAAACAACAGAAATTAGAAGTTCACTTCCACAAATTCCAACACTTTAATCACTTAATTCTTAGCTTGTTCGTTGTTCGTTTTAGTTGTTTATCACTCTTAGATTGCTAGTGTTTATTTCTTTCGTGTTGAGCTCGTTTTAGTTGCTTTTAGGTTGCTTAGAAGCTTTAAAGTTGTTTTCTTTTTAGTGTTCATCTTCACAAATTTCTGCACTCTTTAGTCCTTGAGGGATCGACCTTGTTCACCAAATACTACAAACAGTTGTGTATGCTTGCGTAGTGAATTTTTGCACAACAAGTTTTGGGTAGCGTTGTCGGGGACTAGTTGTTTGTGAATTTTGTGAATTTGAGTACTTTTATTTGTTGTTTTTAGTTTTAGTTAACACACACAAATTTTGATTGGTTACCTTTGTATCGTGCTAAGTACTAATTTCCTTATATGAACGAGGAGCACGATCCTGAATTGCAGCCACTTGATCCTGAGATTATCATTTCACCGAAGAAGAAGGGAGCATAGAGGGCTAGCAATAGTTGAAGGTATGGCTGAACCACCATTGAGAGTTGATAATAATGGGGGTGCTAGAGCAGTAGAAGAAGAGAGAGATCGAGTTATTCAGGAATATGGAGTGTCAGTTATGATTCTAGTGATTCTACCACTAGAAATAGAGGCACCACACTTGAACTGAAACCGGTCATTTTCCAGATGCTCCAGCACACAGGACAGTTTGGTGGTACGCCGATGGAGGATGCTCACTTACATCTCCAGTTGTTTATGGGTGTTTGTAAATCTTTCGTGATCCGAGGAGTAAGTGAGGATACTCTCAGATTGACGTTATTTCCTTATTCATTAAGAGGAAAAGTGCTAGAATGGTTGAATACAATACCATCTGGAGCTATCATAAGTTGGAATGAGTTGGTGGAACAATTTTTTATGAAGTATTTTCCACCCACTAAGACTGTAAAGCTCAGGAGTGAGATCACATCGTTTCGGGAAAAGGAGGATGAATCTTTGTATGAAACATGGGATAGATTTAAGGAGTTGTTGCGCAAATGGCCGAATCATGGTATTCCCTACGACATTCAGATGTAAACTTTTTATAATGGGTTGAATACCCATACGAGGATGGTAGTGGACGCCTCAGCTGGAAGAGCATTATTGTCAAAGACATATAATGATGCTTATGAGATTCTGGAGAAGATTGCGAAGAATAACTACCAGTGGCCAACTTCACGCCTCAATCCTACTCGCCAGGTAGTAGGGTTGCAAAATGCATGTGCAACGAATCTAGCAGTGCAAATTGATACTCTCACCAATACCTCGAAATCGTTGAATTTGGGTTTAGGAAATTCATTTGGGCCACCAATAACTGTGTCTTGTGTCTATTGTGGTGAGGGTCATACCTTTGACGTTTGTCCATCCAATCCGGCATCTATAAACTATCTTGGGTCTAACAAGAATTTGAATCCCTACTCAAACACATATAACCCGGGTTAGAGGCAACACCCAAACTTTTCATGGAACAATCAAGGAGTTGGGCCTTCTAGTCAGCAGATGAGATCTCCTATACCTCTAGGATTTCAGCAACAAGGATATCCTCAATAAAATTTTCAGCCTCCTAAGGTACAAACTCATGATTCGACATCCTCACTAGAGACTTTGTTGAAAGAGCATATGGCCAAGACTGATACCATAGTCCAAAGCCAAGTTGTTGCTCTTCGAAACTTGGAAACACAAGTGGGTCAGCTAGCTTCAGCCTTAAATAATAGAGCTCAAGGCAGGTTGCCAAGTGATACTGAAAATCTAAGAAGCAAGGGTAAGGAAACATGTAAGGCAATCCAACTTAGAAGTGGAAAAGAATTGGAAGAGCCTAAAAATAAGGCTCCTAAGGTAAAAGTGAGCCCACTTGAATCCAAGAGAATGTTGAAGATAGTGAAATTCAAGTGGAGTGTGGGAATAACCAGAAAAATGTTGCAGAGTCACCTCAACATCAGGAAAATGATCGAAGCAGATGTTGTAGCATTTTCCCGGCCTTCGAGAAGAATGACCCCAAGGCGGTCTTTGCAACATTGCCATAACATCGAAGCGTAATGAGAAAAATGTTGCGCAAAGATTGCCACAATCGCAGCCAGTTGAGCAAGTGAGTTCGAGACCACCACTACCTTTTCCTTAGCGTTTTCAGAGAAAAAAAAAAGATAAGCAGTTTGAAAAGTTTTTGGAGATTCTGAAGGAGTTACACATCAACATCCCGTTAGTTGAAGCCTTGAAACAAATGTCGAACTACGCAAAATTCATGAAGGACATTTGGACTAAAAAGAGAAGATTGGGAGAATTTGAGATTGTAGCTCTCACTTCTGAATGTTCATCCATTGTCCAACAGAAAATTCCTCAAAAGTTGAAAGATCCGGGGAGCTTCACCATCCGATGCACTATTAGGAAAACATATTGTGGGCGAGCCTTGTGTGATTTGGGAGCAAGCATTAGTCTATTGCCCATGTTCGTCTTTAAGAAGCTTGGCATTGGGGAGGGAAGGCCCACTACAGTTTCTCTGCAGTTAGTTGATCGATCAGTAGTATATCTAGAGGGTAAAATAGAAGTCGTTTTGGTAAGTGTGAACAAGTTCATATTTCCTGCAGATTTCATCATACTTGATTATGAGGCTGACAGAGACATTCAATCATCCTTGGGCGACCCTTATTAGATGATGTAACCTTTAATGTGTTCAATACTATGCAATCTTTAATGTGTTCAGAAAGGAGAATTGACAATGAGAGTGAATGATCAACAGGTAACCTTTAATGTGTTCAATACTATGCAATCTTTTGATGATGTAGAAGAATGTTCTGCTATTAAGGTCTTAAATTCATCTGAACATGTTGAAATGAACAAAAGTCTCAATGAAATCTTAGAGAATGAAATCTCTTTTGAGCATGTTGTAGAAGAAAGTGAAGTTGAGAATGGACACATCTCATGATTGGAGAATAAACAAACATTCATAAAACGAAAACAACTTGATATACTAAGTTCATCAAAAGGGATGTGTTATCCAAATGAGAGAGGGGAGAATAAGTGGGTGTGGTACTTTGACTCAAGTAATCTCAAGAAAATGGAAAATCAAATAGCAACAGTTCCAAAAAAGAAAAGGAAAAGAAAGAGGAAAAATGAAAGGAACAAGGAGTGGAAGGCAACTTCAAGTCCTCCCAAAGTCTCATGAAAGATGTTTTTGACTTGGGTTGTAGACTTAAATTAATTTCTCAATGAAGCAACTCAATCAAGCTAAGTATGTCCATTCCTTTTGTTGTTATTTATTCTTCCTTTTCTTTCATTTTGTGCTTATGCTCGTGTGGTAGTTGTTATGTTTAAAATGTTGTTGCTTTAGATCCTCTTGAGTATTTTAGGTGAAAAAGGAGGAAACTCATGAAAGAAAGAAAAAAGTAATGTTCAAGAGCTACACTTAAGGTTTTGGGAGTCTATTTGTGGGCAGGAGAAGAAAAAGAAAGAGGGATCCTATGCTATAAAGCTGGAAATTCGCATAAAGACAGAACAGAATTTTCGCCCTGTTGTGGTGGTGATGCTATAGCATTGCAACCACATTGAAATAGGGGTAGTGAGTGAATTTTTCGCCCAGTTGTGATAGTGATGCTATAACATTGTTACCACATTGAAACATGGGAGCTCTCTTTTCTTTAACTTATCTTTTTAGTGTGTTAGTTGTTATTAACTGCTTTTATTTTGTTGGACTATCTATGTTGTTTTGTGGTTTTGGTTGTTGTTTAGCTGTTGTTTGACAGTTGTTTGGCTTTGCCCCTGGTTTCTTTTCTTCTCTGTGGTGGTTGTTGTGAGGACACAACATGTCTTGAAGTTTGGGGGTGAATGCTTGTATTTGGTTATGTCTACTAAGGCGAAGGGTTGTTTTTCTTGTGGTTTGTTTGTTTTTTTGGTGGTATTGTTGTTTGGTTGGTGCTTGTTAAGTTTTTTGTTTGATTGTGGTCCTCTGTTGTTTGTTGGTTGTGTCTTTTGTGAGTTGTTGTTGGGTGCCTTCGGTTCTTCAGTTTGTCACTAATGATGATAACTTAGATTCTCACTTTTTTATTTGCATATATCACATTAGACATGACAAATGAGTAATCGAGTTAAAGCAACCCTTTTACACTTAAGTCTTAACTATCGAGCTTGAGGATTCTAGGAAGTTTTATAGTCTTAAAGAGAGTATAGGGGCTAAAGTGAGTTAGTGTGGTCCCTTGAAGTGAGCCTAAAGGCATCATGAATGAGTTGTGAGTATTTCTAGTTTTGTAAGCTCAAAGTTTGGGGGAGGTCAAATGTTTGAAAAAAAAAAGAAAAAAAAAAGAAGAGGAAGAAAGAAAAGAGAATAATGAAAGAAAACAAAAAAGGTTACTCCTCTATTTTTTGTGGCTTAATAAACCAGGGCTAGACATGACACCTGTGTTTAGTTTTGAGTTAAACGATGACGGTAGTGAAGGGAATGGATTTCCTGCAGGGGAAAACATTATTAAACGTTGTTGATTCGTTGTGTTCCTATTTTCTTAAAATTGAACATATCAACATATATTCTAGGCTAAACATGCTGTAACGAGAAGGAAAAATAGAAAGTAAATGGATTACTTACCTCTTGAAGAACCCTTCTTCGATTTCCTCCTGGATCACGATCTCTCTCGATCCATGGATTATATAGTACATTTCCCAAATGTACAGTAATACATAAAAGTAATATAATAAACTAGGGCATCGAATACTCCTTTACAATACTCCCACTTGCCCCAGTTAGGAAACACTCGTAGACTAGACTCTCTAGGTGACCCTCAAACACCTTAGCCGTGAGAGCCTTTGTAAATGGATCAGCAATGTTGTGCTCCAAAGCTATCTGCGTGACGGTCACGTCTCTGCGGTGCACAATCTCCTGTATCAGGTGATACTTACGCTCAATGTGCTTGCCACTCTTATGACTCCGAGGTTCTCTCGAGTTGGCTACTGCACCACTGTTGTCACAAAACGGGGTCACTGACAAGTTCATATTTGGAATAACTTCCAAATCCAGCATGAACTTCCTAAGCCAAACAGCTTCCTTTGCAGCTTCACAAGCCGCAACATACTGGCTTCCATCGTGGAATCAGCGATGCATCCCTGCTTGATGCTTCGCCACACTACAGTTCCTCCGTTAAGAGTGAACACTGACGCCGATGTGGACTTCCTAGAATCCTTATCAGTCTGAAAGTCAGAGTCTGTGTATCCCGTAAGGATCAAATCCCCACTTCCATACACAAGGATGTAGTCCCTCGTTCTCCCAAGATACTTGAGGATTTCCTTTACGACTGTTTAGTGATCTAATCCTGGATTGGACTGATACCTACTGGCAATCCCAGCTGCATAACAGATGTCGGGCCTAGTACACAGCATGGCGTACATCAAGCTCCCTACAACTGAAGCATAAGGGATTCGTCTCATATCCCCAACCTCTTTAGGTGTCTTAGGACACTGATCCTTAGACAGATGAACTCCATGCCTGAAAGGCAGCAAACCCTTCTTTGAGTTCTGCATCTTATACCGTGACAACATCTTGTCAATATAAGATGCCTGAGACATGGCTAGCATTTTATTTTTCTGGTTCTGGACTATCTGGATACATAGAACATACTGGGTCTCTACCAAATTTTTCATTTGGAATTGTGAAGCCACCCATTCCTTGATGTCAGCAAGGAATCCTACATCATTCCCAATGAGCAGGATATCATCCACATACAATATCAGAAATGCGACAGTGTTGTTGATGATTTTCTTGTAGACACAAGGATCATCAACATTCTTATTAAAGCCATAAGATTTGATAGCCTCATCAAACCTTATATTCCAAGACCTCGAGGCATATTTCAGTCCATAAATAGACATTTGAAGCCTGCAAACCTTTTGCTCTTGGCCTTGAGTAATGAACCCAATAGGATGGTCCATGTAGATGGTCTCGTCTAGATTGCCATTCAGAAAGGTCATCTTGACATCCATTTTCCATACCTCATAGTCATAATATGTGGTGATGGTCAGAAGGTTCCTGGTAGACTTTACCATGGCAACAGGAGAAAAGGTTTCCTCATAGTCAACCCCTTCTCGTTGGGTAAAACCCTTTGCCACTAGTCTGGATTTGAAGGTCTGCACCTTCCCATCTACGCCACGTTTACGCTTGTAGATCCACTTGCAACCAATAGGTTTAACACCATCCGGGTGGTCCACAAGCTCCCAGACGGAATTGAAGTACATAGACTCCATTTCATGGCCCATAGCTTTAATCCATTCGTCCTTGTCAATATCATTCATTGCCTGATCATAGGTCAATGGATCCTCGCAGTCATCATTAGGGGTGACGACTTGGGTTTCAATCAAACTCATGTAACGTTTAGGTTGTCTACAACCCTCCCACTACGTCGAGGTATTCTCAACTCTTGAGAACGGACTTAACTAGACGAGCTAGGATCAACAACACTTGTTGATGTACTAGCACCATTAGAAACCCTTGCTGATGTACTGTCCATTTCGTTTAACACAATCTTACTACGTGGTTGATGATCCCTGATGTGGTCCTCCTCAAGGAATGTGGCGTTTGTCGATATAAGTACCCTATTTTCCTTTGGATCGAAAAACAGACCACCCCTCGTCTCTTTTAGGTAACCTACAAAAAGGCACAACTTTGAACGAGGTTCCAACTTCTTCGGGGTTGACAACAACATATGGATCGGACATTCCCAAATCCTGAAATGGCGTAAATTGGTTTTACGATCATACCAGAGTTCGAAAGGTGTTTCAGAAACACTCTTCGACGGAACGGTGTTCAAAATGTGTATCGCAGTCTCCACTTCGTAACCCTAAAAAGAATCAGGGAGACGAGCATAGCTCATCATTGACCGAACCATGTCTAACAGGGTTCTGTTTCTCCTCTCCGATACACCATTCTACTGTGGCATACCGGGTGCTAAGTGCTGGGACGTAATTCCATGTTCTATCATATAGTCCTAGAATTCAGTGTCCATATAATCTCCACCTCGATCCGATCGAAGTGTTTTAATCGTTTTACCGAATAGGTTCTCAACCTCAGTCTTATACTCCTTGAACTTTTCAAGAGTTTCATATTTTCGATGCATTAGGTAAACGTACCCATATCTTGAATAGTCATCTATGAAAGATACAAAGTAACCTCCCCTTTCTTTAACATTCATCGGACTACAGAGGACAGAACGTATAAGCTCAATAGGCTCTTTGGCACTATAACCTTTTCCACTTAAAGGTCGTTTGGTCATTTTGCCTTCAAGGCATGACTCACAAACCGGTTAAGAGTTTTCTTCCAACTCACTTAGAAGTTCGCTCTTCACTAGTCTCTCAATCCTATTGAGATTTATGTCGCATAACCTTAAATGCCAAAGATGGGTGTTTTCTTTTGGAGAAACTTTTAAACTCTTAGTTCGTGTTTCAGTTGTTTTAAACAATTCAGTATTCAAAACACTTTTGACTGAATTTGGCTTTAAAACGTATAAATTACTCTCAAGTGAAGCAGAACATAACAAATTTCCATTTCGATAAATAAACGTTTTATTACTCTTAAAAGAAATGGAAATACATTGTTCTAATAGACAGGAAATTGAAACAAGGTTTCTAGTAAACCCTGGAACTATGTACATGTTATCTAATAAAATGTACTTCCTACCGAAGAAAAGCTTCATTGTGTCGATCGCTGGATCCGAGACAACTTCTCCGGATCCAACCTTGAGTGTTATCTCACCCTCCTGCAGCCGCTGCCAAGAACTAATTCCTTGAAAAGAAGAACAAACATGGTTAGTGGCGTCTGAATCCAGTATCCAGAAAGAGTCACTACTCTCCACTAAACAAGTTTCAACAACAAGTAAATCACATTTATCTTCCTTCTTCTTCTCGGCAAGGAACTTGGGGCAATTCCTCTTCCAGTGGTCGTCCCCGTTGTAGTGAAAATACTTTCCTTTTTCTACAACCTCCTTGACCTTTTTGCCCTTTCTGGGCAGCAACACGGTCTGCTTTGCCCTTCTTCAACTTCTTCATCTTCCCTTTCGGGCCTGAAGAACCTACAGACTTTGTCCCAGAGGTCGAACCCCTGTGATAGGACCTCAAGGCAGCATTTGCCTCAGCTTCCGGTCCCTTGACTCGCATCAGGGACTGGAAAGTTTGTAGTTCGTTGAGGAGGGTTGTTAGAGTGTAGCTAATTTTGTTCATAATAACATTGCATGAAACTGAAGGAAACTCTTCGGAAGAGTCTCCAAAATAAAGCTAACCTGGCTCGACTCATCGATCGAAGCACCGTTCATCTCAGCCAAGTTGAAGTGGGTCATCATATCGAGAACATGTTCCCGGACAGACGTCCCCTCCTTCATCCTTGGATTGAGCACATGTTTGAGTGCGTTGTGTCGAACCTGAAAGGACTGTTGTCCAAACATATTCTGCAACGACTCCATGATCTCTTTAGCGGTGACCATGACCTCGTGCTTCTTAGCCAATACTTCAGATAAGTTGGCTATGATGTAGACCTTGGCCTTTTCATTAGCCCTGGTCCATCGATCGTACGCATCACGAACACTTCGCGATGCGGTGGGGCCCGACACCTGAGGACACTCCTCAAGGAGCGCGAACTTTAGGTCGTCCGTAACTAAGATCGTGTTGATATTGTTTTTCCACGTTTGAAAGTTATCTCCTACGAGTTTACCAGAAGCTAACTGGGTTATTATTGCGTTTGACATTTTTGCTGAAAAAAAAACTGTGTTAGGTCTCGCAAAAACTTTTGTAAATCAAATCATTTTTAACAAATTTTATTCTATGATCCCTAGGTCATTAAAAAATGCAATGATACCCCAAAGGTTTAGAATGGTTGCCACCGTAGGGTAGACAGAACCACTCCTCCTCTGGGACGAGACTTTCTCGACCAGACCCTAATACCAAAATAACTCTTATTCCATTAGGCATCCAGTTACAATTTTTCGATCTGAATCCATTAACTCTTAATGAATCCCGTGAGTGTCACCCTCTATCTTTAAATTTTCATAGTATCCGTCCAAACATTAGCCGTCGTAGGGAGGACTACGAAGAAAACCCAACAAGGAAATCGTATCCCTTTTGGGAATTCACAGTGTTTTGACTCCCATAATCAAAGCGCCCCGCGGGGATTGTCTGGTCCAGGCCAAACTAGCAGGCGGATCATGGGCGTCTCACGGTGTGAATCGATAGAAGAGACCGTGGGTCCCGTTTGCACAGGTCCCGCTCCCACACACTATAAGTACTCTCTCCATTCACCTTGAATTTTGACCCATACAAATACCACCCGTAGGGGGACGCTCCCATTTGCGCCACGAAGCCACGTATGGATCTCACGGTGTGAACATCGCGGAGATTTTTAGATGGAAAATTAAATGTATCTTATACACTTTATTTCCTCCCACTCAGCACTTTAGTTTAATCGGGATTGACCTAGATAAATCGGCTATATTTACCTAAGTCTACCAATATAACTCTTATATTGGATTAGCTTAAGTCTATAATCAAATTATTAACTTAGGTTTATGTGAGTAAATTAATTAACTCTTAATTAACGACACTCACTAAAATATAACCTATGAATCTTCGGACCAAATTCACTCTCAGGTCAGTTCCCAGGTAGGGGTGTTGCGCAAAGCGTCAACTTAAATACCCCAGTCTTAGACAGAACCTTCCTTAGACAGAGTTACTAATTAGTCACCATTCATAAGTCATATTGATTTCCTAATTCTAATCTTATTAGAACTAGAAATCCTAAGTCTAATTATTCAAGTTCTAAACCATTTAAAACTAATAATTAACTTAGGTTACATGCATTTCTATGTTATAGTGTTTGATCATTCATCACATGAATAATTAAACTATATAACATACATTCACATGTATAAATGCATGTCAATGCTTTTAATCTAAGTAATATAACTCTTATATTAATTAAATTAAAACATGCATTATATTATAAATCTTATAATATAATCCTATCATGCATACTATATATTACAACTCTTATAATATAAAATGATGCATGAAATGCTTAACCTAAGGTGAGATTTTAAATCTATATGACATACACTATGCACATAGAAATAAATCATACAACACTTGCATAATTTAATAAATAGCAAAATGGGACTGATTTTGGCACCTTAGGGACATTAATTTAATTAATTAACATTAATATAACAATTATATTAATATTAGTTAAATTAAATTAAATTAAACTTAATTTAAAAAATTATAAATTAAATTAAATACAAATTTTTGGCTTCAAACCGCCCATATCATGCCCCATCTGCCACTTCCCGCGGATTTCTCACGCGAACTGCCCACTAGCGCTGCACCGTTGCCAGCGATACGACGCTCAACGCCAAGCCAGCGTGCTCAACGCGCACAATGTTGCAATGTCGCGAATGGCATCGCAACGTTGTGCCTGTAGAGCGCATCCTCCCGCTTGGATAGTGTTGTGACGCCGATGAACAGCGTTGCAACGCTGTCCTCTATACAACAACACTGTTTTGCCATTTTCGCCCGTTTCCACTCCATTTTTCACAACAACTCTTGCCACAAACAACCCGAACTTAAAGACTTGATTTACTTTCTAAAATGCCTCAAAACAATAGGCCTTTACATTGATCTCATCAACAAAAAAGTAAATCTATTCTAAGTACCAAAATCGAAAACACCCAATATGCAAACCAAAACATTCATCACATGAAAATTAAGGCTACCCACCTAATTTTAAGAAAAATACAGAACACACAACGAAGAGCAACGTTGGGCTCTGATGCCAGTTGAAGGGAATGGATTTCCTGTAGTGGAAGACGTTGTGAAACGTCGTTGATTCGTTGTGTTCCTATTTTCTTAAAATTGAACATATCAACATATATTCTAGGCTAAACATGCTGTAACGAGAAGGAAAAATAGAAAGTAAATGGATTACTTACTTCTTGAAGAACCCTTCTTCGATTTCCTCCTCGAGCACGATCTCTCTCGATCCAGTGGAATCACGATCTCGATCCTCGAATAGAACCTCGAACCGAACAGTGAGACACTTCCACAAGGTCTTCTCGGTTGTTCTCGGGAGGTAGAGAGAGAGTGGTGAGACTCCCTTTGGATTGGGTTTGGAGAGAGAGTATGGAATTGAGAGAGAGAGTTTGAGAGATATATCTTTCTCTTTGGATGTGAATTCCAAAAAATGAGAAAAAGCTTGGTAGAATGTCTCACATTCCACCCTTTTATATTGTCATATAATGGAGTTAAAATCTCCACTATTTACCAAATTACCACAATCATATGATATGCAAATCATATTTGCATATCACATAATATAAGGTATCTCATACCTTATTATACAAATCTCATTTGTATAATTGTGGAATTTTAAATTGAATCATATTCAATTTAATTTCTCTCAATTCAATTTATTCAAATTAGCACTAATTAGTCAATTAGGCTATTATATAGTTTATTATGAATCTCATTCACATCAAACTGTATATTATGTCCATTATATCACATATAAATGACATAAATACCCAATTAATGAATTTGAACACTTCAAATCCACTCCAAACTGTAAACCCTCAATATGTCCAATTTGAGCCAACCGAGTGACCTAATGGACCTACAGATGACGAGTTCCAATGGTACGAGATTAACAAGTCAAACTCTTCGCCTGGTTAATCAACATTCATTAGCTACAGTAACACTCCACTAAAGCCCGTAGTTGCACTCCATTCACTGTAGGACAAGTTGTGTCCATCGATATAACCAATGCCCGTGAGTCGACCCTTCACAGGTTATTTGTAGTAACAGTTAGGTCAAATTACCGTTTTACCCGTGTGTCTACTTCTTGCTCCTTAAGTCCCACTGCTCCTCTAATGAACAACTACGTTGCATGGTCCAACCATAAACTATTGGGATTTTTATCCTAATCTCGTGTTTGTAAATTACTGTTTGAAATTAATAAGAGTTATTTATTTCATTACTTTGTGTCTCATAATATTTACAAACTTTTCCAATAAACTAAGCTCCGGTCATTGAATTTATGAGAGAACTAGAACTTGAGCGGTGTGTAGTGGACACACGGGGAGGATCACGTTCGAGTTAATGACCCGAACGGTCTCTGATATATGGATAGGGTTGGAGACCTAATCCTCGGATACATGCTGTGGATACGGCCCGCTTTGTATTACATACAAGCGAGGTGATCGACTCGTTCATGTGGTTGACATGCGAGTGGGGGCATCCTGTGCAATGAGATTGTACAAGATGGACCGTGAATTATTAGACCTACCGATGTAACAGTTGTGAAGAAAGACTAATACCGTCAGAGATGACAATTAGTGACTCGACACGAATCTCGGCGTGTTACTGGACTCCGTCTGCGGGGTCTATCCTTTGACTAGTACAGTGTGAGGGTGGTCACGATTACTCGCCCAATATGCCTATCTTCTCGGGACAGGACCAAGTAGGAGTTGGGAACTTAACTACGCGAGATGGAATTCACTCGTTCCCGCCTTTAGGAAACTAGAGGGTTGTTCCCTTAAGTCTTTGTCTCGTGGCTTGGACAACGGCACCCACCTTCTCACCGGCCCGAGAAGGGTGTTGTGTATGGTTGGACCATCACAATATGTTATTCATTAGAGGAGCAGTGGGGACTTAAGGAACAAGAGGTAGACACAAGGGTAAAACAGTAATTTGATCCAGTCGTGTCTACAAACAACCTGTGAAGGGTCGACTCATGGGCATTGGTTATATCAGTAGACACGTAATATTCTCAGATCGCGGGAGTGCGGCTACGGGCTATATAGTGGAGTGTTACCGTAGCTAATGAATGTTGATTAACCGGGTCAAAGAGTTTGTGAGTTAATCTCGGATCATTGGAGCCCGTCACCGTGAGGTCCATTAGGTCCCTCGGTTGGCTCAATCAAGGTTAAAAGAAGGGTTAATGTTTTGGTATGAAATTGAAGTGTTCAATTTCACTTAAAGGGCATTTATGTCATTTAAATGAGATATGAATGATATAATATATAGTTTAATGTGAATGAGATTCATAATAAACTATAGGTTAGCCTAATTGTTGAATTAGGGCAAATTGGAGAAATTAATTGAGAGAAATTAAATTGGATGTGATTCAATTTAATTAATCCACAATTATTGCAAATGTGATTTGCAATATGAGATATGAGATATCTTATATTATGTGGTTATGCAAATGAGATTTGCATAACCTAGGTTGTGGTAAAGTGGTAATAATGTGGAGATTTTAACTCCATCATTTCCACTATTTAAACCCTTTGCAAGAAGGGATTAGTGAGCCATTCTCTCATTTTATGATTTTATCAAAGAGAAGAGATTAAGAATTCTCTCTACTCTCTCAACTTTCCTCCCTCTCCAAAACACTAGAGTCCTACAACTTTCCTTCTTTCCAAAAGAAGAACAACCGAGACTCGAAATGGTTTTGTTCGGGTTTTTGTTCGAGGGAAGATTTTGTAGAGATCGAGAAGCACGAAGTGTTCGTGATAGAGGAAGGAACTTTGAAGATTTGTCTACAACATGTGAGTAAACTTCTTCTTACTGTTTTTTCTTCCTCTTTTGCATGTTTAACTTAGATCTAAGAGTTAGATCATTTTAACAAAATTTAAGTAGCATAATGATACCTTCGACGATTTGATCGTCTTCCGCTGCGCGGGGATTTTCATTCCCTTCAATTGATATCAGAGCCATTTCGATGGTTCTTCATTATGCACTGTTTTTGTTAAAATAGGTGGGTAATTTACCTTAAATTCATGAGATGAATGTTGGTTTGCGAATTTGGATGTTTTCGGTTTTGGCATTTTAGATTTACAATTTTTATGTTGATGAGATCAATATAAGGGCCTATTGTTTTTTGGACATTTTGTTGTAAATCGAGTCTGTAAAGTCCGAGTCTTTAGTAGCAAGAGTTGCTGTGAAGAAATCGGAGCGAAGCGCGACTTTGAAGCAAAAAAAAAAAAGACAAAGGAGTTTCTTTGTCTGTGACGATTTATTGAGACGCCATTTATTTGCCGCCTCAACGCTGCTGTGCCGGAGGAGAAAGCGCGCTGCGCAGCAGACGATGTTGCAATGCTAGGCGTAGTGTTGCAACGCCACCGGCGCGTTGAACGCCCGGGTCGTATTGGAAGCGTCAGCGTTACGTAAACGCGCGCGTTGAGGCGATTCGCGAGCGATTGCAAAGACGTGGGCAGTTTATTTTGCTTAGTGGGCAGCTTTTTCCTAAATAAATTGTTTTTATTTAATTTTATTAATTGTAAAATGTATTTAATTATTTTATTAAATAATATTAATATAAGTGTTATATTAATGTTATTTAACTAAATAATTGCCCCTAGGTGCCAAAACCGGTTCATTTTTGCTAATTAATTATTTTATGCATGAGATGTATGATTTAATTAAATTCTATGTGCATAATGTATGTCATATAGATTTAAAATCTCACTTTAGGTTAAACATTTTCATGCATCATTTATATTATAAGAGTTATAATATATAGTTTGCATGATAGGTTATATTATAAGAGTTATGATATAGTCAAATGGATGTTTAATTTAATTAATATAAGTGTTATATTTTTTAAATTAAAGTATGCTCATGCATTTATATTCATGTGATGAATTATATTATGTTATAGTATATAGTTATTCATGTGATGAATGATCAAGCACTATAACATAGAAATGCATGCAACCTAAGTTAATTATTAGTTTAAAGAGTTTAGAACTTGAATAATTAGACTTAGGTTTTCTATTTTCTAATGAGATTAGAAATTAGGAAATCAAAGTTTAGTCTATGAATGAAGACTGATTAGTAACTCTGTCTAAAGGAAGGTTTTGTCTAAGGCTGGGGTATTTAAGTTGACGCCATAGAACACCCTACACTGAAACCGACCTGGGAGTGAATTCGGTCCGGAGATTCTTAGATTATACTTATCGTGAGTGCCGCTAATTAAAAGTGTTTTAATTTACTCACATAGACCTAAGTTATAATGTGATTATAGACTTAGGTAAATACCATATAAGAGTTATATTTGTAGACTTAGGTAAATTTTAGCCGGTTTATCTAGGTCAATCCCTATTAAAATTAAAGTGCTGAGTGGGAGGAAATAAAGTCTATGAGATACATTTGAATTTCCAACCACAAATCTCCGTTAAGTCCGCACCGTGAGATCTATACTCGGCCTCGTGGCGCAAATGGGAGCGTCCCCCTTCGGGTGACATTTGTATAGGTCAATATCTGTCACACCCCGTCCCAGCTTACTTGCCTAACCTAGGAAGAGATGCAAAGACAAAGATAACAAAACCTCTTGTTGGCTTTCCTTGACTAACCCAAGACTTAACTTAAAATAGACGTAACACATCATGTTTGAATAAACAAAGTTAAGCACTGATATACACGTATATATGAAACACATTCACTTCCTTTACTATGTTCTTTAGATAGACATAAAGTTTCCAAGTTTATTACAACCCATCTAATATGTTCTCACTACAAACCATATACAAAGAAAGTGTATATACAAGGAGCTAAATGGCGTGGTGGCAAATAGGTCTTGTGAAGGCTAAGCACTTTGAAACTAAATCGCTACACGGGAAGAGTAGACATAAAGAAAACGTGAGCTAGGAAGCTCAGTGAGTGTCTATTATAAGCTCAAAGGTGAAGCATAATAATGGCAGATTATAAATAGAAAATAGCTTAACATAAACAAACCATGCTTCCAATTTACAGGTTTAAGTCACCACTTATGCATAGCACATAACTCATAATGTAGTATTATATTGAGTGTAGATAGATCAATATTGTAGAAGCTCATAACAATAAAACACATAGCATGATACCACTTTCGAACCATAGAGGTGGTAGAGTTACATTTGTACCAATAAGGTTCATACCTCTCTCACGTGCACGTGGAATACCTTTGGCCCTTTGGTTTTCCCTAATACCTTCTCTATGTCCTTCAGTATTAAGGTAAGACCATTTACTACCCGAATACCTTCTCATTGTCCTTCAGTATCGGGAAATTATGATTCATTCCTTTCTAAATACCTTCTCGAATGTCCTTCAGTATTAGGGGTTAACCAAGATCAAGGGCATAACTTGTTTACCATGGAAATCATGTCTTTATAACACATACAACAATTTCTTGACAATTTCATATTATCATCTAAACATGTTCCCAAGTGGATTTACACAAAACATTCTCTAAAGGAAAGCATACTTTCATAATTTAGTTTCCATACTTGGATTTATAGTTACAACTAATTCAAAGCATGCTTAGGTTCCATCATGAACTTTATGTTAGGAACTCCATGAAGCTATACATAATTAGTTCAAACAAGATTCAATGATCAACAATTATGTTTTTTAAGAAAAACATTGGCCAAGCATAGTTCTAAGATAGAGTCACTCACAGTATTAGAATTAGAACCTTGGCTTGTAAACTTGACCTATTTGCTCTTGGCCTCGAAAGCTACTTTCCTCAAAACAGACTTCTACTGTTTTCAGATTCGGATTTCCTGCAATTAGAGCTTCTAACTCCAAGTATGCAGATCAGAACAACCAAAACATCGAGAGACTTCCGGATTTGACAAAGATACTACTGTCTTTCTGTCTTCCTCTTTACAAAATAGTAACATCAATTCCTTTCCTTATGCACCTCAAAATTTCAGCTTCTAATTCCTCCTCAAGAGCTCAAAGCAGTGATCTCCTCATCTGTTCGCTACCTGAGAAACTTGAACACCCTTCACTGTTCTGCACTTTTCTCTTTCGTCCTCTTGGTATTTTCTGCAAAGCCGACCAGTTTCGTATTCTACACTCAATTTATGAGATTTTGACACAAAAATCATCGAATTTGGTTCAGTAGACAGAGAGATATGATCGATTGAAGTTGGCCCATTTTCCACCTTCTTTGTCTTAGTAAGAATTTGACACCACCTTCTTGCCAAACTTAACTTCAAGCCTTCACCTCCTTTGGCCAGCTCCTACTTCAGTATTTACATCATAATCACCTTTTTAAAACAACAAAATAAGTGTGTAAATAAACCCTAAGCATTTAGCCAACTTATCCTAAGTTTGTGAGACATATGATCTTCCATTCAATACTTGATGCACCTAAAACTTCTCCAATTTGCTAATGATTTGAACTTACTTCAATGCAACTTTTAATATGCTTATTTCAATAGTTTACCTATCCCCTTATGAAGTTTAGACACATTATAGCTCCAAATTCAATAGATTCCCAAATTCGATCACGACATCGTTTAGTGCAACCTATACGATTTTGCATATTTCAAAACATCATGAACGAGTGCTCAATGATAAAAGAGAATAGGGTTTAGGGCTTACAATATCATCGTGGATGGAGAGAGTACTTATAGTGAGTGGGAGCGGGACTTGTGAAAACGGGACCCACAGTCTCTTCTTTCGATTCACACCGTGAGACGCCTATGATCCGCCTGCTAGTTTGGCCTGGACCAGACAATCCCTTCGGAGGACCTGATTATAGGAGTCGGAACACCGTGAATTCCCGAAAAGGATACAGTTTCCTAGTTGGTTTTCCTTCTTGGTTCACCCTTCGGTGGCTATTGTTTGGACGGATGCTTGGAAACTTAAAGATTGAGCGTAACACTCACAGAATTCGTTAAGTGTTAATGAATTCGACCGAACAATGGTAATTAGACGCCTAATGGAATAAGAGTTATTATAGGATTAGGGTCAGATCGAGAAAGTCTCGTCCTAAAGGAGGAGTGTTCTGTTCACCCTTCGGTGGCGGTCATTCTAAACCTTTAGGATATCATTGCAAAATTTTGAATGACCTAGGGATCATGAAACAGTTTTGCTAAAACTTGATTGGATTTCAAAAGCTTTTTGCGAGACTAACACAAACTTTTCTTAATTTTTCAGCTTAAAACATGTCTAGCGCAATTATAGCTCTACTCGCGTCCGATAAATTAGTGGGAGATAATTACCAAAGTTGGAAAAACAACATAAACACAATTTTGGTAACTGACGACATTAAGTTCGTGCTTTCTGAGGAGTGTCCTCAGATGTCGGGCTTGACTGCGTCGTGAAGTGTTTGCGATGCATACGATCGATGGATCAGGGACAATGAAAAGGCCAAGGTCTACATCATTGCCAGCATGTCTGATGTTTTGGCAAAGAAGCATGAGCTGATGGTCACCGCCAAGGAGATCATGGAGTCCTTGCAGGAAATGTTTGGACAACAGTCCTTTCAGGTCCAACATGACTCGCTCAAATACGTCTTCAATGCACGGATGAAAGAGGGATCGTCTGTCCGTGAACATGTTCTAGACATGATGACCCACTTTAATCTCATTTGAGATGAGCAGGGCTTCGATCGGCGCAGTCGAGGCAAGTCGATTTTATCTTGGAGACTCTTAGAAGAGTTTCCTTCACTTTCGTAGCAATGCTGTTATGAACAAAATTAGCTACACTCTGACTACCCTCCTCAATGAGCTACAGAATTTCCAGTCCTTGAACAGGGTCAAGGCATCGGAATCTGAGGCAAATGTTGCCTACATGTCTTATCTCAGGGGTTCGACCTCTAGGACTAAACTTGTCGCTTCTTCACGCCCGAAAGGGAAGAAGAGGATGAAGAGGGGTAAAACTAACCGAGCTGCCGCCCACAAGGGCAAGAAGGTCAAGGACGTTGCAGAGAAAGGAAAGTGTTTCCACTGCAATGGGAGCGGACACTGGAAGAGGAACTTTCCCAAATTCCTGGCCGAGAGGAAGAATCAAGGTAAATGTGATCTACTTGTGACAGAAACCTTTTTAGTGGAGAGTAGTGACTCTGCCTGGATATTGGATTCGGGCGCCACTAACCATGTTTGTTCTTCTTTTCAGGGGATTGGTTCCTGGAAGCCGCTGCGAGAGGGTGAGGTGACTTTACGGGTTGGATCCGGGGAGCTTGTCTCTGCTGCAGTAATCGGCATGGTGAAGCTACACTTTGGCGGGAAGTACTTATTATTAGATAATTTGTACATTGTATCAGGGTTTACTAGAAACCTTGTTTCCATTTCCTTCCTAATTGAACAATCTATATGTGTTTCTTTTGAATTAAATAAAGCGTTTATTTCTTTCAAAGGCAATGTTATTTGTTCAGCTTCACTTGAGCATAATCTGTATGTTTTGAAACCTAATTCGGTCAAAAGTGTTTTGAATACTTAATTGTTTAAAACTGCAGAAACACGAACTAAGAAAGCGAAAGTTTCTCCTAAGGAAAATGCCCATCTTTGACATCTACGGTTAGGCCACATTAATCTCAATAGGATTGAGAAACTAGTGAAGAGTGGACTTCTAAACGAGTTGGAAGAAAACTCTTTACCGGTGTGTGAGTCATGCCTTGAGGGCAAGATGACCAAACGTCTTTTTAGTGGAAAAGGATATAGAGCCAAAGAGCCTCTTGAGTTAGTACATTCTGACCTTTGTGGTCCGATGAATGTTAAAGCTCGAGACGATTATGAATACTTCGTGTCTTTCATAGACGATTACTCGAGGTATGGGTATATTTACCTAATGCACAAGAAGTCTGAAACTCTTGAAAAGTTCAAGGAGTACAAGACTGAGGTTGAGAACCTCTTAGGTAAATCGCTTAAAACACTTTGATCGGATCGAGGTGGAGAGTACATGGACACTGAATTCCAGGACTATATGACAGAACACGAAATTACGTCCCAACTCTCAGTACCTTGTATACCACAATAGAATGGTGTATCGGAGAAGAGAAACAGAACCTTGTTGGACATGGTTCGGTCGATGATGAGTTATGCTCGTCTCCCTGATTCATTTTGGGGTTACGCAGTGGAGACTGCGGTCTATATTTTGAACAATGTTCCGTCGAAGAGTGTTTGTGAAAAACCTTTCGAACTCTGGAGTGGACGTAAAGGTAGTTTACATCACTTCAAAATTTGGGGATGCCCGACCCACGTGTTGGTGTCAAACCCGAAAAAGTTGGAACCCTGTTCGAAATTGTGCCTATTCGTAGGTTACCCTAAAGAGACTAGGGGTGGTCTATTTTATGATCCTAAGGAAAATAGGGTGCTTGTGTCGGCAAACGCCACTTTCCTAGAGGAAGACCACGTCAGGGATCATTTACCAAGGAGTAAAATTGTGTTAAATGAAATGGACAATACATCAGCAAGAGTTGCTCATGGGGCTAGTACATCAACAAGTATTGTTGATCCTAGCACGTCTAGTCAAATCCGTTCCCAAGAGTTGGGAATGCCTCGACGTAGTGGGAGGGTTGTGAGACAACCTGATCGTTACATGGGTTTCGCTAAAACCTCAGTTGTCGCTTCTGATGATGACTGTGAGGATCCATTGACCTATGATCAGGCAATGGTTGATGTTGACAAAGACGAATGGATTAAAGCTATGGACCAGGAAATAGAGTCTATGTACATCAATTCTGTCTGGGAGCATGTGGATCAACCGGATGGGGTAAAACCTATTGGTTGCAAATGGATCTACAAGCCCAAACGTGGCATAGATTGGAAGGTGCAGACCTTTAAAGCCCGACTAGTGGCAAAGGGTTTTACCCAGGTTGAAGGGGTTGACTATGAGGAGACCTTTTCACCTGTTGCCATGGTAAAGTCGATCAGGATCCTTCTGGCCATTGCCGCGTATTATGACTACAAGGTATGGCAGATGGACGTCAAGACAACCTTTTTGAATGACAAGCTTGATGAGACCATCTACATGGACCAACCCAAAGGGTTCATTGCCCAAGGCCAAGAGCAAAAGGTTTGCCGGCTTAATAGGTCCATTTATGGGCTGAAACAAGCTTCGAGGTCTTGGAATATACGGTTTGATGAGGTGATCAAATCTTATGGCTTTGATCAAAATGTTGACGAGCCTTGTGTCTACAAGAAAATCGTTGACAAAACTGTCGCATTTTTGGTGTTTTATGTGGACGATATTCTTCTCATTGGGAATGAGGTAGAATTTCTTACTGACGTTAAGAAGTGGTTAGCTTCGCAATTCCAAATGAAAGATTTGGGAGAAGCTTAGTATGTTCTAGATATCCAGATTGTCCGGAACTGGAAGAATAGAACGTTAGCCTTGTCTCAGGCGTCTTATATTGACAAGATGTTGTCTAGATATAAGATGCAGAACTCCAAGAAGGGCTTGATGCCTTTCAGGCATGGGGTTCACTTGTCTAAGGATTAGTGTCCTAAGACTCCTCAAGATGTTGAGGATATGAGACGGATTCCATATGCTTCAGCTGTAGGGAGCCTGATGTATGCCATGTTGTGTACTAGGCCCGACATCCGTTATGCAAGAGGAATCGTCGATGAGATATCAGTCCAATCCAGATTAGATCACCGGATGGGCGGTAGTAAAGGCAATCCTTAAGTATCTTAGGAGAACGAGGAACTCTGACTTAGTGTATGGCGGTGGGGATTTGATCCTTACGGGATACACGGTTCGACTTTCGGTGATAAGGATTCTATGAAATCCACTTCGGGGTCACCTTCATTACGAATGGAGAAGGCAGAGTATGGCGAAGCATCAGCGAGGATGCATCGCGATTCCACTATGGAAGCGGAGTATGTTGCGGCTTGTGAAGGCGCAAAGGAAGTCGTTTGGCTTAGGAAGTTCATGACCGATTTGGAAGTTGTTCCAAATATGAACTTGCCGATCACAATCGCTCGTGATAACAGGTGGTGCGAGAGCCAACTCACGTGAGCCTCGGAGCCATAAGAGAGGCAAACACATTGAGTGCAAGTATCATCCGATATGGGAGATTGTGCACCGCGAGAGACGTGATGATCCACGCAGATAGCATCGAGCACAACGTAGGTGATCCATTTACAAAGCCCCTCACGGCTAAGGTGTTTGAGGTCACCTAGAGAGTCTAGGTCTTCGAGAGCTTCACGACTAGGGCAAGTGGGAGATGTGTAAACGGGTATTCAATGCCCTAGTTTATTGTATTACTTCATTGTTATTTATGTACATTTCAGAAATGTATTTTCTCCACTAGCTTAGTCCAAGTGGGAGTTTGTTGGGATTTTTGTCCTAATCTCGTGTTTGTAATATATTGTTTGAAATTAATAAGAGTTATTCATTTCATCACTTTGTGTCTCACAATATTTATAAACTTTTCCAATAAACTAAGCTCCAGGGTCATTGAATTTATGAGAGAACTAGAACTTGAACGGTGTGTAGTGGACACACAAGGAGGATCACGTTCGAGTTAATGACCTAAACGGTCTATAGTGTATGGATAGGGTTGGAGACCTAATCGTGGATACACTGTGGATGCGACCCGCTTTGTATTAGATACAAACGAGGTGATCTGACTCGTTCATGTGGTTGACATGCGAGTGGGGGCATCCTGTGCAATGAGATTGTACAAGATCGGACCGTGAATTATTAGACCTACTGATGTAACACCGTTGACAGTAAGGACTAATAACTTCGTAGATGACCATTAGTGACTCGACCTGAATTATGAGCGTGTTACGGACTCTTGTCTGCGGGGGTCTGTCCTTTGACTAGTACGGGTGAGGGTGGTCACAGTTACTCGCCCTATATGCCTATCTTCTCAGGGACAGGACCAAGTAGGGAGTTGGGAACTTAACTACGCGAGATGGAATTCACTCGTTCCCGTCTTTAGGGAAACTAGAGGGGTTGTTCCCTTAAGTGTTGTCTCCAGGGCTTGGACAACGGGCGTCCACCTTCTCACTGGCCTGAGAAGGGTGTTGTGTATGGTTGGACCATCACAATATGTTGTTCATTAGAGGAACAGTGGGGACTTAAGGAACAAGTGGTAGACACAGGGGTAAAACGGTAATTTGACCCAACCGTGTCTACGAACAACCTGTGAAGGGGCGACTCATGGGCATTGGTTATATCAGAGGACACGTAATATTCTGCACTGATGGGAGTGCAGCTACGGGCTATAGTGGAGTGTTACCGTAGCTAATGAATGTTGATTAACCGGGTCAAAGAGTTTGACAGGTTAATCTAGGATCATTGGAGCCCGTCATTGTAGGTCCATTAGGTCCCTCGGTTGGCTCAATCTGGGTTAAAAGAAGGGTTAATGTTTTGGTATGAAATTGAAGTGTTCAATTTCACTTAAAGGGCATTTATGTCATTTAAATGAGATATGAATGATATAATATATAGTTTAATGTGAATGAGATTCATAATAAACTATAGGTTAGCCTAATTGTGTAATTAGGGCTAATTGGAGAAATTAATTGAGAGAAATTAAATTGGATTTGATTCAATTTAATTAATCCAAAATTATTGCAAATGTGATTTGCAATATGAGATATGAGATATCTTATATTATGTGGTTATGCAAATGAGATTTGCATAACCTATGGTTGGGGTAAAGTGGTAATAATGTGGAGATTTTAACTCTATCATTTCCAATATTTAAACCCTTTGCAAGAAGGGATTAGTGAGTCATTCTCTCATTTTTTGATTTTCATTAAAGAGAAGAGATAAAAAATTCTCTCTACTCTCTCAACTTTCCTCCCTCTCCAAAACACTAGAGTCCCACAACTTTCCTTCTTTCCAAAAGAAGAACAACCGAGACTCTAAGTGGTTGTGTTCGGGTTTTTGTTCGAGAGAAGATTTTTTTGAGATCGAGGAGCACGAAGTGTTCGTGATAGAGGAAGGAACTTTGAAGATTTGTCTACAACATGTATGTAAACTTCTTCTTACTGTTTTTTCTTCCTCTTTTGCATGTTTAACTTAGATCTAAGAGTTAGATCATTTTAACAAAATTTAAGTGGCGTAATGATACCTTCGACGATCGATCGTCTTCCACTGCGCGGGAATTTTCATTCCCTTCATAAACAACATCCCTCTCAGGCCAGTGAGAGGGTGGGCGCCCATTGTCCAAGCCTTGGAGACAACACTTAAGGGAACAACCCCTCTAGTTTCCCTAGTTCGAGAACGAGTGAATTCCATCTTGCGTAGTTACGTTCCAAGCTCCCCACGAGGTCCTGTCTCCAAAAAGGTAGGCATATTGGGCGAGCAACTTGAAGGAATTTGGAATTCTCGCAACGGAAGACGTTGTGAAACGTCGTTGATTCGTTGTGTAATTCTTATCTTAAAATCGAACATATCTCATAGATCCTAGGCTAAACATGCAAATAAGAAGAAAAACAGTAAGGAAACAAGTTACTTACTTGTTGAAGAGCTCTTCTTCAACGCTTTCCTACTCTAGTCACGATCTCTCTCGAACCAACGAACTCCTCGAACTCGATCCTCGAACAGTAAGGCAAGACACTTCCAAAATGTCTTCTCGGTTGTTCTCGGGAGGTTGAGGGAGAGTAGGTGGGACACCCTTTGGCTTTTGGGTGAGGAGAATTAGAGAGAATTGAGAGAGAATTTGAGAGAGAATCCTTTTGCTCTCTTTGGATGAAAATCCAAAAAATGGCAAATGGCACATCAAAGGCTTCTTGCAAAGCCTTTAAATACTATTGTGTGGTGGAGTTAAAAACCTCCACCAAATCACAATTTTTCCACAACTATATGATATACAAATCATATTTCCATATCACATAATATAAGGTACTCATACCTTATTATACAAATCTCATTTGCATAATTGTGGATTTTTAAATTGAATCACATTCAATTTAATTTCTCTCAATTCAATTTCTCCAATTAGCACTAATTAATCAATTAGGCTATTCTATAGTTTATTATGAATCTCATTCACATCAAACTATATATTATGTCATCTATATCTCATATAAATGACATAAATACCCAAATAATGAATTTGAATACTTCAAATTCACACCAAACTGTAAACCCTCAATTTGTCCAATTTGAGCCAACCGAGGGACCTAATGGACCTACAGATGACGAGCTCTAATGATCCGAGACTAACCTGTCAAACTCTTTGACCCGGTTATTCAACATTCATTAGCTACGGTAACACTACACTAAAGTCCGTAGCTGCACTCTCATCACTGTAGTAAAGGGATCGGATCCCGCAGTGGAAGCGATTGTGAATCGCGTGTTCTTATTTAGTTACATGTATTTCAATCAAAATGAAACAAATCTAAGATTAAGCATGCTATAATATATTGGATAACAAGAATTTGTTGGGTTTTGTGCCCTAAAACTCGTAGTTTGTAATTATGTTCTAATTAATGTAATAAAGTGTTATTATTTCAATAAAGAGTTATTGTTCATTATTTGCGATATTGCCTTTATTTAAAACCTAAATCCAATAAACTAAACATCTAAGGCTGTAAAATGTATCTTTAACTGAATGTAGTGTACATATAAAGGATCTCGGTTCGAGATACAGCCTAAAGGATCTATATTTAGGGGATAAGGTTTGGGTACCTTACCCTGGTAAAACTATGGATGTGGCCCACTTTGTATATGATACAAACACTGTGATCCTAACGTATTCGTGTAGATGACATGTGAGTGGGGATATCCTATGTAATGAGATTACATAAGACCGAACAACGAAATAGCAACCTCTAGCTGTAACTCCGTTGACTAGTTAGGTTTCTATTTCACTAGGATGACCTAGGCAACTTGATCTCAATCAGGATAAGGGTTACGAACTCCTGTTCGCGAGGGATTGTCCTTTGACTAGTATTGTAACGCCCCTACTTTTCTATGACTATAACTCTTAGGGACATTACTACACATGCATGCATTCTTAGGCCAAAGGATTTAAAACACTCTTTAAATCTCCACTGTAACCAAATCATATTTAGGGATCCCGATAAAAACATTCAAAACATGTAAAAGAAACGGTTTAGACATGGCCTACTTATAATCCGGAAATTTAAACTTAAACTTCGAAATCATAAAACGACAACATCAGTTATTTAAGGAAAAGATGCGGAAAATATGACTATTCCCATGGTTCTGACAACGCGCCTCCGTCACTCGCCCCGCACGTCCTTGGCCTTACCTGAAAACATTTTAAAACGAAAGGGTGAGTATTGCAATACAATACCCAGTAAGTAACCTCGCTACCGAGGTTTGGGATATGCAAACACATACAATCATGACTTTTAAACTTGGTCAAATATACATATGCGGGACCTTAAAACTTTCTCGTATCAACATGTCCGTAAAATATGACTTCCTCTTCTTTTAAGTGGTTAATTGGTCATCTTGAGTCATTTCATTTTGAGTCCCTCACAGACCCCTGTAATTGTTTGAGTCCCTCACATACCCCTGTATGGATTGAGTCTCTCACAGACCCCTGTATGGATTGAGTCCCTCACAGACCCCTGTAAACTTGACCCATAGGGTCTCTAATGCATGTTTGACCATGCATACAATGCAATCAGGAGACCAATTTCCACATTTTACTTCAAATCACTTTATGGCACACATAACATGCATGAGGTCCCATCATTCCACATGACTATAATGCATATGTCATGAAACATTATCATTGATATGCAAATCATAACTTTTCACAACAGTTTGAAAATAAAACTCTTGTATGTAATCATGAAATATTCTCATATAAAGTACTGTAATATCCTCACTTTGAAATCTTTGGAATATTCTTACATAAAATACAAAGATATTCTCACATAAAATCTTTTGAATTATGCTCACATAAACATTGAGATATCTTCACATAAAATATTAGAGTATTCTCACATAAAATATTGGAATATTCTCACGTAAAATCATTAAACCTTTTCAAGTAAGATAACTAATTAATTTCGCATAAAATAATGAAATTCGTTTTCTTTAATCCCATTTAGAAAGGTTCGGCACAAGGTCCCTTACCTCGAGCTTTGATCTCACACTTTCCTTCTAATTCTTAAGTTAACGGTCCCTTCCAAATAACCTGTAAACCAAGAACTTTTCTAATTCGTCATCCTACTACAAAACTCATCCAATATACAGAGCCTAAGTACATAAGTGTCTATGATTCTGACTTTATTCTAATTACCTTGCCTCCGGAGAATAAACCGAATGTTAATTTGTTTGCTCCAGAAACTTGGAAGTCTCGATACTGAAATTCAGCTCGTTCCTACAATATTTTCATGCGAATCAGATCTAAATAATTCTACACTCCAAAATCGAAGGGGGTTTCGCGTGGCTCACCTAAACGCGAGTTCTACGACTGGAGGGAAATAGGAGGTACGTGATTCGGTCACAATCGGCGATGATCTTCGACCGGCAGCCGCGTGAAGCTCGGAGGATTGGCGCATTGCTTCGGTGGACACTCCGTACCGAAAGGGCTCGATGGCTGAGAGGACGGCGGCAGCAAGCAATGTGACGATGAGCGGTGGAGGGCTCCGACGATGGGGGACGGCCGGGCGCCGCCGCAGTCGGCGGCGAGCGAGGGCTTGTGAGCGCGGTGGTGGTGCAATCATGGCGGTGAGATGAAGCTCGCGAATGGCTGGCGCGCGTAAAGGAACTCGGCGCTGCAGGACCCGACGACGGCAACTCCTCGCTCGATCTCCGGCGCAACTGCAGGCGTAGACGACTGGGGTGGTTTCCGTCCGTGGATCTGCAGGCGTTCGCGTTTGGAGCAGTCTCTGTTCGTGGTCTTGCCGGCGTGAGCGGTGCGGTATCTTTGGCCGTGGGCTTGCCGCGTGAGCGGCCGCAATGATCTTCGATCGTGGGCTTTGCCGGCGTGAGCTAGTGAGCAGCGTGATAGGGGGGAGTTGGTCTGGCTAGGGCATAGAGAGGAGTGGGAGATGATTATGATTGTAGGGTTAGGGTTTTCTTTTGGTTGTAAGATTAAGGAGGCTAAATACTAGAAATTAGGTCAAATCCCAAGTGTCAAATATAACCCTCATTTAGGCATTAATAACTAAAGTGCCATTGTCACTTCCTCTTCTTTTAATTTTATAAATAATTTCATCTTAAAGAGAAACCATTCACTTAAACCCACACGAAATTAAGGGTTCACTCACACCGAGCCTGATAAAATTCACTAATCCGACCTGACATAACGACTGTTAGAACAATAACTAAAATAACCAGTCAGTACCTGTAGTTGTGGTCGTCACAAGTATGGGTGAGAGTGGCCAAATTCATTGACTCAATATGCCTACCTTCTAGGGGACAAGAAGTGAGTGGCGGTGAGAACTTAACTTAGCAAGATAGAATTTACTCCTTCCTGCCTACTAGGATAAATATAGGAATGTTCACTTAAGTGGTGTCTTCGGGACTTGAACAAAGGGCCCGACCCTCTCATTGGCCCGAGAGAGACTCTGTTTGTTGGTAGGACCACAAACAAATTGTTTATTAGAGAGCACTTTGGTACTTAAGGTACAAGATGTAACCCAGGGGTAAAACGGTAATTTGACCCAGCTGGTGTTACGAACATTCGTGAAGGATTGACTTGTTGTTATTGGTCAATATCCGTGGACACAGAAATATATATGCAGTGAGAAGAGTGCATCTGCGAGACTTTAGTAGAGTGTTCCCGCAGTTAACGAATGTTGATTGGGAGGTTAATAAGATTAATCGAGCAATCTCGTATTGTAGGAGCTTCTGATCTGTAGGTCCATAAGGTCCACCTTCTAGCTCGTAAGTGGTTCTTAGATCATTTGAATTTGAAATGTTCAAATTCATAAGAGAATAAACTTAATGTATATTGATACGATATAATATATAATTTTGGAACTATATATTATAAATTTAATGTGAATATGCTTCATATTAAATTATATGAGAGAATTAAATATTTAAAAGAGTTCAAATATTAAATTCAAATGTGAATGTGATTCATATTTGAAAACTATAGGTTAAAATTTAATGTGGGCCACCACACCATTCCTCTCTAAAATCTCGAAAGGTCCTATAAAGCGCGGACTCAACTTCCCTTTTCGACCAAACCTTAGAATCCCTTTCATTGGGGCCACCTTAAGAAATACGTGGTCCCCAACTCCGAATTCTAGGTCCCTTCGTCTTGTATCGGCATAACTCTTTTGTCTGTCTTGGGCGGTCTGCATTCGCACCCTAATCTTCTGTATCGCACTATTAGTGACCTGTACTAATTCTGGACCCAAGAGCTGGCGTTCACCAACCTCCTCCCAGAAAACTGGGGTTCTGCAACGTTTTCCATAAAGAGCTTCAAATGGAGCCATTCGGATGGTCGCCTGATAACTGTTATTGTAGGCAAACTCCATCAAATGCAAATGAGTGTCTCAACTACCTGGAAAGTCTAAGGTGCAAGCTCGCAACATGTCTTCTAAGATCTGATTCAAACGTTCAATCGCCCCATCCGTGCGTGGATGAAAAGTCATCTTGAAGTTTAACTGTGAACCTAACGCTTTCTGTAAACTTCTCCAAAAGTTGGAGGTGAAACGTGGATCCCTGTCTGAAATAATCTTGGCTGGAATCCGGTGTAGACGGACTATCTCTTCCAGGTACAGCTGCGCCCACTTATCTGTAGAGTAGGTGGGTTTCCCTGGTATGAAATGTGCTGACTTTGTTAACCTGTCCACGATGACCCAAATCACTGAGTAACCTCGTAAAGTCCTGGGCAGTCCGACTATGAAGTCATAGAGATCTCCTCCCATTTCCACTGGGGTACATGTAAAGGCTGCAGTAGTCCTGCGGGTCTCTGTCTAGGTGCCTTCACCTGCTGACAAGTCAAACACCTGCTAACAAACTCTGCCGCATCACGCTTCATGTTACACCACCAGAATGACTGTTTCAGATCCCGATACATCTTGGTACTACCGGGATGCATAGCGAATGGTGAGTTATGGGCTTCGCTTAAGATTTCCATCTTCAGTTTGTCGTCGTTTGGTACACATAATCGTCCCTGAAATAGTAATCCTCCACCTGTGGATAGCGAAAACTCTGCTAACTCACCTGTAGTTACTGCACTAAGCTTCTCTACTAGCGAGGTCCCCGCCGAGACTCAACGATGCGTTGCCTCAATGTTGGTTGTACAGATTAATTGAGCTAAGCGTGTCGTAGTCTCTTCCTACTAGCACCGCAATTTCAGCTCGAACAAACTCTGCCTGTAGCTCTGCTCTGTCAGTAACTCGTGCTGAGGTATGAACTGGCTTTCTGCTGAGGGCATCGGCCACGACATTAGCCTTACCGGGGTGGTATTGGATATCTATGTCGTAATCCTTCACCAATTCCAACCATCTGCGTTGCCTCATGTTCAATTCTTTCGAGTGAAGCAGATACTTTGATTTTTATGATCTCGTAAAAATCGAATTTTCTCGCCATACAAGTAATGTCTCCGGATCTTTAGTGCAAAGACTATCGCCGCTAGCTCCAAGTCATGGGTTGGATAATTTCTCTCGTGGCGTCTTGATTTTGTCGGGATGCATAGGCTATTACTTTACCGTCTTTGCATTAGAACACAACCCAAACCTTTCTTAGAAGCATCATTGTAAACCACAAAGCTCCCCTGTTCCTCGGGGATTTGTAAGAATCGGAGCCGACACCAACCTACACTTGAGCTCTTGGAAACTCGCCTCCCAATTGTCATCCCAAACAAATGGGTTACCTTTGCGTCCACGGTGAGTCATGGGCATGGCTATCTTGGCGAAGTCCCGCACGAAACGCGTCTATAGTATCCCTGCAAGACCAGAAAAAACTACCTACTGTGGCGGTGGTGGGACGAGGCCACTGTGGTGGCGGCTTCCACTTTCATTTGGGTCAACAGAGACTCGGCCGAACACCACATGCCCTAAGAAAGATACTCGCCGAGCTAATTCGCACTTGGAGAATTTTTGCATAACTTATTCTCTCTCAGCGTGATTAAAACTTTTCTCAGGTGCCTTTCATGATCTTCATCACATTTGGAGTATATCAGAATGTCGTCAATAAACACAATCACGAACGTATCTAGAAACTCCTTGAATAGTCGGTTCATCAAGTCCATGAAAGCGGCAGGGGCGTTGGTCAAACCAAACGGCATCACTGTGAACTCGTAGTGCCCATAACGTGATCTCGAATGTTTGTCTTAGGAATATCTTCTTCATCGATTCTCAATGGTGATAGCCTGATCTCAGGTCAATCTTTGAAAACACCGTTGCTCCCTGCAACTGATCGAACAAATCATCTATTCTAGGGAGAGGGTATTTATTCTTGATCGTAACCTTATTCAACTCTCTGTAATCTATACACAGGCGCATGGACCCGTCTTTCTTTTTCACAAACAACACTGGGGCTCCCCAAGGCGAAACGCTAGGGCGTATAAATCCCTTATCCAAAGAAATCTCATGAATCGTAGTTTCAGTTTCTTTCAACTCTGCCGGTGCCATTCTTATGCGGTGCCTTCGCCCCAGACTCCAATCCTATGTTAAAATCTACCTCTCGACGGGAGGTACCCGGGGAGGTCCTCGGGAAGAGCATGGAAATTCATTCACCACTGGTACCGATGACGCTGAGATCTCCATACACCTTGCATCCAGAGTACAAGCTAAGGATGCCCCAAGCTCCCCGAGGTAATAACTTCCTGGCCTTAAGGGCGTAAACACCTTAGGCCTACTCCCCGCTAGGGTGCCTCTGAACCTGTAACAAGGTTGGCCAAGGGGAGTGAACACTACCTCTCCTTCTGAAACAATCAATGCAAGCATGGTTCTGCGCTAACCAGTCCATACCCAATATCACATCAAAGTCAATCATGTCTAAGACTACTAGATTTACTGTTAACTCATGGTCTGTGATAGTCACACTACCATCCTTGACTTTCATGGTGGCTAACAAGTTTATCCCCGCAGGAGTGGAAACAGACAAAGCGTATTGTAGCTGTTCTAACTCTAACTCAGCTTGACTCACGAAGGATGCAGAAATAAAAGAATGTGTAGAACCAGAATCAAATAATACAAAGGCAAGGTGCCCAAGCAATGAGAGTGTACCTACAACCACGAAGTCTGTGCCATGGATGCTTTTACTTGTGCTCGCATAAGCTCTTCCTTGGTGTATTAAGGGCTTGGCAGTAGCCCCACTATTGATAACCTGAGGTTGGCTAGCACTGGCTTGACTCGGGATGGCTATTAGCTCTGTGCCCTTCTTTCCCACATCCAAGCACACCTGCATCGGGCCAAACACTTACCCCAATGATGTTTACTACAGTCTTTGCATTGTGGCTTGTCTCCTTTGTTAGTTCTCGCCCTGTTGAATCGTGGTTTCGCCCCGAACTCGCACGTGAAAATTTCTCGGTCTATGCGCGTGCTGCCTGGGACGCCGCGAGCTTGAATTTGGTTGTTCCCATTTCTCTTGGATTTACAGTGGTCGCCAGGTTAGCCACTACGATGAAGCGACTGTGCTCGCACCCAAATCAACTCGCCACTCTCACTCTGCGGATGCATAGTGCAGGGGGTGCTAGTGCTCGTATGAAGCCTCGAACATTTTCATCCAGCCCCATAACGAAACGCTCTGTTTTCTTCGCCTCAGTGTCCACTAACTCGGGGGCAAAACGAGACAAACGGGTGAATTCCCTCTCATATACCTCCACCGCCCCCTGCTCAAGCTAAGTTTGTAAATTCCGCCGCTTCCTATATCGAGTGCGGCGCGGGGTAAAATTTCCATCCGAGAATGCTTCCTTAAACAAATTCCGTGTAATCGTCTCTCATTGGTGACTATGGTTCCTCTGAGCGGACTCCCACCATAAGTAAGCGTCGTTGCTCGGCATGAAGGTTGCACAAGACACCCTCTGGTCCTCCGGACAGTTAATCAGTCTAAAAATGGTCTCGATGGAGGACAACCATAACTCAGCCACAGTGGGATCACTAGAAGACCCATCAAAAGATCTGGGATCATATTTCCTGAAATCCTTTAGATATCGAGACTCCAGAGTTGCATCATTCCGTCCCTGACTTGCTTGGGCCAATTGAGTGGCTACTGTAGCTCGCACAAGAGTCTGCATAGCCTCTACCATCATAGTCATGACATTAGGGTTTCCTTGATCCGCCACTGGAGCGACTGCAGGTGCATCTTCCTGGCGATCTGGTTGGTCCTGGGGGAGATCTGGCACGGGTGGAGTAATCTCTTCCTGTTCCAATGGTAGTTATGGTGGGGTGTTAACGTTACCTCCTGATCTCCGACCCCTACCACGTCCTCTACCTCTCCCACGACCTCTAGGTGGCATTTTGTCAGTACTACAATGCAGAGAATTTCTAACTTAGTTTTCATCACTTTCTAACTGTAAGATAGGATCACCCTTAGGGTTTAAATTCATTTACATTCACAATACAGGATTACATCATAATCATTTGCTTAGTTTATAAATTACCAGAACGTACCTGGCGGTGACTGGAACGCGTTGCTCAACCATGGGAACTACTCTGTGCTTACTCTGTAAGCAAGTCTACAAAACCCTAAACCTAGGGCTCTGATACCAACTGTAACGCCCCTACTTTTCTATGACTATAACTCTTAGGGACATTACTACACATGCATGCATTCTTAGGCCAAAGGATTTAAAACACTCTTTAAATCTCCACTGTAACCAAATCATATTTAGGGATCCCGATAAAATCATTCAAAACATGTAAAAGAAACGGTTTAGACATGGCCTACTTATAATCCGGAAATTTAAACTTAAACTTCGAAATCATAAAACGACAACATCAGTTATTTAAGGAAAAGATGCGGAAAATATGACTATTCCCATGGTTCTGACAACGCGCCTCCGTCACTCGCCCCGCACGTCCTTGGCCTTACCTGAAAACATTTTAAAACGAAAGGGTGAGTATTGCAATACAATACCCAGTAAGTAACCTTGCTACCGAGGTTTGGGATATGCAAACACATACAATCATGACTTTTAAACTTGGTCAAATATACATATGCGGGACCTTAAAACTTTCTCGTATCAACATGTCCGTAAAATATGACTTCCTCTTCTTTTAAGTGGTTAATTGGTCATCTTGAGTCATTTCATTTTGAGTCCCTCACAGACCCCTGTAATTGTTTGAGTCCCTCACATACCCCTGTATGGATTGAGTCTCTCACAGACCCCTGTATGGATTGAGTCCCTCACAGACCCCTGTAAACTTGACCCATAGGGTCTCTAATGCATGTTTGACCATGCATACAATGCAATCAGGAGACCAATTTCCACATTTTACTTCAAATCACTTTATGGCACACATAACATGCATGAGGTCCCATCATTCAACATGACTATAATGCATATGTCATGAAACATTATCATTGATATGCAAATCATAACTTTTCACAACAGTTTGAAAATAAAACTCTTGTATGTAATCATGAAATATTCTCATATAAAAATCTTGTAATATCCTCACCAAAATTGGAATATTCTTACATAAAATACAAAGATATTCTCACATAAAATCTTTGAATTATGCTCACATAAACATTGAGATATCTTCACATAAAATATTAGAGTATTCTCACATAAAATATTGGAATATTCTCACGTAAAATCATTAAACCTTTTCAAGTAAGATAACTAATTAATTTCGCATAAAATAATGAAATTCGTTTTCTTTAATCCCATTTAGAAAGGTTCGGCACAAGGTCCCTTACCTCGAGCTTTGATCTCACACTTTCCTTCTAATTCTTAAGTTAACGGTCCCTTCCAAATAACCTGTAAACCAAGAACTTTTCTAATTCGTCATCCTACTACAAAACTCATCCAATATCTGAGTCTAAGTACATAAGTGTCTATGATTTCGACTTTATTCTAATTACCTTGCCTCCGAGAATAAACCGAATGTTAATTTGTTTGCTCAGAAACTTGGAAGTCTCGTCACCGAAAATTCACTCGTTCCTACAATATTTTCATGCGAATCGGATCTAAATAATTCTACACTCCAAAATCGAAGGGGTTTCGCGTGGCTCACCTAAACGCGAGTTCTACAATTGGAGGGAAATAGGAGGTACGTGATTCGGTCACAATCGGCGATGATCTCCGACCGGAAGCCGCGTGAAGCTCGGAGGACTGGCGGCGCTGTCGGCTGGACACTCCGGCGCTGAAGGGCTCGATGGCTAGAGGAGGGCGGCAGCAAGAATGGACGACGATGAAGCACTGGAGGGCTCGACGATGGGACGGTGGGCGCCGCAGTGGACGGCGAGAGCCGAGGGCTTGTGGCGGCGGCCTGGTGCAATCACGGCGGTGAGAGATGAAGCTTCGCGAATGGTGGCGCGCGCAGAAGGAACTTTCGTGCTGCAGACCCGGACGACGGCAACTCTCGCTCGATCTCCGCGCAGCTCGCAGCGTGAGACAAGCTGGGTGGTTTCCGTCCCGTGGATCTCGCAGCATTCGCGGTTGGAGCGATCTCTGTTCGTGGTCTTGCTGGCGTGAGCGGCCGCACGGTATCTTGGCCGTGGGCTTGCCGCGTGAGCGCGCCGCAATGTGATCTTCGATCGTGGGCTTGCTTGGCGTGAGCGGTGAGCAGCGCGAGGGGAGGGAGTTGGTCGGCTAGGGCATAGAGAGGGAGTAGGAGATGATTATGATTGTAGGGTTAGGGTTTTCTTTTGGTTGTAAGATTAAGGAGGCTAAATATTAGAAATTAGGTCAAATCCCAAGTGTCAAATATAACCCTCATTTAGGCATTAATAACTAAAGTGCCATTGTCACTTCCTCTTCTTTTAATTTTATAAATAATTTCATCTTAAAGAGAAACCATTCACTTAAACCCACACGAAATTAAGGGTTCACTCACACCGAGCCTGATAAAATTCACTAATCCGACCTGACATAACGACTGTTAGAACAATAACTAAAATAACCAGTCAGTACCTGTAGTTGTGGTCGTCACAAGTATGGGTGAGAGTGGCCAAATTCGCTGACTCAATATGCCTACCTTCTAGGGGACAAGACCGAGTGAGCGGCTGAGAACTTAACTTAGCAAGATAGAATTTACTCCTTCCTGCCTACTAGGATAAATATAGGAATGTTCACTTAAGTGGTGTCTTCGGGACTTGAACAAAGGGCCCGACCCTCTCATTGGCCCGAGAGAGACTCTGTTTGTTGGTAGGACCACAAACAAATTGTTTATTAGAGGAGCACTGGTACTTAAGGTACAAGATGTAACCCAGGGGTAAAACAGTAATTTGACCCAGCTGGTGTTACGAACATTCGTGAAGGATTGACTTGTTGTTATTGGTCAATATCCGTGGACACAGAAATATATATGCAGTGAGAAGAGTGCATCTGCGAGACTTTAGTAGAGTGTTCCCGCAGTTAACGAATGTTGATTGGGAGGTTAATAAGATTAATCGAGCAATGTCGTATTGTAGGAGCTTCTGATCTGTAGGTCCATAAGGTCCACCTTCTAGCTCGTAAGTGGTTCTTAGATCATTTGAATTTGAAATGTTCAAATTCATAAGAGAATAAACTTAATGTATATTGATACGATATAATATATAATTTTGGAACTATATATTATAAATTTAATGTGAATATGCTTCATATTAAATTATATGAGAGAATTAAATATTTAAAAGAGTTCAAATATTAAATTCAAATGTGAATGTGATTCATATTTGAAAACTATAGGTTAAAATTTAATGTGCATAAGATGTGCATTAAAACTATAGGTTAGAGGGAAAATTGATTAAATGTGATTTAATCCAAATTAAATATATGATATTTCATTTATTTTTATTAAATATGATTTATTTGATTTATTTAATAATTAATAAGATTAATTATTAATTAAATAAATAAATAAAGGGAACGTGTGGCACGTTCCCCACTTCCCTCCAACTTCCTATTGGTAGGGAGTGGGGGAAGTTATCCCTCTGTGAGATACTTCTTCTCCAATGGCAGAAGTAATTTGGAGGATCGATCAATTCATTGGTGGTGGGCTCAGTAGAATTCTCTCACTCTCTCATTCCCAAAATTTTCCAATTATTGGATTCCTTCCCACAAAAGAATTTGATCTAAGTTGTACTCAGAGGATAGAGCGTTTTCCTCGTGGTGCTGTCCTGTTGAAGAAAACAGAGAAGGTTGCTGAGTTGTTGTGCAATCTTGGAGCAAGAAGTTGCTAAGGAAAACTACAAAGGTAATTATGACTTCTCCTTTAGTTTCCTTTAATTTATAAAGCATGTTTGCATGTCTACTCCATGCCTAATTAGATTTCGATTTTTGTATGCTTGTTCTATATTTTTACCAATGAATGGGTATTTGATTTTCAACCAAAACAAAACTTGCAATTACGATTTCCAAACTCGTTTCCGCTGCTCAAGGAGATCGGATCTCCATCAATTGGTATTAGAGCAATGCTTGTTATGCTTTGGTTGAAACAAATTTGCATTGGTTAGGTGAGATTTGCATTTGGTTTGATGTAAAACTAGTTTAGGAATATTTTGGCCATAGTTTACTTTTGATTTGATCAAATTATATGTAAAGGCCCCTGTGTTTTTGGGCATAAAGTGCATTATCGAGTCTGTAATTGAGTTAAGAGTCGTTCAGGACCAGTATCGTGCATTTCGATTGAGAAGGCTGCTGTGTTCGAAAGAGAAGGCTGCTGTTGAAGCAGCAGCGTTGCACGCTGAGGAACGGCGTTGCAATGCCAACATTACCTATCAACGCGGGAGCTCCAGGGGTCAGTAGCGTTGCAACGCTGCCCCTCAGCATTGCAATGCTACCCCGATCGCAGGCGCGCGCGGACAAAGCCGGCGTTGCAACGCCATCATCAGCGTTGCAACGCCGTGATGGCATTTCACCAGCAGCAAACCGGTTCAGTTTTTTGGTTGGTTTTCGGTCCGGTTCGAGCGGTTCAAACCCGGTTCAAGGAGTTTCGGACCGGTTTATGTAATAAAATTAGAGTAATTTTATTATTTTGCACTTTAGGGGCCAAATTATTCCGGTTTTACAGTTGTATTTCTTTATGAATGTCATTTAGAATTTTTCCCACCTTAGGATAAGCATGTTCATGCATTTTATTCCTACAATTGTTATATGAATATGGTTTAAATGCATGATTAATTTATTTTTCATGAGTAATTAATTATAAATGTTATAATTAGATTATATGGAAAATAAATTGCACGGAGCATGAAATTACTTAGTTTAAAATAAATGTTATTTTATTTAAGTAATTTAATTATTCAATTAGTTGAATATTTTATTTATAATTCCATTGTTGGTTTTTATAATATAGTTCTTTGTCATAGGTTAATTATTAAATTTATAAAAGTTATAAATTAAGGGGTTTTAGAAACCATAACCTATAACAAAGAATTGCATGCAAACATAGGAACTTGGGTTAAAATTAAAATTAGTTTTAAATTGTTTAAAATTAATTTAGACCTAAGTTTTAATTTCTAATAGGATTAGAAATTAGTCTTACATAGTATTTTTAAATGGTTTAAAATAATGTAGGACATTAGAACTTTGGTTATAAGGGAACTCTACTGGTGAAGTTCTATCTAAGGTTGGGGGTACTTACTTCGATTTGACGGTTAACTGGAACACCTCCTACACAGGAGGCGATCCAGAACTTGAGTTGAATTAACCTGAGTTTTATTTTATATCTAGGTAATTAAAATGTTTATTCATCTATACATAAGGTTAAAAGACCTAGTTATAACAGTTATAATAGGCATAGACTTAGATATATTCTTTTAGCCAGAATCCGACTAAGTTAGACCTATACCCTAATATTAGGAGCTTAAGTGGGAGAAAACGAGATGTTCGCATCGAGTTTACTCTCACGTCCTCAAGATTTCACACCTTCAGTTCCATGCTCGGCTACGTGGCGTCAATAGGGCATCCCCCTACGGTATGTGTTTGCATGGTTCAATACCAAGGTGAATGAGGGAAGTATCCATAGTAAATGGAAGTAGGACGTGTGTCAACATATCCTACGATCTCCTCCATTAGGTCGCACCGTGAGATTTCTATAGTCTGCCTGCTAGGTTGTCTTGGAACAGCCAAACCCTACGGAGTGCCTGACTATAGGGATCGAACACCGCGAACTCCGAAATGGATAGGTCTCTTAGGTAATTTGCCAATGATTGTCTTTCTTAATAGTAGCTGTTGGCTCGAACCTATTGGATCTGAAAATGGTAGGGTCACATTTACGGGATGAGTTAAGTTAGTTAACAAGTCCTTGACCAAACAAATGGTAGCTAAGGACCATTGGGACATGAGATGTTCTAGTTAGTTAGAATTAGCTGAGAAAGTCTCAATTCAGGGGAGGAATGACTGACCGCCCGACGAAGGCTTTTGTTCTAAACCCTTGAAATATCGTTGCAAAATTAAAGGTTTAATTTAAACATTCGGTTTAGTTTAAACATTAGGGTTCTTTAATAATTTTGCTAAACTTGATTGGTTTTATAATGGGTTAAAATACATAACTAATTAGAACTATTTGGGATTTTCAGCATGTCGTCCTCAATAATAGCCTTATTAAAAAACGATCGTTTAATTGGTGAGAATTTTACTACGTGGAAGCCCAACCTGAATACGATTCTCGTTGTTGACGACCTTCGATTTGTACTGACTGAGGAATGTCCTCAGGTCCCTGCTCGAAACGCTCCTCAATCTGTTAAAGAGGTGTATGACCGCTGGATCAAGGCCAATGATAAGGCCAAGGTCTACATTTTGGCTAGTGTTTCTGAAGTTCTAGCCAAAAAGTACGAGGGCATGGTCACAGCTCGTGAGATCATGAGTTCGTTGTAGGATATGTTGAGACAACCGTCTGGACAACTTCGACACGAATCCCTCAAGTACGTTTATTACTCCCGTATGAAGGGCGCGGTCATTGACGAGCAAAGTCAAGTCTCGTTCATCCTGGAATCTCTTTCGAAGAAATTCCTGCAATTCCTCAGCAATGCCGTGATGAACAAGATAGAGTATAACCTGACTACTCTCCTCAATAAACTACAAACTTTCTAGTCTCTTATGAAGAATAAGGGACAGGTTGATGGAGAGGCAAATCTATTTGCCCATTCCAGAAGGTTCCAGAAGGGTTCATCCTCTGGGACTAAGTCCTGTGGTTCATCTTCTGGGCTAAAGAAGAAGATAGGAGGGAAAGGGAAGGCACTTGCTGCTGACAAAGGCAAGGGAAAAGCCAAGGTTGCAGACAAAGGAAAGTGTTTCCACTACAACGTGGATGGGCACTGGAAGCGAAACTGCCCAAAATACCTTGCTGAGCTCAAAGAGAAGAAAGGTAAATTAGATTTACTTGTTCTTGAAACTTGTTTAGTGGACAATGATGATTTTACCTGGATACTTGATTCAAGAGCCACTAACCTCTAGCTGTAACTCCGTTGACTAGTTAGGTTTCTATTTCACTAGGATGACCTAGGCAACTTGATCTCAATCCTGAGCGGGTTACGAACTCCTGTTCGCGAGGGATTGTCCTTTGACTAGTATGGGTGAGAGTGGCCAGATTCGACGACTCAATATGCCTACCTTCTAAGGGACAAGACCGAGTGGGCGGCTGGGAACTTAACTTAGCAAGATGGAATTCAATCCTTCCCGCCTACTAGGGTAAGTAGAGGAATGTTCTCTTAAGTGGTGTCTCCGAGACTTGAACAAAGGGTCTGACCCTCTCATTGGGCCCGAGTGGAACTCTGTTTGTTGGTAGGACCACAAACAAATTGTTTATTAGAGGAGCACTGGTACTTAAGATACAAGATGTAACCCAAGGGTAAAACGATAATTTGACACAACTGGTGTTACAAACATTCGTGAAGGATTGACTTGCTGTTATTGGTCAATATCCGTGGACAAAGAAATATATCTGTAGTGAGAAGAGTGAAACTGCGAGACTTTAGTGGAGTGTTCCCGCAGTTAACGAATGTTGATTGGGAGGTTAATGAGATTAACCGAGCAATCTCGTATTGTTGGAGCTTCTGATCTGTACGTCCATAAGGTCCACCTTTTAGCTCGTAAAGGGTTCTTAGATCATTTGAATTTGAAATGTTCAAATTCATAAGGGAATAAACTTAATGTATATTGATACAATATAATATATAGTTTTGAAACTATATATTATAAATTTAATTTGAATATGATTCATATTAAATTATATGAGAGAATTAAATATTTGAAAGAGTTCAAATATTAAATTCAAATGTGAATGTGATTCATATTTGAAAACAATAGGTTAAAATTTAATGTGCATAAGATGTGCATTAAGACTATAGGTCAGAGGAAAAATTGATTAAATGTGATTTAATCCAAATTAAATATATGATATTTAATTTATTTTTATTAAATATGATTTAATTGATTTATTTAATAATTAATAAGATTAATTATTAATTAAATAAATAAATAAGCAACGTGTGGCACGTTCCCCACTTCCCTCAAACTCCCTATCGATAGGGAGTGGGGGAAGTTATCCCTCTGCGAGATACTTCTTCTCCAATGGCAGAAGTAATTTGGAGGATTGATCAATTCATTGGTGGTGTGCTCAGTAGAATTATCTCACTCTCTCATTCCCAAAAATTTTCAATTGTTAGATTCCTTCCCACAAAGGAATTTGATCTAAGTTGTACTTAGAGGATAAAGGGGTTTTCTCGTGGTGTTGTCCTGTTGAAGAAAACAGAGAAGGTTGTTGAGTTGCGGTGCAATCTTGGTGCAAGGAGTTGCCGAGGAAAACTACAAAGGTAATTATGACATCTCCTTTAGTTACCTTCAATTTATAAAGCATGTTTGCATGTCTACTCCATGCCAATTAGATTAGGATTTTTGTATGCGTGTTCTGTATTTTTACCAATGTATGGGTATTTGATTTTCAACAAAAATAAAATTTGCAATTACGAATTCCAAACTCGTTTCCGCTGCTCAAGGAGATCGGATCTCCATTAGAATTTACCTTTGAAGAACTCTTTCTTCAAGTGCTCCTTTTCCCACGATCACGATCTCAGCAACTCAAACCCGAACGATCACGGACACCACCACCGGATCTTCTCTGTTGTTCTCTAGGTGAGGGAGGAATGTGGGTTCCTTTAGGATAAGGTGTGGGGTTGTGAGAGAGGTTGTGTATGGAACTCTTCCAACACAATTATGTGATACTCTAGGGTTTCTCAAAAGGGTTCTCTTACCAAGTTGCATCTCATGCAACTATATATAGGGAAATAGGATAAAAATTACCATCCTATCCCTCTTTTATTCTCCCACTAGTATATGGTTTATATGTGAATCCAATTCACATTAAAACCATATATTATATCAATTATATCATATATAACTGATATAACACCTCATATATGAAATTGAACACTTCAATTTCATTCCTAACTTTATACCCTCAATATAACCATGTTGAGCCAACGGAAGGACCTAATGGACCTACAGCTCATGAGCTCCAATGATGTGAGATTTAACTAATCAAACTCTTTGATCCAGTTAATCAATATTCATTAACTACAAGTCACTCCATTATAAACTTGTAGCTGCACTCTCCTCACTGTAGATTATATTGTGTGCATTGATATAATCATTACCCATAAGTCGACCCCTCACAGGTTGTTCATAATCACAGCTGGGTCAAATTACCGTTTTACCCCTGTGATTACCTCTTTGTTCTTTAAGCACCACTGATTCTCTAATGAACAACAAGTCTAAGGTCCTACCATAGACTCATGCCCTCTTAATCAGTTCAGAGGCCGGGGCCCCATTGTTCAAGACTTGGACTCAGTTCTCAAGGGAATAACGTATTTAATTCCTTATAGTAGGAATGAGTGAATTTCATCTTGTATAGCTAAGTCCCCAACCACCTACGAGGTTCTACCCCTGAGAAGGTAAGCTTATTGAGTCGGGTACAGGCCACTCTCACCCATCTATAAATTATCAGTCTTATCCTGTTAACGGTGTTACACTAGTTAGACTAATAATTTGCAGTCCGGTCTTGTATGAACTCTTCATACAGGATGCCCCACTCGCATGTCAACCACATGAATGAGTTGGATTACCTCATTTGTACTAATTACAAAGTGGGTCGCATCCATGGTGTTACCAGAATAAGGTTTCCAACTTTATTCTTATACCATAGACCATTTAGGTTATATTCTTGAACACAATCCAAATAGTGTCTACTACACTGATGTTCAAGATACATTATAACCTTTGAGCTTAGTTTATTGGATTTATAAAGCAAGAATATAATTTTATCAAAACAAATAACTCTTTATTTATTTGATCAAAATTACGTAAGTTTAGGGCACAAATCCCAACAATCTCCCACTTGACCTAAAGCTTGCGGAGTACTAAAACATTACAATAATGTAAATACAATAAACTAGAGAATTTAAACCCTTTGTACAGAATACTCTCACTTGCCCTAGTTGGGGAAGACTTGTAAACCTAGACCTTCTAGGTGACTCTCAAACACTTTAGCCGTGAGAGCCTTTGTAAAAAGATCAGCAACGTTGTGCTCTGAGGCTATCTTCGTGACGATCATGTCTCCTCGATGCACGATCTCCCTGATGAGATGATATTTCCGCTCAATATGTTTTTCCCTCTTGTGACTTCGGGGTTCTCTTGAATTTGCCACGACACCACTGTTATCACAATACAGCGTAATGGTCAAACTCATATTTGGAACAACTTCCAAATTTAACATGAATTTCCTTAACCAAACGACCTCTTTAGCTGTTTCACAAGCTGCTACATATTCGGCCTCCATGGTGGAATCAGCGATGCATCCCTGCTTGACGCTTCGCCATACTACAACTCCTCCGTTAAGAGTGAATACTGACCTTTATGTAGATTTTCGAGAATCTTTATCAGTCTGAAAGTCAGAATCCGCGTATCCTGTAAGGATCAAATCCTTCGTCCCATACACAAGCATGTAGTTCCTTGTTCTCCGTAGATACTTAAGGATTGTTTTAACCGTTGTCCAGTGTTCAGGTCCTGGATTGGATTGATACCTACTGACCATTCCAACTACAAAACAGATGTCTGGCCTAGGACACAACATGGCGTACATCAGGGTCCCAACAGCTGATGCGTAAGGAATCCGTCTCATATTCTCAACTCCTTGAGGTGTCTTAGGACATTGTTCCTTAGACAAATGTGTCTAAAAGGCAATAAACCCTTTTTGGAGTCTTGCATCTTGAACCTCGACAACACTTTGTCGATGTAAGATGTCTGAGACAAGGCTAGTGTTTTATTCTTGCGGTTCCGGACAATCTGGATCCCAAGAACAAACTGTCCTTCACCCAAATCTTTCATTTGGAATTGCGTAGCTAGCCAATTCTTAATGTCAGTAAGATGCCCTACGTCATTCCCAATGAGTAGGATATCATCCACATATAGAACTAGGAATACGACAGAACTATCGATGATTTTCTTGTAGACACAAGGATCATCATCATTCTGATCGATGCCATAGGATGTGATTGCCTCATCAAATCTTATATTCCAGGACCTAGAGACTTGTTTCAGTCCATAGATTGACCTTTTAAGCCTGCAAACCTTTTGCTCTTGTCCTGGTTCAATGAACCCTTTGGGTTGGTCCATGTAGATGTTCTCCTCAAGATTGTCATTCAAAAAGGTTGTCTCGACATCCATTTACCATACCTCATAGTCATAATATGCGGCAATGGCAAGCAGGATACGGATAGACTTTACCATAGCAACAAGTGAAAAGGTTTCCTCTTAGTCAACCCCTTTAACCTGGGTATAACCCTTTGCTATTAGTCTAGCTTTAAAGGTTTGCACCTTTCCATCTATACCACGCTTTCTCTTGTAGATCCACTTACAACCTATAGGCTTTACCCCATCAGGTTTATCTACAAGATCCAAAACAAAATTGAAGTACATAGACTCCATTTCTTGATCCATGGCTATGACCCATTTGTCTTTGTCTTTGTCAACCATCGCTTGATTATAAGTCGATGGATCCTCACAGTCGTCGTATGGCATAACAACTTGGGTTTCAGCTAAACCCATGTAACGGTCAGGTTGTGTTATAACCCTCCCACTACGTCGAGGCATACTCAACTCTTGAGATGGACTCTCTTGACTAGACAAACTAGTATCAACAACTCTTGTTGACGTACTAGTTTTATTAGCAACCTTTGTTATTGTTCCGTCTAACTCACTTAACACAACTTTACTTCTTTGTTTGTGGTCCCTTATGTGGTCCTCCTCTAAGAAAGTGGCATTTGTCGATACAAAAACCTTATCTTCTTTAGGATCATAGAATAAACCACCTCTTGTTTCTTTTGGGTATCATACGAATAGGCATAATTTTAAACGTGAATCCAACTTCTTTGGATATGTCACAAGCACATGTGTTGGACAACCTCATATTCTGAAATGACATAAACTACCTTTACGTCCTTTCCAGAGTTCAAAAGGTGTTTTAGAAACACTTTTTGATGGCACATTGTTCAAAATGTATCCCGCAATCTCCACTACGTAACCCCAAAAGGAATTAGGTAGATGAGCATAACTCATCATTGGTCGAACCATGTCCAACAGGGTTCTTTTCTCCTTTCCGATACACCATTTTGTTGTGGCGTACCAGGAGCTGAGAGTTGGGATGCAATTCCATGTTCTATCATATAGTTCTGGAATTTTAAATCCATGTACTCTCCACCTCGATCTGATCGAAGTGTTTTAATTGTTTTACCTAATTGATTTTCAACTTCAGTCTTGAATTCCTTGAACTTTTCAAATGCTTCAGACTTATGATGCATTAGGTAAATATGCCCAAATCTAGAATAATCAACTATAAAAGAGATGAAATATTCATAACCTTCTTTGGTTTTAACATTCATCGGACCACAAAGGTCTGAATGTATAAGGTCAAGAGGTTCTTTGGCTCTATAACCTTTTCTACTAAAAGGTCTTTTAGTCATTTTGCCTTCTAGGCAGGATTCACATACAGGCAAAGTATTTTCTTCTAACTCATTTAGAAGTCCATTCTTTACCAATCTCTCAATCCTATTGAGATTAATGTGACCCAATCTAAGATGTCAACGATGAGCATTTTTTTAGGAGAAATCTTACGTTTCTTAGTTTGTGTGTTTGCAGTTTTAAATAATTCAGTGTTCAAAACCATTTTGACTGAATTAGGCCTTAAAACATACAACCCATTTTCTAATGAAGCTGAACATATTTCCACACCTTTTTTTAAAATAAACACTTTATTCAAAGAAAAAGAAATAGAAATACATTGTTCTATAAGGCAAGAAATTGAAATAAGGTTTCTAGTAAACCCTGGTATCACTAATATATTGTCTAACAAGATATATTTCTTGTCAAAATTAAGCTTCATTGTGTCTCTTGCTACAGCTGAGACGACTTCTCCATTTCCAACCTGAAGCGTTATCTCTCCTTTCTATAGCTGCTGCCAGGAATCAATTCCCTGAAAAGAAGAGCAAACATGATTAGTGGTGCTTGAATTAAGTATCCAAGCAATTTTATCATTATCCACTAAACAAGTTTCTAAGCAAAGTAAATAATATTTACCTTCCTTCTTCTTTTCCGCAATGTACTTCGGACAGTTTCGTTTCCAATGCTCGTCTTTGTTGCAGTGGAAACACTTTCCTTTATCTGCAACTTCTTTGACCTTCTTGCCCTTCTGGACGGCAGCTTTGTCAGCTCAATTTCCTTTACCAACCTTCTTCATGTTCTTCTTCTTCCCTTTCAGGTTAGAAGAAGATGAAGCCACTGTTTTTGTTCTAGAGGTCGTACCTCTTTGATAACTCCTACAGGCATCATTTGCCTCACCTTTCGATCCCTGAATTTTCATCAAAGATTGAAAGGTCTGGAGTTCATTCAGAAGGGAGGTAAGATTAAAAGTAAGCTTGTTCATAACAACATTACTTCTAAACTCTAGGAAACTATCTGGAAGGGTTTCCTGAATGAAGCTGATCTGGCTCGATTCATCGATGGAAACACCATTCGACTCCGCGATGTTAAAGTGTACCATCATATCCAGGACATGATCTCGAACAGATGAACCCTCTGGCATCTTCGAGTTGAATATATACTTAAGGGCATTGTGTCGGGCCTGTGTAGATTGTTGTCCAAACATACCCTGCACTGAATCCATGATTTCCTTAGCGGTCATCATGCCCTCGTGCTTCTTGGCTAATATGTCAGACATACTTGCCAGCATGTAGACCTTGGCCTTATCATTGGCCTTGTTCCATGGATCATATGCATCACGAACATTTCGTGAAGCATTCGAGCCTGGCACCTGAGGACACTCCTCAGTTAGCACAAACTTCAGATCATCCATTACCAAAATGGTGTTAAGTTTGTTTTTCCACATCATCATATTCTCTCCGGTTAATTTTTCCGCACCCAATAAGGAAATTATAGAGCTAGACATTTTGCTGAAAATTTACAAAAAAAAACTTGTATCAGCTTCTTGCTACTATTTTCTAATTCAATCATGTTTTAGCCAATTATCAAATGATTCTTAGGTGATTTATAATTTGCAATGATACTCCAAAGGTTTAGAATGTATGAAACTCCTCCTTTGGAACAAGACACTCTTAAACCAAAACCTAATGCCAGAATAACTCTTATTCCTATAGAATTTAGTTACCATTATTTGGTCAGGATACATATACTTCTTATGTACCTTGTGAGTGTAACCCTCTGTCTTTAGATCCCAAAGTCCCCATCCAATAAAATCCGCCGAAGGGAGGACTAGATTGAAAAACATACTAAGGAAATTTTTATCCCTTTCTGGTGTCTACTCTGTTCGATCCCCTATGATCAAGCCCTCCGAAGAGATTCTCTGGTCCAGGCCAAACTAGCAGGTTGACCATAGTGATCTTACGGTGTAAACCGACAGAAGAGACCATTGGTTTTGTTTTCACTAAACCTACTCCCACTCACTATAAGTACCCTCTCCATTCACCTTGATATTGACTCATACAAACACCATCCGAAGGGGACGCTCCCATTTGCGCCACGAGGCCAAGTATGAGTCTCACGGTGTGAACTTCCCGGAGATACGTAGGTGGAAAAATATGTATCATATACACTTTTCCTCCCACTGGATACTTTAAATCTATAGGAAATTTACTCAGGTTAAACCCAACTAATGGTTTTACCTAGACTTATCAATATAACTCTTATATTAATTTTATCCTAAGTTTGCTAATATAACTCTTTATATTAAGCCTAGGATTTCTAGTTTATTAACCCCTTGATAAACTCGTTGACGCTACTATAATTTATAAACTCTCTGATTAAATTTCACTCCCAGGTCAGTTCCCAGGTAGGGGGTGTTCCGTTTCCATCAGCTTAAATACCCCAGCCTAGACAGAACCTTCCTTAGACAGAGTTCCTCTTTTAATCGTTGTTTATAAATTACTTGGTTCCTAATTCTAATCTAATTAGAACTAGATAACCTAAGGTCTATTATTTCCAAGTTCTAAACATTTTAAAACTAATAATTAACCTTAGGTAACATGCATACTATGTCATAGTGCTTCATTCATCTCATGAATAATAAAACATACATAGCATAATCATCTCATGAATTATAATTCATGTCTATGCTGTCCATAAATTAATATAACTCTTTATATTAATTATACATGCAAACTATATAATATAACTCTTTATATTATAAATGATGCATGGAAATGCTTAACCTAAGGTGGGATATCTAATATAAAAACATACATTATGCATGGTAATAATTACACAACAATTACATTATTTAAATAGCAAAATTAGACCAATTTTGACACCCTAAAAATTAATTTTAATTAATATAATCTAATTATATTAATTAAAATTAAATATAAATAAATATAAAATATTTTTATATTAATTATATATAAATAAAAACATTTTTGCCCCTTGCTCCTTCGCGTGAAACGCCTGTGGCGTTGCAACGCTGATACTGGCGTTGCAACGCTGCAACTTGTCCTCTTCTGCCCATCGAAGCGCGCCTCAGCACAAGCGTTGCAACGCTGAGGATAGCGTTGCAACGCTGAGGATAGCGTTGCAATGTTGTCGTCTCCACAGTTGTGTGCCTGCCGTAGTGGCGTTGCAACACCAATGAACAGCGTTGCAACGCCATTCACAGAACAACCATGTCCTAATTTCTTGCTCATTTTTGCTCCGTTCTTCTCAGCAAGAACTTTGCCTCGATCGACACGGACTTACAGACTCGATTCACAATTAAAATTGCCCAAAACACCGGGCCCTTACATTGAACGATTCAATGAAAAATTATAAATCTAAGTGCCAAAATTGAAAACGTCTAATTCGCAAATCGTTCATTCATCACATGAAAATTAGTAAATCCCACCTTTGATCTTGATAACCCCAGAACTAATTCAAGAACACAATTGGGCTCTGATACCAATTGAAGGGATCGGATCCCGAAGCGGAAGCGATTGTGAATCACGTGTTCTTATTTAGACTCATGGATTTCAATCAAGATCAAACAAAGCTAAGATTAAGCATGCTAAAAGATATTGGACATCAAGAATTTACCTTTGAAGAACTCTTTCTTCAAGTGCTCCTTCTCCCACGATCACGATCTCAGCAACTCAAACCCGAACGATCACGGACACCACCACCGGATCTTCTCCGTTGTTCTCTAGGTGAGGGAGGAATGTGGGTTCCTTTAGGATAAGGTGTGGGGTTGTGAGAGAGGTTGTGTAAGGAACTCTTCCAACACAACTATGTGATACTCTAGGGTTTCTCAAAAGGATTCTCTTGCCAAGTTGCATCTCATGCAACTATATATAGGGAAATAGGATGGAAATTACCATCCTATCCTTCCTTTATTCTCCCACTAGTATATGGTTTATATGTGAATATAATTCACATTAAAACCATATATTATATCAATTATATCATATATAACTGACATAACACCTCATATATGAAATTGAACACTTCAATTTCATTCCTAACTTTATACTCTCAATATAACCATGTTGAGCCAACAGAGGGACCTAATGGACCTACAGCTCATGAGCTCCAATGTTGTGAGATTTAACTGATCAAACTCTTTGATCCAGTTAATCAATATTCATTAACTACAAGTCACTCCACTATAGACTTGTAGCTGCACTCTCCTCACTGTAGAATATATTGTGTCCATTGATACAATCATTACCCATGAGTCGACCCTTCACATGTTGTTCTTAATCACAGCTGGGTCAAATTACCGGTTTACCCCTATGATTACCTCTTTGTTCCTTAAGCACCACTGATCCTTTAATGAACAACAAGTTTAAGGTCCTACCATAGACTCATACTCTCTAAATCACTTTACAGGGTGGGGTCCCGTTGTTCAACACCTGGACTCAGTTCTTAAGGGAACAACCTATCTAATTCCTTAGTGTAGGAATGAGTGAATTCCATCTTGTATAGTTAAGTCCCCAGATACCTACGAGGTTCTGCCCCTGAGAAGGTAGGGTTATTGAGTCGGCTACAGGCCACTCTCACCCATACTAGTCTAAGGACAAACCCCTATAAGCAAGAGTTCTTAACTTACTCAAGATTCAGGTCCAGCCACTAATGACCATCTATAAATTATCAGTCTTATCCTGTTAACGGTGTTACACTAGTTAGACTAATAATTTGCAGTCTGGTCTTGTATGAACTCTTCATACAGGATGCCCCCACTCGCATGTCAACCACATGAATGAGTTGGATTACCTCATTTGTACTAATTACAAAGTGGGTCGCATCCATGGTGTTACCAGAATAAGGTTTCCAACCTTATTCTTATACCATATACCATTTAGGTTATATTCTTGAACACAATCCAAATAGTGTCTACTACACTGATGTTCAAGATACATTATAACCTTGGAGCTTAGTTTATTGGATTTATAAAGCAAGAATATAATTTTATCAAAACAAATAACTCTTTATTTATTTGATCAAAATTACATAAGTTTAGGGCACAAATCCCAACATGTAGGACAAGTTGTGTCCATCGATATAACCAATACCCATGAGTCAACCCTTCATAGGTTGTTCGTAGCCACTGTTGGGTCAAATTAGCATTTTAAGGTCGAGTCACTGATGGTCATCTACGAATTTATTAGTTCTATATTGTTAACGGTGTTACATCAGTACGTCTAATAATTCACGGTCCGGTCTTGTACAATCTCATTGCACAGGATGCCCCACTCGCATGTCAACTACATGAACGAGCTGGATCACCTCGTTTGTATCTAATATAAAGCAAGTCGCATCCACAGTGTATCCAGGATTAGGTCTCCAATCCTATCCATATATTGTAGTCCGTTCGGGTCATTAACTCGAACGTGATCCTCCCCGTATGTCCACTACACACCGTTCAAGTTCTTAATTCTCTCATAATGCAATGACCCTGCAGCTTAGTTTATTGGATTAAGTTTATGAAAAATGCGAGACACAAAGTTAAAATAAATAACTCTTATTTATTTACAACTTGGAATATTACAAACTACACGAGATAAGGACATACATCCCAACAAACTCCCACTTGGACTAAGCTAGTGGAGTACATAATACATTTCTCAAATGAACAGTATAGTAATATAATAAAGTAATACAATAAGCTAGGGCATTAAATACCCCTTTACAATACTCCCACTTGCCCTAATCATGAAGGCCTTTGTAAATGGATAAACAACGTTGTGCTTCAAAGCTATTTGTGTGACTGTCACGTCTCCACGGTGCACAATCTCCCATATCAGGTGATACTTACGCTCAATGTGCTTGCCCCTTTTATGACTCAGGTTCTCTCGAGTTGGCTCTCGCACCACTTGTTGTCACAAAGCAAAGATGATCGGCAAGTTCATATTTGGAACAACTTCCAAATCCGTCATGAACTTCCTAAGCCAAACAGCTTCCTTTGCAGCTTCACAAGCAGCAACATACTCGGCTTCCATCGTGGAATCAACAATGCATCCCTGCTTGATGCTTCGCCACACTACAACTCCTCCATTCGAATGAAGGTGACCAGAAGTGGATTTCTAGAATTCTTTCGGAGTGTGCTCAAACTCGAGAATCTGTGTATCCCGTAAGGATCAAATCTCCACTCCCATACACTAGGTTGTAGTTCCTCGTTCTCCTAAGATATTTGAGGATTGCCTTTACAGTTGTCCAGTGATCTAACCCTGGATTGGATTGATACCTACTGGCAATCCCAACTGCATAATAGATGTCGGGCCTAGTACACAGCATGGCATACATCAGGCTCCCTACAGCTGAAGCATAGGGGATTCGTCTCATATCCTCAACCTCTTGAGGCGTCTTAGGACATTGATCCTCAGACAGGTGAACCCCATACCTGAAAGGCAACAAGCCCTTCTTGGAGTTCTGCATCTTATACCTAGACAACATCTTGTCAATGTAAGATGCCTGAGACATGGCTAGCGTTCTGTTCTTCCGATTCCAAACTATCTGGATACCTAGAACATACAGTACCTCTCCCTAATCTTTCATTTGGAATTGCGAAGCCAACCATCCCTTAATGTCAGTAAGAAATCCTATCTCATTCTCGATGAGAAGGATATCATCCACATATAATATTAGAAATGCGACAGTACTGTTAATGATTTTCTTATAGACACAAGGCTCGTCAACATTTTGATTAAAGCCATAAGATTTGATCGCCTCATCAAACCTTATATTCCAAGACCTCGAGGTTTGTTTCAGTCCATAAATAGACCTTTGAAGCCGGCAAACCTTTTGCTATTGGCCTTGGGCAATGAACCCCTCGAGTTGGTCCATGTAGATGGTCTCGTCAAGGTTGCCATTCAGAAAGGCAGTCTTGACATCCATCTTCCATACCTCATAGTCATAATATGCGGCAATGGCCAAAAGGATTCTAATCGACTTTACCATGACAACAGGTGAAAAGGTTTCCTCATATTCAACCCCTTCAACCTGGGTAAAATCCATTGTCACTAGTCGTGCTTTGAAGGTCTGCACTTTCCCATCTACGCCACGTTTACGCTTGTAGATCCACTTGCAACCAATAGGTTTAACCCCATCCGGTTGGTCCACAAGCTCCCAGGCGAAATTAAAGTACATCGACTCCATTTCCTGGTCCATAGCTTTAATCCATTCGTCTTTGTCAACGTTAGCCATTGCCTGATGATAGGTAAATGGATCCTCGCAATCATCATCAGGGATGACGACCTGGGTTTCATCCAAACCCATGTAACGTTCAGGCTGTCTCACAACCCTCTCACTACGTCGAGGCATTCTCAACTCTTGAGAACGGACATGACTAGACGAGCTAGGATCAAAAACACTTGTTGACGTACTAGCACCATCATCAACTCTTGCTGATGAACTGTCCATTTCGTTTAACACAATCTTACTCCTTGGTAAGTGATCCCTGATGTGGTCTTCCTCAAGGAATGTGGCGTTTGTCGACACAAGCACCCTATTATCCTTAGGATCGTAAAATAGACCACCTCTAGTCTCTTTTGGGTAACCTACAAAGAGGCACAACTTTGAACGGGGTTCCAACTTTTTCAGGTTTGACACCAACACATGGGTTGGGCATCCCCAAATTCTGAAATATCGTAAACTGGTTTTACGACCATGCCAGAGTTTGAAAGGTGTTTCACAAACACTTTTCGACGGAACTGTGTTCAAAATGTAAAGCGCAGTCTCCACTGCGTAACCCCAAAAAAAATCAGGGAGACGAGCATAGCTCATCATCGACCGAACCATGTCCAAAAAGGTTCTGTTTCTCCTCTCCGATACACCATTCTGCTGTGGCATACCCGGTGCTGAGAGTTGAGACGTTATTCCATGTTCTATCATATAGTCCTGGAATTCAGTGTACATATACTCTCAAACCTCGATCCGATCGAAGTGTTTTTATAGTTTTACCTAACAGGTTCTCAACCTCAGTCTTGAACTCCTTGAACTTTTCAAGTGTTTAGACTTCCTATGCATTAGGTAAATGTACCCATACCTCGAATAGTCATCTATAAAAGATACGAAGTATTCGTAACCACCTCGTGCTTTAACATTCATCGGACCACAGAGGTCAGAATGTATAAGCTCAAGGGGCTCCTTGGCTCTATATCCTTTTCCACTAAAAGGACGTTTGGTCATTTTGCCTTCAAGGCATGACTCACAAATCGGTAAAGAGTTTTCTTCCAACTCGCTTAGAAGTCCACTCTTCACTAGTCTCTCAATCCTATTGAGATTTATGTTGCCTAACCTTAGATGCCAAAGATGGGCACTTTCTTTTGGAGAAACTTTTAATCTCTTAGTTCGCGTTTCTGCTGTTTTAAACAATTCGGTATTCAAAACACTTTTGACCGAATTAGGGTTCAAAACATACAAATTACTCTCAAGTGAAGCAGTACATAATAAATTTCTATTTCGAGAAATAAACGCTTTATTACTCTTGAAAAAACGAAAATATTTTGTTCTAATAGGCTGGAAATAGAAACTAGGTTTCTAGTAAACCCAGGAACTAGGTACAAATTATCCAATAATAAGTACTTCCCGCCAAATAACAGCTTCACCGTGCCTATTGTTGCAGCTGAGACAACTTCTTCGGATCCAACCCTGAGTGTTATCTCACACTCTTGCAGTCGCTGCCAGGAACTTAATCCTTGAAAAGAAGAGCAAACGTGGTTAGTGGCGCCTGAATCCAATATCCAAACAGAGTCATTACTCTCCACTAAGCAAGTTTCTTTGACAAGTAAATCACATTTACCTGTCTTCTTTTCGTCAAGGAACTTGGGACAACTCCTTTTTAGGTGATCGTCCCTATTGCAGTAGAAACACTTTATGGCAACATCCTTGATCTCTTTACCCTTTAGGGCGGCAACGCGGCCAACCCTAACCTCCTTGAACTTCTCCTTTTTCCCTTTCGGGCCTAAAGAATCTACAAACTTTGTCCCAAAGGTCGAACCCTTGTGAAAAGTACTAAAGGCAACACTTGCCTCAGCTTTCTGTCCCCTGGTTTGCACCAAGGACAGGAAGGTTTGTAGATCGTTGAATAGGACTGTTGAACCGTGCACCTGAGGACCCTCCTCAATAAGCGCGAACTCTAGGTCGTCATTTACCAAAATTGTGTCAATATTGTATTTCCACGAAAAATAATCGTCGACTAACTTATCGGAAGCTAAATGGGCGTTAAAAGCGTTTGACATTTTGTTGCTGAAAAAAATGGAAAAACTTTGTATTAGTCTCGCAAAAACTTTGAAAATCTAATCAGGTTTTAGGAAATTTTTATCCTATGATCCCTAGGTCATTAAAAAATGCAATGAAACCCTAAAGGTTTAGAATGGCCGCCACTGTAGGGTAGACAAAGCCACTCCTCCTCAAGGACGAGACTTTCTCGACCAGACCCTAATACCAGAATAACTCTTATTCCATTAGGCATCTAGTTACCATTTTTCAGTCTGAATCCATTAACTCTTAATGAATCCTGTGAGTGTCACCCTCAATCTTTAAATTTCCATGTATCCGTCCAAACAATAGTCATCGTAGGGAGGACTAAGAAGGAAAACCAACAAGGAAATCGTATCCCTTTCGGGAATTCACAGTGTTCCAACTCCTATGATCAAGGTCGTCCGTAGGGATTGTCTGGTCCAGGCCAAACTAGTAGGCAGATCATAGGCGTCTCACGGTGTGAATCGAAAGAAGAGACCGTGGGTCTTGTTTTCACAGGTCCCGCTCCCACTCACTATAAGTATTCTCTCCATTCACGTTGAATATTGACCCATACAAATGCCACCCGTAAGGGGACGCTCCCGTTTGCGCCACGAGGCCGAGTATGGATCTCACGGTGCGAACTTAATGGAGATTTGTAGATGAAGAATTGAATGTATCTCATACACTTTATTTCCTCCCACTCAACACTTTAAATTAATCGAGATTGACCTAGATAAACCGGCTAAAATTTACCTAAGTCTACCAATATAACACTTATATTGGATTAGCCTAAGTCTATAATCACATTATTAACTTAGGTCTATGTGAGTAAATTAATTAACTATTAATTATCGGCACTCACGAGAATATAACCTATGAATCTCTGGACCAAATTCACTCCCAGGTCAGTTCTCAGGTATGGGTGTTCCGCAAAGCGTCAGCTTAAATACCCAACCTTAGAACAGAACCTTCCTTAGACAGAGTTACTAGTTAGTCTCCATTCAAACGTCATATTTGATTTCCTAATTCTAATCTTATTAGAACTAGAAAACCTAAGTCTAATTATTCTAGTTCTAAACATTTTAAAACTAATAATTAACTTAGGTTACATGCATTTCTATGTTATAGTGCTTGATCATTTATCACATGAATAACATTATACTATAACATACATTCATTACATGAAATAAATGCATGAGCATGCTTTTAATCTAAAAAATATAACACTTATATTTAAATAAATTAAAACATGTTGACTTTATATTATAACTCTCTTATAATATAAACCTATCATGCATACTATATATTATAACACTTATAATATAAATATGATGCATGAAATGTTTAACCTAAGGTGGGATTTTAAATCTATATGACATATATTATGCACATAGAATAAATATTTCATACATCTCATGCATAAAATAAATAAATAGCGTTATTGTACCGATTTTTGACACCCTAGGGACATTAAAATTAAATTAATTAATATTAATATAACATTTATATTAATATTAATTAAAATAATTAAATAAAATTCATTTATAAAATCAATTTACAAAAGAAAATATAATTAAAATAAAAACGCTGCTATTGGGGCTCGAAACCTTCACCACAATGTCCCATACTGTTGCCACTCGCACGCACGTCTCGCGCAACTGCCCGCTGGAACTGTCCACTACGCAGCAGCGTTGTAAAGTCGTGGCCAGCGTTGCAACGCAGCAGCGTTGAACCTGCATTCTCAACGCCCATAGCATTGCAACGTCGCGCCTTGCGTCACAACGTTGTGCCTGCAGCGCGCCTTGATCAGCATGGCTAGCGTTGAGACGCCGATGAACAGCGTCTCAACGCCGTCGACAAAACAGCAAACATCTTAGTTGTTCTTCGTCGTTTTTCGCCTGTTTCCGCTCTGATTTCTTCACAACATCTCATGCCACGAACGACACGGACTTACAGTCTCGATTTACATAAAAAAAATGCCCAAAACACCGGGCCTTTACATTGATCTCATCGACTTTGAATGTAAATCTAACTAAGTGCCAAAAACCGTAAACATCCAAAATGCAAACCATTACCAATCATCACATGAAAATTAATGCAATCCACCTAATTTTAAGAATTCACAGAATACACAACGAAGAGCAACGATTTCCTCCTCCGGTCACGATCTCTCTCGAACCAACGAACTCCTCGAACTCGATCCTCGAACAGTAAGGCAAGACACTTCCAAAATGTCTATGTGGTGGAGTTAAAAACCTCCACCAAATCACAATTTTACCACAACTATATGATATACAAATCATATTTGCATATCACATAATATAAGGTATCTCATAACTTATTATACAAATCTCATTTGCATAATTGTGGATTTTTAAATTGAATCACATTCAATTTAATTTCTCTCAATTCAATTTCTCCAATTAGCACTAATTAATCAATTAGGTTATTATATAGTTTATTTTGAATCTCATTCACATCAAACTATATATTGTGTCATCTATATCTCATACAAATGATATAAATATCCAAATAATGAATTTGAACACTTCAAATTCACACCAAACTGTAAACCCTCAATTTGTCCAATTTGAGCCAACCGAGGGACCTAATTGACCTACAGATGACGAGCTCCAATGATCCGAGACTAACCTGTTTAAACTCTTTGACCCGGTTATTCAACATTTATTAGCTATGGTAACACTCCACTAAAGCCCGTAGGTGCACTCTCATCATTGTAGGACAAGTTGTGTCCATCGATATAACCAATACCCATGAGTCGACCCTTCACAGGTTGTTCATAGTCACAGCTAGGTCAAATTATCGTTTTACCCCTGTGTCTACCTCTTGCTCCTTAAGTCCTCACTGCTCCTCTAATGAACAACAACGTTGTATGGTCCAACCATAAACAACAACCCTCTCGGGCCAGTGGAGGGTGGGGCCCCGTTGTTCAAGACCTGGAGACAACACTTAAGGGAACAACCCCTCTAGTTTCTCTAGATCGGGAACGAGTGAATTCCATCTCGCGTAGTCAAGTTTCCAGCTCCCCACGTTGTCCTGTCCCTGAGAAGATAGGCATATTGGCCGAGTAACTATGACCACCCTCACCCGTACTAGTCAAAGGAAAGACCCCCGCAGATAGGAGTCCGTAACACGCTCAGGATTAAGGTCGAGTCACTAATGGTCATCTATTAATTTATTAGCTCTATACTGTTAACAATGTTACATCAGTACGTCTAATAATTCACGGTCCGGTCTTGTACAATCTCATTGCACAGGATGCCCCCACTCGCACGTCAACTACATGAACGAGCTGGACCACCTCGTTTGTATCTAATACAGAGCGAGTTGCATCCACTGTGTATCCAAGATTAGGTCTCCAACCCTATCCATATACTGTTGACCGTTCGGGTCATTAACCCGAACGTGATCCTCCCCGTGTGTCCACTACACACCGTTCAAGTTCTTAATTCTCTCATAATGCAATGACCTTAGAGCTTAGTTTATTGGATTAAGTTTATGAAAAATGCGACACACAAAGTTCAAATAAATAACTCTTATTTATTTACAACTTGGAATATTACAAACTACACGAGATAAGGACATACATCCCAACACAACTGTGGTCACCCTCACCCATACTAGTCAAAGGACAGCCCCCCGCAGACAAGAGTCCGTAACACACTCTGAATTAAGGACGAGTCACTAATGGTCATCTACGAAGTTATTAGTCCTATACTGTTAACGGTGTTACATTAGTAGGTCTAATACTTCACAGTATGGTCTTGTACAATCTAATTGAACAGGATGCCCCCACTCGCATGTCAACTACATGAACGAGCTAGATCACCTCGTTTGTATCTAATACAAAGCGGGTTGCATCCATAGTGTAACCAGGATGAGGTTTCCAACCCTATCCATATACTGTAGACCGTTCGGGACATTAACTCGAACGTGATCCTCCCTAAGTGTCCACTACACACCGTTTAAGTCTTAATTCTCTCAAAGGATATGACCCTGGAGCTTAGTTTATTAGATTAAGTTTATAAAAATGTGAGACACAAAGTTTGAATAATAAACAACCTTTATTTATTAAAGCATCGAATATTACAAATTACACGAGATTAGGGCATACACTCCAACATGTAGATATGAGTATGCAAGTGCAACCTATTATAGTGATAGTGCTTGTTGTTAGGCATGTTCATCACCAATGTTGGCGTTTAAATCGAAGGTACAAATGACTAGAAAAGTTCCCTTTGAAAAAAAAAAGTGAAATGAAAACAAAGAATAAAGAAGAAACAAAAATTCGTTTGACCTCCCATGCTCTCTTTGTTGCACATTTTTAATGAAGGAACTGTATTCCCTTTGAAGAAAAGAAAAAAAAAAGGGTGTTTCATTTGATTCTGCATCATGAGCTTATTTGTACACTTTAGTCTCTTGGATTGGAGTCATGTTAAGTTGTTTTGATGCCCATTAAACTGAGCTCTATGATTTAAGCTTTAAGGCGGCTCAGATGATGCAAGTAAGAGAGTTATGACTTTGCACATACACACTTAGGGAGTTACTTTGGCTTGTGAGCAACTTTGTCATATCGTGTTTGTGTTTATGTAAGCAAATTGTGGGAACCTACCTGAATGCTCGATAATCTGAACGTCTGTGACACCTAGCTAGTTGTGTGTTTGTTCTTTGTAGTTGTTAGTGCATTACTCGAGGATGAGTAATGAGATAAGTTTGGGGGTGTGATAATCCCATGAAATGAGATTATTTTTGACATTTTTCATTGCTTGTTTTCACTTAAAATTGAGTTGTATGAGTGTTTTGGTTGTTTCTTTAGTGTGTTGTTTGTTGAGTGTTGGGAAAAGTGAGTTTAGTGTTTAGTTGTTCGTTTTCTTGTTGTGTTAGTCCCTTTGTCTAGCTTAATTTAGTGTTTTGTGTGCCTTTGTCTTGCAACCATTGAGAAGAATCATGCTTGTTGTGGCAGCATTGCTACAACAATGGCTTCAAAAAGCAGAGGATGAATGCTTGATGTGGCAGCGATGCTACAACATTGTTACAGCATTGACTTCGGGGCAGATTAGTCAAATCGGGGCCCACCTCTCGGGATGAGGCAGCAGAAGTCATTTTTTCTGTAAATCAGTAATTTTGGGTCTTTTTGGGAAAATTGAGAATTGAAGGACCTTTGGGTAAAAGAGGAAAAGGAACTTAGTGCCCTAATTTGGCAAAAGAGGGGATTCGAAAGGGAGAGAGGAGATACTTCTTGGAGGGGTTGCTCTTATCGCAAAAAGCAAGGAGAAGAACTGAAGAAGAAGCTGAAACCAAAGTCTACAACCTTCGTTTTCCTCTGTTTTCTTCATCTTATTCTTCTTGTAACTCTTTATCTTTAGTTTTGTAGTGTGGGTTTGATTCATTGTGGTTTTAGATAGCTTTTTCTTGTAACGTTTGTGTTATTTTCGTGATGTCTTTGATCTTTAGATTCTTTGTGCTTGATTTCCCTGTGAAAGCCATGGGCTAACTATTTTAAGTTGGGATTTACGGAAAGTAACTCTAATTTTTTATGTTCTTTTGTTGGGGAATTGTTATACTTGTGTAGTTTGCTTATGGGTGTTTATTGTTTGGTGTTCTTCTTAAGAGTCGCCACCTTAGGATTGAATATTAGTTTGTTTTAATTCTGAAAAGGTTAAAATGAATGGAAAAGGCATAAGCAATGCAAGTAGGTCTTTGTCTTAAAAAAGAAAGGAATCCAAAAGTATAGACATATGCTTTGGCTTGTAAACTTAGGGAAATTGAGCTAAACATGTGTTTGAAAGTTGGGTTTTCTTAGACATATGTAAAACTATGTTTTTAGGCTGCAATTCGAGGGTTAGAAGTAATTTTCGAGCATTATTTCATAATTTCCCGTTGCTACACTGTGCAGCAATATTGCGCAATTTTATAGCATTGCCACAACATTAGACAACAGAAATTAGAAGTTCACTTCCACAAATTTCAACACTTTAATCACTTAATTCTCAGCTTGTTTGTTGTCTGTTTTAGTTGTCTATCACTCTTAGATTGCTAGAGTCTATTTCTTTTGTGTCAAGCTCGTTTTAGTTGTTTTTAGGTTGCTTAGAAGCTTTAAAGTTGTTTTCTTTTTAGTGTTCATCTTCACAAATTTTTGCACTCTTTAGTCCTTGAGGGATCGACCTTGTTCACCAAATACTACCTACGGTTGTGTATGCTTGCGTAGTGAATTTTTGCTCAACAAGTTCACACCGTGGTGAATGAGGGAATTCTCCATAGTAAATGAGAGAAGGATGCATGTCAACGTATCCTACGGTCTCCTCCATTAGGTCGCACCATGAGATTTCTATAGTCTGCCTGCAAGGTTGCCCTGGAGCAGCCAATCCCTACAGAGGGCATGCCTATAGGGATCGAAACACTGCGAACTCCATAAATGGATAGGGGCTCTTATGTAATTTGCCAACAGTTGTCTTTCTAATAGTAGCCTATTGGATTTGAAAATGGTAGGGTCACATTTACGGGATAAGTTAAGCTAGTTAACAAGTCCTTGACCAAACAAACGGTAGCTAATAATCATTTGGGACATGAGATGTTCTGGTAGTGATAATTGGTTGAGATAGTCTCAATTCAGGGGAGGAGTGATTGACCACCCGACGGTGGTTTTATCCTAAACCCCTGAAATATCGTTGCAAAATTAAAGGTTTAATTTAAACACTAGGGTTCTTAATAATTTTGCTAAATTAGATAATTTTGTAATGAGTTAAATACATAACTAATTAGAACTATTTTTTAAATTTCAGCATGTCGTCCTCGATTATAGCCTTACTTAAAAGTGAACGTTTAACTGGGGAAAACTATACTACGTGGAAGTCCAACCTGAATACGATTCTAGTTGTGGACGACTATCGGTTCGTACTAACTAAGGAATCTCCTCACATCCCTGCTCAAAACGTTCCTCAATCTGTTAAGGATGTGTATGACCGTTAGACCAAGGCCAAATGACAAGGCCAAGGTCTATATTTTGCTAGTGTTTCTGAAGTTCTGGCCAAAAAGCATGAGGGCATGGTCTCAGCTCGTGAGATCATGAGTTTGTTGCATAATATGTTCAGACAACCATTTGGACAGCTTCGACACGAATCTCTCAAGTACGTTTATCACTCCCGTATGAAGGAGGGGTCTTCGGTGAGAAAACACGTTCTCGATCGGATGGTCCACTTCAATGTGGCAGAAATGAATGGTGCGGTCATCGACGAGCAAAGTCAGGTGTCGTTCATCCTGGAATCTATTCCTAGAGCTTCTTGCAATTCCGGAGCAATGCGGTGATAAACAAGATAGAGTGAAACTTGACTACTCTCTTGAACGAGCTACAGACTTTTCAGTCTCTTATGAAGAATAAGGGATAGGTTGATGGAGAGGCAAATCTGTTTGCCCATTCCAAAAAGTTCCAGAAGGGTTCATCCTCTGGAACAAAGTCTTGCAGATCCTCTTCTAACCTTAAGAAGATCCAGAAGAAAAAGAAAGGACAGAAGGGGAAAGCACCTGTCGTTGCTGATAAGGGTAAGGGAAAGGTCAAGATTGCACACAAAGGAAAGTGTTTCCACTGCAACATGGACGGGCACTGGAAGTGAAACTGCCCAAGTACCTTGATGAGCTCAAAGAGAAGAAAGGTAAATTCAATTTACTTGTTCTTGAAACATGTTTAGTGGAAAGTGATGACTTCACCTGGATACTTGATTCAGGGGTCACTAACCACATTTGCTCTTCTTTACAGGAAACTAGTTCCTTTAGGGAGCTCGATGAGGGTGAGATGACACTCAGGATCGGAACGGGAGATGTGTCTCAGCTAGTGCAGTGGGAGATGCGAAGCTTTTTTTTAGTGATAGATTTTTATTTTTAGAAAATCTGTACATAGTTCCTAGAATTAAGTGGAACTTATTATCTATCTCTTGTTTACTTGAACTTGGTTATTGTATTTCTTTTTCTTTTAGTAAAGCGTTCATTTCGAAAAAGGGTGTCAATATTTGTTCAGCTAAATTAGAAAACGACTTGTATGTACTAAAACCGAACCAAACCAAAGCAATTTTAAATCATGAGATGTTTAAAACTGCAGATACTCAAAGTAAAAGGCAAAAGATTTCTCCAAATAATAATACCTATCTTTGGCATCTAAGACTTGGTCACATAAATCTCAACCGGATTGAGAGATTAACTAAGAATGGACTTCTAAACAAGTTAGAAGATGGTTTTTTACCTCCTTGCGAGTCCTGCTTGGAAGGAAAAATGACTAAGCGACCTTTTACTGGAAAAGGTTATAGAGCCAAAGAGCCCTTGGAACTTATACATTAGGATCTTTTTGGTTCAATGAGTGTAAGAGCTCAGGGAGGGTATGAATATTTTATCTCCTTTATAGATGATTATCCGAGGTATGGTTTTCTATACCTGATGCATCATAAGTCTGAGGCTCTTGAAAAGTTCAAAGAGTACAAGGCTGAGGTAGAAAATGCATTAGGGAAAACCATTAAGACACTTCGATCCGATCGAGGTGGAGAGTATATAGACTTGAGATTCCAGGACTATTTGACAGAACATGGAATCCAATCACAACTCTCAGCATCTAATACACCACAGCAGAATGGTGTATCTGAAAGGAGAAATAGAACTTTGTTAGACATGGTTCGATCTATGATGAGCTATGCTCAATTTTTTAACTCGTTTTTGGGTTATGCAGTAGAGACTATGGTTCAAATCTTGAACACTGTTCCATCAAAGAGTGTTTCAGAAACACCTTTTAAGTTATGGAAGAGGTGTAAACCTAGTTTACAACACTTCAAGACTTGGGGTTGTCCAGCACGCGTGCTAGTGACAAACCCAGAGAAACTGGAACCTCGTTTAGGATTATGCCTATTTGTAGGCTATCCCAAAGAAACGAGAGGTGGTCTTTTCTACGACCCACAAGAAAACAAGGTGCTTGTATCAATAAACACCACTTTCTTGGAAGAAGATCACATGAGGAACTACAAACCACGTAGTAAGTTAGTATTAAATGAAGTTATAGAGGAGTCAACAAGAGTTGTTGACCAGGTTGGACCTTCATTAAGAGTTGATAAAGAAGCTGGCACATCGAGTCAGTCTCGTCCTTCTCAATCGTTGGGAATGCCTCCACGCAGTTTGAGGGTTGTTTCCCAACCTGACCGCTACTTGGATTTAATTGAAACTCAGGTTGTCATAGCGGATGACGGCGTAGAGGATCCATTGTCTTATAAATAGGCAATGAATGACATAGATAAGGACCAATAGATCAAAGCCATGGACTTTGAAATGGAGTCAATGTACTTCAATTCAGTTTGGGAACTTGTAGACCAGCCTGAAAGGGCAAGACCCATAGGGTACAAATGGATCTATAAGAGAAAGAGAGATGCAGCCGGTAAGGTACAAACCTTTAAGGCTAGACTTGTAGCAAAGGGTTTTACCTAAAGGGGAGAAGTTTCCTATGAGTAAACTTTTTCCCCTGTTGCTATGTTAAAGTCAATAAGGATACTCTTGTCCATAGTCGTATTTTATGACTATGAGATCTGGCAAATGGACGTCAAGACTGCCTTTTTTAATGGTAATCTTGACGAAAGTATCTATATGTCTCTACCCGAAGGGTTCATAGCCCAAGGTCAGGAGCAAAAAGTTTGCAAGCTCAATCGATCAATTTATGGGTTGAAACAAGCATCCAGATCTTGGAACATAAGATTTTATATTGCGATCAAGTCTTATGGCTTTGACCAAAATGTTGATGAGCCTTGTGTTTATTAGAGGATCATTAACGGTAAAGTAGTTTTCTTAATACTATATGTGGATGATATCCTACTCATTGGGAATGATGTAGGATACCTAACTGACATAAAGAATTGGCTAGCGACCCAATTCCAAATGAAAGATTTGGGAGAGGTGCAGTATGTTCTTGGGATTCAAATTTTCAGGAATCGCAAGAATAGAACGTTAGCACTCTCTCAAGCATCTTATATCGACAAAATGTTGGCCCGATATTCGATGAAGAATTCCAAAAGGGGTTTATTACCCTTTAGGCATGGAATTCATTTGTCTAAGGAACAGTGTCCTAAGACACCTCAAGAAGTTGAGGATATGAGACGTATTCCCTATGCCTCGGCAATAGGTAGCTTAATGTATGCTATGCTATGCACTAGGCCAGACATTTGTTATGCAGTGGGAATAGTCAGTAGGTACCAGTCCAATCCAGGGTTAGACCACTAGACCGCAGTTAAAAATATCCTCAAGTATCTAAGGAGAACGAGGGACTATACACTTGTGTATAGGTCTAAGGATTTGATCCTTAATGGATACATTGAATCTTATTTTCAAACCGATAAGGATGAAGGGAAGTGATTTCCCGCAGCGGAAGATGTTGTGAAACGTCGTTGATTCATTGTGTTTCTATTTTCTTAAAATTGAACATATCAACATATATTCTAGGTTAAACATGTTGTAACGAGAAGGAAAATAGTAAGTAAAAGTCATACTAACCTCTTGAAGAGTCTTTCTTCGATTTCCTCTTCGATCTCTCTCGATCTAGCGGAATCACGATCTCGATCCTCGAATCGAACCCCGAACAAAACAACAAGACACTTCCAAAGGATCTTCTCAGATGTTCTCAGGAGGTAGAGGGAGAGTGGTGGGACTCCCTTTGGATTGGGTTTGGAGAGAAAGTATGGAATTGAGAGAGAGAGTTCTTTCTCTTTGGATGTGAATTCCAAAAAAATGAGAATGAATATTATGGAATATCTCACATTCCATCCTTTTATAATGTTATATGGTGGAGTTAAAATCTCCACCATTTACCAATTTACCACAATCATATGATATGCAAATTATATTTGCATATCACATAACATAAGGTATCTCATACATTATTATACAAATCTCATTTGCATAATTGTGAAATTTTAAATTAAATCATATTCAATTTAATTTCTCTCAATTCAATTTCTCCAAATTAGCACTAATTAATCAATTAGGTTATTCTATAGTTTATTATGAATCTCACTCACATCAAACTATATATTATGTCCATTATATCACATATAAATGACATAAATACCTTTTTAATGAATTTAAACACTTCAAATCCACTCCAAACTGTAAACCCTCTTTTGTCCAATTTGAGCCAACCGAGAGACCTAATGGACCTACAAATTACGAGCTCCAATGATATGAGATTAACCGATCAAACTCTTTAACCCGTTAATCAACATTCATTAGCTACGGTAACACCCCACTAAAGCCTGTAGTTGCACTCCCATCACTATATGACAAGTTGTGTCGATCGATATAATCAATGCCCGTGAGTCGTCCCTTCACAGGTTATTCGTAGTCACTGCTGGGTCAAATTATCGTTTTACCACTGTGTCTACTTCTTGTTCCTTAAGTCTCACTGCTCCTCTAATGAACAACTACGTTGCATGGTCCAACCATAAACAACATCCCTCTTGGGCCAGTGAGAGGGTGGACGCTCGTTATTTAAGCCTTGGAGACAACAATTAAGCGAACAACCCCTCTGGTTTCCCAAGTTCGAGAACGAGTGAATTCCTTCTTGCGTAGTTAAGTTCCTAGCTCCCCACGAGGTCCTGTCCCCAAGAAGGTAGGCATATTGGGCGTACTAAGGCTACCCTCACTCACCAAGACTAGTCAAAGGCGGACCCCACGCACAAGAGAGTCTCGTGAACACGCTCGAGGATTAAGGGCGAGTCACTAATGGTCATCTACGAAGTTATTAGTCCTAACTGTTAACGGTGTTACATCAGTAGGTCTAATAATTCACGGTCCGGTCTTGTACAATCTCATTGCACAGGATGCCCCACTCGCATGTCAACCACATGAACAAGCTGGATCACCTCGTTTGTATCTAATACAAAGCGGGCCACATCCACAGTGTAACCAGGATGAGGTTTCCAACCCTATCCATATACTGTAGACCGTTCGGGTTATTAACTTGAACGTGATCTTCCTCGTGATTTCACTACACGTCGTTCGAGTCTTAGTTTTCTCAAAAGATATGACCTTAGAGCATAGTTTATTGGATTAAGTTTATAAAATGCAAGACACAAAATTTGAATAATAAACAACCTTTATTTATTACAACAATTAATGCTACAAACTACATAAGATTAGGGCTTACGCCCCAACAAAGGATTCTAGGAAATCCACATCGGGATCAATTTTCACCCTTAACGGGGGAGCTATAGTGTGGCGTAGCATCAAGCAAGGATGCATCGCCGACTCCACCATGGAGGCAGAGTATGTAGCTGCTTGTAAAGAAGCTAAAGAGGTCGTTTGGCTAAGGAAATTTCTAATTGATTTGGAAGTTGTTCCAAATATGGAATTTCCCATCACCTTATACTGTGACAACAGTGGTGCAGTAGCCAATTCAAAGGAACCTCGCAGCCACAAGCGAGGGAAGCACATCGAGAGAAAGTAACACCTTATACGGGAGATAGTGCAACGGGGAGATATGACGTCACGAAGATCGCTTCGAAGCACAACATAGTTGATCCGTTTACAAAGACTCTCACGGCTAAAGTGTCTGAGGGTCATCTGGAGAGTCTAGGTCTGCAAGACATGTACATAGGATAATCTAGGGCAAGTGAGAGATATGCAATGGGTATATGGATGCCCTAGTTTATTGTATTTTGTATCTTTGTAACCACTATTTTAGATTGTAATGTACCCCACTAGAGTTTTTAGTTCAAGTGGGAGTTTTTTGGGATTTATGCCCTAAAACTCGTAGTTTGTAAATAATGTTCTAATTATATCAATAAATAGTTATTATTGTCAAGAAAGAGTTATTGTTCATTATTTACTATTTTGCCTTATGTTAACCCTAAATCCAATAAACTAACATCCAAGGTTGTCATATGTCTCTTGAACTGAATGTAGTGAACATATAAGAATCTCAGTTCGAGATACAACCTAAAGGGTCTATAGTAAAGGGATAAGGTTTGGGTACCTTACCCTGGTAATACTATGGATATGACCCACTTTGTATTTGATACAAACACAGTGATCCTATCGTGTTCGTGTAGACGAAATGTGAGTGGGGATATCCTATGTAATGAGATTGCATAAGACCGGACCGCGAATTAGTAACCACTAGATGTAACTAAGCTAACTAGTTAGGTTTCTATTTCAACAAGATGACCTAGGCAACTTGATCTCAATCCTGAGCAGGTTACAAACTCCTGTTTGTGAGGGATTGCTCTTTGACTGGTATAGGTGAGAGTGGCCAAATTCGCTGACTCAATATGCCTACCTTCTTGGGGAGAAGACCGAGCAGGCAGCTGGGGACTTAGGGTAGCAAGATGGAATTCACTCATTCCCACCTATTAGGGTAAGTAGATGAATGTTCCCTTAAGTAGTGCCTCCGGGACTTGAACAAAGGGCCCAACCCTCTCATTGGCCCGAGAGGGACTTCTTTTTGCTGGTAGGACCACAAACAGGTTGTTCATTAAAAGAGCACTGAAACTTAAGGTAAAAGATGTAACCCAGGAGTAAAAACGGTAATTTGACTCAGTTGGTGTTACGAACATTTATGAAAGATTGACTTGTTGTTATTAGTCAATATCTATGGACACAGAAATATATTTGCAGTGAGAGTGCAACTGCGAGACTTTAGTGGAGTGTTCCCGCAGTTAACGAATGTTGATTAAGAGGTTAATGAGATTAACTGAATAATCTTGTATCATTAGAGCTTCTGATCTATAGGTCCATTAGGTCCACCCTCTAGCTCGTAAAGGGTTCTTAGGTCATTTGAATTTGAAGTGTTCAAATTCAATTAGGGAATAAACATCAATGTATACAGATACATTATAATATAAAGTTTTCGAAATTTATATTATAATTTTAATTTGAATATGATTCATATTAAATTATATGAGAGAATTGAAATATTTGAAAGAGTTCAAATATTATTTAAATGTGAATGAGATTCATATTTAAAACTATAGGTTAAAATTTAATGTGCATGAGATGTACATTAAAACGATAGGTTAAAAGGGAGTATGATTAAATATGATTTAATCATATATATAACCTAAAGTAAATATAATATATTTGGATTAATTAATTAAGAATGAATTAATTAAATTAATTAAATATGATTTAATTAAATTAATAAGTTATATGAATATATTAATTTAATTTGATTAATTAATTTGATTATTTAATATTATTAAATTAATTAAAAGGGAACGTGTTGATAACACGTTCCCCACCTCCCTGCATTGTCTCCACTCCTTATCGATGTGTGTAGGGAATTGGGAGAGGAGTTAAGTGATCGTTCCATCATTTTTTTGGAAAAGTGGGGTTTTCCTTCCCAAATTCTCTTTGTACTCTAAAATCCCTTCTTCTTCCAATTGTTGGATACCTTCCCACCAAGGTTGAATCTAAGACTCAGAGATATAGAAAGTTTACACTTTTGGTAGTGTCCTGCTGGAAGAACAAAGTTGTGTTGTTGTACGGTACAATTTGGAAAAGCAAGGAGTTGCAGTTAATTGTGAAAACTACAAAGGTAATTGTTCTTTCCTTTCTAGTTTAGAAATATACAACATGTTAATTGAAAATTTAATCAATGCTTCTATGAATTGCCTATCTTGTTTATTTATTGTCAATGGATTGGTTTTTTAAGCAACCCAAAACAAAGCAAGCAACTACGATTTAATACCACGTTTCTGCTACTCAAGGGGATTGGATTCCCTTCAGACCATGGATGAAGAGATTAAGTCGATAGAAAAAACAACACTTGGGAGCTATCAGAACTTCCTGAAGGGCAAAAATCCATTGGTGTTAAATGGGTTTACAAAACGAAGCTGAATAAAGATGGGCAAGTAGATAAGTATAAAGCTCGTCTCGTTGCAAAGGGGTACAAACAACAAATTGGCATTGATTACAATGAAGTTTTTGCTCCAGTTGCAAGACACGATACCATTCGAATGGTGGTAGCATTGGTAGCACAAAATAATTGGAAAATTCTTCAAATGGATGTAAAATCAACCTTTCTGCATGGAAACATGAATGAAGAGGTTTTCATAGATCAACCTCCTGGCTATGTTCAACAAAGCGACGAAGGAAAGGTATATCGGCTAAAGAAAGCTTTATATGGTTTGAAGCAAGCTCCTAGAGCTTGGTACAGTCGAATTGAAGTCTACTTCATTAAAGTTGGATTTGAAAAATGTCCATATGAGCATACTCTCTTTATTAAATTTCAACCTGCAAACAAGATTTTGATAGTATGTTTGTATGTAGATGATTTGATCTATACAGACAATGATTCAATTATGTTTGAAGAATTCAAGCAATCCACGTTGGCAGAGTTTGAAATGACAAATCTAGGGACAATGAATTATTTCTTGGCATTGAGGTAATGCAATCAACAACTGGAATTTTCCTCAATCAGAAGAAATATATACTAGAGATTTTGGACAGGTTTCAAATGAAGAATTGCAACTCAACTACAACTCCAGTTGAATGCAATTTGAAGCTCACAAAGGACCATGAAGGAAAGAAAATCAACGGTACTCTCTATAAGTAAATTGTTGGAAGCTTGATGTACTTGACAACTACAAGGCCAGATATTATGTATGTTAAGTTTAATTAGCAGGTTTATGGAATCTCCAACTGAACTTCATCTTCTTACTGCTAAAAGAATCCTACGTTACTTAAAAGGGACTCCTGATCTTGGCATTCTTTATCAAAAAAGAGGAGAATTAAACCTTATTGGTTTTAGTGATAGTGATTATGCAGGAGATTTAAATGACAGAAAGAGTACTTCAGGGTATGTTTTCTGAAGGGAATCGAATCCCCTTGAGTAGCGAAAACGTGGTATTTAAATTGTAATTTGCTTGATTGTTTTGGTTTATTCTAAAAACTCATACATTAGCAAATAAAATACATAGATAAGTAATTCTAAATTAAGCATGGATTAAAGCATAAATTAACATGTTTTACTAATCTAAACTATAAAGGAAATAACATATTACCTTTGTAGTTTTCACAATCAATTGCAACTCCTTGTCTTTCCAAATTGTGCAGCATAACAACACAACAACTTTTGTTCTTCCAACAGGACACTACCAGTAAAGTTAACCCTCTATCCTCTGAGTACTACTTAGTCCTTTTCCTTGGTGGGAAGGAATCCAACAGTTGGAAGAGGAAAAGAATTTTTAGGTTGAGAGAAAATTTCTACAGCAATTTCTCAAATTGCAAAATGCATCGACACCCATCTTCTTCTATCCATCGAGAAGATAAGGCCAGAGGGGCACCTCTCTCACTCCCCATCGATAGGGAGTTAGAGGGGAAGTGGGGAACGTGTCCTCCTGATACGTTTCCATTTTTTTATTTAATTATTTAATAAATAATCAAATTAATTATTAAATAATATAATTAATTAATTAAATCATATTTAATTAATATTAAATTAAATATCATATACTTAATTTAGATTAAATCACATTTAATCAATTTTTCCCTCTAACCTATAGTTTTAATGCACATCTTATGTACATTAAATTTTAATCTATAGTTTTTAAATATGAATCTCATTCACATTTAAAATAATATTTGAACTATTTTAAATATTTGATTCTCCCATATAATTTAATATGAATCATATTTAAATTAAATTTATAATATAAAGTCCTAAAACTTTAGATTATAATGTATCTGTATACATTAATATTTATTCCCTAATTGAATTTGAACATTTCAAATTCAAATGATCTAAGAACCCTTCACAAGCTAGAAGGTGGACCTAATGGACCTACAGATCAGAAACTCAAATGATACGAGATTATTCGGTTAATCTCATTAACCTCCCAATCAACATTTGTTAATTGTGGGAATACTCCACTAAAGTCCCGCAGTTTCTCTCTTCTCACTGTAGATATATTTCTGTGTCCACGGATATTGACCAATAACAGCAAGTCAATCTTTCACGAATATTCGTAACACCAGTTGGACCAAATTACCGTTTTACACTTGGGTTACATCTTTCACCTTAAGTCCTAGTGTTCCTCTAATGAACAACCTATTTGTGGTCCTACCAGCAAACAGAAGTTCATCACAGGTCGATGAGAGGGTCGAGTCCTTTGTTTACGTCTCAGAGACACCAATTAAGGGAGCATTCATCTACTTACCCTAATAGGTGGGAAGGAGTGAATTCCATCTTGCTAGGTTAAGTCCCCAGTGATGGAGATCCGATCTCCTTGAGCAGCGGAAACGTGATGGAAATCGTAATTTTGCTAGTTTGTTTTGGTTGAAAAACAAATACCCATAAATTGGTAAAAAATACAGGATAAGCATACAAAATTCTAATCTAATTAGGCATGGAGATATACATGAAAACATGCTGAAAATAACAATTAAACTAAAAGGAAGATACATTACCTTTGTAGTTTTTCCAAAACAACAACTCCTTGCTTCCAAGATGTACAGCAACACAGGAACACAAAAGGACTCCTCTGTTTTCTCAACAAGACACTACTAGTAAGAAAACCTTCTATTCTCTTGATGTTTTTGATCAATTCCTTTGTCGGAAGGAATCCAACAATTGGAGTATTTGGGAATTGAGAGAGAGAGAGCAAATTTTCTTCTTCAGGGAATTCAATCAATTGAATCATCGATACTTGCCCCTTCTCACCAGGAGAAGGACACATCAGTGGGTAACTCCCAACTCCCTATCAAGGGGGAGTTGGAGAGTAGTGGGAACGTGTCATCATGACACGTTCCCTGATTAATTAATTAACGATTAATTAATTAAATTAAATTAAATCACATTTAATTCAAATATTAATTAAATGATTAAATCACATTTAATCATTTTACCCTTTAATCAATAGTTTAATGCACATCAAATGCACATTAAATTATAACCTATAGTTTTCAAATATGAAATTCTCTCATATAATTTAATATGAATCATATTCACATTAAATTTATAATATATAGTTCCAAAACTATATATTATATTGAATCTATATGCATTAAATTTATTCCCTAATGAATTTGAACATTTCAAATTCAAATGATCTAAGAACCCTTTACGAGCTAGAAGGTGGACCTAATAGACCTCTGGCATCATCGTAAGCTCCAACGATACGAGACCGCTTTGTTAATCTCATTAACCTCCCAATCAACATTCGTTAAGCGTGGGAACACTCCACTAAAGTCCGCATGTTTGCACTCTTCTCACTGCAGATATATTTCTCTGTCCATGGATATTGACCAATAACAGCAAGTCAATCCTTTACGAATGTTCGTAACACCAGCTGGGTCAAATTACCATCCATGATCGCGCTTGAGAGAGAAGACACACGCCTGTGGCCCAGGATCCTCGTGACTGGGCTGCGTCACTATATCATCCATGACCGCTTGTAAGAGAGAAGACACGCTTCACAAACCAACACGGGGTCCTTTTTCAAAGATGCTTTGTCCTCACTCACATGCTCCCTAGGAAAATTTCTGAAGGTCACCCAACATAGAATTGCTCCAAGCCAAGCACGCTTAATCGTGGAGTTCCTATGATTGAGCCACAAGAAAGGAAGGTGCACCTTCTTGGTATAGGTAGTAGCTATCAATTCTTTTAAGCCTTTCTCAACTATACTTTCATATCCTCATGGTCACTCTCATGTACCCCTCTTCCTCGGGCATCATACCTTCATATCCTCAGGATCCCTCTCATTCAGATGTGGGCTCGGTTCATTCATGTACCCCTCTTCCTCGGGCGTCACATGCCCACCAGCTTCCGCCTTGGTTCGTCCCCAAACCACATCTTACTGGGAGAGGTTTCGCTCTGATACCATTTGTAACGCCCTGTGCCCTGGGATCCTCTCTGTGACCTGGCTGCGTCACTATATCATCCATGACTGCTTGTAAGAGAGAAGACACTGCCCCCACAAACCAACACGGGGTCCTTTCAGCATGTTTTGTCCTCACTCACATGCTCCCTAGGAAAATTCCCAGGAGGTCACCCAACATAGAATTGCTCCAAGCCAAGCACGCTTAACTGTGGAGTTCATATGATTGAGCCACCGAAAAGGAAGGTGCACCTTGTTGGTATAGGTAGTAGCTATCAATTCTTTTAAGCCTTTCTCAACTATACTTTCATATCCTCATGGTCACTCTCATGTACCCCTCTTCCTCGGGCACCATACCTTCAGATCCTCAGGATCCCTCTCATTCAGATGTGGACTCGGTTCATTCATGTACCCCTCTTCCTCGGGCGTCACATCTATCTTGCTAAGTTAAGTTCCCAACCGCTCACTCGGTCTTGTCCCCAAGAAGGTAGGCATATTGAGTAGGCGAATCTGGCCACTCTCACCCATACTAGTCAAAGGACAATCCCTCATGAGCAGGAGTTCGTAGAACTCGCTCGAGATTGAGATCAAGTTGCCTAGTTCATCCTAGTGAAATAGAAACCTAACTAGTCAACGGAGTTACAGCTAGAGGTTACTATTTCGTGGTCCAGTCTTATGTAATCTCATTACATAGGATATCCCCACTCACATGTCATCTACATGAACATGTTAGGATCACTGTGTTCGTATCGTATACAAAGTGGGCCACATCCATAGTTTTACCAGGGTAAGGTACCCAAACCTTATCTCCTAACTATAGACCCCTTAGGTTATATCTCGAACCGAGATCCTTTATATGTACACTACATTCAGTTAAAGATACATTTTACAGCCTTGGATGTTTAGTTTATTGGATTTAGGATTAAAACAAAGGCAATATCGCAAGTAACGAACAATAACTATTTATTGAAATAATAACACTTTATTACAATAATTAGAACATAATTACAAACTACGAGTTTTAGGGCAAAACCCCAACAAACTCCCACTTGAACTAAAACTCTAGTGGGGTATATCATAATCTAAAACAGTGGTTACAGAGATAGAAATACAATAAACTAGGGTATCCATATACCCATTACATATCTCCCACTTGCCCTAGATTAGCCTATGTACATGTCTCGTAGACCTAGACTCTCCAGATGACCCTCGAACACTTTAGCCGTGAGAGTCTTTGTAAACGAATCAACAATGTTGTGCTCTGAAGCGATCTTCGTGACTGTCATCTTCTCGTTGCACTATTTCCCGTATCTGGTGATACTTCCTCTCGATGTGCTTACCTCGTTTGTGGTTGCGAGGTTCCTTCGAATTGGCTACCGCACCACTGTTGTCACAGTATAAGGTGATGGAAAATTCGATATTTGGAACAACTTCCAAATCAGAAAGGAATTTTCTTAGCCAAACAACCTCTTTAGCTGCTTCACAAGCAGCGACATACTCAGCCTCCATCGTGGAGTCAGCGATACATCCTTGCTTGATGCTTCACCATACTATAGCTCCCTCGTTAAGGGTAAAAACTGATCTCGATGTGGATTTACAAGAATCTTTATTGGTCTGAAAATCAGAATCAGTGTATCCCATAAGGATCAAATCCTTAGTCCCATACACAAGCGTATAGTCCCTGTTCTCCTAAGATACTTGAGGAAATTTTTAACTGTTGTCAAGTTGTCTAACCCTGGATTGGATTGGTACCTACTGACTATTCCCACTGCATAGCAAATGTCTGGCCTCGTGCACACTTCAATTCACACCAACACAGTAAATCCTTCTTTTAACCCAGGTGGAGCCAACCGAGGGACCTAATGGACCTACAGTGACGGGCTCCAATGATCCGAGATTAACCTGTCAAACTCTTTGACCCGGTTAATCAACATTCATTAGCTACGGTTACACTCCACTATAGCCCATAGTTGCACTCCCGTCAGTGAAGAATATTACGTGTCCACTAATATAACCAATGTCCATGAGTCGATCTTTCACAGGTTGTTCGTAGACACGATTGGGTCAAATTACCGTTTTACCCCTGTGTCTACCTCTTGATCCTTAAGTCCCCACTGCTCCTCTAATGAACAACATATTGTGATGGTCCAACCATACACAACACCCTTCTTGGGCCAGTGAGAAGGTGGGCGTCCGTTGTCCAAGCCCTGGAGACAACACTTAAGGGAACAACCCCTCTAGTTTCCCTAAAGGCGGGAACGAGTAAATTCCATCTCGCGTAGTTAAGTTCCCAGCTCCCTACTTGGTTCTCGTCCCCGAGAAGACGGGCATATTGGGCGAGTAATCGTGACCACCCTCACCCGTACTAGTCAAAGGACAGACCCGCTGCATAAAGCGTCCGTAATACGCTCGGGATTCGTGTCGAGTCACTAATGGTCATCTACGGTTATTAGTCCTTACTTGTCAGCGAGTGTTACATCGAGAGGTCTAATAATTCACGGCCCGGTCTTGTACAATCTCATTGCACAGGATGCCCCCACTCGCATGTCAACCACATGAACGAGTCGAGATCACCTCGTCGTATCTAATACAAAGCGGTGCATCCACGGTGTATCCAAGATTAGGTCTCCAACCCTATCCATATATGAGACCGTTCGGGTCATTAACTCGAACGTGATCCTCCTGTGTGTCCACTACACACCGTTCAAGTTCTAGTTCTCTCATAAATTCAATGACCCCGGAGCTTAGTTTATTGGAAAAGTTTATAAATATTATGAGACACAAAGTGATGAAATGAATAACTCTTATTAATTTCAAACAATATATTACAAACACGAGATTAGGACAAAAATCCCAACAAACTCCCACTTGGACTAAGCTAGTGGAGAAAATACATTTTGAAATGTACATAAATTACAATGAAGTAATACAATAAACTAGGGTGTTGAATACCCGTTTACACATCTCTCACTTGCCCTAGTCGAAAAACTCAAGACCTAGATTCTCTAAGTGACCCTCAAACACCTTAGCCGTGAGGGGCTTTGTAAATGGATCAGCTACGTTGTGCTCCGACGTTATCTGCGTGACCGTCACGTCTCCGCGGTGCACAATCTCCCGTATCAGATGATACTTGCGCTCAATGTGTTTGCCTCTCTTATGGCTCCGAGGCTCACGTGAGTTGGCTCTCGCACCACCTTGTTATCACGAGCAGCGTGTGATCGGCAAGTTCATGTTTGGAACAACTTCCAAATCTGTCATGAACTTCCTAAGCCAAACAGCTTCCTTTGCAGCTTCACAAGCCGCAACATACTCCGCTTCCATAGTGGAATCAGCGATGCATCCCTGCTTGATGCTTCGCCATACTACAACTCCTCCATTCAGAATGAAGGTTGACCCCGAAGTAGATTTCCTATAATCCTTATCGGTCTGAAAATCAGAATTCGTGTATCCCGTAAGGATCAAATTCCCACTACCATACACTAAGTTGTAGTTCCTCGTTCTCCTAAGATACTTGAGGATTGCCTTTACCGCTGTCCAGTGATCTAATCCTGGATTGGATTGATATCTACTGACAATTTCTATTGCATAACAGACGTCGGGCCTAGTACACAGCATGGCATACATGAGGCTCCCTACAGCTGAAGCATATGGAATCCGTCTCATATCCTCAACATCTTGAGGAGTCTTAGGACACTGATCCTTAGACAAGTGAACCCCATGCCTGAAATGCAGCAAGCCCTTCTTGGAGTTCTGCATCTTATATCTAGACAACATCTTGTCAATATTAGACACCTAAGACAAGGCTAGCTTTCTGTTCTTCCGGTTCTGGACTATCTGGATACCTAGAACATACTGAGCTTCTCCTAAATCTTTCATTTAGAATTGCGAAGCTACCCACTTTTTAACGTCAGTAAGAAATTCTACCTCATTCCCAGTGAGAAGAATATCGTCCACGTACAATACCAAAAATGCGACAGTTTTGTCAACGATTTTCTTGTAGACACAAGGCTCGTCGACATTTTGATCAAAGCCATAAGATTTGATCGCCTCATCAAATCTTATATTCCAAGACCTCGAAGCCTGTTTCAGTCCATAAATAGACCTATGAAGCCGACAAACTTTTTGCTCTTGGCCTTGGGCAATGAACCCTTTGGGATGGTCCATGTAGATGGTCTCATCAAGTTTGCCATTCAGAAAGGCTGTCTTGACGTCCATCTGCCATACCTCGTAGTCATAATACGCGGCAATGGCCAGAAGGATCCTGATCGACTTTACCATGGCAACAGGTGAAAAGGTCTTCTCATAGTCAACCCCTTCAACCTGGGTAAAACCCTTTGCCACTAGTCGGGCTTTGAAGGTCTGCACCTTCCCATCTACGCCACGTTTACGCTTGTAGATCCATTTGCAACCAATAGGTTTTACCCCATTCGGTTGATCCACAAGCTCCCATACAAAATTGAAGTACGTGGACTCCATTTCCTGGTCCATAGCTTTAATCCACTCGTCTTTGTCAACATCAACCATTGCCTGATCATAGGTCAATGGATCCTCACCGTCATCATCATCGGGAGCGACAAGCGAGGTTTCGGCTAAACCCATGTAGCGATCAAAGTCGTCTCTCACGACCCTCCCACTACGTCGAGGTATTCCCAACTCTTGGGAACGGATTTGACTAGACATGTTAGGATCAACAACACTTGTTGACGTACTAGCCCCATCAGCAACTCTTGCTGATGAATTGTCCATTTCATTCAATACAATTTTACTCCTTGGTAAATGATCCCTGACGTGGTCTTCCTCAAGAAAAGTGGCGTTTGTCGACACAAGCACCCTATTTTCCTTAGGATCGTAAAACAGACCACCCCTAGTCTCTTTAGGGTAACCTACGAATAGGCACAATTTCGAACGGGGTTCCAACTTTTTCGAGTTTGACACCAACACGTGGGTCGGGCATCCTCAAATCCTGAAGTGATGTAAACTGCCTTCACGTCCACTCCAGAGCTCGAAAGGTGTTTCACAAACACTCTTCGATGGAACGTTGTTCAAAATATAAACCGCAGTCTCCACTGCGTACCAAAAAGAATCGGGAGACGAGCATAGCTCATCATCGACCGAACCATGTCCAACAAGGTTCTGTTTCTTCTCTCCGATACACCATTCTCATTGTGGCATACCAGTCTTTGAGAGTTGGGGCGTAATTCGTGTTCTATCATATAGTCCTTGAATTCAGTGTCCATGTACTCTCCACCTCCACCTCGATCCGATGGAAGTGTTTTAAGCGATTTACCTAAGAGGTTCTCAACCTCAGTCTTGTACTCCTTGAACTTTTCAAGAGTTTCGGACTTCTTGTGCATTAGGTAAATATACCCATATCTCTGGAGTAATCGTCTATGAAAGACACGAAGTACTCATAACCGCCAGAGCTTTAACATTCATCGGACCACGAGAGGTCGAATGTACTAACTCAAGAGGCTCTTTGGCTCTGTATCCTTTTCCACTAAAAGCAGCGTTTGGTCATCTTGCCTCAAGGCATGACTCACACACATGGCAAAGAGTTTTCTTCCAACCGATTTAGAAGTCCACTCTTCACTAGTTTCTCAATCCTATTGAGATTAATGTGGCCTAACAGAAGATGCCAAAGATGGGCATTTTCTTTTGGAGAAACTTTTGCTTTCTTAGTTCGTGTTTCGCAGGTTTTAAACAACTCGAGATTCAAAACACTTTTGATCGAATTGGGTTTCAAAACATACTGATTATTTTCGAGTGAAAGTTTGAACATATAACATTCCCTTTGAAAGAAATAAACGCTTTATTAAATTAAAAAGAAACTGAAATACAATGTTCTATTAGGCAGGAAATTGAAACAAGGTGTCTAGTAAACCCTGGAACTATGTACAGATTGTCCAACATTAGTACTTCCCGCCAAAATGTAGCTTCACCGTGTCGATCGCTGCAGCAGAGACAAGCTCCCCGGATCCAACCCGTAGAGTCACCTCACCCTCTCGCAGCGGCTGCCAGGAATAAATTCCCTGAAAAGAAGAACAAACGTGGTTAGTGGCACCCGAATCCAATATCTAGGCAGAGTTACTACTCTCCACTAAACATGTTTATGTCACAAGTAAATCACATTTACCTTGATTCTTCCTCTCGGCCAGGAATTTGGGACAGTTTCTCTTCCAATGTCCGCCCCCATTGCAGTGGAAACACTTTCCTTTCTCTACAACCTCCTTGACCTTCTTGCCCTTATGGGCGGCAGCTCGGTCAGTTTTACCCATCTTCATCCTCTTCTTCCCTTTCGGGCGTGAAGGAGCAACAGGTTTCGTCCCAGATGTCAAACCCTTGTGATAAGACCTGTAGGCAACATTTGCCTCAGATTCCTTGACCCTGTTCAAGGATTGGAAATTCTGTAGCTCATTGAGGAGGGTAGTCAGAGTGTAGCTTATTTTGTTCATAACAAAGATTGTTACTCTGGCCGAAGGAAACTCTTCGAAAGAGTCTCCAAAATAAAACTGACCTGGCTCGACTCGTCCATCGAAGCCCCGTTCATCTCGGCCAGATGGAAGTGGGTCATCATGTCTAGAACGTGTTCACGGACAGACGACCCTTCTTTCATCCGTGCGTTGAAAACGTATTTGAGCGAGTCATGCCGGACTGGAAAAGGATCATTGTCCAAACATTTCTGCAAGGACTCCATGATCTCTTAGCGAAACCATCGGTTCATGCTTCTTTGCCAAGACATCAGACATGCTGGCAATTATGTAGACCTTGGCCTTTTCATTGGCCCTGATCCACCGATCATACGCATCGCGAACACTTCGCGACGCGGTCGAGCCCGACATCTGAGGACACTCTTCAGAAAGCACGAACTTTATGTCGTCCTGTACCAAAATTGTATTGATGTTGTTTTTCCAACTTTGGTAATTATCTCCCACTAATTTATCTGAAGCGAGTAAAGCTATTATAGCGCTAGACATTTTTTTTAGCTGAAATATAAGAAAAAACTTTGTATTAGTCTCGCAAAAAACTTTTTGAAATCCAATCAAGTTTTAGCAAAAAATGTTTCATGATCCCTAGGTTATTCAAAATTTTGCTACCCTAAAGGTTTAGAATGACCGCCACCGAAAGGTGAACAGAACACTCCTCCTCTATGACGAAACTTTCTCGATCAGACCCTAATCCCAGAATAACTCTTATTCCATTAGGTGTCCAATTACCATTGTTCGGTCGAATTCATTAACACTTAACGAATTCTGTGACCGCCACCGAAAGGTGAACAGAACACTAGCAGGCAGATCATAGGCGTCTCACGGTGTGAATCGAAAGAAGAGACCGTGGGTCTCGTTTTCACAAGTCCCGCTCCCACTCACTATAAGTACTCTCTCCATTCACGATGATATTGACCTATACAAATGCCATCCGAAGGGGGACGCTCCCATTTGCGCCACGAGGCCGAGTATAGATCTCACGGTGCGGACTTAAAGGAGATTTGTGGTTGGAAATTCAAATGTATCTCATACACTTTATTTCCTCCCACTCATCACTTTAATTTTTATTAGGGATTGACCTAGATAAACCGGCTAAAATTTACCTAAGTCTACCAATATAACTCTCATATGGTATTAACCTAAGTTTATAATCACATTATTAACTTAGGTATATGTGAGTAAATTAATTAACACTTAATTAACGACACTCATGAGAATATAACCTAAGAATCTCCGGACCGAATTCACTCTCAGGTCGGTTTTGGTGCAGGGTGTTCGCAAGCATCAACTTAAATACTGACCTTAGACAAAACCTTCCTTAAACAGAGTTACTTATCGGTCTCCATTCAAAGGTTATATTTGATTTCCTAAATTTCTAATCTTATTAGAAAATTAGAAAACCTAAGTCTAATTATTCAAGTTCTAAACACTTTAAAACTAATAATTAACTTAGGTTACATGCATTTTTATGTTATAGTCATTGATCATCCATCACATGAATAATACCATACTATAACATACATTCATCACATGAATTAAATGCATGAGCATGCTTTTAATATAAAAAATATAACACTTATATTTAATTAAATTAAAACATGCATACATTATATTATAACTCTTATAATATAATCCTATCATGCATACTATATATTATAACTCTTATAATATAAATATGATGCATGAAATGTTTAACCTAAGGTGGGATTTTAAATCTATATGACATACATGATGCACATAGAATTTAATTAAAATATACATCTCATGCATAAAACAATTAAATAGCAAAAATGGACCGGTTTTTGGCACCTAAGGGCAATTATTTAATTAAATAACATTAATATAACATTTATATTAATATTATTTAATAAAATAATTAAATTAAATAAAAAATTACATTTTATAAATAAATAAAATAAAATTACGAAAATAACCGCCCATGATGTGAAAAACCTCCCACTTCTCGCGAAAAAACCGCCAGCAACTGCTAACCGCCCATGATGTGAAAAACCTCCCACTTCTCGCGAAAAAACCGCCAGCAACTGCCCCTCAACGCGTGCAACGTTGCAACACCGTGGGCAGCGTTGCAACGCTGTCGCCTACAGCGTTGAGCCGCGTTCTCAACGCCATCGGCGTTGCAACGCTGATCTGCTGCAAGGCCTCCGTCTGCAAGAACAACGTTGAGACGCCGTTGGGCAGCGTCTCAACGCTATCGACAGAGCAACAAACACTTTGTTGTTCTTCCATCGATTTTTGCCTGTTTCTGCTCCGATTTCTTCACAGCAACTCTTGCCACGAACGACCGGGACTTACAGACTCGATTTACAACAAAATGCCCAAAAACAACGGGCCCTTACATTGATCTCGTCAACATAATTGTAAATCTAATCTAGTGCCAAAAATCGAAAACATCCATAATGCAAATCAAGCAATCATCTCATGAAATTATGGCAAAATACCCACCTAATTTTAACAAAACAGTGCATAAAAGAAGAATCATCGAAATGACTCTGATACCATTTGAAGGGAATGAAATCCCCGCGCAGCGGAAGACGATTGAATCGTCGTGGTATCATTATGCAACATGTGTTTATTAAAATTGATCTAACACTTAGATCTAGGCTAAACATGCTTAAAGAAGAAGAAATTTACAGCAAGAATATATTTTACTTACTTGTTGTAGACAAACAACGCAAATTCTTCCTAAGGGCCACGAACTCTTGGGCTACTCGATCTCAACAAAAACTTCCACCAAAATGATCTTGAACACCACCAAGAGATCTTCTCAGGTTGTTCTCTTTTGGAGAAGGGAAGATGGTGGGATCTTGTAAGAGTTTTTGGGGAGGAGGAGAATTGAGAGAGTTCTTCTTCTCTTCTTTGATGAAAAACAAGAAAATGAGAGAAAATCACCAAAACCCTTCTTGCAAAGGGTTTAAATAGTGGAATGAGGAGTTAATTTCTCCTCATTATTACCACTATATACCACAACCATAGGTTATGCAAATCTCATTTGCATAACCACATAATATAAGATATCTCATATCTCATATTGCAAATCTCATTTGCAATAATAATTGTGATTAATTAAATTGAATCACATCCAATTTAATTTCTCTCAATCAAATTCTCCAATTAGTCCTAATTCAACAATTAGACTAACCTATAGTTTATTATGAATCTCATTCATATTAAACTATATATTATATCATTCATATCTCATATAGTTTATTATGAATCTCATTCATGTAATGGACCTACAGTGACGGGCTCCAATGATCCGAGATTAACCTGTCAAACTCTTTGACACGGTTAATCAACATTCATTAGCTACGGTAACACTCCACTATAGCCCGTAGTGCACTCCCGTCGGTCTGCGAGAATATTACGTGTCCACTAATATAACCAATGCCCATGAGTCGATCCTTCACAGGTTGTTCGTAGACACAGCTGGGTCAAATTACCGTTTTACCCCTGTGTCTACCTCTTGATCCTTAAGTCCCCACTGCTCCTCTAATGAACAACATATTGTGATGGTCCAACCATACACAACACCCTTCTCGGGCCAATGAGAAGGTGGGCGCCCGTTGTCCAAGCCCTAGAGACAGCACTTAAGGGAACAACCCCTCTAGTTTCCCTAAAGGCGGGAACGAGTAAATTCCATCTCGCGTAGTTAAGTTCCCAGCTCCCTACTTGGTTCTGTCCCTGAGAAGACGAGCATATTGGGCGGTAATCGTGACCACCCTCACCCGTACTAGTCAAAGGACGGACCCATGCATGTGGAGTCCGTAATACGCTCGGGATTCGTGTCGAGTCACTAATGGTCATCTACGAAGTTATTAGTCCTCATCAGCGGTGTTACACATCGAGGTCTAATAATTCACGGTCCCGGTCTTGTACAATCTCATTGCACAGGATGCCCCCACTCGCATGTAAACCACATGAACGAGTCAGATCACCTCGTCTGTATCTAATACAAAGCGGGTCGCATCCACAGTGTATCCAGGATTAGGTCTCCAACCCTATCCATATACTGTAGACCGTTCGGGTCATTAACTCGAACGTGATCCTCCCTGTGTGTCCACTACACACCGTTCAAGTTCTAATTCTCTCATAAATTCAATACCCTGGAGCTTAGTTTATTGGAAAAGTTTATAAATATTGCGAGACACAAAGTGATGAAATGAATAACTCTTATTAATTTCAAACAATATATTACAAACACGAGATTAGGACAAAAATCCCAACAAACATAGCATACATTAAGGTACCTACTGCAAAGGCATAGGCAATACGTCTCATGTCCTCAACTTCTTGAGGTTTCTTGGGACTCTGTTCCTTAGACAGATGAACTCCATGCCTAAAGAGTAATAAGCCCCTCTTGGAATTCTGCATTGAATACCGGGACAACATTTTGTCGATATAAGATGTTTGAGACAGAGCTAGCGTTTGTTCTTGTGATTCCTGAAGATTTGAATCCAAAGAACATATTGCGCCTCTCCCAAATCTTTCATTTGGAATGGGGTCGCCAGCCAATTCTTCATGTCAGTAAGGTATCCTACATCATTCCCAATGAGTAGGATATCATCCACATAAAGCACTAAGAAAGCTACTTTGTCGTTGATGATCCTCTTGTAAACACAAGGCTCATCAACGTTTTGGTCAAAGCCATAAGACTTGATCGCAGTATCAAATCTTATGTTCCAAGATCTGGATGCTTGTTTCAATCCATAAATAGATCGATTGAGCTTGCAAACTTTTTGCTCCTGACCTTGGGTTATGAACCCTTCGGGCTAAGACATATAGATGCTCTCGTCAAGATTACCATTCAAAAAGGCAGTCTTGATGGCCATTTGCCAGATTTCATAATCATAAAACCGGCTATGGACAAGAGTATCCTTATAGACTTCAACATAGCAACAGGGGAAAAGGTTTCTTCATAGTCGACTCCTTCCCATTGGGTAAAACCTTTTGCTACAAGTCTAGCCTTAAAGGTCTGTACCTTTCCGGCTGCATCTCTCTTTCTCTTATAGATCCATTTACACCCTATGGGTCTAACACCTTCAGGTTGGTCTACAAGTTCCCATACTGAATTGAAGTTCATTTACTCCATTTCAAAGTCCATGGCTTTGATCCATTGGTTCTTGTCTGCGTCATTCATTGCCTGTTTATAAGACATTGGATCTTCTACACCGTCATCAGGTATGACGAATTGAGTTTCAGCTAAACCCTAGTAGCGGTCAGGTTGGGAAACAACCCTTCCACTGCGTCGAGGCATTCCCAACAATTGAGAAGGACGAGATTGACTTGAGGTGTTGGCTTCTCCATCAACTCTTGATAAAGGTCCAGCTTGATCAACAACTCTTGTTGGTTTATCTGTAGCTTCATTTAGCACTAAGTTACTACGCGGTTTGTGGTTCCTCATGTGATTTTCCTCCAAGAAAGTGGCGTTTGTCGATACAATCACCTTATTTTCTTGTGGGTCGTAGAAAAGACCACCTCTCGTTTCTTTGGGATAGCCAACAAATTAGCATAATCTTGAACAAGGTTCTAGTTTGTTTGGGTTTGTCCCTAGTACGTGTGCCGGACAACCCCAAATCCTGAAGTGTTGTAAACTAGGTTTACGCCCCTTCCACAATTCAAAAGGTGTTTCTGAAACACTCTTTGATGGAACAGTGTTCAAGACTTGAACTGCAGTCTCTACTGCGTATCCCCAAAACGAGGCAGGCAATTGAGCAATGCTCATCATAGAACGAACCATGTCCAACAAGGTTCTATTTCTCCTTTCTAACACACCATTTTGTTGTGGTGTATTAGGTACTGAGAGTTGAGATTTAATTCCATGTTCTATCATATGGTCCTTGAATCTCAAATCCATATACTCTTCACCTCGATCGGATCGAAGTGTTTTAATGGTTTTCCCTAATGCATTCTCTACTTCAGCCTTATACTCTTTGAACTTTTCAAGAGCCTCAGACTTGTGATGCATTAGGTATAGATAACCATACCTCGAATAATCATCTATGAAAGAGATGAAATATTCGTACCCTCCTCGAGCTTTAACATTCACCGGACCACAAAGATCCGAATGTACAAGTTCCAAGGGCTCTATGACTCTGTAACCTTTTCCAGTAAAAGGTCGCTTGGTCATTTTACCTTCCAAGCAGGATTCGCAAGGAGGTAAAGAATCATCTTCTAACTTGTTTAGAAGTCCATTCTTAGATAATCTCTCAATCCGGTTGAGATTTATATGACCAAGGCTAATATGCCAAAGATAGGTATTATTTTGAGAAATTTTTTGCCTTTTACTTTGAGTATTAGCAGTTTTAAACATCTCATGATTCAAAATTGCTTTAGTTCTATTCGGTTTCAGTACATACAATCCGTTTTTCAATTTAGCAGAACAAACATTGACCCCTTCTTTTAAAATGAACACTTCATTTATAGAAAAAGAAATACAATATCCAAGTTCTATTAAACAAGAGATAGAAATTAAGTTTCTCTTAATCTTAGGAACTATATACAAGTTTTTTAATAAAATAAATCTATCTCTGAAAAATAACTTGGCATCTCCCACTGCACGAGCTGAGACGACGTCTCCCGTTCCGACCCTGAGCATCATCTCACCCTCTTCGAGCTCCTTTAAGGAACTAGTTTCCTGAAATGAAGAGCAAACATGATTAGTGGCTCCTAAATCAAGTATCCAAGTAAAATCATCATTTTCCACTAAGCAAGTTTCAAGAACAAGCAAATCTAATTTACCTTTCTTCTCTTTGAGCTCAGTAAGGTATTTTGGGCAGTTTCGCTTTCAGTGTCCATCCATGTTGAAGTGGAAACACTTTCCTTTGTCTGCAACCTTGGCTTTTCTCTTGCCTTTATCAGCAGCAGGTGTCTTCCTTTTCCCTCCTATCTTCTTCTTTTGGGTCTTCTTAAGCCCAGAAGATGAACCACAGGACTTCATCCGGAGGATGAACCTTCCGAACCTTACGGAATGGGCAAACAGATTTGCCTCTCCATCAGCCTGTCCCTTATTCTTCATAAGAGACTCGAAAGTTTGTAGTTCATTAAGAAGAGTAGTCAGGTTATACTATATCTTGTTCATCACCGCAATGCTGCAGAATTGCAGGAAACTCTTCAGAAGAGATTCAAGGATGAACGAGACCTGACTTTTCTCGTCAATGACCGCGTCGTTCATCTCAGCCACGTTGAAGTGGACCATCAGATCGAGAACGTGTTCTCTCACCAATGACCCCTCCTTCATACGGGAGTTATAAACGTATTTAAGGGATTCATGCCGAAGATGTCCAGACGGTTGTCCAAACATATCCTCCAACGAACTCATGATCTCACGAGCAAAGACCATGCCCTTGTGCTTTTTGGCTAGAACTTCAGAAACACTAGCCAAAATGTAGACCTTGGCCTTATCATTGGCTTTGATCTAGCGGTCGTACGCCTCCTTAACAGATTGAGGAGCGTTTCGAGCAGGGAATTGAGGATATTCCTCAGTCAGTACAAACCGAAAGTCGTCAATAACAAGAATCGTATTCAAGTTGGACTTCCACGTAGTAAAGTTCTCACCAGTTAAACGATCGCTTTTTAATAAGGCTATTATTGAGAACGACATGCTGAAAATCTAAAAATAGTTCTAATTAGTTGTGCCTTTTAACCCATTTAAAAACCAATCAAATTTTGGAAAATTATTAAAGAACCCTAGTGTTTAAACTAAACCCAGTGTTTAAATTAAACCTTTAATTTTGCAACGATATTTCAAGGGTTTAGAACAAAAGCCTCCGTCGGGCGGTCAGTCATTCCTCCCCTGAATTGAGACTTCTCAGCCAATTCCACTACTAGAACATCTCATGTCCCAATGGTCCTTTGCTACCGTTTGTTTGGTCAAGGACTTGTTAACTAGCTTAACTCATCCCGTAAATGTGACCCTACCATTTTCAGATCCAATAGGTCCGAGCCAACAGGCTACTATTAAGAAAGACAAGTGTTGGAAAATTACCTAAGAGACCCTATCCATTTCTGGAGTTCGCGGTGTTCCGATCCCTATTGCCAAGCCCTCCGTAGGGTTTGGTTGTTCCAGGACAACCTAGCAGGCGAACTATAGAAATCTCACGGTGCGACCTAATGGAGGAGACCGTAGGATACATTGACACGCGTCCTGCTCCCATTTACTATGGATACTTCCCTCATTCACCTTGGTATTGAACCATGCAAACACTTACCGTAGGAGGACGCCCTATTGACGCCACGTAACCAAGCATGGAACTAACGGTGTGAACTCTTGAGGACGTGAGAGTAAACTTGATGCGAACATCTCGTTTTCTCCCATTGAAGCTCCTAAGGTTAGGGTATAGGTTTAACTTAATCTGATTTTGGCTAAAAGAATCTATCTAAGTCTATGCCTATTATAACTATTATAACTAGGTCTTTTAACCTTATGTCTAGGTGAATAAACATTTTAATTACCTAGATATAAAATAGAACTAAGGTTAATTCAACTCAAGCTCTGGATCAGTTCCCAGGTAGGAGGTGTTCCGTTAGCCGTCAGGTTAAGTACCTCCAACCTTAGACAAAACTTCACCAGTAGAGTTCCCTTATAACCAAAGTCCTAATGTCCTACTATATTTTAAACTATTTTAAATACTATGTAAGACTAATTTCTAATCCTATTAGAAATTAAAACTTAGGTCTAAATTAATTTTAAACAATTTAAAACTAATTTAATTTTACCCAAGCTCCTATGTTTGCATGTAGTTCTTTGTTATAGGTTATGGTTTCTAAAAACCCCTTAATTTATAACTTTTATAAATTTTAATAATTAACCTATGACAAAAAATTATATTATAAAACCAACAATTATTTTTCAAATTGGAATTATAAAATATTCAACTAATTGAATAATAAAATTACTTAAATAAAATAACATTTATTTTAAACTAAGTAATTTCATGCTCCATGCAATTTATTTTCCATATAATCTAATTATAACATTTATAATTAATTACTCATGAAAAATAAATTAATCATGCATTTAAACCATATTCATATAACAATTATACAAATAAAATGTATGAACATGCTTATCTTAAGGTGGAAAAAATTCTAAATGACATTCATAAAGAAATATAGCCGTAAAACTAGAATAATTTAGCCCCTAAAGTGCAAAATAATAAAATTACTCTAATTTTATTACATAAATCGGTCAAATACTCCTTGAACCGGGCTTGAACCGCTCGAACCAGACCGAAAACCAACCAAAATGTTGAACCGGTTTGCAACCTCTGAAATGGCATCACGGTGTTGCAACGCTGATGAGGGTGTTGCAACGCTGGCTTTGTCCGCGCGCGCCTTCTATCGGGGTAGCGTTGCAACGCTCCTGACCCCTGGAGCTCCCGCGTCGATAGGAAGGGATGGTGTTGCGATGTCGTTCCTCAGCGTTGCAACGCTGATGAACGGCGTTGCAACGCTGTTGCTTCGGCAGCAGCTTTCTCCTTCGAACACAATAGCTTCCAACTTCAATTTCTCCTTCGATTCTCAACCGAAATGCACGAAACTGGTCCCGAACGACTCTTAACTCAATTACAGACTCGATAATGTACTTTATGCCTAAAAACACAGCGGCCTTTACAAATAATATGACCAAATCAAAAGTAAACTATGGCCAAAATATTCTTAAATTAGTTTTACAGCAAACCAAATGCAAATCCCACCTGACTAATGCAAATTTGTTCCAACCAAAGCAAAACAAACCTGGCTCTGATACCAATTGATGGAGATCCGATCTCCTTGAGCAGCGGAAACGTGATGGAAATCGTAATTTTGCTAGTTTTTTTTGGTTGAAAAATAAATACCCATACATTGGTTAAAAATACAGGATAAGCATACAAAATGCTAATCTAATTAGGCATGGAGATATACATGCAAACATGCTGAAAATAACAATTAAACTAAAAGGAAGATACATTACCTTTGTAGTTTTCCCAAAACAGCAACTCCTTGCTTCCAAGATGTACAGCAGCACAGGAACACAAAAGGACTCCTTTGTTTTCTCCAACAAGACACTACCAGTAAGAAAACCTTCTCTTCTCTAGATGCTTTTGATCAATTCCTTTGTGGGAAGGAATCCAACAATTGCAGTATTTGGGAATTGAGAGAGAGAGCAAATTTTCTTCTTCAGAGAATTCAATCGATTGAATCATCGATGCTTGCCCCTTCTCACCAGGAGAAGGACACATCAGTGGGTAACTCCCCACTCCCTATCGAGGGAGAGTTGGAGAGTAGTGGGAACGTGTCATCATGACACGTTTCCTGATTAATTAATATATTAATTAATTAACGATTAATTAATTACATTAAAGTAAATCACATTTAATTCAAATATTAATTAAATGATTAAATCACATTTAATCATTTTATCCTTTAATCTATAGTTTAATGCACATCAAATGCACATTAAATTATAACCTATAGTTTTCAAATATGAATCATATTCACATTTGAATTTAATATTTGAACTCTTTCAAATATTTAATTCTCTAATATAATTTAATATGAATCATATTCACATTAAATTTATAATATATAGTTCCAAAACTATATATTATATTGAATCTATATGCATTAAATTTATTCCCTAATGAATTTGAACATTTCAAATTCAAATGATCTAAGAACCCTTTACGAGCTAGAAGGTGGACCTAATGGACCTACAGATCAGAAGCTCCAACAATACGAGATTACTCGGTTAATCTCATTAACCTCCTATTCAACATTCATTAACTGCGGGACCACTCCACTAAAGTCCCACAACTGCACTCTTCTCATTGCAGATATATTTCTGTGTCCACGGATATTGACCAATAACAGCAAGTCAATCCTTCACGAATGTTCGTAACACCAGTTGGATCAAATTACCGTTTTACCTTTGGGTTACATCTTGTACCTTAAGTACCAGTGCTCCTCTAATGAACAATTTGTTTGTGGTCCTACCAACAAACAGAGTCCCTCTCGGACCAATGAGAGGGTCAGGCCCTTTGTTCAAGTCCTAGAGACCCCACTTAAGGGAACATTCCTCTACTTGCCCTAGTAGGCGGGAAGAAGTGAATTCCATCTTGCTAAGTTAAGTTCCCAGCTGCTCACTCGGTCTTATCTCCAATAAGGTAGGCATATTAAGTCAGCGAATCTGGCCACTCTCACCCATACTCGTCAAAGGACAATCCCTCGCGAACAGGAGTTCGTAACCTGCTAAGGATTGAGATCAAGTTGCCTAGGTCATCCTAGTGAAATAGAAACCTAAGTAGTCAACGGAGTTACATCTAGTGGTTACTATTTCGCGGTCCGGTCTTATGTAATCTCATTACATAGGATATCCCCACTCACATGTCATCTACACGAACACGTTAGGATCACAGTGTTTGTATCATATACAAAGTGGGCCACATCCATCGTTTTACCAGGGTAAGGTACCCAAACCTTATCCCCTAACTATAGACCCTTTAGGTTGTATCTCGAACTGAGATCCTTTATATGTACACTACATTCAGTTAAAGATACACTTTACAGCCTTGGATGTTTAGTTTATTGGATTTAGGGTTAAAACGAAGGCAATATCGCAAGTAACGAACAATAACTCTTTATTGAAATAATAACACTTTAGTACAATAATTAGAACATAATTACAAACTACGAGTTTTAGGGCACAAACTCCAACACCCAGCTGCCTGTTAGGTCTTGTCTCCAAGAAGGTAAGCATGTTGAGTCGGCGAATCTGGTCACTCTCACCCATACTAGTCAAAGGACAATCTCTCACAAACAGGAGTTCGTAACCTGCTTAGGATTGAGATCAAGTTGCCTAGGTCATCCTATTGAAATAGAAACCTAACTAGTCAATCGGGGTTACATCTAGTGGTTACTAATTTGCGGTCCGGTCTTATGCAATCTCATTACAGGATATCCCCACTCACATATCGTCTACACGAACATGTTAGGATCACTGTGTTTGTATCAAATACAAAGTGGGTCATATTCATAGTATTACCAGGGTAAGGTACCCAGGCCTTATCCTCTTACTATAGACCCTTTTGGTTGTATCTCGAACTGAGATCCTTATATGTACACTACATTCAATTCAAGAGACATATTACAAACAGGTTGATGGTCTCTTTAGTGGTGTTTTAGAGGTTTTTTATTTTAGAATCAAATTAGTACAGGAATTAAGAAAACCCTCAACTTGATTGAAAGTGGAAAGTCAGGCTAATTGGAAGCAAGAAATATGTTGGTGTTAAACTAAGTAAGTTTGACCTTTCGAAGTTACTCTTTGAAGGGAATCGAATCCCCGTGAGTAGTAGAAATGTGTTATTAGGATCGATTTGCTTGTTTGTTTTTGGTTTACTCCAAAAATCCATACATTGGCAAAATAAACAGAATAAACAATTCTAATCTAATTAGGCATGGATTAAACAATAATAATTGACATGTTGTACAATTTCTAAAACTAAAAGGGATTTGAAGTTTACCTTATTCAACAACTCCTTGCTCCAAAATGCACAACAACCTCAAGCAAGTTTTTCTCCTCTATGCAGGACAACACCACTTGGAAAACCTTCTATCCTCTGAATTCTGCTTAGATCAATTCCTTGGTGGGAAGGAATCCAACTAGTTTGGAAGAATGAAGGGAATTTGATTGAGAGAGTTTTCCAAAAAATTGAAGTTCATAATTGCCTCAACTAATCAATCAACCATCCATAGATCCCATCTCCCCTGTATATTTGCCGATAGGGAGAAGGAAGGGGAAGTAGTGGGGAACGTGTCATCGACACGTTCCCTCCTTTTATTTTTTTATTAATTTTTAATCAAATTAAATTAATCAAATTAATTAAACTAATATAATTAAACAAATTTAATTATATTAATATTTGATTAAATCACATTTAATCAAATATACAAATGATTAAATCTTATTTAATCAATTTCCTCTTTTTAACCTATAGTATTAATGCACATCTAATGCACATTAAATTTTAACCTATAGTTTTCAAATATGGATCTCATTCACATTAAATTAATATTTGAACTCTTTCAAATATTTAATTCTCTCATATAATTTAATGGCGTTTGTCAACATAATCACCTTGTTTTCTTGTGGGTCGTAGAAAAGACCATCTCTCGTTTCTTTGGGATCATCAACAAATTGGCATAATCTTGAACGTAGTTCCAACTTCTTTGGGTTTGTCACCAGCACGTGTGTTGGACAACCCCAAATCCTGAAATGTTGTAAACTAGGTTTACGCCCCTTCCATAACTCAAAAGGTGTTTCTGAAACATTTTTTGATGGAACAATGTTCAAGTTTTGAATTGCAGTCTCTACTGTGTAACCCCAAAACGAGTCAGGCAATTGAGTGCTCATCATAGATCGAACCATGTCTAACAGGGTTCTGTTTCTCCTTTCAGATACACCATTCTGTTGTCGTGTATTAGGTGCTGAGAGTTGTGATTGGATTCCATGTTCTATCAAATAGTCCTAGAATCTCAAATCCATATACTCTCCACCTCGATTAGATCGAAGTGTCTTAATTGTTTTCCCTAATATATTTTCCACTTTAGCCTTAAACTCTTTGAACTTTTCGAGAGCCTCAGACTTATGATGCATTAGGTATAGATAACCATACCTCAAATAATCATCTATGAATGAGATGAAATATTTGTACCCTCCTCGAGCTTTAACATTCACCGGACCACAAAGATCCGAATGTATAAGCTCTAAGGGCTCTTTGGCTCTATAACCTTTTCCAGTAAAAGGTCTCTTAGTCCTTTTACCTTCCAAGCATGATTCGCAAGGAGGTAAAGAATCATCTTCTAACTTGTTTAGAAGTCCATTCTTAGATAATCTCTCAATCCGGTTGAGATTTATATGACCAAGTATTAGATGCCAAAAATGGGTATTGTTATTAGGAGAAATTCTTTGCCTTTTACTTTGAGTATTCGCGGTTTTAAATATCTCATGATTTAAAATTGCTTTAGTTTGGTTCGGTTTTAGTACATATAAGTTGTTTTCTAATTTAGTAGAACAAATATTGACACCTTTCTTTGAAATGAACGCTTCATTACTTGAAAAGCAAATACAATAACTATGTTCAATGAGACAAGAGATAGAAATTAAGTTCCTCTTAATTTTAGGAACTATGTACAGATTTTGCAAAAATAAAAAAACTCTCTCTAAAAAACAGCTTGGCATCTCCCACTGCACGAGTTGAGACGACATCTCCTGTTCCGACGCTGAGCGTCATCTCACCCTCTTCGAGCTCCTGTTAGGAACTAGTTTCCTGTAAAGAGGAGCAAACGTGGTTAGTGGCCACTGAATCAAGTATTCAGGTAAAGTCATCACTTTCCACTAAACAAGTCTCAAGAACAAGCAAATCGCATTTACCTTTCTTCTCTTTGAGCTCAACAAGCTACTTTGGGTAGTTTCGCTTCCAGTGCCCGTCCATGTTGCAGTGGAAACACTTTCCTTTGCCTGCAACCTTAGCCTTTCCCTTGTCTTTATCAGCAGCGGCAAGTGCCTTTCTCTTCCCTCTCTTCTTCTTCTTCTTCTAGATCTTCTTAAGGCCAGAAGAGGAGTCACAAGACTTTGTTCCAAAGGATGAACCCTTTTGGAACTTTCTGGAATGGACAAACAAATTTGCCTCTCCATCAGCCTGTCCCTTATTCTTCATAAGAGGCTGGAAAGTCTGTAGTTCGTTCAAGAGAGTAGTCAGGTTGTACTCTATCCTGTTCATCACCGCATTGTTGTGGAATTGCAGGAAGCTCTTCGGAAGAGATTTCAAGATTAACGACACCTGACTTTGCTCGTTGATGATCACGTCGTTCATTTCTGCCACGTTGAAGTGGACCATCAGATCGAGAACATGTTCTCTCACTAAAGACCCCTCCTTCATACGGGAGTTATAAACGTACTTGAGGGATTCATGTCGAAGTTGTCCAGATGGTTGTCCGAACATGTTCTTCAATGAACTCATGATCTCACGAGCTGAGACCATGCCCTCATGCTTTTTGGCTAGGACTTCAGAAACGCTAGCCAAATCATAGACCTTGGCCTTGTCATTGGCCTTGGTCTAGCAGTCATACGCATTCTTAACAGCTTGAGGAGCGTTTCGAGTAGGGATCTAAGGACATTTCTCAGTTAGTAAAAACCGTAAGTCGTCAACAACCAGAATCTTATTCAGGTTGGACTTCCACGTAGTATAATTTTCACCAGTTAAACGTTCGCTTTTGAGTAAGGTTATTATCGAGGACGACATGCTGAAATTTCAAAAATAGTTATAATTAGTTATGCCTTTTAACCCATTAAAAACCCAATATAATTTAGCAAAATTTTTAAAGAACCATAGTGTTTAAATTAAACCTTTAATTTTCCAACGATACTTCAAGAGTTTAGAATAAAAGCCACTGTTGGGTGGTCAGTCACTCCTCCCCTGAATTGAGACTATTTCAGCTAATTCTCACTACTAGGACATCTCATGTCCCAATGATTCTTAGCTACCGTTTGTTTGGTCAAGGACTCGTTAACTAGCTTAACTTATCCCGTAAATGTGACCTTGCCATTTTCAGATCCAATAGATCCGAGCCAATAGGCTACTATTATGAAAGACAATTGTTGGCAAATTACCTAAGACACCCTATCCATTTTTGGAGTTCGCGGTGTTTCGATCCCTATAGTCAGGCCCTTCATAGGGATTGGTTGCTCCAAGACAACCTAGTAAGCGGACTATAGAAATCTCACGGTGCGACGTAATGGAGGAGACCGTAGGATACGTTGACACGCGTCCTGGTCCCATTTACTATGGATACTTCCCTCATTCACCTTGGTATTGAACCATGCAAACACTTACCGTAGGGGGATGCCCTATTGACGCCACATAGTTGAGCATGGAACTCACGTGTGAACTCTTGAGGACGTGAGAGTAAACTTGATGCGAACATCTCGTTTTCCCCCACTGAAGTTCCTAAGGTTAGGGTATAGGTTTAACTTAGTTGGATTCCAGCTAAAAGAATCTATCCAAGCTATGCCTATTATAACTATTATAACTAGGTCTTTTAAACTTATGTCTAGGTGAATAAACATTTTAATTACCTAGATATAACAAAGGACTATGGTTACTTCAACTCAAGCTTCAGGTCAGTTCCTAGGTTAGGAGGTGTTCCGTTAACCGTCAGCTTAAGTACCCCCAACGTTAGACAAAACATCACCGGTAGAGTTCCCTTATAACCAATGTCCTATTGTCCTACTATATTTTAAACTATTTAAAATACTATGTAAGACTAATTTCTAATCCTATTAGAAATTAAACTTAGGTCTAAATTAATTTTAAACAATTTAAAACTAAGTTTATTTAACCCAAGCTCCTATGTTTGCATGCAGTTCTTTGTTATAGGTTATGGTTTCTAAAACCCCTTTATAACTTTTATAAATTTTAATAATTAACCTATGACAAAGAACTATATGATATTTCCCAACAATTATATTCTAATTAGAAACATATTACTATTCAACTCTTTGAATAATTCAAATTACTCAAATAATATAACAATTATATTAAACTAAGTAATTTCATGCTCCATGCTTTTTATTTTTCATATAATTTAATTATAACAATTATAATTAACTATTCATGAAAAATAAACATGCATTTTTCATCATTCTCATATAACAATTATATAGATAAAAATGCATGAACATGCTTATCCTAAGGTGGAAAATATTCTAAATGACATTCATAAAAAAGATAACCGTAAAACCAGAAAAAATTAACCCTTAAAGTGCAAAATAATAAAATTACATTAATTTTATTATAAAAACGGTTCAAAACTCATTGAACTGGAGTCAAACCGCTCGAACCGGACCATCCACGACCCGAACCGGTCGAACCAAGGTTGAACCGGTCTGCTTCATCCAGCTACTGCCATGGCGTTGCAACGCCAAGGATAGCATTGCAACGCTGCTTCCCCTCGCGCTCACGTCAGGTATCGGGGTAGTGTTGCAACGCCATGAGATAGTGTTACAACGCTGCGACCCCCTTAGATTCCTTATCGATAGGAGGCTCCAGCGTTACGATGTCGTTCTCCAGCGTTGCAACGCTACTGGTGCAGCAGCAAGCTTCATCCTTCGAAAACAGTGGCTTCTAATAGCAAATTCTCAAGCGAAACTCATCTGAATTGCCCCGAACAAGCCATGAAAGACTCAATACATTATTACAGACTCAATTATGCACTTAATTGCTCAAAACGCAGGGGCCTTTACAATAATTTGATCAAATCAATAAAATAAACTAAGGCCAAATTTTTTCCTAAACAAGTTTTATAGCAAACTAAATGCAATTTCCACCAAACCAATGCAATTTTGTTTCAACCAAAACAAAACAAGCATTGCTCTGATACCAATTGAAGGGAATCGAATCCCCGTGAGCAGCGAAAACGTGTTATTAGAATCGATTTGCTTGTTTGTTTTTTGTTTACTCCAAAAACCCATACATTGGCAAAATAAACAGAATAAGCAATTCTAATCTAATTAGGCATGGATTAAACAATAATAATTAGCATGTTGTACAATTTCTAAAACTAAAAGGGATTTGAAGTTTACCTTTGTAGTTTCGTTACTCAGCAACTCCCTGCTCCAAAATGCACAGCAACCTCAAGCAAGTTTTTCTCCTCTGTATAGGACAACACCACTTGAAAAGCCTTCTATCCTCTAGATTCTGCTTAGATCAATTCCTTGGTGGGAAGGAATCCAACTAGTTTGGATGAAGGAAAGGAATTTCATTGAGAGAGTTTTTCAAAAAATTGTAATTCACAATTGCCTCAACTAATCGATCAACCATCCATCGATCCCCTCCCCTGTATATTTGTCGATAGGGAGAAGGAAGGGGAAGTAGTGGGGGACGTGTCATCGACACGTTCCCTCCTTTTATTTTTTATTAATTTTTAATCAATTAAATTAATAAAATTAATATAATTAAACAAAGTTAATTATATTAATTTTTGATTAAATCACATTTAATCAAATATACAAATGATTAAATCTTATTTAATCAATTTCCCCTTTTTAACCTATAGTTTTAATACACATCTTATGCACATTAAATTTTAACCTATAGTTTTCAAATATGAATCTCATTCACATTTAAATTAATATTTGAACTCTTTCAAATATTTAATTCTCTCATATAATTTAATATGAATCATATTCACATTAAATTTATAATATAAAGTTTCATAATTTTATATTATAATGTATCTATATACATTGATGTTTATTCCCTAATTAAATTTGAACATTTCAAATTTACACGATCTAAGAACCTTTTATGAGCTAGAAGGTAGACTTAATGGACCTACAAATCAGAAGCTCCAACGATACGAGATTATTCGGTTAAATCTCATTAACCCTCTAATCAACATTCGTTAACTGCAGGAACACTCCACTAAAGTCCCGCAGCTGCACTCTTCTCACTGTAGATATATTTTTGTGTCCACGGATATTGACCAATAACAACAATTCAATCCTTCACGAATGTTCGTAACACCAACTGGGTCAAATTACCGTTTTACCCCTAGGTTACACCTTTTACCTTAAGTCCCAGTTCTCTTCTAATGAACAATTTGTTTGTGATCCTACCAACAAACAGAAGTCCCTCTCGGGCCAATGAGAGCAATGAGAGGGTTGGGCCCTTTGTTCAAGTCCCGGAGACACTACTTAAGGGAACATTCATCTACTTACGCTAATAGGCGAGAATGAGTGAATTCATTCTTGCTAGGTTAAGTCCTCAGCTGCCTCCTCGATTTTGTCCCCAAGAAGGTAGACTTATTGAGTCGGCGACTTGGGTCACTCTCACCCATACTAGTCAAAGGAGAATCCCTCGGAAACAGGAGTTCGCTACCTGCTCAGGATTGAGATCAAGTTGCCTAGGTTATCCTAATGAAATAGAAACCTAACTAGTCAACGGAGTTACACCTAGTGGTTACTATTTCGTGGTCCGGTCTTATGCAATCTCATTACATAGGATATCTCCACTCACATGTCGTCTACACGAACACGTTAGGAACGCTGCGTTTGTATCATATACAAAGTGGACCATATCCATAGTATTACTAAGGTAAGGTACCGAAGCCTTATCTCCTTACTATAGACCCTTTAGGTTGTATCTCGAACTGAGATCCTTTATATGTACAGTACATTCAATTCAAGAGACATGTTACAACCATGGATGTTAGTTTATTGGATTTACGGTTAAAATAAGGCTAGATAGTAAATAATGATAAAAATAACTTTTATTGAAAATAATAACTCTTTATTGATAATAAGAACATTATTTACAAATTACGAGTTTTAGGGCATAAATCCCAACACTCTTAACATAAGAGATAGACTTGAGCATGAAGTTAAAGTAGAAAGCATCAATGATTTCCATTATTCCTTACAGGATGATTCTACAGAGTCAAAAGAGCTCAAAGTATAAGTACATGATCATTGAGATAAAGAGATCATACTAGTGTATCGCCCTAAAGAGTACTAATGTTGATTGTAAAGGAGAAATGTGTATCTATGTGTTTGTGCATAGATTACAGAGAATTGAAGAAAGTCGGTGCCAGGAACAAATATCTTCTTCCTCGAATGAGCGATCTTTTCGGTTAATTACGCGGAGCAATAATATTCTTTAAAATAGATTTGAAGTCAAGTTATTGTTATCCAAGGACCAGAGTTACGATATCATGATACAACTTTCAGGTCATGTTATGAACATTATGAGTATGCAGTGATGCTCTTTGGATTGACTAATGCACCTGCAATATTATGGCCTTAGTGAATAGAGCATCTAAGGAGTTTCTAAACCTTTTTGTAATTGGGTTTATTGAGGATGATATGGTAAAACCTAAGTAATATGAAGGACATGAAGAGCAACCTCGAAAGGTTATAGTAATTTTAAGGAAAATAAGTTATATGCAAAGTTTTCTTAATGGAAATTTTGATTTCAAGAAGTCTTCTTCTTAGAAAACCGTGGTGCCAAGAGCAAAGTCTCTATGGACCCTGCAAGGGTAAAGGCAGTTACATAGTGGCCTCATCCTACCATTGTTACTAAAGTATGAAGTTTTCTGAGCCTAGCAGGGTACTACTGGTATTTGTTCAGAAATTCTTGAGAATAGTCTTTCTCTTAACACAATTTACTCAGAAAGACGACTCATTGGGTTAGGATGAACTTTGTGAAATAAGTTTTCAGAAGTTCAAACAACGATTAGTTTCAACCCAGTTCGGTGACAGGTAGATTTGCAGGTTGCATTGATGCTTCCATAAAAGTGTCAAGTTGTGTATTAATGCTATATAAAAGCTTCATTATTACGCCTTTTGTCAACTAGATAGACATAGGTTAAGTTAGATTAAGTTTATTCATGACCTAGGACTTGCAATGAAAATTTTTGGCACTTATGTGATGATTTATAATTGACTAAGCTCTAAATCAAAGTAAGTCAAGAGAATTTTGTTATACTCTTTTAAATTTTTTGCTTTAGAGTTGAGGTCTGATGGAGATCTGATCTCCTTGAGTAGCGGAAACGTGTTTGGGATCTTAATGTGCTTGATTGTTTTAATTGAAACAAAAACCAGTACATTGATAAAAATACAGAACAAGCATGAATTCTAATCCTATTAGACATGGATTAATTGCATACATGCAAACATATATTAAGTTTAACAATTAAACTAAAGTGAAGAAGAATTAATACCTTTGTAGACTTTCTCCAGCTTGCAGCAACTCCTTGCTCCAAATAAGACAACAACACAGGAACTTCCAAGATGCTTCTCTGTTTTCTTCAATTGGACAACACCACGAGGAAAGCCTTCTATCCTTTGAGATCTTAAATCTTCCTTGGTGGGAAGGTTTCCAACAGTTTGAAGAAGAAGGGAATGAGAATGTGTGAGTCAGAGAGAGAGAGTAATAATCGCTTGTCCAAAAATCATCGATCAATCGATAATCACACCCCTTCTCCCTGTTAAGCTATCGATAGGGAGAAGGAAGGGGATAGTAGGAACGTGTCTGGATGACACGTTCCCTTATTTTATTATTAAAAAAATAATAATAATAAATAATAATTAAATCAAATTTAATTATTAATTTAAATAATACAAATTAAATATCATATACTTAATTTGGATTAAATCTCATTTAATCATATTACCCCTTTAACCTATAATTTTAATGTACATCCAGTGCACATTAAATTTTAACCTATAGTTTTCAAATGTGAATCACATTCACATTTAATATAATATTTGAACTCTTTCAAATATTCAATTCTCTCACATAGTTTAATATGAATCAAATTCACATTAAATTTATAATATATAGTTCCAAAACTATGTATTATATTGTATCAATATACATTAAATATATTCCCTAATGAATTTGAACATTTCAAATTCAAATGATCTAAGAACCCTTTACGAGCTAGAAGGTGGACCTAATGGACCTATAGATTAGAAGCTCCAACGATACAAGATTGCTCGGTTAATCTCATTAACCTCCCAATCAACATTTGTTAACTGCGGGAACACTCCACTAAAGTCTCACAGCTGCACTCTTCTCACTGCAGATATATTTCTGTGTCCATGGATATCGACCAATAACAACAAGTCAATCTTTCACGAATGTTCGTAACACCAGCTGGGTCAAATTACCATTTTACCCCTGGGTTACATCTTGTGCCTTAAGTACCAGTGCTCCTCTAATGAACAATTTGTTTGTGGTCCTACCAACAAACAGAGTCCCTCTCGGGCCAATGAGAGGGTCGGGCCCTTTGTTCAAGTCCCGGAGACACCACTTAAGGGAACATTCCTCTACTTACCCTAGTAGGCGGGAAGGAGTGAATTCCATCTTGCTAAGTTAAGTTCCCAGCCGCTCACTCGGTCTTGTCCCCAAGAAGGTAGGCATATTGAGTCGGCGAATCTGGCCACTCTCACCCATACTAGTCAAAGGACAATCCCTGCATGTGAGTTCGTGACACCGCTCGAGATTGAGATCAAGTTGCCTAGGTCATCCTAGTGAAATAGAAACCTAACTAGTCAACGGAGTTACAGCTAGAAGTTACTATTTCGTGGTCCGATCTTATGTAATCCCATTATATAGGATATCCCCACTCACATGTCATCTACACGAATACGTTAGGATCACAGTGTTTGTATCAAATACAAAGTGGGCCACATTCATAGTTTAACAAGGGTAAGGTACCCAAACCTTATCCTCTAACTATAGACCCTTTAGGTTGTATCTCGAATCGAGATCCTTTTTATGTACATTACATTCAGTTAAAGATTCATTTAACAGCCTTAGATGTTTAGTTTATTGGATTTAGGGTTTAAATAAAGGCAAACTCGTAGATAACGAACAATAACACTTTTATTGAAATTAATAACACTTTATTACATTAATTAGAACATAATTACAAACTATGAGTTTTAGGGCATAAATCCCAACAAACTCCCACTTGAACTAAAACTCTAGTGGGGTACATCATAATCTAAAACAGTGGATACACGAGATAGAAATACAATAAACTAGGGCATCCATATACCCCATTACATATCTCCCACTTGCCCTAGATTAGCTTATGTACATATCTCGTAGACCCAGACTTTCCAGATGACCCTCGAACACTTTAGCCATGAGAGTCTTTGTAAACGGATCAACAATATTGTGCTCCGAAGCAATCTTTGTGACTGTCACATCTCCTCGTTGCACTATTTCTCGTATCCGATGATACTTCCCTCTCGATGTGCTTTCCTCGCTAATGGCTGCGAGGGTTTCTTGAATTGGCTACCGCACCATTTGTTGTCACAAAGTATAAGGTGATGGGAGATTCCATATTTGGAACAACTTCCAAATCGATGAAGGAATTTCTTTAGCCAAAGCAGTCTCCTTATTGCTTCACAAGCGGCGACATACTCGACCTCCATTGTGGAGTCGATGCATCCTTGCTTGATGCTTCGCCATACTATAACTCCCCGTTAAGGGTGAAAATCGATCCCGATGTGGATTTTCGAGAATCCTTATCGGTGCGAAAATCGAATCGGTGTATCCAAGAAGGATCGAGATCCTTGAGACCCATACACAAGCATATAATCCCTCGTTCTCCTTAGATACTTGAGGATATTTTTAATCGTTGTCCGAGTGGTCTAACCTGGATTGGATTGGTACCTCATGACTATTCCCCTTTGCATAACAAATGTCCGGCCTCGTGCACAATGACATAACATACATTAAGCTACCTACTGCAGAGGCATAGGGAATATGTCTCATATCCTCAACATCTTGAGGTGTCTTGGGACATTGTTCCTAGATAGATGAACTCAGGTAATGCGAAGGGTAATAAACCCCTCTTGGAATTACAGGAAAAAAAGCCCAAGGCTCGCGACCCGTCAACAAAGAGTGATGCATGTTGCTCTAGAAGAGAGCAACAAGATATTCAAGAGGATCCTGCTTTGAAGGCACTGTGCTTGATAGCCGACTTAGAAGATCGACAAGGATCAGGAAGCCCAATCAATCAAAAGTATACAGAAGCCAGCTATGCAGACAAAAAGCACATTCTCGAAGAACTTCCTAATGTTAAGCCACACCAGAAGGATTTACTTTTTAGGCATCCGCTTCGGCTGCTTCCTTCATACCCATACTATGAACACTTTACCAATCTATCACTTTTTATATCACATCAACTACTTCATACCTTGCTATTCCGAGTCGTGCCGTAACAAACCATACCATGTAGGGTGGAGTCCTCTCTCAGCATTAAAAGCAGATGCCAGAATGACTCTTTGAACTGAAACGACGTAATAAAGGAACTAGCAGCCATCAAGACTGAACGAGATGAGGATCAAAGAAAATTGAACTAACTGTGATAAACAGGTTCATTTTACCATAAAAGCAGAAAGAAGGAAAGAAAACTTATGAAAGTTCGCCCAATGGAAGCGAGTGACTCAAGGTATGCCATCGCTCTTCTCTCTTGACACGAGGCTGGGACTGAGACTCGGTTGGGGAGTTCAGTGAGCGAGAGAAGAGTCGGTAGGTGTTAAAAGAATAAATGAAATCCGCTCCCGAGCTAGGAGTTCTATGTCTAGGTTGAGGGTTGAGGAGAGTTCTTTTAGTTAATCTTAGCTGCTACTCACCCTACTTATCCCAGCTCTAAAGGCAGCTACTATGCATCGAATATTTGGACAACATCTTGTCGATATAAGACGCTTGAGACAGAGCTAGCGTTCTGTTCTTGCGATTCCTAAAGATCTGAATCCCAAGAACATACTGCGCCTCTCCCAAATCTTTCATTTGGAATTGGGGTGCATGACCAATTCTTTATGTTAATTAGGTATCCTACATCATTCCCAATGAGTAGGATATCATCCACATAAAGTACTAACAAAGCTACTTTGTCGTTGACGATCCTCTTGTAAACACAAGGCTCGTCAACGTTTTGGTCAAAGTCGTAAGACTTAATCGTAGTATCTTATATTCCAAGATTTTGATGCTTATTTCAATCCATAAATGGATCGATTAAGCTCGCAAACTTTTTGCTCCTGACCTTGTGTTATGAACCCTTCGGGCTGAGACATATAGATGCTCTCGTCAAGATTACCATTCAAAAAGGCAGTCTTGACGTCCATTTGCCAAATTTCATAATCATAAAACGCGGCTATGGACAAGAGTATCCTTATAGACTTCAACCATAGCAACAGGGAAAAAGTTTCTTCATAGTCAACTCCTTCCCTTTGGGTAAAATCCTTTGCTACAAGTCTAGCCTTAAAGGTCCTGTACCTTTAAATTTGCATCTCTCTTTCTCTTATAGATCCATTTACACCTATGGGTCTAACCCCTCTGAGTTGGTCTACAAGTTCCCATCATTGAATTGAAGTCCATTGACTCCATTTCAAGGTCCATGGCTTTGATCCATTGGTCCTTGTCTACGTCATTCATTGTCCTGTTTATAAGACAATGGATCTTCTACGCCGTCATCGGTATGACAACTTGAGTTTCAAAGCTAAACCCAAGCACCAGGTCAAAGTTGAGAAACAACCCTCCCATCTGCGTCGAGGCATTCTCAACGATTGAGAAAGACGAGATCGACTTGAGTGTGCGACTCCTCCATCAACTCTTGATGAAGGTCGGCTTGACCAACAACTCTTGTTGGTTCATGTGTAGCTTCATTTAGTACTAATTTACTACGCGGTTTATGGTTCCTCATGTGATCTTCCTCCAAGAATGTGGCGTTTGTCGATACAATCACCTTGTTTTCTTGTGGGTCGTAGAAAAGACCACCTCTCATTTCTTTGGGATAGCCAACAAATTGGCACAATCTTGAACGAGGTTCCGGTTTCTTTGGGTTTGTCACGAGCACGTGTGTCGGATGACCCCAAATCTGAAGTGTTGTAAACTAGGTTTACGCCCTCCCAAAGTTCAAAAGGTGTTTCAAACACTTTTGATGGAACACTATTCAAGATTTTAAGCTGCGAGTCTCTCTGCGTATCCCCAAAACGAGGCGAGCAATTGAGCATAGCTCATCATAGAACGAACCATGTCTAACAAGGTTCTATTTCTCCTTTTCGACACACCATTTTCTTTGTGGTGTATTAGGTCTTTGAGAGTTAAGATTTAATTCCATGTTCTATCATATAAGATTTGGAATCTCAAATCCATATACTCTCCACCTCGATCGGATCGAAGTGTTTTAATGGTTTTCCTAATGCATTCTCTACTTGAGCCTTATACTCTTTGAACTTTTCAAGAGATTCAGACTTGTGATGCATTAGGTATAGATAACCATACCTCGAAAAATCATCTATGAAAGTGATAAAATATTCGTACCCTCCTCGAGCTTTAACATTCACCGAACCACAAAGATCCGAATGCACAAGTTCTAGAGGCTCTACGGCTCTATAACCTTTTCCAGTAAAAGGTCGTTTGGTCATTTTACCTTCCAAGCAAGACTCGCAAGGCGGTAAAGAATCATCTTCTAACTTGTTTACAAGTCCATTCTTAGAAAGTCTCTCAATCCGGTTGAGATTAATATGACCATGTCTAAGATGCCACAGATAGGTATTATTATTTCGAGAAATTCTTTGCCTTTTATTCTGAGTACTAGCATTTTTAAACATCTCATGATTTAAAATTGCTTTGATTTTATTCGGTTTCAGTACATACAAGCCATTTTTCAATTTAGCAGAACAAATATTGACACCCTCTTTCAAAATGAACGCTTCATTAACTGAAAAAGAAATATAATATCCAAGTTCTATTAAACAAGAGATAGAAATTAAGTTCCTTTTAAGCTTAGGAACTATATACAGATTTTTTAAAGAAAGAAATCTATCTCAGAAAAATAACTTGGCATCTCCCATCGCACGCAGTGAGACAACGTCTCCCGTTCCGACCCTGAGCGTCATCTCACCCTCTTCGAGCTCCTTGAAGGAAATAGTTTCCTGAAATGAAGAGCAAACATGATTAGTGGCTCCTGAATCAAGTATCCAGGTTAAATCATCATTTTCCACTAAACAGATTTCAAGAACAAGTAAATCTGATTTACCTTTCTTCTCTTTGAGCTCAGCAAGGTATTTTGGGCAGTTTCTCTTCTAGTGCCCATCCATGTTGCAGATGGAAACACTTTCCTTTATCCGCAAGCTTGGCTTTTCCCTTGCCTTTGTCAAAGCAGTGAGTGCCTTCCCTTTCCTCCTATTTTCTTCTTTTGGGTCTTCTTAAGCCCGGAAGAAGAGTTACTGAGACTTAGTCCCTGCACGATGAACCCTACGGAACCTTACGGAATGGGCAAAGCAGATTTGCCTCTCCATCACTGTCCCTTATTCTTCATAAGAGAATTGGAAAGTCCGTAGTTCATTAAGGAGGGTAGTCGGGTTATACTTTATCTTGTTCATCATCGCATTCTTTGCGGAATTGCAGAAACTCTTGGAAGAGATTCCGGGATGAAGCGATACGACTTTGCTCGTCAATCAATGACCGCTCCGTTCATCTCTCGCCACGTTGAAGTGGACCATCGGATCAAGAACGTGTTCTCTCACCGACGACCCTCCTTCATACGGGAGTTATAAGCGTATTTGAGGGATTCGTGCGAATCTGCCCGCACGGTTGTCCAAACATTTCTTGCGGTGAACTTATGATCTCACGAGTGAGACCATGCCCTCGTGCTTTTGGCGAACTTCGAAACACTAGCCAAAATGTAGACCTTGGCCTTATCATTGGCCTTGATCCGGTGATCGTGACGCCTCCCCAATGATTGAGGAGTGTTACGAGCAGGATCCGAGGACATTCCTCGATTAGTACAACCGAAGGTCGTCAACAACGAGAATCTTATTCAAGTTGGACTTCCACGTAGTAAAATTCTCACGATTAAAGCTACGGGTCGCTTTTAAGTAAGGCTATTATTGAGGGACGACATGTTGAAAATCCAAAATAGTTATAATTAGTTATGTCTTTAAACCCATTGTAAAAACCAATCTAATTTAGCAAAATTATTAAAGAACCCTAGTGTTTAAACTAAAACTCACTTTGTTTAAGTTAAACCTTTAATTTTTGCAACGATACTTCAAGGGTTTAGAACAAAAGCCACCGTCAAGCGATCGGTCATTCCTCCCCTTGAATTGAGACTTTCTCACCAATTCCCACTACAGAACATCTCATGTCCCAATGGTCCTTAGCTACTAGTTTGTTTGGTCAAGGATTTGTTAACTAACTTAACTCATCCCAGTAAATGTGACCCTACCATTTTCGGATCCAATAGGCCCAGAGCCAACAAGCTACTATTAAGAAAGACAACTCTTGGCAAACAACCTAAGAGACCCTATCCATTTCTGGAGTTCGCGGTGTTCCGATCCCTATAGTCAGGCCCTCCGTAAGGATTGGCTGTTTCAGGACAACCTAGCAAGCGGACTATAGAAATCTCACGGTGCGACCTAATGGAGGAGACCGTAGGATACGTTGACACGCATTCTGCTCCCATTTACTATGGATACTTCCCTCATTCACCTTGGTATTGAACCATGCAAACACATATCGTAGGGGGACGCCCTATTGACGCCACGTAGCCGAGCATGGAACTCACGGTGTGAACTCTTGAGGACGTGAGAGTAAACTTGATGCGAACATCTCGTTTTCTCCCACTGAATTTCCTAAAATTAGGGTATGGATTTAACTTAGTTAGATTCTGGCTAAAAGAATCTATCTAAGTCTATGCCTATTATAACTATTATAACTAGGTCTTAAAACCTTATGTCTAGGTGAATAAACATTTTAATTACCTAGAGATAAAACAGAACTGAGGTTAATTCAACTCAGGTTTCGGGTCTGTTCCCAGGTAGGAGGTGTTAGATTGCTAACCGCGACTTAAGTACCCCAACCTTAGATGAACTTCACCCAGAGAGTTCCCTTATAACCAAAGTCCTAAAGTCCTACTATATTTTAAACTATTTAAAATACTACGTAAGACTTATTTCTAATTCTATTAGAAATTGAAACTTAGGTCTAAATTAATTTTAAATGATTTAAAACTTATTAAATTTAACCCAAGTTCCTATGTTTGCATGCATTTCTTTATTATAGGTTATGGTTTCTAAAACCCCTTTAATTTATAACTTTTATAAATTTTAATAATTAACCTATGATAAAGAAACTATATTATAAATCCAACAATCAATATTCTAATTGGAGTTATAAAAGAAATTCAACTACTTGAATTATAAAATTACTTAAACAAAATAACATTTATTTTAAACTAAGTAATTTCATGCTCCATGCAATTTATTTTCCATATAATCTAATTATAACACTTATAATTAATTACTCATGAAAAAATAAATTAGTCATGCATTGAACCATATTTATATAACATTTATATAAATAAAATGCATGAACATGCTTATCCTAAGGTGGGAATAATCTAAATGACATTCATATAGATAAAAAAAAAGCTGTAAAAAGGGAATAATTTGGCCCCTAAAGTACAAAAAAAAATAAATTACATTAATTTATTTCATGAAACCGGTCCAAAAATACCCTAAACCGACCTTGAACTGCTCGAACCAGACAAAAACCAACGAACCAGCTCGAACCGGTCTGCTACTACTTGAACCGCCTCACGGAGTTGCAACGCCCGCTTCATCCTCGCGCGCGCCTGCTATCGGGATGGCGTTGCAACGGCGAGGCGGCGTTGCAGCAACGCCGACCCTTGAGCGGCCGCGTCAATAGGGAAGCTGGCGTTGCGATCGTTTCTTCACGTTACCAGTAACGCTTCGCTGCCGGCAACAACCTTCTTCCACGAACACAGCAGCTTCAACTTTCAATTTCTCCTTCGATTCTTAACAGAAATGCATGAAATTTGTCCCGAACGACTCGTAACTCAATTACAGACTCAATTTTGCACATTATGGCCAAAAACGCAGGGGCCTTTACATCCAATTTGAACAAAAAAGAAGTAAACTAAGGCCAAAACATTCCTAAACTAGTTTTACAGCAAACCAAATGCATTTCCCACCAAATCAATGCAATTTTGTTTCAAAACAAAACAATACAAGTATTGCTCTGATACCAATTGATGGAGATCTGATCTCCTTGAGCAGCGGAAACGTGTTTGGGATCTTAATGTGTTTGATTGTTTTAATTGAAACAAAAACCAGTACATTGATAAAAATACAGAACAAGCATGAATTCTAATCCTATTAGACATGGATTAATTGCATACATGCAAACATATATTAAGTTTAACAATTAAACTAAAGGGAAGAAGAATTAATACCTTTGTAGACTTTCTCCAACTTGCAGCAACTCCTTGCTCCAAATAAGACAGCAACACAGGAACTTCCAAGATGCTTCTCTGTTTTCTTCAATTGGACAACACCACGAGGAAAACCTTCTATCCTCTGAGATCTTAAATCTTCCTTGGTGGGAAGGTTTCCAACAGTTGGAAGAAGCAGGCAATGAGAATGTGTGAGTCAGAGAGAGAGAGCAATCTCCAATCGCTTGTCCAAAAGTCATCGATCAATCGATAATCACACCCCTTCTCCCTGTTAAGCTATCGATAGGGAGAAGGAAGGGGATAGTGGGAACGTGTCTGGATGACACGTTCTCTTATTTTATTATTAAAATAATAATAATAATTAAATCAAATTTAATTATTAATTTAAATAATACAAATTAAATATCATATATTTAATTTGGATTAAATCTCATTTAATCATATTACCCCTTTAACCTATAGTTTTAATGTACATCCAGTGCACATTAAATTTTAACCTATAGTTTTCAAATGTGAATCACATTCACATTTAATATAATATTTGAACTCTTTCAAATATTCAATTCTCTCACATAATTTAATATGAATCATATTCACATTAAATTTATAATATATAGTTCCAAAACTATATATTATGTTGTATCAATATACATTAAATATATTCCCTAATGAATTGGAACATTTCAAATTCAAATGATCTAAGAACCCTTTACGAGCTAGAAGGTGGACTTAATGGACCTACAGATCAGAAGCTCCAACGATACAAGATTGCTCGGTTAATCTCATTAACCTCCCAATCAAGATTCCTTAACTGCGGGAACATTCCACTAAAGTCCCACAGCTGCACTCTTCTCACTATGAGATATATTTACGTGTCCATGGATATCGACCAATAACAAAGCAAGTCAATCCTTCACGAATGTTCGTAACACCAGCTGGGTCAAATTACCGTTTTACCCCTGGGTTACATCTTGTGCCTTAAGTACCAGTGCTCCTCTAATGAACAATTTGTTTGTGGTCCTACCAACAAACAGAGTCCCTCTCGGGCCAATGAGAGGGTCGGACCCTTTGTTCAAGTCCCGGAGACACCACTTAAGGGAACATTCCTCTACTTACCCTAGTAGGCGAGAAGGAGTGAATTCCATCTTACTAAGTTAAGTTCCCAGCCGCTCACTCGGTCTTGTCCCCAAGAAGGTAGGCATATTGAGTCGGCGAATCTGGTCACTCTCACCCATACTAGTCAAAGGACAATCCCTCATGAGCAGGAGTTAAGTAAACCTTTCGAGATTGAGATCAAGTTGCCTAGGTCATCCTAGTGAAATAGAAACCTAACTAGTCAGCTGAGTTACTGACTAGAGGTTACTATTTCGTGGTCCGGTCTTATGTAATCTCATTACATAGGATATCCCCACTCACATGTCATCTACACGAACACGTTAGGATCACAGTGTTTGTATCAAATACAAAGTGGGCCACATCCATAGTTTAACCAGGGTAAGGTACCCAAACCTTATCCCCTAACTATAGACCCTTTAGGTTGTATCTCGAACCGAGATCCTTTTTATGTACATTACATTCAGTTAAAAATTCATTTAACAACATTGGATGTTTAGTTTATTGGATTTAGGGTTTAAATAAAGGCAAACTCGTAGATAACGAACAATAACACTTTTTTTGAAATTAATAACACTTTATTACATTAATTAGAACATAATTACAAACTACGAGTTTTAGGGCATAAATCCCAACAAGGTCGTTACTTAATTGTTAGGTTATCTTGTTTTAAAAGGATTTACTGCATGAAGTTTGTTAAAGAAGTTTAGTTTCGTTTTGTTTTGGTTGTTGAATATTTCGGAATCTTAAATAGTCCTGAATTGGAGTTTGGAGGCATGATTAATTGGTTATTTGGCATTAGAAGTGCAATTTTTTTTGTTAAACAGGTGTTAGAGAAAATTTTGGTATCGTTGTAGTTATGTCGTTATGTTGCCGAAATTTTCGGGACATTCTGATAGTACAATCGATAAAGTTTATGCAGAGTAAAACGATTCATGTGTCATAACAAGCAAGGAGACCTAAGTTTAAATAATTTCTATCATGACTTAGAGCTTGTAGTGGGGTTAAACAAAAGATATTGTTCTCGTCTGTGACTATCGGTCTAGCGTACCAAGTGAAAGCTATGAGGCAAAGGTCTTTAGTTCATTGCAACCCTAAAGTATTTTAAATTGAGAAGTGGGTTTGTCACTCACAATGTTTTTGGGGAATTACAAAAGATAATTAGGTGGTTAGATTTTTGCATAACAATGTACCAACGGACCTATGGTCAGACAAAATGATCGAGTTAAAGCTTTGAAGAAAGTTATAAGCTGGCAAGAAAGATGTTCTTCATAAAAATGAGGGCAAGAATGCAATTTGCATTGAGTGGGCGACAAAGTTATGCTAGATGCAAGCGAAGGGACTTAGAGGCTAGAGTGGCTTTAATGAAAGAAATTTTGAGATTTGACCACAAAGGGAAGCCAAGTCCATGTTTTACAAGGTCGTATGAAATTCTAGAGCGATTTAGTCCTCAGGCTTATGGAGTGGCATCATCGCCATCTCCCTACAATTCATGATGTGTTCCATGTGTTCCCATGGTGAGTAAGTATGTATCGGACCCATCACACGTGTTTGTTTTCGAGTGCTTGCAGTTGAATGAGAACTTAAGTTGTGAGGAAAGATCTGTGCAAATTCTCGCAAGAGACTAGAAGGCCCTTCGTACTCGAGAAATCAGTCTAGTTAAAGTGTTGTCACAGAACCACTAGACAAGGAACGCTACTTGGAAGCGATCGGAGGAAATACAAGTCAAATATCCTGAACTATTTCAAGATTTGGAACTTTCGAGGATGAAAATTTTCAAGGAGGGAAGATTGTAACGCTCCAAAACTCTGACGAACACTGCTGACAATTACCTCCAGCGACAACTCAGACGACCACACTGGTGACCCCCCACCGCTGACGACTACCTCCATTGGCAACTCCGACGACCACACCGGTGACCTATGCCACCTCCGGCGAAAACTCCAACGACCATATCGATGAGCCCGACCATCACTGATGACTACCTTCGACGACAACTCCGACGACTCCAACTATCGTTGATGGCTACCTCCAACGACCACACCAGCGACCCCAACAGCTACCTCCGATGGCAACTCCGACGACCACACCGGCGATCCCTGCCACCGCTGACAACTACCTCTAGCGACAACTCCGACGACCATACCGATGACCTCGACCACCGCTGACAACTACCTCCAACGATAACTCCAACGACCACACCGACGACCCTAACCACCACTGATGACTACCTCCGACGACCACACCGGCGACCTCAACCACCGCTAACAACTACCTCCGACGACCACACAGGCGACCCCAACCACCGGTGACGACTACCTCTGATGGCAACATCGACGACCCTTGCCACCGCTAATGACTACATCCGACGACAACTTCGACGACCATACCGATGACCTCGACCACCGCTGACGACTACCTCCGACGACCACACCGATGACCCTAACCACCGTTGACGACTACCTTCGACGACAACTCTGACGACCCCAACCACCGCTGACGACTACCTCCGATGGCAACTCCGACGACCACACTGGTGACCCCTGCCACCGCTCACGACTACCTCCGACGACAACTCTGATGACCATACCGATGACTCCGACCACCGCTGACGACTACCTCCAATGACCCCAACCACCGCTGAAGACTACCTCTGACGACCACACCGACGACCCCAACCACCGATGACGACTACCTTCGACGATAACTCTAATGACTACATCGACGACCTAACCACTACTAACGACTACATTCGACAAAAACTCAAGAGACTTGTATACGCCTACCCCAACATCCCGATCACTCGAGCAATCAACTACCCTAACAACCTAACTTGTGCGCAATCACCGCTTTTCTTATTAGAATTCCAAAAATAGGTTTTTGGATACTTTGTGGAATAAAATTTTAAATTTTCTAATCACTTAAATAAACTTTCAATTTTTTAATTTCTAAAATAGAATTCCAAAAATAAGTTTTTGAATACTCTATAAAATATAGTTTCAAATTACCTAATTTATTAAATAAACTTCCAATTTTTTTAATTTTGAAGTAGAATTCCAAAAAATAGTTTTCAAAATACTATGTGGCGTGAAATAGAGTTTTTAATTCTCTAATTTGTTAAATAAACTTCTATTTTTTTTAATTTATAAAATAGAGTTCCAAAAATACTTTTTTAAATATTTTTTTGAAATAAAGCTTTAAATCCCTAATTTCTTAAATGGACTTTCAATTTTTTAATTTATAAATTGAGTTCCAAAAATACTTTTCTAAATAGGTTGTAGAGTTTTAAATTCCCTAATTTCTTACATAAACTTCCAATTTCTTAATTTCTAAAATAGAATTTCAATTTTGTAACATATTTATGTTATATAAGAGTTTCTACAATTGACAAAACATCCACTAAAAAATAAGAAAAAATAAGAGAACAAAACAACTAAAAGAAAAGGAAAAAAAAAAACAGCATAAACCCAGGATTCAGAACACTACACCCCAAACATTGTTTTCTTATTCCTAAACTTAAGAACAATGTACCCCAAACACAGCTTTCTGATTTCCAGGCTTCAGAACCCTCGAACAAACCCCCAGGATTTTGATTCTCAGGGTTTTGATTCCAAGCCAAACAATCCCTAAGTATCCTTTAGTTGTGTTTTGGGTTGTTGAAATATTAAGAACTAAAAAAAGAGAGAGAATTAGAGTTAGCTTTTGATAATGACATTTTTATCTTTAGTGTAGGGGTGAGCAAAATAAGACCGAAAACCGACTCGACCGACCAAAACTGACCGAACCGAGGGCGGTCGGTCGGTTTTGTGCTAAACCGACCGAAACCGACCGATATTTAAAAAGTATTTTGGAGCGGTCGCTTGCTACGTTCGGGTTGGGCTGAGCTCTGTAAAAGCCCCAAACCGACCGAACCGACCAATACTTAAAAAAAAATTATATAGATATAAAATAATAATAATAATAATAATTAAAAAAAATAAAAAACTAAAAATATTTTCTCAAAATATATTAAATAATAATAAAATAATAATTATAAATTATTAAATAATAATAAAATAATAATTATAAATATTAAATAATTAATTAAATAATTATTTAAAAATATACATAAAAACCGACCAAACCGACCGACCAAACCGACCGATCGATCGGTTTTGGTAAGTTAAAAAAAAACCGAACCGACCGACCTTGGTCGGTTGGAGTCGAAAACCGACCCGCTCACCCCTACTTTAGTGTGCACGTTTTTCGAGGCTCTCTTCCCACTCCTCTCCTTCACTGTGTTTTCCGGCCGGCCAACCCGTACGTCTTAGTTCCTTTCTCATGTTCTTCGTTCGAATCTGCGAGTTTCAAACTCCGCCTGCCGGTTGTCGCGCGAGTTCATTGTCGCCGTCTGCTACCCGAACTCCAACCGAAACCCAGTCGCCGGAACCCGCACGATTCTTCACCCAGTCAGTGCGCCGCCGTTCATGCCAGCCCGCGTCCAGCCTTGCAGCCGCGCGAACACGCCTCACCGTCCTTCAACGCAGCGGTCTGCATCTCGTGAAACAGCAGTTGGGAGACCCCAAGCCGACACCACTTCGGTTCGAGTGGTTCGTCGCTTTTCCGGTTGGTTTTCGAAGTATAGGGGTCGGTTCCGAATAGATCGGTTCGTGGGCAATCCAAAGACGTTCGAAGTATAGACCGGTTCGGTTGAAAATCGACTCTAGGGCATTGGTTCGGTCTTTTTGGTTCGATTGTAAATTTACGAATTTCCCGCGCCTCTTCTTCTTCTTCGCGCGCTTCAATTCCAGCTAATAAAACCCTAAGCACCTTTCACTTTCAACTTCGAAAATCTTTGATTATCTCTGGTGGGTCGGAGCCCTTCGAAGGTTTGGTTCCGAGGAGAAAAAAGATGTTTTACTCGCACACGTTGTTGGCCCGAAAAACGCCATTGGGAACCGTGTGGTGTGCAGCTCATTTGCAGCACCGTCTCAACAAGAAAGACTACGAGAAGACTAAAATTCCTGTTGTAGTTGGTTAGTATCGCTTTTCTTATTCTGAATTTTGATGTTTCTGTTCTTGTATGTTCCCTGTTTGATCTGAAGTTCTTGTTTTTTTTCTTTCAAATGGGAGAAAATTTGTTGGGGTTTCCATTTGGAGTTTCTTTGGTAATTGAGATTTCAAAGCCTTAATTTTTATTGAGATTTTTCATTGCCTTGAAGATGGGGTTTCTCTGCCATTGTTGCCAAAATGTTGGTTTTCAAGAACGTGTATGAGTTTTTGTAAGTGTGGTTGATCTCTGATTCATGTCTGGGATGGATGTCTTTTGTAGATGCCATCATGTTTGGAGAGGTTCCTCTTGCCCTGCGGACGTCAAGCTACCTTTTGTTAGGTGTTGTGCGGATTTATTCAAAGCAAATTGACTATTTAAAACATGATGTTGATGTTTTGGTGATGGAGTTACGGAAAATGCACTCGCATGCAATGGCGAAACTCACTCTGCCTGAGAGTGCTTATCAGGCACTGTTTCATTCTATCACTTTGCCAGAGACGTTTGATCTTGATGCATTGGAATTGGATAGTGATATTTATCACGATGGGTAATGTATCTAGAGTCCTAACTTTATAATTTATTTGAAATCTTTTTCACACTAATGATTTTGTCCCTCCAGGGTCCCAGATACTCATCTCAGGAGTCAGGAAGAGATCACTCTAGCAGGTTTAAGTCTTTCACTTTTGCCCACCCTGCCCCATTACCCCCAACTAAATATTGTATGGACTTAGAAACCATCTTAACTTTTTGCATTGCAGATCAAATTTTTGTTGGGAGAGATGCTTATGTAGCTATATCTTTCGATGAGGTTCTGTCTTTTTCATTTGCATTTGTAATTGTTAAGTATCTTTTATGCTTTATCTATGTTCATCATCATTATTAAAATTGCTTAACTTTATACATAGGATGTCATGATGGATTTATCACATCCTGGAGAGGATCCTAATTTGGGGTTCAGATCAATGGAAGAGGAGTAAGTCTCCCAGACTTTCAACGCACAACTCTTTTTTCCTTGATCACACGATTGGACCCTAACCAGGCTATCTGTAAATTGTTTTTTGTGTGCAGCGTGATCCCTCCACCTCCTGTGGATACTACTATGAATGTTGAAGGGCCAAGTGGAAATGAAGATGTACTTAACATGAGACTTGATGAGGACATTATGCCAGAAAGTTTTCCAGCAGTTGAAGTCCCGGAAGCTGTGAATGTTCAAGATTTTGGTCCAAGTAATCAAACTGTGCGAAATGATGATAACTCTCCTCAAAATGTTCCAGAAATTGAAGTTCTACGAGAGGCTGCCCCTGATTTTAGTCCAAGAGATATTCCTATGGTACCTCCACTTGGTGGTGACGACATGTCTGAACCACGCTGTCTTATAGATGAAAATATAATCCAGAAAAATCTTTTACCAATCATGGAAGATAAGATAACTCTTCCTAGGACATCATTACCATTTGAGCAAAGTGCAGGACCTCCAACTTCTGCTACTTCACAAGAGGCACTTGATATGGTCGATACACATATTTCACTAAGTAAGTTTACTTCTAAGTGCTCCATATTTGGAGTTAAATCTAATTGGTGGTGAATAGCTAATGATATCTCGTTTTTGGATGTTTTCTTCTCCGTGTGTTGCAGGACAATCTCCCATGGAACTTGTTCTTCAACCTACTCCTCCACAACAGCCAAGGCCAAGATCAAGGAAGAGAAAACAGTTCTTTGACAAGTCTACAGTATTAACTAACAAGTATGTTTGTGATATCTTTCACTTAACGTATGTGTTTATTGTAATTAATTATTAATCTAGAAAGTTGTGTGCAGGTTTATGAAAAAGGCTCTTGAAGATTCTAGTGATTTATTGCGTGAGAGGAGGAACACTCCAAGCTCTTCTTTGGAGGTATGGAAGTTAAACAACAGCTTGAGAAAAGAAGAGGTCTTCTATCAGCCTTCCATCACTGGTAAGAGGTATTTTGTTGTATTTTTTCTTTCTACTTGTTTATGCATTCCTTTAATAGCAGAAAGGAATCAAATATCTGTATGCAGGTCTTTGTCATGATCTTGGTGATATTTTTAATGTGAATTACATTACTACAAAATGTCGTACAACATCTGTGGAGGAGGCTTTCGACGATGCCCCATCTCCAGCTGCAGAAGCTGCTTCTCCACCACATACTGGAATTCCACCCACCGTTGACCATGTTAGCAACATTGCTTCTGCTGGTGAGACTTTTTCGCCCCTTGTAGTTGCCCCATCTCCAGCTCGAGAACCTGTTTCCTTGCCACATTCAAGAATGCCACCCACTGTCGATCCGACTTCTGCTTCCTTTTCCGAAATGGAGATTGAACATCTTCGTGATGTTGAGGGCAATCGAGGGGACGATACCTTGGCAGACTTAATTGCTTCTCCACCAACGTTCATGCCTTCTCCTAGACCTTCTGAAGGCTTAGGTTCACCATCAGTAATGATTGCATCTTCTGGAATGCTGTCAACACCTGGACCAGTATCAACTGAACCTTCAAGATCCATGTTTGAAACTCCCGGGACGATCGACGAGGGACTGGGTGCAGAAAATATTACACTCTCGGATATTCATGAGCAGATGAGTACTGCAGATGAGGTAGGTCTTTCTGTTAATTCCAGTGCTTCATTTTCTTCTTTAATTACCACCAAATTGCAATTTTCCTCCTTTTTTTTTTATCTTTTTGAAAAGAAAGAAAAGAGAAGCAACCAACCCAGTTTGGCAGCAGACCGCCTCCCCCACCCCCGCACGCACACACACACTCAAAATTAGTATTCACAGTTAGTTAAGAAATAATTTCAATGACTTATTATCCTCTCGATCTTTTGGATTTGAATTAGTTTGATTACTGAAATTTAGTACATGGACTATTTAATTTGAGATGATTTTGGAACAAAAAACAAGAATTTGAATTAGTTACTATTTCCATATTATGTTATATTTACCACCGTAAAAAATACTTGAGTTGTTAAAGTAGTTCATTTAAATTGTCTCTTAACATTTCTTCATTCTTTTATTTAGATGTACAAGTTGAAGTCACGGAATAAAATTCTAACATGCTGAGATATTTATTGTAGGATCTTTATTTCCTGGAAGCAGATAGCTCACCAGCTGGTAGATCAAGTAATCTTGCAGTTCCTGTTATTATTCAGATGTTTCCTTAAAACTGTTTCTTGGGTGCTTTATATAACTTGGAATTCTGATGGGACTTTGGTAATGTTCTTCTACAGGTTCTCAGGGGACTCAAGGAGTTGACTCGTTGTCAGCGAGAACGAGGTATTCTCATGTTATTTGCTTTACGACCCTTTTAATCGAAGTAAACTTTATTTATTGACTTGTTAGTAAGAAACAAATTTTATTAATGAATGGATATATAAAAGGCCAAATCTACCAAAAATCAATGGGTACAAATGATATCCCAATTTTCTACGATCAAACTAATAGGGTAATTGAAAAAACAATTAGAGAGAGAGGCCAAGACAATATATGGTTTGGGGTGGGGACTCAAATTTCTTACTTCTTGGTGGAAGGTTTATACTTTATACCAGTTGCGCCATGCTCATGTTGGGTGGGGAGAGAGGCCAAGAACCACAAAAATGACAGTCTACAGAAAGTTGAATGTTCCAAATACTCTAAATGGCTCGTTATAACTGTCCTTTTGTGTTTAATGTGAACAGGGTTGTAGGTCGGTATTTAAGGAGTCTTTCTCCTATAAAATCAATCTCGGATGACTCAACCCAAGATCTTTCTTTGGACAACATCCTAGAAGGAAAAAGAAGAAAGCTATGTGCACGGATGTTCTATGAGATGCTGGTAATTTTTTTAAAACTTTGGAAAAATGTAGTGACTATAGTTGGTTAGGTGCAAAATATTTAAATTTCAATTTGGAAACATCAAATTTTCTGGTATAAGAGTCAAATCTTGTATGGGTTCAAGCCATGGTGGCCACCTACCACCTAAGATTTAATATCCTACAAGTTACCTAGGCAATGATGTTGTAGGGTCAAGTGGTTGTCCTATGAGAATGGTCGAAGTGAATGCAAGCGGGCTCAAATGCTCATTGATATTAAAAAAAAAAAATCTAGCAGATTATTTGCATGCCCTGGATACTGTTATTTGCCAAGTTACTTCTGCTACAATTATGGTCCATGGAACATGTCCCCCTCCCCCACCATATATAGTTTAAAAGTTTGCTTATTTTTGGTCAATTTTGTTCTTTTTTAGTATTTTTTGAACATCAAATTTCATCTTAATGGTTTTTTTGAATTTTGGTAAGATTTCATTCTTGAGCACTTAAGTAGTAGCTTCCTTTCAAAGAGGACCGAATAAAATTTATTGTTTACTGATCTTGGATTCGTGACTGTATTTTTCATTAGGTTTTGAAGAGTTATGGTCTTATTGATGTACAACAAGATGTACCTTATGGTGACGTTACTTTGAAGTTGACATCAAAGCTTTCTAAGGCTCAAATATAGCACATTAAATATTTGGCTATGGTGTTAATTGTGTTTACTGGTGAGGATCTTACTGCGTCTCTGTATTTATTTATTTCTTACAAAAGTCATTTCTTTTTCCTTCTCTCTATTAATCTATTAACATAAAAAGGAACCTATAGAGCAAACAAAATGGTCATGAATAATTTTGTCGTGATTCGTGAACAAATGTTGAAAACAAAGTTGTATAAGAACATTCTATCTTTTTAGTTTTGGAAGACCTGAGCTATCAGAAGTATTACTCTATATCGATCATTAATCGTCATTGGACAAGATTAAAGGATGTGGTTAGAAAATTTAAGCCCTTGTAAGGCTGGATTGTAGCTTTTGCAATAGTTGTTGCAAAGAACTTGTCATGGTGGTAACTACTATAGGTTGACCTAGTAATCAATAAGGATTGTGTAAATAATAAAGGGCCTAGAGAAGAAAAGTTCAAGCCATGGTAGCTACCTACTTAAGATTTAATATCTTTCAAGTTTCTTTAAAAACCAAATGTATTAGAGTTTGATAATTGTCTTATGAAAATAGTCGAGGTGCATGTAAGTTGACTCGAACACTCACGGATGTGTATAAAAAAGAAAAAAATGTAATGGTGATAAATAGTTCTTTTAAAATTTAATGGTTGCTGTTGTTTTTTTTTATCAAATTCCTTCCTACTTGTTTTCATTTTGGACATTTGTTGTGATTGTTGTGAACTGGATTAGAGCTAATATTCTATATTCTAAATGCCATTAGCTAGAATGTTGAGCTCTTTCATTTCATTTGCCTTCAATTTCATTTCTACTAGAAATAAATCTGGTTACATGAAAGTTCTACCTCCTGCATAAAGTTCTTAGTTAGCATCCACCCTTTTCACCTTATTCAATGTCCTTGCTTAAATGTTTGCTTGTCTTTACATCTAAGTACTGCTAATCTTCAGAATTGAACCTTGTTTATGCCAATGCTAAAGCTCGATCTTTACATAGGTTGCAGATGGCGCCCGACCGCAAGCGAGTTCTTCATGTGAATTTTCCCTGTTGCAAGAGAAAGAGTTGGAAATTGCCTTTTTGTTAGTCAGTGTAGCAGTTCTTGCAAATTTTGACCTATGTATAGATGTGTGGTTTGTCAAGGTGTATATTGTAAATTATCTTGAGGCTAATCCTACAATGCAAATCATATCTTGTATTTATAAATCATATCAGAATTGGTACATGTGACACCAGTAGAATAAGTTAAAATGGTATGATTTATAGATTGGAAAGCTTTTCTTTAGTTTTTTTTTGGCAGGAGCCTTCCCCGCCCTTAGGTTGTATCTCTCTTTTCTTTTCTATTAATATACACGAGGTTCTTACTAAAAATATTGTATGATTTATATAGATACTGCAAATTACCGTGTTTGATTTTTTTTAAAAAAAATCATTAAGGTGATGTTTGATAATCATAATTTTTTAGTTTTTGAAAATGAAGTCTATAAATACAATTTTTATATATGGGTTTTCTTGTTTTGTTATTTATTTTTTACTTATTTTAAAAAATTAAACAAAAATTTAAAAAGTAAAAAAAAATAGTTTTCAAAAAATTTGTTTTTGTATTTTTAATTTAAGTGTTTTTTTAAAAGATGAAACACATCATAAACAAATGATGATAAAACAAATACAATTTTTAAAAATAAAAAATAAAAAATCAAATGATTATCAAATGAAACTAAGAAAATTGTTGCGGCCATGTTAAATTAGACCGCTAAACTAGGAAAATTAGACCGCTAAACTAGGAAGGTCTTTACTTTTAAGTTCAAGAGGATCTCAACTGACCAAAAAAGAAAAATGAAAGAGTAGAAGAGAAGCATTTGATTAACTCCATGCATGTCTCAGTTGGCTTAGGGGCAAGATTTGAGCGCTCTTTTTCATTGGAAATAATGTAGGTGCATGAAATAAGGATAAGTGGATAAAGCTAGCGAGTCTACTACATATATATTCAAAATTTAACTATATTTTCATACATAATTTGAAAATTTTGATTACAGAATTATAAATTGGTAATATATTATTAGCCCATTTAGATATATTACTCTAAGTATATACTTTCTCGATCAAGAGATTTTTCTTTTGAATGGTAAAAGTTAGAGATTAGAGATTTAAATCTTCTCATTTTTCATAGATTTAACCAAACGCTTATGAATCATTTCCTCACAATTTAGAATTAGTGTTGTTTTACGTTTTTGCTATTTTTCACATATGTTGAAACCATATATAATCGTACATAACAAGTTTTTTTTAGAAACTTAAGTATCTTCGGAGAACAAGGAATTACATGCTTGTGTATGAGGCTAAGGATTTGATCCTTACAGGATACACGGATTCTGACTTTCAGACTGATAAAGATTCTCGAAAATCTACATCAAGGTCAGTATTCACTCTTAACGGAGGAGGTGTAGTATGGTGAAGCGTCAAGCAAGGATGCATCGTTGATTCCACCATAGAGGTCGAATATGTAGCAGCTTGTGAAGCAGCTAAGAATGTCGTTTGGTTAAGGAAATTCATGTTAAATTTGGAAGTTGTTCCAAATATGACTTTGCCCATCACATTGTATTGCGATAACAGTGGTGCAGTGACAAATTCGAGGGAACCCCGAAGTCACAAGAGGGGAAAACACATAGAGCGGAAGTATCATCTCATCCGGGAGATCATGCATAGAGGAGGCGCGATTGTCACGAAGATAGCCTCAGAGCACAACATTGTTGATCCTTTTACAAAGGCTCTCACGGCTAAAGTATTCGAGAGTCACCTAGAAGGTCTAGGTTTACAAGTCTTTCCCAACTAGGGCAAGTGGGAGTATTTTGTACAAAGGGGTTTAAATGCCCTAGTTTATTGTATTTACATTATTGTAATATTTTAGTACTCCACAAGCTTTAGGTCAAGTGGGAGATGGTTGGGATTCATGCCCTAAACTTGTGTAATTTTGATCAATTAAATAAAGTGTTATTTGTTTTGATAGAATTACAACCTTGCTTTATAAATCCAATAAACTAAGCTCCAAGGTTATAACATTTATTTTGAACATCAGTGTAGTAGACACTATTTGGGTTGAGTTTAAGAATATAACCTAAATAGTCTATGGTATAAGAATAAGGTTGGAAACCTCATTCTGGTAACACCATGAATGCAACTCATATTGTAATTAGTACAAATGAGGTAATCCAACTCATTCATGTAGTTGACATGCGAGTGGGGGCATCCTGTATGAAGAGTTCATATAAGACTGGATCGCAAATTATTAGTCTAACCAGTGTAACACCGTTAACAGGATAAGACTAGTAATTTATAGATGGTCATTAGTGACTCGACACGAATCTGAGCAAGTTAAGAACTCCTACTTATAGGGGTTTGTCCTTAGACTAGTATGGGTGAGAGTGGCACAGAGTCGACTCAATAAGCCTACCTTCTCGAGGACAAAACCTCGTGAGGTAGTGAGAACTTAAGCGTGCAAGATGAAATTCACTCATTCCTATACTAAGGAATTAGATAGGTTGTTCCCTTAAGAACTGACTCCAGGTCTTGAACAACGGAGCCCCGCCCTCTATGAGGGTATGAGTCTAAGGTAGGACCTTAGACTTGTTGTTCATTAGAGGATCAGTGGTGCTTAAGGAGCAAAAAGGTAATCACATGGGTAAAACGGTAATTTGACCCAGCCGTAATTACGAACAACCTGTGAAGGGTCGACTCATGGGTAATGACTATATCAGTGGACACAATATTATCTACAGTGAGGAGAGTGCAGCTACAAGTCTATAGTGGAGTGACTTGTAGTTAATGAATATTGATTAACTGGATCAAAGAGTTTGATCAGTTAATCTCACATCATTGGAGCTCATGAACTGTAGGTCCATTAGGTCCCTCCGTTGGCTCAATATGTTAATATTGAGGGTATAAAGTTAGGAATGAAATTGAAGTGTTCAATTTCATATATGAGGTGTTATATCAATTATATACGATATAATTAATATAATATATAGTTTTAATGTGAATTAGATTCACATATAAACTATATACTAAAGAGAGATAAAAGGAGAGGTAGGATGGTCATTTCCATCCTATTTCCCTATATATATGGTTGCATGAGATGCAACTAGGTGAAGAATTCCAAGCTTTTGTTGTGTTGTTGGAAAGGTTCCAAGACACAAACATCTCTCTCACAAAACACCTCACCTCTCCTAAAGGGAACCCACCTTCCTCCCTCACCTAGAGAACAACGGAGAAGATCCGGTGGTAATGTCGGTGTTCGTACGAGTTCGTGTTGCTGAGATCTTGATCGTGAGAGAGGAGGAGCACTTGAAGAAAGGTTCTTCAAAGGTAACTTTCTGGTTGTCCATTATATTCATATGCTTAACCTAGTTATATATGTTCTTGAATTAAATCGTTGTAACTAAATCAAGAGCGCGTGATTCACCAATCGCTTCCGCTGCGGACTTCAATTCCCTTCAGACGCGTGTCAACGTATCCTACGGTCTCCTCCATTAGGCCGCACCGTGAGATTTCTATAGTCCGCCTGCTAGGTTGTCCTGGAACAGCCAAACCTTACGGAGGGCCTGACTATAGGGATCAGAACACCGCGAACTCCAGAAATGGATAGGGTCTCTTAGGTAATTTGCCAACAGTTGTCTTTCTTAATAGTAGCCTGTTGGCTTAGACCTATTGGATCTTAAAATGGTAGGGTCACATTTATGGGATGAGTTAAGTTAGTTAACAAGTCCTTGACCAAACAAACGGTAGCTAAGGACCATTGGGACATGAGATGTTCTGGTAGTGAGAATTGGCTGAGAAAAGCTCAATTCAAGGGAGGAATGACTGACCGCCCGACGAAGGCTTTTGTTCTAAACCCTTGAAGTATCATTGCAAAATTAAAGGTTTAATTTAAACATTGGGTTTAGTTTAAACACTAGAGTTCTTTAATAATTTTGCTAAATATGATTGGTTTTATGATGGGTCAAAAGGCATAACTAATTAGAACTATTTTGGATTTTCAGCATGTCGTCCTCAATAATAGCCTTACTTAAAAGCGATCGTTTAACTGGTGAGAATTTTACTACGTGGAAGTCCAACTTGAATACGATTCTCGTTGTTGACGACCTACAGTTTGTACTGACTGAGGAATGTCCTCAGGTCCCTGCTCGTAATGCTCCTCAATCTCTTCCGAAGAGTTTCCTGCAATTCTGCAACAATGCGGTGATGAACAAGATAGAGTATAACCTGACTACTCTCTTTAATGAACTACAAACTTTCCAGTCTCTTATGAAGAATAAGGGGCAGGTTGATGGACAGGCAAATCTGTTTGCCAATTCCAGAAGGTTCTAGAAGGGTTCATCCTCTAGGACTAAGTCCTGTAGTTCATCTTCTGGGCTTAAGAAGACCCAAAAGAAGAAGATAGAAGGGAAAGGGAAGGCACCTGCTGCTGACAAAGGCAAGGGAAAAGCCAAAGTTGCAGATAAAGGAAAATATTTCCACTGCAACATGGATGGGCACTGGAAGCGAAACTACCCAAAATACCTTGTTGAGCTCAAAGAGAAGAAAGGTAAATTAGATTTACTTGTTCTTGAAACTTGTTTAGTGGAAAATGATGGTTTTACCTGGATACTTGATTCAGGAGCCACTAATCATGTTTGCTCTTCGTTTCAGAAAACTAGTTCCTTCAAGGAGCTCGAAGAGGGTGAGATGACGCTCAGGGTCGGAACGGGAGACGTCGTCTCAACTCGTGCAGTGGGAGATGCCAACCTGTTTTTTAGAGATAGATTTTTATTTTTTAAAAATCTGTATATAGTTCCTAAAATTAAAAGGAACTTAATTTCTATCTCTTGTTTAATTGAACTTGGCTACTGTATTACCTTTTCATTTAATGAAGTGTTCATTTCAAAGAAAGGTGTCAATATTTGTTGTGCTAAGTTAGAAAACGGCTTGTATGTACTTAAACCGAATAAAACCAAAGCAATTTTAAATCATGAAATGTTTAAAAATGCTAATACTCAAAATAAAAGATAAAGAATTTCTCCAAATAATAATACCTATCTATGACATCTTAGACTTGGTCATATTAATCTCAACCGGATTGAGAGACTCTCTAAGAATGGACTTCTAAATAAGTTAGAAGATGATTCTTTACCTCCTTGCGAATCTTGCTTGGAAGGTAAAATGACCAAGCGACCTTTTACTGGAAAAGGTTACAGAGCCATAGAGCCCTTAGAACTTGTACATTCGGATCTTTGTGGTCCGGTGAATGTTAAAGCTCGAGGAGGGTACGAATATTTCATCTCTTTCATAGATGATTATTCGAGGTATGGTTATCTATATCTAATGCATCACAAGTCTGAGGCTCTTGAAAAGTTCAAAGAGTATAAGGCTGAAGTAGAGAATGCATTATGGAAAACCATTAAAACGCTTCGATCTGATCGAGGTGGGGAGTATATGGATTTGAGATTCCAAGACTATTTGATAGAACATGAAATTAAATCTCAACTCTCAGCACCTAATACACCACAGCAAAATGGTGTGTCAGAAAGGAGAAATAGAACCTTGTTGGACATGGTTCGTTCTATGATGAGTTATGCTCAATTGCCTGCCTCGTTTTGGGGATATGCAGTAGAGACTGCAGTTCAAATCTTGAACACTGTTCCATCAAAGAGTGTTTCAGAAACACCTTTTGAGCTGTGGAAGGGGCGTAATCCTAGTTTACAACACTTTAGGATTTGGGGTTGTCCGGCACACGTGCTCGTGACAAACCTAAAGAAACTAGAACCTCGTTCAAGATTGTGCCAATTTGTTGGTTATCCCAAAGAAACGAGAGGTGGTCTTTTCTACGACCCACAAGAAAACAAGGTGATTGTATCGACAAACGCCACGTTCTTGGAGGAAGATCACATGAGGAACCACAAACCGCGTAGTAAATTAGTACTAAATGAAGCTACAAATGAACCAACAAGAGTTGTTGATCAAGCTGGACCTTCATCAAGAGTTGATGGAGAAGCCAACACCTCAAGTCAGTCTCGTCCTTCTAAATCGTTGGGAATGCCTCGACGCAGTGGGAGGGTTGTTTCCGACCGCTACTTGGGTTTAGCTGAAACTCAAGTTGTCATACCTGATGACGGCATAGAAGATCTATTATCTTATAAACAGGCGACGAATGACGTAGACAAGGACCAATGGATCAAAGCCATGGACCTTGAAATGGAGTCAATGGACTTCAATTCAGTATAGGAACTTGTAGACCAACCTGAAGGGGTTAAACCCATAGGGTGTAAATGGATCTATAAGAGAAAAAGAGATGCAGCCGGAAAAGTATAGACCTTTAAGGCTAGACTGATAGCAAAGGGTTTTACCCAAAGGGAAGGAGTTGATTATGAAGAAACTTTTTCCCCTGTTGCTATGTTGAAGTCTATTAGGATACTTGATAGCACACAAAATGTGCTATCCTTAGGCTTAATAATTGCTAGTTTTATAATGATTTCAGGGCTTTTACATGTTTAAATCTCTAAATTTCAGTGTTAAGAGCTTAAACAGAGCTATTGGAGACAATTTGGATCACTCGGGATCGAAACGAGGCTATTAGGAGCTAAAAATAACATCAATTGGAAGAGAAAGGATCAATCCAAGCTTGAAGACCCGAGGTGATGGCATTGCAACGCTGCTTTGCAGCGTCACAACGCTATATCGATAAGAAGGCGCACATGAAGGACCGCACAGAGAGCGTTGCAACGCTGCCTTGCAGCGTCGCAACGCTGTATCGATAGGAAGGCGCGCGCGTTATGGTAGCGGCGTTGCAACGCTGCCCTCAGCGTTGCAACGCCATCGAGAGTTTCCTTATTTACCAGTCGCCTAGAGTACAGTGTTACAACGCTGTCCCTAGCATTGCAACGCTACACCGATTGAACCTATAAATATATCATTATGCATTCTTGTAAGAGGGCCGAATTTTGTAGATTTTTCACCCTAATTTCGAAATACACTTTGTAAGAAGAGAGAAAATAGTGTTTTTGGAGCCAAAGCATTCGTGGAGGTTCGAGATCGAAGACGAGAGCTCGGAGACGAAGGACCGGCTTCGACACATAAGTTTAATTTCCTTTTCTTTCAATTTGTAATAGCGTTCTAAGACGTTTTCTACTTGTTTAGTTTGATTTTCATGTGATTTAGAGTAGCTAAACATTGTAGCTAGGATTTGATTTACTTGTTATGACTTTCTTGCTATGTAATGAAGCATGTTTTGTCCTTGTTTTTGACAATTCGTTCTTTACTCCTTCATTTGTTGGTTTAAGTGGACTCGAGAGATAAAGCTTGAATTAGAGCAAAATTGTCAAAACCCTTAGAAATTTGGCATGAGAATGACCTAGAAATCTTAGGGAAACACATAAAGAAGTTTCTTAATGCCATGCATGTCGTAGGTTCATATGGAGATTATGGAGTTTATTGCATGTGTGAGGCTCACTATGAATCGAGAGATTTTCTTGAGTATTTTACTTCTTGTTTATAAATTCATCTCATTGGTTCATTGCATGTGTTAATTGAGTCATTAACTTGTAAAATCACTTCCCTCAAATCTATCAATTCATGTCTCCACATGTTTGTTCGTTTGCTTGTCTTTACTTTCAAATCAACTATCCATGTCATGTTTCTTTAGCTAAAATTGAGAATTAGTACCTTAGTAATTAATTAATCTAGAAACTCATTCCCGAGGACGATACTTGGACTCATAAATCACTATACTAAAATTTGACCCGTACACTGCGGTATTGCATATCCATAATTATACGCAACAATACTCTTGTCCATAGCCGCATTTATGATTATGAAATTTGGCAAATGGGCGTCAAGACTGCCTTTTTGAATGGTAATCTTTACGAGAGCATTTATATGTCTCAGCCCGAAGGGTTCATAGCCCAAGGTCAGGAGCAAAAAGTTTGCAAGCTCAATCGATCCATTTATGGGTTGAAACAAGCGTCCAGATCTTGGAATATAGGATTTGATACTGCGATCAAGTCTTATGGCTTTGACCAAAACGTTGATGAGCCTTATGTTTACAAGAGGATCATCAACGACAAAGTAGCTTTATTAGTACTTTATGTAGATGATATCATACTCATTGGGAATGATGTAGGATACCTTACTGACATAAAGAATTGGCTGACGACCCAATTCCAAATGAAAGATTTGGGAGAGGCGCAATATGTTCTTGGGATTCAGATCTTCAAGAATCACAAAAACAGAACGCTAGCACTGTCTCAAGCGTCTTATATCGATAAAATGTTGTCTCGATATTCGATGCAGAATTCCAAGAGGGGCTTGTTGCCCTTCAGGCATGGAGTTCATCTGTCTAAGGAACAGTGTCCTAAGACACCTCAAGAAGTTGAGGATATGAGACGTATTCCCTATGTCTCTACAGTAGGTAACTTAATGTATGCTATGCTGTGCACGAGGCCAGACATTTGTTATGCAGTGGAAATAGTCAGTAGGGACCAGTCCAATCCAGGGTTAGACCACTGGACAACAGTTAAAAATATCCTCAAGTATCTTAGGAGAACGAGGAACTATATGCTTGTGTATGGGACTAAGGATTTGATCCTTACTGGATACACTGATTCTGATTTTCAGAGCGATAAGGATTCTCGGAAATCCACATCGGGATCAGTTTTCACCCTTAACGGGGGAGCTATAGTATGGTGAAGCATCAAGCAAAGATGCATCGCTGACTCCACGATGGAGGTTGAATATGTCGCTGCTTGTGAAGCAGCTAAGGAGGTTGTTTGGCTAAGGAAATTCCTTACTGATTTGGAAGTTGTTCCAAATATGAAATTTCCCATCACCTTATATTGTGACAACAGTGGTGCGGTAGCCAATTCGAAGGAACCTCGCAGCCATAAGCGAGGTAAGCACATCGAGAGGAAATATCACGATACGAGAAATAGTGCAACGAGGAGATGTGACGATCCACGAAGATAAGCGCTTGAGCACAATATTGTTGATCCGTTTACAAAGACTCTCACGGCTAAAGTGTTCAAGGGTCATCTGGAAAGTCTGGGTCTACGAGATATGTACATAGGCTAATCTAGGGCAAGTGAGAGATATGTAATGGGGTATATGGATCCCCTAGTATATTATATTTCTTGTAACCACTGTTTTAGATTATGATGTACCCCACTAGAGTTTTAGTTCAAGTTGGAGTTTGTTGGGTTTTGTGCCCTAAAACTCGTAGTTTGTAATTATGTTCTAATTAATGTAATAAAGTGTTATTAATCAATAAAGAATTATTGTTCGTTATCTATGAGTTTGCCTTTATTTAAACCCTAAATCCAATAAACTAAAAATCCAAGGTTGTTATATGAATCTTTAACTGAATGTAGTGTACATATAAAGGATCTCGGTTCGAGATACAACCTAAAAAGGGTCTATAGTTGGGGATAAGGTTTGGGTACCTTACCTGGTAAAACTATGGATGTGGCCTACTTTGTATTTGATACAAACACTGTGATCCTAACGTGTTCGTGTAGATGACATGTGAGTGGGGATATCCTATGTAATGAGATTACATAAGATCGGACCACGAAATAGTAACCTCTAGCTGTAACTCCGTTGACTAGTTAGGTTTCTATTTCACTAGGATGACCTAGGCAACTTGATCTCAATCCTGAGCGGGTTACGAACTCCTGTTCGCGAGGGATTGTCCTTTGACTAGTATGAGTGAGAGTGGCCAGATTCGCCGACTCAACATGCCTACCTTCTTGGGGACAAGACCGAGTGAGCGGCTGGGAACTTAACTTTACAAGATGGAATTCACTCCTTCCCGCCTACTAGGGTAAGTAGAGGAATGCTCCCTTAAGTGGTGTCTTCGAAACTTGAACAAAGGGCCCGACCCTCTCATTGGCCCGAGAGGGACTTTGTTTGTTGGTAGGACCACAAACAAATTGTTCATTAGAAGAAAGAGCATGGTACTTAAGGCACAAGATGTAAACCGAGGGGGTAAAACGATAATTTGATCCAGCTGGTGTTACGAACATTCGTGAAGGATTGACTTGCTGTTATTGGTCAATATCTGTGGACACAGAAATATATCTGCAATGAGAAGAGTGCAGCTGTGGGACTTTAGTGGAGTGTTCCCGCAGTTAACGAATGTTGATTGGGAGGTTAATGAGATAAACCGAGCAATCTCGTATCGTTGGAGCTTCTGATCTGTAGGTCTATTAGGTCCATCTTCTAGCTCGTAAAGGGTTCTTAGATCATTTGAATTTTAAATGTTCAAATTCATTAGGGAATAAACTTAATGTATATGGATACGATATAATATATAGTTTTGGAACTATATATTATAAATTTAATGTGAATATGATTCGTATTAAATTATATGAGAGAATTAAATATTTGAAAGAGTTCAAATATTAAATTCAAATGTGAATGTGATTCATATTTGAAAACTATAGGTTAAAATTTAATGTGCATAAGATGTGCATTAAAACTATAGGTTAAAGGGAAAATTGATTAAATATGATTTTAATCTTAATTAAATATATGATATTTAATTTATAATTAATTAAATATGATTTGATTAATTAAATTAAATTATTTAATTTAGTTTTATAATATAATAAATAAAGGGGAACGTGTGGCACGTTCCCCACTTCCCTCCAACTCCCCATCGGGGAAGTTTTCCCTCTGGATGGTTTTCTTCTCCTGGTGGGAAGAAATCAATTGGTCGATGATTTTGATTGAGTGCTCTCTGCAAGAATTCTCTCTCACTCTCTAATTCCCAATTCTTTCGATTGTTGGATCCTTCCCACCAAGGAAGATCTAAGCACTCGAGACATACAAGGTTTTCCAAGTGGTAGTGTTTCTGCTTGAAAAACAGAGGAGTTGTTGTGTTGCTGAGTTACTAGAATTTGCTTGGAGCAAGGTGTTGCTGGGAGTCTACAAAAGTAATCATTTATATTCATTTTAGTTTAATTGTTAAACTAAACATGTTTGCATGTAAACCTCCATGTTTAATTAGATTAAAAAGCATGCTTGTTCTGTTTGTTATTATCAATGTATTGGTTTTTGTTTCTATTAAAAACAATCAAGCAAATTACGATCCCAAACACGTTTTCACTGCTCAAGGAGATCAGATCTCCATCAAAAGGAAGCTTTTTTTGCAAAGGGTTCGAGTTTGACCGACAAAGCAAGATCTTCCTTGTTGTAGAAATTTGGGAACTCGCTTGTTAATGGTTGTAGGGCTTTTTTCCCTTCCAGCGGTTGCCCTCCGACCTAGTATATCGTCGTATCTCTTGGAGCTCCGAGAGCTTTCAGCAACCTGAGTAAGTTCCGAAATTTGGTCGAGGAGAACCATAACTGTAAATGATTAACAATGACAGGCATATGGTTAAGAAATCTTTACCTCATAACCACATAGGCATTCAAGGGACAAAGGCCTGCAAGTTTTCTATCATGGTAGCTCATGTTCGATCTAGCAGTTAAGAGTTCAGGTCGTCGTATTCTTTCGTTGTTTATTATCTCATCATATTCGAGGCTCAACCCAGGTAGACAACCGATTCTCACCCATACGTCCTTCTACATTCGTAAATGAAGAGCAAGATACGGTCCTTTGCTTCGCATTCTCTTGGTGAGTTTGTTACCAAGTTCCTGATGGAGATCTGATCTCCTTGAGCAGCGGAAACGTGTTTGGGATCGTAATTGCTTGATTGTTTTGCTTAAAAAAAAATAGTACATTGACAAAAATACAGAACAAGCATGAAATTCTAATCTTATTAGACATGGATTAATTGCATACATGCAAACATATGTTAAGTTTAACAATTAAACTAAAGGGAAGAAGAATACCTTTGTAGATTCGCAGAACAACAACTCCTTGCTCCTAGAGAAATCAGCAAAGCAGCAACACAGGCACTCCTGTGTATTTCCAAGCAGGACACCACCAACAGAGAAAACCTTCTATATCTCTGAGTTCTTAGAACAAAATCCTTTGTGGGAAGGATTCCAACAATTGGAAGGTTTTGGAAATTCTAGAATTGAGAGAGAAAAAATTCTTGCAGTCTTACCACGAATTGATCGATTGATTATCCCAATGAGCAACCCCCTTCTCCCTGTTAAACTGTCGATAGGGAGAAGGGGAGGGGTAGTGGGGAACGTGTCTGGATGACACGTTCCCTCATTTTATTATTAAAATAATAATAATAATAATAATAATATAATTAAATCAAATTTAATTATTCATTTAAATCATATTTAAATAATACAAATTAAATATCATATATTTAATTTAGATTAAATCTCATTTAATCATATTACCCCTTTAACCTATAGTTTTAATGTACATCTAGTGCATATTAAATTTTAGTTTGCAAATGTGTATCACATTCACATTTAATATAATATTTGAACTCTTTCAAATATTCAATTCTCTCATATAATTTAATATGAATCATATTCACATTAAATTTATAATATATAGTTCCAAAACTATATATTATATCGTATCTAAATACATTAAATATTTTCCCTAATAAATTTGAACATTTCAAATTCAAATGATCTAAGAACCCTTTACGAGCTAGAAGGTGGACCTAATGGACCTACAGATCAGAAGCTCCAACGATACGAGATTGTTCGGTTAATCTCATTAACCTCCCAATCAACATTCGTTAATCGGGAACACTCCACTAAAGTCCACAACAACCGCTCTTCTCACTGCAGATATAGTTCTCGTGTCCATGGATATTGACCAATAACAGCAAGTCAATCCTTCACGAATGTTCGTAACACCAGCTGGATCAAATTACCGTTTTACCCCTGGTTTACATCTTGTGCCTTAAGTACCAGTGCTCTTCTAATGAACAATTTGTTTGTGGTCCTACCAACAAACAAAGTCCCTCTCGGGCCAATGAGAGGGTCGGGCCCTTTGTTCAAGTTTCGAAGACACCACTTAAGGGAGCATTCCTCTACTTACCCTAGTAGGCGGGAAGGAGTGAATTCTATCTTGCAAAGTTAAGTTCACAGTCGCTCACTCGGTCTTGTCCCCAAGAAGGTAGGCATGTTGAATCGGCGAATCTGGCCATTCTCACCCATACTAGTCAAAGGACAATCCCTCGCGAACAGGAGTTCGTAACTCGCTCAGGATTGAGATCAAGTTGCCTAGGTCATCCTAGTGAAATAGAAACCTAACTAGTCAACGGAGTTACAACTAGAAGTTACTATTTCGTGGTCCGGTCTTATGTAATCTCATTACATAGGATATCCCCACTCACATGTCATCTATACGAACACGTTAGGATCACAGTGTTTGTATCAAATACAAAGTGGGCCACATCCATAGTTTTACCAGGGTAAGGTACCCAAACCTTATCCCCTAACTATAGACCCTTTAGGCTGTATCTCGAACCGAGATCCTTTATATGTACACTACATATAGTTAGAGATTCATTTAACAACCTTGGATGTTTAGTTTATTGGATTTAGGGTTTAAATAAAGGCAAACTCGTAGATAACGAACAATAACACTTTATTGAAATAATAACACTTTATTACATTAATTAGAACATAATTACAAACTACGAGTTTTAGGGCACAAATCCCAACAGTTCCACAATGGGTAGAGCGAACCTCAAGGCATGAAAAGCAACCTGAAGGCCAAGGAGGAAAAAGCACAAGAATTTACACTGACATTCTCAACATTTCATCAGAACTGACTATGGCAACAAGATTACTTATAAAGCAGCAACAGAAAAACTTATATGTTTCGATCAAGATGTACTACTCGAATTGATGTATCGAAGAAGTATTGAAAGCAGTAATTAATTTCTAAACTACATACACTTCGATGAGTCCAAGCGACAAGAAACTGATCAAGAGAGCAAAAAGAGTTATAACAAGATGAAAAAATCTATATTACATCTATTGAGATTCAAAGATATATGTAACAATGGTTATCATGTTGAAACTGATCGTAAAAATAATATAGAGTGTCTCTATATAACATCTATTATTTCACATGAAAAACGGATATTAGAAACTCTGCCTGCTTTTCTTCTAGATTATATTATACTCATATTCGAGTAATTGAAAGTTATGCAACAATGAACCAGAAGTTCATGAATCCAGAAATATTCAGTGTTTGGCATGATCGATTATGTCATCCGAGATCAATAATGATGAGAAAAATTATTGAGAATTCACATAGACATCCTTTAAAGAACCAGAAGATTCTTCAATCCAATGAGTTGTTATGTGATGCTTGCTCTCAAGGGAAATTAATTATTAGACCATCACCAGCTAAAGTGGAGACTGAATTATCTGCATTTTTAGAGCGAATTCAAGGTGATATTTGTGGACCTATTAACCCACACTAAGTAGTCCATTTATATATTTTATTGTATTAATTGACACATCCAGCAGATGGTCACATGTATGCTTATTATCAAGTCGAAATCTTGCATTTGCAAGATTACTTGCTCAAATAATTAAGTTAAGAGCACAATTTCCTGATTATACAATTAAGACCATTCGACTTGATAATACTGGTGAGTTTACATCCCAAAATTTTAATAATTATTATATGTCAATTGGGATAAGTGTTGAACATCTTGTAGCTCATGTTCATACACAAAATGGTCTAGCAGAATCAATTATAAAACGTCTGCAACTAATTGCAAGACCATTCACTACAACAAATTTGGTCTTTATTGACAACTAAAAACTGTCAACATTCATTTTAGTTGACATTTTTTTACCGTCATGAAAGCGGTGTCAATAAATCTAAGCGTCAACTTTATGTTGATAGTTGACGGTTGTTAAACGTCAACGATTATGTCTTTATTGACGGATTTTAACTGTCAATAATATGAATGTTGACACCTATTAGCCATCAACTATGACGTAAATCTGTCAACAAATACCTCTTTATTGACACTTATGTACTGTTAACATAGGGTATAGTTGATGGTTTTTAGCCGTCAATATTTAGGTGAAAGCGTCAACAAAAACCTTTTTATTGACACTTATGTGCCGTCAACAAAGGGTATAGTTGATGGCTCTTAGCAGTCAATATTTAGATCAAAGCGTCAACAATAACTACTTTATTGACATCTGTGAGCCGTCAACATCAGGTATAGTTGATATTTTTTAACCGTCAACATTTTTAGCCAACCATCAATAATACCCTTTTTATTGACACTTATTGTCTGTCCATATAAATATATCTTGACGTATTTTAGTTGTCATCTATAACTATACTTGACGTTTTGCATTGTTGACTATGACATATATGTTGACAGTTTTGAACCATCAATACTACTGGTTTTAATGTCGTTTTTTAGCCGTCAACTATAACTATGTATAAAAAATAAAAAATGGATATTATTCACTCATCCTCTACCACCTGCATTTGTATGAACAACTCTATCACTTCACATGTTTCTCATTAAGGTAGTCATTATCAACATGTAATTCACGTAAGACTAGGAAACAATATAATTGGAGACTCAACGATTTGCCAAACTATATAAGTACAAATTTTATCAAAATAAACCTTAATTGCAAATAAACAAAAGCAAAGTTCCATTGACTAACTAATAATTAAAATTATTATATATCGTTTCAAGCAAACTATTAAAAAACATAACACTAACTCCAGAAAATCACATAAATGAAGTATGATAACAAAAATGGTCATAAGTACCGATTTACAAATTCACATAACTTAACTTGTATCTCGTCCAACTCATCTTGGGTGTACTTATCTTTTCTCGTCAACTGAAAACAAATAAGTGTACATACATTAAAAAATTGAATAAATCAAGAAACTTTAAAACACATAGAATAAGATATCAAAGTATTACCACGTCCGTTATCACTCGACTTCTACGTATTTCTTGTATCTCGAATAAACTTCATAGTATAGTACCCACATTCTCAGACTCTGGTTGCTTAGCACACTATATAAATAGATTAAAACATATAATAAACAAGACTCGAATAAATAAACAAAATGGTAGTAAAAAATGGTAGATTTGAAACGATTACCTGAACAACTATCCAATTAAAATTTGGACTTCTAGCGTTCGCTTGAGCATAGAACATCCTAATAGCCCTATACAAGTACAAATACATAAAAATAAGTGAATAATGTTTTCCATCAGAAATATATCAATGGTAGAAGTTTTATAATACTTACGTATTAACTATATTTTTCACGTAATCGCGAACGCCATGTCCTATGGAGTCAATCAACCAAATTGTAGATGTTCTCAATGAGATAACCACCAACAACCAATGATGTCTAAATATAGAATTACCAACAAATAAGAGTTAGCAATATATACAAAATACAAGTAAATTAATAAGTACATGGTTTTTTGTGACTCGAATTACAAGGACAAATCAATAGTTTATTCTTGGTCTCTCGTAGCCTATTACATAGGAATCGACAACGTTGCTCTTCAGGTCCAGAGGCATATGAAATCAAGGATGGTTGAAGGAATGCATATTGTTCTAATATGATGGGTTCAGATTGGCACAAGTACCTAACAATAAATAAAAAATTTAAAAATTTAAAACGATACAATGAAAATTAATAATATATGATACAATGTACCTTTCTAAAACAAAAACTTAACACACTTCTAAACTCAACATCTAGATAACTCAATCAAACTCCAATTCACTAATTATTTTGACGATTCAATAACGCTCGACCACCAGAAATGATACAAAACATACACTCAACAACTTCAAAACAAGTATAACTCACATGTCACAATTGCTAAGCAGAACTCAAAACTAACAAACTAGTTAATATGTCTATCCTAAAGTGGAGTTTACTCTTAATTAAGTCTCGAAAATTTCGGCAGCATAAAAGAATAATTACAACAATACCAAAATGTTACATTTACCTGTCTGAAACAAAAACACATTTCTAACCTCAACATCCAGATAACTCAATCAAACTCCAATTCACTAATCATTTTAACGATTCAAGAGCATTCGACCACTAGAAATGAAACAAAATATACACTCAACAACTTCAAAACAAGTATAACTCACATGTCACAATTTTTAAGAAGAACTCAAAACTAACAAATGAGTTAACATATCTATCCTAAATTTCAGCAGCATAACAACATAATTACAACAATACCAAAATTTTACATGTACCTGTGTTTAACAAAAACACACTTCTATACTCAACATCCAGATAACTCAATCAAACTTCAATTCACTTATCATTTTAACTATTCAAGAACACTCGACCACCATAAATGAAACAAAACATACACTCAACAACTTCAAAACAAGAATACCTCACATGTCACAATTTCTAAGCATAACTCAAAACTAACAAACCAGTTAATATATATATCCTAAAGTGGTAGATACCAAGAGTATCAAAGTCTACATAATTAAATAATACTTACGCGATATAAGCTGATATAACCGAGATTGCAAGTTCCTCCATCATGCAGAACTCTTGCATGCTGTCTTTCATCAAATGAAAGTTGAATTGATATCCAAACACATGATCAGGTATCGAGATGTCTATATACTTAGTGCTTAGGCCTTCAAGAATTTTGATCATGTATTTCACTGCAAGTGGCATATGCACTCGTGACACATCATTTCTACCTCTCTTCTCCCTTAATGCCGCTAGCTCAGGTGAGGTTTCTTACGTTCCTACGTACACGATGTTATATTTTAAAAATCATAGACATTAAGTTAAACAACAACGAACATTTTCAAATAAATTTACCTTTTCTATTTTATCTACTATTACAAGATTCTTTGACCATGGAACTTGAAAACCAATCACATTTGAAACTGTCTCAATACTCTCAACTATCGGTATAGGCAATGGAGTATTGAAGTCAGATACAAGAGTGATAAGTACTCTCACATCGTTCGATGTGAGAGGCACACCGTAAATAATTTCATGCAGACTTAACCTCTCATAAACCATTCCTGATGCCACAATATTGTTTATATTTCCAACAGCTAAATCGCAAGATTTTCCCTACAAAGTATATTAAAAATTATGACTTAGTATTTATATACATTTTCTTCAAATCCAATTAACGAAGATTTAGAATAAGAGTTACCTCATCAAGATTTTCAGTAGATGTCGAAGCAATGGGTAGTTATAGTTGGCAACTACCCTTGTCTGACAAGAGAGTGACATCACCACACCGTTTTTCCTCATCTTTTCCACGCGTGTGTTTTTTCGTCATTTGACTGTATCGAGTCATCAGTTCTTTCTTTTCTTTCTTCCAACTCGTTTCTTTGTCAGTCATGACGTTACTTTTCGGAGTCGAAGGTGTGGGTTTATGAAAGAAGAAAGAGAGTGTGATTAAACCTCCCACGCCTCTTACACGTCCTAAGTGTTCAGGAGTGCCTAATGCCTCTGCCAGAATATCATCATGTGCATTCTCTGGATCTTTTGCTAGTTCGTCCTACAATTTAATAAAAATATAAATATATATTTACTACTCTAGTATAATGTCAATAAAACATAAAAATATATGAACATTATTGCTTACAATTCTAACTGCAACATCTGCAATCTCTTCATTCAAGAATTTGTCATCCTTCCCTTGTCAAGCTTGTATCCATTGCTTAGCTCGATCTGCATCTAAATCTACTTGTCCTTTCTTATTCTACAAAAGTATGTAGTCATCTAATTAATAAATGAGCAGACATAACATACTAATGTATAAATTCACAAATTAAAACATACCAATTCTTCCACAAAATTTGCGTATCCCTTACGAGCAAGCCTATGATTGTATTTATTTTTGGAACGTCTGTTCTTTTGCAAACTGCTTAATTTCTACATTACACATTTATAACACAATACAAGGTTAATTAGTATCTTCGTGTAAACATTTATAAACAAAAAACAAATAATTTTTCAATACTTACTTGAAACTCTTCATATAGAACTTTACCAACGAGTTCATCCCAATGAACTTGCTCGATGTGGTTATATGTCGGTGGTGGAGACTTCAAACATTCTGGCATGTCTTGAAATGGAATAATATATTTAGTCCTCAAAATGCTCTTAAATTGCCGGAACAAAATTCCAGCTTTCATCAATATGTCCTTCTTTGATTTACGATCTACTACGAAGGAATACTGACAAAAACAATGTAATATATATAAGTATATTTCAATGAAACTAGTTGCATATGATATTTAATGAGTTAGTAAAATAATAAATTACCTCAATGCAAGAATAAATCTTTTCTTTCAATTCTCTTGGTACTTCAGGCTACGAGAAATATGTAATTGGAATGTGGTGTCGCACACACGTTCCAATATAGCTTTTCATTTTCATTGCATTCCTACCAATCCACTGTCCATGAGCATTGTATTCGATCACTCTTCGATCAGCTTCATTTCTTATTCCTGCAAGCTCAAGCATCGCAGTAGCGCCTCGAGTAGGACGCACATTAGGAGGCTGCACCATATCATCATTTCCTGCCCCATCTTCACTACCAAGTGGCATACGGTCATCATCACTAGAGTATTGATCCATTAGAGTATCCTACTAAATACTTGCTAAGTACCTGCACTAAATTAGTTGAGTTACATATAAATAATAAAAACATCAAATTGTATCAACATCTAAATTCAGCAGTGAAAAGTTATACCATATAATTTATGCTTCATTTTCATTTTTGATCCAAATGCCATCACAGTCAGTGCGAACATATGTTGAACTATCATCATCTGTTTCATCAGATTCATTAGTAGTAGGAACGTAGTTAGAGTTATTGTAGTTTAAAATTAAGTCTCTGAGCTCCTCTTCGTTAATATGATCTTCGTACTCTCTATTTGGAGGATGCAACACAATAGACCATCGGGAGTCACTTGGATCTTCTATATAGAACACTTGTTTAACTTGTGAAGCTAAGATGAAGGAATCAGATTTATATCCAATACGTCTAAGATCAACTAGTTTAAATCCAAGTTTATCTGTTTTAACACCTCCATTACTTTTAACCCAGTTACACTTGAACATTACCATCTTAAAATTATGGTAATTTAATTCTCATATCTCTTGAATCACGTCATAAAAAGACATGCTTGTGGTTATTGGATTTTTATCTTTTGCACTAGATACTTGTATCGTACTAGCTACTGTTGGGATTTTTGTCCTAATCTCGTGTTTGTAATATATTGTTTGAAATTAATAAGAGTTATTCATTTCATCACTTTGTGTCTCGCAATATTTATAAACTTTTCCAATAAACTAAGCTCCAGGGTCATTGAATTTATGAGAGAACTAGAACTTGAACGGTGTGTAGTAGACACACAGGGAGGATCACGTTCGAGTTAATGACCCGAACGGTCTATAGTATATGGATAGGGTTGGAGACCTAATCCTGGATACACTGTGGATGCGACCCGCTTTGTATTAGATACAAACGAGGTGATCTGACTCGTTCATGGTTGACATGCGAGTGGGGGCATCCTGTGCAATGAGATTGTACAAGACCGAGCGTGAATTATTAGACCTCACCGATGTAACACCGTTGATGTGAAGAGACTAATAACCGTAGATGACCATTAGTGACTCGACACGAATCTCGAGCGTGTTACGGCACTCCCGCCGCTGTAGGGTCCATCCTTTGACTAAATGCGGGTGAGGGTGGTCACAGTTACTCGCCCAATATGCCTATCTTCTCAGGGACAGAACCAATTAGGGAGTTGGGAACTTAACTACGCGAGATGGAATTCACTCGTTCCCGCCTTTAGGGAAATTAGAGGGGTTGTTCCCTTAAGTGCTGTCTCCAGGGCTTGGACAACGGGCGCCCACCTTCTCACTGGCCCGAGAAGGGTGTTATGTATGGTTGGACCATCACAATATGTTGTTCATTAGAGGAGCAGTGGGGACTAAAGGAACAAGAGGTAGACACAGGGGTAAAACGATAATTTGACCCAGCCGTGTCTACGAACAACCTGTGAAGGGTCGACTCATGGGAATTGGTTATATCAGTGGACACGTAATATTCTGCACTGACGGGAGTGCAGCTACGGGCTATAGTGGAGTGTTACCGTAGCTAATGAATGTTGGTTAACCGGGTCAAAGAGTTTGACATGTTAATCTAGAATCATTGGAGCCCGTCACTGTAGGTCCATTAGGTCCCTCGGTTGGCTCCACCTGGGTTAAAAGAAGGGTTAATGTTTTGGTAAGAAATTGAAGTGTTCAATTTCACTTTAGGGGCATTTATGTCATTTATATGAAATATGAATGATATAATATATAGTTTAATGTGAATGAGATTCATAATAATAGGTTAGTCTAATTGTTGAATTAGGGCTAATTGGAGAATTTGATTGAGAGAAATTAAATTGGATGTGATTCAATTTAATTAATCCACAATTATTGCAAATGAGATTTGCAATATGAGATATGAGATATCTTATATTATGTGGTTATGCAAATGAGATTTGCATAACCTATGGTTATGGTAAAGTGGTAATAATGTGGAGATGTTAACTCCCTCATACCACTATTTAAACCCTTTGCAAGAAGGGTTTGGTAAGCTCTCTTCTCATTTTTTGTTTTTCACCAAAGAGAAGAAAAGAGAATTCTCTCTACTCTCTCATTTCTCCTCCCTCTCCAAAACACAAACAAGTTCCCACCAACCGAGAAGATCACTTGGTGGTGTTCGTGATCGTTTTGTGGGAAGAATCCGTCGAGATCGAGTAGCAAGAAGAGTTCGTCATCCGAGGAAGAAATTGTTGTGTTTGTCTACAACAAGTAAGTAAGATCTCTTCTTGCTGTAAATTTCTTTTTCTTTAAGCATGTTTAGCCTAGGTCTAAGAGTTAGATCGATTTTAATAAATACAAGTTGCATAATGATACCTCGACGATTAAATCGTCTTCCGCTGCGCGGGGATTTCATTCCTTTCAATTGGTATCAGAGCCAAGTTGATGGTTCTTCATTTATGCACTGTTTTGGTAAAATTAGGTGGGTATTTTGCCATAATTTCATGAGATGAATGTTTGGTTTGCATTATGGATGTTTTCGATTTTTGGCACTAGATTAGATTTACAATTATCTTGATGAGATCAATGTAAGGACTCGTTGTTTTTGGGCATTTTGTTGTAAATCGAGTCTGTCAGTCCGGGTCGTTCGTGGCAAGAGTTGCTGTGAAGAAATCGGAGCGAAAACAGGCAGAAATCGGTGGAAGAACAACCAAGTGTTTGCTATTCTGTCGATGGCGTTGAGACGCTGCCCAACCGCGTCTCAACGTTGTTCTTGCGGGTGGAGGCATTGCTGCAGAGCAGCGTTGCAACGTCGCTAGCGTTGAGAACGCGGCTCGACGCTGTAGGCGACAGCGTTGCAACGCTGCCCACGGCGTTGCAACGCTGCACGCGTTGAGGGCAGTTGCTGGAGACGGTTTCGCGAGAACGTGGGATGGTTTTCTTAGTGGGCAGCGGTTATTTACGTAGTTTTATTAATTTTTATTTATAAAATGTATTTATTTATTTAATTTAATTATTTTATTAAATAATATTAATATAAATGTTATATTAATATTATTTAATTAAATAATTGCCCCTAGGTGCCAAAAACTGGTCCATTTTTGCTATTTAATTATTTTATGCATGAGATGTATATTTTAATTAATTTCTATGTGCATAATGTATGTCATATAGATTTAAAATCCCACCTTAGGTTAAACATTTCATGCATCATATTTATATTATAAGAGTTATAATATATAGTATGCATGATAGGATTATATTATAAGAGTTATAATATAATGTATGCATGTTTTAATTTATTTAAATATAAGTGTTATATTTTTAAATTAAAAACATGCTCATGCATTTAATTCATGTGATGAATGTATGTTATAGTATAGTATTATTCATGTGATGGATGATTAAGCACTATAACATAGAAATGCATGCAACCTAAGTTAATTATTAGTTTTAAAGTGTTTAGAACTTGAATAATTAGACTTAGGTTTTCTAATTTTCTAATAAGATTAGAAATTTAGGAAATCAAATATAACCTTTGAATGGAGACTGATAAGTAACTCTGTCTAAGGAAGGTTTTGTCTAAGGCTGGGATATTTAAGTTGACGCTTATGAACACCTACACTCGAAACCGACACGGGAGTGAATTCGGTCAGGAGATTCTTAGGTTATATTCTTGTGAGTTAGATTAATTAAATGTTAATTAATTTACTCACATAGACCTAAGTTAATAATGTGATTATAAACTTAGGTTAATACCATATAAGAGTTATATTGGTAGACTTAGGTAAATTTTAGCCGGTTTATCTAGGTCAATCTCTAATAAAATTAAAGTGCTGAGTGGGAGGAAATATAGTGTATGAGATACATTTGAATTTCCAACCACAAATCGCCGTTAAGTTCGCACCGTGAGATCTATACTCGGCCTCGTGGCGCAAATGGGAGTGTCCCCCTTCGGATGGCATTTGTATAGGTCAATATCATCGTGGATAGAGAGAGTACTTATAGTGAGTGAGAGCGGGACTTGTGAAAACGAGACCCACGGTCTCTTCTTTCGATTCACACCGTGAGACGCCTATGATCCGCCGCTAGTTTGGCTGGACTGCACAATCCCTTCGGAGGGCTTGATCATGGGAGTCTGAACACCGTGAATTCCCAAAGGGATCTGATTTCTGGTTGGTTTTCATTCTTGGTTCACCCTTCGGTGGCTATTGTTTGGACGGATACTTGGAAACTTAAAGATTGAGGGTGACACTCACAGAATTCGTTAAGTGTTAATGAATTCGACCGAACAATGGTAATTGGACGCCTAATGGAATAAGAGTTATTCTGGGATTAGGGTCTGATCGAGAAAGTCTCGTCCTAGAGGAGTAGTGTTCTGTTCACCCTTCGGTGGCGGTCATTCTAAACCTTTAGGATATCATTGCAAAATTTTGAATGACCTAGGGATCATAAAACATTTTTTTGCTAAAACTTGATTGGATTTCAAAAAGTTTTTTGCGAGACTAATACAAAGTTTTTCTTATTTTTCAGCTAGAAATGTCTAGCGCTAGCTTTACTCGCTTCGGATAAGTTAGTGGGAGATAATTACCGAAGTTGGAAAAACAACATTAATACAATTTTGGTAACTGACGACATTAAGTTCTTGCTATCTGAGGAGTGTCCTCAGATGCCGGGCTCGACCGCGTCGCGAAGTTTTCGCGATGCGTACGATCGGTGGATCAGGGCCAATGAAAAGGCCAAGGTCTACATTATTGCCAGCATGTCTGATGTCTTGGCAAAGAAGCATGAGCTGATGGTTTCCGCCAAGGAGATCATGGAGTCATTGCAAGAAATGTTTGGACAACAGTCCTTTCAGGTTCGACATGACTCGCTCAAATACGTTTTCAACGCACGGATGAAAGAGGGGTCGTCTGTCCGTGAACACGTTCTAGACATGATGACCCACTTTAATCTGGCCGAGATGAACGAGGCTTTGATCGATGAGTCGAGCCAGGTCAGTTTGAACAACGTTCCATCGAAGAGTGTTTGTGAAACACCTTTCGAGCTCTGGAGTGGACGTAAAGGCAGTTTACATCACTTCAGGATTTGGAGATGCCCGACCCACGTGTTGGTATCAAACCCGAAAAAGTTGGAACCCCGTTCGAAATTGTGCCTATTCGTAGGTTACCCTAAAGAGACTAGGGGTGGTCTGTTTTACGATCCTAAGGAAAATAGGGTGCTTGTGTCGACAAACGCCACTTTCCTAGAGGAAGACCACATTAGGGATCGTTTACCAAGGAGTAAAATTGTATTGAATGAAATGGACAGTTCATCAGCAAGAGTTGCTGATGGGGCTGGTACGTCAACAAGTGTTGTTGATCCAGCATGTCTAGTCAAATCCGTTCCCAAGAGTTGGGAATGCCTCGACGTAGTGGGAGGGTCGTGAGACGGCTCGATCGCTACATGGGTTTATTGAAACCTCAGTTGTCACCCCTGATGATGACTGTGAGGATCCATTGACCTATGATCAGGCAATGGTTGATGTTGACAAAGACGAGTGGATTAAAGCTATGGACCAGGAAATGGAGTCTATGTACTTCAATTCTGTATGGGAGCTTGTGGATCAACCGGATGGGGTAAAACCTATTGGTTGCAAATGGTTCTACAAGCGTAAACGTGGCGTAGATGGGAAGGTGCAGACCTTCAAAGCCCGACTAGTGGCAAAGGGTTTTACCCAGGTTGAAGGGGTTGACTATGAGGAGACCTTTTCACCTGTTGCCATGGTAAAGTCGATCAGGATCCTTCTTGCCATTGTCGCGTATTATGACTACGAGGTATGGCAGATGGACGTCAAGACAGTCTTTCTGAATGACAAACTTGATGAGACCATCTACATGGACCAGCCCAAAGGGTTCATTGCCCAAGGCCAAGAGGAAAAGGTTTGCCGACTTCATAGGTCCATTTATGGACTGAAACAGGCTTCGAGGTCTTGGAATATAAGGTTTGATGAGGCGATCAAATCTTATGACTTTGATCAAAATGTTGACGAGCCTTGTGTCTACAAGAAAATCGTTGACAAAACTGTTGCATTTTTGGTGTTGTACGTGGACGATATTCTTCTCATTGGGAATGAGGTAGAATTTCTTACTGACGTTAAAAAGTGGCTAGCTTCGCAATTCCAAATAAAAGATTTGGGAGAAGCTCAGTATGTTCTAGGTATCCAGATAGTCCAGTAACCAGGAAGAGCAGAACGCTAGCCTTGTCTCAGCGTCTTATATTGACAAGATGTTGTCTAGATATAAGATGCGAGAACTCCAAGAAGGGCTTCTTTGCGCCTTTCGGGCATGGGGTTCACTTGTCTAAGGATCAGTGTCCTAAGACTCCTCAAGATGTTGAGGATATGAGACGGATTCAATATGCTTCAGCTGTAGGGAGCCTGATGTATGTCATGTGTGTACTATGCCCGACATTTGTTATGCAGTAGGAATTGTCAGTAGATATCAGTCCAATCCAGGATTAGATCACTGGAAAGCCGTAAAGGCAATCCTCAAGTATCTTAGGAGAACGAGGAACTACAGCTTAGTGTATGGTAGTGGGGATTTGATCCTTACGGGATACACGGATTCTGATTTTCAGACGGATAAGGATTCTAGGAAATCCACTTCGGGGTCAACCTTCATTTTGAATGGAGGAGCTGTAGTATAGCGAAGCATCAAGCAGGAATGCATCATTGATTCCACTATGGAAGCAGAGTATGTTGCGGCTTGTGAAGCTACAAAGGAAGCTGTTTGGCTTAGGAAGTTCACGACAGATTTGTAAGTTGTTCCAAACATGAACTTGGCGATCACACTCGCTCGTGATAACAAGTAGTGCGAGAGCCAACTCACGTGAGCCTCGGAGCCATAAGAGAGGCAAACACATTGGCGCAAGTATCATCCGACACGGAGATTGTGCCGCGGAGACATGATGTGATCACGTAGATAGCATCGGAGCACTGCGTGGTGATCCATTTACAAAGCGCCTCACGGCAAAGGTGTTTGAGGGTCACCTAGAGAGTCTAGGTCTTCGAGAGCTTCCTGACTAGGGCAAGTGGGAGATAAGTAAACAGGTATTCAATGCCCTAGTTTATTGTATTACTTTATTGTAATTTATGTACATTTCGGAAATGTATTTTCTCCACTAGCTTAGTCCAAGTGGGAGTTTGTTGGGATTTTTGTCCTAATCTCGTGTTTGTAATATATTGTTTGAAATTAATAAGAGTTATTCATTTCATCACTTTGTGTCTCGCAATATTTATAAACTTTTCCAATAAACTAAGCTCCAAGGTCATTGAATTTATGAGAGAACTAGAACTTGAACGGTGTGTAATAGACACACAGGGAGGATCACGTTCGAGTTAATGACCCGAACGGTCTACAGTATATGGATAGGGTTGGAGACCTAATCCTGGATACATTGTGGATGCAACCCGCTTTGTATTAGATACAAACGAGGTGATCTGACTCGTTCATGTGGTTGACATGCGAGTGGGGGCATCCTGTGCAATGAGATTGTACAAGACCGAACCATGAATTATTAGACCTACTGATGTAACACCGTTGACAGTAAGGACTAATAACTTCGTAGATGACCATTAGTGACTCGACCTGAATCCTGAGCGTGTTACGGACTCCTGTCTGCGGGGGTCTGTCCTTTGACTAGTACAGTGAGGGTGGTCACAGGGACAGGACCAAGTAGGGAGCTGGGAACTTAACTACGCGAGATGGAATTCACTCGTTCTCGCCTTTAGGGAAATTAGAGGAGTTGTTCCCTTAAGTGCTGTCTCCAGGGCTTGGACACCGGGCACCCACCTTCTCACTGGCCCGAGAAGGGTGTTGTGTATGGTTGGACCATCACAATATGTTGTTCATTAGAGGAGCAGTGGGGACTTAAGGAACAAGAGGTAGACACAAGGGTAAAACGGTAACTTGACCCAGCCGTGTCTACGAACAACCTGTGAAGGGTCGACTCATGGGAATTGGTTATATCAGTGGACACGTAATATTCTGCACTGACGGGAGTGCAACTACGGGCTATAATGGAGTGTTACCGTAGCTAATGAATGTTGGTTAATCGGGTCAAAGAGTTTGATAGGTTAATCTCGAATCATTGGAGCCCGTCACTGTAGGTCCATTAGGTCCCTCGGTTGGCTCCACCTGGGTTAAAAGAAGGGTTAATGTTTTGGTAAGAAATTGAAGTGTTCAATTTCACTTTAGGGGCATTTATGTCATTTATATGAAATATGAATGATATAATATATAGTTTAATGTGAATGAGATTCATAATAAACTATAGGTTAGTCTAATTGTTGAATTAGGGCTAATTGGAGAATTTGATTGAGAGAAATTAAATTGGATGTGATTCAATTTAATTAATCCACAATTATTGCAAATGAGATTTGCAATATTAGATATGAGATATCTTATATTATGTGGTTATGCAAATGAGATTTGCATAACCTATGGTTGTGGTAAAGTGGTAATAATGTGGAGATGTTAACTCCCTCATACCACTATTTAAACCCTTTGCAAGAAGGGTTTGGTAAGCTCTTTTCTCATTTTTTGTTTTTCACCAAAGAGAAGAAAAGAGAATTCTCTCTACTCTCTCATTTCTCCTCCCTCTCCAAAACACAAACAAGTTCCCACCAACTTCCCTTCTCCAAAAGAGAACAACCGAGAAGATCACTTTGTTGTGTTTGTGATCGTTTTGTGGGAAGAATCCGTCGAGATCGAGTAGCACGAAGAGTTCGTGATCCGAGGAAGAAATTGTTGTGTTTGTCTACAACAAGTAAGTAAGATCTCTTTTTGTTGTAAATTTCTTCTTCTTTAAGCATGTTTAGCCTAGGTCTAAGAGTTAGATCGATTTTAATAAATACAAGTTGCATAATGATACCTCGACGATTCAATCGTCTTCCGCTACGCGGGGATTTCATTCCCTTCAGCTACTAAACATATTCCACTATTTTGAACATTACGAGTACCATCACGAAACTCTGTATTGTAGCGAACACCATTCACTACGTAGCTTAAATAGGTTATCACAGTGGGTGAAGGACCATGTGATATCCACCTCAATGTGTTAGATATAGTATGGTTTGGTACTTCAAGATCAGTAGCAACCTATACACATAAACGAGTATAAGTCGTTAAAAACTAAAAGGAAAAAAGAAAAAAATGAGCAGAATTGTTAGAACCATACTTGATCACGTATCCAAGAAATGAAGGTTCTATTGTGTTGATCTTGTAACCACTTCTGATTTCTTGATCTTGATAGGTAGATGAGTTTCAAATAGTTCATATGTTAATATACATAGAATCATTGGTGTTAGTATATTAAGTTTAAGGATTAACTTTAAATTAGTATAAGAAGTGAACGTACTCTATGAAAGGTTGAGCGTCATCTGTATTTTCTAATACATATAAATGAGCCTGCTTGAGTTTTTCCTTATCAGGCTTCATATGAGAAGCTGTCGATGCAGGTCTCCCAAATTCATCATCTTGAGGTCGTTCACTAGCTTTTTCGAGTCCAATAGGTTTTACATCATGCAAAAATTCAGTGCAAAACTCTATAGCTTCCTCGACAATATAACCTTCAGCAATACAACCTTCGGGTTGATTCCTATTTCTCACATATCCTTTAAGAACTTTCATGTATCTTTCAAAATGATACATCCATCGAAGATACACAGGACAACAAAGTCGCACTTCTCTGACCAGATGTACTGTTAGGTGCATCATTATCGCGAAGAACGATGAAGGGAAGTATTTTTCAAACAGACACAGTACTACTACGATTTCATGCTCCAACTCACTTAACTGTGAAACATCGATCACTTTATTGCATATTGCATTGAAAACTAAACAGAATCGTCTGATAGCAATTCTCACATGCTTAGGTAGTGTAGATCGAATTGCAACTGATAGCAATTGTTGCATGAGCACGTGACAATCATGTGACTTTAAACCATTAACTTTTAGATTATCGAGTGATACGAGGTTCTTTATATTGGAAGAATAACCTTCAGGATCTTTCATTTTTGACAATGATTGACAAACCGCACGTTTCTCATGTTTGGATAATGTGTAGCAGGCCGGCGGTATGAATGTACTTCTTCCTATAACTTTTGGGGCCAACTCGGGACGAATACCTAATCGCTCTAAATCATGTCGAGTTTGTAATCCATCCTTTGTCTTACCAGGGTTGTCGAGTAAAGTGCCTATTAAATTCATACAAACATTTTTCTCGATGTGCATTACATCTAAGCAATGTCGAACATGAAGCTTCTTCCAATATTCAAGTTAAAAAAATATCGATTTTTTCTTCCAAAAAGAACGTAAGGCACCTATTGGTTTCTTCTCTTTTGGCATATCTTCATTGGAATGTTTGTTGTTGGTGAATTTTCAATAATTTCTTCTCCTGACAATGGTGGTTTTCCAAATTTTTTTTCATTATTGAATGCTTTCATCTGTCTTCTAAATGAATGAGCTAGTGGCAAAAATTTTCTGTGTCCAAGGTAAGCCATCTTCTTTCCAAATTTTAAATGCATAGCTGGTGTGTGTTCTCCACATATGGGACATGCACAATATCCTTTGACACTACAACCGACTAAATTACCATATGCAGGGAAATCGTTAATTGTCCACAACAACACTGCTTTTAATGTGAATACTTCATCTCGATATGCATCATAACAGGGCACTCCATCATTCCAAATAATTTTTAAATCATCTATTAAAGGAGCCAAATATACATCTATATTGTACCCCAGTTGCTTTGACCCAGATATTATCATGGTTAACATAAAAAATTTACGTCTCATACATAACCAAGGTGGGAGATTGTATGTTGTCAATATTACAGGCCAACAACTGTACTTGCTATTCATCTCACTAGGAGGATTTATTCCATCAATTGATAGGGCAAGACGAAGGTTTCTCTCTTCACTTCCAAAATCAGGCTACAAATGATCGATCAATTTCCAAGATGGAGTATCAGCAGGATGTTGTAACTTGCCATCAACTGATCTCTCATTAGCATGCCAAGTTAAATCATTTGAAATTAGCATGCTATTGAACATCCTTTGAAATCGTGGAATTGGGGGAAAGTACCATACAACTTTAGCAGGGACACCATGTTTCACTTCCAACGAATTCTTACGCTTCATCCATCTTGACTCGTTACAATGAGAACAATTAGATGCATCGGCATATTCTTTCCTATATAAGCAACAGTTATTGGGACATGCATGAATTTTTTCATACGTCATTCCCAAAGTGACTAACGTCTTCTTTGTTTCATACGTAGATGTCGACAATTCATTCTTTCAGGTAATATATCTTTCAATAAGGTCAACAACTCTGTAAAGCTAGTATCACTCCATTCAAATTTGGCTTTCAGGTGATACACTATAACTAATGTACCTAACTTAGTTAATCTACTACATCCTGGATATAAAGGTTTTTCAGCATCTGCAAGCAACTTCTTAAATTTTTTTGGATCCTCTTCAAAATGTTGTCATCAGAGTTCTCTTCATACACTTGTTCATTAGTGGTGTAGTTTAAATTTGACTCTACATTGTTTCTAAAATATCTATCAAGGGTTTCTTCGTGCCAAATCCAATTATCATATCTTTGATTGATACCACACGCAACTAAGTGGTTCCTAACTACATTAGTGTTAAGAATCTTCAAATTTACACACTTAACACACAAACATCGTATAGAAGGTTTACCACTCGCATGTTCATGTGCAAACTGAATAAAAGTGTTCATACCTTCTTCATACTCTTTAGAGAATCTATCTTTCGACATCCATAATTTGTCCATTATGTTATAGCCTAATTAAATGATGTCAATAGATCAATTTTAATCCATATAAATAAACTAGTCTAAAAATCACATGATAAACTAATTCTCTTTCAACCCCCAAACAATATTTTACTAAGTATGAAATAGGCAGAATGACATCAATAAAAAAAAAGGTGATATATGGTCATACGTGATGAGTTATGTCTAGATATAATCATAACTACTCATTGCCTTTTTGTCTCTAAACTCATCCCTTACTACTTAAATCTCACTAGTTGTTTAAGGGATATATACTTCTATGATCTCATTACGAAAACACCTTTGTGGGATAACAAGGTGGGTATCGTAAGGGAATCACTAAAACTCGAAGCTAAAAATTTTCAGCAAACATAACATAAAATCTTTAATCAGAAAAATGATTTGAAAGATTCAACTTATATATTATAAGACGAGTTTAGACATTTGTTTCCAGAATGACATTCAATTCATTATGAATCGAGAACAAACACAATAATATAATTCAGTAACTGATACATTAAGAAAACACATGTCATAAAATGCAAAGTAAAAACGCTCAAGTACCATTTAAACTCATCGAATGAACTTGATCTCTAAAACCGTAAATAATCCATATTGAAATCAGTATCACATTCATTAATGCTCTTCTAATTTAGATAAATAATTCATATAATTCATCAAGAAGTTGGGTAAAACTAAAAAGTGGTCCACTACCATACAAAATAATCCACCCTAAATGGAACATAAATTGTAATCATGCAATCAAATCTAAGAAAATCATAATCATAGTTCTATATCAAGAAACCCAACTAATAGTAATTGTTCAAATCCATCTCATAGTCGTCATTGTACTTTACTTACCGATGTGATGTTCCAACGAGAGGTGAGGGAAGATTTTGGCGTGAGAATAACTCCAACATTTGGACCAACCTGGAGATTGAACGACTTCAAAAGATTCTTCCAAATTCGAAAGCTTCCTAAGTCAATGAAGAGATGGATCAATCAAACATATAAACCAAAGAAAAGAAAAATAACCAAAAGCCACATATCTGACAACAGTGCTCGTCATATAACTACTAAAAATTGTAAGTTAATACATGGTTAAGATCAAACGACTCTTGAAAGCCTCAAAGGAAGTCTCCAAAGAACTAGTGTTCTAGGGTACAGGAAAGGTCAGAATGCAATAGGTTAACGTGATGGACCTTTTGGATTAAACTATCAAATGTATGCTAACTCTAAAGTCCACGTCTTTCTCGCAATTATGTAGTCCTATTTAACTTGACTGACAACACCCAACAACCTTTTACTACTAAAATTAAGTTAGATATTGAAGTTCATCACAAAACTAGCATAGCAAAACAAAACTCTAAAATAATACGACTTATAAAGTGCGTGCTAAGAATTAAACTCAAATGTAAATGTTCTGAAAATTCTTCTAATTATCGAGAACTAATTGACAACACTTGAGGGAAACATGCTTGTATCAATCCTTGGACAAAAATACAATACTAAAATTCATAAAATTTTAAACAGAGTCACAAGGAAAATCGAGAAATATATGCTGGAATTTGGAACTTTTTATTCTCAAATATTCTAAACAGTGTCTTAAATCCTAAAAAAATCTTCATAAATTAGAGGCATGGATATTTACCCGAATATAGACGGCTTGAAGACGGTGGCAGGTTGCTTATCCAATCGTCGATGGCTTGCAGACGTGGCAGAGAATGATTTCCGACCACTTCAGGCGACTTAGACAACGACGACAGCTCCGGCTTCAGGTCGACAACTTCAGGTGACTCAGTTGCTTTTTCGATCGTCGACGAGGGGCTGCGTGATCCGGTTGTTACATCCGACTCAGTTGCTTCAGACGACGGTGAGATCTCCGACTGTGAGATTAGACGAAGGTGAGATCATCAACGAGGGCGCGAGATCCATTGTGAGATCCGACTTCGATTGCTTGAGGCAGCGGTGAGATCTTCGACTGTGAGATCCGACTCAGACGGCAGTGAGATCATCCACGAGGGGCTGCGAGATCCGGCTGTGAGATCCGACTCAGTTGCTTCAGACGGCAGTGAGATCTTCGACTGTGAGATCCGACTCAGACGGCAGTGAGATCATCCACGAGGGGCTGCGAGATCCGATTGTGAGATCCGACTCAGTTGCTTTTTCGATCGTCGACAACGGTGAGATCTCTGACTTCAGGTGACTGAAACTGTGGCGAGAGCTTCAACTTCAAGTTGACGGAGACGAGGCAGTTGCTTTTTCGATCGTCGACGAGGAGCTTCAGCAACTTCAGGCGACTCAAACGGCGGCGAGAGCTCTGGCTTCAGGTGACTCAGACGGCGGCGAGAGCTTCGGCTTCACAGATCGACGAAGACGAGGGATGTGAGAGAGAGAAATCGCAGAGAGGGATGTGAGAGACTTGAAGATCGATTAATGGGAAAAAGGTTAGGGTTTTCCGTTGGATTTTTTGTTTTCTTTTTTTTTAATAATAGGAAATGTAAAACGACATCGTTTTACCCAGATTGTTGCGTTATTTTTTTTAATATTAAGAAAGCTAAACGACGTCGTTTTTTAAGTTTTGTTGACGGGTATTACTCGTCAATGAAAACAACATATATTGACGGTTCCTAACCGTCAATGAAAGTATTCGCCTGCATGTCAATGAAGCCGCCAAACAACAACGTCGTTTTTTAAGTTTTGTTGACTGGCATTACCCGTCAATGAAAATAACATATATTGACGATTTTTAACCGTCAATGAAAGTGTCCGTCTTGCTATCAATAAAGTCGCCAAACAATGACGGTTTTCAACCGACAAGAAAACTAAAACACGGGATTTTATTAATTTTGACACAAAAATTTCGTAATTAACGTCAATAAAAGTACATTTATTGACGGTTAATTGCAAAAATTTAAATTTATACATTTAATGACGTTTTATAACCATCAATATATATGTTTCAAAATTAATAATGGTTTTTAAAATGAATTTTGGTCTTTTGTTGACACTTTTTTTAGCCAAGCGTCAACATTTGGAAAAAGGAACGCGTCAATAAAGGCCTAATTTGTAGCAGTGATTGCTTATGAAAGCTAGATTTCCTACATCGGTCTGGGGTCATGCGATTTTGCACGCTACATCATTATTACGTATTAGGCCAGTAGCTTATCATAAGTACTCCCCATTCTAGTTAGCTTATGGCCAGGAATCGAATATTTTCCATCTAAGAATTTTTGGATGTGCAGTATATGTATCGATTGCTCCACCACAACGTACTAAGATGGGTCCTCAAAGGAAGTTAGGAATATATGTTGGTTTTGATTCCCCATCAATTATTAAATATCTTGAACCCCTGATGGGTGATGTATTTACTGCACGATTTGCTGATTGTCATTTTAATGAGACAAATTTTCCAACATTAGGGGGAGGAATTAAGAAGTTGGAAAAAGAAATTACAAGGAATGCATCGTTATTATCTCATTTAGATCCTCGTAGAGATCTATGTGAACTTGAAGTTCAAAAGATAATTCATTTGCAAAATATAGCAAATCAATTACCATATATATGCATTCACAGATGCTAAAAGAGTCACTAAATCAAATATACAAGCTGCGAATGCTTCATCAAAAATTGATATCCCAAAGGAACAAGATGTCAATAATGAGTCTGGAGCATGCCAGAAGCGTGGTAGACCAATGAGTTCCAAAGATAAAATCCTCAAAAAAGAAAAGTAGTTGAGAATCAAAATGATTCAATAAAAGGTATGGATGTTCCAGAAGAAATCCAGAATACAACTAATCAAAAGAGTATTGATGAAAATCAAACGCTTGAGGATAATAATGAAATTGCTATAAACTATGTTACAACAAGAAAGAGATGGAACCAAAAGGATATCATTGTTGACAACATTTTTGCTTATAATGTTGCTCACGATATTATTCAAGAAAGTGACGATTTTCATCCAAAATCTATTGAAGAATGTAAACGTAGAAATGATTGGCCGAAGTGGAAAGAAGCAATCCAAGCAGAGTTACGTTGAACTCACTTTCAAAACGTGAGGTTTTTGGACCAGTAGTCCCGACACTTGAAAATGTCAAACCTATGGGATATAAATGGGTATTTGTAAGGAAAAGAAATGAAAATAATGAAGTCACAAGATATAAAACGAGGCTTGTTGCACAAGGATTCTCGCAAAGATCTATTATTGATTATGAGGAGACATATTCTCCTGTGGTGGATGCAATAACGCTAAGATATTTGATTGGTCTAGCTGTATATGAAAAACTTGATATGCATCTAATGGATGTAGTCACGACATATTTTAATGGATCTATGGATAATGACATTTATATGAAAATCCCGGAAGGATTTAAAATACCTTGGAGGAAGATCACATCGAAGAAGATTACATGAGAAACCATAAACTGCGTAGTAAGTTAGTATTAGATGAAGTTACAGATGAGTCAACAAGAGTTGTTGATCAAGTTGGACCTTCATCAAGAGTTGATAAAGAAGCCGACACATCGACTCAGTCTCGTCCTTCTCAATCGTTGGGAATGCCTCAATGCAGTTGGAGAGTTGTTTCCCAACCTGACCGCTACTTGGGTTTAGCTGAAACTCAAGTTGTCATGCTTGATGACGGTGTAAAGGATCCATTGTCCTATAAACAGACAATGAATGACGTAGATAAGGACCAATGGATCAAAGTCATGGACCTTGAAATGGAGTCGATGTACTTCAATTTAGTTTGGGAACTTGTAGACCAGCCTGAAGGGGTAAGACCCATAGGGTGCAAATGGATCTATAAGAGAAAGAGAGATAAAACCGGAAAGGTACATACCTTTAAGGCAAGACTTGTAGCAAAGGCTTTTACCCAAAGGGAGGGAGTTGACTATGAGGAAACTTTTCCCATGTTGCTATGCTTAAGTCAATAAGGATACTCTTGTCTATAGCCGCTTTTTTTATTATGAAATTTGGCAAATGGACGTCAATACTGCCTTTTTTAATGGTAATCATGACGAGAGCATCTACGTGTCTCAACCCGAAGGGTTCATAATCCAAGGCCAGGAGCAAAAATTTTGCAAGCTCAATCGATACATTTATGGATTGAAACAAGCATCCAGATCTTGAAACATAAGATTTGATACTGCGATCAAGTCGTATGACTTTGACCAAAACGTTGATGAGCCTTGTGTTTACAAGAGGATCATCAATGACAAAGTAGTTTTCTTAGTACTTTATGTGGATGATATCCTACTCATTGGGAATTATGTAGGATACCTAACTGACATAAAGAAGTGGTTGGCGACCCAACTCCAAATGAAAGATTTGGGAGAGGCGCAGTATGTTCTTGGGATTCAAAATTTCAGGAATCGCAAGAACAGAACGCTAGCTCTGTCTCAAGCATCTTATATCAACAAAATGTTAGCCCGATATTCGATGAAGAATTCCTAGAGGGGCTTATTACCCTTCAGGCATGGAGTTCATCTGTCTAAGGAACAGTGTCCTAAGACGCCTCAAGAAGTTGAGGATATGAGACGTATTCCCTATGCCTCTGCAGTAGGTAGCTAAATGTATGTTATGTTGTGCACGAGACCAGACATTTGTTATGCAGTGAGAATAGTCAGTAGGTACCAGTCCAATCCAGGGTTAGACCACTGGACCACAGTTAAAAATATCCTTAAGTATGTTAGGAGAACGAGGGACTATACGCTTGTGTATGGGACTAAGGATTTGATCCTCTTCTAACTGGATACACCGATTTCGATTTTCGGATCGATAAGGATTCTAGGAAATCCACATAGGGATCAGTTTTCACCCTTAACGGGGGAGCTATAGTATGGCGAAGCATCAAGCAGGCAGTGGTGGATCCAGAACTTCAAGTTAGGGGGGACTTGAATTCATATCAAAATTATTTTGAACGCATTAATATTGGTTGTATATAGTCTCATTCTATTTTTATGGTTTACTAAAATTAAGAAATTGAACTTTGAAAGTATAGAGATTAAAATAAAACAAACCACAAAGTAAATGGATGAAAATGAAATCTTAATATAATAGTTTATATATTTTGAAATAAGAAAAATGATTAAATTTGTTTACGTAAGTATACTGTATATGAGAAAAAATTACAAATAATAAGATGTTGTTTTGTTTAATAAGAATTCATAAAATCATATTTTCTTTTATGCAATTAACTTTTAAAAATAATTTTATAAAAATTAAAAAATATTTGCATTCAACTTTATTTATATTTGATACTAAGAAGAAAAATCTTTAACCATAAATATTTTTAAGAATATATTACAACAAAAGTTATGAGGGAAAGAGAACATAACTCAACTGAATAGCTTTTATTTTTATTGAGTGAAATATATATAATAAAATGTAAAATTACACACATATTGAAAAAGTAGTACAAGCTGGGAATTGAACCTGGGCATGCAGAAAAAAGAGTAAAAAAACCAGGAGGGGCTTGCCACTAGGGCAAGATAAATTTTTTTGATAATAATAGCATTTTACATATACAAACTAAGTTGTTCAAAAGTTGAGGAGGGGCTCGAGCCCCCTCTGAGCCCTTCTTAAATCCGCCCCTACAAGCAGGGATGCATCGCTGACTTCACGATGGAGGTTGAGTATGTCGCTGCTTGTGAAGCAGCTAAAGAGGTTGTTTGGCTAAGAAAATTTTTTACTGATTTGGAAGTTGTTCCAAATATGGAATTTTCCATCACTTTATACTATGACAACAGTGGTGCGGTAGCCAATTCGAAGGAATCTCGCAGCCATAAGCGAGGCAAGCACATCGAGAGGAAATATCACATGATACGAGAAATAGTGCAACGAGGAGATGTGACAATTACGAAGATCGTTTCGGAGCACAACATTGTTAATCCGTTTACAAAAACTCTCACGGCTAAAGTGTTCGAGGGTCATCTGGAAAGTCTAGGTCTACGAGATATGTACATAGGCTAATCTAGGGCAAGTGGGAGATATGTAATGGGTATATGAATGTCCTAGTTTATTGTATTTATATCTCTGTAACCACTGTTTTAGATTGTGATGTACCCCACTAAAGTTTTAGTTCAAGTGGGAGTTTGTTGGGGTTTGTGCCCTAAAACTCGTAGTTTGTAATTTTTTGTTCTAATTAATGTAGTTATTCTTTCAATAAAGAGTTATTGTTCGTTATTTACGATATTGCCCTTGTCTTAACCCTAAATCCAATAAACTAACATCCAAGGTTGTAAAATGTCTCTTCAACTGAATGTAGTGTACATATAAAGGATCTTGGTTCAAGATACAACCTAAAGGGTCTATAGTAAGGGGATAAGGTTTGGGTACCTTACCTTGGTAATACTATAGATATGGCTCACTTTGTATATGTGTAGCGTAAAATTATTTTGCAATACCGCAAGTGTACGGGTCAAGTTTTAGTATAGTGATTTAGAGTTCCAAGTATCGTCCTCGGGAATTGGTTTCTAGATTAATTAATTACCAAGATAATTATTCTCGATTTTATCTAAAGCAACAAAACTTTGATGGATAGTGAAAACAAAGATATAAAATAAATGTACAATTGGAGACACGAATATGATAGAATTGAAAGAAGATGATTTCACAAGATAATTCTTTATTTAACACATGCAATGAACTAATATTACGAATTTATAAACAAGAAGTGAAAATACTCAAGAGAATCTCTCGATCTGTAGTGAGCCTCGCACACACGATAAATTCTAAAGTTTCCTTATGAATTTTAAAAGCATACACGACATTAAGCAACTTGTTTATGTGTTTCCTAAAGAACTCTAGGTCATTCTCATGCCAGATTTCTAAAGATTTTGACAACTTTGCTCTAATCTAAGTTTCTTTCTCTCGAGTCCACTTAAACCAACAAGATTTATGAAATTAAGAACGAATTGCCAAAAATAAATAACATAACAAAGTTCAATACATAATCAAATAAATATAAAACATGCTAATCAAATTCCAACTACAACGTTTAGCTACTCAAAATCACCATAAAAACAAGCTAAAGTCATAGGAAAAGTCTTTAAACTCAATTACAAACTAAAAAAAAAGAGAAATAAACTTATGTGTCAATGTCGGTCCCTCGTTCCCGAGCTCCCGTCACGATCTCGAACATCCACAAACGCTTTGGCTCCGAAGGAATGCTCTTCTTTCTCCTCTTAGAGTGTGTATTTCGAAATTAGGGCTAAAAACTACCAAATTCGGCAACTTTTGCAATGAAAACAACATGTTATATTTATAGGGTTTTTCGGTACGGTGTTGCAACGCTGGTCATGGCGTTGCAACGTTGTGCTCACGCCAACCAACCACTCGCGACCATTTTTGTCATATCTTTTTTCGCCGGGTGTCCAAATGACCTCTGGTTTGATGCGTTGGAATCGTGATTCGATGTAGAATCTCTCAGTATACTTTTTATACTCAAAATACATCTAGAGTTTTCTTGGGTCTTCAATTAAGCATACACATGTTCCAAATTGCACCAAAATACCCTTAAAACACTCAATTCTTGCTTCTCAAGCTCAGTTTCCTAAAATTAACCATAAAATGCCATGAAAGCTTATGTTTTAAGTATAAAAACTAGCTAAAATATAGAAATTAGATAGCATATTTGCATGCTATCAAATACCCCCACACTTAAGCTTAGCAAAACAAAATTAAACTATAAGATCTTTCTTATGCATATATCGGACTCAAGCTTCAGAGATTTAAAAGGAAATTTCAGTAATCACGGGTAACAATCAAACATGATACTTCAACAAGCAATTTAAAACTTTTCCTAAGTGTTCCTACGTGTGTGTGTAATTAGCCTTCGTTTCTTTAATCTCTACTAAGCCCAGAACAACTTTATTAGGTTCTCCATTCAACTTCCCCCTATACTGGTCATATTTTCTAATCCTTGAGTCTCCCCACATTCAAGAAATAAACAAGTTTACTCAACACTTAATCACTATTTTGATTTCACTTTTTGATTTTCTTTATTTTTTATTTTTTGTAAAAGGACACTAGCTTTCACACATCCACTGCAGGGACCCTTACCCAGAGCACTCGCTCAATGAGTGGCCTAATTGATCACAGTGAAGGTAGCTCTTTTTGTCCTCACGATTTTTTTTTCTTTAACAAACTAAAAAACATAAACAAAACAAAATTTCATATAATGCACAAATTTTATAGATCATGCACTTCATATTGTCATTCACCCTATCCTGCAGTTTAACTATCAAATCAGTTCTTAGACCTATCGAGGTGACATTAAACTTCTAAACCTAATAAATTTGTTCTAAGCATTTCAAAACTACAGGAACACAGGCTATGTGCATAATAGTGCAGGAAAAACACAAGAAAATTTTTAAATTAACTCGAATCCATACCATGCTCTCAAGTTTCAGTAGAATCACAAGAATTTTTCAATTAAATCTCATCCTAGGCCTAATCATACTTATGCATAAAATCAATCAACAATTCACCACATACTCAGCACAGACACAACAGATAAACATCTCACCCCCAAACTTAAACTGAACATTGCCCCCAATGTTTGCAAAATAAACTCAAATAAAGTAAAAAGGGTAAGAGTGAACAATACTGTCCTGAGTAATGGAGATCTTCTAAATTCCTTGGATGGCCAAATCACGTGAGATGAAATATTGCGGAACAGGAGCATGGGGTTCACGAGGGAAGATATCGGCCACCTAACAAAGCAAAACAAACAAACTAGTAAGAAAGCCAACAAAGAACTAAAACATAAAACTTGGGTTGTCTCCCAAGAAGCGTTTTCTTTAACGTTTTTAGCTAGACTGTAACTTATGATTGACATCAAGGCACGTAAAACTGCTCGTATTTCTTCGGGCCCTTCTTGCTTTAATCGATATAGCCTTCTAAGTCTAAAAGGTTATCTTGTTTTTCCTGGGCACTTGAAAGAAAATTATTTTTGTTATTTTTGTTGATTGAAATAAAAGAACAAAAATCAAAACAAGACTCGTGAGTATAGGAAAAATGGTTATGAAGATTAAAAGAAACGTTTGGAGATAAAGGGAGGGGAGACTTTTCAGCCTCAAACTCTATCATCTGAATTCCTTCTGTGAAGGTGATTGTAATACCATTGTCTATCTCATAAATCTGTTTCTGGTGTGTTTGAGTCTCCTCCAACTCATTCTCACTATCATATGAATAAGTCCTCCTAGGTTGCTCCTCCTCAGTGGCAAGATAAAGAATTTGCTCTTGTAGGGCCTTAAGGGATTCCGCCAATTGATTAAGATGATGAGTCCTTCGCATGTATTATTGCCCCAAGTTCTACCACTTTAGCTTCTAACCTATCCAACCTTTCTAATTCAGCATGAAATTTTATCCTCAACTCAAAAGTATATTCCATTAATAAATCCACAAGAGAAAAGTTTTCTATAGATTGGTTGGGGTAGGAAAAGTTTTGGTTCCAAAATGCCTATATATTACCCTCAAAAGAATTTTCATAAATTATAGATTCATAATGGTAAGGATTAGACAAATGGAATTCAGAGAATCATGATGCACATACCTAGGGTAATGAGAGGGACAATAGAATGGTGGAGAATAAAAATCATGCAAAGTCATACTTGAAAAATTAGTAATTTAAATTAAGGATTTTACACAATAGCAACACAACCAAAACAAGGGATAAAGACTCAAAAACACACAAAAATAAAATAGAACAAATACGGAAACAACAAACACACAAAAATAAATAAGGAAAGACACACAAACAAACTTTAGTCTAAAACTTCAAATTTTCTCCTAATATTAATTAATCTAAATAATCGCCATTCCCGAGCAACGACACCAAAAACATGTAGCGTAAAATTATTTTGCAATACCGCAAGTGTACGGGTCAAGTTTTAGTATAGTGATTTAGAGTTCCAAGTATCGTCCTCGGAAATGGGTTTTTAGATTAATTAATTACCAAGATACTTATTCTCAATTTTATCTAAAATAACAAAACTTTGATGGATAGTGAAAACAAAGATAGAAAATAAATGTACAATTGGAGACACGAATATGATAGAATTGAAGGAAGATGATTTCACAAGATAATTCCTTAGTTAACACATGCAATGAACTAATATTATGAATTTATAAACAAGAAGTGAAAATACTCAAGAGAATCTCTTGATCCGTAGGGAGCCTCGCACACACGATAAATTCTAAAGTTTCCTTATGAGTTTTAAAAGCATACACGACATTAAGCAACTTGTTTATGTGTTTCCCAAAGAACTCTAGGTCATTCTCATGCCAGATTTCTAAAAATTTTGACAACTTTGCTCTAATTTAAGTTTCTTTCTCTCGAGTTCACTTAAACCAACAAGATTTATGAAATTAAGAACAAATTGCCAAAAATAAATAACATAACAAAGTTCAATACATAATCAAATAAATATAAAACATGCTAATCAGATTCCAACTACAACGTTTAGCTACTCAAAATCACCATAAAAACAGGCTAAAGTCATAGGAAAAGTCTTTAAACTCAATTACAAACTAAAAAAAAAGAGAAATAAACTTATGTGTCAATGTCGGTCCCTCGTTTCCGAGCTCCCGTCACGATCTCGAACCTCCACAAACGCTTTGACTCCGAAGGAATGCTCTTCTTTCTCCCCTTAAAGTGTGTATTTCAAAATTAGGGCTAAAAACTACCAAATTCGGCTCCCCTTGCAATGAAAACAACATGTTATATTTATAGGGCTTTTTGGTACGGCGTTGCAACGCTGTGCCTGCTGCCAGCCAACCCACTGCGACCATTTTTGTCATATCTTTTCGCTCGGGTGTCCAAATGACCTCCGATTTGATGCGTTGGAATCGTGATTCGATGTAGAATCTCTCAGTATACTTTTTATACTCAAAATACATCTAGAGTTTTCTTGGATCTTCAATTAAGCATACACATGTTCCAAATTGCACCAAAATAGCCTCAAAATACTCAATTCTTGCTTCTCAAGCTCAGTTTCCAGAAATTAACCATAAAATGCCATGAAAGCTTATGTTTTAAGTATAAAAACTAGCTAAAATATAGAAATAAGATAGCATATTTGCATGCTATCAATATGATACAAACACTGTGATCCTAACGTATTCGTGTAGATGACATGTGAGTGGGGATATCCTATGTAATGAGATTACATAAGACCGGACTGCGAAATAGTAACCGCTAGATTTAACTCTGTTGACTAGTTAGGTTTCTATTTCACTAGGATGACCTAGGCAACTTGATTTCAATCCTGAGTAGGTTACGAAGTCCTGTTTGCGAGGGATTGTCATTTGACTAGTATGGGTGAGAGTGGCCAGATTCACCGACTCAATATCCCTACCTTCTTGGGGACAAGACCGAGTGAGCGGCTGGGGACTGAATTTAGCAAGATGGAATTCACTCTTTCCCGCCTACTAGGGTAAGTAGATGAATGTTCCCTTAAGTGGTGTCTCTGAGACTTGAACAAAGGGTCCGACCCTCTCATTGGCCCGAGAGGGACTTCTGTTTGTTGGTAGGACCACAAACAAATTGTTCATTAGATGAGCACTGGTACTTAAGGTACAAGGTATAACCCAAGGGTAAAATGGTAATTTGATCCAGCTAGTGTTACGAACATTCGTTAAGGATTGACTTGCTATTAATGGTCAATATCCGTGGACACAGAAATATATCTGCAGTGAGAAGAGTGCAGCTGTGGGACTTTAGTGGAATGTTCCCACAGTTAACGAATGTTGATTAGGAGGTTAATGAGATTAACCGAATAATCTCATATCGTTGGAGTTTCTGATCTATAGGTCCATTAGGTCCACCTTCTAACTCGTAAAGGGTTCTTAGATCGTTTGAATTTGAAATGTTCAAATTTATTAGGGAATAAATTTAATGTATGTAGTTACGTTATAATATAAAGTTTTGGAACTTTATATTATAAATTTAATGTGAATATGATTCATATTAAATTATATGAGAGAATTAAATATTTGAAAGAGTTCAAATATTAATTTAAATGTGAATGTGATTCATATTTGAAAACTATAGGTTGAAATTTAATGTGCATGAGATGTGCATTAAACTATAAGTTAGAGGAGAAATAGATTAAATATGATTTAATCTTATTTAAATATATGATATTTAAAGATTAATTAAATATATGATATTTAATTAAATAATTAATTAAATTTTATTTAATTAATTTAATAATTAATTAATTATTAATGGGAACATGTCAGGAGGGCACGCTCCCCTCTTCCCCACTGATATCGATAGTGAGTGGAAGAAGAACTCCTCTCACTTAATCTCTCAAGGCAGAGGAATTTTGCATCGATTGATTCAGTGCAATTGTTGAATTGCTCTCTTAACTCTCTCTCTATCAATTCCCTTTTCTTCTTCTAAAATTGTTGGAATCCTTCCCACCAAGGATTGATCGAAAGAACTTAGAGGATAAAAGGTTTATCCAAGTGGTGGTGTCTTGCTGGAGGAAAAGAACAGAGGAGTTTTATCTGGTTGCTGAGTTGTTGTACTCTTTGAGCAAGGAGTTGCTGCGAAACTACAAAGGTAATCACCTCTTTCTTTTAGTTTTGTATTTTCTACAACATGTTTGCATGTCTAATTTCCATGCTCTAATTAGATTAGATTAAATTATTGCTTATCTCTCTGTTTTACACAATGTATTGGTACTTTGGAATAAACCAAAATAATCAAGCAATTTGATCCATAAAACACGTTTCCGCTACTCACGGGGATCAGATCTCCTTCAACTTCGAAGTGAATGGCGATCGCTGTAATTTTGATGGCACAATAATGCGACGCCCACTCTTCCTACGATTAATCCTATTACCAACAAATTCCTCTTTTGTTGAAAACACTCTCTTTCCCCTCAGTTTCAAATATAAAAAATAGAACATTACAATCTATACATATCATAACCAATTATAGTAAGATATAAAATGATTCATACCGTATCATTATACAACTTTGTCGAACCTGCCAAACTCTGCTCTTGTACATATTCTGCCTAAAAGCATATCATTATATCTATTACCATTTATATATAACTTCAACAACATATTTATTAATCAGACATTATGTTTATTAAGAATATATACCTTCTCAGCTTTTATCTTCTTCTTTATCGATTCCATTTCTTTAAGCATTTGAGTATGCATGAGCTCATCTTCCAACGACCCTCTATTTCCTCTCTCCTCTCCTCCAACATCGTCATTATCTTTGTCTCCATATTCTCCTTCCTTTCCAACATCATCATTATCCCCTTCAGTACCTTTTTCATTATATTTATTTGATCCATTATTGTCATTTCCTTCATCTCCTCCATTACCATCTTCACCATTGAACTCATTTCCAGATACAACATCAACACTTCCAGCTTTAAACTTCATCAATTTTAGTTCAGCATATACGAGGTCTATCTTGTTCTCCAACACACTGAAACTTTTCATAACAATATCTTGGAATTCATTAAAGAGAGTCATCAGGTTAGTGTCTCATTTACCTTTTCTACATAGTCTTCATGTACAAAATCTTGTTTCTTCGACACATCCCTACTATCAACAGGTTCATCAAAGTCCAATCTTACATTCTTCCCTTTTTCCACCCGTTCATCAACCACAGTCATTGGAAAAAATGTGAACTACATAAGATCACAATTCGAACATTAATGAATAATAGTGGTAAAAAAAATTTAAAAATAATTAATGGGCGCATCTACTTACATCTTCATGTTCAAAAACCTTCAGGGCAAGATCCCTCCACTCAGGTTGAATGTCAGATGCTCAGTTAACCATTTTTGGCATTCCAGAATCTTTCCTTCTAGCATAAAAATTTCTTTGATCTGATATTAGCAGGATGCACTCATACGGCCACACCAATAGGGCATATGGGAATCCCGCTATACCTGCCACCATAGCTTCTAGATTGTTGATTACATTTTTAATGGACTTAATGGTCATTTCATATGACAATCGACCCCATGAGTAGTTTTCAAATTGTTCCTCATCATCTAACAACATCAAATGTTTCATCTCCACTCCAGTTTCCTTTTGTTTCCTAATCAGAAAATTTGTAAGGAAACACAACTTGGCAAGTTTTACCATGTCTTTTTTTTTTCACATCTTGACTATTTGTGAAAAGCCTATGTATATCTGACCTTTTTATAGGACGCTCTTTTCCCAAGTATTTCCTCACAAATCTACCCGATAATTTAGCCATATCTACCTTAGGCAAATTTCCCTAGTTTAAACCAGTGATTTCACCAAATTCTTCTATTTCAAATTTGACCACTATCCCTTCAAAATTGAACCACAGTTCATCCCCCTTTTGTTGGACTACATTGTCTTCTAATAATGTGGTAAAGCAATTGACTTTGGAATTTTTTTATATCGAGATCCAAAAACTTGTCAAAACAACTATCCTTAAACCTATTGATGTGTTTTCTTTTCAATTTTTGTTTTATTTTGATAAGAACATCCAGACTTCCATAAATATTTAGTTTCTGTGTGGCAGACCACTTGTCCCTAGAGAGTAGGAGAGGTGCATCCTGTGAAAGTATATATATTAAAATACATATACAATATTAATTACATATGCACCATATAAAAAAAATACCTGATAACGATCAGATCTGTCCTCTCCTATGATACTCCCTCTATCAAACCTGATAGTCCTTACTGATTTTTTCTTTCCTTTAACATTTCTTATCACTTGTGCATCATGATTACTACAATATATTAGTTTTCTTAGAGTGAATGTAATTTTTAAAATATAATTGAATAACCTTTTCTTTCTCCCTTCTTTCAACCTTCTTTTCAACACTTTTGCCCTTAGAAGTTGTTTCCTTATCAGTTTTACTAACTTCTAAACTTCCACTTTGTTGCCTCGTTACCTATAAAAGTTGAATGTTACATAAGTATATAATATATAATATATATTCATACGAATATTATTTGTAATTATATACTCTTTTTGTTGTCTTTTCAACTGTTGTGTTCTTCATACTCCTCTTTAATTTCTTCTGTTTTGGAGTTTGCTGCACATACCATATTTTTATGTAAGATTAAATATTTTTAGGTAACAAATTATTAGTCATAAACTTAGCACTTTACATTTTTATCATTTGCTCAGTATCAACCACTTCCTTTCTCTTTGCCTGTAAGTTTTTAATCTTCTCTGACAGCATGATATTATCATCCTGCTCAATACATAATATACACTCCGTTAGAAAATTATAAACAATTACATATATATCTCAGTATTTAAACTACATACCTCATCAATATCATCTAATGTTGGATTTTGTAGTTTCACTTGATCCACATCCATATACTCCACCACAATATCTTTATTCTCACCAGTTTCAACATTTTCTATCTGCCGTTCAACATCTTGTTCATCTTTGTCAGCATCTTGTTTTTCGGCCTTCATAAGAGATCAAACTCATATTTATATTTCATATATACTATGTATATCCTATTTCATTACATATATATTAAATAATTAAAAAAAACGATATACATCAAAGTTATGCCTATATGGCACAATTTGTGTGCAAATTTCCTCTTCTTCATGAACAGACACACAACATAATATTATAGCATAAGTTGTATTCGACAAACAAATGCTTTAAAGATATGTATTTTAAGTACCTTATTTTCATTTGCATCTTCCATTTCCTCGTCAAAATCTACTGTTTTTTTTTTGTCGGACTAATTACACTAAACATTCTCCCAATGATTCTGTTCAACAGATTTGTTTTTGGCATGTTTTCCTCACTATTAGAGCTATCCGTCTTAAACATTTAAATGTAAATAAAAATTAAATGAATTGGGTTTTACATATTTCATTAATACGATGTATATAATAAAGATACCTCGTCAATCATAACAGGATTCATCTCATTTGACTTTGTTTTGATGTCCTGCTTGACGATCCCAACAATCATTGACTCCGTCTCCTCTCATGACTTTCCATTTCATTAATCTTCACCATGTTCTGATTCCGGTATGATATATTAGTACATTGTTGTAACATATAAATGTCACAACACGATGTATATATTTTCAATAGACTTAAATATCTAAAACACATGAATACAAAAAATTCCCAACTTCTCAAGTATCAGGAAAATTTTCGAAGTACAACTTTTTTTTTTAGAAGCCAAAAATAGTGGTTTAGGGCCCTAATTTTCAGAATGACAGAAAAAATATGTACTATATCATACTGAATAAATACCTTAAATATGTTTTTAACCATAATAAAAATATAGTATGTATTTGTTTCTATTTCGTCTAAATACTCACTAAATCAGTACATGCATTTTGTAGATTTAGGGAAAAAACAACTGTACCCCTAACAGAAGGATGCAAATTGTTATTTATTTCAGAAATACACAACGTATTTTGTAAAAACACTGTAAAAAAAAAAAAGGGTGTTGATGGAGAAGAAGATGAACCTCGCCGAAAATAGAACATGTATTCAGGTTTCTATTAAAAAATCAACAATACCCAAATCCATAGAGTGAAAACAGAACATACCGAAATACACAAGGTATATTTCACAATGTAGTGTGTCGTAGACATAGAAGAAGTTCCTTTTCTGCAAAATGCTAGCGTCGTTGGTTCGGTGAATACCCTAGTCAAGATGAAGCTTAGCCGTTGTTTCGATTTTCAGAGAAGGAAATGATTTTGGTGGTTGTTTGGGTGGTTTTTGCCAGTTATGGGAGTATTTTTTTAATATACGACAAATAAGGGGTTTCCATTTGTGTTTTTTTAAAAATCATTTTTCTTTTTAAAAAATATGAGATTATTTTGGTAAATGGGCCTACATTTGAAATGCGTGTATCTAATAAGGTGGATAGGATTTAAATTATTGGACACCCCCTACAAAAGCCCTATTATGAGAAACCGTAGTTAACCCTAAATTATAAAACGTAGTTCGAATCTTGTATTGAAAGGTGTGGTTTGAGGATATCCAGAATTTTGGACTTTTGTTCAATAGTTAACAGAGGAGCTAGACGTAAATCTATGGCCCTTTCTATATTATATATACAAATTATTGTGATTTTTCATATTCTGACAAACTATAATTACTTCCTCCAACTAAAAATTGTAGTCTTTCAAAAGCTCCAACTTTGACAAACAATTAATATTTAAAGACCATAACCCATTAAAATAACACACCATTCTTCCAGCTAAGTTCTTGCTTTTTTACAGAGCTTAAAAGTTGAAAAACTCCATTGAAGAAGCTCCCAACAACATCCATGGCAGATCCTCACCTCCACACCAACCTTATTTTTACACTCTCTCTTTGCCTTTGTTCTCTTCTCGTCACCACCTCGGTTACTACAATTTCTAATGTAAATCTCTCTCCTCCTCTCTCTATTAATCATTTTTCTCGTTTTTGATTCGTGTAGGCAAAATTTTACATTCTGTATAATCTTTAATTTTTTTATGCAACCCTGTTGGAGTAAATTTAGCTAGCTGTCCTTGTTCTTTCGCCCATTTTTTCTATTTTTATTCTAGCTTTAGGTGAAGGGAAGGGCTATTTAATTAAAAAAGATTATCCCAAATTAGAGCATGGTTGGATTGGCTGCAAGCGAAACATCGTCTTTTATTTGGCAACAAAGATGGGGATAGAATTTACGTTCTACCTTTTTGTATGTAAAAATAGAGATAGAAATTTTCAATCCAAGACCAACGGTTAAAGTGTTCATATATGATTAAATTTACAATTTAACCAAGAGCATGTGGTTTCGACTATAATCCCTGTAAAATCACCATTTACCTCCAATTAATATTGATTTTGACTTTTAAGTGTTTGAATTTGTTGGGGATTTGGTAATATGTTAGAAGTGAAATTGTCTCACATCTAAAACGTGTGTGATGGGCTCCTGACACTATAAAAGAGTCTATGACTTTGGTTTCAAAGCATCCCAGTTAAAAACACGTACTAGCTCTGAGAGACTGCTTTTGTAATTGGGGTCGAGGAGAGAATTATATGTGATTGTAACAATTTTTCACATCTCGTGATTTTTTTTTCTTATTTTGTTGTTTTCTTTTAATTTCTCAGTTATTTATGCTTATTTCTAGTGGTTGGAGGTTTTTTCCTACAGAGTTGATCGGTGATTTAACACGCTCTACCACGATTTCAGGTCCAAAGAAACTGGCCGAACCACGGGGGAGATTTGCAGAACAGAAGATATGCCAGCAGAGAAACCAAAATCAACCCATCAACAGTTTCCAATCTCCATTTGAAGTGGGAGTTTTACGCCGGCGGAGACATATCTGTAACTCCAGCTATCTACGACGGCACGATCTATTTTCCGAGCTGGAACGGGTTTCTCTACGCGGTTAGAGCCTCCAATGGAACTCTTTTATGGAAGAAGAATCTGCAAAAACTCACAGGGTTCAACAATACAGGATTCATTCTGAATGTTAACTCCACGGTGTCTAGATCGACTCCCACGGTGGCCGGAGAATTGCTCCTCGTAGGAATCTATGGACCCGCTGTCGTCGTCGCCGTTAAAAGATCAACAGGGAAGCTTGTTTGGTCGACGAGGCTTGATTATAATAACAGAAGTTTCATCACCATGTCCGGCACATACTACAAAGGGTTCGTCCTTCCCATCTCATCTTTATTATTTAATAAAATTATATTCAAATCTTTCAAACATTATTATACTCGATTTAAATTCTATTTTAGTCTTCAAATTAAGATTGGTTCTATTTTACTTCTCATACTGGTACTTGTTTCTTAAACTTTTTAAACTTTTAGATTTGTCATGATATTTTGATCATAAGTCTAATTTAATGCCAATTTGTTGGCACCAACCTATATATTTCATTCTTTTCTAAGAAAAATTTCTTTTAGATTTCTAAAACATTGTTTTTCTTTATTAAAAATTAATTAATTTATAATTTTTTTTTGGGGTCTACAAATGTGATCTTAAACATTCATATTAGAATTAGGATTTGAAATTTTAATTTATTGGTTTAGTGAGTGTGTTAATTATTAAATATACAAGTGATGGTGTGTTATACTAAAAATGGTTTCATCGTCACAAATAGTTTTAAATAAATCATATATGTGATATGTATTTAAATAAATCACGTTCATTCTATATAAAAAATCATAAATAAATAAATCATATGTATTAAAAAAGCAAATTATGTAAGTATGTAAACTTATTTTTACAAAGGTAGATATATGTCAACCGAAGCAAAGTTATATATTTTTCTTTATAGGTTTTTATTATTATTATTAATATAACGCTCTAATCTTAATGAATGAGTTATGCTCTTGCCATATAGATTTTTAATCCAAATCTTATTTATACTAAAAAAAGATAATATATAATTTGAATTTTTTCTCTCAGATCTTAAAGTACTATATTTAAACAAAATATAGAAGTATGTGGATGTTTGAGTGATAAGATCAACCTAATTATAACTTCAATTGGTAAAATTATATATTCTGGATTGAATCTACTTCAATTGGTAAAATTATATATTCTGGATTGAAAGAGAGATTTGAATTCTCTCCCTATATTGTTGAACTCAATAAATAAATAATAAAAACTATGAAACTGCATGAGTTATAAAAATAAATTTCATAAACAATGAGAGCCCATGTGAGTTTAAGGCCAAATTGGGATTTGCTTTTTCTTTCCCAACTTGACATTAAAATTTTAGTTGAGCTGATATCTATGTATCAATATTTGAGAAGTCTTTGTCAACATTATGACTTTAAATTGAATATTAGTTTATATGGACACTAATTTTGTAAAGATCGTTTTTTTAATTATTATTATGTTAAATATTTTGTAGTTTTATGCAAAAGTGATTTTATTTATTTATATATATATATAACCTTAAACTTAGTTTCACAAAACAATTTATTTCTAAATTTTCTATCGGAGCTTTTGCAATCTCGTTAGAGTATAGAGATTTTTTTTAATATCATTAAATTATAGAGACAAAATTGAATTTAACTGTTTTCTTATATAATGTATTTAAATATCTAATATCGTTTGATTGACGATTATAATTACTAAATATTGGCTTAGGTAGACAAAAAAACTAATTTTTTTAGAATTTTTATTTTATTTACGTATTTAAGTATTTATTTCATATGATTTTTGCTCATACAAGGTCTCTTTTTCTTTCTTTTTTTACAAAATGTGTCTAGATTATTAATATTTTGTGATGCATATAATTATTAGATTTTTATTATATATGCAAAAGAATGATTTTTTTTAGGAAAATTAACTTTTATTTAACATGTATTTTTGTAAATAAAAATTGATAAAAAAAATCTTTATTGATAAGTAAAATTTGAAACCACGTTCTCTTACACCAAAAGAATTATTTAAGCAAACATAAATTGTCAGAAGTGGGATTTGAACCCACGCCCTCTCACGAGGACCAGAACTTGAGTCTGGCGCCTTAGACCACTCGGCCATCCTGACTACATTTTTATTCAAGAAGTTTTATTCAGAAGACTTAATCTTAGAATTAGATTTCTTTTTTAATAAGAATTAATTTTTATTTTACTTAACATCATATGTATTTTTCTTAAAAAACAAAGTTTAGTAAAATATAAAGTGTTAAAAGTGGGATTTGAACCCATGCCATTCCACGAGGCCCAAACTTGAGTCTATTCCCTTGGACCACTCAACCATCTTGACTTAATATTTTATTATAAAATTTTTAATCTGTTCTAAAAATTTAAGCTCAGAATTAAAATAAAAAAAGTTTTCATAAGAATCAATCTTTATTATACTTAACATCATATGTTTTATTCTTGAAAATTAATTAACATAATATGTATGAAGTAGAATTTGAACCTACACCCTCTCAGGAGGACTGGAGTTTGAATCTGACGTCCTAGACCACTTGGTCATCTCAAATTTGATACTTAAGGTCAAGCAAACTTTGTTTTATTACCTATCCAAATTAGATATGGCAAGTATATTAAAAGGAATTATTAGTGACCTCTTTTGTAGCTTTGTTTCATGTGGGTAGGGTTTCTTATTTTTTGAGTTCAACAATATGTGATGTGAGATATTCAAACTTCTAACTCTTCTTGATCGAGAATACGTACTCTATGCCAGTTGAGTTATACTTATACTAACCATATAGGTTAAATATATGAGAACTAGATGTTAAGCCATTGAATAAATGTATTTTAATATGCAAGATAATTAATGTTTGTTTATTTATAGTTGTTTTTCGCTAAATTATATATATATATATAAAATCCCTAAAAATTGTACTTTGTTTTAGAAATATCCTTGAACTTTCAAAAGTTTTATTAATAATCTTAAACTTTAAAATAAAAGTTCAAAAATACTTTTACTGTTAGTTTTGAATAGAAACCATGAGTACTTTGCTTAAAAAACCTCCCTAAACTTTCAAAAAGTTTCATTAACACTATTAAACTTTCAAAAGAAAATAAAAAATAGTCTTACCATTAATAAATGGACAGAAATTTTTAGTACTCGATTTTAAATTACCATTAAACTGCATTAATATCGTTAATCTTACAAAAAAGTTTAAAAAAAAATTCATTACCGTTAGTATATGGACGAAAATCGTATATCTACACCATATTAGTTCCCTCTTCTATTTCCTCTCCTCAATGATTTTTTTCAATCTATCGTTGAAATACTTCTCTAGTTTTTCCAATATTTTTCAATACCCTCTTACTCTCTTCTTCCATTTTTTAATCTCCAAACTACCCCGTTCAATAGACTATAGCAAGAAGGGAGGAGAATAATGGAACCACCAAGAGATAGGATTTAAATGCTTTAACAAGGTTGTACGTTAATATCTTGAATTTAATATACAAAAAGAGAGATGTTAAAAATTTGGATCATAATTTTCAGGACATCTAGTAGGAGGGGAAAAGAAAGAAAATAATATGCATCTACCAAATTTGTAGCGGACGAAGATTAATTTTATTATTCCTTTTTAAAGTTCGCATTTCCCAAAAACATTGACTATTTGAGTGTTGAAATTTCTTATATTTATGTTTGTGCATGGTTGGAAATGAGAGAGCTCCTTATATTTATTTAAAGTTTCAATATTTAAAAGGATAGTAGAAATGATGGAGATTAAAAAAAAAAGAAGAAGAGAGTAAAAGGGTATTAAAAAAAAGGAAAATAGAGAAAAGATAGAAGAAATAAAAAGGGAAGAGAATAAAGGGTGTAGATAGATGGTTTTCAATCTAAGAATTTTTTAACTTTTGTTTTTTAGATTAAGACTATTCGTGCAACTTTTGAAAGTTTAAAAAAGTATTTTCAAAACTATGTAATAATGATTTTGACCATTTATTAGCGATAATGATTTTTTGATTTTTTTTTTTAAAATTTAAGGGAATTAATGAAACTTTTTGAAAGTTTGTGGATATTTCTAAAACAAAGTATTAATGGTTTTCATTCAAAACAAACCGTAAGAGTATTCTTTTTTTTTTTCAAAGTTTAAGGGCATTAATAGACCTTTTGAAAGCTCGGAGATATTTTTTAAATAAAATACAAAGTTTAGAGGTATTTTTTTTTATTTTTATAATTTAGCCTTTTTATGGGAGTTCAAAGGTATTTTTTATAACTTAACATTTTTTATGTGCGTAACTTAGATGTAAGAGAATAAATTAATGTAATCATTATTTTTTTTTTTGAGAATAATGTAATATAAATTAAAAGGTATAATATTCAATATAATTTTATATTAATTAATGAATCAATCAATTAAAACAAAAATAGTAAATCTTTAGATTGAAATATTAGTTAAAAGTAATATTTATACCAACTTTAATTACTATAAATTAATTAAAATATTAATAAGAAAAATTAATTTACGAATTAAAAAAATCTATTAAATAAATAAGATAAAATAAACTATTAATTATAAATGTATTAGTTAAAATTTAATAAGTCTAAAAAACATATTGAAGCAAAAAGTAAAATTAAATAATAGTTAATTATAAATAATAAAGCTCGTTTGATAACTATTTGGTGTTTAGTTTTTGGTTTTTGAAAATTAAGCCTAGGCTATAAATACTACTCACACGCCCACATATGAATTTTTATGTTTTATTTATTTTTTACCTATGCTTTCAAAAACTAATCTGAGTTTTGAAAATTAAAAAATATAGTTTTAAAAAATTTATTTTTATTTTTGGAATTTAACAAGAAGTTAAAATGTTTCCTTAAAGAAGAGATGAAAATCTTTGTGGAGAAGATGAAAATTTCATTGTAGAGAATTTGTGAGAAAATAAATACAAATTTTAAAAACTAAAAATAAAAATTTAAATAGTAATTAGACAAGACGGAGTAATTTAATAACCACCTAGATTGGCTTTGTTTACTATTATGCATAAAAGTCCAATCTATTTGAAGTAATAAAGTGATGGATGACTTTTTAAGTTATCTAGATTATATCTTGAGTTTAAAAAGTAAGAAAAATACGAATACATGAATATTAAAAATTTGTACCGAAACTCTTAGTAAAAAATATTATGATATTTACAAACTTAGCTATGGTTTCTTACATTTGCAAATATAGATTTTTTTTAAAAAATTTAATTTCTATTTTACTATCATTCCAATTTTACCCTCATTGGTGTATCAATAGCATATCTGATATACTTAATATTTAGGATATCTGATATACTTAATATTTAGGATATCTTCTGTGACCTGACCACGTCACCATATCATCCATACCATTCTCAAGCCGCTTGCGAGAGTGAAGACTTTCCCCACAAACAAACACGGGTCCTTTCAGCATGTTTTGTCCCCACTCACATACTCCCTAGGAAAATTCCTAGGAGGTCACCCAACATAGGATTGCTTCAAGCTAAGCACGCTTAAATTTAGAGTTCCTATGATTGAGCCACTCACCTCGTTGCAGGATTGATTTTTTTTTTTTTGAGTACATCAACCATTAGACTATCTTGATATAATTAATTTTACCCCTAACTATCAGCTTAAACTTTTAATTTGATTGGTGATTTATGATAATATTAGAACAAGTGGTTTAGGAGGTCATGTGTTCAAGCCCTGCAAAGTCGATTTCCTCCCCCATTTAATATTGATTCCACTTGTTTGGCTTTTCATCAAATTTCCAAACTCACAAGTGAAGGGCAGTGTTAGACTATCTTGATATAATTAAATTTACCCCTAAGTATCAGCTTAAGGTTTTAGTTTGATTGGTGATTTAAGATCAACAATTGGGGTAAGTTAAACTATGCTCTTGTTGACCGCTGTAGGATTGAATTAAGAATTCAAACTTGGTTCAACTTCAAAAAATTATTACGTAGATCAATAATATAATTAATAACTACTCGACATAAAATCTTAGAAACAAATTTTTTCTAAAATTATTATAACCATCTTTTTAAATATAACTATCATCACTTTCTTAATATAAAGTATAATATTGGCAGGAGTTTCTTCATTGGAACATCTTCATTGGAAGAAGGACTTCCCCTTGAGCAATGTTGCACATTTCGGGGTAGCTTCTCCAAACTAAACGTTAGAACTGGTGGCATTCTATGGCAAACTTTCATGCTACCGGACAATCAGGGTGACATCGGAGAGTATGCCGGAGCTGCCATTTGGGGCAGCAGCCCCTCCATCGATCCCAACAGGAACCTCGTCTACATTGCCACTGGAAACCTTTACTCAGCACCACTCCGCATCCGCGAGTGTCAGGAAAGAGAGAACAACCAAACCGAACCAACCCAACCCGACAAATGCATTGAACCCGAGAACCACTCGAATTCAATTTTGGCTCTGGATGTCAATTCTGGTGATATTAAATGGTATAAGCAATTGGGTGGATATGATGTTTGGTTTGGTGCTTGTAACTGGCATTTGGACCCTAGATGCCCCCCAGGACCTAGTCCCGATGCAGACTTCGGGGAGGCGCCATTGATGTTAAGCGTGTTCGTGCACAAAATGAAGTGTGATATCGTCGTTGCTGTTCAGAAAAGTGGATTCGCTTGGGCACTCGATCGTGACAATGGTAGTATTGTCTGGTTCAAGGAAAGTTTTGTTTCTTTTCCTTTCTTAGATCATGTTATCGAATTACATTTATTCTTATTTTATTTATGTTTTATTACCTCACATATGTGATCATATTTTAGGTTAAATTACCAAGTTTAATCCTTCAACTTTTGTCTATTTGATCAATAAACTTTTAAAAGTATCAAATAGGTCCTTGAACTTTCAATTTCGTATCTAATAGGTCCCTAATATATTAAAAAATTTTAGAAAATTAAAAGATCTATTAGATATAAAATTTTATTTTATGTCTAATAATAAGACCTTAAACTTTCAATTTTGTGTCTAGTAATTCATTAATTTACAAAATGTCAACTAGGTCAAGGTCTTATTAGTCACAAAATTTAAAATTGAGGGATCTATTGGGCACAAAATTGAAAGTTTAAGGACTTATAAATACATTCAAAGTTCAGGGACTTATTAGATACAAAATTGAATACCAAATAGACACAAATGTGAAAGTTTAGAGACTAAAACTTGTAATTTAACCTATATTTTATTTTCTAAAATAGTAAAAAATCAACAAAAATCTAGTCATTTTCTCATTCTCTCAATTTTAAAGAACTTGACAAGGAATGAATCTTTTGCAGGAGGTTGGGCCAGGAGGTCTCGGTGGGGGCGGCATGTGGGGCGCAGCCACGGACGAGAAAAGGGTTTACACAAACATAGCCAATAGCCAACATAAGAACTTCACACTCAAACCAGCAAACGCAACTACCATTGCAGGAGGATGGGTAGCAATGGAAGCTAAAAGCGGCAACATCCTTTGGTCGACTGCGAACCTTAGTAATGCGACTGCCCCAGGACCTGTCACGGTGGCCAACGGGGTCGTGTTTGCAGGATCTACGTATCGACAAGGACCGATCTATGCGATGGATGCAAAGACGGGGAATATTCTTTGGTCATATGACACTGGAGCCACTGTTTATGGAGGAATATCAGTGAGTAATGGGTGCATTTATCTTGGAAATGGTTACAAAGAACATATTGGATTTGTTAACAAGAATTACACAGCTGGTACCTCCCTCTATGCTTTTTGTGTCTAAATTTGGGTTCTTTTCACTTTCATAATTTGGAGCTCAATATGTTTGGGAGTGTACTAATTTAATGAGATTTTTATGATTGTGAGGAATGTTAGAGGGTAAATCTTAATTTTTATCCGAGTTCATTTTATTCCATTTCGAATTTATATTTCATCACAAGTCTTTTATCTTTTGCTACTTCAAAATTGGAGCTACTCGATCGAGTCTGAATTTGATTAGTTCTGTTGTTGCCAAATTTTTGACAGGAGAACACACCTGACCTCCATGTGACAGTGACGGTAAATTTGTAAATCTTGGAGGAAGAATGCAGCCTGCAAGACAAAGAAAACTTGGACATCGGTGTGGTGTATGCCACACAAGCTCCGATACTTAAGTCAGAGTGGGTTTTAGATAGAATTAGGGAGGAGTTCAGTGTTTAAATAAGTGGAATCAACTTACCCCACTCTCCTCCCTTGGGAGAGCTTAAATAACCTTCTTCTAGGGTTTTTTCGTGGCCTACTGGGAAAGAAAAGATCGAAAGATGGTTGAATACAAGCCTGTGGGTCGTGTGGGATCGATGCAAGGCCCAAAGGACGACCTTGAATCTGGTCTGCCTCGGCCTCGACCGAGGCTGACCAGAGGTTTTGGATTCGACCCAAACCCAAATCTCTCGTGTTATTGGACGAGGGTAGAGCCCAAATGAGGGGGGTTCTACCTTGGTCGGCCTCTGCCTAGACCTTGGCCGACCACGCGCTTGGGTTAAAGCCCAAGCGCGTCTTCTCGTCTCTTCACGTCTTGATTCTGTTCCCGTCCGATTTCGGCCCGTTATGACTTCGTATTGGGCTTTTTATCCCATTTGACCCTTTGCTACAACCCTTTGTCCAACTCATTCTTGTTGGTCCAATTTAACCCATAACAAGTTCCTTGCTTGAAACTTTAACAGTCAGTCATTTTTGTTCATTCATGATAATTCAATGATCTTTTGGTTTACAGGAATTAGGTCGTATAGCCAAAAACAAAACTCCATTTTGAAAAACAACCAAGACGAAAAAATATTAATGAAATATTGTCACACATGACTTTAACGCGCTCCACATTTTCTACTCTTTTTCTAATTTTTCACCTTCATTTTTAGGGTGCATTTGGAGCACCATGTTGGGTTTGGATTTGGATGATTTTGGAATTCAAACCCAAAACATTGTTTAGTTCACTATGTTTAAAATCCAATGGGTTTGAAACAAAACCCCATGATTTTGAACAGTGCAATCCATGATGGGAATGGAAATCGCGCAGCGAAAAACTACATGAAACGTCGTGGTGTTCGTTCTGCAATTCCTTTCGTAAAATTGAATTAAACTACTTTATGTTGGGGTTTGTGTCCTAAAACTCGTAGTTTGTAATTTTTGTTCTAATTAATGTAATAAAGAGTTATTATTTTCAATAAAGAGTCATTGTTCATTATTTACGATATTGCCCTTATATTAATCATAAATCCAATAAACTAACATCCAAGGTTGTAAAATGTCTCTTGAACTGAATGTAGTGTACATTTAAAGGATCTCAGTTCGAAATACAACCTAAAGGGTCTATAGTAAGGGGATAAGATTTGGGTACCTTACCCTAGTAATACTATGGATATGGCCCATTTTATATTTGATACAAACACAGTGATCCTAGCGTGTTCGTGTAGACGACATGTGAGTGGGGTTATCCTATGTGATGAGATCGCATAAGACCGAACCGTGAAATAGTAATTGTTAGATGTAACTTCATTGACTAGTTAGGTTTCTATTTCACTAGGATGACCTAGGCAACTTGATCTCAATCCTGAGCAGGTTACGAACTCCTGTTTGCGAGAGATTGTCCTTTGACTAGTATGGGTGAGAGTGGCCAGATTCACCTACTCAATATGCCTATCTTCTTACGGACAAGACCGAGTGAGCGACTGGGGACTTAACTTAGCAAGATGGAACTCACTCCTTCCCGCCTATTAGAGTAAGTAGATGAATGTTCCCTTAAGTGGTGTCTCCAGGACTTGAACAAAGGGCACGACCCTCTCATTGGCACAGGAGAGACTTCTGTTTGTTGGTAGGACCACAAACAAATTGTTCATTAGAGGAGCACTGGTCCTTAAGGTAAAAGATGTAACCCAGGGGTAAAACGAAAATTTGACCCAGCTGGTGCTATGAACATTCGTGAAGGATTGACTTGCTGTTATTGGTCAATATCCGTGGACACAGAAATATATCTGCAGTGAGAAGAGTGCAACTGCGAGACTTTAATGGAGTGTTCCTGCAGTTAACGAATGTTGATTAGGAGGTTAATCAGATTAACTGAGTAATCTCGTATTATAGGAGCTTCTGATCTATGGGTCCATTAGGTCAACCTTCTAGCTTATAAAGGGTTCTTAGATCGTTTGAATTTGAAATGTTCAAATTCAATTAGAGAACAAATTTATTGTATATAGATACATTATAATATAAAGTTTTGGAACTTCATATTATAAATTTAATGTGAATATGATTCATATTAAATTATATGAGAGAATTAAATTTTTGAAAGAGTTCAAATATTAATTTAAATGTGAATGAGATTCATGTTTAAAAACTACAGGTTAAAATTTAATGTGCATTAGATGTGCATTAAAACTATAGGTTAGAGGAAAAATTGATAAAATGTGATTTAATCCAAATTAAATATATGATATTTAAATTATTTTAATTAAATGTGATTTAATTGATTTATTTAATAATTAATATGATTAATTATTAATTAAATAAAAATAAAAAAGGGAACGTGTGACACGTTCTCCACTTTCCTCCAACTCCCTATCGATAGGTAGTGGGGGAAGTTATCCCTCTACAGTATATTTCTTCTCCAATTGGAGAAGAAATGAAATGAATTAATCGTTCAATTTGGATTGACTGGAAAATTCTCTCTCTCTCACAAAATTCTCTTTCTCTTCCAACTGTTGGATTCCTTCCCACCAAAGAATAGATCGAAAGAACTCAGAGATATAGAGGGTTTACTGTATGGTAGTGTCCTGCTGAAAACAGAGAAGATTACTTGTTTGCAGTTGTTGTGCATTTGGAGCAAGAGGTTGCTGTAATTCGAAACTACAAAGGTAATTGATATTTCTTTTCTTCTAGTTTAATCATCGTACAACATGTGTTTGTATGCTTTATATCCATGCTTTAATTAGATTAAATATTGCTTATTCTCTGTTTTTTACCCAATGTATTGGTATTTGGATTAAACCAGAATAAACAAGCAATTGATCTTTAAAATCACATTTCCACTGCTCACGGGGATTTGATTCCCTTCAATTGATATCAGAGCAATGCTTGTTTTGTTTTGGTTGAAACAAATTTGCATTGGATAGGTGGGGATTGTTGGGATGTATGTCCTAATCTCGTTTTGTTTGTAATATTACCATATGAAATAAATTAGAGTTATTTCTTTCATTGCTTTGTGTCTCGCAATTTTACAAACTTTGTCAAATAAACTATGCTCCAGGGTCATTGAATTTATGAGAGAACTAGAACTTGAACGGTGTGTAGTAGACACACAGGGAGGATCACGTTCGAGTTAATGATCCGAACGGTCTACAGTATATGCATAGGGTTGGAGACCTAATCCTGGATACGCTGTGGATGCGACCCACTTTGTATTAGATACAAATGAGGTGATCTGACTCGTTCATATGGTTGACATGTGAGTGGGGGCATCATGTGCAATGAGATTGTACAAGACCGGACCGTGAATTATTAGACCTACTGATGTAACACCGTTAACAACATGAGACTAATAACTTCGTAAATGACCATTAGTGACTCGATCTGAATCCTGAGCGTGTTACAGACTACTATCTGCGGGGTCTGTCCTTTGACTAGTACGGGTGAGGGTGGTCATAGTTACTCGCCTAATATGCCTATTTTCTCAGGGACAGGACCACGTGGGGAGCTGACAACTTAACTACGCGAGATGAAATTCACTTGTTCCCGTCTTTAGGGAAACTAGAGGGGTTGGTCCCTTAAGTGTTGTCTCGAGGGCTTGGACAACGGGCGCCAACTCTCTCACTGGCCCGAGAGGGGTGTTGTGTATAGTTGGACCATTACAAAGTTGTTGTTCATTAAAATTGCAGTAGGGACTTAAGGAGCAAGAAGTAGACATAGGGGTAAAATGGTAATCTGACCCAACAATGTCTACGAACAACCTATGAAAGGTCGACTTATGGGCATTTGTTATATCAGTGTGTTGGGGTTTGTGCCCTCAAACTCGTAGTTTGTAATTATGTTCTAATTAATGTAATAAAGTTTTATTATTTCAATAAAGAGTTATTGTTCGTTATCTACGAGTTTGCCTTTGTATAAACCCTAAATTTAATAAACTAAACATCCAAGGTTGTTAAATGTGTCTTTAACTGAATGTAGTGTACATATAAAGGATCTCGGTTCGAGATACAACCTAAAGGGTCTATAGTTAGGGGATAAGGTTTTTGGTACCTTACCCTGGTAAAACTATGGATGTGGCCCACTTTGTATACGATACAAACACAGTGATCCTATCGTGTTCATGCAGATGACATGTTAGTGGGGATATCCTGAGATTACATAAGACCGTACCACGAAATAGTAACCTCTAGCTGTAACTCCGTTGACTAGTTAGGCTTCTATTTCATTAGGATGACCTAGGCAACTTGATCTCAATCCTGAGTAGGTTACGAACTCCTGTTCGCGAGAGATTGACCTTTGACTGGTATGGGTGAGAGTGGCCAGATTCGCCGACTCAATATGTCTACCTTCTTGGGGACAAGACCGAGTGAGCGGCTGGGAACTTAACCTAGCAAGATGAAATTCACTCCTTCCCGCCTACTAGGGTAAGTAGAGGAATGCTCCCTTAAGTGGTGTCTCCGGGACGTGAATAAAGGGCTCGACCCTCTCATTAGCTCGAGAGGGACTATGTTTGTTGGTAGGACCACAAACAAATTGTTCATTAGAGGAGCACAGGTACTTAAGACACAAGATGTAACCCAGGGGTAAAACGATAATTTGACCCAGGTGGTGTTACGAACAGTGAAGGATTGACTTGCTGTTATTGGTCAATATCTGTGGACACATAAATATATCTGCAGTGAGAAGAGTGCAGCTGCGGGACATTAGTGGAGTGTTCTCGCAGTTAACGAATGTTGACTAGGAGGTTAATGAGATTAACCGAGCAATCTCGTATCGTTGGAGTTTATGATCTGTAGGTCCATTAGGTCCACCTTCTAGCTCGTTAAGGGTTCTTAGATCTTTTGAATTTGAAATGTTCAAATTCGTAAGGGAACACAACTTAATGTATATTGATACGATATAATATATAGTTTTGGAACTATATATTATAAATTTAATGTGAATATGATTCATATTAAATTATATGAGAGAATTAAATATTTGAAAGAGTTCAAATATTAATTTCAAATGTGAATGTGATTCATATTTTGAAAACTATAGGTTAAAATATAATGTGCATTTGATGTGCATTAAACTATAGATTAAGGGGTAAAATGATTAAATGAGAGTTAATCATTATTTATAATATGTTATTTAATTAAATATGATTTAATTTAATTAATTTGATTAATTAAATTAATCAATTAATTTTGAATTAATTAATTAATTGAGAACGTGTCACGATGACATATTCCCATCACTCCCCATTCCCTTATCGATAGGGAGTGGGGAGTTACCCTGTAATCCTCTTCTTCTTCTACAATGGGGAGAGATGTGTGTGGTTGGATCGATGAAAATTATCTGCAATCTGGAATTGCTTCTGTAAATAAAAATTCTCTCTCTCAAATTTCCTACACTCTAATAGTTGGAACCCTTCCCACCTAAGGAAGATCTAAGTAGAACTCAGAGATATAGGAGGTTCTCTAAGTGGTTGTGTTCCTGCTGGAAATTACAGAGGAGTTCCTGGGTTGCTGTATTGCTGAGTTCTCTAGGAGCAAGGAGTTGCTGTTCGAGGAAAAACTACAAAGGTAATACCTTTCTCCCTTTTTAGTTTAATGTTTAAACTTAAACATGTTTGCATGTATATCTCCATGCCTAATTTGATTAGAAAATGCATGTTTGTTCTTTTTTATCAATGTACTGATTTTTGCATTTCAACCAAAAAAAAACTTGCATATTACGATTCCAAACTCGTTTTCGCTGCTCAAGGGGATGAGATCTCTATCAATTAGTATTAGAGCCAGGTTTATTTTGCTTGGGTTGAAACAAAATTGTATTTATTTGGTGGGAAATTCATTTTGGTTTGCTGTAAAACTAGTTTAGGAATATTTTGGCCATAGTTTACTTTTGATTTGATCAATTTGTATGTAAAGACCCTTGTGTTTTGGGCAATTATATGCATTATTGAGTCTGTATTCGAGTTAAGAGTTGTTTGGGACCAGTTTCGTGCAATTCGGTTGAGAATCGAAGGAGAAATTGTTGATTGAAGTTGTTGTGCTCGAAGAAAAAAGCTGTTGCCGAAGCAGTAGCGTTGCAACGCAACCAGCAACGTTGTAACGCCGTTCATCAGCGTTGTAACGCTGAGGAACGGCGTCTCAACGCCATCCCTTCCTATCAACGCGGGAGCTCCAGAGGTCAGCGGTGTTGCAACGCTGCCCCGATAGCAGGCGCACCCGCGGACGAAGCGGGCGTTGCAACGCTCTCATCAACGTTACAACGCCGTGATGCCAAATGTAAGGCCCGTGATGTAAGGTGCGTGATTTTTAAAAGTTTGAATTGTTTCTGATAAAAAAAATATATATATACATATAGCATGGATGACCAAGTCTTTGGGGTTAGTTGTGATCCTAAATGGTTAGAGGGGCATTTTGGTAAATAGGGGCTATTAGGGTTTTTGAGAGGAGCCTTTATGTTGTCCTTTGTGCACGTCTTTCGAGGAACCATTTTTGACAACTTCTCCTCTTCCTCTCTCGATAGTCGCCTGCCCTAGCCGCCGCCGGAGGAAAACTTGCAGCACCGACCGCCGTCCGCCTGGAGTCCTTGTGAGTCGCCGCTTCACGTCGACGACTGGCGCTCAGCCGCTGCCTCGCTGGTCGCAATCCGTAGACCTGCAGCCTCGCATCGCCGCACGTCTGCATCCGCACGTGGAGGTCAATCGCGCCGCTCGTGCAGCCGCCGGACGAAGCTTGTGTCGCCGGACAGAGTTCGCGCTGCAGCCAGCCGCACAGTGAGTCGTTCGCTTGCAGTCCAGACGTCGTCGCCGCAACCCCTCTGCTGTCACGCGGCCGCCGCCTCGCACGTCTATCGCTGGAGTTATCTTGGCCTTCGTCGGATTCGCGGTGAGTGAGTTTGCTATCGTTGTGGGTGGCTTGAATTTTGAGACTGGCTTAAGACTGAGTTTGGTTAACCCATGGTTGTGTTAGGTGTTCGTTGAGGTTGTCGGAAATTGCAGCGGAATCTAAGCGAGATAGTCATTTGAGTCGGGACACGTAGGAGAAGTTAAAGACTTGATTGTTAACTAAGGTTAAGGTAAGGAGACCCATACGAGATTTTAAATCTAGACTGGAAACTTGCTGAAATGCTCATATGGTTTGGAATTCTGGATTTAAAGGCCATGTTGAATTAAGTTTTATTCCCTGTTATGTATCGTGAATGCTATGATTGGGTTAGACTGCCAACCATTCCAAAGCCATGATTGATAGATTGTTGTCGTCCCTAAGGTTATGCATGTTGACTTAATGTATGTTAATGCCATGAAATTATTTGTGTTTGAAATGTAATGATTTATGCAATTGGGGCCCTTAGTATTGTTTTACTGAAATATTTGCGAAGGCTGTGGTGAAATTTTCCTGATGATGTTATTGCATATTTTATGATCCTTGGAGTCGACCCATTCAGAGGCCATGTTCTGGGAGAAATTAGTTGTCCATCAGAGGCCGAAGAGGAAATTTAGTTTAAAATGAAAATGTTTGCGAAAGGAAATTTATCTTTAATTGAAAATGTTTACGAAGGCCTGACAACTAAACTCCCAATAATAAGTGAATGTATGATTAATGTTATGGGTCGACCCAGAATGGAGGCCATGGAACAGGAGGTTAATTTCCCACAATAGCCGAAGAGAAAAGCCATGAATGTTTTTATGTGTTTTTGGGCCCCATGTTTCTTGAAACCCCAACTGTGGGGTCCCTTACTGAGTGTTATGAATGTAATACTCACCCCTTTCTTTTTTTAAAAAAAGGTTTTCAGGTAAGGGCAAGGGCAAGCTGGTTGAATGATAGGGAGCGCTACATAAGCCATGGGATAGGAGGAGCAAGTTCCGCGAAGTTTTATGTCTCAAGTTTTCGGTCATTTATTCCTTTTGATTAAAACATTCTTTCTTATGTTTCATTTTTAAAAAGTAAGTTTAGGGAGGCCAGAGCGAGTTTGGTTTTCGTATTAAATAATGTTATCTTTTATTTTTCCTTATTTAATTGGGATCTCAAATAAAATAACTACCTCGTTTTTATTCATTTCCACAATCTTTTATTTTAAATCATTAGAGGCCTCAAACCATGCATGATAAGTGAAGACTCTAGGGTCAGGTCTTGTTGATTTTGGGTCTTTACAAAACTGTTGCTGCTGACCGGTTCAGGCGGTTCGGTTGTTTTTCGGTCCGGTTCGAGCGGTTCAAGCCTGATTCAAGGAGTTTTGGACCAGTTTATGTAATAAAATTAGAGTAATCTTATTATTTTGCACTTTAGGGGCCAATTTATTCTGGTTTTACAGCTGTATTTCTTTATGAATGCCATTTAGATTTTTTCCCACCTTAGGATAAGCATGTTCATGCATTTTATTTGTATAATTGTTATATGAATATGGTTTAAATGCATGATTAATTTATTTTTCATGAGTAATTAATTATAATTGTTATAATTAGATTATATGGAAAATAAATTGCATTGAGCATGTAATTACTTAGTTTAAAATAAATGTTATTTTATTTTAAGTAATTTAATTATTCAATTAGTTGAATACTTTATTTATAATTACAATATTGGTTTTATGATATAGTTTCTTTGTCATAGGTTAATTATTAAATTTATAAAAGTTATAAATTAAAGGGGTTTGAGAAACCATAACCTATAATAAAGAAATGCATGCAAACATAGGAACTTGATTAAAATTAAATTAGTTTTAAATTGTTTAAAATTAATTGAGACCTAAGTTTTAATTTCTAATAGGATTAGAATTAGTCTTACATAGTGTTTTAAAATAGTTTAAAATATAGTAGGACATTAGGACTTTGGTTATAAGGGAACTCTACTGGTGAAGTTCTGTCTAAGGTTGGGGGTACTTAAGCTGACGGTTAACGGAACACCTCCTACCTAGGAACTAATCCAGAACTTGAGTTGAATTAATCTTAGTTCTATTTTATATCTAGGTAATTAAAATGTTTATTCACCTAGACATAAGGTTAAAAGACCTAGTTATAACAGTTATAATAGGCATAGACTTAGATAGATTCTTTTAGCCAGAATCCGACTAAGTTAAACCTATACCCTAATCTTAGGAGCTTCAGTGGGAGAAAACGAGATGTTCGCATCGAGTTTACTCTCACGTCCTCAAGAGTTCATACCGTGAGTTCCATGCTCGGCTACGTGGCGTCAATAGGGCGTTCCCCTACGGTATGTGTTTGCATGGTTCAATATCAAGGTGAATGAGGGAAGTATCCATAGTAAATGGGAGCAGGACGCGTGTCAACGTATCCTACGGTCTCCTCCATTAGGTCGCACCGTGAGATTTCTATAGTCTGCTTGCTAGGTTGTCTGGAACAACCAAACCCCTCCGGAGGGCCTGCCAAAAGGATTGGAACACCGCGAACTCCAGAAATGGATAGGGTCTCTTAGGTAATTTGCCAACAATTGTCTTTCTTAATAGTAGCCTGTTGGCTCAGACATATTGGATCTGAAAATGGTACGGTCACATTTACGGGATGAGTTAAGCTAGTTAACAACTCCTTGACCAAACAAACAGTAGCTAAGGACCATTGGAACATGAGATGTTCTGGTAGTGAGAATTGGCTGAGAAAGTCTCAATTCATGGGAGGAATGACTGACCGCCCAAAGGAGGCTTTTGTTCTAAACCCTTGAAATATCGTTGCAAAATTAAAGGTTTAATTTAAACACTGGGTTTAGTTTAAACGCTAGGGTTCTTTAATAATTTTGCTAAACATGATTGGTTTTTTAATGGGTTGAAAGGCATAACTAATTAGAACTATTTTGGATTTTCAGCATGTCGTCCTCAATAATAACCTTACTAAAAAGCGATCGTTTAACTGGAGAAAATTTTACTACGTGGAAGTCCAACTTGAATACGATTCTTGTTGTTGACGACCTATGACTTGTACTGACTGAGGAATGTCCTCAGGTCCCTGCTCGAAATGCTCCTCAATCAGTTAAGGATGCGTTTGACCGCTGGATCAAGGCCAATGATAAGGCCAAGGTCTATATTTTGGCTAGTGTTTCTGAAGTTCTAGTCAAAAAGCACGAGGGCATGGTCTCATCTCGTGAGATCATGAGTTCGTCGCAGGATATGTTTGGACAATCGTCTGGACAGCTTCGGCACAAATCCCTCAAATATGTTTATAACTCCCGTATAAAGGAGGGGTCATCGGTAAGAGAACACGTTCTCGATCTGATGGTCCACTTCAACGTGGCTGAGATGAACGGAGCGATCATTGACGAGCAATCATCCTGGAATCTTTTCTGAAGAGTTTCCTGCAATTCTGCAACAATGCGGTGATGAACAAGATAGAGTATAACCTGACTACTCTCCTTAATGAACTACAAACTTTCCAGTCTTTTATGAGGAATAAGGGACAGGCTGATGGAGAGGCAAATCTGTTTACCCATTCCAGAAGGTTCTAGAAGGGTTCATCCTCTGGGACTAAGTCCTGTGGTTCATCTTCTGGGCTTAAGAAGACCCAAAAGAAGAAGATAGGAGGGAAAGGGAAGGCACCTGCTGCTGATAAAGACAAGGGAAAAGCCAAGGTTGCAGATAAAGGAAAATGTTTCCACTGCAACGTGGATGGGCATTGGAAGCGAAACTGCCCAAAATACCTTACTGAGCTCAAAGAGAAGAAAGGTAAATTAGATTTACTTGTTCTTGAAACTTGCTTAGTGGAAAATGATGATTTTACCTGGATACTTGATTCAGGAGCCACTAATCACGTTTGCTCTTCGTTTCAGGAAACTAGTTCCTTCAAGGAGCTCGAAGAGAGTGAGATGACGCTCAGGGTCGAAACGGGAGACGTTGTCTCAGCTCGTGCAGTGGGAGATGCCAAGCTGTTTTTCAGAGATAGATTTATTTTATTAAAAAATCTTTATCTAGTTCCTAAGATTAAGAGAAACTTAATTTCTCTCTCTTATTTAATAGAACTTGGATATTGTATTTACTTTTCATTAAATGAAGCGTTCATTTTAAAAGAGGGTGTCAATATTTGTTCTGCTAAATTGAAAAACGGATTGTATGTACTTAAATGGAATCAAACTAAAGCAATTTTAAATCATGAGATGTTTAAAACTGAAAATACTCAAAGTAAAAGGCAAGGAATTTCTCATAATAATACCAATCTATGGCATCTTAGACTTGGTCATATAAATCTCAACCAGATTGAGAGATTATCTACGAATGGACTTCTAAAAAAGTTAGAAGATGATTCTTTACCTCCTTGTGAATCTTGCTTGGAAGGTAAAATTACAAAGCGACCTTTTACTGGAAAAGGTTACAGAGCCATAGAGCCCTTAGAACTTGTACATTCGGATCTTTGTGGTCCGGTCGAGGAGGGTACGAGTATTTCATCTATTTCATAGATGATTATTCGAGGTATGGTTATCTATACCTAATGCATCATAAGTCTGAGGCTCTTGAAAAGTTCAAAGAGTATAAGGTTGAAGTAGAGAATGCATTAGGGAAAACCATTAAAACACTTCGATCCGATCGAGGTGGAGAGTATATGAATTTGAGATTCCAGGACTATATGATAGAACATGGAATTAAATCTCAACTCTCAGTCCCTAATACACCACAACAAAATGGTGTGTCAAAAAGGAGAAATAGAACCTTGTTGGACATGGTTCGTTCTATGATGAGCTATGCTCAATTGTCTGCTTCGTTTTGAGGATACGCAGTAGAGACTGCAGTTCAAATCTTGAACATTGTTCTATCAAAGAGTGTTTTAGAAACACCTTTTGAATTGTGGAAGGGGCATAAACCTAGTTTACAACACTTCAGGATTTGGGGTTGTCCGACACACGTGCTAGCGACAAACCCAAAGAAATTGGAACCTCGTTGAAGATTATGCCAATTTGTTGGCTATCCCAAAGAAACGAGAGATGGTCTTTTCTACAATCCATAAGAAAACAAGGTGATTGTATCGACAAACGCCACTTTCTTGGAGGAAGATCACATGAGGAACTATAAACCGCGTAGTAAATTAGTGCTAATTGAAGCTACAGATGAACCAACAAAAGTTGTTGATCAAACTGGACCTTTATCAAGAGTTGATGGAGGAGCCAACACCTCAAGTTAGTCTCGTCCTTCTCAATCGTTGGGAATGCCTCGACGCAGTGGGAGGGTTGTTTCCCAACCTGACCGCTACTTGGGTTTAGCTGAAACTCAAATCGTCATATCTGATGACGGCGTAGAAGATCTATTGTCTTATAAACAGGCAATGAATGACGTAGACAAGGACCAATGGATCAAAGCCATGGACCTTGAAATGGAGTCAATGGACTTCAATTCAGTATGGGAACTTGTAGACCAACCTGAAGGGGTTAGACCGATAGGGTGTAAATGGATCTATAAGAGAAAGAGAGATGCAGCGGAAAGGTACAAACCTTTAAGGCTAGACTTGTAGCAAAGGGTTTTACCAAAGGGAAGGAGTTGACTATGAAGAAACTTTTTCCCCTGTTGCTATCCTGAAGTCTATAAGGATACTATTGTCCATAGCCGCGTTTTATGATTATGAAATCTGGAAAATGGACGTCAAGACAGCCTTTTTGAATGATAATCTTGACGAGAGTATCTATATGTCTCAGCCCGAAGGGTTCATAACCCAAGGTTAGGAGCAAAAAGTTTGCAAGCTCAATCGATCCATTTATGGGTTGAAACAAGCATCCAGATCTTGGAATATAAGATTTGACACTGCGATCAAGTCTTATGGCTTTGACCAAAACGTTGATGAGCCTTGTGTTTACAAGAGGATCATCAACGACAAAGTAGCTTTCTTAGTACTTTATGGATGATATCCTACTGATTGGGAATGATGTAGGATACCTAACTGATATAAAAAATTGGTTGGCGACCCAATTCCAAATGAAAGATTTGGGAGAGGCGTAATATAATCTTGGGATTCAGATCTACAGGAATCGCAAGAACAAATCGCTAGCTCTGTCTCAAGCGTCTTATATCGACAAAATGTTGTTCCGATAATCGATGCAGAATTCCAAGAGGGGATTAGTACCCTTCAGGCATGAAGTTCATCTGTCTAAGGAACAGTGTCCTAAGACACCTCAAGAAGTTGAGGATATGAGACGTATTCCCTATGCCTCTGCAGTAGGTAGCTTAATGTATGCTATGCTGTGCACGAGGCTAGACATTTGTTATCAAAGTGGGAATAGTCGGTGAGGTACCATCCAATCTAGGGTTAGACCACTGGACAACAGTTAAAAATATCCTCAAGTATCTTAGGAGAACGAGGGACTATACGCTTGTGTATGGGACTAAGGATTTGATCCTTACTGGATACACTAATTCTGATTTTCAGACCGATAAGAATTCTCGGAAATTCACATCGGGATAGCTAACGGGGGAGCTATAGTATGGCGAAGCATCAAGCAAGGATGCATCACTGACTCCACGATGGAGGCTGAGTATGTCGCTGCTTGTGAAGCAGCCAAGGAGGCTGTTTGGCTAAGGAAATTCCTTACTGATTTGGAAGTTGTTCCAAATATGGAATTTTCCGTCAGCTTATACTGTGGTAACAGTGGTGCGGTAGCCAATTCGAAGGAATCTCGAAGCCATAAGCGAGACAAACACATCGAGAGGAAGTATCATCTGATACGAGAAATAGTGCAACGAGAAGATGTGACAGTCACAAAGATCGCTTCGGAACACAATATTGCTGATCCGTTTACGAAGACTCTCACGGCTAAAGTGTTCAAGGGTCATATGGAAAGTCTAGGTCTACGAGATACGTACATAGGCTAATCTAGGGCAAGTGGGAGATATGTAATGGGATATATGGATGCCCTAGTTTATTGTATTTCTATCTCTGTAACCACTGTTTTAGATTATGATGTACCCCACTAGAGTTTTTGTTCAAGTGGGAGTTTCACTACTACAAAAACTATATTTCTTGACGCTTATAAAATGTCGAATTTTGCTTTACTTGACGTTTTTCAAACCGTCAAGGAATCCACCGTCAAGAATAATATACAATACTTGACACTTATAAAGTGTGATGTATAGTCTTTTTTTACGCTTATAATGTGTCATTTTTAACATGAAACCTTGACACTTTTTATTCGTCAAATGTAATTTTATCTTGACTTTGAAAAATTGTCAAATTTGTGTTAATATTTGACGTTTTCTCTGTGTCAAATATATGTTTATCTTGACGTTTCAAAAATGTCAAATATAAATTACTTGACGATTTAAATGAGTCAAATATAATTTTATCTTGACGTTTCAAAAATGTCAATAGGAATTAGATCTTGACACATTATACATGTCTTATTGATTTCTGTTTTTTTTTTTCAATCTATTAAACATTCCCTATTATCTTGAATTTTCTACACTGTGTTCGAATAATTTGTTATATTGAAAAATGCATAATTTCATCAACCAATCTTCCACACTTTAACACAATTCACATTTTTAACAATATCAAACTATTAAGCTCATAAACAATTCTAAAATTACAAGGACTTATCAAACCTCATGTCAACAATTCAAAAATTACAAGAACTATTGTAACGATCCTAAGCCATAAACTCACTAACATTCGAGGTTTACAAAACCAGAGAACTTTACATTCACTAGCCTAACACACTGTAAAGGGTTTAAGCATGAAACATATTGGCAACATCATGACCAAAACTTTGAAAACGTCACCATAATTCTGCAACACCTTTGTCACCTGCCAAGTAGTTGAGTATTACCTGCAAAACACAACATTAAGTAACAAGGGTGAGCTTATACTAACTAAACAACCTACCTCTAATAATTCAGAACTCTAAAATATGCAACGAGTGAATTTACTCAATCATGCCAACCCCTCTTAAAACACAACAATCTCGAATATTGGCTACCCATCTTCCTACCTCACTCACTCCCTTACATCCCGAATAGTGAAGGAAAGCAACCCTCACACTAATCCTAAGAAGCATGCTCAAAAGGAAGGAATGAGATTTAGCCTAATGTCATAAACGTCGATCGAGGAGGATTAAGACGATTAACATACTTACAACACTTACAGGGGTTCGAAAAAGATTAAAATGCACTCAAAATGGCAAAAGGCCTCGCTAGTTGATGCTCGGATCAACTTCCTTTTGCTAAATCGACTTCCATTGCTTATGGTTAACCAAAATGAACCTATTCGTGTTATGACCCATAGATGAAAGTATTAAAAACTACAATTAAAAGGTATTCGAGCAATAGAACCAATGTAGGATAATTTAATCTAGTTTGAATGAGCTTAAAGGGACTAACCTTGCTAAAAGAGTCAAAACGCTTTGCTGAAAGTGTGTTGGAGGATGCCCGAATCACACTCAAACTGCAAACTAAAGGTTCGTACTTGTTAGAACCAATGCTACATTAATGAAATTGTTTTGAGAGATATAAAAAATTACTCTGGTTTATCTAAATGTATGTTGTTTCAGTGGGTGATGTTCTCCTCGTTTGACATAGCAAAACTTGGTTTATCTAAAACTATATTTCTTAACATAAACAACTAAAGTTATCAAACTTTATTTAACATAAGTATTCAAGTATAGTACTTAGCTTTTTTTGATATTCCTTTTCTTGAAGCTACTTTGAGGCCATAAAGACATATAACTACAATAATACCAACATTTTTCCAACACCTATTAAACAAAAAGTCGCACTTCTATAACCAGAATCACCAAACAATTATTCCAACTTCAAGTCAAAGATTACAAAAGAAGCATAACTATCATTCCACACTAATTTTCCTGTGAAAAGGAAAGGTGATCCTCATGTTTCTCATGTTTTTTACTAATCCTTGATTTCTGATACATTAGTTCCCAAAAAATTTTCAAAGTCCTAAAGATCAATAAGAAGGGACAATGAATCAACCAGATATGAAACAAAGAAAAAAAGAAATTTGATTAAGGAAGGAGCCCAAAAGAATGAGCTTTAATGAAATGCTATATAGAAACCAAATAAAGGCAAACAAAGTGTTACATATGCTATAACAACATATTGATATATCAACAACGAGGTTTACTCCTACCAATACCAACTCTTTACGATGAATAATATTGAATAGATAAGAATTGATAAAAATATCTTCCAAAATTTCTTGTGGAAAATATGTTTTTATTGGGAGACAAATGTATCAAATACTATAATTTTTATAACATTATCGAAACAACAGTATTGAATAATAAAACAATGACAATATTCATAATGACGGATTCCACAATTCACACAATACACAATGTGAAATGGAAAACATCTGTTATTATGCAACATTCTCAATTAGTGAAAGAGAAAGCTAAATAACAATCCGCTAAGTACCAAAAAAATCATAAAACTTTTTTGAAATGGAAACTTCTGTAACCATGCAACATTTTCAATTAAGTACTCAGCTCATAAGAAAGTTCATGGCTTCATTCAAACTTAATAGTTGTAGTCTAAACTATGCAGCATGGGAAAGCAACTGGTAAGAAGACCTTAGTAGTTAATACTACTGTTATTATTTCAACCGATTGTATTAAAGAACAATCAAATGGTTCTAGTCTTTTAGATTGTTATTAAAAATCAAGTTTGTCCCCAAAAAATGACAGCACAATCCTCTCAAATTAACCACACTGAAGTGAGAAGAAACAAACCTAGAATTTTGGAGTTTCATCACATCAAATTAGCCCTCAAGTTTGGTTTAATTATGCCAAGACAACTGCTTAATTTGTGATTTTGCTTTGCCAGCATCCAACATAGTAAAACAACCTATCCTCACCTTTTTATTTCAACTTCTCTTACATGAGTTTTGTAATATCCGGTAACTATCTTCATTTTAATTTCTTTCCCTTTTTATTACAGATCAACATGGCGAGGTTCATTTTTTCTTTTGGCCTCCAACTTTGTGTTGCATCGTTCAGGAAAATCAAGAAAAATAGAGTCAATTTTAAAATAAATTATTTTAAGAACTAACAGCCTCGATTTGTAGTCATTTTGGCTCATATCAATGTGGGTCATCGAATTCAAGACTAACCTCAATGTGGGCCACTTGATTAAAGTAGTTCGAGATTCCAAATTGCGTGGGTTTGTGCACCTGAAAATAGGGGAGACGTTGTCGGTCAACACAAGGGTTGAACACACTGGTACATCACTACAAATGCTAGAGTTCCGTTGCTTGATAAAGAGAGAGAACGAAGGGCACAACGCTGCACGCGTACCTGTTGTTGCTACCGGAGAATACGATCCTTCGCTTTGTCGCAGGTGTGAGCTTGTTGGGACACCTTCCTCGCGCCGCGCCTCATGTGGCTAAATCTCCAGTGACGGCATCTACGCCGCCGTCTGGTTCTCCTGGAGCTTCGCCTTCTGGCTCTCGAGAGGGAGTGGGTTGCTGTCGCCGGAGAAGGAAATCGAGAGGGGGTGGGTTGCTGGTCTTCACGAGAACAAGGGAGAAGAAAGTGATGAATTAGGGCTTTTCTTTTCTTCTTATTAATTCCTTTTTCCTTTAGTTACTTTTATAAATAAAACTCAGATTTACACTTGACGTTTCTTAAATATCAAGTAAATGTAAGTTTTTGTCAACCTCCGTGTTTTTTATAATTTGACATTTTTAAAGCGTCAAGTTTTATCGTAGCGTGAAAAATCCGAAAAAGTCCGTCAACCTCCGCCCTTTTTTCATTTTCTTGACGTTTTTTTTTTGTTTAAAATCTATTTTACTTGACGTTTTTTCATAAAAACGTCAAGTAATTAAAAGTTGCAAACGTCAAGTAATGTGATTTTTCTAGTAGTGTTTGTTGGGTTTGTGCCCTAAAACTCGTAGTTTGTAATTATGTTCTAATTAATGTAATAAAGTGTTATTATTTCAATAAAAGTTATTGTTCATTATCTACGAGTTTGCCTTTGTATAAACCCTAAATCCAATAAACTAAACATCCAGAAATTTGTTAAATGTGTCTTTAATCGAATGTAGTGTACATATAAAGGATCTCGGTTCGAGATACTGACCTAAAAGGGTCTATAGTTAGGGGATAAGGTTTTGGCTACCTTACCCTGGTAAAACTATGGATGTGGCCCACTTTGTATACAATACAAACACAGTGATCCTAACGTGTTCGTGTAGATGACATGTGAGTGGGGATATCCTAGGTAATGAGATTACATAAGACTGGACCACGAAATAGTAACCTCTAGCTATAACTCCGTTGATTAGTTAGGTTTCTATTTTACTAGGATGACCTAGGCAACTTGATTTCAATCCTGAGAAGGTTACGAACTCCTGTTCGCGAGGGATTGTCCTTTGACTAGTATGAGTGAGAGTGGCCAGATTCGCTGACTCAATATGCCTACCTTCATGGGGACAAGACCAAGTGAGCGGCTAGGAACTTAACCTAGCAAGATGGAATTCACTTCTTCCCGTCTACTAAGGTAAGTAGAGGAATGCTCCCTTAAGTTGTGTCTCCGGGAAATGAACAAAGGGCCCGACCCTCTCATTGGCCCGAGAGAGACTCTGTTTGTTGGTAGGACCACAAATAAATTGTTCATTAGAGGAACACAGGTACTTAAGCCACAAGATGTAACCCAGGGGTAAAACGGTAATTTGACCAAGCTGGTGTTACGAATCGTGAAGGATTGACTTGTTGTTATTGGTCAAGATCTGTGGACAAAGAAATATATCTGCAGTGAGAAGAGTGCAGCAGCGGGACTTTAGTGGAGTGTTCCCGCAGTTAACGAATGTTGGTTGGGAGGTTAATGAGATTAATCGAGCAATCTCGTATCGTTGGAGCTTCTGATCAGTAGGTCCATTAGGTCCACCTTCTAGCTCGTAAAGGGTTCTTAGATCGTTTGAATTTGAAATGTTCAAATTCATAAGTGAATAAAACTTAATGTATATTTATACGATATAATATATAGTTTTGGAATTATATAATATAAATTTAATGTGAATATATGTGAATTTGATGTGCATTAAACTATAGATTAAGGGGTAAAATGATTAAATGAGATTTAATCATTATTTATAATATGTTATTTAATTAAATATGATTTAATTTAATTAATTTGATTAATTAAATTAATTAATTAATTTTAAATTAATTAATTAATTGAGAACCTGTCATGATGACACGTTCCCATCACTCCCCATTTTCTTATCGATAGGGAGTGGGGAGTTACCCTTGCTATCCTCTTCTTCTTCTCCAATGGAGAGAGATGTGTGTGGTTGGATCGATGAAAATTATCTGCAATTTGGAATTGCTTATGTAAAGAAAAATTCTCTCTCTCAAATTCCTTACACTCCAATAGTTGGAACCCTTGCCACCTAAGGATGATCTAAGTAGAACTCAGAGATATATGAGGTTTTCCAAGTGGTTGTGTTCCTGCTGGAAATTACAGAGGAGTTCTTGGGTTGCTGTATTGCTGAATTCTCTAGGAGCAAGGAGTTGCTGTTCGAGGAAAAACTACAAAGGTAATACCTTTTCTCCGTTTTTAGTTTAATTGTTAAACTTAAGCATGTTTGCATGTATATCTCCATGCCTAATTAGATTAGAAAATGTATGTTTGTTCCGTTTTTATCAATGTACTGGTTTTTGCATTTCAACCAAAACAAACTTGCATATTACGATTCCAAACTCATTTCCGATGCTCAAGGGGATTAGATCTCCATCACAGTGGACACAACTTGTCTTACACTGACAGGAGTGCAACTACGTGCTTTAGTGGAACGTTATCGTAGCTAATGAATGTTGATTAACCGGGTCAAAGAATTTGACAGGTTAGTCTCGGATCATTGGAGCTCTTCACTGTAGGTCCATTAGGTCCCTCCGTTGGCTCAAACTGGATTAATAGAGGGTTTATAGTTTAGGTGTGAATTTTAAGTGTTCAAGTTCATTAAAAGGTAATTATGTCATTTATATGAGATATGATTGACATATTATATAGTTTAATGTGAATGAGATTCATAATAAATTATAGGTTAGCTTAATTGTCTAATTAGGACTAATTTGGAGAAATTGTATTGAGGAAAATTTAATTGAATGTGATTCAATTTAAAAATCCACAATTATACAAATGTGATTTGTATAATGAGATATGAGATATCTTATTATATGTGGTTATGCAAATATGATTTGCATAACCTATGGTTGTGGTTAAATGGTAAATAGGTGGTGATTTCAACTCCACCTATCACCATTATTTAAACACCTTTGCAAGAAGGATTTGGTAAGTGAAAGCTCATTTTTTGGATTTCTCACCAAAGAGCTCATCATTCTCTCTTAACCCTTCTCTCAATCTCTCTTCCCTTTCACCCAAAGAAGAGTCCCACAACTCTCCTTCTACCTAAAGTAGAACAATCGAGAAACCTTTCGGAGCGTGTCTGGTTTATTGTTTGTTCGAGGAGATCGAGTACGTTGAGATCGTGATCACGAAGGGTTCGTGACCGGAGAAGGAAAACTTGAAGACGGTTATTCAACAAGTAAGTACACTTGCTGTTTTTCTCCTTAAATTTCATGTTTAGCCTAGTTTTTATGTGATAGAAACTGTTTTAAGAAAACATATTTCGCAACGATACCACGACGATTCGATCGTCCTTTCGCTGCATGGGATTATCATTCCCTTCAATTGGTATCAGAGCCAGTTGTTGGCTTCTCGTTGTGCATTTGTTTTCTTAAAATTAGGGGGATAACGCTTCAATTTCATGAGATGATTTTGTTGGTTTGCATAATTGGATGTTTCGGTTTTGGCACTAGTTTAGGTTTATTTTCTGTTTGATGAGATCAAATGTAAAGGCCCGTGTTTTTGGGCAAATTAGAAAATAAATCGAGTCTGTAAGTTCGTGTCTTCATCGGCAAGGGTTGCTGTGAAGAAATCGGAGCGAAAACGGGCGAGAAACAACGAAGAACAACAAGTGGAGCTTGTTGTTCTATCGACGACGTTGAGACGACGTTTGTTCTTCGGCGGCTCAAGCCGCCACGCGCGGAAGGAGGCTTGGTTGCGGATCAGCGTTAACGCATACGGCGTGGAGCACGCGCGGCGCGGCGCGACGAGTGTTGCGACAAGATTGCAACGCTGCCCACGACGTTGCAACGCTGCGTGCATATTGGGCGGTTCCAGCAACATTTTCGCGCGAACGTGGGTGGTTGAAGCATAAGAACTTCGTGGGGCGGTTTTTCTTTATTTGTAATTTAATTTAGTTTTTGTAAAATGTAATTATTTTTATTTTAATTAAATTAATTAATTAATATTAATATAAATGTTATATTAATGTTAATTAATTTATTAATGCCCCTAAGTGCCAAAATTGATCCGATTTTTGCTATTTATTTATTTTATGCATGAGATGTATGAAATATTTTTTATTCTATGTGCATAATGTATGTCATATAGATTTAAAATCTCACCTTAGGTTAAACATTTCATGCATCATATTTATATTATAAGTGGTATAATATATAGTATGCATGATAGGTTATATTATAAGTGTTATAATGTAATTAAAGCATGTTTTAGTTTATTTAATATAAGAGTTATATTTTTTAGATTAAAAGTATGAAGCTCAGTGAGTGACTGAATTTAAAATTTATAACTCGTAAAACATTTCACCTGAAAAACATATGAACATATGTATTTGTAGTCAAGCGTTAAAAGTAAACGTGGAATCATAATAAATTTTCAGAAAACCAGCAAGTATGTCGTTAAAAATCTCGTAAGGCATATAGATGATATAAAAACTTTTAAAACATGTCACAATCAACGTTGTGTAGGGCACGCCCAGTACAACCAACGTTCACTCGACGATGTAGTGGGGCCTGCCCATCACTCCCATCGTCTTTGTCGTAGTGGGGCCCGCCCAACACTCACGACAACATTGTTGTCACGGAGTACACTCAACGTCGACAACAATATATGACCTGTGTGCACACGGTACTGTAAAGCCTCGGACTCAATATCTCAGTCATTTACATAATCGGGTCTCAGAAAACATCATAAAAATGTTTGAACGTACCTGCTTATCTTTTCTTTCATAAAACTCAAGCTTACTCAGCTTGTTCATAAATCTGAAAATCTTTAAATCATACTTGCTAGTACATACTTACTCGAAATCATAACATTTTCATACATGTCGGCAAACACTAAACATATGCTCATGTATAAATTTCATCAAGACATTTAGGCTCACAATGAATACTTGAAACCATTTCTAGGAAAATATGAATACTCATAAGGCATGTGTTCAAAAAGGAAACATTAAGCATTGAACCTTTTCATTCTAGCAAAACATGCATTTCTTAAAACATACTTAAGCATACAGATCGTTTTCGAAGTTCGTTTTATCACTCACAGTGTTAGAACTAGAACCTTGTCCCGTACACTCGACCTATTTTCTCTTGGCTTGTCAAACAAACCAAATCCATGTATTAGAACCTCGAGCTCATGGTTTTTAACCTTAAAACTACAAGAAAACACACCATTAAAATTTCTAGCATTTTATAGATTATATACCCTGTCTTCAAACAGTCATAACTCCTTCATTACTTATCAAAAAAGAATGTACTTTATACAAAATTCTTCCTTTTTGAACCCTCTAAAAATCATATGAAGACATGAAGTTGAGATTCCGAACAGATTGGTTTGAAAATACCTCGAAAGCTTCTTCCCTAAAAATAGCCTGCTGGTATTTCCAGATTCGGTTTTCCTGCTGCACAACAAACGTAACCTGAAATTTAAAACATCTTCCAATCATTTTCTACTCACGATTTCATCACGAACGTTGTAGGAAATGCAAAAGATTTCCAACCATACCTATTAGAGCTTCTGATTCAAACTCTAAAGATCAGGACAACCAAAACACCAGAGGCTTCTCGGATTTGACAACAAATTCTATCTTCTGCCTTCCTCTTCACAAAACAGTGGCTCAAGATTAGAATTGGCTCGAGCTTCCTTCATGAAATTTGTTCAAAAATGAATTAAATTTCAAGAAAAAAAACCTCAACTCTTACCTCTTCTTGTTGAGCTCGAAAAGATCTGAATATCAGAACAGGGTTGAATTCAACATTGAATTTCCATGGAACCTTAAACAAGCCTTTCTTCTTTCTTCTTCAACTTCAAAACCTGAATGTTTCCCTTTCTTCTTCTTTCTTTCTCCTTCTCCCTAGAAGACCCTCTTCTCTTTGATGAAAATGAAAGTAAAATGGGATGTAAATGGATTAAAATTGATTTAAAAAACTCCAAACGGTGGTGGAGTTCCCACCACCATATTTTTTAATTCTTCTTTGTCCTTTTCCCTTTTTCTTTTCTTTTGTTTTTCTTTTCTTTTTAAAACAAAACCAAAATACATTTATCTTTCCCTTTTCTTGGTTACTTTTTATTGTTTTTTTAGGAAATTCCAAAGGATCTCGGGTTTACAACTTACCCCCCCCTTAAGAAATTTCGTCCTCGAAATTTAGTAGTCCTCAAGTGAAAATCGTCGGGTACTTCCTCCTTATTTGGTTTTCTAACTTCCAAGTTGCCTCCTCCACTCCGTGATGTCTCTAACGAACCTTCACGAGTGAGATCGTCTTATTTCTCAAAACTTGTTCTTTCTTGTCGAGGATTTGAACTGCATCCTCTGCGTAACTCATGTCTTCTTTCAACTCAACTGGTTGTGCTTGCAACACATGAGTGGGATCTGGAATATACTTCCTCAACATGGACACATGAAAAACATCATGTACTCGAGATAGTTCTGCTGGCAACTCCAGTCTGTAGGCTGCTAGCCCAACTCGTCCCGTTACTGGATAAGGACCAATATATCTAGGACTTAGCTTACCTTTCTTGCCGAAACGAAGGACACCTCTCCACAGAGATAACTTCAAGAAAACTTGATCTCCGACCTGGAATTCTAAGTCTTTTCGTCGCTTATCTGCATAACTCTTCTGACGGTCTTGAGCTACCTTCAAATTTTCCCTGATTACCTTAATATTGTCTGTTGTAATTTGCACCAACTCAGGACCGATAAGCTTCCGCTCTCCTACTTCGTTCCAACATATGGGCGTTCTACACGACCTTCCATAGAGAGCCTCAAATGGCGCCATGCCAATACTCGACTGATAGCTGTTATTGTTAGCGAATTCCATAAGTGATAGGTGTGTATCCCAACTTCCCTTAAATTGAAGGACACATGCTCTCAATATGTCCTCTAGGGTCAGATGGTCCTCTCTGACTGACCATCTGTCTGAGGATGAAATGCTGTACTAAAATTCAACTTTGTCCCCATAGCTTTTTGTAAGCTAGGCCAAAACTTAGAAGTAAATCTCGGGTCCCTATCTGAAACTATGGATACTGGAACTCCGTATTGACTCACAATTTTATCGACGTATAACTTAGCAAGCTGATCAAGCGTAGACGTCACTTTAATCGGTACAAACCGTGATGTCTTAGTGAGTCTATCCACTATTACCCAAATACCATCATGTCCACTTGAAGTACGTGGTAATCTAAACAGAAAATCCATAGTGATATGCTCCTATTTCCATTCCGGCACTGACGATGGATTAAGAAGTCCTTCTGGTCTCTGTCTAACTGGTTTAACCTGTTGGCAGATCAAACATCTGTCAACATAATCATCTATATCTCGCTTCATCCCAGGCCACCAATACGTCCCCTTCAAAGTTTTATACATCTTGGTGCTTCCTGGATGCATAACGTAAGCTGAACTGTGAGCTTCCTCTAGAATAACATCTTTAAGCTCACTAACACTCGGAATGCATAGTCTTCCCTGTCTCTCTATGGCTCCGTCTGATCTCATTTTAAATTCTGCTTTTGGGCTCTGTTTGGACTTTCCAAACATTTTTGGCAGGTTACTATCCTCTAGTTGTTTTCTCACAATCTCTGCTACGAGTGAAGACTTGACTTGGAATTGAGCTAAGAGGCCTCCTGAATTCTCTGCAGTCACAACTGCCTTAGAATCCCTTAGAGTACTTAAAAATGTCGCTCGAATACCACACAAGGCGTGCATAGGAAGTCTTGACTTCCTACTCAATGCAGCTGTTACCACATTCGCCTTACCAGGATGGTATTCTATGGTACAATCAAAATCTTTAATCAGCTCTAACCATCTTCTCTGTCTCATATTCAACTCCTTCTGATCAAAGATATATTTCAGACTCTTATGATCTGTAAAAAATGTGACACCTCTCGCCAAACAAATAATGTCTCCAAATCTTCAATGCTAAAACAACTGCTGCTAGCTCAAAATCATGGGTAGGATAATTACATTCGTTCTTTTTCAATTGCCTTGACGCATAAGCTATTACTTTTCCTTCTTGCATGAGCACACATCCCAAATCTTGCCTCGAAGCGTCACAGTAAATCACGTATTCTTTCCCATTCACGAGAAGTGTTAGAATAGGTGTTGTAACTAATCTCTTTTCACTCTCAAAAAACTCGCTCACACTTATATCGACCATTCAAACTTAGCATTCTTTCTTGTTAAAGCCATTAAGGGTAATGCTAATCGTTAGAAATCCTCAACAAATAAATCTGTAGTATCCCCGCCAAGCCTAGGAAACTCATTGCCTCTGTCGCACTATTTGGTCTCTCCCAGTTGACTACTGCTTTCACTTTATTCGGATCCACACTAACTCCATTTGTTGAGACAACATGCCCCAAAAACACTACCTGATTCAACCAAAACTCACACTTGGTGAATTTAGCATACAACTGTTTATCTCGTAGTGTTTGCAGAATAATCCTCAAATGTTCCGCATGAGTTTTCCTGTCAACTGAGTAAATTAGTATATCATCAATAAATACTATAACAAACTGATCCAAATACAGATGGAAAATCCTGTTCATGAGGTCCGTGAAAACTGCTAGTGCATTCGTCAAACCGAATGACATTACTAAAAACTCATAATGCCCGTACCTCGTTCTGAATGTTGTCTTAGGAATATCTAATTCCCTTACCTTTAACTGATGGTATCCTGATCTCAAATCAAGCTTAGAAAATACTGATGCTCTTCGTAACTGGTCAAACAAGTCATCTATTCGGGGTAGAGGATACTTGTTACGTATCGTGACTTTGTTTAACTGTCTATAATCAATGCATAATCTAAGGGTACCATCTTTCTTCTTTACAAATAACACTGGAGCTCCCCAAGGCGATACACTAGGTCTGATGTATCCCTTATCAACTAGTTCTTGTAACTGCATTTTCAGCTCTCTGAGCTCACTTGGAGCCATTCTATATGACGCTTGCGAAATAGGTGCTGTTCCTGGTAGCAATTCAATAGTGAACTCAACTTCCCTATCAGGTGGCAACCCTGACAGGTCTGCTGGGAAAACATCTCGAAATTCGTTCACAATAAGAACATTTTCTGGTTTTAGCTTTTCCTCCTGCACCTCTACTACATGTGCAAGAAACGCCGTGCAACCTTTCCTCAATAACTTCTCAGCTTTTAATGCTGAAATCAAACTCGTAGGAATAATCTTCCTTTCACCCTTGAAAACCACTTCAGCCAATCCTGGTTTCCTGAAAACAACTTCCTTTCTATGGCAATCCATGGAAGCATAATGAGTAAATAAGAAATCCATCCCTAAGATTGCATCTAACAGCTGCAACTCTAGTGGAAGAAGATCAACTATCATATTGAGACCTTCTACTAAGACCTCACAATCTCGCAACACTGCCTCGACTAGTAAAGCATCACCAACTAGCGTGTAAATAAGTAACCTCTCAAATAAAGGCTCTAGCTTCCTATTCAGCTTAGTTAGGAATATACTTGAAACAAAGGAATGCGTAGCACCTGGATCTATTAACACACGTGTAGGTACATTACAAATAGAAATCATACGAGTAATCACATCTGGTGCATCCTTTGCTTCTTGCTGATTCATAGAGTAGACCTTTCCTTGTTGCCTAGGTCTCCCTACAACTCCTTTCTGTCTGGAACCCTTTGGTGCCCTCTCCTCGCAGCCTACTCATCGGAACCCTTGGCCGCCAACTCGCATGCGGGACCCAACTCCCTGGTCCCTCTGTGCAGCTACTCTAAGTGTGGACAATCCCTCTTGAAATGCCCTTGTTGTCCACACTGGTAACACACACCGACGCCAACTAGACATTGGCCTCGATGATTCTTGTCACAATTTGCACATGGAGTTCTCCGTGCTGCATTGGCAACAAACTCTTGCAGTGTTTGTGGTCTTGCTGTGGTTCTAGCAGATTGACTAGGTGCTCTTTGACTCTGCCTCTGATAGGCACCTTCCACATTCATTTGCCTTGATGCCTGGCCGCCAGCTCGATTCTTAAAGTCCTGACGACTTGAAACATTCACTCCAGGTGTGAATCTTCGCTGTTCACGACCTCAAAAACTGCTCGCCGTTGAAGGCTCTCTAGTAGGCTCCACTACTTGTTGCGCTTCTATTATACTTTGCTCAACACGTAGAGCAGTCTCTACTAGTTGGAAAAAATCAGTCCACTTAGCAATGGTTGTGACTGGGGTACGTATCTCAGGACGTAACCATCTTTCAAATCTTCGACACCTGTCACTCTCAGATGCCACAACAACATCAGCATACCGTGACAGCTCGGTATACCCTCTCTCGTACTCAGCCACTGAAAGTGACGTTTGCTTCAGTTCTAAAAATTCATCCCTCTTCGGCTCACGGTACGTGCTAGGGTAATATTTATCTTCGAAGATGCTTCTGAAAGTTTGCCAATCTAGAGTGCTTGCATCACTACGCCTGGCTAGTATTGACTTCCACCAACCCTCTGCTTCCTTCTCTAGCAGGAATGTGGCCAACTTGACTTTTTGCTCTTCAGGGCAACCCATCACGTCAAAACATTTCTCAAGCTTATTCAACCAAACCTCGGCATCAGCTGAATTTATGGAACCCTCAAACACTGTGGCTCCTAATTTCTTCAGACGTTCTATTCCATCCGTCTTCTCTGGATCACTAGGCCCTGCTCTCTCTGGTCTGCCTACCTCTTGTGAGGAACCAACACGCTGCTCATCTCTGGTTCAGTCTGGACTCTCGGGGCACTAGATCCCCTCTCAGATTGGCCTTGGGTGGATCGTGCCTCCCGCCCTGATCCTGCCTGCGTCGTCTGCTAGTACGTGGTGGCATGACTTCTATAACATATCAACATATTAGACATACTATGGTTACTTATCATAAGTACACAGTACTAAACTTCTATTCACATTTTAGCCCTAACTGGACTTACTCTTATCCTTTCTTGGACCATACTCTACTAGTTTGATGTGATATAACTCAATAACTTGTTATGACCTTTTTAGTTTCTTCTCAGACCTAACTTGCCCTATCTCATTCCCATGGAGCTAACTACTCTGATACGAAGTTGTCACACCCCCTCCCGAACTACCTGCTAACTTAGCCCGGAAGACAACATGAGGCCAACAGACATTGTTACCTCTTAACAATACCTGTTGACCCTGTTTCACCGGATAACATACTATGTTCGCCTATGGAACACTTAAACATACTACAGCGGAAACTTGATAACTACTAAACATACATAGGGAGAAACTTTTCTTAAGTCTCTCTTGAAAACTAAATCGACAAAAGCATCAGAAACAAAACATGTCAAACCACTGTTTATACAACCTCTAACGTACAAACAACTATAACTACATAGCTCTCTATAGATAATCTACCACTTATATGGACTTGCTATACAACACCAGCCACGTATAAATTATCAAACTTATGGAGCTTTCAGCAGACTATGACAGAATGTCAGGTTCCAGGAGCTCGATCTCTACCTGAAAAGTTTATGAACATTGAAAGAATGAGCTATGAAGCTCAGTGAGTGACTGAATTTAAAATCTATAACTCGTAAAACATTTCAGAAAACCAGCAAGTATGTCGTTAAAAATCTCGTAAGCATATAGATGATATAAACACTTTTAAAACATGTCACAATCAACGCTGTGTAGGGCACCCCCATTACAACCAACGATTACTCTACGATGTAGTGGGGCCCGCCAAACACTCCCATCGTCTTTGTCGTAGTGGGGCCCGCCCAACACTCACGACAACATTGTTGTCACGTAGTACACTCAACGTCGACAACAGTATATGACCTGCGTGTACACGGTACTATAAAGCCTCAGACTCAATATCTCAGTCATTTACACAATCGGGTCTCAGAAAACATCATAAAAATGTTTGAACGTACCTGCTTATCTTTTCTTTCATAAAACTCAAGCTTACTCAGCTTGTTCATAAATCTAAAAATCTTTAAATCATACTTGCTAGTACATACTTACTCGAAATCATAACATTTTCATACATTTCGGCAAACACTAAACATATGCTCATGTATAAATTTCATCAAGACATTTAGGCTCACAATGAATACTTGAAACCATTTCTAGGAAAACATGAATACTCATAAGGCATGTGTTAAAAAAGGAAACATTAAGCATTGAACCTTTTCATTCTAGCAAAACTTGCATTTCTTAAACATATTTAAGCATATAGATCGTTTTCGATGTTCGTTTTATCACTAACAGTGTTAGAACCAGAACCTTGTTTCGTATACTCGACCTATTTCCTCTTGGTCTGTCAAACAAACAGAATCCATGTATTAGAACCTCGAGCTGATGGTCTTTAACCTTAAAACTACAAGAAAACACACCATTAAAATTTCTAGCATTTTACAGATTATATACCCTGTCTTCAAACAGTCATAACTTCTTCATTACTTATCTAAAAAGTATGTACTTTATACCAAATTATTTCTTTTTGAACCCTCTAAAAATCATATGGAGACATGAAGTTGAGATTCCAAACAGATTGGTTTGAAAATACCTTGAAAGATTCTTCCTTAAAAACAGCCTGCTGCTATTTCCAGATTCGGTTTTCCTGCTGCACAATAAACTTAACGTGAAATTTAAAATATCTTCCAATCATTTTCTACTCACAATTTCTTCACAAAAGTTGTAGAAAATTCAATAAACTTTCCAACCATACCTATTAGAGCTTCTGATTCAAACTCTACAGATCAGGACAACCAAAACACCAGAGGCTTCTCGGATTTGACAGCAAATTATGTCTTCTGCCTTCCTCTTCACAAAGCAGTAGCTCAAGATCAGAATTGGCTCGAGTTTCCTTCATGAACTTTGTTCAAAAATAAATTAAATTTCAAGAAACAAAACCTCAACTCTTACCTCTTCTTTTTCAGCTCGAAAAGATCAGAATATCAAACAGGGTTGAATTCAACATTGAATTTCCATGGAACCTTAAACAAGCCTTTCTCCTTTCTTGTTCAACCTCAAAACCTGAATGTTTCCCTCTCTTCTTCGTCCTTTCTCCTTCTCCCTCGAAGACCCTCTTCTCTTTGATGAAAATGAAAGCAAAATGGGATGTAAATGAATTAAAATTGATTTAAAAAACTCCAAACGGTGGTGGAGTTCCCACCACCATATTTTTTTTAATTCTTTTTTGTTCTTTTCCCTTTTTCTTTTCTTTTTCTTTTCTTTTCTTTTTAAAACAAAACCAAAATAGATTTATCTTTCCCTTTTCTTGTTTACTTTTTATTTTTTTTAGGAAATTCCAAAGGATCTCGGGTTTACACTTCATTCTGAATGGAGGAGTCAGTAGTATGATGAAGCATAAGCAAGCATGGATGCATTCTTTGATTCCACTATGGAAGGCGAGATGCGTTGCGGCTTGTGAAGTTGCAAAGGAAGCTGTTTGGCTAAGGAAGTTCATGACAAATTTGGAAGGTGTTCCAAATATGAACTTGCCGATCACACTGTTTTGTGATAACAGTGGTGCAGTAGCCAACTCCAGGGAGCCTCGGAGCCATAAGAAAGGCAAACACATTGAGCGGAAGTATCACTTGATACGGGAGATTGTGCACCGCGATGACGTGACAGTCACGCAGATAACGTCGAAGCACAACGTAGCTGATCCATTTACAAAGCCCCTCACGGTTAAGGTGTTTGAGGGTAACTTAGTGAGTCCAGATCTTCGAGTACTTCCTGACTAGGGCAAGTGGGAGATATGTAAACGGGTATTCAATGCCCTAGTTTATTGTATTACTTCGTTGTAATTTATGTAGATTTCTGAAATGTATTTTCTCCACTAGCTTAGTCCAAGTGGGAGTTTGTTGGGATGTTTGTCCTAATCCCGTTCAGTTTGTAAATTACTATATAAAGAGTTGTTTATTTCATCTTTTGTGTCTTGCATTTTATACCAACTTTAATCAATAAACTAAGCTCTAGGGCCATTGAATACATGAGAGAACTAGAACTTGAACGGTGTGTAGTGGACACACAGGGAGGATCACGTTCGAGTAAATGACCCGAACGGTCTACAGTATATGGATGGGGTTGGAGACCTAATCCTAGATACACTGTGGATGTGGCTCGCTTTGTATTAAGATATAAACGAGGTGATCTGACTCCTTCATGTGGTTGACATGCAAGAGGGGGCATCTGGTACAGTGAGATTGTACAAGACTTGACTGTAAATTATTAGACCTACTGATGGAACACCGTTGACAGTAAGGACTAATAACTTCATTGATGACCATTAGTGACTCGACCTTAATCCTGAGTGTGTTACGGACTCCTGTCTCCGAGGGTCTATCTTCGACTAGTACGGGTGAGGGTGGTCACAGTTACTCGCCCAATATGCCTATCTTCTCAGGGACAGGACCAAGTGGGGAGCTGGGAACTTAACTACGCGAGAAGGAATTCACTCGTTCCCGCTTTTAGGAAAACTAGAGGGGTTGTTCCCTTAAGTGTTGTCTCAATGGCTTGGACAACGGGTGCCCACCTTCTCACTGGCACGAGAGGGTTGTTGTATATGGTTGGACCATTACAACGTTGTTGTTCATTAGAGGAGCAGAGGGGACTTAAGGAAAAAAAAGTAGACATAGGGGTAAAACGGTAATTTGACCTAGCAGTGTCTACGAACAACCTGTGAAGGGTCGACTCATGGGGATTGGTTATATCAGTGGACACGTAATATCTTGAACTAACGGGAGTGCAACTACGGACTTTAGTGGAGTGTTAACGTAGCTAATGAATGTTGATTAACCGGGTCAGAGAGTTTGATAGGTTAATCTCGGATCATTGGAGCTCGTCACTGTAGGTCCATTAGGTCCCTCGGTTGGCTCAAACTAGGTTAAAAGAAGGGTTTACTGTTTTGGTGTGAATTGAAGTGTTCAATTTCACTAAAGGGTATTTATGTCTTTTATATGAGATATGAATGATATAATATATAGTTTAATGTGAATGAGATTCATAATAAACTATAGGTTAGCCTAATTGTTAAATTATGGCTAACTGGAGAAATTAGGTTGAGAGATATTAAATTGGATGTGATTCAATTGAATAAATCCACAATTATACAAATGTGATTTGTAAAATGAGATATGAGATATCTTATAATATATGGTTATGCAAATATGATTTGTATAACCTATAGTTGTAACGCCCCAGACCCAGGATCTCCTGCGACCTTGTTGTTCCCTTAACTACGCGAGAAGGAATTCACTCATTCCCGCCTTTAGGGAAACTAGAGGGGTTGTTCCCTTAAGTGTTGTCTCAAGGGCTTGGACAACGGGCGCCCACCCTCTCACTGGCACGAGAGGGTTGTTGTATATGGTTGGACCATTACAACGTTGTTGTTCATTAGAGGAGCAGTGGGGACTTAAGGAAAAAAAAGTTGACACAGGGGTAAAACGGTAATTTGACCCAACAGTGTCTACGAACAACCTGTGATGGTCGACTCATGGGCATTGGTTATATCAGTGGACACGTAATATCTTGCACTGACGGGAGTGCAACTACGGGCTTTAGTGGAGTGTTACCGTAGCTAATGAATGTTGATTAACCGGGTCAAAGAGTTTGATAGGTTAATCTCGGATCATTGGAGCTCCTCACTGTAGGTCCATTAGGTCCCTCGGTTGGCTCAAACTGGGTTAAAAGAAGGGTTTACTGTTTTGGTGTGAATTGAAGTGTTCAATTTCACTAAAGGGTATTTATGTCTTTTATATGAGTTATGAATCATATAATATATAGTTTAATGTGAATGAGATTCATAATAAACTATAGGTTAGCCTAATTGTTGAATTAGGCCTAATTGGAGAAATTAGGTTGAGAGATATTAAATTGGATGTGATTCAATTGAATAAATCCACAATTATACAAATGTGATTTTTAAAATGAGATATGAGATATTTTATAATATATGGTTATGCAAATATGATTTGTATAACCTATAGTTGTAACACCTCAGACCCAGGATCTCCTGCGACCTGGTTGCGTCACTATATCATCCATGACTGCTTGTAAGAGTGAAGACACTATCCCTACAAACCAACACGGGGTCATTTCAGCATGCTTTGTCCTCACTCACATGCTCCCCAGGAAAATTTCCAGGAGGTCACCCAACATAGGATTGCTCCAAGCCAAGCACGCTTAACTATGGAGTGCCTATGATTGAGCCACCGAAAAGGAAGGTGCACCTTGTTGTTATAGGTAGTAGCTATCAATTCTTTTAAGCCTTTCTCAACTATACTTTCATATCCTCATGGTCACTCGCATGTACCCCTCTTCCTCGGGCACCACTACGTTCATATCCTCAGGATCCCTCTCATTCAGATGTGGACTCGATTCATTCATGTACCCCTCTTCCTCGGGCGTCACAATAGTTGTGGTAAAATGGTAAATACGTGGAGATTTTAACTCCACCTATCTCCATTATTTAACCCCTTTTGCAAGAAGGGTTGGATGTGAATTTGCTCATTTTTTTTTGGATTTCTCACCAAAAGAAGCAAAAGCTCGCTCTCAATTTTCTCTCAAGAATTCTCCTCCATTCACCAAAACAACAAGATCCCACCATCTTCCTTTTTCCAAAAGAAGAACAACCGAGAAGCCAAGTGGTTATGTTCGTTCTTGTTCATGAGAAGAATTCAGGATCGTTGAGATCGTGGAGTACACGAAGAGTTCGTGATCGTGAACGGAAAGGAAATTGAAGACCATCTTCAACAAGTAAGTAGATTTATCTTACTGTTTTCTTTCCTTAGTATATGCATGTTTAGCCTTATCTAAGTGTTAGATAGTTTTAAAGAAATTTAGTAGCACAACAACACCGCGACGATTCGATCGTCTTCCGTTGCGCGTGGAGTTTCATTCCCTTCATGCCCTAAACTTGTGTAATTTTTGTCAAATGAATAAAGAGTTATTTGATTTGATAGAATTATCTTCTCGCTTTATAAATCCAATAAACTAAGCTTCAAGGTTATAATAAATCATGAACATAAAACATTATTTGGATTGTGTTCAAGAGTATAACCTGAATGGTCCATGGTATAAGAATGAGGTTGGAAACCTTATTCTGGTAACACCATGGATGCGACCCATTTTGTAATTAGTACAAATGAGGTAATCCAACTCATTCATGTGGATGCCATGCGAGTGGGGGCATTCTGTATGAAGAGTTCATACAAGACTGGACTGCAAATTATTAGTCTAACCAGTATAACACCATTAATAGGATACAACTGATAATTTATAGATGGTCATTAGTGACTCGACCTGAATCCTGAGCAACTTAAAAACTCTTGCTTATAGGGGTTTGTCCTTAGACTAGTATGGGTGAGAGTGGCCTGTAGCCGACTCAATAAGCCTACCTTCTCAGGGACAGAACCTCGTAGGTATCTGGGAACTTAACTCTGAAAGACGAGATTCACTCATTCCTAGACTAAGGAAGTAGAAAGGTTGTTCCCTTAAGAACTGAGTCCAGGTCTTGAACAACGGGGCCCCACCTTCTAAACTAGCTTAAGAGGGTTTGAGTTTATGGTAGGACCATAGACTTGTTGTTCATTAGAGGATCAGTGGTGCTTAAGGAACAATGAGATAATCACAGGGGTAAAACGGTTATTTGACACAACTGTGATTACGAACAAACTGTGAAGGGTCGACTCATGGGTAGTGATTATATCAATGGACACAATATAATCTATAGTGAGGAGAGTGCAACGACAAGTCTATAGTGAAGTGACTTGTAGTTAATGAATATTGATTAACTAGATCAAAGAGTTTGATCAGTTAATCTCACATCATTGGAGCTCATGAGCTGTAGGTCCATTAAGTCCCTCTGTTGGCTCAACATAGAAACATTGGGGGTATAAAGTTAGGAATGAAATTGAATTGTTCAATTTCATATATGAGGTGTTATATCAATTATATGTATAATTGATATAATATATAATTTTAATGTGAATTAGATTCAGAAATTAACTATATACTAATGAGAGAATGAATGAGGGATAGGATGGTAATTTCTATCCTATTTCCCTATAAATATTTGCATAAGATGCAACTTTTGAGTATGCTATTTTGTGAAACCTAGAGTTCCCACATTTTTGTTGTCGGAAAGAGTTCCAAACACACATCTCTATAAATTCCACATCTCATCCTAAAGGAACCCACCTTCCTCCCTAACCTAGAGAACAACGGAGAAGATCTAGTGGTGGATCTTCACATGGTTCGACTTCATTGCTGAGATCGTGATCGTTGGAGGAGGAACTCGTGAAGAAAGTGTTCTTCAAAGGTAATTTCTTGTTGCCCCATTTAGAAATGCATGCTTAATCATTAGTATATTGTTCTTGTTATAGATCTATGTAACAATATCACGAACACGCGATCAATGGCTTCCATTGCGAGATTTGATCCTTTCAATTGGTATCAGAGTGCTAATTGTGTTCTTGATTTTGTTCTAGATTTATCAAGAAAAAAGGTGGGATATACTGATTTCATGAGATGTATGATCGGTTTGCAAAATTAGATGTTTTCATTTTCGGCACCATAGATTTACATATTTTATGTTGAATTGTTCAATGTAAAAGGCCTATTATTTTGGGCATATATTTATGTAAATCGAGTCTGTAAGTCCGTGTCGATCGAGGCAAGGTGGTTGCTGAGAAGAACGGAGCAAAAACGAGGAAAAACAGAAGAAGGAGATTGTTGTTCTGCGTGCAGCGTTGCAACGTTGTTCATCAGCGTTGCAACGCCTCGCTTACGGTTCAAGTCGTGCGATAGATGCAGCGTTGAAACACCGAAAGTGTTTCGCAACACTGATGCTGAGGCGCACCCTAACGGTCAGAAACGGACAAAATGCAGCGCTGCAACGCCGAAGGCGTTTCACGGAGGTTTCCAAATGGGCGGAAAACAATTTTTTATATATTAAATATAAAAACATTTTATATTTAATTTTATTTAATATTATTAATTTTACTTAATATAATTAGATTATATTAATTAAAATTAATTTTAGGGTGCCAAAAATGGTCTAATTTTTCTATTTAATTTATGCAATTGTTGTATAATTATTGCAATGCATAATGTATGCTTTTATTTTAGATATCCCACCTTAGGTTAAGCATTTCCATGCATCATTTATAATATAAAGTGTTATATTATATAGTTTGCATGTATAATTAATATAAGGTGTTATATTAATTTTTTGACAGATTGACATACATATTTTTCATGAGATGAATGTGTTATGTATGTTTTATTATTCATGTGATGAATGATCAAACACAATAACATATAACTGCATGTCACCTAAGGTTAAATTCATTAGTTTTAAAATGTTTAGAACATGAAATTAATAGACCTTAGGTTGTCTAGTTCTAATTAGATTAGAATTAGCAACCATGTAATTTATAAACAATGATTAAAAGATGAACTCTGTCTAAGAAAGGTTCTGTCTAGGCTGGGGTATTTAAGCTGACGGAAATGGAACACCCCTATTTGGGAACTGACCTGTGAGTGAATTTTAATTAGAGAGTTTATGAATTATAGTAACGTCAGCGGTTTTATTAGGGGGTTAATAAACTACAAATCCTAGGTTTAATATAAAGAGTTATATTAGCAAACTTAGGATAAAATCAATAAAATAGTTATATTGATTATCAATATAAGAGTTATATTGATATGTTTAGAACCATTAGCCGAGTTTAAACTAGGTCAATTTCCTATAGAGTTAAAGTATCTAGTGGGAGGGAAAGTGTATATGATACATATAATTCCACCCACATCTCTCCGGAGAAGTTCACACCGTGAGACTCATACTTGGCCTCGAAGCGCAAACGGGAGCGTCCCTCTTTGGATGGTGTTTGTATGAGTCAATAGCAAGGTGAATGGAGACGGTACTTATAGTGAGTGGGAGCAGGCTTAGTGAAAACAAAACCTATGGTCTCTTCTGTCGGTTCACACTGTAAGATCACTATGGTCAGCCTGTTAGGAATTTTGTCCTAATCTCGTGTTTGTAAATTACTGTTTGAAATTAATAAAGAGTTATTCATTTCTTCATTTTGTGTTTCGCATTTTATACAAACTTTGACCAATAAACTAAGTTCCAGGGTCATTGAATATATGAGAGAATTAGAACTTGAACGGTGTGTAGTGGACACACAGGGAGGATCACGTTCGAGTAAATGACCCGAACGGTCTACAATATATGGATAGGGTTGGAGACCTAATCCTGGATACGTTGTGGATGTGCTCGCTTTGTATTAAGATACAAACAAGGTGATCTGACTCGTTCATGTGGTTGACATGCGAGTGGGGGCATCCTGTGCAATGAGATTGTACAAGACCGAACCGTGAATTATTAGACCTACTGATGTAACACCGTTGACTGTAAGGACTAATAACTTCGTAGATGACCATTAGTGACTCGACCTGAATCCTGAGCGTGTTACGGACTCTTGTCTGCGGGGGTTTGTCTTTTGACTAGTACGAGTGAGGGTGGTCAGAGTTACTCACCCAATATGCCTACCTTCTCAGGGCCAGGACCAAGTAGGGAGCTGAGAACTTAACTACTCGAGATGGAATTCACTCGTTCCCGCCTTTAGGGAAACTAGAAGGGTTGTTCCCTTCAGTGCTGTCTCGAGGGCTTTGACAACGGGCACCCACTCTCTCATTGGCACGAGAGAGTTGTTGTGTATGGTCGGACCATTACAACGTTGTTGTTCACTAGAAGAGCAGTGAGGACTTAAGGAACAAGAAGTAGACACAACGGTAAAACGGTAATTTGACCCTGCAGTGTCTACGAATAACCCGTGAAGGGTCGACTCATAGGTATTGGTTATATCAGTGGACACGTAATATTCTGCACTAACGGGAGTGCAGCTACGGCCTTTAGTGGAGTGTTACTGTAGCTAATGAAGGTTGATTAACCGGGTCAAAGTGTTTGATAGGTTAATCTCGGATCATTAGAGCTCGTCACTGTAGGTCCATTAGGTCCCTCGGTTGGCTCAAACTAGGTTAAAAGAAGGGTTAATGTTTTGGTGTGAATTGAAGTGTTCAATTTCACTTAAATGACATTTTTGACATTTATATGAGATATAAATGATATAATATATAGTTTAATGTGAATGAGATTCATAATAAACTATAGGTTAGCCTAATTGTTGAATAAGGGCTAATTGGAGAAATTAATTGAGAGAAATTAAATTGAATGTGATTCAATTTAATAAATCCACATTATTGCAAGTGTGATTTGGAATATGAAATATGAGATATCTTATAATATATGGTTATGCAAATATGATTTACATAACGTATAGTTGTGGTAAAATGGTAATAATGTGGAGATTTTAACTCCATCATTTTCCATTATATAAACCCTTTGCAAGAAGAGTTTCTTAAGGAATTCTCTCATTTTTTAGATTTCACCAAAGAGAAGAGATTAAATTTTCTCTCAAACTCTCTCATTTTCTCCTCCCTTAAACCAAACTTAGAATCCCACCATTCTCCTTCTTCCAAAAGAAGAACAACCGAAATTCCGATTGGTGGTGTTCATTCTTGATCGAGAGAAGAGTTCGAGAAGTTCGACATCGTTGGGAGAACACGAAGAGTTCGTGACTGGAAAGGGAGATTCGAAGCACGTCTTCAACAAGTAAGTGTACATGTACTTGCTGTTTTTTTTTCTTCCCTTTTTATATGTTTAGCCTAAACTATTAGATAGTTGATTTTAATGAAATTGAGTTGCAAAACGATACCACAACGATTCGATTGTCTTCCGCTGTGCTGGGATTCTCATTCCCTTCAATTGGTATCAGAGCCAAACGTTGGTTCTTCATGTGCACTATTTTTCATTAAAATTAGGTGGGTAAAGCCTTAATTTATGAAATAAATTGTTGATTTGCAAAAATTGGATGTTTTTGGTTTTGAAACTCTTAGATTTATTTTCTGTTTGATGAGATCAAATGTAAGGGCCCGTGTTTTTTGGGCAATTTAGAAAATAAATCGAGTCTATAAGTACGTGACGTTCGTGGCAAGAGTTGCTGTGAAGAAATCGGAGCGAAAACGGGCGAGAAACGACAAAGAACAGCAAGACGAGCTTGCTGTTCTTTCGACAGTGTTGAGACGCTGTTCATCGGCGTCTCAACGGGTCCATTGCGGGAGCAAGACGCGCTGCAGGACAACGTTGCAATGCCGACACAACGTTGAAAGCTGCCCACGGGGTTGCAACGCTACGTGCGATAGTGGGCAGTTCGCGAGGAGCATTCGCAAGTCATGGGCGGTGATCGTTTTTCACAACGTGGGGCAGTTAAAATGTATTTTAAATTGTTATATTAATGTTATTTTATTAAATAAATGCCCCTAGGTGCCAAAACCGATCCATTTTTTCTATTTAATTATTTTGTGCATGAGATGTATGATTTTTTTTTCTATGTGCATAATGTATGCCATATAGATTTAAAATCCCACCTTAGGTTAAACATTTCATGCATCATTTATATTATAAGAGTTATAATATATAATTTGCATGATAGGTTATATTATAAGAGTTATAATGTAATTAAATGCATGTTTTAATTTAATTAATATAAGTGTTATATTTTTTAGATTAAAGTATGCTCATGCATTTATATTCATGTGATGAATTATTTTGTTATAGTATATAGTTATGAAGGGAATGAAAATCCCCGCGCAGCGGAAGACGATCGAATCGTCATGGTATCATTACGCTACTCGAGTTTTGTTAAAAGGATCTAACTATTAGATCTAGGCTAAACAAGCAAAATGGAAAGGAAAAACAGTAAGATGAAGTAACTTACTTGTTGAAGATTCTCTTCAAGAACTCCTTTTCAGAAAATCACGAACCCTTCACGAAGAACCCGATCTCAACGAACTCGTTCTCTTTACTCGATCAAGAACCGAACACAACCACTAAAAGCTTCTCGGTTGTTCTTCCTTTGGAAAGAAGGAAGTTTGTGGGAACTTCTTGATTTTGGAGAGGGAGGAGAGTTGAGATAAAGGTTGAGAGAATTCTCTTCTTCTCTTTGATGAAAATAAAAAAAATGAGAGAGTTCGATTCCAATCCCTTCTTGCAAAGGGTTTAAATAGTGGAATTGATGGAGTTAAAATCTTCACATAATTACCACTTTACCACAATCATAGGTTATGCAAATCTCATTTGCATAATCACATAATATAAAATATCTCATATCTCATATTGCAAATCTCATTTGCAATAAATGTGGATTAATTAAATTGAATCACATCCAATTTAATTTCTCTCAATTAATTTCTCCAATTAGCCCTAATTCAACAATTAGGCTAACCTATAGTTTATTATGAATCTCATTCACATTAAACTATATATTATATCATTCATATCTCATATAAATGACATAAATGCCTTTTAAGTGAAATTGAACACTTCAATTTCATACCTAAACATTAACCCTTCTTTTAACCCAGATTGAGCCAACCGAGGGACCTAATGGACCTACTGATGTGAGCTCCAATGATCCGAGATTAACCTGTCAAACTCTTTGACCCGGTTAATCAACATTCATTAGCTACGGTAACACTCCACTATAGCCCGTAGCTGCACTCCCGTCAGTGCAGAATATTACGTGTCCACTGATATAACCAATGCCCATGAGTCGACCCTTCACAGGTTGTTCGTAGATACGACTGGGTCAAATTATCGTTTTACCTCTGTGTCTACCTCTTGTTCCTTAAGTCCCCACTGCTCCTCTAATGAACAACATATTGTGATGGTCCAACCATACACAACACCCTTCTCGCCCGGTGAGAAGGTGGGCGCCGTTGTCCAAGCCACGGAGACAACACTTAAGGGAACAACCTCTAGTTTCCCTAAAGGCGGAACGAGTGAATTCCATCTCGCGTAGTTAAGTTCCCGCTCCCTACTTGGTCTCGTCCCAGCAGAAGATAGGCATATTGGGCGAGTAATCGTGACCACCCTCACCCGCACTAGTCAAAAGGCGGACCCTCATGCATGTAAGTCCATAACATGCTCAGGATTCAGGTCGAGTCACTAATGGTCATCTACGAAGTTATTAGTCCTCACTGTCAACGGTTTTACATCAGTAGGTCTAATAATTCACGGTCCGGTCTTGTACAATCTCATTGCACAAAATGCCCCCACTCGCATGTCAACCACATGAACGAGTCAGATAACCTCGTTTGTATCTAATACAAAGCGGGCCGCATCCACAGTGTATCCAGGATTAGGTCTCCAACCTTATCCATATACTGTAGACCGTTCGGGTCATTAACTCGAACGTGATCCTCCCTGTGTGTCAATAACACACCGTTCAAGTTCTAGTTCTCTCATAAATTCAATGACCCTGGAGCTTAGTTTATTGGAAAAGTTTATAAATAATGTGAGACACAAAGTAATGAAATAAATAACTCTTATTAATTTCAAACAGTATTTACAAACACGAGATTAGGATAAAAATCCCAACAAACTCCCACTTGGACTAAGCTAGTGGAGAAAATACATTTCTGAAATGTACATAAATACCCGTTTACACATCTCCCACTTGCCCTAGTCAGGAAGCTCTCGAAGACCTAGACTCTCTAGGTGACCCTCAAACACCTTAGCCGTGAGGGGTTTTGTAAATGGATCAGCTACGTTGTGCTTCGACGCTATTTGCGTGACTGTCAAGTCTCCGCGGTGCACAATCTCCCGCATCAGATGATACTTGCGCTCAATGTGTTTGCCTCTGTAATGGCTCCGATGCTCACGTGAGTTGGCTATCGCACCTGCTTGTATCATCACGAGCGGTGTGATCGGCAAGTTCATATTTGGAGCAACTTCCAAATCCGTCATGAACTTCCTAAGCCAAACAGCTTCCTTTGCAGCTTCACAAGCCGCAACATACTCCGCTTCCATAGTTGAATCGGCGATGCATCCCTGCTTGATGCTTCGCCATACTAAAGCTCCTCCATTCAGAACGAAGGCTGACCCTGAAGTGGATTTCCTAGAATCCTTATCGGTCTGAAATTCAGAATCTGTATATCCCGTAAGGATCAAATCTCCACTCCCATACACTAAGTTGTAGTTCCTCGTTCTCCTAAGATACTTGAGGATTGCCTTTACGGTTGTCCAGTGATCTAATCTTGGATTGGACTGATATCTACTGACAATTCCTACTACATAACAGATGTCGGGCCTAGTACACAACATGGCATACATCAAGCTCCCTACAGCTGAAGCATATGGAATCCGTCTCATATCCTCAACATCTTGAGGAGTCTGAGGGCATTGATCCTTAGACAAGTGAACCCCCTGCCTGAAAGGCAGCAAGCCCTTCTTGGAGTTCTGCATCTTATATCTAGACAACATCTTGTCAATATAAGACGCCTGAGACAAGGCTAGCGTTCTGTTATTCCGGTTTCGGACTATCTGGATACCTAGAACGTACTGAGTTTCTCCCAAATCTTTCATTTGGAATTGCGAAGCTAGCCACTTCTTAAGGTCAGTAAGAAATTCTACCTCATTCCCAATGAGAAGAATATCGTCCACATACAACACTAAAAATGCGACAGTTTTGTCAACGATTTTCTTGTAGACACAAGGCTCGTCGACATTTTGATCAAAGCCATAAGCTTTGATTGCCTCATCAAACCTTATATAGCAAGACCTCGAAGCTTGTTTCAGCCCATAAATGGACCTATGAAGCCGACAAACCTTTTGCTCTTGGCCTTGGGCAATGAACCCTTTGGGCTGGTCCATGTAGATGGTTTCATCAAGTTTGCCATTCAGAAAGGCTGTCTTGACGTCCATCTGCCATACCTCGTAGTCATAATACGCGGCAATGGCCAGAAGGATCCTGATCGACTTTACCATGGCAACAGGTGAAAAGGTCTCCTCATAGTCAACCCCTTCAACCTGGGTAAAACCCTTTGCCACTAGTCGGGCTTTGAAGGTCTACACCTTCCCATCTGAAGGGAATGAAAATCCCCGCGCAGCAGAAGACGATCGAATCGTCATGGTATCATTATGCTACTCGAGTTTTGTTAAAACGATCTAACTATTAGATTTCGGCTAAACAAGCAAAATGGAAAGGAAAAACAGTAAGATGAAGTAACTTACTTGTTGAAGACCCTCTTCAAGAACTCCTTTCCAGAAAATCACGAACCCTTCGCGAAGAACCCGATGTCAACGAACTCGTTCTCTTTACTCGATCAAGAACCGAACAAAACCACTAAAAGCTTCTCGGTTGTTCTTCCTTTGGAAAGAAGGAAGTTTGTGGGAAAACTTCTTGATTTTGGAGAGGGAGGAGAGCTGAGAGAAAGGTTGAGAGAATTCTCTTCTTCTCTTTGATGAAAATCAAAAAATGATAGAGTTCGATTCCAATCCCTTCTTGAAAAGGGTTTAAATAGTGGAATTGATGGAGTTAAAATCTCCACATAATTACCACTTTACCACAACCATAGGTTATGTAAATCTCATTTTCATAATCACATAATATAAGATTTCTCATATCTCATATTGCAAATCTCATTTGCAATAAATGTGGATTAATTAAATTGAATCACATCCAATTTAATTTCTCTCAATTAATTTCTCCAATTAGCCTTAATTCAACAATTAGGCTAACCTATAGTTTATTATGAATCTCATTCACATTAAACTATATATTATATGATTCATATCTCATATAAATTACATAAATGCCCTTTAAGTGAAATTGAACACTTATATTTCATACCAAAACATTAACCCTTCTTTTAACCCAGATTGAGCAAACTGAGGGACCTAATGGACCTACAGTAATGGGCTCCAATGATCCGAGATTAACCTATCAAACTCTTTGACCCGGTTAATCAACATTCATTGGCTACGGTAACACTCCACTATAGCCCGTAGCTGCACTCCCGTCAATGCAGAATATTACGTGTCCACTGATATAACCAATGCTCATGAGTCGACCCTTCACAGGTTGTTCGTAGACACGGCTGGGTCAAATTACCGTTTTACCCCTGTGTCTACCTCTTGTTCCTTAAGTCCCCACTGCTCCTCTAATGAACAACATATTGTGATGGTCCAACCATACACAACACCCTTCTCGGCCCAGTGAGAAGGTGGGCGCCCGTTGTCCAAGCCCTGGAGACAGCACTTAAGGGAACAACCCCTCTAGTTTCCCTAAAGGCGGGAACGAGTGAATTCCATCTCGCGTAGTTAAGTTCACAGCTCTCTACTTGGTCCTGTCCCTTGAAGTTAGGCATATTGGGCGAGTAACTGTGACCACCCTCACCCGTACTAGTCAAAGGACAGAGCCCCGCAGACAGGAGTCCGTAAGACGCTCAAGATTCAGGTCGAGTCACTAATGGTCATCTACGAAGTTATTAGTCCTCACTGTCAACGGTGTTACATCAGTAGGTCTAATAATTCATGGTCCGGTCTTGTACAATTTCATTGCACAAGATGCCCCCACTCGCATGTCAACCACATGAACGAGTCAGATCACCTCGTTTGTATCTAATACAAAGCGGGTCACATCCACAGTGTATCCAGGATTAGTTCTCCAACCTTATCCATATACTGTAGACCGTTTGGGTCATTAACTCGAACGTGATCCTCCCTGTGTGTCCACTACCCAGCGTTCAAGTTCTAGTTCTCTCATAAATTCAATGACCCTGACGCTTAGTTTATTAGAAAAGTTTATAAATAATGCGAGACACAAAGTAATGAAATAAATAACTCTTATTAATTTAAAAGAGTATTTACAAACATGAGGTTAGGACAAAAATCCCAACAAGTTATTCATGTGATGAATGATCAAGCACTATAACATCGAAATGCATGCAACCTAAGTTAATTATTAGTTTTAAAGTGTTTAGAACTTGAATAATTAGACTTAGATTTTCTAGTTCTAATAAGATTAGAATTAGGAAATAAAAGTATAATCTTTCAATGGTGACTGATTAGTAACTCTGTCTAAGGAAGGTTTTGTCTAAGGATAGGGTATTTAAGTTGACGCTTGCAGAACACCTCTACGTGGAAACCGACCTGGGAGTGAATTCGGTATGGAGATTCTTAGATTATATTTTTCGTGAGTGTCGTTAATTACAACTGTTTTAATTTACTCACATAGACCCAAGTAATAATGTGAATATATACTTAGGCTAAATACCATATAAGAGTTATATTGGTAGACTTAGGTAAATTTTAGCCGGTTTATCTAGGTCAATCCCGAAAATTATAAAGTGTTGAGTGGGAGGAAATATAGTGTATAAGATACATTTAATTTCAAACCACAAATCTCCGTTAAGTTCGCACCGTGAAATCCATACTCGGCCTCGTGGCGCAAATGGGAGCGCCCCCTTCGGATGGTATTTGTATGGGTCAATATCAACGTAGATGGAGAGAGTGCTTATAGTGAATGGGAGCGGGACCTGTGAAAACGGGACCCACGGTCTCTTCTTTCGATTCACACCGTGAGACCCCTATGATTCGCCTGCTAGTTTTGCCTGGACAAGACAAACCCTTCGGAGGGCCTTAATCATGGGAGTCGGAACACCGTGAATTCCCGAAAGGGATACAATTTCCTTGTTGGTTTTCCTTCGTGGTTCACCCTTCGGTGGCTATTGTTTGGACGCATACTTGGAAACTTAAAGATTGAGGGTGACACTCACAAAATTCGTTAAGTGTTAATGAATTTGACCAAATAATGGTAACTGAACGCCTAATGGAATAAGAGTTATTTCAGGATTAGGTCCAGTCGAGAAAGTCTCGTCCTAGAGGAGGAGTGTTTCGGTTCACCCTTCGGTGGCGGTCATTCTAAACCTTTAGGATATCATTGCAATTTTAATGACCTAGGGATCATAGGATTAAATTTTGCTAAAACTTGATTGGTTTTCAAAAAGTTTATGCGAGACTGACACAAAATTTTATTTGATTTTTCAACTAAAAATATGTTTAGCTCATTCTAAACCTTTAGGATATCATTGCAATTTTAATTAACACGATTCTTGTAACTGACGACCTGAAGTTCGTGCTTACTGAGGAGTGTCTTAAGTTGTCGAGCTTGGCTGCATCACGAAGTGTTCGTGATGCTTACGATCGATGGATCAGTGCCAATGAAAAGGCCAAGGTCTACATCATTGCCAACTTATCTGATGTTTTGGCCAAAAAGCATGAGTTGATGGTCATCGCAAAGGAGATCATGGATTCGTTGCAGGACATGTTTGGACAACAGTCCTTTCAGGTCAGGCACGATTCAGTCAAACACGTCTTCAACGCACGGATGAAAGAAGGGTCGTCTGTCCGTGAACATGTTGTAGACATGATGACCCACTTTAATCTGGCGGAGATGAATGGGGCTTCGATCGACAAGCAAGCCAGGTTAGCTTTATTCTGGAGACTCTTCCTAAGAGTTTCCTTCAGTTTCGTAGCAATGCTGTTATGAACAAAATTAGCTACACTCTGACTACCCTCCTCAATGAGCTACAAAATTTCTAGCCCTTGATGAGGATCAGGGCACCAGAAGCTAAGGCAAATGTTGCCTACAGGTCTTATCACAGGGGTTCGACCTCTAGGACTAAACCTGTTGCTCCTTCTCACCCGAAAGGAATGAAGAAGAAGATGAAGAGGGGTAAAACTGACCGAGCTGCCGCCCAAAAGGGCAAGAAGGTCAAGGATGTTGCAGAGAAAGGAAAGTGTTTCCACTGCAATGGGGACGACCACTGGAAGAGAAACTGTCCCAAGTTCCTTGCCGAGGGGAAGAATCAAGGTAAATGTGATTTACTGGTTAGTGAAACTTGCTTAAAGGAGAGTAGTGACTCTGCCTGGATTTTAGATTCGGGCGCCACTAACAACGTGTGTTCTTCTTTTCAGGGAATTGATTCCTGGCAGCCGCTGGGACAGGGTGAGGTGACTCTATGGGTTGGATTCGGGAAGATAGTCTTTGCTGTAACGATCGACAAAGTGAAGCTCTATTTTGGCATGAATTTTTTATTGTTGGACAATATGTATATAGTCTCAGGGTTTACTAGAAACCTTGTTTCTATTCCTGTCTCATTGAACATTATATTTCAATTTCCTTTGATTCAAATAAAGCGTTTATTTCTTTCAAAGGCAATTTGATTTGTTCAACTTCACTTGAGTCTAACTTGTATGTTTTAAAGCCAAATTAGGTCAAAAGCGTTTTGAATACTGAATTGTTTAAAACTGCAGAAACGCGAACTAAGAGAGTTAAGGTTTCTCCCAAAGAAAATGCCCATCTTTGGCATCAAAAGTTACGCCACATTAATCTCAATCGGATTGAGAGACTAGTGAAGAGTGGACTTCTAAGTCAGTTGGAAGAAAACTCTTTACCGGTGTGTGAGTCATGCCTCAAAGGCAAAATGACCAAACGTCCTTTTAGTGGAAAAGGATATAGAGCCAAGGAGCCCCTTGAGCTTATACATTCTGACCTTTGTGGTCCGATGAGTGTTAAAGAACGAGGTGGTTACGAATACTTCGTTTCTTTCCTTTATTCGAGGTATGGGTATATATACCTAATGCATAGGAAGTCTGAAACTCTTGAAAAGTTCAAGGAGTACAAGACTGAGGTTGAGAACCTTTTAGGTAAAACCATAAAAACACTTCGATCGGATCGAGGTGGAGAGTATATGGACAATGAATTCCAGGACTATATGATAGAACACGGAATTACGTCCCAACTCTTAGCATCTGGTATGCCACAACAGAATGGTGTATCAGAGAAGAGAAACAAAACCCTGTTGGACATGGTTCGGTCGATGATGAGTTATGCTCGTCTCCCTGATTCTTTTTGGGGTTACGCAGTGGAGACTGCGGTTTATATTTTGAACAACGTTCCGTCGAAGAGTGTTTGTGAAACACCTTTCGAACTCTGGAATGGTCGTAAAGGTAGTTTACACCATTTCAGAATTTGGGGATGCCCGACCCATGTGTTGGTGTCAAACTCGAAGAAGCTGGAACCCCGTTCAAAATTGTGCCTATTCGTAGGTTAGGCAAAAGAGTCCAGAGGTGGTTTGTTTTACGATTCTAAGGATAATAGGGTGCTTGTGTCGACAAACGCCACTTTCCTTGAGGAAGACCATATCACGGATCATGTGCCTAGGAACAAAATTGTGTTGAACGAAATGGACAGTACATCAGCAAGAGTTGCTAATGGGGCTAGTATGTCAACTAGTGTTGTTGATCCTAGCACGTCAAGTCAAGTCCGTTCCCAAGAGTTGGGAATGCCTCGACGTAGTGCGAGGGTTGTGAGACAGCCTGAACGTTACATGGGTTTAGCTGAAACTCAAGCCGTCAATCCTGATGATGACTGCGAGGATCCATTGACTTATGATCAGACAATGACTTATGTTGACAAGGACGAATGGATTAAAGTTATAGACCAGGAAATGGAGTCGATGTACTTCAAATCTGTCCGGGAGCTTGTGGATCAACCTGATGGGGTAAAATCTATATGTTGTAAATGGATCTACAAGCGTAAACGTGGCGTAGATGGCAGGTACAGACCTTCAAAGCACGACTAATGGCAATAGGTTTTACCCAGGTCGAAGGGGTTGACTATGAGGAAACCTTTTCACCTATTGCCATGGTAAAGTCGATTAGGAATCTTCTGGCCATTGTCGCGTATTATGACTACGAGGTATGGCAGATGGATGTCAAGACCGCCTTTCTGAATGGCACCCTTGACGAAACCATCTATATGGACCAACCCAAAGGGTTCATTGCCCAAGGCCAAGAGCAAAAGGTTTGTCGGCTTCATAGGTCTATTTATGGACTGAAACAAACCTCGAGGACTTGGAATATAAAGTTTGATGAGGCAATCAAATCTTATGGCTTTGATCAGAATGTTGACGAGCCTTGTGTCTACAAGAAAATTGTTGACAATACTGTCACATTTTTTATATTATACGTGGATGATATTCTTCTCATTGGGAATGAGGTAGAATTTCTTACTTACGTAAAGAACTGGCTAGCTTCGCAATTCCAAATGAAAGATTTGGGAGAAGCTCAGTATGTCCTAGGTATCCAGATAGTCCGGAACCGGAAGAACAAAACGCTGGCCATGTCTCAAGCGTCTTATATTGATAAGATGTTGTCTAGATATAAGAGTCAGAACTCAAAGAAGGGCTTGTTGCCTTTCCAGCAGGGGGTTCACCTGTCTCCTGTCTAAGCATCAGTGTCCAAAGACTCCTCAAGATGTTGAGGATATGAGACAGATCTCATACGCTTCAGCTATAGGGAGCCTGATGTATGTCATGCTGTGTACTAGGCTCGACATCTATTATGCAGTTGGGATTGTCAGTAGGTATCAATCCAATCCAGGATTAGATCATTGGACATCCGTAAAGGCAATCTTCAGGTATCTTAGGAGAATGAGGAACTACAGCTTAGAGTATGGCAGTGGGGATTTGATCCTTACGGGATACATAGATTCTGACTTTCAGACCGATAAGGATTCTAGGAAATCCACTTCGGGGTTAGCCTTCATTCTGAATGGAGGAGCTGTAGTATGGCGAAGCATCAAGCAGGGATGCATCGCCGATTTCACTATGGAAGCGGAGTACGTTGCGGCTTGTGAAGCTGCAAAGAAAGCTGTTTGGCTTAGGAATTTCATGACCGATTTGGAAGTTGTTCCAAATATGAACTTGTCGATCACACTGTTTTCTGACAACAGTGGTGCAGTAGGAGCCTCGGAGCCATAAGAGAGGCAAACACATTGAGCGAAAGTATCATCTGATACGGGAGATTGTGCACTGCGGAGACGTGACAGTCACGCAGATACCGTCGGAGCACAACGTAGCTTATCCATTTACAAAGCCCCTCATGGCTAAAGTGTTTGAGGGTCACCTAGAGAGTCTAGGTATTCGAATACTTCCTAACTAGGGCAAGTGGGAGATATGTAAACGGGTATTCAATGCCCTAGTTTATTGTATTACTTCATTGTAATTGATGTACATTTCAGAAATGTATTTGCTCCACTAGTGGGAGTTTGTTGGGATTTTGTCCTAATCTCGTGTTTGTAAATTACTGTTTGAAATTAATAAAGAGTCATTTTGTGTCTCGCATTTTATACAAACTTTGACCAATAAACTAAGCTCCAGGGTCATTGAATATATGAGAGAATTAGAACTTAAACGGTGTGTAGTTGCCACACAGGGAGGATCACGTTCGAGTAAATGACCCGAACGATCTACAGTATATAGATAGGGTTGGAGACCTAATCCTGGATACGCTTGGGATGCAACCCGCTTTGTATTAAGATACAAACGAGGTGATCTGAATCGTTCATGTGGTTGACATGCGAGTGAGGGCATCCTATGCAATGATATTGTACAAGACCGGACCGTGAATTATTAGACCTCACGATGTAACAGTTGTGATGGGACTAATAACCGTGAGATGACCATTAGTGACTCGACCTGAATCCCGAGCGTGTTACGGACTCCTGCCTGCAGGGGTTTGTCCTTTGACTAGTACGGGTGAGGGTGGTCACAGTTACTCGCCCAATATGCCTACCTTCTCAGGGACAGAACCAAGTAGGGAGTTGGGAACTTAACTACGCGATATGGAATTCACTCGTTCCCGCCTTTAGGGAAACTAGAGGGGTTGTTCCCTTAAGTGTTGTCTCCAGAGCCTGAACAACAGACGCCCACTGTCTCACTGGCACGAGAGAGTTGTTGTGTATGGTCGAACGATTACAACGTTGTTGTTCACTAGAGGAGCAGTGGGGATTTAAGGAGCAAGAAGTAGACACAGGGGTAAAACTGTAATTTGACCCAACAGTGTCTACGAACAACCCGTGAAGGGTCGACTCATAGGCATTGGTTATATCAGTGGACACGTAATATTATGCACTGACTGGAGGGAAACTACGGGCTTTAGTGGAGTGTTACCGTAGCTAATGAAGGTTGATTAACCGGGTCAAAGAGTTTGATAGGTTAATCTCGGATCATTGGAGCTCGTCTCTGTAGGCCCATTAGGTCCCTCGGTTGGCTCAAACTGGGTTACAAGAAGGCCTAATGTTTTGGTGTGAGTTGAAGTGTTCAATTTCATTTAAAGGGCATTTATGATATTTATATGAGATATGAATGATATAATATATAGTTTAATGTGAATGAGATTCATAATAAACTATAGGTTAGCCTAATTGTTGAATTAGGGTTAATTGGAGAAATTAAATTGAATGTGATTCAATTTAATAAATCCACATTATTGCAAATGTGATTTGTAATATGAGATATGAGATATCTTATAATATATGGTTATGCAAATATGATTTGCATAACCTATAGTTATGGTAAATGAAAGGATATGAAGTCGTCGCAGCAGAAGCGATCGCGAATCGCGCGCTCTTGATTTTGTTACAACGAAAAATTCAAGAACATACAAATCTAGATTAAGCATATAATAAGAGTATGGACAACAAGTATATACCTTTGAAGAACCTTTCTTCAAGTGCTCCTCTCTCTACGGTCACGATCTCAGCAACAAGAACTCCAACGTACGAAGACACGACCACCGGATCTTCTCCGTTGTTCTCTAGGTGAGGGAGGAAGGTGGGTTCCCTTTAGGAGATGTGAGGTATTTTTTTTTTGAGAGAGATGTGTGTGTCTTGGAACTCTTCCAACAACACAACAAGGAGGCTCGTCAAAAAAAAAACTTTTAACCTAGTTGCATCTCATACAACCATATATATAGGGGAATGGGATGGAAATGACCATCCTACACCTCCTTTTATCTCTCTTTAGTATATAGTTTATATATGAATCTAATTCACATTAAAACTATATATTATATCAATTATATCATATATAATTGATATAATTCCTTATGTATAAAATTGAACACTTCAATTTATCTCTTAACTTTATACCCTCAATATTACCATGTTGAGCCAACGGAAGGATCTAATGGACCTACAGATCATGAGCTCCAATGATGTGAGATTAACTAATCAAACTCTTTGATCCAGTTAATCAATATTCATTAACTACAAGTCACTCCACTATAGACTTGCATTTTGCACTCTCCTCACTCTGTAGATATTATTGTGTCCCTTTGATATAGTCATTACCCATGAGTCGACCCTTCACGGGTTGTTCAGTAATCACGGTGGGTCAAATTACCATTTTACCCCGTGATTACCTCTTTGCTCCTTAAGCACCACCGATCCTCAAATGAACAACAAGTCTAAGGTCCTACCTTAGACTCATACCCTCATAGAGGCGGGGCCTCGTTGTTCAAGACACGGAGTCGGGTTCTTAAGGGAACAACCTATCTAATTCCTCAGTAGAGGAATGAGTGAATTTCATCTTGCACAGTTAAGTTCCCAACTACCTACGAGGTTCTGTCCCTGAGAAGGTACGCTTATTGAGTCGGCTACAGGCCACTCTCACCCATACTAGTCTATGGACAAACCCCTATAAGCAGGAGTTCTTAACTTGGTCAGGATTCAGGTGAAGTCACTAATGACAATCTATAAATTACTAGTCTTATCCTGTTAACGGTGTTATACTAATTATACTAATAATTTGCGATCCAGTCTTGTATGAACTCTTCATACAGGATACCTCCACTCGCATGTCAACTACATGAATGAGTTGGATTACCTCATTTGTACTAATTACAAAGTGGGCCGCATCCATGGTGTTACCAAAATGAGGTTTCCAACCTTAATCTTATACCATAGACTATTTAGGTTATAATCTTGAACACAACCCAAATAGTGTCCACTACACTGACTTCAAGATAAATGTTATAACCTTGGAGCTTAGTTTATTGGATTTATAAAAGCAAGACTGTAATCTTATCAAAACAAATAACACATGATTTAATTGATCAAAATTACACAAATTTAGGGCATAAATCCCAAAAATCTCTCACTTGACCTAAAGCTTGTGGAGTACTAAACATTACAATAATGTAAATACAATAAACTAGGGCATTTAAACCCCTTTGTACAAAATACTCCCACTTGCCCTAGTTGGGAAAGACTTGTAAACCTAGACCTTCTAGGTGACTCTCAAATACTTTAGCCGTGAGAGTCTTTGTAAAAGGATCAGCAATGTTGTGCTTTGAGGCTATCTTCGTGACAATCACGTCTTCTCTATGCACGATCTTCCGGATGAGATGATACTTCCGCTCTATGTGCTTTCTCCCCTTGTAACTTCGGGGTTCCCTCGAATTTGCCACCGCACCACTGTTATCGCAATACAGCGTGATGAGCAAAGTCATATTTGGAACAACTTTCAAATTTAGCATAAATTTCCTTAACCAAACGACCTCCTTAGCTGCTTCACAAGTTGCTACATATTCGACCTCCATGGTGGAATCAGCGATGCAACCTTGTTTGGCGCTTTGCCATACTACAGCTCCTCCGTTAAGAGTGAAAACTGACCCTGATGTAGATTTCCGAGAATCTTTATCAGTTTGAAAGTCAGAATCCGTGTATCCTGTAAGGATCAAATCCTTAGCCTCATACACAAGCATGTAGTTCCTTGTTCTCCGAAGATACTTAAAGATCGTTTTAAGCTCACTGTCCCAGTGTTCAAGTCTCGGATTGGATTGATACTCATCGACCATCCCAAGCGCAAAAAAGCAGATGTCAGGCCTAGTACACAACATGGCGTACATCAGGCTCCCAACAGCTGATGCGTAAGGAATCCGTCTCATATCCTCAACTCCTTGAGGTGTCTTAAGACACTGTTCCTTAGACAAATGGATTCCATGTCTAAAAGGCAACAAACCCTTTTCAGAATCTTGCATCTTAAACCTTGACAACACTTTGTCTATGTATGATGCTTGAGACAAGGCTAGTGTTTTATTTTTGCGGTTCCGGACAATCTGGATCCCAAGAACAAACTGCGCATCACCCAAATCTTTCATTTAGAAATGCGTAGCTAACCATTCCTTGATGTCAATAAGATAACCTACATCATTCCCAATGAGTAGGATATCATCCACATAGAGAATTAGGAATGCGACAGAACTATTGATGATTTTCTTGTAGACACAAGGTTCATCATCATTTTGGTCAAAACCATAAGATCTGATAGCCTCATCAAATCTTATATTCCAGGACCTAGAGGCTTGTTTCAGTCCATAAATTGACCTTTTAAGCCTGCAAACCTTTTGCTCTTGTCCTGGTTTAATGAACCCTTTGGGTTGGTCCATGTAGATGGTTTCCTCAAGATTGTCATTCAAAAAGGTTGTCTTGACATCCATTTTCCATACCTCATAGTCATAATATGTGGCAATGGCAAGAAGGATACAAATAGATTTTACCATAGCAACAGGTGAAAAAGATTCCTCAAAGTCAACACCTTCAACCTGGGTATAACCCTTTGCTACTAGTCTAGCTTTAAAGGTTTGCACCTTCTCATCTACACCACATTTTCTCTTGTAGATCCATTTACAACCTATAGGTTTCACCCCCATCAGGCTTATCTACAAGATCCCAAACAGAATTGAAGTGCATAGACTCCATTTCTTGGTCCATGGCTATGACCCATTTGTCTTTGTCAATGTCAACCATTGCTTGATTATAAGTCAATGGATCCTCGATTGTCATCCGGTATAACAACTTGGGTTTCAATTAAACCCATGTAGCAGTCAAAGTGTATCACAACCCTCCCACTACGTCGACGCATACTCAACTCTTGAGATGGACCCTCTTGACTAGACAAACTAGTATCAACAACTCTTGTTGATGTACTAGTGTTCTTATTAGCAACCTTTGGTATTGTTCCGTCTAACTCACTCAACACTACCTTACTTTTTGGTTTGTGGTCCCTTATGTGGTCCTCCTCCAAGAAAGTGGCATTTGTCGACACAAAGACCTTATCTTCCTTAGGATCATAAAATAAACCACCTCTTGTTTCTTTTGGGGATCCTACAAATAGGCACAACTTTAAACGTGAATCCAACTTCTTTGGATTTGTCACAAGCACATGTGTTGGACAACCCCATATTCTGAAGTGACATAAACTACCTGTACGTCCTTTCCAGAGTTCAAAAGGTGTTTCAGAAACACTTTTGGAGGGCACACTATTCAAAATGTATACTGCAGTCTCTACTGCATAACCCCAAAAGGAAGTAGGGAGATGAGCATAACTCATCATTGATCGAACCATGTCCAACAAGGTTCTATTTCTCATTTCCGATACACCGTTTTGCTGTGGCGTCCCGGGAGCTGAGAGTTCGGATGTAATTCCATGTTCTATCATATAGTTCTGGAATTTTAAATCCATGTACTCTCCACCTCGATCCGATCGAAGTGTTTTAACTCTTTTACCTAATTGATTTTCAACCTCAGTCTTGAATTCCTTGAACTTTTCAAGTGCTTCAGACTTGTGGTGCATTAGGTAAATATGCCCATATCTGGAATAATCATCTATAAAAGAGATGAAATATTCATATCCTCTCCTCACTTTAACATCCATCGGACCACAAAGGTCTGAATGTATAAGCTCTAGAGTATCTTTGGGTCTATAACCTTTTCCACTAAAAGGTCTTTTAGTCATCTTACCTTCTAGGCAGGATTCACATACTGGCAAGGAATTTTCTTCTAACTCGTTTAGAAGTCCGTTCTTTACCAATCTCTCAATCCTATTGAGATTAATGTGACCCAATCTTAGATGCCAAAGATGAGTATTTTCCTTAGGAGAAAATTTTCGTTTCTTAGTTTGTGCTTTTGCAGTTTTAAATAATTCAGTGTTCAAAATCATTTGACTGAATTTGGCCTTAAAACATACAATCCATTTTCTAATGAAGCTGAACATATTTCTAAACCTTTCTTTAAAATAAACACTTTATTCATAAAAAAGGAAACAAAAATACATTGTTCAATAAGGCAAGAAATGGAAATAAGGTTTCTAGTAAACCCTGGTATCACTAATATATTGTCCAATAATACATATTTCTTGCCAAAATAAAGCTTCATTGTGCCTACTACTACAGCTGAGACGACTTCTCCATTTCCAACCCGGAGCGTTATCTCTCTTGCTGTTGTAGTCTTTGCAGAATCAATTCCCGAAAAGAAGAACAAACATGATTAGTGGCGCTTGAATCAAGTATCCGAAATTTGTTTTATCATTATCCACTAAACAAGCTTCTAGGCAAAGTAAATCATATTTACCTTCCTTCTTCTTTTCTGCAATGTACTTGAGCGATTCCGTTTCCAATGCCCGTCTTCGTTGCAATGGAAACACTTTCCTTTGTCAACAACGCGTCTTTGACTTTCTTGCCCATACAGGCGCGACTTTGTCGGCACTGTTTCCCTTTACCAACCCTTCTTCATGTTCTTCTTCTTACCTCTCGGTTAGAAGAAGATTAAGCCATCATTTTTGTCCTGCAGGTTGAACCTCGTGATAACTCCCATCGCAACATTTGCCTCACCTTTCGATCCCCGAATTTTCATCAAAGAGTGAAAGGTCCGGAGTTCATTCGAGAAGGGAGGTAAGATTAAAAGTAAGCTTGTTCATAACAGCATTACTTCTACACTGCAGGAACTATCTGGAAGGGTTTCTAGAATGAAGCTAACCTGACTCGACTCATCGATGGAAGCACCATTCGACTCCGCGATGTTAAAGTGTACCATCATATCCAGGACATGATCCCAAACAGATGTACCCTCTGGCATCCTCGAGTTGAATATGTACTCTAGGGCATTATGTCGGGCTTGTGTGGACTGTTGTCCAAACATACCTTGCACAGAATCCATGATTTCTTTAGCGGTAATCATGCCCTCATGCTTCTTGGCTAATATGTCAGACATACTTGCCAGCATGTAGACCTTGGCCTTATCATTGGCCTTGATCCATCGATCATATGCATCACGAACATTTCGTGACGCATTCGAGCCTGGCACCTGAGGACACTCCTCAGTTAGCACAAACTTCAGATCATCCACTACCAAAATAGTGTTGAGTTATTTTTTCCATGTCATCATATTCTCTCCGGTTAACTTTTCCGCACCCAATAAGGAAATTATAGAGCTAGACAGTTTTGCTGAAAATTTACAAACAAACTTGTATGAGTTTCTTGCTATAACTCTAATCCAATCATGTTTTAGCTAATTATCAAATGATTCCTAGGCCATTTATAATTTGCAATGATACTCCAAAAGTTTAGAATGTATGACACCGAAGGGTAATCAAAAACACTCCTCCTCTTGATCAAGACACTCTTGACCAAAACCTAATACCAGAATAACTCTTATTCCTATAGGGTAATAAAAAACACTCCTCCTCTTGATCAACACAACTTATGTATCACGTGAGTGTAACCCTTTGTCTTTAGATCCCAGAGTCTCGATCCAATAAAATCCGTCGAAGGAAGGACTAGATTGAAAAATAGTCTAAAGAAATCTTTATCCCTTTCGGGTGTCTACTGTGTTAGATCCCCTATGATCAAGCCCTCCGAAGGGATTGTGCAGTCGAGCCAAACTAGCGAGTGACCATAGTGGTCTAACGGTGTAAACCGACAAAAGAGACCGTAGGTTTTGTTTTCACTAAACCTGCTCCCACTCACTATAAGCACCCTCTCCACTCACCTTGGTATTGACTCATACAAACACCATCCGAAGGGGGACGCTCCCGTTTGCGCCACGAGGCCAAGTATGAGTCTCATGGTGTGAACTTCCCAGAGATAGCGTAGGTGGAAAAATATGTATCTCATACACTTTTCCTCCCACTGAATACTTTAAGTCTATAGGAATCTTTCTTAGGTGAAACCCACTAATGGTTTTTTACCTATATCTATCAACATAACTCTTATATTGATAATCAATATAACTCTTATATTGATTTTATCCTAAGTTTGTTAATATAACTCCTTATATTAAACCTAGGATTTCTAGTTTATTAACCCCTTAATAAACCCGCTGACGCTACTGTAATTTATAAGACTCTCTGATTAAATTTCACTCCCAAGTCGAGTTCAGTGTAGGGGGTGTAAGTTTCGCACACTTAAATACTGACCCCTAGCAGAACTTTCTCCTAGATGAGTTCCTCTTTTAATCATAGCATATAAATTACTTGGTTCCTAATTCTAATCTAATTAGAACTAGATAACGTATGGTATATTAGTTCCAAGTTCTAAACACTTTAAAACTAATAATTAAGCTTAGGTGACATGCATACTATGTTTTAGTGCTTGATCATTCATCACATGAATAATAAAACATTCATAGCATATTCATCTCATGAAAAATAATGCATGTCAATGTTGTCCAAAAATTAATATAACAACCTTATATTAATTAATCATGCAAACTATATAATATAACTCCTTATATTATAAATAATCATGAAAATGCTTAACCTAAGGTGGGATTTCTAAAATACAAGCATACATTATGCATGACAATAATTACACAACAATTGCATAATTAAATAGCAAAATTAGACCAATTTTGGCAACCTAGAAATAATTTTAATTAATATAATCTAATTATATTAATTAAAATTAAAATTATTAAATATATTAAAATAAAACGTTTTTATGATTAATATAAATAATAAAAAAATATTTCTGCCCGTTGCTCCTCGCGTGAAAGCGTATCGGCGTTACCGCGCGATAGCAGCAGCACCGCTGCAACGCTTTTGTCGTTTCACGTCAGAGGCGTTGCGCAACGCCACAGTGTTGCAACACTAGAGGCTGTGGTGCAATGCTGCCTCCTATGCGCGCCTTCTCCCGCAAGCGCGGCGTTGCAACACCGATGAACAGCGTTGCAACGTCGCACACAGACAACAGCTTGATTTCTCCAAATCTAGCTCGTTTTCACTTCGATCTTCTCAGCAACCGCCTTGCCTCGATCGACACGAACTTACAGACTCGATTTACAATTAAATTTGCCCAAAACACCAGGCCCTTACATTGAACATTTCAATGGAAATTGCAAATCTAAGTGCCAAAATTGAAAACATCTAATTTAGCAAAACTGTTCATACATCTCATGCAAAAACAGTAAATCCCACCTTGTTCTTGAAAAATCCAGAACATAAATCAAGAACACAATTGGTCTCTGATACCAATTGAAGGGAATCGAAGTCCCCGCAGCGGAAGCGATTGCGAATCGCGCGCTCTTCATTTAGTTACAACGGAAAATTCAAGAACATACAAATCTAGATTAAGCATATAATAAGAGTATGGACAGCAAGTATATACCTTTGAAGAACCTTTCTTCAAGTGCTCCTCTCTCCACGATCACGATCTCAGCAACAAGAACTCCAACGTACGAAGACACGACCACCGGATCTTCTTCGTTGTTGTCTAGGTGAGGAAGAAAGGTGGGTTCCCTTTAGGAGATGTGAGGTATTTTTTTTTTGAGAGAGATGTGTGTGTCTTGGAACTCTTCCAACAACACAACAAGAAGGCTTGTCAAAAAAAACTTTTAACCTAGTTGCATCTCATGCAACCATATATATAGGGGAATGGGATGTAACATCCTACCCCTCCTTTTATCTCTCTTTAGTATATAGTTTATATATGAATCTAATTCACATTAAAACTATATATTATATCAATTATATCATATATAATTGATAAAATTCCTCATGTATAAAATTGAACACTTCAATTTATCTCCTAACTTTATACCCTCAATATTACCATGTTGAGCCAACGGAGGATCTAATGGACCTACTGGATCATGAGCTTCAATGATGTGAGATTAATCGATCAAACTCTTTGATCAGGTTAATCAATATTCATTAACTACAAGTCACTCCACTATAGACTTGTATTTGCACTCTCCTCATCTTTGTAGATATTATTGTGTCCACCGATATAGTCATTACCCATGAGTCGACCCTTCACGGGTTGTTCGTAATCACGGTGGGTCAAATTACCGTTTACCCCCGTGATTACCTTTTTGCTCCTTAAGCACCACCGATCCTCTAATGAACAACAAGTCTAAGGTCCTACCTTAGACTCATACCTCTCAGAGGGCGGGGCCCCATTGTTCAAGACACGGAGTCGATTCTTAAGGGAACAACCTATCTAATTCCTTAGTGTAGGAATGAGTGAATTCCATCTTGCACGATTAAGTTCCCACTACCTACGTGGTTCTCGTCCCCGAGAAAGTAGGCTTATTAAGTCTCGGCTCTGTGCTACTCTCACCCATACTAGTCTAAGGACAAACCCCTATAAGCAGGAGTTCTTAACTTGCTCAGGATTCAGGTCAAGTCACTAATGACCATCTATAAATTACTAGTCATATCTTGTTAACGGTGTTATACTAATTAGACTAATAATTTGCGATCCAGTCTTGTATGAACTCTTCATACGGGGACGTCCCCACTCGCATGTCAACTACATGAATGAGTTGGATTACCTCATTTGTACTAATTACAAAGTGGGCGCATCCATGGTGTTACAGAATCGGGTTTCCAACCTTATTCTTATACCATAGACTATTTAGGTTATAATCTTGAACTCAACCCAAATAGTGTCCCACTACATCGATTTCAAGATAAATGTTATAACCTTGGAGCTTAGTTTATTGGATTTATAAAAGCAAGACTCTGTAATCTTATCAAAACAAATAACACTTTATTTAATTGATCAAAATTACACAAGTTTAGGGCATAAATCCCAACAGTAAAATGGTAAGAATGTGGAGATTTTAATTCCATCATTTTCCATTATATAAATCCTTTGCAAGAAGAGTTTCTTAAAGAATATTCTCACTTTTTGGATTTCACCAAAGAGAAGAGATTAAATTTTCTCTCAAACTCTCTCATTTTCTCCTCCCTTAAACCAAACTTAGCACTATCTTGGTAGCGGACGATCTTAAGTTTATGCTGACTGAGGAGTGTCCTTAGGTGTCAGGCTCGAATGCAACACGAAATGTTCGTGATGCGTATGATCGATGGATCAAGGCAAATGATAAGGCCAAGGTCTATATGTTGGCAAGTATGTCTAACATATTAGCCAAGAAGCACGAGAGCATGATGACCGCTAAGGAAATCATGGATTCGTTGCATGGCATGTTTGGACAACAGTCTACACAGGCCCGACACAATGTCCTCAAGTATATATTCAACTCGAGGATGCCACAGGGTTCATCTATTCGAGATCATGTCTTCGATATGATGGTACACTTCAACATCGCGGAGTCGTATGGTGCTTCCATCGATGAATCGAGCAAAGTTAGCTTCATTCTTGAAACTCTTCCAGATAGTTTCTTACAGTTTAGAAGTAATGATATTATGAACAAGCTTACTTTTAATCTTACCTCCCTTCTGAATGAACTCCAGACTTTTTAGTCTTTGATGAAAATTCAAGGACCAAAAGGTGAGGCAATTGTTGTCAGTATTGGTTCGACCTCTGGAACTAAATCAGTGGCTTCATCTTCTTCTAACCTGAAAGGGAAGAAGAAGAACATGAAGAAGGTTGGTAAAGGGAAACAAACTGATAAAGCTGCCACCCAGAAAGGGAAGAAGGTCAAGGAAGTTGCTGACAAAGTAAAATATTTCCACTGCAACGAGGATGGACACTGGAAACGGAATTGTCCAAAGTACCTAACTGAGAAGAAGGAAGAAGGTAAATATGATTTACTTTGTATAGAAGCATGTTTAGTGGATAATGATAAAACTACTTGGACACTTGATTCGGGCGCCACTAATCATGTTTGTTGTTCTTTTCAGGGAATTAATTCATGGCAGCAGCTACAGAAAGGAGAAATAACACGTCGGGTTAGAATTGGAGATATCGTCTCAACTGTACGAATTGGCACAATGAAGCTTTTGTTCGACAAGAAATATATGTTGTTAGACAATGTATTAGTGATACAAGGGTTTACTAGAAACCTTATTTCAATTTCTTGCCTCATAGAACAATGTATTTTTGTTTCATTTTCTTTAAGTAAAGTGTTTATTTCAAAGAAAGGTGTGGAAATATGTTCAGCTTCATTAGAAAATGGTTTGTATGTTTTGAGACCAAATTCAGTCAAAATTGTTTTGCACACTGAATTATTTAAAACGACAAACACATAAACTAAGAAACGTAAAATTTTTCCTAATGAAAATATTCATCTTTGCATCTTAGATTAGGTCACATTAACCTTAATAGGATTGAGAGATTGGTAAAGAGTGGACTTCTAAATGAGTTAGAAGAAAATACTTTACCAGTATGTGAATTCTGCCTAGAAGGCATAATGACTAAAAGACCTTTTAATGGAAAAGGTTATAGAGCCAAAGAACCTCTTGAGCTTATACATTCAAACATTTGTGGTCTGATGAATGTTAAAGCCAGAGGAGGTTATGAATATTTCATCTCTTTTATAGATGATTATTCAAGATTTGGGCATATTTACCTAATGCATCAGAAGTCTAAAGCACTTGAAAAGTTCAAGGAATTCAAGGCTGAAGTTAAGAATCAATTAGGTAAAACAATTAAAATACTTCGATCAGATCGAGGTGGAGTGTACATGGATTTAAAATTCCAGAGCTATATAATAGAACATGGAATTACATCCCAACTCTCAGCACCCGGTATGCGCCAACTAAATGGTGTATCGGAAAGGAGAAATAGAACTTTGTTAGACATGGTTCGATCAATGATGAGTTATGACCATCTCCCTAATTCCTTTGGCGTTATGCAGTAGACACTACAATATACATTTTGAACAATGTGCCATCAAAGAGTGTTTCTGAAACACCTTTTGAACTCTGGAAAGGACTTAAAGGTAGTTTATATCATTTCAGAATTTGGGGATGTCCAACAAATGTGCTTGTTAAAAAACAAAAAAAATAGGATTCACGTTCAAAATTGTGCCTATTTGTAGGCTACCCAAAAGAAACAAGAGGTGGATTATTCTATGATCCTAAGGAAAACAAGGTAATTGTGTCGACAAATGCAACTTTCTTAGAGGAGGACCACATCAGGAACCACAAACCAAGAAGTAAAATTGTGTTGAGTGTGTTAGACGGAACAACAACAAAGGTCGATGATAATGCTAGTACATCAACAAGAGTTGTTGATACTCGATTGTCTGGTCAAGAGTGTCCATCTCAAGAGTTAAGAGTGCCTCGACGTAGTGGAAGGGTTATAACACAACCTTACCGTTATATGGGTTTATTAGAAACCCAAGTTGTCATATCATATGACAATTGTGAGGATCCATTGACTTATAATCAAGCAATGGTTGACAAAGACAAAGACAAATGGGTCATAGCCATGGACCAAGAAATGGAGTCTATGCACTTCAATTTTGTTTCGGATCTTGTAGATAAACCTGATGGGGTAAAACCTATAGGTTGTAAGTTGATCTACAAGAGAAAGCATGGTGTAGATGGAAAGGTGCAGACCTTTAAAACTAGACTATTAGCAAAGGGTTATACCTAGAGGAAACCTTTTCGCCTGTTGCTATGGTAAAGTCTGTAGCATTCCTAGTTCTATATGTGGATGATATCCTACTCATTGGGAATGATGTAGGTTATCTTACTGACATTAAGCATTGGCTAGCTACGCAATTCCAAATGAAATATTTGGGAGAAGAGCAGTTTGTTCTTGGGATCCAGATTGTCCGAAACAGCAAGAATAAAACCCTAGCATTGTCTCAAACATCTTACATCGACAAAGTGTTGTTGAGGTTTAAGATGCAAGACTCCAAGAAAGGTTTATTGCCTTTTAGATATGGAGTTCATTTGTCTAAAGAACAGTGTCCTAAGACACCTCAAGGAGTTGAGGACATGAGATGGATTCCTTTTGCATCAGCTGTTGGGAGCCTGATGTACGCCATGTTGTGTACAAGGTCAGACATCTGTTTTTCTGATTGGAATGGAATGGTAGATAACAATCCAATCCATAACTTTGAACATCTGGACAACGGTTAAAACGATCCTTAAGTATCTTGGAGAACAAGGAACTACATGCTTGTGTATGGGGCTAAGGATTTGATCCTTACATGATACACAGATTCTGAATTTCAAACTGATAAAGCTTCTCGAAAATCTACATCAGGGTAAGTATTTACTCTTAACGGAGGAGCAGTAGTATGGTGAAGCATCAAGCAGGTATGCATCGCTGATTCCACCATGGAGGCCGAATATGTAGGAGCTTGTGAAGCAGCTATAAATGTCGTTTAGTTAAGGAAATTCATGTTAGATTTGGAAGGTGTTCCAAATATGAGGAACTACACCGTAAGATCACGTTTCCTCGATGCACGATCTCTCAGATGAGATGATATTTCCACTCAATATGTTTTTCCCTCTGGTGACTTCGGGGTTCCCTTGAAATTGCCACGACACCACTGTTATCACAACACAGAGTGGTGGGCAAACTCATATTTGGAATAACTTCCAAATTTAACATGAATTTCCTTAACAAAACGACCTCTTTAGCTGCTTCACAAGCTGCTACATATTCGGCCTTCATAGTGGAATAAGCGATGCATCCCTGCTTGACGTTTCACCATACTACAACTCTTCCGTTAAGAGTGAATACTGACCATGATGTAGATTTTTTAGAATCTTTATCAGTCTGAAAGTCAGAATCCGTGTATCCTGTAAGGATCAAATCCTTAGCCCCATACACAAGCATGTAGTTCCTTGATATTCGTAGATACTTAAGGATTATTTTAACTGCTGTCCATTATTCAAGTCCTGGATTGGATTGATACCTATTGACCATTCCAACTGCAAAATAAATGTCAGGCCTAGTACACAACATGGCGTACATCAGGCTCCAAATAGTTGATGCATAAGGAATCCGTCTCATATCCTCAACTCCTTGAGGTGTCTTAGGACACTGTTCCTTAGACAAATCACTAGAAAAAAAAACACGATTTTAACGACGGGCGCGCGCCTGTCAGCTATGCGAGCGTCATTGTAACATACAATGATAGGCGGTTTTTAATGACGGGCAATGTCCGTCATTAAAGCCTTTTTCCCGTCATTAAAACTGGGTTGGAACCCGATGTTTAATGACGGATTTAGCGCTGTTGGGTTTTATGTCCTAAAACCCGTGGTTTTGTAAACTGAATGTATATTCTATTTCACAATAAAGTTGTTATTGAAATTTATTCAGTAAAGGTGTTATTGAATATTGTGTATTGTGTAACCTTAATCCAATAAAGAACCATTGGCTATAGGATGAATACTTGAACTTTATGTGTGACATAAAAGTGGATCAAGTTCAAGTCATAGCCAGAACAGTCTATAGTATAAGGATAGAGTTGGGTACCTTATCCTGGGGACACTATGGACGCAACCCACTTTGTAGAGAATAAACGATGTGATCCTAAATCGTTCATGTGGAGACATGTGAGTGGGGGCGCCCTATGCAATGAGTTTGCATAAGACTGGACCGTGAAATAGTCACTTAGACTTTATAACTCCGTTCATCGCCTAAATCGACTATATTCATACGATGACCTAGGTAACTCGATCTTAATCCTCGAGCGTTCTATGGACTCTGTTTATTCGGATTATCCTTAGATTTGCATGAGTGAGAGTGGCTCGAGCTGCCGCCGACTCAATAAGCCTCCCATTTCAGGGGATAAAGCGGGTAAATAGTGGGAACATAGTTACGCAAGATGGAATTCACTCCTACCCACTTTAGGGATTAGTAGAGAGGTTGTTCCCTTAAATCGACTCAAGTCTTGAACAATGGGCCCACCCTCTCATTGGCCCGAGACGGATTCGGTTTGCTGGTTGGACCACAAACCAATTGTTCATTAGAGGATCAGTGGGACTTAAAGAACAAGAAGTAATTACAGGGGGAAAACGGTAATTTTGACCCAGCTGTAATCACGAACGACCTGTGAAGGATCGACTTACTAATCATGGTTATATCGAGTGGACATAAATATATCTACAGTGAGGAGAGTGCAGCCACTGGGCTTTAGTGGAGTGTCCCGGTGGTTAACGAATGTTGATTAGCTAGGTTAAAGAGTTTGACCGGTTAATCACGTATCGTTGGAGCTCATGATCTGTAGGTTCATTAGGTCCTCTTTACTAGCTCGGACTAAGCCTTGTAACATTTTGAGAGAAAAGAATTTGAATTGTTCAAATTCGAGTTTTGGAGAAAGCGTTAATTATATGTGATATATTTAACGAATCATAACTTAATTATGAATTAAACTATGATTAAAAGGAGATGTATATATTTAAATATGATTTAAATATTGGATCGGTTTATAGCATGAATAAAGATTCATGTTCGAAAAATCGATCGGGATCAGGCATTTTATTTAATTTAATATTTGATATTAAATTAAATTAAAAATTAATTAATTTAATTAATTTTAATTAAAAATAAATTTAATATTGATTTTTAAATTAAAATTAAATGAAAATGAGTGGATTTTCAATAAAATCCAAAGTACAACTTGCCCAATCCCTCTCATCTTCAAAATTCACCAAAATTGGTCACCTCCATCTCAAAGCATCCTCATCACCCTTGAGTTGTCACTCCATTGAAGCTTTTTGAAGCTTTATATAATGGTGATTTGAGAGATGTTGAGAGAATTTTACAGAAAATTCAATATTCTCGAATTAGTGACCTTTGAGGTCTTTTCTACCAAATTCTCTCAACCTAGGATCCTACAATCCGTTCTAAGGCCTGTGGATAGTAGGGAAGACTCTAACGGTTGTCCACAAAGTGTTCGTGTTGAAAACCATTCACCGGAGGAAGAGAATTTGATCTTCAAAGTTGAGTTTTCTATCCCTCTGTTTTTCCAGCTTTTAGCATGTTTTTATTTTACAAAATTGATCAACTTAGAGTGTTCAAGATCCAAAATTGCTTCCGATTTCTTAGTCTAGACTCTTTCAAGCCCTTCATCTATATTTGGTAAAAAAAAATTTAAATACCCGATGTCCGTCATGATATGTTGTCCGTCATTAATTTAGTTCATAATTTTTATTTAATGACAGACAATGCCCATCATCTTTTTTAGCGTAATTTAATCAAAAAAAGTTGATAGCCTGATATCTAACCAACAATATTTAATAACTAATTACCTAAAATATTGAATATATATTAACTTCTATATTGAAACCACACGTGAAATCACTACACAATTTACACAATTTATATTTCAGGCAACAAAAAAACTTGTATATTCAAAATATACATGAAATTTCCATAACAACATCCAACAAAATTTATATCTAAACCTCCAAAACCATAAACTACTATATCATAAACCAGAAATTCTTGCATCACACAAACCATAAACTCCTATATCATAAACCTTGACCATAAACTTTTATATAACCTTAACACGTATATCACAAAAACCCATAAACTTCTATATCACAAACCTTAACCATAACTCAAAAACAACAAACTCTTATATCACAAACCTTAACACCTATATCACAAAAACAATAAACTCTAAAACTAACATGAAATCAAACCAATAAGTAAAAATTTCGGCATGACCTCTACAGAACATTAACTAACCATAACCTGAAATATTGCAGAACACTTCTATATCCAAAAAAAACTTATAGGTAATAAGGCCACCCGCCTCTCCATTCGTAGACAACATCCAACAAACAAGTATGTAGATCAAAAAACACATACACCTATATCACAAAAACCCATAAACTCCTATATAACAAACCTTAACCTTAACCATAACTCTAAAACCACAAACTCTTATATCACAAACTTTAACACCTATATCACAAAAACAATAAACTCTAAAACTAACACGAAATAAAACCAATAAGTAAAAATTTCGGCATGCCTCTACAAAACATCAACTAACCATAACCTGAAATATTGCAGAACACTTCTATATCAAATAAAACTTATAGGAAATGAGGTCACCCCGCCTCTCCATTCGTAGACAACATCCAACAAACAAGTATGTACATCAAAAAGTGGATGCATTCATTCATAGATGCACATCCAACAAACTCCAATCCCAGATTCAGAAGAATGAGACCACCCGCCTCTCCACAAACTACTAAATATTATATACACTTCTACTATATACATTATTATAAACAAGTATATTGTACACCTTACCAACATATTACCTTACCTAACTTCATACAAATCCACAAAATGGCTTACACAAATCTGCCAACAAAATCTGCCCATCGTACTCGAATCTCGTCGATTTCTTCTTGTTTATATGCAGTTTTTGTGTTAAACTACAAAGAGAAATAAATATATATAGCATTAGACTAAATTATATTTTGAATCACTAAGAAGATAAAATAAGAGTACTTACAATGTTACTTATAGGGATACTAGAATTATATACTATTTCTCCTATATACTTCTGTACATAGTACCCGCACTCTACAGAACCTGGTTGACGGGGGCACTACATGCAAAATAATTTAAAAAATAGCATGTTTGAGTTAAATTTTGTTCCAACTTTCATCAAAACAATCAAATATATCAATTATGTTTACCTTTACAAGTTTCCAAGTGAAAGCAGAACGATATTGTGGAAGTGAGTGCTTGGCTTGCCACATTCTCAAGGATCTAAAGAGTTTGAAGCATTAGAAGAATTAATAGAAAGTAATTAATTCTAATGGTTTAAAACATTTACGTATTTATTGTTCCTTGAAAACTTTCTTCGAACTTACTCCTCAACGAGTTTAAGACATCCCGCGGATGGATAACAATTAACATCCAATGATATCTATTAAACAATGAATATTCTAATATCATTGTTTTATGAACAAAAAAAGTATAAACAAGTGGAAGTAATTTAAATGATAACTTACCCAGTATTATATGGGATGAAAACTTGTTGATCCAAGTCAAAATTAACCATTTCTAACCTGTTAGCCAGATTTATACAAGTGTTTCTTGACTTTTAAAAAAATTAGAAATGGTTATTTGATCGACTAGCTAGAACTTGACGATTATTTCATAGTCACATACAGTCCAAAGATACCTAAATAAAAGTAAAGTTATTTTATAAACATTCAAAAGCGTAGTCAATATAGTTGTAAATGAAAATGTTGTATACTTATGCAATGTATGTGACTATGCAGGAGTACCCTATCTCCACCATCCCACAGTAATGAAGGATATCATCGCCATGTAAATAAATTAACTTTTCCTCCCCAAAAATGTGCTCGCTCTACTTGACTTGAATCGTGTCATCTTCTTGCATCCATAACATTGCATAACGATTCAGAAGTTCAATAGTCACATGAGCATCTGTGAACTTTGTAGAATGTGAAGTAGGCACATGTACAAAAACATTCGACTTATGTTTTGATGGAGAAGCCACCTATCACAACAAAACAACATTTAAATTTGTAAACAAAGAATATAGTAATTTGTAAACATTGAGTTGAATAATTTCATACCTTTTTCCCCTTATTAAAAGTTACAAGGTCACAAGGCCATGCCACAAAATTTCTCATTGATTGACTCAGAGACTCTACTTCCCCCCGTATAAGAATTGGTAATGGAGCATCGTCACCTACGATCATGTCCACTACCACTCTAACGTTTTCAACTCCTAAGGGAACTCCATGGACTGTGGGAAATTAAGCATTAGACGTGTACATTGTGCCTACAACAACCACATTATCCTTTGATCCTATTGCTAGATGGCATGGAGTTGCCTTCAAAAATTTTAAAAAAAATGTCAAATTAAAGTATCATAGATCACATCTTATGAACACAAAATCCTAATTACCTCTAAAATTTCTTCCACCTCGTTAATGACCTCCTTGTATTTTGGATGATAACTGTCTATGCTTGCAGACTTTTTAGAAGGTGAGCAATTACTCAACATTCTGTTTCCATACTCTTTGCTTGATTTTGATTTCCCTCGAAGAAGGTTAAAGTATGTTGATGGATTGACAGACATACCTATTCCTCTAACACGCCCTCTGTGTTCTGGTGTGCCAATGCTTCGGTCAATATGTCTTTACCTTTATTCATCTTAGCTAGTTCGTCCTGTCAGAACCATTTAGATTGGCATTGAAACTAACCATAAGATATTTAAACTAAGAATCATTTTTACATCATGTTAAAATAAAACATATTAACTTACGATTCAACCAACACATTATTTGGTTTCTTCATCGAAGTATTCATTATTTTTTCCTTTTCGTGCCTGCATCCATAAGGTGGCACGAGTGGAAGGATCTTCTCCAAATTTCTATATAAACATACAAGTTATTAAATCTCATTTATGGAAAATTATAAGAAATAATGTTACTCACTAGTTGTTCAGCTAAGTTTGCATATCCTTTGCGAGAGATGTGATGATTATATTTACATTTCTCTCTTCTTTCCTTTTGCACACGACTTTGTGCCTGTATAACATAGTAGAATCAATTTAAATCATTTTAATACTTTTTTACTAACTTTTAAAAGTGATAAGTATAATGTACTTACCTCTCATTCTTTCGATAATCTAGCATTCACAAATGCTTCCCATTGTTTTTTATCAATATGTGAATACATTTCTGGAGGATGTTTCAACAAGGACGGGTCATCCTTAAATGGAAGTATGTGTTTTTGATACAACGTGTATTGAAATGTTTGAAATTTATTTGTTGCTGATTGAAGAATACTTTTTTTAGACCGAGGGTCTATCACAAATGACATCTACAGAGGAAACACATAATAAAGGGTTAAATAACTCTATATATTTAGAAGTCTTTAGGGAAAAACACTATTATTATTCTTACCTCCACAGAATCAAAAATTTTATCTTTCAATTCTTGGGGCACTTCTTTCCAAGTCTTGTAACTTAATGGAATTTGTTGCCTAACACAAACTCCAATATAACTTTGCATTTGGTTTGCATTATCACCAACACCCTGGCCTTGATTATTGTATTGAACCACTAAGCGTTCTCCTGTAGTCCTTACGCGTGCCAGACCACACATAGTAGTGAGACCACGTCGATTAGTATGCCTAGCCTCCATTTGGATCGATACGTTCACTTCATCGTCACATGATCCACTCATTGTAACAATCTGCAAAAAAAAACCATGAAACAATAAGTTATAGTAACACATAAGATATATGAACTCATACAAATTGCAATAACTAAACAATGACATACCATATTTAATACATTATTTATCGATCCATATACCCTCACAATCATTTCTAAGATATGTGGATGACATTTCGTTGATTTCATGGGTCACGTCAATATTAGGCATTCATTCTAGGACCCCATATCCACAATCTTGAACGATATCAGCATCAACCTAAGAATATTCTTCTTCAACTATTCTTTGAGGAGGGATTAAAACCACCGACCATCGAGGATCAAGAGGGTCTTTCACATAAAAAACTTGTTTGGCTTGAGATGCTAAAATAAATGAGTCTGATTTATGTCCAATGCGATTAAGGTTGACAGTTGTAAATCCAAGGTCATCTACTTTAACTTCATTATTATTCTCAACCCAGTCACATTTTAACAAAATAAATGTTAATTTTTGGTAATCAATCTCCCAAATCTCCTGTATTACACCATAAAAAGTCATGTCTGACATAACAGATTTTTATCCTTAGCAATCGGAGACTTGCATTGTGTTTCTTTGTTATAAGAATTTCACTATTTTGGGTATTCCTAATATCATCACGTTTCTTCGAATGATAATGAGTACCATTGACCACATAACCACTAAATGTGGCTACATCTGGACAAAGCCCATGAGTTATCCATCTTAAAGAAGGTGATATGGAGTTGTTTGTTACTTCGAGAGCAAGTTGAACCTGAAAATATACGTTGAAAATGAAGCAGGAATAAACATTAAACTTGTTGGGTTTTGTGCCCTAAAACTCGTAGTTTGTAATTATGTTCTAATTAATGTAATAAAGTGTTATTATTTCAATAAAGAGTTATTGTTCGTTATCTACGAGTTTGCCTTTATTTCAACACTAAATCCAATAAACTAAACATCCAAGGCTATTATATGAATCTTTAACTGAATTTAGTGTACATATAAAGGATCTCGGTTCGAGATACAGCCTAAAGGGTCTATAGTTAGGGGATAAGGTTTGGGTACCTTACCCTGGTAAAACTATGGATGTGGCCCACTGTGTATTTGATACAAACACTGTGATCCTAACGTGTTCGTGTAGATGACATGTGAGTGGTGATATCCTATGTAATAAGATTACATAATATCGGACCACGAAATAGTAACCTCTAGCTGTAACTGCGTTGACTAGTTAGGATTCTATTTCACTAGGATGACCTAGGCAACTTGATCTCAATCTTGAGCAGGTTATGAACTCTTGTTCGCGAGGGATTGTCCTTTGAATAGTATGGGTGAGAGTGGCCATATTCACCGACTCAATATGCCTACCTTCTTGGAGACAAGACCGATTCAGCGGCTGGGAACTTAAGTTAGCAAGATGGAATTCACTCCTTCCTGCCTTCTAAGGCAAGGAGAGGAATGTTCCCTTATGTGGTGTCTCTGGGACTTGAACAAAGGGCCCGACCCTCCCATTAGCCCGAGAGGGACTCTGTTTGTTGGTAGGACCACAAACAAATTTTTCATTAGAGGAGCACTGGTACTTAAGGCACAAGATGTAACCCAGGGGTAAAACGGTTATTTGACCCAGCTGGTGTTACGAACATTCGTGAAGGATTGACTTGTTGTTATTGGTCAATATCCGTGGACAAAGAAATATATTTGCAGTGAGAAGAGTGCAGTTGCGGGACTTTAGTGGAGTGTTCCCGCAGTTAACGAATGTTGATTGGGAGGTTAATAAGATCAACCGAGCAATCTCATATCGTTGGAGTTTCTGATCTATAGGTCCATTAGGTCCACCTTCTAGCTCGTAAAGGGTTCTTAGATCATTTGAATTTGAAATTTTCAAATTCATAAGGGAATAAACTTAATGTATATTGATACGATATAATATATAGTTTTGGAACTATATGTTATAAATTTAATGTGAATATGATTCATATTAAATTACATGAGAGAATTAAATATTTGAAAGAGTTCAAATATTAAATTCAAATGTGAATGTGATTCATATTTGAAAACTCTAGGTTAAAATCTATTGAACATTTGATGTGCATTAAACTATAGATTAAGGGGTAAAATGATTAAATAAGATTTAATCATTTAGTATTTAATTAAATTAGATTTAATTAAATGAACTAATTGAATTAAATGTAATTTAATTAATTAATTAATTAATTAATTACTTTATTCATTAATTAGGGAACGTGTCATGATGACACGTTCCCACTACTCCCCAACTCTCCCTCGATAGGGAGTGGGGAGTTACCCAGTGAAGGTCTTCTCCTGGTGAGATAGGCAGTGATGATCGATGGAATGGATCGATTTATTTCACAGACACAAGATTTCTTTCTCTCAAGCTCTCTTATTCCGGAAAACTTCTCTCTAATTGTTGGATCCTTCCCACCTAAGGAAGATCTAAGTTGAACTCGGAGACATAGGAGGTTTTCCTATTGGTGGCGTCCTGTTGTAAAAGCAGAGAAGCAGAGGAGTTCCTGGGTTGCTGATTTACTGGAATTTACTTGGAGCAAGGAGTTGCTGCAAATCTACAAAGGTAATCCCTTTATCCTTTTATTAGTTTAATTGTTAAATTAATTTAAGCATGTTTGCATGTAAACCTCCATGTTTAATTAGATTAAAGAGCATGTTTATTCTATATGTTTTTGTCAATGTGTTGGTTTTTTGTTTCAACTAAAACAATCAAGCAAATTACGATCCCAAACACGTATTCGCTGCTCAAGAAGATTAGATCTCCATCAATTGGTATCAGAGCCAGGTTGTATTGTTTTGTTTTGAAACAAAATTGCATTTGATTTGGTGGGAAATGCATTTGGTTTGCTGTAAAACTGTTTAGGAGTATTTGGCCATAGTTTACTTCTTTTGATTTGATCAATTTGTATGTAAATGCCCCTGCATTTTTGGGAAAAAAGTGCATTATTGAGTATGTATTTGAGTTACGAGTCGTTCGAGACCTGTTTCAAGCAATTCGGTGGAGAATTGAAGGAAAAATTGCAATTGGAAGCTGCTGTGTTCGTGAATTTCAGCCACTACCGAAGTAGCAGCGTTGCAACGCAGCCTGTGGCATTGCAACGCCGTTCACCAGCATTGCAACGCTATAGAACGCCGTCGCAATGCCAGCGCTCCCTATCGACGCGGGCGCTCAAGGGGTCAGCGGTGTTGTAACGCTGTCCCACAGCGTTGCAACGCCACCCCGATAGCAGGCGGGCACGAGGATGAAGCGGGCGTTGCAACGCCGTGACGCCTTTCCAGCAGATGCAGGACGGTTCAGTTGGTTCGTTGTTTTCGATCCGGTTCGAGCGGTTCAAGGTCGGTTCAAGGTGTTTTTTGGACCGTTTTTATGTAATTTTATTTTTTTGCACTTTAGGGGCCAAATTATTCCGGTCTTACAACCTTATGTTTTTATGAATGTCATTTAGATTATTCTCACCTTAGGATAAGCATGTTCATGCATTTTATTTGTATAAATGTTATATGAATATGGTTGAAAATGCATGATCGATTTATATTTCATGAGTAATTAATTATAAGTGTTATAATTAGATTATATGAATATAAATTGCATGGAGCATGAAATTACTTAGTTTAAAATAAATGTTATTTTATTTAAGTAATTTTATTATTCAATTAGTTGAATTTTTTTTATAATTCCAATTTGAAATATTAATTGTTGGATTTATAATATAGTTTCTTTATCATAGGTTAATTATTAAGTTTATAAAAGTTATAAATTAAAGGGGTTTTAGAAACCATAACCTATAATAAAGAAATGCATGCAAACATAGGAACTTAGGTTAAAATTTAAATTAGTTTTAAATAGTTTAAAATTAATTGAGACCTAAGTTTTAATTTCTAATAGGATTAGAAATTAGTCTTACATAGTATTTTAAATAGTTTAAATTATAGTAGGACTTTAGGACTTTGGTTATAAGGGAACTCTCTGGGTGAAGTTACTCACAAAGGTGGGTACTTAAGCTGACGGTTAACGGAACACCTCCTTCCTGGGAACTGACCCGGAGCCTTAGTTGAATTAACCTTAGTTCTATTTTATATCTAGGTAATTAAAATGTTTATTCACCTAGACATAAGGTTAAAAGACCTAGTTATAATAGTTATAATACGCATAGACTTAGATAGATTCTTTTAGCCAGAATCCAACTAAGTTAAACCTATACCCTAATTTTAGGAGCTTCAGTAGGAGAAAACGAGATGTTTGCATCGAGTTTACTCTCACGTCCTCAAGAGTTCACACCGTGAGTTTCATGCTCGGCTACGTGGCGTCAATAGGGCGTCCCCTACGGTATGTGTTTGCATGGTTCAATACCAAGGTGAATGAGGGAAGTATCCATAGTAAATGGGAGCAGGACGTGTGTCAACGTATCCTACGGTCTCCTCCATTAGGTCGCACCGTGAGATTTCTATAGTCCGCCTGCTAGGTTGTCCTAGAAAAGCCAAACCCTACGGAGGGCCTGACTATAGGGATCAGAACACCGCAAACTCCAGAAATGGATAGGGTCTCTTAGGTAATTTGCCAACAGTTCTCTTTCTTAATAGTAGCCTGTTAGCTCGGACCGATTGGATCTGAAAATGGTAGGGTCACATTTACGGGATGAGTTAAGCTAGTTAACAAGTCCTTGACCAAACAAACGGTAGCTAAGGACCATTGGGACATGAGATGTTCTGGTAGTGAGAATTGGCTGAGAAAGTCTCAATTCAAGGGATGAATGAATTGTGCTTGTTTGGAGCTTTTTTGTTCTAAACCCTTGAAGTATCGTTGCAAAATTAAAGATTTAATTTAAATATTGGTTTTAGTTTAAACACTACGGTTCTTTAATAATTTTGCTAAATATGATTGGTTTTATGATGGGTTAAAAGGCATAACTAATTAGAACTATTTTGGTTTTTCAGCATGTCGTCCTCAATAATAGCCTTACTTAAAAGTGATCGTTTAACGTGTGAGAATTTTACTACGTGGAAGTCGAACTTGAATACAATTGTCGTTGTTGACGACCTACGATTTGTACTGACTGAGGAATGTCCTCAGGTCCTTGCTCGTAACGCTCCTCAATCTGTTAAGGAGGCGTAGGACCGCGGATCAAGGCCAATGATAAGGCCAAGGTCTACATTTTGGCTAGTGTTTCTGAAGTTATGGCCAAAAAGCACGAGGGCATGGTCTCAGCTCGTGAGATCATGAGTTCACTGCAGGATATGTTTGGACAACCGTCTGGACAGATTCGGCACGAATCCCTCAAATACGTTTATAACTCCCGTATGAAGGAGGGGTCATCGGTGAGAGAACACGTTCTCGATGTGATGGTCCACTTCAACGTGGCTGAGATGAACGAAGCGGTCATTGACGAGCAAAGTCAGGTATCGTTCATCCTGAAATCTCGTCTGAAGAGTTTCTTGCAATTCCGCAGCAATGCGGTGATGAACAAGATAAAGTACAACCTGACTACTCTCCTTAATGAACTACAAACTTTCCAGTCTCTTATGAAGAATAATGGACAGCCTGATGGAGAGGCAAATCTGTTTCTCATTCCAGAAGGTTCCAGAAGGGTTCATCCTCTGGGACTAAGTCCTGTGGTTCATCTTCTGGGCTTAAGAAGACGCAAAAGAAGAAGATAGGAGGGAAAGGGAAGGTACCTGCTGCTGACAAAGGCAAGGGAAAAACCAAGGTTGCAGATAAAGGAAAATATTTCCACGACAACGTAGATGGGCACTGGAAGCGAAACTGCCCAAAATACCTTGCTGAGCTCAAAGAGAAGAAAGGTAAATTAGATTTGCTCATTCTTGAAACTTGTTTAGTGGAAAATAATGATTTTACCTGGATACTTGATTCAGGAGCCACTAATCATGTTTGCTCTTCATTTCAGGAAACTAGTTACTTCAAGGAGCTCGAAGAGGGTGAGATGACGCTCAGGGTTGGAACGGGAGACGTCGTCTCAGCTCGTGTCTGGGAGATGCCAAGCTATTTTTTAGAGAGTAGATTTTTATTTTTAGAAAATCTGTATATAGTTCCTAAAATTAAGAGGAACTTAATTTCTATCTCTTGTATAATTGAACTTGGCTACTGTATTACCTTTTCATTTAATGAAGCGTTCATTTCAAAGAAAGGTATCAATATTTGTTGTGCTAAGTTAGAAAATGACTTGTTTGTACTTAAACCGAATGGAACCAAAGCAATTTTAAATCATGAGATGTTTAAAAATGCTAAAACTCAAAATAAAAGGCAAAAAATTTTCCAAATAATAATACCTATCTATGGCATCTTAGACTTTGTCATATTAATCTCAACCGGATTGAAAGACTCTCTAAAAATGGACTTCTAAACAAGTTAGAAGATGATTCTTTACCACCTTGCGAATCTTGCTTGGAAGGTAAAAAGACGAAGTGACCTTTTTCTGGAAAAGGTTACAGAGCCATAGAGCCCTTAGAACTTGTACATTCGGATCTTTGTGGTCCGCTGAATGTTAAAGCTCGAGAAGGGTACGAATATTTCATCTATTTCATAGATGATTATTCGAGGTATGGTTATCTATATCTAATGCATCACAAGTCTGAGGCTCTTAAAAAGTTCAAACAGTATAAGGCTGAAGTAGAGAATGCATTAGGGAAAACTATTAAAATGCTTCGATCAGATCGAGGTGGAGAGTATATGGATTTGAGATTCTAGGACTATTTGATAGAACATGGAATTAAATCTCAACTCTCAGCACCTAATACACCACAGCAAAATGGTGTGTCAAAAAGGAGAAATAGAACCTTGTTGGACATGGTTCGTTCTATGATGAGCTATGCTCAATTGCTCGCTTGTTTGGGGAAACGCAGTGAGAGGCGCAGATTCAAATCTTGAACACTGTTCCATCAAAGAGTGTTTCAGAAACACCTTTTTAGCTGTGGAAGGGGCGTAAACCTAGTTTACAACACTTCAGGATTTGGGGTTGTCCGGCACACGTGGTCGTGACAAACCCAAAGAAACTGGAACCTCGTTCAAGATTGTGTCAATTTGTTGGCTATCCCAAAGAAACGAGAGGTGGTCTTTTCTACGACCCACAAGAAAACAAGGTGATTGTATTAACAAATGCCACGTTCTTGGAGGAAGATCACATGAGGAACCACAAACCGCGTAGTAAATTAGTACTAGATGAAACTACACATGAACCAACAAAAGTTGTTGATCAAGTTGGACCTTCATCAATAGTTGATGGAAAATCCAGCACCTCAAGTCAGTCTCGTCCTTCCCAATCGTTGGGAATGCCTCGACGCAGTGGGAGGGTTGTTTCCCAACCTGACCTCTACTTGGGTTTAGCTGAAACTCAAGTTGTCATACCTGATGATGGCGTAGAAGATCCATTGTCTTATAAACATGCGATGATTGACGTATACAATGACCAATGGATCAAAACCATGGACCTTGAAATGGAGTTAATGGATTTCAATTCAGTATAGGAACTTGTAGACCAACCTAAAGAGGTTAGACCCATAGGCTGTAAATGGATCTATAAGAGAAAAAGAGATGTAGCCGGAAAGGTACAGACCTTTAAGGCTAGACTAGTAGCAAAGGGTTTTATCCAGAGGAAGGAGTTGATTATGAAGAAACTTTTTCCCCTGTTGCTATGCTGAAGTCTATTAGGAGACTCTTGTCCATAGCCGCGTTTTATGATTATGAAATTTGGCAAATGGACGTCAAGACTTCCTTTTTTGAATGGTAATCTTGAAGAGACCATCTATATGTCTCAGCTCGAAGGGTTCATAGCCCAAGGTCAGGAGCAAAAAGTTTGCAAGCTCAATCGATCCATTTATGGGTTGAAACAAGCGTCCAGATCTTGGAATATAAGATTTGATACTGCGATCAAGTCTTAATGCTTTGACCAAAACGTTGATGATCCTTGTGTTTACAAGAGGATCATCAACGACAAAGTAGCTTTACTAGTACTTTATGTGGATGATATCCTACTCATTGGGAATGATGTAGGATACCTTACTGACATAAAGAATTGGCTGACGACCCAATTCCAAATGCAAGATTTGGGAGAGGCGCAATATGCTCTTGGGATTGGATCTTCGGGAATCGCAAGAACGTAACGCTAAGATCGTCTCTCAAGCATCTTATATCGACAAAATGTTGTCCCGATATTCGATGCAGAATGCCAAGAGGGGCTTATTACCCTTCAGGCATGGAGTTCATCTGTCTAAGGAACCGTGTCCTAAGACACCTCAAGAACTTGAGGATATGAGACATATTCCCTATGCCTCTACAGTAGGTAGCTTAATGTATGTTATGTTGTGCACGAGGCCGAACATTCGTTATGTAGTGGGAATAGTCAATAGATACCAATCCAATCAAGGGTTAGACCACTAGACAACAGTTAAAAATGTCCTCAAGTATCTTAGGAGAACGAGGAACTATATGCTAGTGTATCGGTCTAAGGATTTGATCTTTACTGGATACACTGATTCTGATTTTCAGACCGATAAGGATTATCGAAAATCCACATCAGGATCAGTTTTCACCCTTAACGGGGGAGCTATAGTATGGTGAAGCATCAAGCAAGGATGTATCGTCGACTCCACGATGGAAGCTGCGTATGTCGCTACTTCTGAAGCAGCAAGGGAGGCTGTTTGACTAAGAAAATTCCTTACTGATTTGGAAGTTGTTCCAAATATGGAACTTCCCATCACCTTATACTGTGACAACAGTGGTGCGGTAGCCAATTAGAAGGAACCTCGCAACCATAAGCGAGGTAAGCACATCGAGAGGAAATATCACCTGATACGAGAAATAGTGCAACGAGGAGATGTGGCAGTCACGAAGATCGCTTCGGAGCACAATATTGTTGATCCGTTTACAAAGACTCTCACTGCTAAAGTGTTCGAGAGTCATCTGGAAAGTCTGGGACTATGAGATATGTACATAGTGTTGGGATTTGTGCCCTAAAACTCGTAGTTTTTAATTATGTTCTAATTAATGTAATAAAGTGTTATTATTTCAATAAAGTGTTATTGTTCGTTATCTACGAGTTTGCCTTTAATTTAAACCCTAAATCCAATAAACTAAACATCCAAGGCTGTTAAATGAATCTTTAACTGAATGTAATGTACATAAAAAGGATCTCGGTTCGAGATACAACCTAAAGGGTCTATAGTTAGGGGATAAGGTTTGGGTACCTTACCCTGGTTAAACTATGGATGTGGCCCACTTTGTATTTGATACAAATACTGTGATCCTAATGTGTTAATGTAGGTTACATGTGAGTGGGGATATCCTATGTAATGAGATTACATAAGACCGGACCGCGAAATAGTAATCTCTAGTTGTAACTCCATTGACTAGTTAGGTTTCTATTTCACTAGGATGACCTAGGCAACTTGATCTCAATCCTGTTCGCGAGGGATTGTCCTTTGACTAGTATGGGTGAGAGTGGCCAGATTCGCCGACTCAATATGCCTACCTTCTTGGGGACAAGACCGAGTGAGCGGCTGGGAACTTAACTTAGCAAGATGAAATTCACTCCTTCACGCCTACTAGGGTAAGTAGAGGAATGTTCCCTTAAGTGGTGTCTCCGGGAGTTGAACAAAGGGCCCGACCCTCTCATTGGCCTGAGAGGGACTCTGTTTGTTGGTAAGACCACAAACAAATTGTTCATTAGAGAGCACCAGGTACTTAAGGCACAAGATGTAACCTGGGGGTAAAGCGGTAATTTGACCGGTGGTGGTGTTACGAATATTCGTGAAGGATTGACTTGCTTTGTTATTGGTCAATATCCATGGACACAAAAATATATCTGCAGTGAGAAGAGTGCAGCTGTGGGACTTTAGTGGAGTGTTCCCGCAGTTAACGAATGTTGATTGTGAGGTTAATGAGATTAACCGCACAATATCGTATCGTTGGAGCTTCTGATCTGTAGGTCCATTAGGTCCACCTTCTAGCTCGTAAAGGGTTCTTAGATCATTTGAATTTGAAATGTTCAAATTCATTAGGGAATATATTTAATGTATTTAGATACGATATAATATATAGTTTTGGAACTATATATTATAAATTTAATGTGAATATGATTCATATTAAATTATATGAGAGAATTGAATATTTGAAAGAGTTCAAATATTATATTGAATGTGAATGTGATTCACATTTACAAACTATAGGATAAAATTTAATGTGCACTGGTTGTACATTTAAACTATAGGTTAAATGGATAATATGATTAAATGAGATTTAATCCAAATTAAATATATGATATTTAATTTGTATTATTTAAATATGATTTAAATTAATTAAATTTGATTTAATTATATTATTATTATTATTATTATTATTTCAATAATAAAAAAGGAACGTGTCATCTAGACACGTTCCCCACTACCCCTCCCCTTCTCCCTATCGACAGTTTAACAGGGAGAATGGGGTTACACTCTCAATCGATCGATTTGATGCAATTGGAGAATTGCTGCAAAAATCTCTCTCTCTCTCAATCTCTATAACTCCTTTCTTCTTCCAATTGTTGGATCCTTCCCACCAAGGAAGATCTAAGCACTCAGACACATAGGAGGTTCTCCTATTGGTAGTGTCTTTCCTGAAGAAAACAGAGAAGTTTCTTGGAAGTTCTGTGTTCTTTGTCTTTATTTGGAGCAAGGAGTTCTTTGCAAGTTGAAACTACAAAGGTATTCCTTCTTTTCTCCTTTAGTTTAATTGTTAAACTTAATATGTTTGCATGTATGCTTTTATCCATGTCTAATAGGATTAGAATTTTCATGCTTGTTCTGTTTTTGTCAATGTATCGGTTTTTGTTTCAAGCAAAACAATCAAGCAATTAACGATCCCAAACACGTTTCCGCTGCTCAAGGAGATCAGATCTCCACCACATAGGCTAATCTAGGGCAAGTGGGAGATATGTAATGGGGTATATGGATGCCCTAGTTTATTGTATTTCTAACTCTCGTAACCACTGTTTTAGATTATGATGTACCCCACTAGAGTTTTAGTTCAAGTGGGAGTTTGTTGGGTTTTGTGCCCTAAAACTCGTAGTTTGTAATTATGTTCTAATTAATGTAATAAAGTTTTATTATTTCAATAAAGAGTTATTGTTCGTTATCTACGAGTTTGCCTTTATTTCAACCCTAAATCCAATAAACTAAACATCCAAGGTTGTTATATGAATCTTTAACTGAATGTAGTGTACAAATAAAGGTTCTCGGTTCGAGATACCATCTAAAGGGTCTATAGTTAGGGGATAAGTTTTGGGTACCTTACCCTAGTAAAACTATGGATGTGGCCCACTTTGTATTTGATACAAACACTGTGATCCTAATGTGTTCGTGTAGATGACATGTGAGTAGGGATATCCTATGTAATGAGATTACATAAGACCGGACCACAAAATAGTAACCTCTAGCTGTAACTCCGTTGACTAGTTAGGTTTCTATTTCACTAGGATGACCTAGGCAACTTGTTCTCAATCTTGAGCAGGTTACGAACTCCTGTTCGCGAGGGATTGTCCTTTGACTAGTATGGGTGAGAGTGGCCAGATTCGCCGACTCAATATGCCTACTTTCTTGGGGACAAGACCGAGTGAGCGGCAGGGAACTTAACTTAACAAGATGGAATTCACTTCTTCTCGCCTACTAGGGCAAGTAGAGGAATGTTCCCTTAAGTTGTGTCTCCGGGACTTGAACAAAGGGCCCGACCCTCTCATTGGCCTGAGAGGGACTCTGTTTGTTGGTAGGACCACAAACAAATTGTTCATTAGAGGAGCACTAGTACTTAAGGCACAAGATGTAACCTAGGGATAAAACGGTAATTCGACCCAGCTGGTGTTACGAACATTCGTGAAGGATTGACTTGCTGTTATTGGTCAATATCCGTGAACACAGAAATATATTTGCAGTGAGAAGAGTACAGCTGCGGGACTTTAGTGGAGTGTTCCCGCAGTTAACGAATGTTGATTGGGAGGTTAATGAGATTAGCTGAGCAATCTCGTATCGTTGGAGCTTCTGATCTGTAGGTCCATTAGGTCTACCTTCTAGCTCGAAAAGAGTTCTTAGATCATTTGAATTTGAAATGTTCAAATTCATAAGGGAATAAACTTAATGTATATTGATACGATATAATATATAGTTTTGGAACTATATGTTATAAATTTAATGTGAATATGATTCATATTAAATTACATGAGAGAATTAAATATTTGAAAGAGTTCAAATATTAAATTCAAATGTGAATGTGATTCATATTTTAAAACTATAGTTTAAAATCTAATGTGCATTAAACTATAGATTAAGGGGTAAAATGATTAAATAAGATTTAATCATTTAGTATTTAATTAAATTAGATTTAATTAAATGAATTAATTGAATTAAATGTGATTTAATTAATTAATTAATTAATTAATTAATTAGGGAACGTGTCATGATGACACGTTTCCACTACTCCCCAACTCCCCCTCGATAGGGAGTGGGGAGTTACCCAGTGAAGGCCTTCTCCTGGTGAGATAGGCAGTGATGATCGATGGAATGGATCGATTGATTTCACAGACATAAGATTTCATTCTCTCAAGCTCTATTATTCCCAAAAACTTCTCTCCAATTGTTGGATCCTTCCCATCTAAGGAAGATCTAAGTTGAACTCAGAGACGTAGGAGGTTTTCCTGTTGGTGGTGTCCTGTTGTAAAAGTAGAGAAGCAGAGGAGTTCCTAGGTTGCTGATTTACTGGAATGTACTTGGAGCAAGGAGTTGTTGCAAATCTACAAAGGTAATCCCTTTATCCCTTTATTATTTTAATTGTTAAATTAATTTAAGCATGTTTGCATGTAAACCTCCACGTTTAATTAGACTAAAGAGCATGTTTATTCTATATGTTTTTGTCAATGTATTGGTTTTTTGTTTCAACTAAAACAATCAAGCAAATTACGATCCCAAACACGTTTCCGTTGCTCAATGAGATCAGATCTCCATCAAAACTCACTCATTACAAAAGTTTCATCTCAAGATTACCTGATCATGCAACCATCTGCTAAAAGTGTGATTATGTTCATCTTGAAGCCATTTTTTGTTTTTAGATCTACAAGGATTGAGTCTAGATAGAGTTTCCATGTGTTTCCTAAATTCATAGAACACATGAAAATTATTACATCATTCCATAGTTGGAAAGTTATGTGAAAGAATTGAAATTTACGTACCCTACGTATGGAAGCACGTCATTCACATTTTGAAGAACATAAAGATGAGCTCGATCCAATTGTTTCTTATTGGGTTGGATATAGTGAGCAACAGACAATGGTCTATCAAAATCTGATTTCTCTTTCCTTGTCGTTGAACGTACCCCAATAGACTCAACTCCAGAGAGAAATTCAGAACAAAATTTACAACCTCCTCCACAATATAATTTTCTCCAATGCATCCTTCTGGTAGGTTTCTATTTCGCACATAACCTTTTAGAACTTTCATATATCGTTCAAAAGGATACATCCACCTCAAATACACTGGTCCACAAAATTCTATCTCTCTTACAAGATGGACCACAAGATGTACCATTATCGTGAAGAATGCCGGTGGAAAATATTTCTCTAACAAGCACAAAGTAACCACTACATCCTCTTGCAAACCTTTTAACTTTGATGAATCGATCGCCTTACTACATATGGCATTGAAAAAGAAAACAGGCAAATAATTGCATATTTAACATACTTTGGTAAAAAATCACATATAGCCACAGGTAATAATTGTTGCATAAGAACATGGTGGTCATGCGATTTAAGCCCATACAGTTTCAAATCTGTGAGTGACACTAAACTCTGTATATTGGATGAATAACCTTCAGGTACTTTAATTTCTTATAGTGTCTTACACAAATTAAATTTCTCCATCCGTGATAGTGTATAACATGCTGGAGGTAAGAAGATTTTTTTCTCTCCTAATTGAGGGGCCAACTCTGACCTAATGTTCAATTCAACCAAATCGAGACGAGTTTTTAATCAATCTTTTGTCTTGTCGGGAATGTCAAGTAACGTGCCAATAATATTTGCACACACATTCTTCTCAATATGCATCACATCTAAACAATGTCGCACGTCAAAATGTTTCCAGTATTCTAACTCAAAGAAAATAGACTTCTTCTTCAAATAAGTGCTTGAAGGATCTCCTTTATTTTTTTGCTTTTTCGGCTTCTTTCCAAATGAGTATTGAAGTGTACTAACTTTCGCAAGAATTTCCTCTCCACTTAACGGTTCAGGAGCAAATTCCAATTCCTGTTCACCATTAAAAGCTTTCTTCTGTCTTCTATATGGATGATTATAGGGTAAATGTTTTCGATGTTCAAGATATGCCATCTTTTTCCCTTTTGGCAGATTAGTGGATGATGTTTTTTCCCCACATATTGGGAACGCATGATATCCTTTTACTGTACAACCACACAAATTGCCATATGCAGTAAAATCATTAATAGTCCACAATAAAATAGCTTTAAGTATGAAAGATTATTCGTGATGTACATCATAACACTCAACTCCATCATTCCAAAGTTTTTTCAGATTATCAATTAATGGAGCTAAATAAACATCTATGTCACCCTGGTTGTTTAGGTCCAGATATTAATGCATTTAACATAAAAAAATCTTCGCTTCATGCATAACCATGGAGGTAAATTGTATGTCACCAACATAACTGGCCAATAACTATATCTACTACTAAGATCACTGTGTGGATAGAGTCCATCAGTTGAAAGAGCAAGACGGAGATTTCTAGGTTCTAAACCAAACTCTGGCCACAAATTGTCTACTTGCTTCCACGATAGTGTATCCGCAGGATGTCGTATGTACCCATCAATTACTCGTTCATTGGCATGTCATGTCAACAAACTCAATATTTCTTTACTGCGAAACATTCTTTCATTGGGATAGGAGAGAAATACCACATGACTTTCGCCAGAATGTTCTTCATCACATCCTTCGAATTTTTACAAAGCTTCCATCTTGATGTTTCGCATGTAGGGCATACTTCTACATTTGCAAGCTCTTTTTCTAAACAAACAACAATCATTACTACATGCATGAATCTTTTCATACTTCATTCCAAGAGTACACAAGATTTTTTTTGCTTCATATGTAGAGCTAGGAAGTTCATTTGGACTTGGTAAGATGTCACGAACCAATGCTAACAACTTAGTGAAACTCTTATCGCTCCATCCGAACTTTTCTTTCAAGTTATATAACTTTATCAATGCAGATATTTTGGCAAAATTGTTACAATTTAAGTACAATGGTTTCTTGGCATCATCTAACACTTCTTCAAATATTGGAGGCTTGTCATTAAAATAGTTATGTGCAACCTCAAACATTCCTATTGTGTCGTCAACATCTTCGTCCTCGACTTCAGCTTCCTCTTTTCCCTCATTCGATAGTGACTCACCATGCCAAATCCATGTTCTATAGCTTTCATCAATGCCATTAATATATAAATGGTCTCTTACGACATTCGCATTTTGAGACTTTGCATTCACACATTTCAAGCATGGACAACAAATGACATCTGACCTATTTGAATGTCGTATACCATTTTGGATAAATGTCTCAACTCCTAAACGATATTCTGATGACATCCTATTCTTTGACATCCATGACTTATCCATAACTATAAATCTGGTGCCTTGAAAGTTCAATCTACAAGAAGAATAATAGTTACTTAAACTTATGTACTTACTATGTCCTTAGGAAGTCGCCGAAGAAAAAAGAAAACTATCAAGGAGTTCACTACTTACTCAATTTCATGATGTTGATTCAAAAGCCAACATCATGATATTTTGAACCAATTTCATTTCCTCTCATCCACAAACCCACTACTAATATTAAGAAAATTAAACATATGATTCTAACCAAACATGCTAAACAAAAGTTCTCAACCATTCCTCAATCACTTATCAAATTGAACTAACACACATGCATTTATTTAAATTATACACCATTTTGTTTTGGCAACAACATGCATCCTTCCTTCCATAACTACATCAAACTAAAACTCCCCTCCCTCATCAAACTAAACTCATTAAACGAACACAAAAATGTTTTGATCAAACTAAACTAAACACCAACATATATCTATGTTAGTTTTTTTCCTAAACTAAACTCAACATCTCAATCAAACTAAACTAAACACACCCCCCTCAATCAAACATAACTAAACGCCAACATTTTCTATGTTAGTTTTTTTTTAGTTTTTTTTTTCTAAACTAAACTCACCTAATCAATAAAACTAAACTCAACCCTCAATCAAACCAATGTCAACAATCCATCAAACTAAACTCAAACATTAAGTTTTTTCCTACAAACAACAAACTTTTTTCTCCTAAACTAGCAACAACAACATCCATGTTATAGATCAATGTACATTTTTCCCTAAACTAGATTAACACACATGATTTTAATAAAAAAAAATTTCCTAAACTAACAGCAACACAACATCCATGATTTTAATAAAAATTTTCCTAAACACAACATACAAATTTTTAATAAAATTTTTTGTTAGAAATAACCTCCGATGAACCCGACAAAGGAGAACTCCTACAAAGGCTGACTAATCGGTGTAGATCTGGACCTCAATGAAGTAGGTCTGCAAACGAAGGACCGTATCTGCAAGTTGTAGACTCCGGCAGCAACTCCCAAAAACGGTCGGCGGCGACGGTTGTAATCGGCGACTCTCGGACGGCGGTGACTCCCAAAAAACGGACGACGACGAAGAAGATCAACAGATCTATGGGCGGCGGCAATGTAGATCGAGTGAAAAAGTGAGTGAGTCGAAGGAGAGTGTTGAAAGAGAGAAATACGTACCCTACGACGACGAGCGATTCCGTTAAAGACGACCGACCGGCAGCAAGGAGAAGGAGAGACCGACAACGATGACGGCGAGGCGATTCCCTTAGCTAGTTGATTGAGGGTTTCTGTGGAGAGAGAAATGGAAGTAGAAGAAGAGTGGAAAAAAAGAGAGTGTGAGCTGGGGTATTGTCGAAATGGTTTTTTTTTTAAATGCCTATAATGACGGGCAATGCCCGTCATTAAAACAAACTTACAATGACGGGCAATGCCCGTCATTGTATGTCTCCACCATTTTAAAAGACATGCGTTTTGGCCGCTCGTCATCATTTCTTGCCCTTTTTTTTGTCAGTCATCAAAAGTATAATTTGAAGTAGTGAATGAACTCCATATCTAAAAGGCAATAAACCCTTTTTGGAGTCTTGCATCTTAAACCTCAACAACACTTTGTCGATGTAAGATGCCTGAGACAGGGCTAGTGTTTTATTCTTACGGTTCCAGACAATCTGGATCTCAAGAACAAACTGCGCTTCACCCAAATCTTTCATTTGAAATTGCGTAGCTAGCCAATTCTTAAGATCAGTAAGATATCCTACATCATTCCCAATGAGTAGGATATCATCCACATATAGAACTAAGATTGCGACAAAACTATTGATGATTTTCTTGTAGACACAAGGTTCATCATTATTCTGATCAAAGGCAAAAGATTTAATTGTCTCATCAAATCTAATATTCCAAGACCTAGAGGCTTGTTTCAATCCATAGATTGACCTTTTAAGCCTGCAAACCTTTTGCTCTTGTCCTTGTTCAATGAACCCTTTGGGTTGGTCCATGTAGATGTTCTCGTCAAGATTGTCATTCAAAAAGGTTGTCTTGACATCCATTTGCCATACCTCATAGTCATAATATGCGGCAATGGCAAGTAGGGTACGGATAGACTTTACCATAGCAACAGTTGAAAATGTTTCCTCATAGTCAACCCCTTCAACCTGGATATAACCCTTTGCTACTAGTCTAGCTTTAAAGGTTTGCACCTTTCCATCTACACCACGTTTTCTCTTGTAGATCCACTTACAACCTATAGGTTTTACCCCATCAGGTTTATCTACAAGATCCCAAACAGAAATGAAGTACATAGACTCCATTTCTTGGTTCATGGCTATGACCCATTTGTCTTTGTCTTTGTCAACCATCGCTTGATTATAAGTCGATGGATCCTCACAGTCGTCATCTAGTATAACAACTTGGGTTTCAGATAAACTCATGTAATGGTCAGGTTGTGTTATAACCCTTGCACTACGTCGGGGCATACTCAAATCTTGAGATGGACTCTCTTGACTAGACAAGCTAGTATCAACAACTTTTGTTGACGTACTAGTTTTATTAGCAACCTTTGCTATTGTCCTGTCTAACTCACTTAACACAACTTTACTTCTTGGGTTGTGGTCCCTTATGTGGTCCTCCTCTAAGAAAGTGGCATTTGTCGACACAAAAACGTTATCTTCCTTAGGATCATAGAATAAACCACCTCTTGTTTCTTTTAGGTAGCCTACGAATAGGCACAATTTTGAACGTAAATCCAACTTCTTTGGATTTGTCACAAGCACATGTGTTGGACAACCCCAAATTCTGAAATGACATAAACTACCTTTACGTCCTTTCCAGAGTTCAAAAGGTGTTTCAGAAACATTTTTTGATGGCACATTGTTCAAAATGTATCCCGCAGTCTCTACTGCGTAACCCCAAAAAGAATTAGGGAGATGAGCATAACTCATCATTGATCGAATCATGTCTAACATGGTTCTATTTCTCCTTTCCGATACACCATTTTGTTGTGGCGTATCGGGAGGTGAGAGTTGAGATGTAATTCCATGTTGTATCATATAGTTCTATAATTTTAAATCCATGTACTCTCCACCTCGATCTGATCGAAGTGTTTTAATTATTTTACCTAATTGATTTTCAACTTCACTCTTGAATTCCTTAAACTTTTCAAGTGCTTCAGACTTATGATGCATCAAGTAAATATGCCCAAATCTAGAATAATCATCTCTAAAAGAGATGAAATATTCATAACCTCCTCTGGTTTTAACATTCATCGGACCACAAAGTTCTGAATGTATAAGCTCAAGAGGTTCTTTTGCTCTGTAACATTTTTCACTAAAAGGTCTTTTAGTCATTTTGCCTTCAAGGCAGGATTCACATAAAGGTAAAACATTTTCTTCAAACTCATTTAGAAGTCTATTCTTTACCAATCTCTCAATCCTATTGAGGTTAATGTGACTCAATCTAAGATGCCAAAGATGAGCATTTTCTTTAGAAGAAATTTTATGTTTATTAGTTTGTGTGTTTGCAGTTTTAAATAATTCAGTGTTAAAAACCATTTTGACTGAATTAGGCCTTAAAACATACAACCCATTTTCTAATGAAGTTGAACATATTTCCATACCTTTCTTTAAAATAAACACTTTATTCAAAGAAAAAGAAACAGAAATACATTGTTTTATAAGGCAAGAAATTGAAATAAGGTTTCTAGTAAACCCTGGTATCACTAGTATATTGTCTAACAACATATATTTGTTCTAAAATTAAGCTTCATCGTGCTATTATTCTTTGCAAATTTGAGACGACTTCTCCATTTCCAACCCGGAGCGTTATCTCTCCTTTCTGTAGCTGCTGCCAAGAATCAATTCCCTGAAAAGAAGAACAAACATGATTAATGACGACTGAATCAAGTATCCAAGCAGTTTTATCATTATCCACTAAACAAGCTTCTAGGCAAAGTAAATCATATTTACCTTCCTTCTTCTTTTCTGCAATGTACTCCGGACAATTCCGTTTCCAATGCTCGTCTTCGATGCAGTGGAAACACTTTTCTTTGTCAACAACATTTTTGACTTTCTTGCCCTTCTAGGCGGCAGCTTTGTCAGCCTGTTTCCCTTTACCAACCTTCTTCATGTTCTTTTTCTTCCCTTTCAGGTTAGAAGAAGATGAAGCCACTATTTTTGATCTAGGGGTCGAACCTCTATGATAACTCCTCGTAGCAACATTTGCCTCACCTTTCGATTCCTGAATTTTCATCAAAGATTGAAAGGTCTGGAGTTCATTCAGAAGGGAGGTAAGATTAAAAGTAAGCTTGTTCATAACAACATTACTTCTAAACTGTAGGAAACTATCTGGAAGAGTTTCCAGAATGAAGCGGACCTGGCTCGATTCATCGATGGAAGCACCATTCGACTCCGAGATGTTAAAGTGTACGATCATATCCAGGACATGATCCTGAACAGATGAACCTTCTGGCATCCTCGAGTTGAATATATACTTGAGGGCATTGTGTCAGGCCTGTGTAGACTTTTGTCCAAACATACCCTGCATTGAATGCATGATTTCCTTAGCGGTCATCATGCCCTCGTGCTTCTTGGCTAATATGTCAGACATACTTGCCAGCATGTAAACCATGGCCTTATCATTGACCTTGAACCATCGATCATATGCATCACAAACATTTCGTGTAGCATTCGAGCCTGACACCTGAGGACACTCCTAAGTCAGCACAAATTTCAGATCATCCACTACCAATATAGTGTGGAGTTTATTTTTCCAAGTCATCATGTTCTCCCCGGTTAATTTTTTCGCACCCAATAAGGAAATTATAGTGCTAGACATTTTGCTGAAAAATTTTACAAAAAAAACTTGTATAAGTTTTTTGCTATAATTGTCTAACCAATCATGTTTTAGCTAATTATTAAATGATTCCTAGGTCATTTATAATTTGCAATGATACTCCAAAGGTTTAGAATGTATGACACCGAAGGGTAATAAAAAACACTCCTCCTCTAGATCAAGACACTCTTGACCAAAACCTAATGCCAGAATAACTCTTATTCCTATAGGCTTTAGTTACCATTAATCGATCAAGTTACATACACTTCTTATGTACCTTGTGAGTGTAACCCTCTGTCTTTAGACCCCAGAGTCCCCATCCAATAAAATCCGCCGAAGGGAGGACTAGATTGAAAAACAAACTAAGACAATCTTTATCCCTTTCGGATGTCTACTGTGTTCAATCCCCTATGATCAAGCACTCTGAAGGGATTGTCTGGTCCAGGCCAAACTAGCAGGCTTACCATAGTGATCTTACGGTTTTAAACCGACAGAGAGAGACTATAGGTTTTGTTTTCACTAAACCTGCTCCCATTCACTATAAGTACCTTCTCCATTCACCTTGATATTGACTCATACAAACACCATCCGAAGGGGGACGCTCCCGTTTTCGCCACAAGGCCAAGTATGAGTCTCACGGTGGGAACTTCCCAGAGATACGTAGGTGGAAAAAAAATATGTATCATATACACTTTTCCTCCCACTGGATACTTTAACTCCATAGGAAATCTACTTAGGCTAAAACCCGGCTAATGGTTTTACCTAAACTTATCAATATAACTCTTATATTGATAATCAATTTAACTCTTATATTGATTTTATCCTAAGTTTGCTAATATAACTCTTTATATTAAGTCTAGGATTTCTAGTTTATTAACCCCTTAATAAACCCACTGACGCTACTATAATTTATAAACTCTCTGATTAAATTTCACTCCCATGTAAGTTCCCAGGTAGGGGTGTTCCGTTTGTGTCAGCTTAAATACCCCAACCTAGACAGAACCTTCCTTAGACAGAGTTCATATTTTAATCATTGTTTATAAATTACTTGGTTCCTAATTCTAATCTAATTAGAACTAGATAACCTAAGGTCTGTTAATTCCAAGTTCTAAACATTTTAAAAGTAATAATTAACCTTAGGTGACATGCATACTATGTCATAGTGTTTGATCATTCATCTCATGAACAATAAAACATACATAGCATAATCATCTCATGAATTTTAATGCATGTCAATGTTGTCCATAAATTAATATAACACCTTATGTTAACTATACATGCAAACTATATAATATAACTCTTTATATTATAAATGATGCATGGAAATGCTTAACCTAAGGTGGGATATCTAAAATAAAAGCATACATTATGCATAGCAATAATTATACAACAATTGCATAATTTAAATAGCAAAATTAGACCAATTTTGGCACCCTAAAATTAATTTTAATTAATATAATCTAATTATATTAATTAAAATTAAATAAAATAAATGTAATTAAAAATAAAATATTTTTATATTTAATATATACAAAAAAACGTTTTTCCGCCCGTTTGGAACTGCTAAAACGCCTTCGGCGTTGCAACGCTGCAATTTGTATGTTTCTGTCCGTTGGACCGCGCTGCGAAACGCCTTCGGCGTTGCAACGCTGATGGCAGCGTTGCAACGCTACCTCTGATGCGCGCCTTCATCCGCAAGCGCGACGTTGCAACACCAATGAACAGCGTTGCAACGTTGCACGCAGAGAACACCTGATTCTCCATCGTTTTGCCTTGTTTTCGCTCCGTTCTTCTTAGCAACCACTTTGCCTCGATCGACACGGACATACAGACTCGATTTACATTTAAAATTTCCTAAAATACCGGACCCTTACATTGAACGATTCAATAAAAAATTGTAAATCTAAATGCCAAAATTGAAAACATCTAATTTGCAAACGGTTCATTCATCACATGAAAACAATAAATCCCACCTTTGATCTTGATAAATCCAGAACAAAATCAAGAACACAATTGGACTCTGATACCAATTGAAGGGATCGAATCCCGCAGCGGAAGCGATTGTGAATTACATGTTCTTATTTTGTCTCATGGATTTCAATCAAGAACAAAAACAACTAAGATAAAGCATGCTATAAGACATAGGAAAACAAGATGATTACCTTTGAAGAACTCTTTCTTCACGTGCTCCTCCCACGATCACAATCTCAGCAACTCAAACCGGAACGAATGAAGATACCACCACCAGATCTTCTTCGTTGTTCTCTATGTGAGGGAGGAAGGTGGGTTCCTTTAGGATAAGGTGTAGGGGTTGTGACAGATGTTGTGTATGGAACTCTTCCAACAACACAACTATGTCATCCTTTAGGGTTTCTCAAAGCATTTTCTTGGCCACAAAGTTGCATCTCATGCAACAATTTATAGGGAAATAGGATGGAAATTACCATCTTATCCCTCCTTCATTCTCTCATTAGTATATAGTTTATATGTGAACCTAATTCACATTAAAACCATATATTATATCAATTATATCACATATAATTTATATAACACCTCATATATAAAACTAAACACTTCAATTTCATTCCTAACTTTATACCCTCAATATTACCATGTTGAGCCAACGGAGGGACCTAATGGACCTACAGTTCATGAGCTCCAATGATATGAGATTAACTGATCAAACTCTTTGATCCAGTTAATCAATATTCATTAACTACAAGTCACTCTACTATAGACTTGTAGTTGCACTCTCCTCACTGTAGATTATATTGTGTCCATTGTATAATCATTACCCATGAGTCGACCCTTCACAGCTTGTTCATAATCACAACTGGGTCAAATTATTGTTTTACCTCTGTGATTACCTCTTTGTTCCTTAAGCACCACTGATCCTCTAATGAACAACAAGTCTAAGGTCCTACCATAGACTCGTACCCTCTTAAGTCAGTTTAGAGGGCGGGGGCCCCGTTGTTCATGACCTAGACTCAGTTCTTAAGGGAACAACCTATCTAATTCCTTAGTGTAGGAATGAGTGAATTCCATCTTGTATAGTGAAGTCCCCTGCTACCTACGAGGCTCTGTTCCTGAGAAGGTAGGCTTATTGAGTCGGCTACAGGCCACTCTCACCCATACTAGTCTAAAGACATACCCATATATAAATTATCAGTCTTATCCTGTTAACGGTGTTATACTGGTTAGACTAATAATTTGCAGTTCGGTCTTATATGAACTCTTCATACAGGATGGCCCCACTCGCATGTCAACCACATGAATGAGTTGGATTAACTCATTTGTACTAATTACAAAGTAGGTCGCATCCATGATGTTACCAGAATAAGGTTTCCAACCTTATTCTTATACCATAGACCATTTAGGTTATACTCATGAACACAATCCAAATAGTGTCTACTACACTGTGAAGAGATTTTGAATTCCCGCAGCGGAAAACGTTGTGAAACGTCGTTGATCCATTGAGTAATTCCTATCTTAAACTTGAATCTATCTCATAGATCCTAGGCTAAACATGCAAAATAGTAGAGAAAACAGTAAGTATAATGGATACAAACCTCTTGAAGAACACTTCTTCAACGTTTTCTCCTTCTCCGGTCACGATCTCTCTCGTACAAACGAACTCCTCGAACTCGATCCTCGATCCGAACAGGGAGACACCTCCAAAACGTCTTCTCGTTGTTCTCGGGAGGTTGAGGGAGAGTGTGTGGGACCCCCTTTGGTTTTGGGTGAGGAGAGAATTTTGGAGAATTGAGAGAGTTCTAGAGAGAATTCCCTTGCTCTCTTCTGATGGAAATCCAAAAAATGGCTAGAGATTCACCAAAGGCTTCTTGTAAAGCCTTTAAATAATGGTGAGATGTGGAGTTAACATCTCCACCAAATCACCATCTTACCACAACTATATAATATACAAATCATATTTGCATATTATATAATATAAGGTATCTCATACCTTATTATACAAATCTCATTTGCATAAGTGTGGAATTATAAATTGAATCACATTCAATTTAATTTCTCTCAATTCAATTTCTCCAATTAGCACTAATTAATCAATTAGGGTATCCTATAGTTTATTATGAATCTCATTCACATCAAACTATATATTATGTCATCTATATCTCATATAAATGACATAAATACCCAAATAATGAATTTGAACACTTCAAATTCACACCAAACTGTAAACCCTCAATTTGTCCAATTTGAGCCAACCGAGGGACCTAATGGACCTACACGTGACTAGCTCCAATGATCCGAGACTAACCTGTCAAACTCTTTGACCCGGTTATTCAACATTCATTAGCTACGGTAACACTCCACTAAAGCCCGTAGTTGCACTCTCATCACTGTAGGACAAGTTGTGTCCATCGATATAACCAATACCCATGAGTCGACCCTTCACAGGTTGTTCGTAGACATTGTTGGGTCAAATTACCGTTTTACCCCTGTGTCTACCTCTTGCTCCTTAAGTCCCACTGCTCCTCTAATGAACAACTACGTTGCATGGTCCAACCATAAACAACAACCCTCTCAGGCCAATGAGAGAGTGAGGCCCCGTTGTTCAAGCCTTGGAGACAGCACTTAAGGGAACAACCTCTCTAGTTTCCCTAAGTCGGGAACAAGTGAATTCCTTCTTGCGTAGTCAAGTTTCCAGCTCCCCACGTGGTCCTGCCCCTGAGAAGATAGGCATATTGGGCGAGCAACAGTGGCCATCCTCACCTATACTAAACAGTGGCCACCCTCACCTATACTAGTCAAAGGACAGACCCCCGCAGACAGGAGTCCGTGACACGCTCAGGATTAAGGTCGAGTCAATAATGGTCATCTACGAAATTATTAGCTCTATACTGTTAACGGTGTTACATCAGTAAGTCTAATAATTCACGGTCCAGTCTTGTGCAATCTAATTGCATAGGATGCCCCCACTCGCATGTCAACCACATGAACAAGTTAGATCACCTCGTTTGTATCTAATATAAAGCGGGTCGCATCAACAGTGTATCCAGGATTAGGTCTCCAACCCTATCCATATACTGTAGACCGTTCGGATCATTAACTCGAACGTGATCCTCCCTGTGTATCCACTACACACCGTTCAAGTTCTTACTTCTCTCATAAGGCAATGACCCTGGACCTTAGTTTATTGGATTAAGTTTGTGAAAAATGCGAGACACAAAGTTTAAATAAATAACTCTTATTTATTACACAATATTGAAATCAATAACTCTTATTCATTTACAACTTGGAATATTACAAACTACATGAGATAAGGACATACATCCCAACACACTGATGTTCAAGATACATTATAACCTTGAAGCTTAGTTTATTGGATTTATAAAGCAAGAATATAATTTTATCAAAACAAATAACTCTTTATTTATTTGATCAAAATTACATAAGTTTAGGGCACAAATCCCAACAGAAGTATCACCTGATACCAGAAATAGTGCAACGAGGAGATGTGACAGTCACAAAGATCGCTTCGGATCACAACATTGTTGATCAGTTTACAAAGACTCTCACGACTAAAGTGTTCGAGGGTCATCTGGAAAGTCTAGGTCTACGAGATATGTACATAGCTAATCTAGGCCAAGTGAGAGATATGTAATGGGTATATGGATACCCTAGTTTATGATATTTTGTATCTCTGTAACTACTGTTTTAGATTGTAATATACCCCACTAGAGTTTTAGATCAAGTGGGAGTTTGTTGGTTTGTGCCCTAAAACTCGTAGTTTGCAATTTTTGTCCTAATTAATGTAATAAAGAGTTATTATTTTCTATAAAGAGTTAGTGTTCGTTATTTATGGTATTGCCCTTATATTAACCCTAAATCCAATAAACTAACATCCAAGGCTGTAAAATGTCTCTTGAACTGAATGTAGTGTACATATAAACGGTCTCAATTCGAGATACTGTTGGGAATTGTGCCTTAAAACTCGTAGTTTGTATTTTTGTTCTAATTATTTGTAATAAATCATTATTTCAATAAAGCGTTATTGTTCTTTGTCTATGACATTGCCTTTGCTTTAAACCCTAAATCCAATAAATAAACATCCAAGGTTGTTAAATGAATCTTTAATTGAATGTAGTGTACATAGAAATGATCTCGGTTCGAGAGACAGAATAAAAGGTCTATAGTTAGGGGATAAGGTTTGGGTACCTTACTGTTGCGTAAAATTATATTGCAATACCGCAGTGTACGGGTCAAGTTTTAGTATAGTGATTTATGAGTCCAAGTATTGTCCTCAGGAATGGGTTTCTAGATTAATTAATTACTAAGATACTAATTCTCAATTTTAGCTAAAGAAACATAACATGGATAGGTTATTGAAAGTAAAGACAAACAAACAAACTAACGTGTGGAGACACAAATTGTTAGATTTGAGGAAAATGATTTTACAAGTCATAAACATAACTAACACATGAAATGAATCAATGAGATGAATTTATAAACAAGAAGTAAAATACTCAAGAAAATCTCTCGATTCTTAGTGAGCCTCACACATGCAATAAACTCCATAGTCTCCATATGAACCTACGACATGCATGGCATTAAGCAACTTCTCTATGTGTTTTCCTAAGATTTATAAGTCATTCTCATGCCAGATTTCTAAGGGTTTTGATAATTTTTCTCTAATTCAAGCTTTATCTCTCGAGTCCACTTAAACTAACAAATTAAGAGTTAAGAACGAATTGCCAAAAATAAGAACAAATCATGCTTCAATTCATGGTAAGAAAGTCTTAACAAGTAAATCAAATCCTAACTACAATGTCTAGCTACTCTAAATCACATGAAAACCAAGTTAAACAAGTAGAAAACGTCTTAGAACGCTATTAGAAATTGAAAGAAAATGAAATTAAACTTATGTGTCGATGTCGGTCCTTCGTCTCCGAGCTCCCGTCTTGGATCTCGAACCTCCACGAATGCTTTGGCTCCCAAAAACGCTATTTTCTCTCTTCTTACAAAATGTATTTCGAAAATAAGGCAAAAATCTACCAAATTCGGCTCACTTGTAATGAAAACATTAGGATAATATTTATAGGCTCAATCGGTACAGCGTTGCAACGCTAGGGATAGCGTTGCAACGCTGTACCCTAAACGCGTTGTAAATAAGGAAACAGTTGGCAGCGTTGCAACACCGCTACCCTAATGTGCGCGTTCCTCTATCGAAGTAGTGTTGCGACGCTGCAAGGCAGCGTTGCAACGCTCTCAGTGTGGTCCTTTATGTGCGCCTTCCTATCGAGATAGCGTTGCAACGCCCTAAAGCACATAATACACAGATCATGCACTTCATATTGTCATTCACCCTATCCTGCAGTTTAACTCTCAAATCAGTTCTTAGACCTATCGAGGTGACATCAAACTTCTAAGCCTAATAACTTTCTTCTAAGCATTTCAAAACTACAGGAACACATGCTATGTGCATAATAGTGCAGGAAAAACTCAAGAAAAGTTTTAAACAAACTCAAATTCATGTCATGCTCAGAGGTTTCAGCAGAATCACAAGAATTTCCAATTAAATCACATCCTAGGCTATCATGATCATACTTATGCAAAAGATCAATCAACAATTCAGCACATACTCAGGACAGTCACCACAATTAAACAACATCCCACCCCCAAACTTAAACTAAACATTGTCCCCAATGTTTGAAGAAATAAGCACAAATTAAGTATAAGGGTAAGAGTGAACAATGTTGTCCTGGGTGATGGAGACCTTTCTGACTTCCTTGGATAGCCAAAGCATGTCTGCTGGAGTTCCTTAGAACGGGAGCATAGATTTTCAAAGAAGGATGACATCGTCACAACCTACAAAGCAAAACAAAGAAACTAGTAAATAAACTAAGAACTGAAAAATAGTTAAAACAAACTAAAGACAGAAAACAACAAAAATGTAAAGCTTGGGTTGCCTCCCAAGAAGCGCTTTCTTTAACGTCTTTAGCTAGACTGTACTCCCTCAAGGTGTTTCTTTCCTTGCTTGCAGTGCCTGGAGTGATATGTTCATTTGGCCAATATGGGTCTCTATATTCTTTATTGCAGCTCCATGACTCGTCACTATACCAGATAGACTGGTGACTACATTCTCCAGCTGGTTGGACCGACTTCTGGATTCAGCTATGAAGGAGTGCAATGTCTCTTCTAGAGATGGTTTCCTCTCTGATGTAGAAGCATGCCCTGTAGGAGGATTCAACACATTTTTGTTGTTAGCATAAGAAAAATTCTCATGATACCTCAAACCTGGATTATAATGTGTTGGGAGGTTATTCTTATTCTGGTTTCCTCCATAGTTGTTGCTTCTGTTGTTCAGGTAGTGCAATTGCTCCGTAGTGGATTATCCATTGGGTTGGGAGAATTGAGAGGACATCCCTATTCGTGGTGATCCTGCAAAATTATTCAGGGCATGAGTGAGAGATGCCATATGAGATCTAAGAGAGGTTACCTCATCAAGTTGATACATCCAACTCATCGGCTTAGATCATCATTATCGTAGGTCATTGGTAGCTGGCAGTTGACACTTCCTCCAGAAGGGCACGTGCTTCTTGCACAGTCTTCGCCATGAAAGCCCCTCCAGCAGTGGCATCCAGAATGGTCCTGGTTTTACCTTCCAATTGTTCGGATTTATGCCCTAAACTTGTGTAATTTTGGTCAATTAAATAAAGTGTTATTTGTTTTAATAAGATTACAGTCTTGTTTTTATAAATCCAATAAACTAAGCTCCAAGGTTATAACGTTTATCTTGAAATCAATGTAGTGGACAATATTTGGGTTGAGTTCAGGATTATAACCTAAATAGTCTATGGTATAAGAATAAGGTTTGGTAACACCATGGATGCGACCCACTTTGTAATTAGTACAAATGACGTAATCCAACTCATTCATGTAGTTGACATGCGAGTGGGGGCATTCTGTATGAAGAGTTCATACAAGACTGGATCGTAAATTATTAGTCTAACCAATATAACACCGTTAACAGGATAAGACTAGTAAGTTATAGATGGTCATTAGTGACTCGACCTGAATCTTGAGCATATTAAGAACTCCTGCTTATAGGGGTTTTTCCTTAGATTAGTGTAGGTGAGAGTGGCATGTAGCCGACTCAATAAGCCTACCTTCTCAAGGACAGAACCTCGTAGGTAGCTGGGAACTTAACTGTGCAAGATGGAATTCACTCATTCTCTACTGAGGAATTGGATAGGTTGTTCCCTTAAGAACTGACTTCAGGTCTTGAACAACGGGGCCCCGCCCTTTATGAGGGTATGAGTCTAAGGTAGGACCTTAGACTTGTTGTTCATTAGAGGATCGGTGGTGCTTAAGGAGCAAAGAGGTACTCACAGGGGTAAATGGTAATTTGACCCAGCTGTGATTACGAACAACCTGTGAAGGGTCGACTCATGGGTAATGACTATATCAGTGGACACAATAATATCTACACTGAGGAGAGTGCAGCTACAAGTCTATAATGGAGTGACTTGTAGTTAATGAATATTGATTAACTGGATCAAAGAGTTTGATCTGTTAATCTCACATCATTGGAGCTCATGAACTGTAGGTCCATTAGATCCCTCCGTTGGCTCAATATGGTAATATTGAGGGTATAAAGTTATGAGTGAAATTGAAGTGTTTAATTTCATACATGAGGTGTCATATCAATTATATATGATATAATTGATATAATATATAGTTTTAATGTGAATTAGATTCATATAAAAACTATATACTAAAGAAAGAATAAAGGAGGGGTAGGATGGTCATTTCCATCCCATTCCCCTTATATATATGGTTGCATGAGATGCAACTAGGTTAACTAATTCTAAGTGATTCCTAGTATTTTGTTGTTGTTGGAAAGGTTCCAAGACAACAAATATCTCTCTCACAAAAACACCTCACCATTCCTTAAGGGAACCCACCTTCCTCCCTCACCTAGAGAACAACGGAGAAGATCCGGTGGTAGTGTCAGTGTTCGTACGAGTTCGTGTTGCGTTGATCTTGATCGTGAAAAGAGGAGGAGCACTTGAAGAAAGGTTCTTCAAAGGTAATTTCTTGTTGTCCATTCTATTATATATGCTTAATCTTGTTATGTATGTTCTTGAATTTATCGTTGTAACTAAATCAAGAGCGCGCGATTCGCAATCGCTTTCGCTACGGGGACTTCAATTCCCTTCAATTGGTATCAGAGCCCAATTGCGTTCTTGATTTATGTTCTAGATTTTTCAAGAACAAGGTGGGATTTACTATTTTTTTCATGAGATGTATGAACGGTTTTCGCAAAATTAGATGTTTTCAATTTTGGCACTTAGATTTACAATTTCCATTGAAACGTTCAATATAAAGGCTCGGTGTTTTGGGCAAATTTAATTGTAAATCGAGTCTGTAAGTCCGTGTTGATCGAGGCAAGGCGGTTGCTGAGAAGATCGTTGCGAAAATGAGCTAGATTTGGAGAAATCAAAGTGTTGTCTGTGTGCAGCATTGCAACGCTGTTCATCGGCGTTAAAGCAGCTGCGCTTCATGAAAAAAAGCGCCGCGGGGAGGTAGCGTTGCAACGTAGCCTCTAGTGTTGCAACGCCGCCGAGAGACGACGAAAAGTAAAGCGCCAGCAACGCGAGGCGTTTCGCGAATTTTAGCAACGGGCAGAAAACAGATTTTTTATTATATATTAATTATAAAAACGTTTTGGATTTAATATATTTAATATTTTTAATTTTAATTAATATAATTAGATTATATTAATTAAAATTATTTCTAGGGTGCCAAAATTGGTCTAATTTTTGCTATTTTAATTATGCAATTGTTGTGTAATTATTGTCATGCATAGTGTATGCTTGTATTTTAGAAATCTCACCTTAAGTTAAGCATTTTCATGCATCATTTACATATAAGGAGTTATATTATATAGTTTGCATGATTAATTAATATAAGGTTGTTATATTAATTTTTGGATAGCATTGACATGCATTATATTTTCATGAGATGAATATACTATGAATGTCTTATTATTCATGTGATGAATGATCAAACACTATAACATAGTATGCATGTCACCTAAGGTTAATTATTAGTTTTAAAGTGTTTAGAACTTGGAAATAATAGACCTTAGGTTATCTAGTTCTAATTAGATTAGAATTAGGAACCAAGTAATTTATAAGCTATGATTAAAAGAGGAACTCTGTCTAAGGAAAGTTCTGTCTAGGCTGGGGTATTTAAGCTGACGGAAACGGAACACCCCTACCTGGGAACTGACCTGGGAGTGAAATTTAATCAGAGAGTTTTATAAACTACAGTAGCGTCAGCGGGTTTATTAAGGGGTTAATAAACTATAAATCCTAGGTTTAATATAAGAAGTTATATTAACAAACTTAGGACAAAATCAATATAAGAGTTATATTGATTATCAATATAAGAGTTATGTTGATAGAGTTAGGTAAAACCATTAGCCGGGTTTTACCCTAAGAAAGATTCCTATAAACTTAAAGTATTCAGTGGGAGGAAAAAGTGTATGAGATACATATTTTTTCACCTACGCTATCTCCGAGAAGTTCACATCGTGAGACTCATACATGGCCTCGTGGCGCAAACGGGAGCGCCCCCTTCGGATGGTGTTTGTATGAGTCAATATCAAGGTGAATGGAGAGGGTACTTATAGTGAGTGGGTGCAGGTTTAGTGAAAACAAAAACCTACGGTCTCTTTTGTCGGTTTACACCGTTAGACCACTATGGTCACCGCTAGTTTGGCTTGCCTGCAGACAATCCTTCGGAGGGCTTAATCATGGGGATCAAATACGGTGAGACACCGAAAGGGATAAAGATTTCCTTAGACTATTTTCCAATCTAGTCCTCCTTTGGTGGATTTTATTGGATCGAGACTCTGGGATCTAAAGACAGGAGGTTACACTCACAGGGTACATAAGTTGTGTATGTATCCGCACAGAAAAATTGTAACTAAAACCTATAGGAATAAGAGTTATACGGTATTAGGTTTTGGTCAAGAGTGTCTTGATCTAGAGGAGGAGTGTTTTTATTACCCTTGGTGTCATACATTCTAAACCTTTGGAGTACCATTGGAAATTATAAATGGCCTAGGAATCATTTGATAATTAGCTAAAACATGATTGGATTAGAGTTATAGCAAGAAACTCATACAAGTTTGTTTGTAAATTTTCAGCAAAAATGTCTAGCTCTATAATTTCCTTATTGGGTGCGGAAAAGTTAACCGTAGAGAATATGATGACATGGAAAAACAAACTCAACACTATATTGGTAGTGGATGATCTGAAGTTTGTGCTAACTGAGGAGTGTCCTCAGGTGCAAGGCTCGAATGCGTCACGAAATGTTCGTGATGCATATGATCGATGGATCAAGGCCAATGATAAGGCCATGTTCTACATGCTGGCAAGTATGTCTGACATATTAGCCAAGAAGCATGAGGACATGATTATCGCCAAGAAATCATGGATTTATGCGAGGGTATGTTTGGACAATATCCACACAAGCCCGACATAATGCCGTAAAGTACATATTCAACTCGAGGATGCCAGAGGGTACATTTGTTCGGGATCATGTCCTGGATATGATGGTGCACTTTAACATCGCAGAGTCGAATGGTGCTTCCATCGATGAATCGAGCCAGGTCAGCTTCATTTTGGAAACCCTTCCAGATAGTTTCCTGCAGTTTAGAAGTAATGTTGTTATGAACAAGCTTACTTTTAACCTTACCTCCCTTCTGAATGAACTCCAGACCTTTCAATCTTTGATGAAAATTCAGGGATCGAAAGGTGAGGCAAATGTTGCCAGTAGGAGTTATCATAGAGGTAAAGGGAATCGAAGTCCCCGCAGCGGAAGCGATTGTGAATCGCGTGTAATTTTGATCAATTAAATAAAGTGTTATTTGTTTTGATGAGATTACAGTCTTGCCTTTCTAAATTCAATAAACTAAGCTCCAAGGTTATAACATTTATCTTGAAATCAGTGTAGTTGACACTATTTGGGTTGAGTTCAAGATTATAACCTAAATAGTCTATGGTATAAGAATAAGGTTGGAAACCTCATTCTGGTAACACCATGGATGCGACCCACTTTGTAATTAGTACAAATGAGGTAATCCAACTCATTCATGTAGTTGACATGCGAGTGGGGGCATCCTGTATGAAGAGTTCATACAAAGACTGGATCATGAAATTATTAGTCTAACCAAAGATAACACCGTTAACGAGGATAAGACTAGTAATTTATAGATGGTCATTAGTGACTTGACTGAATCTGAGCAAGTTAAGAACTCCACATTTATAGGGGTTTGTCCTTAGACTAGTATGGGTGAGAGTGGCTGTGGCCAGACTCAATAAGCCTACCTTCTCAGGGACGAGAACCTCATAGGTAGTGGGAACTTAAGCTGTGCAAGATGGAATTCACTCATTCCTCTCTACCGAGGTATTAGATAGGTTGTTCCCTTAAGAGGCGACTCGGTTCTTGAACAACGGGACCCCCGCCCTCTATGAGGGTATGAGTCTAAGGTAGGATCTTAGACTTGTTGTTCATTAGAGGATCGGTGAGTGCTTAAGGAGCAAAGAGGTAATCACAAGGGTAAAGCGGTAATTTGACCCGGTGTGATTACGAACACCCTGTGAAGGGTCGACTCATGGGTAATGACTATATCGGTGGACACAATATTATCTGAGTGAGGAGAGTGCAGCTACAAGTCTATAGTGGAGTGACTTGTAGTTAATGAATATTGATTAACTGAATCAAAGAGTTTGATCAGTTAATCTCACATCATTGGAGCTCATGATCTGTAGGTCCATTAGATCCCTTCGTTGGCTCAACATGGTAATATTGAGGGTATAAAGTTAGGAGTGAAATTGAACTGTTCAATTTCATACATGAGGAGTTATATCAATTATATATGATATAATTGATATAATATATAGTTTTAATGTGAATTAGATTCATATATAAACTATATACTAAATAGAGATTAAAGGAGGGGTAGGATGGTCTTTTCCATCCCATTCCCCTATATATATGGTTGCATGAGATGCAACTAGGTGAAGGTTTTTTGACAAGCTCCCTTGTTGTTGTTGTTGGAAGAGTTCCAAGACAACACAAACATCTCTCTCAAAAATACCTCACATCTCCTTACGGGAACCCATCTTCCTCCCTCACCTAGAGAACAACGGAGAAGATCCGGTGGTGGCGTCTTCGCACGTTGCAGTTCTTGTTGCTGACATCGTGACTGTGGGAGAGAGGAGCACTCGAAGAAAGGTTCTTCAAAGGTAACTTCTTGCTGTCCATTTCTGTATTATATGCTTAATCTTTGTTTTGTGTTCTTGAATTAACCGTTGTAACTAAATCAAGAGCGCGCGATTCGCAATCGCTTCCGCTGTGGGGACTTCGATTCCCTTCACTTGCATATTACGATTCCAAACACGTTTTCGCTACTCAAGGAGATCAAATCTCCATCAGATACAACCTAAACGGTCTATAGTAAGGGGATAAGGTTTGGGTACTTTACCCTGGTAATACTATGGATATGACCCACTTTGTATTTGATGAGAGTGGGGATATCCTATGTGATGAGATGGCGTAAGACCGAACCACGAAATAGTAACCGCTAGATGTAACTCCGTTGACTAGTTAGGTTTCTATTTCACTAGAATGACCTAGGCAACTTGATCTCAATCCTGAGTAGGTTATGAACTTTTGTTTGCGAGGGATTGCCCTTTGACTAGTATGGGTGAGAGTGCCCAGATTCACTGACTTAATATGTCTACCTTCTTTGGAACAAGACCGAGTGAGCAGCTGGGGACTTAACTTAGCAATATGGAATTCACTCATTCCCGTCTATTAGGGTAAGTAGATGAATGTTTCCTTAAGTGGTGTCTTCGGGACTTGAACAAAGGGCACGACCCTCTCATTAGCCCGAGAGGAACTTCTGTTTGTTGGTAGGACCACAAACAAATTGTTCATTAGAGGAGCACTGGTACTTAAGGTAAAGGATGTAACCTAGGGGTAAAACTGTAATTTGACCCAGCTGGTGTTAGAACATTCGTGAAAGATTGACTTGCTGTTATTGGTCAATATTCGTGGACACAGAAATATATCTGCAGTGAGAAGAGTGCAGCTGCGGGACTTTAGTGGAGTGCTCCTGTAGTTAACAAATGTTGATTAGGAGGTTAATGAGATTATTCGAGTAATCTCGTATCGTTGGAGCTTCTGATCTATAGGTCTATTAGGTCAACCTTCTAGCTCGTAAAGGGTTCTTAGATCGTTTGAATTTGAAATGTTCAAATTCAATTAGGGAATAAATTTATTGTACATATATACGTTATAATATAAAGTTTTGGAACTGTATATTATAAATTTAATGTGAATATGATTCATATTAAATTATATGAGAGAATTAAATTTTTGAAAGAGTTCAACTATTAATTTAAATGTCAATGATATTCATGTTTAAAAACTATAGGTTAAAATTTAATGTGCATTAGATCTGCATTAAAACTACAGGTTATAGGGAAAATTGATTAAATGTGATTTAATCCATATTAAATATATGATATTTAATTTATTTAATTAAATGTGGCTTAATTGATTTATTTAATAATTAATATGATTAATTATTAATTAAATAAAAATAAAAAATAAAGAAAAGGGGAACGTGTGGCACTGATGGGTCAAATTACCATTTACCCCTGTGTCTACCTCTTTCTCCTTAAGTTCCACTGCTCCTCTAATGAACAACTACGTTGTATGGTCCGACCATAAACAACATCCCTTTCGGGCCAGTGAGAGGGTGGACGCCCGTTGTCCAAGCCCTAGAGACAACACTTATGGGAACAACCCCTCTAATTTCCCTAATTCGTGAACAAGTGAATTCCATCTCACGCAGTCAAGTTCCCAGCTTCCCACGTGGTCTTGTCGCTGAGAAGATAGGCATATTGGATGAGTAACAGTTACCACTCTCACTCGTACTAGTCAAAGCACAAACCCCTGTAGGCAGGAGTCCGTAACACGCTCAGGATTAAGGTCGTGTCACTAATGGTCATCTATGATCTTATTAGTCCTATACTGTTAACGGTGTTACATTAGTAAGTCTAATAATTGACGGTCCGGTCTTGTACAATCTTATTGCACAGGATGCCCCCACTCGCATGTTAACCACATGAACGAGCTGGATCACCTCGTTTGTATCTAATACAAAGCGGGTCGCATCCACAATGTATCCAAGATTAGGTCTCCAACCCTATCCATATACTGTAGACCGTTCGAGACATTAACTCGAACGTGATCCTCCCTGCGTGTCCACTACACACCGTTCAAGTTCTAGTTCTCTCATAATACAATGACCCTAAAGCTTAGTTTATTGGATTAAGTTTATAAATATGCGATACACAAAGTGATGAAAAATAACTCTTATTTATTTCAATAAGGAATATTACAAACTTATACCAAATTAGGACATACATCCCAACACTCCAAACACTGTTTTCTTGTTTTCAAGTTCCAGAACACTGCGCTCCAAAAACTATTTTCTTATTCTTAGGATTTCAAACCTCCAAGGTTCCGATTTCAATGGTTCTGATTCTGAAATAGTGCTCCAAATGCCGCATAAAGTATTTAAACACCTCTCTCCTAAATCTCTCCCTATTTCAACTTTTAAGTCTAGATCCTATAATTTCTTATCTTATTTCCATTTTAAATCTCAAATACATATTTTCCTATCCATTAAATTTTCAGTTAGCTTTTAATTTCGGTTTATATTCAAACTTTAGGATTTTATCTCTTTCAAATTCCACTTCATTAAACCCTATCTGCTTAAACCCTTAAATCATTCACAGTCCGTTGATTCTTCAATTCCACTCCTAATTCCTCTTTTTGTAATCCAAACAATGGTTGTAGATAAACAGAAAGTTCTCAGCGAGGACTATTTTCGACTCCTAAAAAATCCCAAAGTTGGATTACTTATACTCAATTCTTCTGGGTACTGATCATATACTTCTTTTTCCCTATTTAGTTTCTTTTTATTTACTGTTGATCTAGATATGCAAAGGATGATGGAGATGGTACGACATTGGGTTTAAAGAAAGTGAAATTTACGTATAAGGATGTTGATTATATCTATTAGGAAATAATTTATTTTATATTCTTTGGGATATATTATTCCGTATCTATTTTGTATTTAATTTGGACTAGGGATAACCCACCATAAGAGAGTTATTTTAGTAGAATTTTAGTGTTTAATCCACTTGAATTGCATTTAATTTAGTGATTCTCATGTTATTTTATCCCTAAATTATGTGTGTTAGCTTTAAAATCATGAATTTAAGCATTAGGTGCAAAAAAAATTAATTTTGATGTTTTTGTGTTTTAATTCAAGAATTTAGGAAAATAAGCTAACGGTTAATTAAAGACCAAAATTTGAGATTTTTCTTAACTCCAAAAATCCTCGTGTATTTAGTTTGATTTATAATTGACTTCATAAATTTATTTGGGATTTTTTCTGTGTGTAGGAGATGTTTAAAAATTACAAGAGTCCCTAAGGGCATTTTAAACATTTTACCCAAAGGGTTATATGGTCTTTTTACTCTTAAGGGTATTTTTGTAATTTGTGGAGTTAGGGCAACACCATCTTATATAAGGAGGCTAGAGTTCACAAGTGCCAAAAGGGAGAGTTGGTGTTGTGACAAGAGGAAGAGATCGAGAGGGAGAAAAAGAACTCGTGAGATTGTTGAAGCAAAGGACCTGCGTTGGAAGGAAAAAATTTACAGCCCTTTCTTTGTAGCAAGCGTTCTTTGCACACACCAGAGAGGAGCCCTTTTCTTTGAAGCAAAGTGTGCACTATGCTTGGCGAAGAGGTTCTTTGTTTCTTTGAAGCAATTTGGTGAGAGAAGAAGAAATCACGAGAGGGAGGCATTGCTGAAGCAAACTGTGGAGTAGAGGGTTGGGCATCTGCTGGAATCAACCTATATTTGCTGAAGCAAAGCCGAGAGTAGGGGCTTGTCCACCTGCTGTGATTTGCCCATCTTTGCTGAAGCAAAATCGAGAGCATGTGCAGTTCAGTTTTTACAGACGTCGTTCACTAAGTTTGTGATTTCTGGCTATCCAACCGTTGGATTTTGCTACAATTTAGTCAGCCTATTAAGGACTCATAGAGCTCCCTTTTGAACGGTTGGATCGTCGTTTGAAGCTTCGCTGTGTCAGATATCGCTGTAACATTAGGCGTCCACTGCAGTTCGGTTTTTCACAGACGACACTCACAAAGTTGTCGTTTTCTGGAGTTTGAACCGTTGGATTGTGCCTTACTTTTGTCTGCTTGTTGGGGACTCATAGACCGTAGTTTTTAACAGTTGGATCATCGTTCAGAAGTCCGGTTCATCAGATATTTATATCGGACAGAAGCTACAGAACACTGAAACCTGCTGCTATTGCCTGAAGCCTTCTGTGGGATCTCGGCATTTTGCTGAAGCAAAACACATGTCAATTGCCTCCTGTAAACTTCTCCTATTCCCTAATTATTTTGGCTTGTTGTTACTCCAATTTTATGCGTTTATTGTGCTCTTTTGACTCACTGTTTTAGGCTAAATTTATGACTGTTTTTGGGCTGAATTTGTGATTAATTTGAGTTGTTTTGTGATACTGTTACAGCACATATTTGAATTTATTAAACAACACCAACATGCTTAATTTAGAGATGTGTGACTCGATTTTAATCATGAACTAAATTGTCTTAGGAAGGGTTAGGTTGTTTTAATGTAATTTTGGATTAAATTTATGGTTGATGCCATTGATTGAATTTATGAAATTTTATTGAATTTAACGTTGCATGAGAATTAAAATTGGCATTTTTAACTTCTCTATAATTCATAAACTTGGGAAAGCTAATGAATTAGAAAACTAAAATTTCATTTTAGGATTATTGAGTTGATTAGGGATAATTAACCCACCTAGAACCTAAAATCATAAGCATAATTTAGATCTCAACTGAGAAGTTGTAGGTTTTAAAACTTAGTGATTTCGAAAGAAATTCATTTGAATACATGTGTTGGTAAATTCAAGGCATCACTCAAAATTTATTCCAATTGAACATTAGAACTCTAACCTAACCCGAGCTTATTTTTCATTACAAATCTCATCTCTTGTATCTGTCTTCTTGTTTGCATTCTCCTCTCCCCGCATTTAAATTCAGTTATTTTCTTTTGTCTTATCTTATCTTTCTTACTTATCAATTTATTTATTTACAACAATAATTTGCACATTCATGCATTGCACTAAAATAAGGAAAATTTGCTAGGACACTCACTAATTTAGGTCTAACTAGTCCTCGTGGGATTGATACTTTTAACTTATCACTTGCTGCTCTCGACCGTGTATACTTGCACGTCCTAAAAGTGTCGGGGTTTTATTCTAATTTACATTAGTTTAGGGCACCCAATATTTTCGCATCAAGTTTTTGGCGCCGTTGCCGGGGACTAGTTTTGATTCTTATTTTGTTTGAGTTGATTTTAGCATTTTATCCTTGTTTTTTTTATTGGGTGTGTCTTGTTGTCTTTATTTCGTGTTTTTATCTTTGTTGAGTCTTGGTTATTCTTTCTGGTTGTGTTTGTGCATATTGTGTTTGTTGAGCCTGTTATAATTGATTCAATACTTTACTATGGCATACGATAATTTTGGGTGGTCTTCTGTGCCCAATGAGCAAACGCAGTATAGTTCTTTTTCTTATGATCATCCTTTTGCAAATTTAGAGTCTTCTAGTGAGGGGTATGAATCTTATGGCTACCAAATGCCTAATTACTATCATACTAACCCTATGACTTATGGGAACCATATGTATGATAATTATCAAAGCAATTGAGCCTATGAACTATATCCTAAAGGTTTTGAGCCATGTCCTTCCTATATTCAAGAAACCCAGGTAGAAGACGAATCTTCCCTTAAAACGTTGTTATTAGAATATATGAGAACCACAAATGAGAGGAATAGGCAAATAGGGGAGTCAATTGAACGCCTAACGGATACACTTGTCTCCCTTAGAGAACAATTGTATTTAGACTCATCTGAGGTTGAGAACCCTAGGGAAGATAGTGAAGGAGGACCAACGCCCTTAGATAGTTCGGTGAATCACATGATCACTGACCCGTTGATAGACCCTCAGGATCCTAGTCCTTCACATTTTTCGGAGTATGGGCATTTAGAGGATTGTGCTTTAGATCTAGAAGAACTAAAACCTTTTAGCACACACCAGGATGGACTTAATGAGAGAGTGGAAGAAGTCGAGCCTTATGTTGTTGAGTTAGACCAGGAGGTAGAAATTGAGGCTTTTGAGTCTATGACAGTTCTATCTTCTGATTGTTCTCTTATTGGCGAGTGTTTTTCTTTCTATTTTCTCGAGTCTGTTTCTTTGAGTCAGTTTATTTTCCTATTTTTCCTTCTTTTCTATTATCAAATAAAAATCTAAAAAATGATTACTTTGTTGTTTTTCCTTCTTTTCTATTATTATATAAAAAATCAAAAAATATACCTGACTCGGGCTCTCATGAGAAGCTAGTATTCTTGCTAGCTCTGATTTGTTTTGTAGATTCAAGAAAGAGAGGCCAGAAGAAATGGGAGAATTTTTATGTACCTTGACAAGCCCAAGTGTACTTCGTCAAGCTAATGACGTTTAAACAAGCGCTTCTTGGGAGGCAACCCAATGATTATTTCTTTTGTTTCATTTTTTTTTTAATTTTTATGTTTTTGTTTTAGTTTAATAAGTAACCCTTGCTTATTTTGCAACTCCCCTAGGGTTTGATGGTTGATATGCGCTGCAGTGGAGGTCTCCTGAATTAAGGGCAGTATCGTTCTCCCTTCAATCTTTATTAGATGTTCTTAAGCATGCTTAAGTGAGTTGTTTATAGGGTAATATATGCTTTAAGCATGAGGGGGAGAAGTGTTGTTCTGAATCTGATTTTGAGCTTAATTGATTTTTTTTTCCTGTTGATGAGACTGTGTGCTGTTGATAACTCACATAAGTGAGTTATTTTACTAGAATTTCAGTGTTTAATCCACTTGAATTGCATTTAATTTAGTGATCCTCATGTTATTTTATCCCTAAATTATGTGTGTTAGCTTTAAAATCTTGAATTTAAGTATTAGGTGCAAAAAGAATTAATTTTGATGTTTTTGTACTTTAATTCAAGAAATTTAGGAAAATAAGCTAACTAATTAATTAAAGACCGAAATTTGAGATTTTTCTTAACTCAAAAATCCTCGTGTATTTAGTTTGATTTATAATTGACTTCATAAATTTATTTGGGATTTTTCTCGTAATGCGGAGATGTTTAAAAATTACAAGAGTCCCTAAGGGCATTTTAGACATTTTACCCAGAAGGGTTATATGGTCTTTTACTCTTAAGGGTATTTTTGTAATTTGTGGAGTTAGGGCAACACCATCTTATAAGGAGGCTAGGGTTTACAGGTGAAAGTGGGTAGAGGATTGGCGACAAGAGAAAGAGACTGAGGAGAGAAAGAGAACGAGAGCGATTGTTATAGCAAATGTGTGCATTGGAGAGACAAATCTTGAAGGTGTATTTCTTTGTAGCAATCGTGTGTGGTCCATCCATTCTTTGAAGCAATCGTGGTTAGTGTGGTGAGAATTGCTACAGCAAAGCCAAGAGAGGATTCGTGAAGGGCTTCGATTTTCCAAGTATTATTTGGAGGACAGAGGGCACTACGATTTGCTGTAGCAATTTTGAGGGGTGGCATCGAGAGAGCTGACCCATCAATTTGCTCAAGCAATTGTGAAGGAAGGTCAAAGGAGCGATTTCTTTGAAGCAATATGCATGAGGTTGCCGAGAGGTTCTTTGATTGCCAAGAGTTCTTTGAAGCAATCATTGGAAGAAAAATGATTTACCGAGAGGTTTCTTTGAAGCAATCGTGTGAAGGGACCATCGTTGGGAGAGTTGTCAGGATTCTTTGAAGCAATCGCGTGAGGTTACCGACATTGGGAGTTGTCGGCGATTGCTTTGAAGCAATCACGTGAGAAATTTCTTAGCTGCAGTTGTGTTGCTCGCTCTTTGTTTCTTTGAAGCAATCGGTGGATCCAAGGGTTGTTTCGCTGTTGCTTGCCTTTCTTTGAAGCAATTGGTCGCACTAATGTCGAAGCCAACCCAAGGGCTTTCTTTGAAGCAAAATGCCCGCTGCAGCACCATCGACAGAGGGCTGCATCTAGGCAATTGTCGTAGCAAAACAAAGCCTATTTTTTGTGTAATTTGACTTCCTTTCCTCTAGCACTTACTCTAATATTTTGCCAAAATATCACTGCTTTTATTGGGCTTTGTCATACACTAATTGGAGGTTAATTGCCCATCGTTTCTAAGCAATTTGTGTGACTGTTTTGGATTGTTTTTGCATATGAATTTCTTGATTAGTGTAAGCATGACCAATTTAAAGAAGTGTGATTTGATCCTTGCCATGAACTAATTTATCTTAGGCAAAGGTTGGGTTGTGGTCAAATGCAAATTTTGGAATAAATTTATGATTAATGCCATCGATTGAGTTTATGAAATTTTAGTAATTTTAAACATTGCATGAGAATTGAAATTGGGTTTTTAATTTCTCTAGAATTCACGAACTTGAGAGAGCTAGTGAATTAGAAAACTAAAATTTCATTCTAGGATTATTGAGTTGATTAGGGATAATTAACCCACCTAGAACCTAAAATCATGGGCATAATTTAGATCACAATTGGGAAATTGTAGGTTTTAAAACTTAGTGATTTTGGAAAGAATCATTTGAATGCATGCGTAGGTAAATTCAAGGTATCACTAAAAATTTATTCCAATTGAACATTAGAACTCTAACCTAACCCGAGCTTATTTTTCATTACAAATCCCATTTCTTGTATCTATCTTCTTGTTTGCATTCTCCTCTCCCCGCATTTAAATTTACTTATTTTCTTGAGTCTAGTCTTATCTTGTCTTACTTATCACATCTGTTTATCTACTATAGTAAATTGCACACCCATGCATTGCACTAAAATAAGGAAAAATTTGTTAGGACACTCATCCATTTAGGTCTAACTAGTCCTCGTGGGATCGATACTTTTAACTTATCACTTGCTGCTCTCGACCGTGTATACTTGCACGTCGTAAAAGTGTCGGGGTTTTATTCTAATTTGTATTAGTTTAGGGCACTCGATATTTTCGCATCAAGTTTTTGGCGCCGTTGCCGGGGACTAGTTTTGATTCTTATTTTGTTTGAATTGATTTTAGCATTTTATCCTTTTTTTTTTGTTGGGTGTGCCTTGTTGTCTTTATTTCGTGTATTTTTTAGTCTTGGTTTTTTTTTTTTCTTTATGGTTGTGTTGGGGCTTATTGTGTTTGTTGAGTCTGTTATAATTGATTCATTAATTTATTATGGCTTATGATAACTTTGGGTGGTCTTCTGTGCCCAATGAGCAACCACAATATAGTTCTTTTTCCTATGATCATCCCTTTGCCAATTTAGAGTCTTCTAGTGAGGGGTATGGATCTTATGGCTACCAAATGCCTAATTACTATCATAGTAACCCTATGACTTATGGGGATGACATGTATGATAATAATCAGAGCAATTGGGCCTATGAACCATATCCTAGGGGTTTTGAGCCATATCCTTCCCAAATCCAAGAACCCCAGGTAGAAGATGAATCTTCCCTTAAAACGTTGTTATTAGAATATATGAGAACATCAGATGAGAGGAATAAGCAAATAAGAGAGTCAATTCAATGCCTAACAGATACACTTGTCTCCCTTAGAGAACAAATGTATTTAGACTCATCTGAGGTTGAACATTCTAGGGAAGAGAGTGAAGGAGGACCCACACTCATAAATAGTTCGGCGAGTCATTTGATCACTGACCCGCTAATAGACCTTCAGGATCCTAGTCCTTCACATTTTTCTGAGTATGGGCAATTAGAAGATTGTGCTTTAGATGTAAAAGAACTAGAACCTTGTAGCATACACCAGGATAGAATTAGTGAGAGCATGGAAGAAGTCAAGCCTGATGAGTTAGGCCAGGAGGTAGAGTTTGAGGCTTTTGAGTCTATGACAGTTCTATCTTCTGATTTTTCTCTTATTGGTGAGTGTTTTTCTTTCTATTCTCTCCAGTCAGTGTCTTTGTGTGAGTCTGTTAATTTTTCTATTTTTCCTTCTTTTCTTTTACCAAATAAAAAACCAAAAAATATTTACTTCGTTGTTTTTCCTTCTTTTCTTTTATTATACAAAAAATTAAAAAATATATATGTTTCGGGCTCTTATGAGAAGCTAGTATTCTTGCTAGATTTAATTTGTTTTGTAGATTCGAGGAAGAGAGGCCCGAAGAAGTGGGAGAATTTTTACGTACCTTCACGAGCCCACGTATACTACGTCAAGCTAATGACGTTAAATAAGCGCTTCTTGGGAGGCAACCCATAGTTTATTTCATTTGTTTCGTCTTTAATTTTTTTTATTTTTTTTTCTTTTGTTTCGTTTTTAATTGTTTTTGTTTTTAAATAAATAACCCTTGCCTATTTTGCAGCTCCCTTAGGGTTTGATGATTGATATGCGCTTTAGTGGAGGTCTCATCGATTTAGGGCAGTATTGTTCTCTCTTCCATCTTTGTTACTTGTCCTTAAGCATGGTTAAGTGAGCATTTTTTTTACATTAAGGGCAATGTATGCCTTAACCATGAGGGAGACATGTGTTGTTCTGAATCGATTTTGGGCTTGATTGAAATTTTTCGTTGATGAGACTGCGTGTGTTGTTAGCGTTTATAGGGTGTTGCATGCCTTTGTGTTTATAAAGTTATTTACTTGCTTTAGGACTTTAAAATGAACTAATTTGACTACCAGATTCCATGTTAGTTGTTTGTTTCATGGTCTTTTATATGCATGATGTAGGTAGTTGATTCGTTATGTTTAAGCAAGTAAAAATTGGAAAGATGGTTGTTATTCCTTGTTAAAAATTAAGTTTCTGCATGTTTTTTTTTTTAATGGTAAAAAGTGTGTTGTCATTGGTAGAAACTTGATATGCATCTCTATGGAAATAAAAAGTTAAAGTCAAATCTTAAGGTTAATGAAAATAAGGGTTGTTGTTCGTGTTTGAGGCAAGAGTGTGCTATCTTATTTCGTGTTTCTCGAGGTTAAGCTTGTCATTAGGGTTCACTAGTGCACTTATGGTTAGTGTGCCACCAAACTAGTTAGGATTCAACTCCTAGACCAAAACATTTGAAAACTAGAAGCCATGACAAGTTAGGTAACTCATACATATTTTAGAACGCTCCTAAATTAGTAAACTCCAAATTTGAGATCACTCCAAGTTTGGGGGAGTTACCTAACCTCCCTGACTCAATGAGGACATTGAGTACTCTAAGTTTGGGGGGAAAGGTAAATTCTCCGTATTTTTTTTTTTTTTAAAAAAAAAGAAAGAAAGAAAAAGTGTGCAAACCTTTCATTTCCTTAAAACTCCATTGGGCTAAAAAAAATGTGCTACTTCTTTTGTTATTTAGAGTCAATTTAGGCAACTTGGTACTCGATGTCAGGGGGTCTTGGCACTAACCATGTTGGCCTCTTGGAGCGAAGGTATCAAGCGAGAAGCCTGTACCCATTGCTTAGATGAGCTGCGTTAACCACGTGTGCCATTCTAAGAACTACGGGAGAGCCTCATTGCTTAGTGATAACTCACCATAAGTGAGTTATTTTACTAGAATTTTAGTGTTTAATCCACTTGAATTGCATTTAATTTAGTTATCCTCATGTTATTTTATCCCTAAATTATGTGTGTTAGCTTTAATATCTTGAATTTAAGCATTAGGTGCAAAAAGAATTAATTTTGATGTTTTTGTGTTTTAATTCAAGAATTTAGGAAAATAAGCTAACGGTTAATTAAAGACCGAAATTTGAGATTTTTCTTAACTCCAAAAATCCTCGTGTATTTAGTTTGATTTATAATTGACTTCATAAATTTATTTGGGATTTTTTTCGTGTGTGTAGAGATGTTTAAAAATTACAAGAGTCCCTAAGGGCATTTTAGACATTTTACCCAAAGGGTTATATATGGTCTTTTTACTCTTAAGGGTATTTTTGTAATTTGTGGAGTTAGGGCAACACCATCTTATATAAGGAGGCTAGGGTTCACAAGTGCCAAGAGAGAGAAGGAGTAGTCGCAAAAAAGGAAGAGACCGAGAGAGAACGGGCGATTGCTACAGCAAAGGTGTGCATTGGAGAGGAAAATCGTGGAGAGGAAAATCGTGAAGGTTCCATTGCTGTAGCAATCGTACGAGTGAGGAAAAATTGAAGATTCGGGTGGTGTTATTCACAGAAGCAAAACCGAGAGGCCATTGTTGTAACAAAATTGAGAGTGCAGTTCGATTTTCACAGATGTCATTCACGAAATTTGTGATTACCGGCGATCCAACCGTTGGATTTTACTAAAACTTTGTCAGCCTGTTGAGGACTCATAGAGCTCCCATTTGAACGGTTGGATCGTGGTTTCGAGCTTTCCTGTGTCAGATATCGCAGTCACATTGGGTGACAACAGCAGTTCGGTTTTTCACAGACGATGCTCACAAAGTTGTCGTTTGCCGGAGTTTCAACCGTTGGATCGTGCTGAAAGTTTGCCAGATTATTCAAGACTCATAGGGCTTTACTTTGAACGGTTGGATCGTCGTTCTGAGCTTCGGTGGATGAGATATCGCTGTCGCACAGAACCTGCAAAACTAAAATCTGCTACTATGGTCTGCTGTCTTTGGTGATATCTTTTGCTTCGTGTCATTACCTCTCCTAATCTCTAATTGTTAATGTTGTTTTTCCGCTATTGGACACATATTTAAGACTATTTTTGTTCACTATTTTAGACCGAATTCGTGACTGTTTTTAGGCTAGAATTGTGACTGATTTATGATAAATTTGTGAACATCATTGGGTTGTTTTCTTGAATTCTTTGATGGATAAAAACATGCATCAATTAGAAGTTTGTGAGTTGATTTTTGTCATGAACTAAATTATCTTAGGCAAGGGTTAGGTTGTTTTAATGTAATTTTGGATTAAATTTATGGTTGATGCCATTAATTGAATTTATGAAATTTTATTAAATTTAACGGTGCATGAGAATTAAAATTGGCCTTTTTAACTTCTCTATAATTCATAAACTTGGGAAAGCTAATGAATTAGAAAACTAAAATTTCATTCTAGGATTATTGAGTTGATTAGGGATAATTAACCCACCTAGAACCTAAAATCATGGGCATAATTTAGATCACAATTGGGAAATTGTAGGTTTTAAAACTTAGTGATTTTGGAAAGAATCATTTGAATGCATGTGTAGGTAAATTCAAGGCATCACTCAAAATTTATTCCAATTGAACATTAGAACTCTAACCCGAGCCTATTTTTCATTAAAAATCTCATCTCTTGTATCTCCCCTCTTGTTTGCATTCTCCTCTCCCCTCATTTAAATTTAGTTATTTTCTTGAGTGTGGGATCGATACTTTTAACTTATCACTTGCTGCTCTCGACCGTGTATACTTGCACGTCGTAAAAGTGTCGGGGTTTTATTCTAATTTGCATTAGTTTAGGGCACTCGATATTTTCGCATCAAGTTTTTGGCGCCGTTGTTTGAGGGACTAGTTTTGATTCTTATCTTGTTTGAGTTGATTTTAGCATTTTATCCTTGTTTTTCTTGTTGGGTGTGTCTTGTTATCTTTGTTTCAGTATTTTTATATTTGTTGAGTATTGGTTATTCTTTTCCAGTTGTGTTGGTTCATATTGTGTTTGTTGAGCTCGTTATAATTGATTTATTATTTTATTATGGCTTATGATAACTTTGGGTGGTCTTCTGTGCCCAATAAGCAAACACAATATAGTTCTTTTTCTTATGATCATCCATTTGCCAATTTAGAGTCTTCTAGTGAGGGTATGGATCTTATGGCTACCAAATGCCTAATTATTATCATAGTAACCCTATGACTTATGGGGATCACATGTATGATAATAATCAGAGCAATTGGGCCTATGAACCATATCCTAGGGGTTTTGAGCCATATCCTTCCCAAATCCAAGAACCCAGGTAGAAGATGAATCTTCCTTAAAACGTTGTTATTAGAATATATGAGAACCACGGTGAGAGAGGAATAGGCAAATAGAAGAGATGAATATTCAAATAGGGAGTCAATTCAACGCCTAACGGATACACTTGTCTCCCTTAGAGAACAAATGTATTTAGACTCATCTGAGGTTGAACATCCTAGGGAAGAGAGTGAAGGAGGACCCACACTCATAGATAGTTCGGTGAGTCACTTGATCACTGACCCACTGATAGAACCTCAGGATCCTAGTCCTTCAAATTTTTCTGAGTATAGGCATTTAGAGAATTGTGCTTTAGATGTAAAAGAACTAGAACCAGTTAGCACTCACCAGGATGGAGTTAGTGAGAGTGTGGAAGAAGTGGAGCCTGTTGAGTCAAGACAGGAGGTAGAGTGTGAGGCTTTTGAGTCTATGTCAGTTCTATCTTCTCATTTTTCTCTTATTGGTGAATGTTTTTCTTTCTATGCTCTCGAGTCAGTGTCTTTTTGTGAGTCTGTTCATTTTCCTGTTTTTCCTTCTTTTCTTTTACCAAATAAAAACCAAAAATGTTTACTTTGTTGTTGTTCCTTCTTTTCTTTTAATATATGAAAAATCAAAAATATATTTGTTTGGGCTCTCACGAGAAGCTAGTATTCTTGCTAGCTCGATTTGTTTTGTAGATTCAAGAAAGGGAGGCCTAGAAGAAGTGGGAGAATTTTTACGCACCTTGACGAGCCCGTATACTACGTCAAGCTAATGACGTTAAATAAGCGCTTCTTGGGAGGCAACCCAAAGTTTATTTCGTTTGTTTCGCTTTTTTAATTTGTTTTTTTTTTTTTTTCTTTTTTTTTCGTTTTTAGTTGTTTTTGTTTTTAAATAAATAACCCTTGCCTATTTTTGCAGCTCCCTTAGGGTTTGATGATTGATATGTGCTTTATTGGAGGTCTTCTCAATTCAGGCGATGATTGTTCTCCCTTCTATCTTTATTAGTTGTCCTTAAACATGCTTAAGTGAGTAGTTTATACATTAAGGGCAATGTGTGCTTTAAGCATGAGGGGAGATGTGTTGTTCGAATTTTATTTTTGGCTTAATTGAAAATTTTTTTGTTGATGAGACTATGTGTTGTTAGTGTTTATAGGGTGTTGCATGCCTTCGTGTTTTCAAGTTATTTACTTGCTTTAGGGCTTCAAAATGATCTATTTTGACTCTTTGGATTCCATGTTAGTTGTTGGTTTCATGGTCTTTGATATGCATGATGTAGGTAGTTGATTCATTATGTTTAAGCAAGTAAAAATAGAAAAATGGTTGTTGTCCCTTGTTTAAAAATTAAGTTTCTCATGTGTTTTTATGGTAAAAGTGTGATGTCTTTTGTAGAAACTTGGTATGCATCTCCATGAAAATAAAAAGTTAAGGTCAAATCTCGTGGTTAATGAAAATAAAAGTTGTTGCTTGTGTTTGAGACAAGAGTATCCTATCTTGTTTGGTGTTTCTCAAGGTCAAGCTTGTCATTAGGTTTTTTTAGTGCGCTTATGGTTAGTGTGTCAATCAAAATAGTTAGGATTCAACTTCTAGGCCAAAAATTTCGAAAACTAGAAGCCATGACAAGTTAGGTAACCCATACATTTTTTTAGAACGCTCCAAAATTAGTAAACTTCATATTTGTGATCATTTCAAGTTTGGGAGTTACCCGCCTCTCCTAACTCAATGAGGACATTGAGTACTCTAAGTTTGGGGGAAAGGTAAATTCTTCGTGTTTATTTTTAAGAAAAATAAAGAAAGAGTATGCAAACCTTTCATTTTCCTAAAACTCCATTGGGCTAGAAAAATATGCTATTTATTTTGTTATTTAGAGTCGATTCAGCAACTTGGTGCTCGATGTCGAAGTCAGGCACTAACCATGTTGGCCTCTTGGAGCGAAGGTATCAAGCAAGAAGCCTATTCCCATTGCTTAGGTGCGCTGCGCTAACCACGTGTGACATTCTAAGAACTACGGGAAGTCCCATTGCTTAGGTGTGCTGCGCTAAACACGTGTGCCATTCTAAGAACTACGAGAGAGTCAAAAAATAAATAAAAAAAAAAAAAAAAAAAAACTAGCCCTAAGTAGTGAGTTTTAGGGAAATTGAGGGGAATAATGCACATATCTATTTTTTTAAAAAAAATATATATATATATATACAAAAATAAAAAGGAATGATCATTAAATTGTAGCCATGCGAGTTTTGGAGTATGACTTATTTTTAACTATGGGTTGCTTGATTTGAATGATTAGGATTCTAGTGGTTGAGCTTGAGGGTAGATGTTGAATCCTAGTTGATTTGCTCTTGGTTATTGATGCATAAGTGTAGCTAAAAAACCTCAGGTGAGCCACTTAGAAAGCATGAAATAAATGGTCACTTGTAGCTTAGAACATAAGTGTTCAACCCTTGTTTAGTTACTCTTAATAATTTGAGTCTTTAAAGGTCTTTTAAGTCTTTATGGAATAGAACTCATTGAGGACAATGAGTAGTTCAAGTTTGGGGGTTTGATAACTCACCATAAGTGAGTTATTTTACTAGAATTTTAGTGTTTAATCCACTTGAATTGCATTTAATTTAGTTATCCTCATGTTATTTTATCCCTAAATTATGTGTGTTAGCTTTAATATCTTGAATTTAAGCATTAGGTGCAAAAAGAATTAATTTTGATGTTTTTGTGTTTTAATTCAAGAATTTAGGAAAATAAGCTAACGGTTAATTAAAGACCGAAATTTGAGATTTTTCTTAACTCCAAAAATCCTCGTGTATTTAGTTTGATTTATAATTGACTTCATAAATTTATTTGGGATTTTTCTGTGTGTAGGAGATGTTTAAAAATTACAAGAGTCCCTAAGGGCATTTTAGACATTTTACCCAAAGGGTTATATGGTCTTTTTACTCTTAAGGGTATTTTTGTAATTTGTGGAGTTAGGGCAACACCATCTTATATAAGGAGGCTAGGGTTCACAAGTGCCAAGAGAGAGAAGGAGTAGTCGCAAAAAAGGAAGAGACCGAGAGAGAACGGGCGATTGCTACAGCAAAGGTGTGCATTGGAGAGGAAAATCGTGAAGGTTCCATTGCTGTAGCAATCGTACGAGTGAGGAAAAATTGAAGATTCGGTGGTGTTATGCTTTGTAAAAAACCGAGAGGCCATTGTTGTAACAAAATTGAGAGTGCAGTTCGATTTTCACAGATGTCATTCACGAAATTTGTGATTACCGGCGATCCAACCGTTGGATTTTACTAAAACTTTGTCAGCCTGTTGAGGACTCATAGAGCTCCCATTTGAACGGTTGGATCGTGGTTTCGAGCTTTCCTGTGTCAGATATCGCAGTCACATTGGGTGACAACAGCAGTTCGGTTTTTCACAGACGATGCTCACAAAGTTGTCGTTTGCCGGAGTTTCAACCGTTGGATCGTGCTGAAAGTTTGCCAGATTATTCAAGACTCATAGGGCTTTACTTTGAACGGTTGGATCGTCGTTCTGAGCTTCGGTGGATGAGATATCGCTGTCGCACAGAACCTGCAAAACTAAAATCTGCTACTATGGTCTGCTGTCTTTGGTGATATCTTTTGCTTCGTGTCATTACCTCTCCTAATCTCTAATTGTTAATGTTGTTTTTCCGCTATTGGACACATATTTAAGACTATTTTTGTTCACTATTTTAGACCGAATTCGTGACTGTTTTTAGGCTAGAATTGTGACTGATTTATGATAAATTTGTGAACATCATTGGGTTGTTTTCTTGAATTCTTTGATGGATAAAAACATGCATCAATTAGAAGTTTGTGAGTTGATTTTTGTCATGAACTAAATTATCTTAGGCAAGGGTTAGGTTGTTTTAATGTAATTTTGGATTAAATTTATGGTTGATGCCATTAATTGAATTTATGAAATTTTATTAAATTTAACGGTGCATGAGAATTAAAATTGGCCTTTTTAACTTCTCTATAATTCATAAACTTGGGAAAGCTAATGAATTAGAAAACTAAAATTTCATTCTAGGATTATTGAGTTGATTAGGGATAATTAACCCACCTAGAACCTAAAATCATGGGCATAATTTAGATCACAATTGGGAAATTGTAGGTTTTAAAACTTAGTGATTTTGGAAAGAATCATTTGAATGCATGAGTAGGTAAATTTAAGGCTTCACTAAAAATTTATTCCAATTGAACATTAGAACTCTAACCTAACCCGAGCTTATTTTTCATTACAAATCTCATCTCTTGTATCTATCTTCTTGTTTGCATTCTCCTCTCCCCGCATTTAAATTTACTTATTTTCTTGAGTCTAGTCTTATCTTGTCTTACTTGTCACATCTGTTTATCTACTATAGGAAATTGCACACCCATGCATTGCACTAAAATAAGGAAAAATTTGTTAGGACACTCATCCATTTAGGTCTAACTAGTCCTCGTGGGATCGATACTTTTAACTTATCACTTGCTGCTCTCGACCGTGTATACTTGCACGTCGTAAAAGTGTCGGGGTTTTATTCTAATTTGCATTAGTTTAGGGCACTCGATATTTTCGCATCACTTAGGTGTGCTACGCTAACCACGTGTGACATTCTAAGAACTACAGGAGAGTCAAGAAGATAAAAAAAATGGTAAAAAGAAAAAAAAAAGAAAAAATAATAAAAAAACATAGCCCTAAGTATTGAGTTTTATGGAAGTGAAGGAGAATAATGTAAATATCTATTTTTATAAAAAAATAAAATAAAATAAAAGGAATGATCATAAAATTGTAGTCATGGTAGTTTTGGAGTGTGACTTATCTTTAACTATGAGTTGCTTGATTTGAATGATTAGGATTCTAGTGGTTGAGCTTGAGAGTAGGTGTCGAATCCTAGTTGGTTTACTCTTAGATATTGATGCATAAGTGTAGCTAGTAAACCCCAGGTGGGCCACTTAGAGAGCATTGATTGAATGGTGGCTTGTAGCTTAGAGCATAAGTTCCCAATCCTTGTTTAGTTAACCCAAATGATTTCAGTCTTTAAAGGACTTTAATGTGTTTAGAGAATAGAACTCATTGAGGACAATGAGTAGTTCAAGTTTGGGGGTTTGATAACTCACATAAGTGAGTTATTTTACTAGAATTTTAGTGTTTAATCCACTTGAATTGCATTTAATTTAGTGATCCTCATGTTATTTTATCCCTAAATTATGTGTGTTAGCTTTAAAATCTTGAATTTAAGTATTAGGTGCAAAAAGAATTAATTTTGATGTTTTTGTACTTTAATTCAAGAAATTTAGGAAAAAAAGCTAACGGTTAATTAAAGACCGAAATTTGAGATTTTTCTTAACTCCAAAAATCCTTGTGTATTTAGTTTGATTTATAATTGACTTCATAAATTTATTTGGGATTTTTCGTAATGCAGGAGATGTTTAAAAATTACAAGAGTCCCTAAGGGCATTTTAGACATTTTACCAGAAGGGTTATATGGTCTTTTTACTCTTAAGGGTATTTTTGTAATTTGTGGAGTTAGGGCAACACCATCTTATAAGGAGGCTAGGGTTTACAAGTGTAAAAGGGGAGTTGGAGTTGTGACAAGAGGAAGAGATCGAGAGGGAGAAAAAGAACTCGTGAGATTCTTTGAAGCAAAGGGCGTGCGTTGGAAGGAAAAATCTACAGCCCTTTCTTTGTAGCAAATGTTGCCGCACACATCCATGAAGAAGTTTTTTTTGAAGCAAAGTGTAGTTGTACTTGGCAAGAGGCTACTATTTCTTTCAAGCAATTGGGTGAGAGAAGAAGAAATCACGAGAGGGAGGCATTGCTGAAGCAAACTGTGGAGTAGAGGGTTGGCCATCTGCCGGAATCAACCTATATTTGCTGAAGCAAAGCCGAGAGTAGGGGTTTGTCCACCTGCTGTGATTTGCCCATCTTTGCTGAAGCAAAATCGAGAGCATGTGCAGTTCGGTTTTTACAGACGTCGTTCACTAAGTTTGCGATTTCTAGCTATCCAACCGTTGGATTTTGCTACAATTTAGTCAGCCTATTAAGGACTCATAGAGCTCCCTTTTGAACGGTTGGATCGTCGTTTGAAGCTTCGCTGTGTCAGATATCGTTGTAACATTGGGCGTCCACTGCAGTTCGGTTTTTCACAGACGACACTCACAAAGTTGTCGTTTTCTGGAGTTTGAACCGTTGGATTGTGCTGAAATTTTGTCAGTGTGTTGGGGACTCATAGACCGTAGTTTTCAACAGTTGGATCATCATTTAGAGCTCCGGTTCATTAGATATTGATATCGGACAGAAGCTACAGAATACTGAAACCTGCTGCTATTTCCTGCTGCCTTCTGTGGGATCTTGGCGTTTTGTTGAAGCAAAACACATGTTAATTGCCTCCTGTAAACTTCTCCTATTCCCTAAATATGTTGGCTTGTTGTTACTCCAATTTTGAGCGTTTATTGTCCTCTTTTGACTCACTGTTTTAGACTAAATTCATGACTGTTTTTGGGCTGAATTTGTGATTAATTTGGGTTGTTTTGTGACATTGTTACAGCACATATTTGAATTTATTAAACAACACGAGCATGCATAAATTAGAGATGTGTGAGTTGATTTACATGAACTAAATTTTCTTAAGAAAGGGTTAGGTTGTTTTAATGTAATTTTGGATTAAATTTATAGTTGATGTCATTGATTGAATTTATGAAATTTAATTGAATTTAACGTTGCATGAGAATTAAAATTGGCCTTTTTAACTTCTCTATAATTCATAAACTTGGGAAAGCTAATGAATTAGAAAACTAAAATTTCATTCTAGGATTATTGAGTTGATTAGGGATAATTAACCCACCTAGAACCTAAAATCATGGGCATAATTTAGATCACAATTGGGAAATTGTAGGTTTTAAAACTTAGTGATTTTGGAAAGAATCATTTGAATGCATGCGTAGGTAAATTCAAGGTATCACTAAAAATTTATTCCAATTGAACATTAGAACTCTAACCTAACCCGAGCTTATTTTTCATTAGAAATCTCATCTCTTGTATCTATCTTCTTGTTTGCATTCTCCTCTCCCCGCATTTAAATTTACTTATTTTCTTGAGTCTAGTCTTATCTTGTCTTACTTATCACATCTGTTTATCTACTATAGTAAATTGCACACCCATGCATTGCACTAAAATAAGGAAAAATTTGTTAGGACACTCATCCATTTAGGTCTAACTAGTCCTCGTGGGATCGATACTTTTAACTTATCACTTGCTGCTCTCGACCGTGTATACTTGCACGTCGTAAAAGTGTCGGGGTTTTATTCTAATTTGCATTAGTTTAGGGCACTCGATATTTTCGCATCAGCTGTTAGTGTTTATAGGGTGTTGCATGCCTTTTTGTTTATAAAGTTATTTACTTGCTTCAGGACTCCAAAATGATCTATTTTGACTACCGAATTCTATGTTTAGTTGTTGGTTTCATGGCCTTTGATATGCATGAGGTAGGTAGTTGACTCATTATGTTTAAGCAAGTAAAAATAGGAAAGATGGTTGTTGTCCCTCTTATGAAAATGAAGTTTCTCATGAGTTTTTAATGGTAAAAAGTGTTATGTCTTTTGTAGAAACTTGGTATGCATCTCCTTGAAAATAAAAAGTTAAGGTCAAATCTCAAGGTTAATGAAAATAAGAGTTGTTGCTTGTGTTTGAGGCTAGAGTATGCTATCTTGTTTGGTGTTTCTCAAGGTCAAGCTTGTCATTAGGGTTCTTTAGTGCGCTTATGGTTAGTGTGTCAATCAAAGTAGTTAGGATTCAACTCCTAGGCCAAAAATTTTGAAAACTAGAAGCCATGACAAGTTAGGTAACCCATACATTTTTTAGAGCGCTCCAAAATTAGTAAACTTCAAATTTGTGATCATTTCAAGTTTGGGGGAGTTACTCGAGCTCCCTATCTCATTGAGGACATTGAGTACTCTAAGATTGGGGGGAAAGGTAAATTCTTCGTATTTTTTTTAACAAAAAAAAGAAAAAAAATAAAGAAAGAAAGAGTGTGGTAACCTTTCATTTCCCTAAAATTCCATTGGGTTAGACCAAAAATATGTTATTTATTTTATTGTTTCAGGCAACTTGGTGCTCGATGTCATGGGGTCTAGGCACTAACCATGCTGGCCTCTTGGAGCGAAGGTATCAAGCAATAAGCCTGTGCCCATTGCTTAGGTGTGTTGCGCTAACCACGTGTGTCATTCTAAACTACGGGAGAGTAAAAAAAAAAAACAAAAAGAAACAAAAAAAACTAGCCCTAAGTAGTGAGTTTTATGGAAATTGAAGGGAATATTGTACATATTTATTTTTTTTTAAAAAAATAAATAAATAAAAATGAATGATCATAAAATTGTAGTAATGCGAGTTTTGGAGTGTGACTTATCTATAACTATGGGTTGCTTGATTTGAATGATTAGGATTCTAGTGGTTGAGCTTGAGGGTAGATGTCGAATCCTAGTTTGTTTGCTCTTGGTTATTGATGCATAAGTGTAACTAGGAAACTCCGGGTGAGCCACTTAGAAAGCATGGAATGAATGGTGACTTGTAGCTTAAAGCATAAGTATTCAATCCTTGTTTAATTAACCCAAATGATTGGAGTCTTTAAAGGACTTTAATATCTTTGGGGAAAAGAACTCATTGAGGACAATGAGTAGTTTAAGTTTGGGGGTTTGATAACTCACCATAAGAGAGTTATTTTAGTAGAATTTTAGTGTTTAATCCACTTGAATTGGATTTAATTTAGTGATCCTCATGTTATTTTATCCCTAAATTATGTGTGTTAGCTTTAAAATCTTGAATTTAAGCATTAGGTGCAAAAAAAATTAATTTTTATGTTTTTGTGTTTTAATTCAAGAATTTAGGAAAATAAGCTAACGGTTAATTAAAGACCGAAATTTGAGATTTTTCTTAACTCCAAAAATCCTCGTGTATTTAGTTTGATTTATAATTAACTTCATAAATTTATTTGGGATTTTTCTGTGTGTAGGAGATGTTTAAAAATTACAAGAGTCCCTAAGGGCATTTTAGACATTTTACCCAAAGGGTTATATGGTCTTTTTACTCTTAAGGGTATTTTTGTAATTTGTGGAGTTAGGGCAACACCATCTTATATAAGGAGGCTAGGGTTCACAAGTGCCAAAGGGGAGAGTTGGAGTTGTGAACAAGAGGAAGAGATCGAGAGGGAGAAAAAGAACTCGTGAGATTGTTGAAGCAAAGGGCCTGTGTTGGAAGGAAAAATCTACCCTTTCTTTGTAGCAAACGTTCTTCGCACACATCCGAGAGGAGCCCTTTTTTTGAAGCAAACCGCAACTATGCTTGGCGGTAGGTTGTTTGTTTCTTTCAAGAAATTTGGTGAGAGAAGAAGAAATCACGAGAGGAGGCATTCTTTGAAGCAAACCGTGGAGTAGAGGTTGGGCATCCGCTGGAATCAACCTATATTTCTTTGAAGCAAAGCCGAGAGTAGGGCTTGTCCACTCTTTGTGATTTGCCCATCTTTTTTGCCAAGCAAAATCGAGAGCATGTGCGATTCGGTTTTTACAGACGTCGTTCACTAAGTTTGCGATTTCGGCTATCCAACCGTTGGATTTTTCTACGATTTAGTCAGCCTATTAAGGACTCATAGAGCTCCCTTTTGAACGGTTGGATCGTCATTTGGAGCTTCGCTGTGTCAGATATTGCTGTAACATTGGGCGTCCACTGTGTCACGGTCATGCTTGTCCAAGGCGTGTTGCCCATGGCCGCATGGCCGTCCCCATCCTTTTTCATTATGTTTTCATGTATGCTTTTACTTTAGCATTGTTATTTCATTTTCATGTATTTTTGTGGGCGTATGATGACTCGCCAAAATGACGCGTGCAAAGGGGTCATAGCCAAAATTCCTAGAATGTACTATAGGGGGATGCGAACATTCATCAATTCTCCCTACCAAGAGTTATATGCTAGCTAAGTGTGGCGTTCTTTATTATTGCTTGTCAGCTGTATAACTAACTTTCTAAACTCTCACAAACGTTTTCTAAAATGTTTTCACAAATTCTCTCTTACCCCGTTTTCTAAAACCTTTTCTCAAGAACGGGGGTGGAGGTTGCGATATAGGCCCGTTGTGCCGCCGGCGATCCGAATTTGAGTTGGCTGACTTGCTCGTGAGCGAGAGCAAGTGCCGCACGATCGTGTCAAGACCCTTTAAGAGGTGCGATCGTGACACAGTGCAGTTCAGTTGTTCACAGACGACACTCACAAAGTTATCGTTTTCTGGAGTTTGAACCGTTGGATTGTGCCGAAATTTTGTCTGCTTTTTGGGGACTCATAGACCGTAGTTTTCAACAGTTGGATCATCGTTCAGAAGTCCGGTTCATCAGATATTGATATCGAACAGAAGCTACAGAACACTGAAACCTGCTGCTATTGCCTGCTGCCTTCTGTGGGATCTCGGCGTTTTGCTGAAGCAAAACACATGTTAATTGCCTCCTGTAAACTTCTCCTATTCCCTAATTATTTTGGCTTGTTGTTACTCTAATTTTGAGCGTTTATTGTGCTCTTTTGGCTCACTGTTTTAGGCTAAATTCATGACTGTTTTTAGGCTGAATTTGTGATTAATTTGAGTTGTTTTGTGATACTGTTACAACACATATTTGAATTTATTAAACAACACCAGCATGCTTAATTTAGAGATGTGTGACTCGATTTTAATCATGAACTAAATTGTCTTAGGAAGGGTTAGGTTGTTTTAATGTAATTTTGGATTAAATTTATGGTTGATGCCATTGATTGAATTTATGAAATTTTATTGAATTTAACGTTGCATGAGAATTAAAATTGGCCTTTTTAACTTCTCTATAATTCATAAACTTGGGAAAGCTAATGAATTAGAAAACTAAAATTTCATTTTAGGATTATTGAGTTGATTAGGGATAATTAACCCACTTAGAACCTAAAATCATAAGCATAGTTTAGATCTCAACTGAGAAGTTGTAGGTTTTAAAACTTAGTGATTTCGAAAGAAATTCATTTGAATACATGTGTAGGTAAATTCAAGGCATCACTCAAAATTTATTCCAATTGAACATTAGAACTCTAACCTAACCCGAGCTTATTTTTCATTACAAATCTCATCTCTTGTATCTGTCTTCTTGTTTGCATTCTCCTCTCCCCGCATTTAAATTCAGTTATTTTCTTTTGTCTTATCTTATCTTTCTTACTTATCAATTTATTTATTTACAACAATAATTTGCACACTCATGCATTGCACTAAAATAAGGAAAATTTGCTAGGACACTCACTAATTTAGGTCTAACTAGTCCTCGTGGGATCGATACTTTTAACTTATCACTTGCTGCTCTCGACTGTGTATACTTGCACGTTGTAAAAGTGTCGGAGTTTTATTCTAATTTACATTAGTTTAGGGCACCCAATATTTTTGCATCAACTAGGTTTTATTTTGGATTGAACTCAACATTAGGCTGTATATATTGATCCCAAGTCAAATGAAAATTCTAAGGAAATAGCTTTCCTAGCATGGTATTAGAGAAAAGTAGTCCTAACCATTTAGGGTGCGTTTGGCACGCAGAGTTGAGTTGTGTTGAGTTGAGTTGTGCAGAGTTGTGTTGAGTTGAGTGCAGAAAATCTGTGTTTGGGGTGCAGAGTTGAGTTGTTGCAGGAAGCCTGTGTTTGGGGTGCAGAGTTGAAACAACCCGTCTTTTGCATGTCTGCGACTAAAGAGATCATCATTGGTCAACCCTTCTATTGCATGCAGTTGGCTTACAACATTTTTACGTCTAGCGGATTTCATTTCATATTTTTCTTTTCTTAATCACTCCTCTGTAACCTTTCTTTTCGTTTCAGCAACGAAACTTATGGATAATTCAACTTAAACCCCCTGTTTGGGAGTGATTTTGGAGTGACCAAAATCACTTTTGACATGTCTAAAATCACGTTCCTACAAAAAGTGTGATGTTTGGCAATATTAAGCAACTGATTTTGGAAGAATCCAAAATCACTTGAAGTGATTCATGGTCAATCACTTGTGAGGTGATTCCTACGTGATTTTTGTCAAGTGATTGTAATTTAAAAAGACTATTATTTCATTTTTGGAAATAATATACTTTTAATAACGAAATTCATATATTTCCATAAAAAAAATGAATTTTCTCAAAATCGATAATTTTCTCTCTCTAACGTTTTTTTTATAATATGTATCTTACTTTATTTCTTTTTGTCGTGTTATTCCTATTTTTCACTTTCCTTTCTCTCTAATGGTTTTAACTCTCTTTGAATTTTTAATTTTTATTTCTAATTTTTTTTTGTTCCTCCCTATAATTTTGGTATCTTTTTAAATTTTTTCTGTATAATGTATTTTATCTGTTGCTCAACTTGTCCCTAACTATTAACTTTTTTCTCCTATTTTAATTTTTCTTCCTAAAATTTTGATCATCTTGCCCATTTTTTTTGTTTATCTCTCTATCTTTGAAATTTACTCTCTTTATTAAAATTCTCTCTTTGAATTTTTTGTCACTTCTTTTAAAATTTTTATCCCTAATAATTTATAACTAAATATTTTTTAAATAGAATAATTATAATTAAATCACTTAGCTTAAAACACTTTAGGTTAAAGTCGTTTCCTAAATATGCCTTTTAAAAATCACTTAATTGTATGAAAATCACTATTAAAAGTGTAGAACCAAACATGAAAGTGATTATATGGAAATCACTTTTAATAAATCAATTACATTAAAATCAATATTTCTAAAATCATTCCCAAACATGCATGAAAACTATCTAGCGGTTGCATAGTTGTCGCCATTGACGAAGTTGCATCTACTTATAGTGATTTGTTTTTTTTCCCCTTCGATGAACTTGGATTAATTTCAATCACGCAGAGATAAACTCTGACATTGAAAAGCGGTGGTGGTTTTTTTTTCGGTGAACTAAGAATCAAAATTTTCAGAATTTAATCACTCTGACAATAGTGGGTGAAATGCACCAATAGGGTAGTTTTTAAAACTAAATACAAAAAATAAGTTGGTTTCAAAACTATTTAGAGAAATAGGGTGCATTTTTTGTCTTATTAGAATGCGTCTCTTTAAGAGACGCATTCTGTTACCGACATGACGCAACGTGGCACATTTGACTTGGGGTTAACAAGAATGCGTTTGTTGATCAAATGCATTCTTTAAGTATATTATTATATTATTATATATTTTTTAAAATTTATTTCATCATTTTATAATCGTTTGACATTAATTAATTATTCAATAATCATCTTTTATTCAATAATTAATTAGTCATGTTTCATTAATATCTTTTGAAACTTTTAGTCTCCAACATAAAATTTTTTATTTCATTGTTGCCACAAGTTATCAAATAAAATCAAAATATTCAGTTTGTTCAACTAATTTAGATTTTTTCGCTATTCTTCTTTTCTGATTAAAATTATATATAAAAAAAATATCTTGAAACTTATTTCATTAGAATAGTTATCTTTTATTTTAATTGGTAAAATCAAACTAAACAATTTAAAATATATCATTGTTTTTATGAACGGGAGTTATTTAATCAAAACGATAGAATAAACAATTTTTTCTAACAAATAAATCATAATGACATACTTTTTTTTACCAATCAGAATGATAGAATAAACTTCTAGGTTTGACTTAGACTAAACTTTCCACTAATATTACTTATGAACCTATAAAACATAAAAAACTAATAAAAAATAATTAATGTGTAATGATAGAATAATTGATGATGTATTTTAATGGATTTAAAAATAAAATATGATTATTGAATAATTAATTATTGTCAAATGATTATACAATGATTGAATAAATGTTAAAAATATAATAAATCATAAAATGATTTGATGGTTAGTTATGATTTGATTTATTTTTTTAAAAAAATATATATAATAATATAACAATGGATAGGTTTTATTGATATTTAAAAAATAAAAACTAAAAAAAATATACCCTATGCGTCTGTTCAACAGACGCATTCTTGTTTAACACCAAGTCAAATGCGCCACATTGTGCCACGTCGGAAACGGAGAGAGGCATTCTAATAAGACAAAAAATCCACCCTATTTTTGTAAATAGTTTTAGAACCAACTTGTTTTTTGTATTTAGTTCTAAAAACTACCCTATTGTTGCATTTTTTCCGACAATAGTCCTTGGAAAATTTACATGAGTGGTATTCTTCTGACACACTCAAAATATGAGTGGCATTCTAATATTTTATAAAATTAATTTTTAGTCTGCAATTCTAATCAACCATATATACTGGAATATTTTCTTTCTTTTGTCCAACTGATTGAGGGTCATATTGGGGGTTCTGAGCCCTAGACAGAACACAAATAGCAGATAATGAAGACGGAGGAAAAATTGATTCTTCTTCTCCTTACTATCTTGGTTCATGTGATGAACCGAGAAATTTAATTTGTTGTGTCTTTTTTACATCTGACAATTATATTACGTGGTCAAGAGCAATGACACTCTCATTAAAGGCTCGCAGGAAATTTGTGTTTGTAAATGGGTTGATTTCGAAACCAAAAGATAAGAAGAATATGCTCGACTGGGACACTGTAAATTCCATGCTTTATTTCATGGATCGTGCGTAGTATTGAATCAAAGATCGCAACATCAATTCCTTATCACGATGAAGCTAAGAAACTTTGTGAATATCTTGACAAGCATTTTTGTGTTGCTAATGGTTCACGCCTCCAACAACTACGATTAACGAATATGAACTGTAGGCAAACAAAATCTATGACTAATGATGTTTATTACATTAAATTGATGGGACTATTTGATGATCTTCCTCATCTTAAACTGTTACATTCTTGTGATGTACATGTGATGTGTCTAGAGAATTTTCAAATGATCGCGACGAAGAAAATTTTCATCAATTTTTTATTGGACTTGATGATACTTTATATTTTATGGTGAGAATTATTCTTTTGTCTCATAATCCTCTACCATCTTTGGATGGTGCTTATCAGACTCTCATGCAAGAGGAATATTCTCGCTATATGGCACAAAACAAGGTTGTCCTCGATGAGAATCAGATTTTTGCATTGCAAGCGGCACACCGAAAAGGAAGATCTCATAGGTATACCAAACCTGACAAGTCTCATCTATCGTGCACTCATTGCAAATAGACTAGTCATGATGTGTCCACTTGATTCTGATTCTAATTCTGATTCTGATTATGATGATTATGATTATTATTATTATTATGATTATGATTATGATTATGATTATTATTATTATTATTATTATGATTATGATTATGATTATTATTATTATTATTATTATTATTATTATTATTATTATTATTACTACTACTACTACTACTACTGTGAATTAGATGTTGGGATTTATGCCCTAAACTTGTGTAATTTTGATCAATTAAATAAAGTGTTATTTGTTTTGATAAGATTACAGTATTGCTTTTAATAAATCCAATAAACTAAGCTCCAAGGTTATAATGTTTATCTTGAAATCAGTGTAGTGGACACTATTTGGGTTGATTTCAAGAATATAACATAAATAGTCTATGGTATAAGAATAAGGTTGGAAACCTCATTCTGGTAACACCATGGATGCGACCCACTTTGTAATTAGTACAAATGAGGTAATCCAACTCTTTCATGTAGTTGACATGCGAGTGGGGGCATCCTGTATGAAGAGTTCATACAAGACTGGATCGCAAATTATTAGTATAACCAGTATAACACCGTTAACAGGATAAGACTAGTAATTTATAGATGGTCATTAGTGACTTGACCTGAATCCTGAGCAAATTAAGAACTCCTGCTTATAGGGGTTTGTCCTTAGACTAGTATGGGTGAGAGTGGCCTGTAGTCGACTCAATAAGCCTACCTTCTCAGGGACAGAACCTCGTAGGTAGCTGGGAACTTAACTGTGGAAGATGGAATTCACTCATTCCTCTAATGAGGAATCAGATAGGTTGTTCCCTTAAGAAGTGACTCCAGGTCTTGAACAACGGGGCCCCGCCCTCTATGAGGGTATGAGTTTAAGTCAGGACCTTAGACTTGTTGTTCATTAGAGGATCAGTAGTGCTTAAGGAGCAAAGAGGTAATCACAGGGGTAAAACGGTAATTTGACCCAGCTGTGATTACGAACAACCTGTGAAGGGTCGACTCATGGGCAATGACTATATCAGTGGACACAATAATATCTACAGTGAGGAGAGTGCAGCTACAAGTCTATAGTGGAGTGACTTGTAGTTAATGAATATTGATTAACTAGATCAAAGAGTTTGATCAGTTAATCTCACATCATTGGAGCTCATGATCTGTAGGTCGATTAGATCCCTCCGTTGGCTCAACATGGTAATATTGAGGGTATAAAGTTAGGAGTGAAATTGAAGTGTTCAATTTCATACATGAGGAGTTATATCAATTATATATGATGTAATTGATATAATATATAGTTTTAATGTGAATTAGATTCATATACAAACTATATACTAAAGAGAGATTGAAGAAGGGGTAGAATGGTTATTTCCATACCATTCCTCTATATATAGTTGCATGAGATGCAAGTAGGTTAAGACTTGGTCAAGACTTTGGTAAGACTTTGAGAAAGAATACCTAGCCTCCTTGTTGTGTTGTTGGAAAAGTTCCAAAACACAACTCTCTCTCACAAAAAATACCTCACGTCTCCTAAAGGGAACCCACCTTCCTCCCTCACCTAGAGAACAACGGAGAAGATCCGGTGGTCGTGTCTTCGTGCGTTGGAGTTCTTGTTGCTGAGATCGTGACAGTGGAGAGAGGAGCACTTGAAGAAAGGTTCTTCAAAGGTAAACTTCTTGTTGTCCATTTCTGTATTCTATGTTTAATCCATGTTTTTCGTTCATGAATTTTCCATTGTAACTAAATCAAGAACACGCGATTCACAATCGCTTCTGCTGCAGGGACTTCGATTTCCTTCATTAGAGAGGTTGGATAGGTTAGAAACTGAGGTGGTAGGACTTTGGGAAATAGTACAAGATAGAGCTCAATACCTTGACCAGTTAGTAGTTTCCCTTAAGGCCTTACAGGAACAATTTCTTATCCTTACCACTCAGGAGATGCCACCTAGGAGGGTTTGTTTATATGTTAGTGAGGATAGTTTGGGGGAGACTGAGGCACACCATAATCAGGTTAGTCAGGAGGACACTAGTGATACACTTAGTTCCACAGGAGAGATCCAAGTGATAGAGTTAGAGGCTGAGAAGTCTTCTTTCCTTTTATCCCCAGAAATTTCCTTTATTTTTGATAACCATTTGTCTTATACTCACGAGTCTTGCTTTGATTTCAATTCTTTTCTTTTGATAAATAAAAATCCCAAAAATAATTTTCTATCTGGGGCTCAAGAAAAGCAGGATAGCGTTTTAGACTTAGAAGGCTACATCGATTCGAGCAAGAAGGGCCCGAAGAAATATGAGCAATTTTATGTGCCCTGATAAGTCACCGTCTTGCTAAAGACGTTAAAGAAAGCGCTTCTTGGGAGGCAACCCAAGTTTTATGTTTTATGTCTATTTTTTTTGTTTTATTTTCTAGTTGTTTGTGTTTTTTTTTTTTTTTTATCTAATTTCTTTCTTTTTGTTCCTCCAGGTGTATGCCCAAGGGGAGAACTGCAGACTTGCACCCTTTCGATCCTGAGATCGAGAGGACCTGTAGGAGACTCCTAAGGGAAGGAAAAGTAGAAATTCATACTATGGTTGATCAAGAGCTCATTAATAACCCTAAACCTATCAGGTAGTATTTCCAACATGTGTTTAATGCTAAGCAGGCTGGAATAGTCCATGCCCCTATAAATGCTAATAATTTTGAACTTAAGACAAGGCTGATACAAATGGTTAGGGAAGGTGCTTTCAGAGGCTTAGCCACAGAAGATCCTAACTCTCATCTTCAAAATTTCTTAGAAATCTGTGGTACATTTAAAATGAATGGTATCTCTGCTGATAGTATTCGCTTACGTCTTTTTCTTTTCTCTTTGCAGGGTAGAGCCAAAGAATGGCTATTGTCCCTTCCCTAGGGCAGTATCACTTCCTGGGAAGAGTTGGCCCAAGCCTTCATGACCAAATTCTTTCCACCTGTGAAGGCTGCAAAGTTAAGGACTGAGATTGAAACATTCAGGCAGCAGGAGGGAGAGCAACTATTTTAGGCATGGGAAAAGTACAAGGACATGCTCAGGAGGTGCCCACAGCATGACTACCCAGAATGGCTCTAGGTACAATTGTTCTATAATGGACTGGAAGGTAAGACCAGGACCATCCTAGATGCCACTTCTGGAGGGGCTTTCATGGTGAAGACTGTGCCAGAAGCACGTGCCCTCCTGGAGGAAGTGTCAATCGCCACCTACCGGTGGGCCTCTGAGAAAATGATGAGATCTAAGCGGTAGCTTGATTATATCAACTGGACGAGGTAACCTCCCTTAGATCTCATATGGCATCTCTCACTCATGCCCTGAATAATTTTGCAGGATCACCACAAAAAGGGATGTCCTCTCAATGCTCCCAACCCAATGGAGAATCCACTATGGAGCAATTGCACTACCTAAACAACAAAAGCAACACCTATGGAGGAAATCAGACTCAGAATAACTTACCAACACATTACAATCCAATTTTGAGGTATCATGAAAATTTCTCTTATCCTAACAACAAAAATGTGTTGAATCCTCCTACAGGCATGCTTCTACATCGAGAGGAAACCATCTCGGAAGACACATTGCACTCCTTCATATTTGAATCCGTAAGTCGGTCCAACCGGTGGAGAATGCAAATCACGATTTATCGGTATAGTGACCGATCATGGAGCTGCAATAAAGAATATAGAGACCCAGATTGGCCAAATGAATACATCACCTGTGTCATCGCAAGCAAGGAAAGAAACACCTTGAGGGAGTACAGTCTAGCTAAAGACGTTAAACAAAGCGCTTCTTGGGAGGCAACCCAAGCTTTACTTACTTTTGTTTTTCTTTCTTTAGCTTGCTTTAGTTTGTTTTTAGTTGTTTTTCAATTTTTAGTTTCTTTACTAGTTTTTTGTTTTACTTTGTAGGTTGTGACGATGCATTTCTTCGTTGAAATCCATGCTCCCATTCTGAGGAACTCCAACACACATGCTTTGGCTATTCAAGAATCTCAGAAAGATCTCCATTGCCGGAGACAGTATTGTTCACTCTTACCCTTATACTTAATTTGTGTTAGTGCTCGCAAACATTGGGGACAATGTTTAGTTTAAGTTTGGGGGTGGGATGTGTTTATTTGTTGTGGTATCCGAGTATGTCTTTGAATTGTTGATTGATCTTTTACATAATTATGAGTACGATAGCCTAGGATGAGATATAATTGGAAATCCTTGTGATTCTGCTGAAACCTGAGAGCATGACATGAATTTAAGTTAATTTAAAAATTTTCTTGAGTTTTTCCTGCACTATTACGCACATAGCCTGTGTTCCAGTAGTTTTGAAATGCTTAGAAGAAAGATATTAGGTTTAGAAGTTTGATGTCACCTCGATAGGTCTGAGAACTGATTTGACAGTTAAACTGCAGGATAAGGTGAATAGCAATATGAAGTGCATGATCTGTATAATATGTGAAATAGTTTTTTTTTGTTTGTTTGTTTGTAAAAAAAAAAAAATCGTGAGGGCAAAAAGAGCTACCTTCACTGTGATCAGTTAGGCCACTCATTGAGCGAGTGCTCTGGGTAAGGGTCCCTGCAGTGCATGTGTGAAAGCTAGTGTCCTTGCACAGAAAAAGAAAAAAAATAGAAAAATTGATAAAAAAAAGTGATTACGTGCTGAGTAAAGTTATTTAGTTCTTGAATGTGAGGAGACTCAAGGATTAGTAATTATGACCAGTGTAGGGGAAAGTTGAATGGAGAGCCTAATAATGTTGATCCGGGCTTAGTAAAAATGAAGGGAACATAGGCTAATCACACACACAAGTAGGAACACTTACAGAAAGTTTTAAATTGCTCGCTAAAGTGTTATGGTTGAGTGTTTCTTGTGATTACAAGATTTTCTCTTAAATCTTTGAGGCTTGAATCAAATATGTGTTTAAGAACAATCTAATGTATAATTCTGTTTTTGCTCGGGACTAGCAAAAGTTTAAGTTTGGGGGTGTTTGATAGCACACAAAATGTGTTATCCTTAGGCTTAATTATTGCTACTTTTATGATAATTTCAGGGCTTTTACGTGTTTAATTCATTCAATTTTAGGTTAAGAGCTTAAACAGAGCTATTGGAGACAATTTGGATCACTCGGGATCAAAACGAGGCTATTTGGAGCTAAAAATAATACCAGTTGGAAGAGAAAGGATCAATCCAAGCATGATGACCCGAGGTGATGGTGTTGCAACGCCATGCAGAGCATTGCAACGCCATGCTTGCTGTTTGAGAGCGTTGAAGACCACTGCCAATGCTATATCGATAAGGACGCACACATGAGAAGCCGCACAGAGGGCGTTGCAACGCTGCCTTGCAGCGTCGCAACGCCAGATCGATAAGGGGCACGCGCTTAGGGTAGCGGCGTTGCAACGCTGGCCTCAGTGTTGCAACACCATCGATTGTTTCCTTATTTACCATGTGTATAGGGCACAGCGTTGCAACGCTGTGCCAATCATGCCATTAAGTACAACATTATGCTATTGAAAAAAGAGAGCCGAATTTGGTAGAGTTTTGCCCTAATTTCGAAATACACTTTGTAAGAAGAGAGAAAAGAGTGATTTTGGGAGCCAAAACATTCGTGGAGGTTCGAGATCGAAGATGGGAACTCGGAGACGAAGGACCGACATCGACACCTAAGTTTAATTTCCTTTTCTTTCAATTTGTAATATCGTTCTAAGACGTTTTCTACTTGTTTAGTTTTATTTTCATGTGATTTAGAGTAGCTAAACATTGTAGTTAGGATTTGATTTGATTGTTATGACTTTATTACAATGTATTGAAGCATGTTTTGTTCATATTTTGGACAATTCGTTCGTGACTTCTTAATTTGTTGATTTAAGTGGACTCGAGAGATAAAGCTTGAATTAGAGCAAAATTGTCAAAACCCTTAGAATTCTTGCATGAGAATGACTTAGAAATCTTAGGGCAACACATAAAGAAGTTGTTTAATGCCATGCATGTCGTAGGTTCATATGGAGACTATGGAGTTTATTGCATGTGTGAGGCTCACTAAGAATCGAGAGATTTTCTTGAGTATTTTACTTCTTGTTTATAATTTCATCTCATTGGTTCAATGCATGTGTTAGTTAGGTCTTTAACTTGTAAAATCACTTTCCATAAATCTATCAATTCGTGTCTCCACATGTTTGTTTGTTTGTTTGTATTTACTTAAACCAACTATCCATGTTATGTTTCTTTAGCTAAAATTGAGAATTAGTACCTTAGTAATTAATTAATCTAGAAACCCATTCCTGAGGACAATACTTGGGCTCATAAATCACTATACTAAAACATGACCAGTACACTGCGGTATTGCAATATCATAAATATCACGCACCAGTAGGTCCATTAGGTCCCTCGGTTGGCTCAAATTTTATTGAATGAGGGTTTACAGTTTGGAGTGGATTTGAAGTGTTCAAATTTATTAAAAGAGAATTTATGTCATTTATATGTAATATAATGAACATAATATATAGTTTAATATGAATGAGATTCATAATAAACTATAGTCTAGCGTAATTGATTAATTAGGGCTAATTGGAGAAATTGGATTGAGAGAAATTAAATTGAATATGATTCAATTTAAAATTTCACAACTATGCAAATGTGATTTGTTTAATATCATAGAATTCTTATATGATATGCAAATATAATTTGCATATTATATAGTTGTGGTATTTTGGTGAATTGGTGGAGACTTTAACTCCACCACACACCATTATATATAGGTGCTTGGAGAAGCACCTGTTATGACAAGTTCTCATTTTTTGGATTTTGAACCAAAAGAGAAAGAAGAATTCTCTCTAGCTCTCTCAATTCTCTCTACTTTCTCCAAACCCAATTTCCAAAGGGAGTCCCACAACTCTCCCTCTACCTCCCTAGAAAAATCGAGATCAAGTGGAAGTATCTGAAGGGAATGAAAATCCTCGTGCAGCGGAAGACGATCGAATCGTCATGGTATCATTACGCAAATTGGTTTTGTTAAAACGATATACTAAAAGATCTAGGCTAAACATGCTTAAATAGGAAGAAAAACAGCAAGATTAGAAGTACTTACTTGTTGAAGACACTCTTCAAGATTTCTTCCTCAGATCACGAACGCTTCGTGCTTCTCGATCTCTGCGAACTCTTCCCACGAACGGAACCCGAACACCACCACTTGGAGTCTTGATTGTTCTCTTTTGGAAAAGGGAAGTTTGTGGAAACTTTTGAGTTTTGGACAGGGAGGAGAATTGAGAGAAAGTAGAGAGAATTCTTCTTCTTCTCTTTGATGAAAATCAAAAAAATGAGAGAATGGTTACAGAAGGGATTATATAGTGGAATGATGGAGTTAAAATCTCCACATTATTACCACTTTATTACAACCATAGGTTATGCAAATCTCATTTGCATAACCACATAATATAAGATATCTCATATCTCATATTGCAAATATCATTTGCAATAATTGTGGATTAATTAAATTGAATCACATCCAATTTAATTTCTCTCAATTAAATTCTCCAATTAGCCATAATTCAACAATTAGGCTAACCTATAGTTTATTATGAATCTCATTAACATTAAACTATATATTATATCATTCATATCTCATATAAATGACATAAATGCCCTTAAAGTGAAATTGAACACTTCAATTTCTTACCAAAACATTAACCTTTCTTTTAACCAAGATTGAGCCAACCGAGGGACCTAATGGACCTACAGTGAAGGGCTCCAATGATTCGAGATTAATATGTCAAATTCTTTGACTCGGTTAACCAACATTCATTAGCTACGGTAACACTCCACTATAGCCCGTAGCTGCACTCCCGTTAGTGTAGAATATTACGTGTCCACTGATATAACCAATGCCCATGAGTCGACTCTTCACAGGTTGTTCGTAGACACGGCTGGGTCAAATTATCGTTTTACCCCTGTGTCTACCTCTTGTTCCTTAAGTCCCCACTGCTCCTCTAATGAACAACATAATGTGATGGTCCAACCATACACAACACCTTTCTCGGGCCAGTGAGAAGGTGGGCGCCCGTTGTCCAAGTCCTGGAGACAACACTTAAGGGAACAACCCCTCTAGTTTCCCTAAAAGTGGGAACGAGTGAATTCTATCTCGCGTAGTTAAGTTCCCCGCTTCCTACTTGGTTCTGTCCCTGAGAAGATAGGCATATTGGGCGAGTAACTGTGACCACCCTCACCCGTACTAGTCGAAGGACATACCCTCGCAGACAGGAGTCCGTAACACGCTCAGGATTCAGGTCGAGTCACTAATGGTCATCTACGAAGTTATTAGTCCTTCTTGCCAGCGGTGTTACATCGTGAGGTCTAATAATTCACGGTCCGGTCTTGTACAATCTCATTGCACAGGATGCCCCCACTCGCATGTCAACCACATGAACGAGTCAGATCACCTCGTTTGTATCTAATACAAAGTAGGTCGCATCCACAGTGTATCCAGGATTAGGTCTCCAACCCTATCCATATACTGTAGACCATTCGGGTCATTAACTCGAACGTGATCCTCCCTGTGTGTCCACTACACACCGTTCGAGTTTTAGTTCTCTCATAAATTCAATGACCCTAGAGCTTAGTTTATTGGAAAAGTTTATAAATATTGCGAGACACAAAGTGATGAAATGAATAACTCTTATTAATTTCAAACAGTATATTACAAACACAAGATTAGGACAAAAATCCCAACAAACTCCCACTTGGACAAAGCTAGTGGAGAAAATACATTTATGAAATGTACATAAATTACAATGAAGTAATACAATAAACTAGGGCATTGAATACCCGTTTACACATCTACCACTTGCCCTAGTCAGTAACCTCTCGAAGACCTAGACTCTCTAGGTGACCCTCAAACACCTTAGCCGTGAGGGGCTTTGTAAATGGATCAGCTACGTTGTGCTCCGACGCTATCTGCATGACCATCACGTCTCCGCGGTGCATAATCTCTCGTATCAGATGATACTTGCGCTCAATGTGTTTGCCTCTCTTATGGCTCCGAGGCTCACGTGAGTTGGCTACTGCATCACTGTTATCACAGAACAGTGTGATATGCAAGTTCATATTTGGAACAACTTCCAAATCCGTCATGAACTTCCTAAGCCAAACAACTTCCTTTGCAGCTTCACAAGCCGCAACATACTCTACTTCCATAGTGGAATCGGTGATGCATCCCTGCTTGATGCTTCGCCATACTACAGCTCCTCCATTCAAAATGAAGACTGACCCCGAAGTGGATTTCCTAGAATCCTTATCGGTCTGATAATCAGAATTCGTGTATCCCGTAAGGATCAAATCCCCACTGCCATACACTAAGTTGTAGTTCCTCGTTCTCCTAAGATACGTGAGGATTGACTTTACGGCTGTCTAGTGATCTAATCCTGGATTGGACTGATATCTACTGACAATTCCTACTGCATAACATATGTCGGGCCTAGTACACAACATGACATACATCAGGCTCCCTACCGCTGAAGCATATGGAATCCGTCTCATATCCTCAACATCTTGAGGAGTCTTAGGACACTAATCCTTAGACAAGTGAACCCCATGCCTGAAAGGCAGCAAGCCCTTTTTGGAGTTCTGCATCTTATAGACAACATCTTGTCAATATAAGACGCCTGAGACAAGGCTAGCGTTTCGTTTCTTAGGTTCGGACACACTCGGATACCTAGAACATCCGAGCTTCTCCCAAATCTTTCATTTGGAATTGCGAAGCTAGCCGATTCTTAACGTCGAAGAAATTCTACCTCATTCCCAATGAGAAGAATATAGATCCACGCACAACACCAAAAATGCGGCAGCGATTTTGTCAACGATTTTCTTGTAAACACAAGGCTCGTCGACATTTTGATCAAAGCCATAAGATTTGATCGCCTCATCAAACCTTATATTCCAAGACCTCAAAGCTTGTTTTAGCCCATAAATGGACCTATGAAGCCAACAAACCTTTTACTCTTGGCCTTGGGCAATGAACCCTTTGGGCTGGTCCATGTAGATGGCCTCATCAAGTTTGCCATTCAGAAAGGTTGTCTTGACGTCCATCTGCCATACCTCATAGTCATAATACGCGGCAATGGCCAGAAGGATCCTGATCAACTTTACCATGGCAACAGGTGAAAAGGTCTCCTCATAGTCAACCCCTTCAACCTGGGTAAAACCCTTTGGCACTAGTCGGGCTTTGAAGGTCTGTACCTTCCCATCTACGCCACGTTTACGCTTGTAGATCCATTTGCAACCAATAGGTTTTACCCCATCCGGTTGATCCACAAGCTCCCACACAGAATTGAAATACATAGACTCCATTTCATGGTCCATAGCTTTAATCCATTCGTCTTTTTCAACATCAACCATTGCCTGATCATAGGTCAATGGATCCTTACAGTCATCACCAGGAGCGACAACTGAGGTTTCAGCTAAACCCATATAGCGATCAGGCTGTCTCACAGTCCTCCCATTACGTCGAGGCATTCCCAACTCTTGGGAACGGATTTGACTTGACGTGCTAGGATCAACAACACTTGTTGACGTACAAGCCCCATCAACAACTCTTGCTGATGTACTGTCCATTTCATTCAACACAATTTTACTCCTTGGTAAATGTTCCCTAATGTGGTCTTCCTCTAGGAAAGTGGCGTTTGTCGACACAAGCACCCTATTTTCCTTAGGATCGTAAAACATACCACCCCTAGTCTCTTTAGGGTAACCTACGAATAGGCACAATTTCGAACGGGGTTCTAACTTTTTCGGATTTGACACCAACACGTGGGCCGGGCATCCCTAAATTCTGAAGTGACGTAAACTGCCTTCCACTGCGTACCCCCAAAAAGAATTAGGGAGACGAGCATAACCCATCATCGGCCGAACCATGTCCAACAAGGTTATGTTTGTCCTCTCCGATACACCATTCTGCTGTGGCATACAAGGCGCTGAGAGTTGGGACGTAATTCCGTGTTCTAGCATATAGTCCTGGAATTCAGTGTCCATGTACTCTCCACCTCGATCCGATCAAAGTGTTTTAAGCGATTTACCTAAGAGGTTCTCAACCTAAGTCTTGTACTCCTTGAACTTTTCAAGAGTTTTAGACTTCTTGTGCATTAGGTAAATATACCCATATCTGGAGTAATCGTCTATGAAAGACACGAAATACTCATAACCGCCCCGAGCTTTAACACTCATCGGACCACAGAGGTCAGAATGTACTAACTCAAGAGGCTCTTTGGCTCTATATCCTTTTCCACTAAAAGGACATTTGGTCATTTTGCCCTCAAGGCATGACTCACACACCGGCAAAGAGTTTTCTTCCAACTCGTTTAGAAGTCCACTCTTTACTAGTTTCTCAATCCTATTGAGATTAATGTGGCCTAACCGTAGATGCCAAAGATGAGCATTTTCTTTTGGAGAAACACTTTTGCTTTCTTAGTTTGTGTTTCTGCAGTTTTAAACAATTCAGTATTCAAAACACTTTTGACCGAATTAGGTTTCAAAACATACAGATTATGTTCGAGTGAAGCTGAACAAATAACATTGCCTTTGAAAGAAATAAACGCTTTACTAGATTCAAAGGAAACAGATATACAATGTTCAATTAGGCAGGAAATGGAAACAAGGTTTCTAGTAAACCCTGGAACTATGTACAAATTGTCCAACAATAAGTACTTCCCGCCAAAGTGTAGCTTCGCGTGTGCGATCATTGCAGCAGAGACAAGCTCCCGGATCCAACCCGTAGAGTCACCTCACCCTCTCGCAGCGGCTGCCAGAAATCAATCCCTTGAAAAGAAGAAAAAACGTGGTTAGTGGTGCCCGAATCCAATATCCAGGCAGAGTCACTACTCTCCACTAAACATGTTTCTGTGACAAGTAAATCACATTTACCTTGATTCTTCCTCTCGGCAAGGAATTTGGGACAGTTCCTCTTCCAGTGTCTTCCCCCATTGCAGTGGAAACACTTTCCTTTCTCGGCAACGTCCTTGACCTTCTTGCCCTTCTGGGCGGCAGCTCGGTCAGTTTTACCCCTCTTCATCCTCTTCTTCCCTTTCGAGCGTGAAGGAGCAACAGGTTTCGTCCCAGAGGTCGAACCCCTGTGATAAGACCTGTAGGCAACATTTGCCTCAGATTCCTTAACCCTGTTCAAAGATTGGAAATTATGTAGCTCATTGAGGAGGGTAGTCAGAGTGTAGCTAATTTTGTTCATAACAACATTGCTAGGAAACTGAAGGAAACACTTCGGAAGAGTCTCCAAAATAAAACTGACCTGGCCCGACTCATCGATCGAAGCCCCGTTCATCTCGGCTAAATTAAAGTGGGTCATCATGTCTAGAACATGTTCACGGACAGACGACCCCTCCTTCATCCGTGCGTTGAAGACGTATTTGAGCGAGTCATGCCGAACTTGAAAGGACTGTTGTCCAAACATTTCCTGCAAGGACTCCATGATCTCCTTGGCAGAGACCATCAACTCATGCTTCTTTGCCAAGACATCAGACATGCTGGCAATTATGTAGACCTTGGCCTTTTCATTGACCCTCATCAAACAGAGAATAAATCTAAAATGCCAAAAACCGAAACATCTATTTAAGCAAACCAACATTCATCTCATGAAATTTAAGGCAATTTACCCACCTAATTTTAACAAAAACAGTGCATAAATGAAGAACCATCAAAATGGCTCTGATACCAATTGAAGGGAATGAAAATCCCCGCGCAGCGGAAGACGATCGAATCGTCATGGTATCATTACGCAAATTGGTTTTTTTAAAACGATCTACTAGAAGATCTAGGCTAAACATGCTGAAATAGGAAGAAAAACAGCAAGATTAGAAGTACTTACTTGTTGAAGACACTCTTCAAGATTTCTTCCTCAGATCACAAACGCTTCGTGCTTCTCGATCTCTACGAACTCTTCCCACGAACGGAACCCGAACACCACCACTTGGAGTCTCGGTTGTTCTCTTTTGGAAAAGGGAAGTTTGTGGGAACTTTTTAGTTTTGGAGAGGGAGGAGAATTGAGAGAAAGTAGAGAGAATTCTTCTTCTTCTCTTTGATGAAAATAAAAAAAATGAGAGAATGATTGAAGGGAATGAAATCCCCGCACAGCGGAAGACGATTGAATCGTCGAGGTATCATTATGCAACTTGAGTTTATTAAAATTGATCTAACACTTAGACCTAGGCTAAACATGCTTAAAGAAGAAGAAATTTACAGCAAGAAGAGATCATACTTACTTGTTGTAGACAAATACAACAATTTCTTCTTCGGGTCACGAACTCTTCGTGCTACTCGATCTCTACGGATTCTTCCCACAAAACGATCTTGAACACCACCAAGTGATCTTCTCGGTTGTTCTCTTTTGGAGAAGGAAAGTTGGTGGGAACTTGTTTGTGTTTTGGAGAGGGAGGAGAGATGAGAGAGTAGAGAGAATTCTCTTTCTTCTCTTTGGTGAAAAACAAAAAATGAGAAGAGAGCTTACCAATCCCTTCTTACAAAGGGTTTAAATAGTGGTATGAGGGAGTTAACATCTCCACATTATTACCACTTTACCACAACCATAGGTTATGCAAATCTCATTTGCATAACCACATAATATAGATATCTCATATCTCATATTGCAAATCTCATTTGCAATAATTGTGGATTAATTAAATTGAATCACATCCAATTTAATTTCTCTCAATCAAATTCTCCAATTAGCCCTAATTCAACAATTAGGCTAACCTATAGTTTATTATGAATCTCATTCACATTAAACTATATATTATATCATTCATATCTCATATAAATGACATAAATGCCCCTAAAGTGAAATTGAACACTTCAATTTCTTACCAAAACATTAACCCTTCTTTTAACCCAGGTGGAGCCAACCGAGGGACCTAATGGACCTACAGTGACGGGCTCCAATGATCCGAGATTAACCTGTCAAACTCTTTGACCCGGTTAACCAACATTCATTAGCTACGATAACACTCCACTATAGCCCGTAGCTGCACTCCCGTCAGTGTAGAATATTACGTGTCCACTGATATAACCAATTCCCATGAGTCGACCCTTCACAGGTTGTTCGTAGACACGGCTGGGTCAAATTACCGTTTTACCCCTGTGTCTATCTCTTGTTCCTTAAGCCCCACTGCTCCTCTAATGAACAACATATTGTGATGGTCCAACCATACACAACACCCTTCTCGGGCGGTCGGAAGGTGGGCGCGTCGCCCAAGCCTTGGAGAGACGACTTAAGGGAACAACCTCTTTAGTTTCCTAAAAGCGGGAACGAAAGCGAATTCCATCTCGCGTAGTTAAGTTCCCGACTCCTACTTGGTCTGTCACGAGAAGATAGGTATATTGGGCGAGTAATCGTGACCACCCTCACCAGTACTAGTCAAAGGACGGACCCCACAGCATGCGAGTCCGTAACACGCTCGTGATTTAGGTCGAGTCACTAATGGTCATCTCACGAAGTTATTAGTCCTTCTTGTCAGCGGTGTTACATCAGAGGGTCTAATAATTCACGGTCCGGTCTTGTATAATCTCATTGCACAGGATGCCCCCACTCGCATGTCAACCACATGAACGAGTCAGATCACCTCGTTTGTATCTAATACAAAGCGAGCAAAGCATCCTGATGTATCCAAGATTAGGTCTCCAACCCTATCCATATATTTGAGACTGTTTTGGGTCATTAACTCGAACGTGATCCTCCCCCTGTGTGTCCACTACACACCGTTCAAGTTTTAGTTCTCTCATAAATTCAATGACCCCGGAGATTAGTTTATTGGAAAAGTTTATAAATATTGCGAGACACAAAGTGATGAAATGAATAACTCTTATTAATTTCAAACAATATATTACAAACACGAGATTAGGACAAAAATCCCAACAAACTCCCACTTGGACTAAGCTAGTGGAGAAAATACATTTCCAAAATGTACACAAATTACAATAAAGTAATACAATAAACTAGGGAATTGAATACCCGTTTACACATCTCCCACTTGCCCTAGTCAAGAAGCTCTCGAAGACCTAGACTCTCTAGGTGACCCTCAAACACCTTAGCCGTGAGGGGCTTTGTAAATGGATCAACTACGTTGTGCTCCGACGCTATCTGCGTGACCGTCACGTCTCCGCGGTGCACAATCTCCCGTATCAGATGATACTTGCGCTCAATGTGTTTGTTTCTCTTATGGCTCCGAGGCTCACGTGAGTTGGCTACTGCACCACTGTTATCACAAAACAGTGTGATCGGCAAGTTCATATTTGGAACAACTTCCAAATCTGTCATGAACTTCCTAAGCCAAACAACTTCCTTTGCAGCTTCACAAGCCGCAACATACTCTGCTTCCATAGTGGAATCAACGATGCATCCCTGCTTGATGTGTCGCCATACTACAGCTCCTCCATTCAAAATGAAGGCTGACCCCGAAGTGGATTTCCTAGAATCCTTATCGGTCTGAAAATCAGAATCCGTGTATCCCGTAAGGATCAAATCCCCACTATCATATACCAAGCTGTAGTTCCTCGTTCTCCTAAGATACTTGAGGATTGTCTTTACGGCTGTCCAGTGATCTAATCTGGATTGGACTGATAACTACTTACAATTCCTACTGCATAACAGATGTCGGGCCTAGTACACAACATGGCATACATCAGGCTCCCTACAGCTGAAGCATATGGACTCTGTCTCATATCCTCAACATCTTGAGGAGTCTTAGGACACTGATCCTTTGACATGTGAACCCCATGCCTGAAAGGCAGCAAGCCCTTCTTGGAGTTCTGCATCTTATATCTAGACAACATCTTGTCAATATAAGACGCCTGAGACAAGGCTAGCATTCTGTTCTTCCGGTTCCGGACTATCTGGATACCTAGAACATACTGAGCTTCTCCCAAATCTTTCATTTGCAATTGCAAAGCTAGCAACTTTTTAACGTCAGTTAGAAATTCTACCTCATTCCCAATGAGAAGAATATCGTCCACATACAACACCAAAAATGCGACAGTTTTGTCAACGATTTTCTTGTAGACACAAGGCTCGTCGACATTTTGATCAAAGCCATAAGATTTGATCGCCTCATCAAACCTTATATTCCAAGACCTCGAAGCCTGTTTCAGTCCATAAATGGACTTATGAAGCCGGCACACTTTTTGCTCTTGGCTTGGGGCAATGAACCCTTTGGGCTGGTCAATGTAGATGGTCTCATCAAGTGTGCCATTCAGAAAGGCTGTCTTGACGTCCATCTGCCATACCTCGTAGTCATAATACGCGACAATGGCCAGAAGGATCCTGATCGACTTTACCATGGCAACAGACGAAAAAGTCTCCTCATAGTCAACCCCTTCAACTTGGGTAAAACCCTTTGCCACTAGTCGGGCTTTAAAGGTCTGCACCTTCCCATCTACGCCATGTTTACGCTTGTAGATCCATTTGCAACCAATAGGTTTTACCCCATCTGGTTGATCCACAAGCTCCATCTGAGCAATGAAATACATAGACTCCATTTCTGGTCCATAGCTTTAATCCACTCGTCTTTGTTCACATCAACCATTGCCTGATCATAGGTCAATGGATCCTCACAGTCATCATCAGGAGCGACAACTGAGGTTTCAACTAAACCCATGTAGCGATCAGGCTGTCTCACAACCCTCCCACTACGTCGAGGCATTCCCAACTCTTGGGAACGGATTTGACTAGGCGTGCTAGGATCAACAACACTTGTTGACGTACTAGCCCCATCGGTAACTCTCTTGGCGATGAAGCTGTCCATTTCATTCAATACAACTTTACTCCTTGGTAAATGATCCCTGATGTGGTCTTCCTCTAGAAAAGTGGCGTTTGTCGACACAAGCACCCTATTTTCCTTAGGATCGTAAAATAGACCACCCCTAGTCTCTTTAGGGTAACCTACGAATAGGCATAATTTGAGCGGGGTTCCAACTTTTCCGGGTTTGACACCAACACGTGGGTCGGGCATCCCCAAATCTGAAGTGATGTAAAGCGCTTTACGCCCGATCTGAGAGCTCGAAAGGTGTTTCACAAACACTCTTCGATGGAACGTTGTTCAAAATATAAACCGCAGTCTCCACTGCATACCCCCAAAAAGAATCAGGGAGACGAGCATAGCTCATCATCAACCGAACCATGTCCAACAAGGTTCTGTTTCTCCTCTCGGATACACCATTATGCTGTGGCATACCAGATGCTGAGAGTTGGGACGTGATTCCATGTTCTATCATATAGTCCTGAAAGTCAGTGTCCATGTACTCTCCACCTCGATCCGATAGAAGTGTTTTAAGCGATTTACCTAAGAGGTTCTCAACCTCAGTCTTGTACTCCTTGAACTTTTCAAGAGTTTCAGACTTCTTGTGCATTAGGAAAATATACCCATATCTGGAGTAATCGTCTATGAAAGACACGAAATACTCATAACCGCCCCGAGCTTTAACATTCATCGGACCACAGAGGTCAGAATGTACTAACTCAAGAGGCTCTTTGGCTCTATATCCTTTTCCACTAAAAGGACGTTTGGTCATTTTGCCCTCAAGGCATGACTCACACACCGGCAAAGAGTTTTCTTCCAACTCGTTTAGAAGTCCACTCTTTACTAGTTTCTCAATCCTATTGAGATTAATGTGGCCTAACCGAAGATGCCAAAGATGGGCATTTTCTTTTGGAGAAACTTTTGTTTTCTTAGTTCGTGTTTCAGTAGTTTTAAACAATTCAGTATTCAAAACACTTTTGACCGAATTGGGTTTCAAAACATACAGATTATTTTCAAGTGAAGCTGAACAAATAACATTCCCTTTGAAAGAAATAAACGCTTTATTAAATTCAAAAGAAACTGAAATACAGTGTTCAATTAAGCAGGAAATTGAAACAAAGTTTCTAGTAAACCATGAAACTATGTACAAATTGTCCAACAATAAGTACTTCCCGCCAAAGTGCAGCTTACACCGTGCCGATCGCTGCAGTAGAGACAAGCTCCCCGGATCCAACCCATAGAGTCACCTCACCCTCTCGCAGCGGCTGCTAGGAATCAATCCCCTGAAAAGAAGAACAAACGTGGTTAGTGGCGCTCGAATCCAATATCCAGGCAGAGTCACTACTCTCCACTAAACATGTTTCTGTCACAAGTAAATCACATTTACCTTGATTCTTCCTCTCGGCCAGGAATTTGGGACAGTTTCTCTTCCAGTGTCCGCCCCCATTGCAGTGGAAACACTTTCCTTTCTCTGCAACCTCCTTGACCTTCTTGCCCTTCTGGGCGGCAGCTCGGTCAGTTTTACCCCTCTTCATCCTCTTATTCCCTTTCGGGCGTGAAGGAGCAACAGGTTTCGTCCCAAGGGTCGAACCCCTGTGATAAGACCTGTAGGCAACATTTGCCTCAGATTTCTTGACCCTGTTCAAGGATTGGAAATTCTGTAGCTCATTGAGGAGGGTAGTCAGAGTGTAGCTAATTTTGTTCATAAAAACATTGCTACCGAAACTGAAGGAAACTCGTCGGAAGAGTCTCCAAAATAAAACTGACTTGGCTCGACTCGTCGATCGAAGCCCCGTTCATCTCGGCCAGATTAAAGTGGGTCATCATGTCTAGAACGTGTTCACGGACAGACGACCCTTCTTTCATCCGTGCGTTGAAAACGTATTTGAGTGAGTCATGTCGGACCTGAAAGGACTGTTGTCCAAACATTTCCTGCAAGGACTCCATGATCTCCTTTGCGGAAACCATCAACTCATGCTTCCTTGCCAAGACATCAGACATGCTGGCAATAATGTAGACCTTGGCCTTTTCATTGGCCCTGATCCACCGATCGTATGCATCGCGAACACTTCGCGACGCGGTCGAGCCCGACATCTGAGGACACTCCTCAGATAGCACGAACTTTATGTCGTCAGTTACCAAAATTGTATTAATGTTGTTTTTCCAACTCTGGTAATTATCTCCCACTAACTTATCGGAAGCAAGTAAAGTTATTATAGCGCTAGACATTTTTGGCTGAAAAATAAGAAAAACTTTGTATTAGTCTCGCAAAAACTTTTTAAAAAACCAATCAAGTTTTTTAGCAAAAAATTGTTTCATGATCCCTAGGTCATTCAAAATTTTGCAATGATACCCTAAAGGTTTAGAATGACCGTCACCGAAGGGTGAACAGAACACTCCTCCTCTAGGACGAGACTTTCTTGATCAGACCCTAATCCCAGAATAACTCTTATTCCATTAGGCGTCCAATTACCATTATTCGGTTGAATTCATTAACACTTAACGAATTTTGTGAGTGTCACCCTCAATCTTTAAGTTTCCAAGTATTCAACCAAACATTAGCCACCGAAAGGTGAACCAAGAAGGAAAACCAACCAGGAAACTGTATCCCTTTGGGGAATTCACGATGTTCCGACTCCCATGATCAAGCCCTCCGAAGGGATTGTCTGGTCCAAGCCAAACTAGCAGGCAGATCATAGGCGTCTCACGGATTGAATCAAAAGAAGAGACCGTGGGTCTCGTTTTCACAAGTCCCGCTCCCACTCACTATAAGTACTCTCTCCATCCACGATGATATTGACCTATACAAATGCCACCCGAAGGGGGACGCTCCCATTTGCGCCACGAGGCCGAGTATAGATCTCACGGTACGGACTTACTTAAGAGATTTGTGGTTGGAAATTCAAATGTATCTCATACACTATATTTCCTCCCACTCAGCACTTTAATTTTATTAGGGATTGACCTAGATAAACCGGCTAAAATTTACCTAAGTCTACCAATCTAACTCTTATATGGTATTAACCTAAGTTTATAATCACATTATTAACTTAGGTCTATGTGAGTAAATTAATTAACACTTAATTAACGCCACTCACGAGAATATAACTTAAGAATCTCTGATGAATTCACTCCGTGTCGGTTTCGGTAGGGGTGTTCCACAAGCGTCAACTTAAATACCCCAGCCTTAGACAAAACCTTCCTTAGACAGAGTTACTTATTAGTCTCCATTCAAAGGTTATATTTGATTTCCTAAATTTATAATCTTATTAGAAAATTAGAAAACCTAAGTCTAATTATTAAAGTTCTAAACACTTTAAAACTAATAATTAACTTAGGTTGCATGCATTTCTATGTTATAGTGCTTGATCAACCATCAAATGAATAATACTATACTATAATATACATTCATCACATGGATTAAATGCATGAGCATGCTTTTAATTTAAAATATAACACTTATATTTAAATAAATTAAAACATGCATACATTATATTATAACTCTTATAATATAATCCTATCATGCATACTATATATTATAACTCTTATAATATAAATATGATGCATGAAATGTTTAACCTAAGGTGGGATTTTAAATCTATATGACATACATTATGCACATAAAAACTAATTAAAATATACATCTCATTCATAAAATAATTAAATAGCAAAAATGGATCGGTTTTTGGCACCTATGTGCAATTATTTAATTAAATAACATTAATATAACATTTATATTAATATTATTTAATAAAATAATTAAATTAAATAAATAAATACATTTTGTAAATTAAAAAATAATTAAAATACGAAATTAACTGCCCATGATGTGATGAACTCCCACTTCTCCCGAAAATGCCGCCTGCAACTGCCCCTCAACGCCGTGGGCAGCGTGGCAATGCTGTCGCCTAAAGCGTTGAGCCGCGTTCTCAACGCTGCTCTGCAGCAAAGCCTCTGCCCGCAAGAACAGCGTTGAGACGCGTTGGGCAACGTCTCAACGCCATCGACAGAACAACAAACACTTTGCTGTTCTTCCATCGATTTCTGCCTGTTTCCGCTCTGATTTCTTCACAGGAACTCTTGCCACGAACGACCCGAATTACAGACTCGATTTACAACAAAATGCCCAAAAACAACGGGCCCTTACATTGATCTCGTCAACATAATTGTAAATCTAATCTAGTGCATGCCCAAAACCGAAAACATCCATTATGCAAACCAAGCAATCATCTCATGAAACTATGGCAAAATTCCCACCTAATTTTAACAAAACAGTGCATAAATGAAGAACCATCAAAATGTCTCTGATACCAATTGAAGGGAATGAAATCCCCGCGCAGCGGAAGACGATTGAATCGTCGAGGTATCATTATGCAACTTGAGTTTATTAAAATTGATCTAACACTTAGACCTAGGCTAAACATGCGTAAAGAAGAAGAAATTTACAGCAAGAAGAGATCATATTTACTTGTTGTAGACAAATACAAGAATTTCTTCTTCGGGTCACGAACTCTTCGTGCTACTCGATCTCTACGGATTCTTCCCATAAAACGATCTTGAACACCACCAAGTGATCTTCTCGGTTGTTCTCTTTTGGAGAAGGAAAGTTGGTGGGAACTTGTTTGTGTTTTGGAGAGGGAGGAGAAATGAGAGAGTAGAGAGAATTCTCTTTTCTTCTCTTTGGTGTAAAACAAAAAATGAGAAGAGAGCTTACCAATCCCTTCTTCCAAAGGGTTTAAATAGTGGTATGAGGGAGTTAACATCTCCACATTATTACCACTTTACCACAACCATAGGTTATGCAAATCTCATTTGCATAATAAAATAATATAAGATATCTCATATCTCATATTGCAAATCTCATTTGCATTAATTGTGGATTAATTAAATTGAATCACATCCAATTTAATTTCTCTCAATCAAATTCTCTAATTAGCCCTAATTCAACAATAAGGCTAACCTATAGTTTATTATAAATCTCATTCACATTAAACTATATATTTTATCATTCATATCTCATATAAATGACATAAATACCCCTAAAGTAAAATTAAAAATTTCATTTTCTTACCAAAACATTAACCCTTCTTTTAACCCAGGTTGAGCCAACCGAGGGACCTAATGGACCTACAGTGACGGGCTCCAATGATTCGAGATTAACCTGTCAAACTCTTTGACCCGATTAACCAACATTCATTAGCTACGGTAACACTCCACTATTGTAAACCCGAGAATCATTCTTTGAAATTTCCATATAAAGAAAAAAAAACAAAAGAAAGGAAGAAATGAATGCTTAAAACTTGGTTTCCCTTGCTTTAAAAAAGAAAAGAAATGAAGTGAAAGACAAAAGGAAAACAAGGAAGGAAAAGTCTAAACCATTTTGGTTTGGTTTGCTCTAAGAATAATGAAGAAAAGAAAATGAAAGGAATGGTTATTATACTATGTTTTGTTTAGGAAAGAAAAGAAATAATGAAGAAAAGAAAATGAAAGGAATGGTTATTATACTATGTTTTTTTTAGGAAAGAAAAGAAAAGAAAAGAAAGAAAAGAAAAGAAAGGAAAAGGATGAAAATGGAAAAGTGGAAGGTGGGACCCCCACCTTAGTTTTCTTTTTAAAGACTATCTTTCCATCGATTTTCTTCTTCATTTATCAAAGAGGAGCAAGGGTTTTCGTGGGAGAAGCTTAAAGGAAGAGGAAGAAGGAGATTTTGGAGCTGGAATTGTAGAAGAGAGGGAGGAGAACTCAAAGTTTATTTGTGTAGCAGCAAGGTGAACAACTCAGACTAGTTCTGCTATTTTGTTCATCTCGAGCTCCACAGAAAGAGGTAAGAGTTGAGATTTTGTTTCGTGCAAGTTAACTCATATTGGAACAAAATTCGTGAAGGAAGCTCGAGCAAATGCGGATCTTAAGCTACTGATTTGTGAAGAGGAAGACAGAAGACAAAATTTACTGTCAAATCCATGAAGTCTCTGATGTTTTGGTTGTACTGATTTGTAGAGTTGGAATCAGAAGCTCTAATAGGTATGGTTGGAAATCTTATTGAATTCCCTACAATTCTCGTGAAAAAATCGTGAATAGAAAATGATTGGAAGATGTTGTAAATATCAGGTCAAGTTTCGGGTTGCAGCAGAAAATGGAATCTGGAATAGCAGAAGTTTGTTCATGGGAAAGAGGACTTCGAGGTATTTTCGAACCAATCTGTTAGAAATCTCAACTTCATGTCTTCATATGATTTTTAGAGGGTTCAAAAAGGAAGAATTTTCTATAAAGTACATCTTTTTTGGCTAAGTAAAGAAGAAGTTATGAGTATTTGAATAGAGGGTATAAAATCTGTTAAATGCTGGAATTTTTGTTGGAGTGTTTTCTTGTAGTTTTAAGGTTAAAAACCATGAGCTCGAGGTTCTAAAATATGGTTTTGGTTTGTTTGGCAGTCCAAGAGGAGATAGGTCGAGTGTACGGGCCAAGGTTCTAGTTCTAACACGGTGAGTGACAAAACGAACCTTGAAAATGGTTTATAGGCTTGTATTATGCTTATGAAAATGCAAGGTTTTGCTAAAACGAAATGGTTTCAATGCTTAATGTTTTCCTTGAAACACATGTTTATGACTATTCATATTTCCTAAGAAATGATTTCATGTGCTTGTTGTGAGCCTAAATGTCTTGAATAAATTTATGCCTGAGCATATGTCTAATGATTGTCGAAATTATGGAAATGTTATGATTTTGAGCAAGTATGTACTAGCAAGTATGTTTTAAAGGTTTTTAGTTTTATGAACAAATTTGAGTAAGCTTGAGTTTTATGAAAGAGAAGATAAGCAGGCATGTTTAAATGTTTTTATGTGTTTTTCTGAGTCTTGAATGAGTAAATGACTGAGACATTAAGCCCGAGGCTTTATGGTACCGTGTGCACACAGGTCTTATTCTGTTGTCGACGTTGAGTGTACTCCGTGACAACACATATCAAAAGTCTTTGCATGGGCCCCACTACGACAAAGACGATGGGAGTCTTTGGGCGGGCCCCACTACATCGTAGAATAAACTTTTGTTGTACTGGGCGTGCCCTACACAACATAGATTGTGACATGTTTTAAAAAGAGTTAATATCATTTACATGCCTTACGAGATTTTAACGATATACTTGCCGGTTTTCATGAAAAGCTATTATGATTACACAATTACTTTTAACATTTGATTCTGGATGCATATGCTCATAGATGGCGGGTGATATGATTTACGAGTTAATAGCTTTCTTTTAAACTCGAGTCACTCACTCGAGCTTCATAGCTCATTCTTTCGATGTTTTTCCCACTTTCGGTAGAGATCGAGCTCCCGGTGCCTGAAAACCTGCCATAGTCTGTTGGAAGCTTCACAAGTTTGATATGTTGTACGTGGGTGGAGTTGTATAGAAAGTCTATATGTATAGAAGAAGGACTATAAAGTTATGTTTATGTGTACATTTTAGGTCGTGGTTTTGATGTTCATATCTCTTCCAGTTTTCCAGAGAGTCATAAGTAGGGTTACCCCTTACGTAGGTTACGTAATTGTCAATATTCTGTTGTGTTATGTTTTAGTTGTTTCTTATACAAGTTTAGTATGCTTATAAGGTAAAACAGGGTCAACAGGTATCGTTAGAGAGGTGAACGATGTCTGTTGGCTTCACGCCGTCTACCGGGCTAAGTTAGCAGGTAGTTCGGGAGGGGGTGTGACAACTTGGTATCAGAGAAATTAGCTCCATGGGAATGAGACAGAGCAAGTTAGCTCTAGAAGAAACTGAAAAGTAGATAACAAGTTATTGAGTTAGTTCAAATCGAACTAGTAGAGTATGGTCCAAGTAAGGATAAAGGTAAGTCCAATCAAGACTAGAATGTAAATACAAGTCTAGAATTGTGCATTTGAAAGTATTCATTACATGTCTAGTATGTTGATATGTAATAGAAGTCATGCCACCACGTACTAACAGGCGATGCGCAGCGGGGATCGGGGCGGGACGCAGGATCCTACCCAAGGCCATTCTGAGAGGGGATCTAGTGCCCTGAGAGTCCAGATAGGGGCCAGAATTAAGCAGCATGTTAATTCCTCACCGGAGGTAGGTAAGCAATAGAGAGCAAGGCTAAGTAATCCGGACAAGACATATAGAATAGATCACCTAAAAGAATTAGGAGCCACAGTGTTTGAGGCTTCCAAAGATCCAGCTGACGCTGAAGTTTGGCTGAATAAGCTTGATAAATGTTTTAATGTGGTGAGTTGCTCTGAGGAGCGAAATGTTAAGTTGGCCACATTCTTGTTGCTAAAAAAGGCAGAAGGATGATGGAAATCGATGTTAGCCAGTTGTAGTGATGCACGTACTTTAGACTGGCAAACTTTCAGATGTATATTTGAAGATAAATATTACCCTAGCACGTACCGAGAGGCAAAGAGGGATGAATTTGTAGAACTGAAACAAGGGACACTTTTAGTGGCTGAGTATGAGAAAAGGTGTACCGAGTTGTCGCGGTATGTTGATGTGATTGTGGCATCTGAGAGTGACAGGTGTCGAAAGTTTAAAAGAGAATTATGTCCTGAGATACGTACCCAGTTACAACTATTTCTAAGTGGAGAGATTTTTCTTAGCTAATAGAGCCTGCTCTACGTGTTGAGCAGAGTATAACAGAGATAAAATTAGTAGTGGAGCCTAGTTATCGGCCTTCGACAACAAACAGTTTCTGAGATCGTGAACAGAGGAGGTTCACACCTAAAGTAAATGTTCTAAGTCGTTAGGACCTAAAGAATCAATGAGATCACTGTCTTGTTTGTGCTGATGTCTGTTACCAGTGCGGACAACCAGGACATGTCAAGAGGGACTGTCCACAACATAGAGTAGTCGCATAGAGGGACTAGGGAGTTGAGTCCCAGATAGTTGAGCAACCAAGAGTTTCAGTAGCTGCAAGAGAGGGCACAACGGTGTTAAACTAAAGAGAGTTGTAGGGAGACCTAGGCAACACGGAAAGGTCTACGCTATGACTCAGTAAGAAGCAGGAGATGCACCAGATGTCATTACTGGTACGATTACTATTTGTAATGTACCTCCACGTGTGTTAATAGATCCGGGTGCTACGCATTCTTTTGTTTCTAGTATATTCCTGACTAAGCTGAATAGGAAGCTAGAGCCTTTATTGGAGAGGTTAGTTATATACACTCCAGTAGGTGATGCTTCATTTGTCAATTCAGTGTTGCGAGATTGTGAGGTCTTAGTAGAAGGTCTCAACATGTTAGTGGATCTTCTTCCACTAGACTTGCAGGTGTGAGATGCAATCTTAAGGATGGATTTCATATTTACTCATTATGCTTCCAGAGATTGCCATATAAGGAAGTTGTTTTCAAGAAACCAAGATTAGCTGAAGTGGTTTTATGGGATGAAAGAAAGATTATCCCTACGAGTCTGTTTCAGCATTAAAAGTTGGGAAGTTATTGAGGAAAGGTTGCACGGCGTTCTTGCACATGTAGTAGAGGTGCAGGAGGAAAAGCTAAAACCAGACAATGTTCTTGTTATGAACGAATTTCTTGATGTTTTTCCGAGAGAACTCATCGAGGTTGCCACCTGATAGGGAGGTTGAGTTCACTATTGAATTGCTACCAGAAACAACACCTATTTCGCAAGCGCCGTATAGAATGGCTCCAAGTGAACTCAATGAGCTAAAGATGTAATTACAAGAATTAGTTGATAAGGGATACATCATACCTAGTGTATCGCCTTGGGGAGCTCTAGTGTTATTTGTGAAGAAGAAAGATGGTACCTTTAGTTTATGCATTTATTATACACCGTTAAACAAAGTCACGATACGTAACAAGTATCCTTTAACCTGATTAGATGACTTGTTCGACCAGTTAAGAGGTGCATCGGTGTTTTGTAAGATTGATTTAAGATAAGGATATCATCAGTTAAAGGTCAGAGAATCAGACATTCCTAAGACATTATTCAGTATGAGGTACGAGCATTATGAGTGTTTAGTAATGCCATTCGGTTTATCAATGCACTAGCAGTTTTCATGGACCTCATGGATAGGTTTTCCACCAGTATTTGGATAACTTTGTGATAGTATTCATTGATGATATACTAGTTTACTCAGTTGACAGGAAAGCTCATGAGGAACATTTGAGGATTATTCTGTAAACACTACGAGATAGACAGTTATACGCTAAATTCACCAAATGTGAGTTTTGGTTGAATTAGGTAGTGTTTGAGGTAAGTTGTTTCAACAAAAGGAGTTAGTGTGGATCCGAATAAAGTGAAAGCTATGGTCAACTTAGAGAGACCAGCTAATGCGACAGAGGTACATAGTTTCCTAAGCTTGGCAGGATACTACAGATGATTTGTTGAGAACTTCTCACGATTAGTATTACTCTTAACAGTTTTAACAAGGAAGAATGCTAAGATTGAATGGTCAGATAAATGTGAACAAAGTTTTTCAGGAGCTGAAAAGAGATTAGTTATAACACCTATACTAGCACTTCCTGTAACAGGAAAAGAGTATGTGATTTACTGTGACGCTTCGAGGCAAGGTTTAGGGTGTGCGCTCATGCAAGAAGGAAAAGTAATAGCTTATGCATCAAGGCAATTGAAAAAGCACGAGTGTAGTTACCCTACCCATGATCTTGAGCTAGCAGCAGTTGTTTTAGCATTCAAGATCTGGAGACATTACTTGTTGGTGAGAGGTGTCATATTTTTACAGATCATAAGAGTCTAAAGTATATCTTTGATCAAAGAAAGTTTATTATGAGATAGAGAAGAAGGTTAGAGCTGTTTAAAGATTATGATTGTACCATAGAGTACCATCCTGGTAAGGGGAATGTGGTAGCAGATGCATTTAGCAGGAAGTCAAGACTTCCTAGGGATGCCTTGTGTGGTATTCGAGCAATATTTTTATGTACTCTAAGGGATTCTAAGGCAGTTGTAACGGCAGAGAATTCAGGGGGTCTTTTAGTTTAATTTCAGATCAGGCCTTCACTGAATGTGAGATTGTGAGAAGACAAATCGAGAGAATAGTAATTTTGAGAAAATGTTTGAAATGTTCAAACAGGGCCCAGAGGCATAATTAAAAATGAGAACAGATGGAACCATAGTTCAGCAGAGAAGATTATGTGTCCCGAGTATTAGTGAGCTTAAAGATGCTATTCTAGAGGAAGCTCACAGTTCAGCTTACGCTATGCATCCAGGAAGCACAAAGATGTACAAAACTTTAAAGGGGACGTATTGGTGGCCTGGGATGAAGCGGGAGATAGCTGAATATGTTGATAGATGTTTGATCTGCCGGCAGGTTAAACCAGCCAGACAGAGACCAGGAGGACTCCTTAATCCATTGCCAGTGCCGGAATGGAAATGGGAGCATATCACTATGGATTTTCTGTTTGGATTACTACGTACTTCAAGTGGGCATGATGGTATTTGGGTAATAGTAGATAGACTCACTAAGACAGCACGGTTTGTACTGATTAAAGCGACGTCCACACTTGATCAACTAGCTAAGCTATACACGTCGACATAATTGTGAGTCGAGACGAGTGCACTGTGTCCATAGTTTCAGATAGAGATCCAAGATTTACTTCTAAGTTTTGGCCTAGCTTACAGAAGGCTATGGGAACAAAGTTGAATTTTAGTACAGCGTTCCATCCTTAAACAGATGGACAGTCAAAGAGGACCATCCAGACCCTAGAAGACATGTTGAGAGCATGTATCCTTCAAGTTAAGGGAAGTTGGGATACACACCTATCACTTATGGAATTCGCTTACAATATGACTACGATGAGTATTGGTATGGCACCATTTGAGGCTCTGTATGGAACACCATGTAGAACGCCCATATGTTGGAACGAAGTAGGAGAGCGGAAGCTTATCGGTCCTGAGTTGGTGCAAGTTACAACAGATAATGTTAAGGTAATAAGGGAGAATCTAAAGGTAGCTCAAGACCGTCAGAAGAGTTACGCAGATAAGCGACGAAAGGACTTAGAATTCCAAGTCGGAGATCAAGTTTTCTTGAAATTATCTCCGTGGAGAGGTGTCCTTCGTTTCGCAAGAAATGTAAACTAAGCCCTAGGTATATTGGTCCTTATCAAAGTTGGGACGAGTTGGGGTGACCTACAAACTGGAGTTGCCAGCAGAACTATCTCGAGTACATGATGTTTTCCATGTGTCCATGTTGAGAAAGTATATTCCAGATCCGACACATGTGATGCAAGCACAACCAGTTGAACTGGAAGAAGACATGAGTTACATAGAGGATGCAGTTCAAATCCTCGACAGGAAAGAACAAGTTTTAAGAAACAAGACGATCCCACTCGTGAAGGTTCGTTGGAGACATCACGGAGTGGAGGAGGCAACTTGGGAGTTAGAGGACCAAATGAGGATGAAGTACTCGACGATTTTCACTTAAAGATTGCTAAATTTCGATGACGAAATTTCTTAAGGGGGAGGTAAGTTGTAAACCCGAGAATCATTCTTTGGAATTTCCTTATAAAAAAAAAAACAAAAGAAAGGAAGAAATGAATGCTTAAAACATGGTTTCCCTTGCTTTAAAAAAGAAAAGAAATGAAGTGAAAGACAAAAGGAAAACAAGGAAGGAAAAGTCTAAACCATTTTGGTTTGGTTTGCTCTAAGAATAATGAAGAAAAGAAAATGAAAGGAATGGTTATTATACTATGTTTTGTTTAGGAAAGAAAAGAAAAGAAAAGAAAGAAAAGAAAAGAAAAGAAAGAAAAGAAAAGAAAGGAAAAGGATGAAAAAGGAAAAGTGGGAGGTGGGACCCCCACCTTAGTTTTCTTTTTAAAGACTATCTTTCCATCGATTTTCTTCTTCATTTATCAAAGAGGAGCAAGGGTTTTCGTGGGAGAAGCTTAAAGGAAGAGGAAGAAGGAGATTTTGGAGCTGGAATTGTAGAAGAGAGGGAGAAGAACTCAAAGTTTATTTGTGTAGCAGCAAGGTGAACAACTCAGACCAGTTCTGCTATTTTGTTCCTCTCGAGCTCCACAGAAATAGGTAAGAGTTGAGATTTTTTTTCGTGCAAGTTAACTTATATTGGAACAAAATTCGTGAAGGAAGCTCGAGCAAATTCGGATCTTAAGCTACTGATATGTGAAGAGGAAGACAGAAGACATAATTTGCTGTCAAATTCGAGAAGTCTCTGATATTTTGGTTGTACTGATCTGTAGAGTTGGAATCAGAAGCTCTAATAGGTATGGTTGGAAAGCTTATTGAATTTCCTACAATTCTCATGACGAAATCGTGAATAGAAAATGATTTGAAGACATTGTAAATATCAGGTCAAGTTTCGGGTTGCAGCAGAAAATAGAATCTGGAATAACAGAAGTTGGTTCCTGGGAAAGAGGACTTCGAGATATTTTCGAACCAATCTGTTAGGAATCTCAACTTCATGTCTTCATATTATTTTTAGGGGGTTCAAAAAGAAAGAATTTGGTATAAAGTACATCCTTTTTGGCTAAGTAATGAAGAAGTTATGAGTATTTGAATACTGAGTATAAAAAATCATTAAATGTTGGAATTTTTGTTGGAGTGTTTTCTTGTAGTTTTAAGGTTAAAAACCATGAGCTCGAGGTTCTAAAACATGGTTTTGGTTTGTTTGGCAGTCCAAGAGGAGATAGGTCGAGTGTACGGGCCAAGGTTCTAGTTCTAACACGGTGAGTGACAAAACGAACCTTGAAAATGGTTTATAGGCTTGTATTATGCTTATGAAAATGCAAGGTTTTGCTAAAACGAAATGGTTTCAATGCTTAATGTTTTCCTTGAAACACATGTTTATGAGTATTCATATTTTCTAAGAAATGATTTCAAGTGCTCGTTGTGAGCCTAAATGTCTTGAATAAATTTATGCATGAGCATATGTCTAATGATTGTCGAAATTATGGAAATGTTATGATTTTGAGCAAGTATGTACTAGCAAGTATGTTTTAAAGGTTTTTAGTTTTATGAACAAGCTGAGTAAGCTTGAGTTTTATGAAAGAGAAGATAAGCAGGCATGTTTAAATGTTTTTATGTGTTTTTCTTGAGTCTTGAATGAGTAAATGACTGAGACATTAAGCCCGAGGCTTTATGGTACCGAGTGTGCACACAGTCTTATTACGTTGTCGGCGTTGAGTGTACTCGTGACAACAGCGTACATTATCGTGAGTAGTCTTTGGGCGGGCCCCATTACGACAAAGACGATGGGAGTCTTTGGCGAGCCCCACTACATCGTAGAATAAACGTTGGTTTATCTTTGGCGTGCCTACACAACATAGATTGTGACATGTTTTAAAAAGAGTTAATATCATTTACATGTCTTACGAGATTTTAACGATATACTTCTGCGGTTTTCATGAAAAGCTATTATGATTACACGATTACTTTGAACATTTGATTCTGGATGCATATGCTCATAGATGGCTGGGTGATATGATTTACGAGTTAATAGCTTTCTTTTAAACTCAAGTCACTCACTGAGCTTCATAGCTCATTCTTTCAGTGTTTTTCCCACTTTTCAGGTAGAGATCGAGCTCCCGGTGCCTAAAAACCTGCCATAGTCTGCTGGAATCTTCACAAGTTTGATATGTTGTACGTGGGTGGAGTTGTATAGAAAGTCTATATGTATAGAAGAAGGACTATAAAGTTATGTTTATGTGTACATTTTAGGTTGTGGTTGTGATGTTCATATCTCTTCCAGTTTTCCAGAGAGTCATAAGTAGGGTTACCCTTTACGTAGGTTACGTAATTGTCAATATTTCGCTGTGTTATGTTTTAGTTGTTTCTTATACAAGTTTAGTATGCTTATAAGGTAAAACAGGGTCAACAGGTATTGTTAGAGAGGTGATCGATGTCTGTTGGCTTCACGCCGTCTACCGGGCTAAGTTAGCAGGTAGTTCGGGAGGGGGTGTGACAACTATAGCCCGTAGCTGCACTCCTGTCAGTGCAGAATATTACGTGTCCACTGATATAACCAATTCCCATGAGTCGACCCTTAACAGGTTGTTCGTAGACACGGTTGGGTCAAATTACCGTTTTACCCCTGTGTCTACCTCTTGTTCCTTAAGTCCCCACTGCTTCTCTAATGAACAAAATATTGTGATGGTCCAACCATACACAACACCCTTTCGGGCGGTGAGAAGGTGGGCGCCGTTGTCCAACCCACAGAGCAGAGACTTAAGGGAACAACCCCTTTAGTTTCCCTAAAAGCGGGAACAAGTGAATCCCATATCGCGTAGTTAAGTTTCCAGCTCCCTACTTGGTTTTGTCTCTGAGAAGATAGGCATATTGAGCGAGTAACTGTGACCACCCTCACCCGTACTAGTCAAAGGAAAGACCTGTTGGGATTTATGCCCTAAACTTGTGTAATTTTGATCAATTAAATAAAGTGTTATTTGTTTTCATAAGATTATAGTCTTGCTTTTATAAATCCAATAAACTAAGCTCCAAGGTTATAACATTTATCTTGAAATCAGTGTAGTGGACACTATTTGGGTTGAGTTCAAGATTATAACCTAAATAGTCTATGGTATAAGAATAAGGTTGGAAACCTCATTCTTGTAAAACCATGGATGCGGCCCACTCTGTAATTAGTACAAATGAGGTAATCCAACTCATTCATGTAGTTGACATGCGAGTGGGGGCATCCTGTATGAAGAGTTCATACAAGATGGATCATGAAATTATTAGTCTAACCAAAGATAACACCGTTAATGAGGATAAGACTAGTAATTTATAGATGGTCGTTAATGACTTGACCTGAATCCAGAGCAAATTAAGAACTCCTGCTTATAGGGGTTTGTCCTTAGACTAGTATGGGTGAGAGTGGCCTGTAGCCAACTCAATAAGCCTAACTTCTCAGGGACAGAACCTCGTAGGTAGCTGGGAACTTAACTATGCAAGATAGAATTCACTCATTCCTATACTGAGGAATCAGATAAGTTGTTCCCTTAAGAACTGACTCCAGGTCTTGAACAACGGGGCCCCACCCTCTATGAGGGTATGAGTTTAAGGTAGGACCTTAGACTTGTTGTTCATTAGAGGATCAGTGGTGCTTAAGGAGGAAAGAGGTAATCATAGGGGTAAAACGGTAATTTGATCCAACTGTGATGACGAACAACCTGTGAAGGGTCGACTCATGGGCAATGACTATATCAGTGGACACAATAATATCTACAGTGAGGAGAGTGCAGCTACAGGTCTATAGTGGAGTGACTTGTAGTTAATGAATATTGATTAACTGGATCAAAGAGTTTGATCAGTTAATCTCACATCATTGGAGCTCATGATCTGTAGGTCCATTAGATCCCTTCGTTGGCTCAACATGGTAATATTGAGGGTATAAAGTTAGGAGTGAAATTGAAGTGTTCAATTTCATACATGAGGAGTTATATCAATTATATATGATGTAATTTATATAATATATAGTTTTAATGTGAATTAGATTCATATATAAACTATATACTAATGAGAGATTAAATGAGGGGTAGGATGGCCATTTCCATCCCATTCACCTATATATATAGTTGCGTGAGATGCAACTAGGTTAAGACTTTGGTCAACATTTTGGTAAGACTTTGAGAAAGTATACCTAGTCTCCTTGTTGTGTTGTTGGAAGAGTTCCAAAACACAACTCTCTCTCACAAGAAATACCTCACATCTCCTAAAGGGAACCCACCTTCCTCTCTCACCTAGAGAACAACAGAGAAGATTCGGTGGTCGTGTCTTCGTGCGTTGGAGTTCTTATTGCTGAGATCGTGACCGTGGAGAGAGGAGCACTTGAGGAAAGGTTCTTCAAAGGTAAACTTCTTGCTGTCCATTTCTGTATTTTATGCTTAATCCATGTCATACGTTCATGAATTTTCCAGTGTACCTAAATCAAGAACACGCGATTCACAATCGCTTCCGCTGCGGGGACTTCGATTCCCTTCAAGACCCTCGCAGACAGAAGTCCGTAACATGCTCAGGATTCAGGTCGAGTCACTAATGGTCATCTACGAAGTTATTAGTCCTTACTGTCAACGGTGTTACATCAGTAGGTCTAATAATTCACGGTTCGGTCTTATACAATCTCATTGCACAAGATGCCCCCACTCGCATGTCAACCACATGAACGAGTCAGATCACCTCGTTTGTATCTAATACAAAGTGGGTCGCATCCACAGTGTTGGGATTTTTGTCCTAATCTCGTGTTTGTAATATATTGTTTGAAATTAATAAACTAAGCTCCAGGGTCATTGAATTTATGAGAGAATTAGAACTTGCATGGTGTGTAGGGGACACACAGGTAGGATCACGTTCAAGTTAATGACCCGAACGGTCTACAGTATATGGATAGGGTTGGAGACCTAATCACGGATAGGCGTGGATGCGACCCTTTGTATTAGATACAAAGCGAGGTGATCGACTCGTTCATGTGGTTGACATGCGAGTGGGGGCATCATGTGCAATGAGATTGTACATAAGACCGGACCGTGAATTATTAGACCTCATCGATGTAACACCGTTGTGAAGAAGGGACTAATAACTTCGTGAGATGACCATTAGTGACTCGACACGAATCTCGAGCGTGTTACGGACCGCGTCTGTGGGTGCAGTCCCTTTGACTAGTGCGGGTGAGGGTGGTCACGATTACTCGCCTAATATGCCTATCTTCTAAGGGATAGAACCAAGTAGGGGTCGGGAACTTAACTACGCGAGATGGAATTCACTCATTCCCGCCTTTAGGGAAACTAGAGGGTTGTTCCTTAAGTGTTTGTCTCGGGGCTTGAACAACGAGCGCCCACCTTCTCACTCGCCCGAGAAGGGTGTTGTATATTGGACCATCACAATATGTTGTTCATTAGAGGAGTAGTGGGGACTTAAGGAACAAGAGGTAGACACTGGGGTAAAACGGTAATTTGACCCAGTACCGTGTCTACAAACAACTCGTGAAGGGTCGACTCATGGGCATTGGTTATATCGGTGGACACGTAATATTCTGTGACCGACGGGAGTGCAACTACGGGCTATAGTGGAGTGTTACAGTAGCTAATTAATGTTGGTTAACAAGGGTCAAAGAGTTTGTGAGTTAATCTCACATCATTGGAGCAAAATCACTTTGTAGGTCCATTAGGTCCCTCGGTTGGCTCCACCTGGGTTAAAAGAAGGGTTAATGTTTTGGTATGAAATTGAAGTGTTCAATTTCACTTTAAGGGCATTTATGTCATTTATATGAGATATGAATGATATAATATATAGTTTAATGTGAATGAGATTCATAATAAACTATAGGTTAGTCTAATTGTTGAATTAGGACTAATTGGAGAATTTGATTGAGAGAAATTAAATTGGATGTGATTCAATTTAATTAATCCACAATTATTGCAAATGAGATTTGCAATATGAGATATGAGATATCTTATATTATGTGGTTATGCAAATGAGATTTGCATAACCTATGGTTGTGGTAAAGTGGTAATAATGAGGAGATATTAACTCCCTCATTCCACTATTTAAACCCTTTGCAAGAAGGGTTTGGTGATTAATCTTCTCATTTTTTGTTTTTCACCAAAGAAAAGAAAAGAGAATTCTCTCTACTCTCTCAATTCTCCTCCCTCTCCAAAACACTTACAAGTTCCCACCAACTTCCCTTCTCCAAAAGAGAACAACCGAGTAGATCGCTTGGTGGTGTTCAAGATCATTTTGTGGGAAGATTCCGTAGAGATCGAGTAGCACGAAGAGTTCGTGACCCGAAGAAGAAATTGCTGTAATTGTCTACAACAAGTAAGTAAGATCTCTTTTTGCTGTAATTTTCTTCTTCTTTGAGCATGTTTAGCCTAGGTCTAATTGTTAGATAAATTTTAATAAAATCATGTTGCATAATGATACCTTGACGATTCAATCGTCTTCCGCTGCGCGGGGATTTCATTCCCTTCACACAGTGTATCCAGGATTAGGACTCCAACCCTATCCATATACTATAGACCGTTCGGGTCATTAACTCGAACGTGATCCTCCCTGTGTGTCCACTACACACCGTTCAAGTTTTAGTTCTCTCATAAATTCAATGACCCTGGAGCTTAGTTTATTGGAAAAGTTTATAAATATTGCGAGACACAAAGTGATGAAATGAATAACTCTTATTAATTTCAAACAGTATATTACAAACACGAGATTAGGACAAAAATCCCAACAGTATCCGACTTGATTCGTTCGTGGTACGAGTTCGTGAGTTCGTTGGATCGAGGAGGAAATGGAAGAAGCGTTCTTCAAAAGGTTAGTAATCCTTTACTTACTGTTTTTCCTTCTCGAAAAGCATTCTTAGCCTATTTAGTATGTTGATACTTTTAGTTTTAAGAAAATTAGAACTACAACGAATCAACGGTGATTCACGTCGCTTCCGCTGTGGGAAATCCATTACCTTCAATTGGTATTAGAGCACAACGTTGCTCTTCCTTGTGTGTTCTGTAATTTTCTTAAAATTAGGTGGGTGGCATTAGTTTTCATGTGATGAATTTTAATGGTTTTCATATTCGATATTTTTGGTTTTGGCACTTAGTTTAGATTTACCTTTCCGTTGATGAGATCAATGTAAGGGTTCGTTGTTTTGGGCATTTTTTAAAGTAAATCGAGTCTGTAAGTCTGGGTCGTTCGTGACAAGAGTTGCTATGAAGAAATGGAGCAGAAACGAGTGAAATTCAGCAAACAGTGTTGTTGGACAGAGGACAGCGTTGCGACGTTGTTCATCTGTGTCGCAACTCTATCCAAGCGGAAAGATGCACGCTCCAGGCGAGTGTTGCTACGCCAGGCGAGGCATTGAAACGTTGTGCACGTTGAGCATCGCAGCGTTGCAACGCTGGCCACAACATTGCAACGCTGCAGCGCTGGTGGGCAGTTGCGCGAGGCATTTCCGCGGGAGTGGCAATTAAGGGCAGTTATTTTCGGTTTTCAGCAGAAATTTATTTTTTTTCTAAATTAGGTTTTATTATTTAATATTAGTATAAGTGTTATATTAATGATAATTATTTAATTAATGTTCCTAGAGTTCCAAAATCGGTCCAAATGGTTGTTTATTTTTTATGTAAATGTTGTATGGAATATTATTAGCATAATGTATGCCATATAGTTTAAAATCCCACCTTAGGTTAAACATTCCATGCATCAATTTTATTTTATAAGTGTTATAATATATAGTATGCATGATAGGTTATATTATAAGTGTTCTAATATAATGTATGTTTTTAATTTAATTAATGTAAGTGTTATATTAATTAGATTAAAAGCATTGACATGCATTTTTATACATGTGATGTATGTATGTTATAAAGTATGGTTATCATGTGATGAATGATCAAGCATTATAACATAGAAATGCATGTAACCTAAGTTAATTAATTAGTTTTAAATGGTTTAGAACCTGATTAACTAGACTTAGGTTTTCTAGTTCTAATAAGATTAGAATTAGGAAATCAAATGTAACTTATGAATGGTGACTAATTAGTAACTCTGTCTAGGGAAGGTTCTTTCAGGTGACTAATTAGTAACTCTGTCTAAGGAAGGTTCTTTCTAAGGCTGAGGTATTTAAGTTGTTGCGGAACACCCCTACCTGGGAATCGACCTGGGAGTGAATTTCGTTCGGAGATTCCTAGGTTATATTTTTGTGAGTGTTGTTAATTAAGAGTTAATTAAATATGTTCACATAGACCTAAGTTAATAATTTGATTATAGACTTAGGCTAATAAAAAATAAGAGTTATATTGGTAGACTTAGGTAAATATAGCCAGTTTATCTAGGTCAATCCCGTTAATCTAAAGTGTTGAGTGAGAGGAAATAAAATGAATGAGATACATTTGAATTTCCATCCACAAATCTCCGTGAAGTTCACACCGTGAGATCCATACTCCGCCTCGTGGAACAAATGGGAGCGTCCCCCTTCGGATGGTATTTGTATGGATCAATATTAAGGGGGAATGGAGAGAGTACTAATAGTGAGTGACAGTGGGATCTGTGAAAACGGAACCTACGGTCTCTTCTATCGATTCACAACGTGAGACGCCTATGATCCGCCTGCTAGTTTGGCCTGGACTAGACAATCCCTTCGGAGGGCCTTGATTATGGGAGTCAGAACACCGTGAATTCTCGAAAGGGATACGATTTCTTTTGTTGGTTTTCCTTCGTAGTCCTCTCTTCGGGGACTATCGTTTGGATGGAAACTCTAGAGATTTAAAGATAGAGGGTTGAAGGGAATCGAATCCCGCAACGGAAGCGATTGTGAATCGCGCGCTCTTGATTTCGTTACAACGATTACATTCAAGAACTAAAATAACTAGATTAAACATAAAAACAGAATATAGACAGCCAAAAATATACCTTTGAAGAACCTTGCTTCGAGTGCTCCTTCTCCCACGACCACGATCTCAGCAACACGAACCCAATCGATCACGGACACTACCACCAGATCTTCTCCGTTGTTCTCTAGGTGAGGGAGGAAGGTGGGTTCCCTTTAGGTGAAATGAGATGTTGTGAGAGAGAGGTTTGTGTTTTTGGAACTCTTCCAACAACACAACAAAGGCTTAAAAATTCCTTAGCCTAGTTGCATCTCATGCAACCATATATATAGGGAAATAGGATGGAAATGACCATCCTACCCCTCCTTCATTTTCTCTTTAGTATATAGTTTATATGTGAATCTAATTCACATTAAAACTATATATTATATCAATTATATCATATATAATTGATATAACACCTCATGGATGAAATTGAATACTTCAATTTCATTCCTAACTTTATACCCTCAATATTACCATGTTGAGCCAACAGAGGGACCTAATGGACCTACAGTTCATGAGCTCCAATGATGTGAGATTAACTGATCAAACTCTTTGATCCAGTTAATCAATATTCATTAACTACAAGTCACTCCATTATAGACTTGTAGCTGCACTCTCCTCAATGTAGATTATATTGTGTCCACTGATATAATCATTACCCATGAGTTGACCCTTCACAGGTTGTTCGTAATCACAGCTGGGTCAAATTACTGTTTTACATCTGCGATTACCTCTTTGTTCCTTAAGCACTACTAATCCTCTAATGAACAACAAGTCTAAGGTCCCACCATAGACTCATACCCTCATATAGGGTGGGGCCCCGTTGTTCAAGACCTGGAGTCAGTTCTTAAGGAAACAACCTATCTAATTCCTTAGAGTAGGAATGAGTGAATTCCATCTTGCATAGTTAAGCCCCCAGCTGCCTACGAGATTCGGTCCCTAAGAAGGTAGGCTTATTGAGTCGGCAACAGGCCACTCTCACCCATACTAGTCTACAGACAAACCCCTATAAGCAGGAGTTCTTAACTTGCTCAGGATTCCGTTCGAGTCATTAATGACCATCTATAAATTATCGGTCTTACCTTGTTAACGGTGTTATACTAGTTAGACTAATAATTTGCAGTCCGGTCTTGTATGAACTCTTCATACAGGATGCCCCCACTCGCATGTCCACTACATGAATGAGTTGGATTACCTCATTTGTGCTAATTACAAAGTGGGCCGCATCCATGGTGTTACCAGAATGAGGTTTCCAACCTTATTCTTATATCATAGACCATTTAGGTTATATTCTTGAACACAATCCAAATAGTGTCCACTACACTGATGTTCAAAATATATTATAACCTTGGAGCTTAGTTTATTGGATTTATAAAGCAAGCATTATAATTTCATCAAAACAAATAACCCTTTATTTATTTGATGAAAATTACACAAGTTTAGGGCATAAATCCCAACAATCTCCCACTTGACCTAAAGCTTGTGGAGTACTAAAACATTACAGTAATGTAAATACAATAAACGAGGGCATTTAAACCCTTCGTACAAAATACTCCCACTTGCCCTAGTTGGGGAAGACTTGTAAACCTAGACCTTCTAGGCGACTCTCAAATACTTTAGCCGTGAGAGCCTTTGTAAAAGGATCAACAACGTTGTGCTCTGAGGCTATCTTCGTGACAATCACGTCTCCTCTATGCACGATCTCCCAGATGAGATGATATTTCTGCTCAATGTGCTTTTTCCTCTTGTGACTTCGGGGTTCCCTCGAATTTGCCACTGCATCACTGTTATCGCAATACATCGTGATGGTCAAAGTCATATTTGGAACAACTTCCAAATTTAGCATGAATTTCCTTAGCCAAACGACCTCTTTAGCTGCTTCACAAGCTGCTACATATTCGGCCTCCATGGTGGAATCAGCGATGCATCCTTGCTTGACGCTTCGCCATACTACAACTCCATCATTAAGAGTGAACACGCCACGATGTAGATTTAGAGAATCTTTATCGATCGAAAGTCGAGAATCTATGTATCCTGTGTGAGATCGGATCCTTAGCCCCATACACAAGCATGTAGTTCCTTGTTCTCCGAAGATACTTAAGGATTGTTTTAACCGCTGTCTAGTGTTCAAGTCCTGGATTGGATTGATACCTACTGACCATCCCAACTGCAAAACAGATGTCAGGCCTAGTGCACAACATGGCGTACATTAGGCTCCCAACAACTGATGCATAAGGAATCCGTCTCATATCCTCAACTCTTTTGAGGTGTCTTAGGACACTGTTCCTTAGACAAATTGACTCCATATCTAAAAGGAAACAAGCCCTTTTTGGAATCTTGCATCTTAAACCTTGACAACACTTTGTCTATGTAAGATGTTTGAGACAAGGCTAGTGTTTTATTCTTCCAGTTCTGGACAATCTGGGTCCCAAGAACAAACTGCGCATCACCCAAATATTTCATTTGGAAATGCGTAGCTAGCCATTCCTTAATATCAGTAAGATAACCTACATCATTACCAATGAGTAGGATATCATCCACATAGAGAATTAGGAATGCGACAGAACTATTGATGATTTTCTTGTAGACACAAGGTTCATCATCATTCTGGTCCAAACCATAAGATTTGATTGCCTCATCAAATCTTATATTCCAGGACCTAGAGGCTTGTTTCAGTCAATAAATTGACCTGTTAAGCCTGCAAACCTTTTGCTCTTGTCCTGGTTCAATGAACCCTTTGGGTTGGTCCATGTAGATGTTTTCCTCAAGATTGCCATTCAAAAAGGTTTTCTTGACATCCATTTGCCATACCTCATAGTCATAATATGCGGCAATTTCAAGTAGGATACGTGAAAGTGTCTAGATTAAGAAAGCGGAAGCAATTTTGGATCTTGAACACTCTAAGTTGATCAATTTTGTAAAATAAAAAACATGCTCAAAGCTGGAAAAACAGAGGGATAGAAAACTCAACTTTGAAGATCAAATTCTCTTCACCCGGTTGATGGTTTTCAGCACGAACACTTCGTGGACAACCGTTAGAGTCTTCCCTACTACCCTCAGGCCTTAGAATGGATTGTGGGATCCTTGGTTGAGAGAATTTGGAAGAAAAGACCTCAAAGGTCACTAATTCGGGAATATTGAATTTTCTGTGTAATTCTCTCTAAACACCCCAAATCACCATTATATAAAGCTTCAAAAAGCTTCAATGGAGTGACAACTCAAGGGTGATGAGGATGTTTTGAGATGGAGGTGGCCAATTTTGGTGAATTTTGAAGATGAGTAAGATTGGGCAAGTTGGCAACTTGTTTTTCATGAAAATCATGAAAATCCCTCATTTTACATTTAATTTTAATTCAAAAATCAATATTAAATTGATTTTTAATTAAAATTAATATAATTAATTAAATAATTCAAAATTAATTTAATTAATTAATTTTTTAATTTAATTTAATATCAAATATTAAATTAAATAAATTGCCCGATCTCGATCGATTTTTTTTTTTAACATGAATCCTTATTCATGCTATAAACCGATCCCAATATTTAAATCATATTTAAATATATCCACCTCTTATTAATCATAGTTTAATTCATAATTAAGCTATGATTAGTTAAATATATCACATATAAATAACGCTTTCTCCCAAACTTGAATTTGAACAATTCAAATTCTTTTCTCTCAAAAAGTAATAAGGCTAAGTCAGGAGCTAGTAAGGAGGACCTAATGGACCTACTGGATCATGAGCTTCAACGATACGAGATTAACCAACCAAACTCTTTAGCCTAGCTAATCAACATTCGTTAACCACCGGGACATTCCACTAAAGCCCGGTGTTTTGCACTCTCCTCTTGTGTAGATATATTTATGTCCACTCGATATAACCATGATTAGTAAGTCGATCCTTCACGGTCATCCGTAATTACACTGGTGGGTCAAAATTACCGTTTTACCCCTGTAATTACCTCTTGTTCCTTAAGTTCCACTTTGATCCTCTAATGAACAATTGGTTTGTGGTCCAACCAAAGAAACCAAATCCCTCTCGAGCCAATGAGAGGATGGGCCCGTGTTCAAGACCCGAGTCGATGCCAAGGGAACAACCTTTCTACTAATCCCTAAAGCGGGTAGGAATGAATTCCATCTTGTCGAACTATGTTCCCACTATCTACCGGTTTTATCCTTGAAATGGCGGAGCTTATTGAGTGGCGGTCTCGAGCCACTCTCACCCATGTAAATCTAAGGATAATTCGAATAAGCAGGAGTCCATAGAACGCTCGGGATTAAGATCGAGTTACCTAGGTCATCGGATGAATATAGTCGCTAATTAAGGCGATGGCGGAGTTATAAAGTCTAAGTGACTATTGCATGTGATCGATCTTATGCAAACTCATTGCATAGGCGCCCCACTCACATGTCTCCACATGAGCGATTAAGGATCACATCGTTTGTTCTCTACAAAGTGGGCCGCGTCCATAGTGTCCCCAGGATAAGGTCCCCAACCCTATCCTTATACTATAGACTGTTCTGGCTATAACTTGAACTTGATCCACTTTTATGTCACACATAAAGTTCAAGTATTCATCCTATAGCCAAGGGTTCTTTATTGGATTAAGGTTACACAATACACAATAGTCAATAACACTTTTACTGAATAAATTTCAATAACAACTTTATTGTGATATAGAATATTCATTCAGTTTACAAAACCACGAGTTTTAGGACATAAAACCCAACAATACGTATAGACTTTACCATATCAACAGGTGAAAAGGTTTCCTCATAGTCAACCCCTTCAACCTGGGTATAACCCTTTGCTACTAGTCTAGATTTAAAGGTTTGCACCTTTCCATCTACACCACGCTTTCTCTTGTAGATCCACTTACAACCTATAGGTTTTACCCCATCAGGTTTATCTACAAGATCCGAAATATAATTGAAGTACATAGACTCCATTTCTTAGTCCATGGCTATGACCAATTTGTCTTTGTCCTTGTCTACCATTGCTTGATTATAAGTCAATGGATCCTCGCAGTTGTCATCTGGTATAACAACTTGGGATTCAGATAAACCCATGTAACGGCCAGGTTGTGTTATAACCCTCGCACTACGTCGAGGCATACTTAACTCTTGAGATGGACTCTCTCGACTAGACAGACAAGTATCAACAACTCTTGTTGACGTACTAGTTTTATTAGAAACTTTTGCTATTGTTCCGTCTAACTCACTCAACACAACTTTACTTTTTGGTTTGTGGTCCCTTATGTGGTCCTCCTCTAAGAAAATGGCATTTGTCGACACAGAAACCTTATATTCCTTAGGATCATAGAATAAACCACCTCTTGTTTCTTTTGGGTATCCTACGAATGGGCATAACTTTGAACGTAAATCCAACTTCTTTGGATTTGTCACAACACATGTCTTTGGACAACCCCATAATGCAAGTGACATAAGCGCGCCTTTACGTCATTTCCGAGTTCAAAAGCTTTTGAGAAAGACTTTTTGTGGGCACATTGTTCAAAATGTATATCTATGATCTTCCAACTGCGTAACCCCAAAAGGAACTAGGGAGATGAGCATAACTCATCATTGATCGAACCATGTCCAACAAGGTTCTATTTCTCCTTTCGATACACCGTTTTTGCGGTGGTGTCTTTGGGAGAGCCGAGAGTTGGGATGTAATTCCATGTTCTATCATATAGTTACGGAATTTTAAATCCATGTACTCTCCACCTCGATCTGATCGAAGTGTTTTAATAGTTTTACCTAATTGATTTTCAACCTCAGTTTTGAATTCTTTGAACTTTTCAAGTGCTTCAGACTTGTGGTGCATTAGGTAATTATGCCCAAATCTAGAAGAATCATCTATAAAAGAGATGAAAAATTCATATCCTCCCCTGGCTTTAACATTCATCAGACCACAAAGGTCTGAATGTATAAGCTCTAGAGGGTCTTTGGCTCTATAACTTTTTCAACTAAAAGGTCTTTTAGTCATTTTGCCTTCTAGGCAGGATTCACATACAGGTAAAGTATTTTCTTCTAACTCGTTTAGTAGTCCGTTCATTACCAATCTCTCAATCCTATTGAGATTAATGTGACCCAACTTAAGATGCCAAAGGTGAGCATTTTCCTTAGGAGAAATTCGACGTTTCTTAGTTTTTGCATTTTAAGTTTTAAATAATTCAGTATTCAAAACCATTTTGACTGAATTAGGTCTTAAAACATACAATCCATTTTCTAATGAAGCTGAACATATTTCCACACCTTTCTTCAAAATAAACACTTTATTCATTTAGAAAGAAACAAAAATACATTATTTTATGAGGCAAGAAATAGAAATAAGGTTTCTCGTAAACCCTGGTATCACTAATATATTGTCCAACAACATATATTTCTAGCAAAAATAGAGCTTCATCGTCCCTACTGCTACAGCTGAGACGACTTCTCCATTTCCAACTCGGAGTGTTATCTCTCCTTGCTGTAGCTGCTGCCAGGAATCAATTCCCTGAAAAGAAGAGCAAACATGAATAGTGGCGCCTGAATCAAGTATCCAAGTTGTTTTATCATTATCCACTAAACAAGCTTCTAGGCAAAGTAAATTATATTTACCTTCCTTCTTCTTTTCTGCAATGTACTTCGGACAGTTCCGTTTCCAATGCCCGTCTTCGTTGCAGTGGAAACATTTTCCTTTGTCAAGAACTTCTTTGACTTTCTTGCCCTTACAAGGCGTGACTTTGTCGACTTGTTTTCCTTTACCAACCTTCTTCATGTTATTCTTCTTCCCTTTTGAGGTTAAAAAGAAGATGAAGCCACTGTTTTTGTCCTAGAGGTCGAACCTCTGTGATAACTCCTACTGGCAACATTTGCCTCACCTTTCGATCCCTGAATTTTCATCAAAGATTGAAAGGTCTGTAGTTCATTAAGAAGGGAGGTAAGGTTAAAAGTAAGCTTGTTCATAACAACATTACTTCTAAATCATAGGAAACTATCGGAAGGATTTCGAATGAAGTCGACTGGCTCGACTCATCGATGGAAGCACCATTCGACTCTGCGATGTTGAAGTGCACCATCATATCGAGGACATGATCCCGACGGATGTACCCTCTGGCATCCTTGAGTTGAATATGTACTTTAGGGCATTGTGTCGGGCCTGTGTGGACTGTTGTTCAAACATACCCTGCACGAAATCCATGATTTCCTTGGTGGTTATCATGCCCTCATGCTTCTTGGTTAATGATAACTCACCATAAGTGAGTTATTTTACTAGAATATTAGTGTTTAATCCACTTGAATTGCAGTTAATTTAGTGATCCTCATGTTAGTTTATCCTTAAATTATGTGTGTTAGCTTTAAAATCTTGCATTTAAGCATTAGGTGCAAAAAGAATTAATTTTGATGTTTTTTATGCTTTAATTTAAGAAATTTGGAAAAATAAGCTAACAGTAATTAAAGACCGAAAAACGAGATTTTAATTCTAGAAAAATCCTATCATATTTATTTGGTCCATATTTTAATTAATGAATTTATTAGGATTTTTCTATGTGCAGGAGATGTTTGAAAATTACAGGAACCCTAAGGGCATTTTAGACATTTTACCCAAAGGGTAAGATGGTCTTTTTACCCCTAAGGGCATTTTTGTAAATTATAGAGTTAGGATAACACCATCTTGTATAAGGAGGCTAGGGTTCACAAGTGCCAAAAAGGAGTTGGGGGAGAGAATTGGCGACAAGGGAAAGAGACAAAGAGAGAACGGGTGATTGCTACAGCAAAGGTGTGCATTGGAGAGAAAAATTGTGAAGGTTCCATTGCTGTAGCAATCGTGTGAGTGAGGAAAAATTGAAGCTTCAAGGTGTCATTCTTTTGTAGCAAAACCGAGACCCATTGTTGTAGCAAAATCGAGAGCATCACTGCAGTTCGGTTTTCACAGACGTCTTTCACGAAATTTGTGATTTCCGGCTATTCAACTGTTGGATTTTGCCACAATTTTATCAGCTTGTTGGAGACTCATAGAGCTTCCGTTTTAACGGTTGGATCGTCGTTTGGAGGTTTTCTGTGTAGGATATTGCTGTCACGTTGGGGGACCACTGCAGTTCGGTTTTTCACAGACAACGCTCACAAAGTTGTTCTTTGCTGGAGTTTCAACCGTTGGATTGTGCTGAAATTTTGTCAGCATGTTTGAGACTCATAAGCCTTTGGTTTGAACGGTTGGATCGTCATTTGGAGCTTTGTGTTATCCGATATCACTGTCGGATAGAACCTTAAAAACTGTTGCGATTGAGCCATTTCTTTGAAGCAATTGGCACAATCGCTATTCTTGAAACCAACCAAAGGGTTTTTTGAAGCAAAGTGCCACCGTGCAGAGCCATCGACAGAGAGGGTTGCTTTGCTAGGCAATTCTTTGTAGCAAACGCAATGCCACCCTATTGTATAACTTTTTCCTATCTTGAAGTGCTCTTGTTCACTATTTTTGCTAAATTAACACCGATTTTGTTGGATGCTTTACATTAATTAGAGTCGATTTTCCCCTTCGTTTAGACGAATTGTGTGGTTGTTTTTGGACTGTTATTTTTATACAATTCCATTGATTAGTGAAAGCATGCTAAACTTAAAGATGTGTAATTTGACTCAAGCATGAGCTAAATTCTTCTAGCAACACAGGTTAGGTTGTTCTTCAATGTATAAATTGTAATAAATTAGTGATTGATGTCATGGTTGGATTTATGAGATTTTATTGTTTTTAGCGATGCATGAGGATTAAAATTTTGCCACTTTAGCTTCTCTAAAAATTCACGAACTTGGGAAAGCTAGTGAGTTAGGAAATTAAAATTTCATTCTAGGATCTTGAGTTAATTAGGGATAATTAACCCACCTAGAACCTAAAATCATGGGCATAATTTAGATCACAATTGGGAAATTGTAGGTTTTAAAACTTAGTGAATTTGGAAAGAATCATTTGAATGCATGTGTAGGTAAATTCAAGGCATCACTCAAAATTCATTCCAATTGAACATGAGAACTCTAACCTAACCCGAGCCTATTTTTCATTACAAATCTCATCTCTTGCATCTTCCCTCTTGTTTGCATTTTTCTATCCTCCCGTTAATTTTAATTATTTTCTTGCATGTTGTTCCATTATCTTTATTTGTCCCATCAAAATTAGAAAATCCAATTCCTATTCGTGTTTTTATTTATTTTCAACAAAAATTTCATGCCCATGCATTGCACAAAAAATAAGGAAAATTTGCTAGGACACTCACTAACTTAGGTTCAGCTAGTCCTCGTGGGATCGATACTTTAACTTATCACTTGCTGCTCTCGATCGTGTATACTTGCACGTCGTAGAAGTGTCGGAGTCTTATTCTAATTTGCATTAGTTTAGGGCACTGATCTTTTCGCATCAGTTAATATGTCAGACATACTTGCCAGCATGTAGACCTTGGCCTTATCATTCGAGCATGGCACCAGAGGACATTCCTCAGTGAGCACAAACTTCAGATCATCCACTACTAATATAGTGTTGAGTTTGTTTTTCCATGTCATCATATTCTATCCAGTTAACTTTTCCGCACCCAATAAGGAAATTATAGAGCTAGACATTTATGCTGGAAATTTACAAACAAACTTGTATGAGTTTTTTGCTCTAACTCTAATCAAATCATGTTTTAGCTAATTATCAAATGATTCCTTGGTCATTTATAATTTGCAATGATACTCCAAATGTTTAGAATGTATGACACCGAAGGGTAATCAAAGACACTCCTCCTCTCGATCAAGACACTCTTGACCAAAACCTAATCCCAAAATAACTCTTATTCCTATATGTTTTAGTTACCATTTTTCGGTAAGGATACATACACAACTTATGTACCCCGTGAATGTAACCCTTTGTCTTTAGATCCAGAGTCTCCATCCAATAAAATCCGTCGAAGGGAGGACTAGATTGAAAAATAGTCTAAGGAAATCTTTATCCCTTTCGGGTGTCTACTATGTTTGATCCCCCATGATCAAGCCCTCAGAAAGGATTATCTCAGTCGAGGCCAAACTAGTGGGTGACCATAGTGGTCTAACGGTGTAAACCGACAAAAGAGACCGTAGGTTTTTTTTTCACTAAACCTGCTCCCACTCACTATAAGTACCATCTCCATTCACCTTGATATTGACTCATACAAACACCATCTGAAGGGGACGCTCCCGTTTGCGCCACGAGGCCAAGTATGAGTCTCACGGTGTGAATTTCCTAGAGATAATGTAGGTGGAAAAATATGTATCTCATACACTTTTCCTCCCACTGAATACTTTAAAGTTATAGGAATCTTAGGCTAAAAACCCGGCTAATGGTCTTACCTAACTCTATCAATATAACTCTTATATCGATAATCAATATAACTCTTATATTGATTTTATCCTAAGTTTGTTAATATAACTATTTATATTAAGCCTAGGATATCTAGTTTATCAACCCCTTAATAAACCCGCTGACGCTACCGTAATTTATAAACTCTCTGATTAAATTTCACTCCCAGGTTAGTTCTCAGGTAGGGGTGTTAGTTTCAACCTTAAATAAAACTTAAATAACTTGACCTAGACAGAACCTTCCTTAGACAGAGTTCCTCTTTTAATCCTAGCTTATAAATTACGTGGTTCCTAATTCTAATCTAATTAGAACTAGATAACCTAAGGTCTATTATTTCCATGTTCTAAACATTTTAAAACGAATAATTAACCTTAGGTGGCATGCATACTATATTATAGTGCTTGATCATTCATCACATGAATAATAAGACATTCATAGCATAATCATCTCATGATATATAATGCATGTCAATGTTGTCCATAAATTAATATAACAACTTTATATTAATTAATCATGCAAACTATATAATATAACTCTTTATATTATAAATGATGCATGAAAATGCTTAACCTAAGGTGGGATTTCTAAAATAAAAGCATACATTATGCATGGCAATAATTACACAACAATTGCATAATTTAAATAGCAAAATTAGACCAATTTTGGCACCCTAAAATCAATTTTAATTAATATAATCTAATTATATTAATTAAAATTAATTAAATTAAATATAAATTAAATATAAAACCTTTTTATATTTAATATATAATAAAAAATCCATTTCGCTCGTTCTGTCGCTTTGCATGAAAGCGTGCGTGGCGCTGGTAACGCGATAGCGGCGTTGCTGGCGGTCCTTGTCTTCTTTTGCCAGTTGAAACGCGCCTCAGCAGCAGCGTTGTGCAACGCCTCAGCATTGCAACGCCAATGAACAGCGTTGCAACGCTGCACACAGAGAACATATGGAATCTCCTATTCCAAGCTCGTTTTCCCTCGATTGACACGGACTTACAGACTCGATTAAAAATTAAAATTGCCCAAAACACCGGGCCCTTACATTGAACGATTCAATGGAAAAATTGTAAATCTAAGTGCCAAAATCGAAAACAACTAATTTGCAAACCGTTCATACATCTCATGCAAAACAGTAAATCCCACCTCGTTCTTGAAAAATCCAGAACATAAATCAAGAACGCAATTGGGCTCTGATACCAATTGAAGGGAATCGAATCCCGGAGTAGAAGCGATTGTGAATCGCGTGCTCTTGATTTCATTACAACGATTACATTCAAGAACAAAAATAACTAGATTAAGCATAAAAACAGAATATGGACAATAAGAAATATACCTTTGAAGAATCTTTCTTCGAGTGCTCCTTCTCTCACGACCACGATCTCAGCAACACGAACCCAATCGATCACGGACACTACCACCAGATCTTCTCCGTTGTTCTCTAGGTGAGGGAGGAAGGTGGATTCCCTTCAGGTAAAATGAGATGTTGTGAGAGAGAGGTTTGTGTTTTTGGAACTCTTCCAACAACACAACAAAAGCTTAAAAATTCCTTAACCTAGTTGCATCTCCTGCAACCATATATATAGGGAAATAGGATGGAAATGACCATCCTACCCCCCTTTATTCTCTCTTTAGTATATGGTTTATATGTGAATCTAATTCACATTAAAACTATATATTATATCAATTATATCATATATAATTGATATAACACATCATGTATGAAATTGAACACTTCAATTTCATTCCTAACTTTATACCCTCAATATTACCATGTTGAGCCAACGGAGGGACCAAATGGACCTACAGTTCATGAGCTTCAATGATGTGAGATTAACTGATCAAACTCTTTGATCTAGTTAATCAATATTCATTAACTACAAGTGACTCCACTATAGACTTGTAGCTGCACTCTCCTCACTGTAGATTATATTGTGTCCACTGATATAATCATTACATATGAGTCGACCTTTCGCAGGTTGTTCGTAATCACAGCTGGGTCAAATTACCATTTTACCCCTGTGATTACCTATTAGTTCCTTAAGCACTACTGATCCTCTAATGAATAACAAGTCTATGGTCCTACCATAGGCTCATACCCGCATAGAGGGCGGGGCTCCGTTGTTCAAGACCTGGAGTCAGTTCTTAAGGGAACAACCTATCTAATTCCTTAGAGTAGGAATGAGTGAATTCCATCTTGCATAGTTAAGTCCCCAGCTGCCTACGAGATTCGGTCCCTAAGAAGGTAGGCTTATTGAGTCGGCAACAGGCCACTCTCACCCATACTAGTCTACGGACAAACCCCTATAAGCAGGAGTTCTTAACTTGCTCAGGATTCCGTTCGAGTCACTAATGACCATCTATAAATTATCGGTCTTACCTTGTTAATGGTGTTATATTAGTTAGACTAATAATTTGCAGTTCGGTCTTGTATGAACTATTCATACAGGATGCCCCCACTCGCATGTCCACTACATGAATGAGTTGGATTACCTCATTTGTACTAATTACAAAGTGGGCCGCATCCATGGTGTTACCAGAATGAGGTTTCCAACCTTATTCTTATACCATAGACCATTTAGGTTATATTCTTGAACACAATCCAAATAGTGTCCACTACACTGATGTTCAAGATATATTATAACCTTGGAGCTTAGTTTATTGGATTTATAAAGCAAGCATTATAATTTCATCAAAACAAATAACCCTTTATTTATTTGATGAAAATTACACAAGTTTAGGACATAAATCCCAACAAGGGTGACACCCACGGGATTCATTAAGAGTTAATGAGTCTAGACCAAAAAATAGTAACTGGATACCTATAGGAATAAGTGTTATTTCTGAATCAGGGTCTGGACGAGAAAGTCTCAACCTAGAGGAGGAGTGATTCTATCTACCCTTTGGTGGTGGTCATTCTAAGCCTTTGGGGTATCATTGCAATTTTTAATGACCTAGGGATCATATAATAAAAATTTGTTAAAAAATGATTGGATTTTAAAAAGTTTTTGCGAGATCTAACACAATTTTTCTTTTCAGCAAAAATGTCAAACGTTATAATTGTCCTTTTAGCTTCCGATAAGCTCGTAGGAGATAACTATTTGACGTGGAAAAATAATATAAACACAATCTTAGTAACTGACGATCTAATGTTCGCACTCACTGAGGATTGCCCTCAGGTGCCAACCTGATCACATCACGATGTGTTAGTGATGTGTACGATCGTTGGACCAATGCTAATGAAAAGGCCAAGGTCTACATAATACCCAACTTTTCTGAAGTCTTGGCTAAGAAGCACGAGACCATGGCCACTGCCAAAGAGATCATGGAGTCGTTGCAGAACATGTTTGGACAATAGTCTTTTCAGGTTAGGCACGACGCTCTAAAGTGTTGGGATTTGTTCCCTAAACTTTTATAATTTTGATCAAATAAATAAAATGTTATTTGTTTTGATAAAATTATATTCTTGCTTTATAAATCAAATAAACTAAGATCCAAGGTTATAATATATCTTGAACATCAGTGTAGTAGACACTATTTTGATTGTGTTCAAGAATACAACCTAAATGGTCTATGGTATAAGAATAAGGTTGGAAACCTTATTCTGGTAACACCATGGATGAGACCCACTTTGTAATTAGTACAAATGGGGTAATCCAACTCATTCATGTGGTTGACATGCGAATGGGGGCATCCTGTATGAAGAGTTCATACAAGACCGGACTGCAAATTATTAGTCTAAACAGTGCAACAGTGTTAATTGGATATGACTGATAATTTATAGTTGGTCATTAATGACTCGACCTGAATCCTGAGTAAGTTAAGAACTCCTGCTTAGGGGTTTTTCCTTAGACTAGTATTGGTGAGAGTGGCCTGTAGTCGACTCATTAAGCCTACCTTCTTAGGGACAGAACCTCGTAGGTAGCTGGGGACTTAACTATACAAGATGGAATTCACTCATTCCTACACTAAGGAATTAGATAGGTTGTTCCCTTAAGAACTGAGTCCAAGTCTTGAACAACGGGGCCCCACCCTCTAAACGGATTAAGAGGGTATGAGTCTATGGTAGGACCTTAGACTTGTTGTTCGTTAGAGGATCAGTGGTGCTTAAGGAACAAAGAGGTAATCACAGGGGTCAAATGGTAATTTGACTCAGCCGTAATTACGAACAACCTGTGAAGGGTCGACTCATGGGTAATGATTATATCAATGGACACAATATAATCTATAGTGAGGAGAGTGCAGCTGCAAGTCTATAGTGGAGTGACTTGTAGTTAATGTATATTGATTAACTAGATCAAACAATTTGATCAGTTAATCTCACATCATGGAGCTCATGAACTGTTGGTCCATTAGGTCCCTCCGTTGGCTCAACATGGTAATATTGAGGGTATAAAGTTAGGAATGAAATTGAAGTGTTAAATTTCATATATGAGGTGTTATATCAGTTATATGTGATATAATTGATATGATATATGATTTTAATGTGAATTAGAATCACATATAAACTATATACTAATGAGAGAATGAAGGAGGGATACGATGGTAATTTCTATCCTATTTTCCTATATATAGTTGCATGAGATGCAATTTTGAGGTTAAGGTTTTTTGCAAAAACCCTAACATTCTCTCATATTGTGTTGGAAAGAGTTCCAAGCACATTTTCACAAGATCATCTCACCTCACCCTAAAAGGAATTTACCTTCCTCCCTCACCTAGAGAACAACGGAGAAGATCCGGTGGTAGTGTCCGTGATCGTTCGGGTTCGAGTGGCTGAGATCGTGATCGTTGGAGAAGGAGCACTTGAAGAAAAAGTTCTTCAAAGGTAAATTCTTGTTGTCCAATTTCTTAAAGCATGCTTAATCTTAGTCTTATTTGATCTTGAATGAAATCCATGTAACTAAATAAGAACACGCGATTCACAATCGCTTCCGCTGCAGGAATCGATCCCTTCAATTGTTATCAGAGCCAATTGTGTTCTTGATTTAGTTCTAGATTTTTCAAGATCAAAGGTGGGATTTACTGTTTTTCATATGATGAATGAACGGTTTGCGAATTAGAGGTTTTCAATTTTGGCACTTAGATTTACATAATTTCGTTGAATTGTTCAATGTAAGGGCCTTTTTTTTTTGGGCATTTTATTATGTAAATCGCGTCTGTAGGTCCATGTCGATCGAGGCAAAGTGGTTGTTGAGAAGAACGGAGCAAAAACGAGCAAGAAAATTGAAGTGGAATTTTTGTTCTGTGAATGGCGTTGCAACACTGTTCATTAGCATTGCAACGCCATCTTGGTGGCGCCGCAGCTTGGTGAGAGACGGCAAAGCGTTACTGGTAACGCTATCCTCGGCGTTGCAACGCTGAGGCATTGTGTAACGCTTGTGCTCAGGCGCGCTTCAATGGGCCGAAGAGGACAAGCTGCAGCGTTGCAACGCTGGTATCAGCGTTGCAACGCCACAGGCGTTTCACGTGAAGAAGCAACGGGCAGAAACATTTTTATTTATATATAATAAATGTAAAAATATTTTATATTTATTTATATTTAATTTATTTAATTTTAATTAATATAATTAGATTATATTAATTAAAATTTATTTTAGGGTGCCAAAATTGGTCTAATTTTGCTATTTAAATTATGCAATTATTGTGTAATTATTACCATGCATAATGTATGCTTTTAATTTAGATATCCCACCTTAGGTTAAGCATTTCCATGCATCATTTATAATATAAAGAGTTATATTATATAGTTTGTGATGGGAATGAAACTCCCCGCGCAGTAGAAGACAATCGAATCGTCCCGGTGAAGTTGTGCAACTCAATTTCATTAAAACTATCTAACACTTAGAATTAGGCTAAACATGCAATTTTATGGAAGAAAAACAGTAAGTTGAAGGGAATACATACTTGTTGAACACTTTCTTCAAGATTCCTTCCAACGATGATCACGAACTCTTCGTGCTTCCTCGATCTCAACGATCTCGAACTCTTCTCACGAACAAAGACCGAACACCACCACTCGGCTACTCGATTGTTCTTCTTTCGGAAGAAGAAAGATGGTGGGATCTTCAATTTGATGAAGGGAGGAGAATTCTTGAGAGAGAACTTGAGAGAGAGCTTTTGCTTCTTTTGGTGATAAATCAAAAAATGAGCAATTGTACTACAACCCTTCTTGCAAAAGGGGTTTAAATAATGGAGATAAGTGGAGTTGAAATCTCTACCTATTTACCATTTCACCACAACTATAGGTTATGCAAATCATATTTGCATAACCATATATTATAAGATATCTGATATCTCATTTTACAAATCACATTTGCAATATTGTGGATTTATTAAATTGAATCACATCCAATTTAATATCGCTCAACCTAATTTCTCCAAATTAGTCCTAATTCAACAATTAGGCTAACCTATAGTTTATTATAAATCTCATTCACATTAAACTATTTATTATATCATTCATATCTCATATAAATGACATAAATGCCATTTTAGTGAATTTGAACACTTCAATTCACACCAAAAATGTAAACCTTCTTTTAATCATGTTTGAGCAACCGAGAGACCTAATGGACCTATAGTGATGAGCTCCAATGATCCGAGATTAACCTATCAAACTCTTTGACCCGGTTAATCAACATTCATTAGCTACGGTAACACTCCACTAAAGCCCGTAGCTGCACTCCCGTCAGTGTAAGATATTACGTGTCCACTAATATAACCAATGCCCATGAGTCGACCCTTCACAGGTTGTTCATAGACACTGCTAGGTCAAATTACCGTTTTACCCCTGTGTCTACTTCTTGCTTCTTAAGTCTCTACTGCTCCTCTAATGAACAACAACGTTGTAATGGTCCAACCATACACAACAACCCTCTCGTTCCAGTGAGAGGGTGGGTGCCCATTGTCCAAGCCCTAGAGACAGCAATTAAGGGAACAACTCCTCTAGTTTTCCTAAAGGCGGGAACGAGTGAATTCCATCTCGCGTCGTTAAGTTCTCAGCTCCCTACTTCGTTCTGTCCCTGAAAAGATAGGCAGATTGGGCGAGTAACTGTGACGACCCTCATCCGTACTAGTCAAAGGACAGACCCCCGCAGACAGGAGTCCGTAACACGCTCAGGATTCAGGTCGAGTCACTAATGGTCATCTACGAAGTTATTAGTCCATACTATCAACGAGGTTACATCAGTAGGTCTAATAATTCACGGTCCGGTCTTGTACAATCTCATTGTCCAGGATGCCCCCACTCGCATGTCAACCACATGAACGAGTCAGATCACCTTGTTTGTATCTTAATACAAAGCGGACCGCATCAACAGTGTATCTAGGATTAGGTCTCCAACCCCATCCATATATTGTAGACCGTTCGGGTCATTTACTCGAACGTGATCTTCCTTGTGTGTCCACTGCACACCGTTCAAGTTCTAGTTCTCTCATATATTCAATGACCCTGGAGCTTAGTTTATTGGTCAAAATTTGTATAAAATGTGAGACAAAAAAGATGAAATGAATAACTCTTTATTAATTTCAAATAGGACAAACATCCCAACAGTTTGCATGTATGATTAATATAAAGAGTTATATTAATTTATGGACAGCATTGACATGCATTATAATTCATGAGATGATTATGCTATGTATGTTTTATTATTCATGAGATGAATGATCAAGCACTATGACATAGTATGCATGTCACCTAAGGTTAATTATTAGTTTTAAAATGTTTAGAACTTGGAAATAATAGACCTTAGGTTATCTAGTTCTAATTAGATTAGAATTAGGAACCAAGTAATTTATAAACAATGATTAAAAGAGGAACACTTTCTAAGGAAGGTTCTGTCTAGACTGGGGTATTTAAGCTGACGGAAACGGAACACCCCTACCTGGGAACTGACCTGGGAGTGAAATTTAATCAGAGAGTTTATAAATTATAGTAGCGTCAGCGAGTTTATTAAGGTGTTAATAAATTAGAAACCCTAGGCTTAATATAAAGAGTTATATTAGCAAACTTAGGATAAAATCAATATAAGAGTTATATTAATTATCAATATAAGAATTATATTGATAAGTCTAGGTAAAACCATTAGCCGGGTTTAACCTAAGTAAATTTCCTTTAGATTTAAAGTGTCCAGTGGGAGGAAAAGTGTATATGATACATATTTTTCCACCTACGTATCTCTGGGAAGTTCACACCGTGAGACTCATACTTGGCCTCGTGGCGTAAACGGGAGCGTCCCTCTTCGGATGGTGTTTATATGAGTCAATATCAAGGTGAATGGAGAGGGTACTCATAGTGAGTGGGAGAAGATTTAGTGAAAACAAAACCTATGGTCTCTTTTGTCGGTTTACACCGTAAGATCACTATGGTTAGCCTGCTAGTTTGGCCTGGACCAGACAATCCCTTCAGAGGGCTTAATCATAGGGGATCGAACACAGTAGACACCCGAAAGGGATAAAGATTTCTTTAGTCTCTTTTTCAATCTAGTCCTCCCTTCGGCGGATTTTATTGGATGGGGACTCTGGGGTCTAAAGACAGAGGGTTACACTCACAAGGTACATAAGTAGTGTATGTATCCTGACAGAATAATGGTAACTAAGGCCTATAGGAATACGAGGTATTCTTGCATTAGGTTTTGGTCAAGAGTGTCTTGGTCAAAAGGAGGAGTGTTTTTTATTATCCTTCGGTGTCATACATTCTAAACCTTTGAAGTATCATTGCAAATTATAAATGACCTAGGAATCATTTAATAATTAGCTAAACCATGATTGGATTAGAGAATTATAGCAAGAAGATATCTAGCTATAGAATTTCCTTGTTGGGTGCGGAAAAATTAACCGGAGAGAACATGATGACGTGGAAAACAAACTTAATACCATTTTTGGTAGTGGATGATCTGAAGTTTGTGCTAACTGAGAAGTGTCCTTAGGTGCCAAGCTCAAATGCTTCACGAAATGTTCGTGATGCATATGATCAATGGATCAAGGCCAATGATAAGGCCAAGGAGTCACACCCCCTCCCGAACTACCTGCTAACTTAGCCCGGTAGATGGCGTGAAGCCAACAGACATCGTTCACCTCTCTAAGTTGACCATAGCTTTTACCTTTATGCGGATCCATACCAACTCCATTTGTTGAAACAACTTACCCCAAACACTACCTGATTCAACCAAAACTCACATTTGGTGAATTTAGCATACAACTGTTTATCGCATAGTGTTTGTAGAATAATCCTTAGATGTTCCTCATGGGCTTTCCTGTCAACCGAATAAACTAGTATATCATCAATGAATACTATCACAAACTGATCCAAATATTGATGGAAAATCCTATTCATGAGATCCATGAAAACTGCTGGTGCATTCGTCAAACCGAATGGCATTACTAAAAACTCATAATGCCCGTACCTCGTTCCGAATGCTGTCTTAGGAATATCTGATTCCCTGACCTTTAACTGATGATATCCTCATCTTAAATTAATCTTACAAAACATCGATGCACCTCTTAACTGGTCAAACAAGTCATCTATTCGGGGTAAAGGATACTTATTACGTATCGTGACTTTGTTTAATCGCTCTATAATCAATGCATAATCTCACGGTACCATCTTTCTTTTTCACAGATAACACTGGAGCTCTCCAAGGCGATACACTAGGTCTGATGTATCCCTTATCAACTAGTTCTTGTAACTGCATCTTTAGCTCCCTGATCTTACTTGGAGCCATTCTATACGACGCTTGCGAAATAGGTGCTATTCATGGTAACAGTTCAATGGTGAACTCAACTTCCCTATCAGGTGGCAATCCTGATAGATCTGCTAGAAAAACAACAAGAAAATTCATTCACAACAAGATCATCTTCTGGTTTTAACTTTTCTTCCTGCACCTCCACTATGTGTGCAAGAAATGCCGTGCAACCTTTTCTCAACAACTTCTGAGCTTTGAATGCTGAAAACAAACTCGTAGGAATAATCTTCTTTTCACCCCTGGGAACCACTTCAGCCAACCCTGGTTTTCATCTAAGGACTACTAAATTTCGAGGACGAATTTTCTTAAGGGGAGGTAAGTTGTAAACCCGAGATCTTTCTTTGGAACTTCCTTATTATCAAACAACAAAAAGAAAGAAGAAATGAATGTTTAAAACTTGGTTTTCCATGTTTTAAAAAGGAAAGAAATGAAGTGAAAGGCAAAAGGAAAACAAGGAAGGAAAGTTTAAACCATTTTGGTTTGGATTGCTATAAAGTCAAAAGAAGAAAAGGAAATGAAATAAATGTTTAATATATTAAGTTTGTTTTGTTTTGCAAATAAGAGATAAGAAATGAAAAAGATAAAGGAAGGAAAAAAGAAAAGAAAAGAAAAGAAAAGAAAAGAAAGGAAAGGTGGATGGTGGGACCCCACCATTGTTATCATTTTAAAAACACATGATCCATCGATTTTCTTCTCATTTTCAACCAAGAAAGGGCAGAGCATCGTGGAAGAGGTTTGAGAGAAGAAGAGGGGAGAAAGTTTCTGGTTTGAGGTTGAAGAAGAAAGGAGAAGAACTAAAGGTATGCCTTTATAACAGCAACTTAATCAATTGTATCCTATTCTGGTTTTCTGTTCATCTCGAGCTCCACAGGAAGAGTTAAGGGTTGAGGTTTTGTTTCATGAAATTTAACTCATATTGGAACAAAATTCGTGAAGGAAGCTCGAGCAAATTCGGATCTTAAGCTACTTTTTTGTGAAGAGGAAGACATAAGACATAATTTGCTGTCAAATCCGAGAAGTCTCTGATGTTTTGGTTGTACTGGTCTGTACAGTTGGAATCAGAAGCTCTAATAGGTATGGTTGGAAAGCTTATTGAAGTTCCTACAACCTTCATGAAGCAATCGTGAATAGAAAATGATTGGAAGATGTTGTAATTATCAGGTCAAGTGTCGGGTAGCAGCAGGAAATCGAATCTGGAATAGCAGAAGTTAGTTCCTGGGAAAGAAGCTTTCGAGGTATTTCTGAACCAATCCACTGGGAATTCAATTTTATTTCTTCATATGATGTTTAGAGGATTCGAAAAGAAAGAGTTTGGTATAAATTTCACCTTGTTTGGCTAAGTAATGAAGAAGTTATGGTTGTCTGAAAACAGGGTAGAAAATCTGAAAATGCTGGATAATTTGAAAGTGTATTTACTTGTAATTTTAAGGTTAAAAAGCATGAGCTCGAGGTTCTAATGGTTGATTTGGTTTGTTTGACAGGCAAAGAGGAGATAGGTCGAGTGTACGGGCTAAGATTCTAGTTCTAACACTGTGAGTGACAAAACGAACTTCGAAAATGAACCAAATGCTTGAAATATGCTTATATGCTTTAAGAAATGCAAGTTTTGCTAGAATGAATTGTTTCAAAGCTTGTGTTTTATTTTTGAACACATGTCTATGAGTATTCTTGTTTTCCTAGAAATGCTTCAAGTGTTCATTGTGACCCTAAAAGTCTTTATAAAATTTATACATGAGCATATGTCCAATGGTTGCCAAAACTTATGGAAATGTTATGATTTCAAGCAAGCATGTACTAGCAAGTATGTTTTAAAGATTTCATTTTATGAAAAAATTTGAATAAGCTTGTGTTTTATGAAAGAAAAGATAAGCAGGCATGTTCAAATGTTTTCATGTGATTTTCTGAGATATTGAGCCCGAGGCTCTATGGTACCGTGTGCACACAGGTCTTATTCTGTTGTCGACGTTGAGTGTACTCCGTGACAACAGCACTGTCGTGAGTGTTGGGCGGACCCCACTACGACAAAGACGATGGGAGTGTTGGACGGGCCCCACTATATCGTAGAGTAAACGTTGGTTGTACTGGGCGTACCCTACACAACGTGGATTGTGACATGTTTTAAAAAGAGTTTATCTCATTTACATGCCTTACGAGATTTTGATAATATACTTGTTTGTTTTCTAAAAGTCTATTATGATTCTACGTTTATATTCAACGCTTGAATACAAATGCATATGCTCATAGTTTTCAGGTGACGTGTTTTACAAGTTATAGATCTTAAACACAGTCACTCACTGAGCTTCATAGCTCATTCTTTCAATGTTTTCAAACTTTAGGGTAGAGATCGAGCTCCCGGCACCCGAAAGTTCTTCGCTTATAGTCTGCTGAAGCTTCATAAGCTTAATACTTTGTACGTGGCTGGTGTTGTATAGCTAGTCCCTATGTGTTATAGTTTATTTTGAGAGGACTATGTTGTTATAGTTATTTGTACATTAGAGGTTTTATGAACAATGAGTTGTCTTGTGTTGTTTTGATGCACTTGACTTTTTAGTTTCCAAAAGAGACTTAAGAAGGGTTTCTCCTTGTGTATGTTTAATAGTTGTCCAGTTTCCGCTGTGTTGTGTTCAAGTGTTCCATTTGCGTTCATAGTATGTTTATCAGGTGGATCAGGGTCAACAGGTATTGTTAAGAGGTAAACAATGTCTGTTGGCTTCACGCCACCTTTCGAGCTTAGTTAGCAGGTAGTTCGGAAGGAGGTGTGACACAAGGTCTACATGTTGGCAAGTTTGTCTGACATATTAGCCAAGAAGCACGAGGGCATGATAACCGCTAAGGAAATCATGGATTCAGCGCAGGGTATGTTTGGACAACAATCCACACAGGCCCGACATATTGCCCTCAAGTATATATTCAACTCGAGGATGCCAGAGGGTTCATCTGTTTGAGATCATGTCCTGGATATGATGGTAAACTTTAACATCGCGGAGTCGAATGGTGTTTCCATCGACGACGAATCGAGCAGTCGACTTCATTCGAAATCCTTCCGAGATAGTTTCCTCTGATTTAGAAGTAATGTTGTTATGAACAAGCTTACTTTTAGTCTTACCTCCCTTCTGAATGAACTCCAGACCTTTCAATCTTTGATGAAAATTCAGGGATCGAAAAAGTGAGGCAAATGTTGCCAGTAGGAGTTATCATAAAGGTTCGACCTCTGGATAAAAAATAGTGGCTTCATTTTCTTCTAACCTTAAAGGGATGAAGATGAACATAAAGAAGGTTGGTAAAGGGAAACGAGCTGACAAAGCTGCCGCCCAGAAGGACAAGAAAATCAAAGAAGTTGCAGACAAAGGAAATGTTTTCCACCGCAATGAAGACGGGCATTGGAAACGGAACTGTCTAAAGTACATTGCTGAAAAGAAGTAGGAAGGTAAATATGATTTACTTTGCTTAGAAGCTTGTTTAGTGGATAATGATAAAATTGCTTGGATACTTGATTCAGGCGCCACTAATCATGTTTGCTCTTCTTTTCAGGAAATTGATTCCTGGCAGCAGCTAAAGAAATGAGAGATAACGCTCTGGGTTGGAAATGGAGAAATCGTCTCAGCTGTAGCAATAGGCACGATGAAGCTTAATTTTGACAAGAAATATATGTTGTTAGACAATATATTGGTGATACCAGGGTTTACTAAAAACCTTATTTCAATTTCTTGCCTTATAGAACAATGTATTTATGTTTCTTTTTCTTTGAATAAAGTGTTTATTTTGAAGAAATGTGTCGAAATATGTTCAACTTCATTAGAAAATGGGTTGTATGTTTTAAGGCCTAATTCAGTCAAAATGGTTTTGAACACTGAATTATTTAAAACTGCAAACACACAAACTAAGAAACGTAAAACTTCTCCTAAAGAAAATGCTCATCTTTGGCATCTTAGATTGGGTCACATTAATCTAAATAGGATTGAGAGATTGGTAAAGAATGGACTTCTAAATGAGTTAGAAGAAAATACTTTACGTGTATGTGAATCCTACCTAGAAGGCAAAATGACTAAAAGACCTTTTAGTGGAAAAGGTTACAGAGCCAAAGAACCTCTTGAGCTTATACATTCAGACCTCTGTAGTCTGATGAATGTTAAAGCCAGAGGAGGTTATGAATATTTCATCTCATTTATAGATGATTATTCTAGATTTGGGGATATTTTCCTAATGCATCACAAGTCTGAAGCACTTGAAAAGTTCAAGGAATTGAAGACTGAAGTTGCAAACCAATTAGGTAAAACAATTAAAACACTTCAATGAGATCGAGGTGGAGAGTACATGGATTTAAAATTCCAGAGCTATATGATAGAATATGGAATTACATCCCAACTCTCAACTCCCGGTACACCACAACAAAACGGTGTATCAGAAAGGAGAAATAGAACCCTGTTGGACATGGTTCGATCAATGATGAGTTATGCTCATCTCCCTAATTCCTTTTGGGGTTACGCAGTAGAGACTGCGGGATACATTTTGAACAATGTGCATCAAAAAGTGTTTCTGAAACACCTTTTGAACTCGGGAAAGGACGTAAAGGTAGTTTATGTAATTTCAGAATATGGGGTTATCCAGCACATGTGCTTGTGACAAATCCAAAGAGTTGGATTCACGTTCAAAATTGTGTCTATTCATAGGATACCCAAAAGAAACAAGAGGTGGTTTATTCCGATGAGTGTTAAGGCATGGAGGGGTTACAAATACATCTCATTTATAGATGACTATATGAGATATGAGTATGTTTACCTAATGCATCGAAAGTCTGATGCTCTTGAAAAGTCCAAGGAGTATAAGACTGAGGTTGAGAATCAGTTAGGTAAAACGATTAAAACACTTTGATCGAATCGAGGTGGAGAGTATATGGACACTGAATTCCAGGACTATATGATAGAACATGGAATTACGCCTCAACTCTCAGCACCTAGTATGCCACAGTAGAATGGTGTATCAAAGAGGAGAATGGTGGTTCGATCGATGATGAACTATGCTCGTCTCCCTGACTCGTTTTGGGGTTACGCACTAGAGACTGCGGTATACATTTTGAACAATGTTACATCGAAGAGTGTTTCTGAAACACCTTTCGAACTCTAGAATGGTCGTAAAGGCAGTTTACATTATTTCAGAATTGGGGATGCCCAACCCGTGTTGGTGTCAAAACCGAAAAAGCTGGAACCTCGTTCGAAATTGTGCCTCTTCGTAGGTTATCCAAAAGAGACGAGGGTTGGTCTATTTTACGATCCTAAGGAAAATAGGGTGCTTGTGTCGCAAACGCCACATTCCTTGAGAAGGACCACATCAGGGATCATAAACCAAGGAGTAAGATTGTGTTGAACGAAATGGACAGTTCATCGACAAGAGTTGTTGATGGTGCTAGTACATCAACAAGTGTTGTTGATCCTAGCTCGTCTAGTCAAGTACGTTCTCAAGAGTTGAAAATGCCTCGACGTAGTGGGAGGGTTGTGAGACAACCTAAACATTAAATGGGTTTGGTTGAAACTGAAGTCGGCATACCTAATGATGAGTGTGAGGATCCATTGACCTATGATTAGACAATGAATGACGTTGATAGAGACGAATGGATTAAAGCCATGGACTAAGAAATGGAGTTGATGTACTTCAATTCCGTCTGGAAGCTTGTGGAACAACCAGATGGGGTTAAACTTATTGGTTGCGAGTGGATCTACAAGCGTAAACGTGGTGTAGATGGGAAGGTGCAAACCTTCAAAGCTAGACTAGTGGCAAAAGTTTTACCCAGAGAGAACGGGTTGACTATGAGGAAACCTTTTCTCCTGTTGCCATGGTAAAGTCTATCAGGATCCTTCTGGTCATTGCCGCATATTATGACTATTAGGTATGGTTGATGGATGTCAAGACGACCTTTCTGAATGTCAATCTTGACGAGACCATCTACATGGACCAGCCCAAGGGGTTCATTACTCAAGGCCAGGAGCAAAAGGTTTGCAGGCTTCAAAGGTCCATTTATGGACTGAACCAAGCCTCGATGTCTTGGAATATAAGGTTTGATGAGGCTATCAAATCTTATGGTTTTAATCAGAATGTTGATGAACCTTGTGTTTACAACAAAATCATCAACAACATTGTCGCATTTCTGATATTGTATGTGGCTGATATCCTACTCATAGGAAATGATGTAGGTTTCCTTACTGACGTTAAGGAATGGTTGGCTTTGCAATTCAAAATGAAAGAGTTGGGAGAAGCTCAGTATGTTCTAGGTATCCAGATAGTCCGAAACCGGAAGAACAGAATGCTAGCCATGTCTCAGGCATCTTATATCGACAAAATGTTGTCGCGATACAGTATGCAGAACTCCAAGAAGGGCTTGTTGCCTTTCAGGCATGGGGTTCACCTGTCTAAAGACCAATGTCATAAGACACCTAAAGAGGTTGAGGATATGAGACGGATCCCTTATGCTTCAGTAGTAGGGAGCCTGATGTACGCCATGTTGTGTACCAGGCCTAACATCTATTATGCAGTTGGGATTGTCAGTAGGTATCAATCCAATCCAGGATTAGATCACTGGATAGTCGTAAAGACAATCCTCAAGTATCTAAGGAGATCGAGGGACTACATGCTTGTGTATAGAAGTGGGGATTTGATCCTTACGAGATACACAGACTCTGGCTTTAAGACCGATAAGGATTCTAGGAAGTCCACATCGGGGTCAGTGTTCACTCTTAATGAAGGAGCTATAGTGTAGCGAAGCGTCAAGCAGGGATGCATCGCCGACAAGGGTTCCACAAGTGTATATGCACTAGGAACGAGGAAGTCCTGCAACTGCAAGTACGCCCGAAACCAACGAGGGTCTCACAAGTTTATATGAGCCAGGAACATGTGGGGTGTATGCCCTAATCTCATGTAGTTTGTAATACTTGTTAATTTAATGAATAAAAGTTATTTATTATTCAAACTTTGTATCTCGCATTTTATAAACTTAATCCAATAAACTAAGCTTCAGGGTCATATTTGAGAGAACTTGAACGATGTGTAGTGGACACACAAGAAGGATCACGTTCGAGTTATTGACCCGAACGGTCTACAGCATATGGATAGGGTTGGAAACCTCATACTGGCAACACTGTGAATGCGACCCGCTTTGTATTAGATTCAAACGAGGTGATCCAACTCGTTCATGTGGTTGACATGCGAGTGGGGGCATCCTGTGCAATGAGATTGTACAAGACCGGACCGTGAAATATTAGACCTACTGATGTAACACCGTTAACAGTATAGGACTAATATATTCGTAGATGGCCATTAGTGACTCGTTCTTAATCCTTAGCGTGTTACAGACTCCTGTCTGCGAGAGTCTACCCTTTGACTAATACGGGTGAGGGTGGCCTGAGCGCTCGCCAAATATGCCTATTTTCTTGGGGACAGGACCACGTGGGGAGCTTGGAACTTAACTACGCAAGAAGGAATTCACTCGTTCCCGAGTTAGGGAAACTAGAGGGGTTGTTTCCTTAAGTGTTGTCTCTAGGGCTTGAACTATGGAGCTCCACCCTCTCATTGGCCTGAGAGGGATGTTGTTTATGGTTGGATCATGCAACAAAGTTGTTCATTAGAAGAGTAGTGGGACTTAAGGAGCAACAGGTAGACACAAGGGTAAAGCGATAATTTGACCCAGCTGTGACAACGAAGAACCTGTGAAAGGTCAACTCACGAGCATTGGTTATATCGATGGACACAACTTGTCTTATAGTGAGGAGAGTGTAGCTACGGGCTATAATGGAGTGTCTCTGTAGTTAATGAATGTTGATTAACCGAGTCAAAGAGTTTGATCGGTTAATCTCGTATCATTGGAGCTCATGACCTGTAGGTCCATTAGGTGCCTCGGTTTGCTCAACTTGGACTAAACGAGGGTTTACAGTTTGGAGTAGATTTGAAGTGTTCAAATTCATTAAAAGGGTATTTATGTCATTTATATGTGATATGATTGACATAATATATAGTTTAATGTGAATGAGATTCATAATAAACTATAGTATAACCTAATTAATTAATTAGGACTGATTTGGAGAAATTGGTTAGAGAGAAATTCAATTGAATGTGATTCAATTTTAATTTCCCAATTATTCAAATGTGATTTGTATAATAAGGTATGAGATACTTTATATTATGTGATATGCAAATATGATTTGCATATTATATAGTTGTGGTATTATGGTGAATTGGTTGACATTTTAACTCCACTACACACCATTATAAATAGGTGGAAGCAAAGGCATTTGGTAAGGCGAGTTCTCATTTTTTAGAATCCACCTAAAAGAGAAAAAGAGTTTTCTCTCAACTCTCTCTAAAATCTCTACAATTCTCTCCAACCCGAAATCCAAAGGGAGTCCCACAACTGTCCCCATCCTCCTGAGAACAACCGATAAGATCAAGTTGAGGTGTCCAATTGATCGAGTTCGTACTACGTTCGTTGGAGAGTTCGTTGGATCGTGAGATCGTGATCGGAGAAGGAAACACGAAGAAGAGTTCCTCAAGAGGTAAGTTCTTGAACCTTTACTTTATGTTTTTCTTCTCAAAAGCATGCTTAATCTAGAATGTATGTTGATACTTTCGATTTTAAGAAAATTATAACAACAACGAAACAACGACGATTCACATCACACTTCTGCTGCGGGAAATCCATTCCCTTCAATTGGTATCCGAGAAATACGTTGCAATTTGTTGTTGTTGTTGAGGTTTATGCCCTAAACAAGTGTTGTTTTGTAATAATGTTATTCAAATAAGTAAAGAGTTATTTATTATATTCTCGCACATAAATCTAAATCCAATAAAATCTCCCACTTGACCTAAAGCTAATGGAGTACATAATAAACATTACAATAATGTAAATACAATAAAACTAGGGCACTTGAATACCCTTTGCACAATATACTCCCACTTGCCCCAGTTAGGGTAAGACACGTAGACCTCGACCTTCTAGGTGACTCTCAAACACTTTAGTCGTCAGAGTCTTTGTAAATGGATCAACAGTATTGTGCTCCGAAGCTATCTTGGTGACAATCACGGCTCCTCGATGCACTATCTCCCGAATTAGGTGATACTTTCGCTCAATATATTTACCCCTCTTATGATTTCGAGGTTCCCTTGAATTTGTCACAACACCACTGTTATCACAATAAAGTGTGATTGGCAAACTAATATTTGGAACAACTTCCAAATCCATCATGAATTTTCTTAGCCAAATGACCTCTTTAGTTGCTTCACGAGCTGCTACATATTCGACTTCCATAGTTGAATCTGCGATGCATCGTTGATTGATGCTTCGCCAGACTACAACTCCTTCGTTAAGAGTGAAAACTGACCTCGATATAGATTTCCTAGAATCTCTACCGGTTTGGAAGTCAGAACCTGTGTATCCTGTAAGGATCAATTCCTTAGCTCCATACACAAGCATGTAGTCCCTCGTTCTCCGAAGATACTTGAGGATTGTTTTAACCGTCGTCCAGTGTTCTGGTCTTGGGTTCGATTGATATCTACTGACCATTCTTACTGCAAAGCGAATGTCCGGCTTAGTACACAACATAACATACATCAGGCTTCCAACAGTTGATGCATAAGGAATTCGTCTCGTGTCCTCAACTTCTTGAGGTGTCTTAGGACACTGATCCTTAGACAAGTGAACCCCATGCCTGAAAGATAGTAGAGCTTTCTTTGAGTCTTGCATCTTAAATCGTCATAACACTTTGTCGATGTAAGATGGTTGAGACAATGCTAGACTTTTATTGTTGTAGTTTCGGACAATCTGGATCTCATGAACAAACTGCACCTCTCCCAAATCTTTCATTTCAAATTGTGTAGCTAGCCATTTCTTAATGTCAGTAAGATAACCTACATCATTCCCAATGAGTAGGAAATCATCCACATATAAGACTAGGAATGCAACAGAACTATTGATGATTTTCTTGTAAACACAAGGTTCATCATCATTTTGGTCAAAACCATAAGATTTGACTGCTTCATCAAACCTTGGGTTCTAGGATCTAGAAGCTTGTTTAAGTCCATAAATGAACCTTTTAAGCTTGCAAACCCTTTGCTCTTGTCCTGGTTCTATGAACCCTTTGGGTTGATCCATGTAGATGTTTTCGTCAAGATGACCATTCAAGAATGTTGTCTTGACATCCATCTACCATACCTCATGTCATAATATGCAACAATAGCAAGTAGGATACAGATAGACTTTACCATAGCAACATGCGAAAAGGTTTCCTCATAGTCCACCCCTTCTACCTGGGTATAACCCTTTGCTACTAGTCTAGCCTTGAAGGTTTACACCTTTCCATCTACACCATGTTTTCTCATGGCTTTGGCCCATTTGTCTTTGTCATTCTCAACCATTGCTTGGTTATAAGTCAATGGATCCTCACAATCGTCATATGCTATAACGACTTGGGTTTTAGTTAAACCCATGTAACGATCAGGTTGTGATATAACCCTCCCACTACGTCGAGGCATTCTAAACTCTTGAGATGGACTTTCTTGACTTGACAAACTAGTATCAACAACCCTTGTTGATGCACTAGTACTATCAGCAACTTTTGTTGTTGTTCCGTCTAACTCACTTAACACAAGTTTGCTTCTTGGTTTGTGATCCCTTGTGTGGTCCTCCTCCAAGAAAGTGACATTTGTCGACACAAGTACCTTATCTTCCTTAAGATCATAGAATAATCCACCTCTCGTTTCTTTAGGGTAGCCTACAAATAGGCATAACTTTGAACGTGATTCCAATTTCTTTGGATTTTTCACAAGCACATGTGTTGGACATCCCCAAATTCTGAAATGACGTAAATTACCTTTACTTCCTTCCCAGAGTTCAAATGGTGTTTCTGAAACACTTCTTAATGGAACATTATTCAAAATGTAAAGTGCAATCTCTACTGCATAACCCCAGAACGAATTAGGGAGATAAGCGTAACTCATCATTGATCGAACCATGTCCAACAGGGTTCTATTTCTCCTTTCCGATACGCCATTTTGTTGATGCATACTGGGTGCTAAGAGTTGGGATGTAATTCCATGTTCTATCATATAGCCCTGGAATTTTAAATCCATGTACTCTCCACCTTGATCAGATCGAAGTGTTTTAATAGTTTTACCTAATTGGTTTTCAACTTCAGCCTTGAATTCCTTGAACTTTTCAAGACCTTCAGACTTGTGATGCATTAAGTAAATGTGCCAATATCTTGAATAATTATCTATAAAAGAGATGAAATATTCATACCCTCATCTAGCTTTAACATTCATTGGACCACAAAGGTATGAATGTATAAGCTCCAAGGGTCCTTTGGCTCTATAACCTTTTCCACTAAAAGATCTTTTAGTCATTTTACCCTCTAGGCATGACTCACATACTGGTAAGGTACTTTCTTCTAACTCATTTAGAAGTCCATTCTTGACCAATCTCTCAATCCTATTGAGATTAATGTGGCCTAGCCTAAGATGCCAAAGATGAGCATTTTCTTTAGAAGAAAATTTACGTTTCTTAGTTTGTGTATTTGCAGTTTTAAATAATTCAATATTCAAAACCATTTTGACTTAATTAGGCCTTAAAACATACAAAAAATTTCTAATGAAGTTGCACATAATTCAACACCTTTCTTTAAAATAAACACTTTATTGAAAGAAAAAAAATACTGAAATACATTGTTCGACTAGGCAAGAAATTGAAAAAATGTTTCTAGTAAACCCTAGAATCAATAATACATTGTCTAACGACATATATTTCTTGCCAAACAATAACTTCATTGTGCCAACCGCTACAGTTGAGACAACATCCCAAGTTCCAACTCGAAGCGTTATCTCCCCTTCTTGTAGCTGCTGTCAGGAACTAATTCCCTGAAAAGTAGAACATACATGATTAGTGGCGCCCGAATCCAATATCCAGGCAGTATTATCATCATCCATTAAACAAGCTTCTTAGCAAAGTAAATCATATTTACCTTCTTTCTTCTTCTCGACCAAGTATTTCAGACAGTTCTAATTCACTATCCGTCCTCACTGCTGTGGAAACATTTTCCTTTGTCTGCAACTTCCTTGACCTTCGTGCCCTTTTGAGCGGCAACTTTGTCAGCTTGCTTCCACTTACCAACGTTCTTCATTTTCTTCATCTTCCATTTTATGCCTGAAGAAGATGAAGCCACTGATTGTGTCCCAGAAGTTGAACCTCCGTAATAACTCCTATTGGCAACATTTGCCTCACCTTTTAATCCCTTAATTTTCATCAGAGATTGGAAGGTTTGGAGTTCATTCAAAAAAGTGGTAAGCTTAAAGTAAGCTTGTCCATAACATCGTTACTTCGAAACTGTAGAAAACCCTCTGGAAGAGCTTCTAATATAAAGCTGACTTGGCTCGATTCATCGATAGAAGCACCATTCGACTCTGTCGTGTTGAAGTAAACCATCATACTGAGAACATGATCTCGAACAGATGATCCCTTCGCGATCCTAGCGTTGAAGATGTATTTAAGGGCATTGTGCATGACCTGAACAGATTGTTGTCCGAACATGCCTTGCAGCGAATCCATGATTTCCTTAGCGGTCATCATGCCCTCGTGCTTTTTGGCTAGTATGTCAGACATACTTGCCGATATATAGACCTTGGCCCTGTCATTGGCCTTGATCCATCTATCGTATGCATCACGAGCATTTCATGACGAATTCGAGCTTGGCACCTGAGGACACTCCTCAGTAAGCACAAACTTAAGATCGTCTGCTACCAAGATTATGTTGAGATTGTCCTTCAATGTCATCATGGTTTCCCCGATTAATTTTTCGATAGCCAATAAGGAAATAATTGAGTTATTCATTTTGCTAAAAAAACAAATTACTTGTATTAGTTTCTCGATAAACCTTTAACTAATCCAATAAGTGTTAGCTAATTATCTAATGATTCTTAGGTCATTAATAATTTGCAATGATACTCCAAAGGTTTAGAATGTATGACACCGAAGGGTAATAAAATACTCCTGCTCTGGATCAAGACATTCTTGACCAAAACCTAATGCCAGAATAACTCTTATTCTTATAGGTTTTAGTTACCATTATTTGATATGGATATACTTACAACTAATGTATCTCGTGAGTGTGACCCTCTATCTTTTGATTCCAGAGTCACGATCCAACAAAATTCACCGTAGGGAGGACTATGTTGGAAAATAGATTATTCACAGTGTTTCGATCCCTATGATCAAAACCCTCCGAAGGGATTGTCTAGTCCAAGCTAAACTAGCAGGCTGACCATAGTGATTTCACGGTGTGAACCGATAGAAGAGACCGTGGGGTTTGTTTTCACAATTCTCGCTCCCACTCACTATAAGTACCCTCTCCATTCACCTTGATATTGCCCCATACAAACATCATCTGAAGGGGGACGCTCCCGTTTGCGCCATTAGGCCAAGTATGGATCTCACGGTGTGAAATTTCCCGGAGATATGTAGGTGGAAAACTGATGTATCATATACACCTATTTACTCCCACTAAGTACTTAAGTATTTAGGGGTATTCCGTTTCCGTTAGATTAAATACCCCATCCTAGACATAACTTTCCTTAGACAGAGTTCCTCTTTAATCATAGTCTATAAATTATTCGGTTCCTAATTCTAATGTAATTAGAACTAGATAACCTAAGATCTATTAATTAACCTTAGGTGACATGCAATACTATGTTATAAGTGCTTGATCATTCATCGCATGAATAATAAACATACATAACATATTAAACTCATGAATCATAATGCATGTGACTGCTATCCAAAATTAATATAACACTTGTACTAATTTATCATGCAAACTATATAATATAACACCTTATATTATAAATGATGCATGGATATGCTTAACCTAAGGTGGGATTTATCTACATAGCATACATTATGCATGGACATAATTCATACAACAATTTCATAAAATAAATAGTAAAATTAGACAACTTTTGGCACCCTAAAATTAATTTCAATTAATATAATCTAATCATATGAATTAAAATTAAATATAAAACCTTTTTATAAATAAATTAATCAAAGAAAAATGCTTCTGCCCGTTGGAGTATCTTCCCGTTACGCCATCAGTGTTGCAACGCTGGTTATGGCGTTGCAATGCTGGTCCACCTTCACGCCAGCGTTAGTGCTTCAGCGTTGCAACGTCGGTTATGGCATTGCAACGCTGGTGTCTCTCCAGCCAAAAATCGCATGCTCGACGTTGCAACGTCGTGCACAGGACAAAACGAATCTTCTTCTATTTTTGCTCGTTTTTCCTCTATTCTTCTCAGCAACTTCTTTACCTCGATCGACATCGACTTACAGACTCGATTTACAATTAAAATTGTCTGAAACACCGGTGATGGAGATCTGATCTCCTTGAGCAGCGGAAACGTGTTTCGGATCGTAATTTGCTTGATTATTTTAATTAAAACAAAAACCAATACATTGACAAAAACATACAGAACAAGCATGCTTTTTAATCTAATTCAACATGGAGGTTTACATGCAAACATGCTTAAATTAATTTAACAATTAAACTAATAAAGAGATAAAGGAATTACCTTGGTAGAATTTCCTCAACAACTCCTTGCTCCAAGCTTTTCAGCAACTCAGGAACTTCTCTACTTCTCTGCTTTTACAACAGGACACCACCAAGAGGAAAACTTCCTATGTCTCTGAGTTCAACTTAGATCTTCCTTAGGTGGGAAGTATCCAACAATTGGGGAATTCGAAATTCTAGAGAGTGAGAGAGAGAGAGTTCTTACAGAGAACACTGATCACAAAGTCACATGCCGATCAACCCCTTCTCCCAGCAGAGAAGAAGCTATCTATCGAGGGATAACTTCCCCCACCCCCTATCAATAGGGAGTTGGAGGGAAGTGGGGAACGTGTCCTCCTGACACGTTCCCATTAATTTAATAATATTATTAAATAATAATAATTAATCTAATTAACTATTATATATATAAATTAACTAAATTTTATTTAATCAATCAAGTTAAATATCTTATATTTAATTAAGATTAAATCATATTTAATCATATCTTTCCCTCTAACCTATAGTTTTAATGCACATCTAATGCACATTAAATTTAACCTATAGTTTATAAATATGAATCACATTCATATTTGAATTTAATATTTGAACTCTTTCAAATATTTAATTCTCTCATGTAATTTAATATGAATCATATTCACATTAAATTTATAACATATAGTTCCAAAACTATATATTATATCGTATCAATATACATTAAGTTTATTCCCTTATGAATTTGAACATTTCAAATGCAAATGATCTAAGAACACTTTGCGAGCTAGAAGGTGGACCTAATGGACCTACAGATCAGAAGCTCGAACGATACGAGATTGCTCGGTTAATCTCATTAACCTCCCAATCAACATTCATTAACTGCGGGAACAATCCACTAATGTCCCGCAGCTGCACTCTTCTCACTGCAAATATATTTCAGTGTCCGCGGATATTGACCAATAACAGCAAGTCAATCCTTCACGAATGTTCGTAACACAAGCTGGGTCAAATACCGTTTTACCCCTAGGTTACATCTTGTGCCTTAAGTACCAGTGCTCCTCTAATGAACAATTTGCTTGTAGTCCTACAAACAAACAGAGTCCCTCTCGGGCCAATGAGAGGGTCGGGCGTTTTGTTCAAGTCCCGGAGACACCACTTAAGGGAACATTCCTCTACTTGCCCTAGTAGGCGGGAAGGAGTGAATTCCATCTTGCTAAGTTAAGTTCCCAGCCGCTCACTCGCTTTTATCCGCAAGAAGGTAGGCATATTGAGTCGGCGAATCTTGCCACTCTCACCCATACTAGTCAAAGGACAATCCCTCGCGAACAGGAGTTCGTAACCTGCTGAGGATTGAGATCAAGTTGCCTAAGTCATCCTAGTGAAATAGAAACCTAACTAGTCAACGGAGTTACAGCTAGAGGTTACTATTTCGTGGTCCGATCTTATGTAATCTTATAACATAGGATATCCCCACTCACATGTTATCTACACGAACACGTTAGGATCACAGTGTTTGTATCAAATACAAAGTGGGCCACATCCATAGTTTTACCAGGGCAAGGTACCCAAACCTTATCCCCTAACTATAGACCCTTTAGGTTGTATCTCGAACCGAGATCCTTTATATGTACACTATATTCAGTTAAAGATTCATATAACAACCTTGGATGTTTAGTTTATTAGATTTAGGGTTTAAATAAAGGCAAACTCGTAGATAACGAACAATAACTCTTTATTGAAATAATAACACTTTATTACATTAATTAGAACATAATTACAAACTACGAGTTTTAGGCCACAAAATCCAACAAACTCCCACTTGATCTAAAACTCTAGTGGGGTACATCATAATCCAAAACAGTGGTTACAAAAGATAGAAATACAATAAACTAGGACATCAATATACCCCATTACATATCTCCCACTTGCCCTAGATTAGCCTATGTACATATCTCGTAGACCCAGAATTTCTAGATGACCCTCGAACACTTTAGCCGTGAGAGTCTTTGTAAACGGATCGGCAATATTGTTGCACTATTTCTCGTATTAGGTGATATTTCCTCTCCATGTGCTTACCTTGCTTATGGATGCGAGGTTCCTTCGAATTGGCTACCGCACCACTGTTGTCACAGTATAAGGTGATGGGAAATTCCATATTTGGAACAACTTCCAAACCAGTAAGGCATTTCCTTAGCCAAACAGCCTCCTTTGCTGCTTCACAAGCAGTGACATACTTAGCCTCCATCGTGGAGTCGGCGATACTTGAGGGTATTTTTAACTGTTATCCAGTGGTCTAACTCTGGATTGGACTGGTACCTACTGACTATTCCCACTGCATAACAAATGTCAGGCCTCGTGCACATCATAGCATACATTAAGCTACCTACTGCAGAGGCATAGGGAATATGTCTCATATCCTCAACTTCTTGAGGTGTCTTAGGACACTAAACCTTAGACATATGAACTCCATGCCTGAAGGGCAATAAGCCCCTCTTGGAATTTTGCATCGAATATCGAGACATCATTTTGTCGATATCAGATGCTTGAGACAGTGCTAGCATTCAGTTCTTACGATTCCTGAAGATATGAATCCCAAGAACATATTGCGCCTTTCCCAAATCTTTCATTTGGAATTGGGTCGCCAACCAATTCTTTATGTTAGTAAGGTATCCTACATCATTCCCAATGAGTAGGATATCATCCACATAAAGTACTAATAATGCTACTTTGTCGTTGATGATCCTCTTGTAAACACAAGGCTCATCAACATTTTGGTCAAAGCCATAAAGACTTGATTGCAGTATCAAATCTTATATTCCAAGATCTGGACGCTTGTTTAGACCCATAAATGGATCGATTGAGCTTGCAAACTTTTTGCCCCTGACCTTGGGCTATGAACCCTTCGGCCTGACATATAGATGCTCTCGTCAAGATTACCATTCAAAAAGGTAGTCTTGACGTCCATTTTCCAAATTTCATAATCATAAAACGCGGCTATGGACAAGAGTTTCCTAATAGACTTCAGCATAGCAACAGGGGAAAAAGTTTCTCCATAATCAACTCCTTCCCTTTGGGTAAAACTCTTTGCTACCAGTCTAGCCTTAAAGGTCTGTACCTTTCTGACTCCATCTCTTTTTCTCTTATAGATCCATTTACACCCTATGGGTCTAAACCCTTCACGTTGGTCTACAAGTTCCCATACTGAATTGAAGTCCATTGACTCTATTTCAAGGTCCATGGCTTTGATCCATTGGTCCTTGTCTACGTCATTCATCGCCTGTTTATAAGGCAATGGATTTTCTACGCCGTCATCAGGTATGACAACTTGAGTTTCAGCTAAACCCAAGTAGCGGTCAGGTTGGGAAACAACCCTCCAACTGCGTCGAGGCATTCCCAACGATTGAGAAAGACGAGACTGACTTGAGTTGCTGACTTTACCATCAACTCTTGATGAAGGTCCAGCTTGATCAACAACTCTTGTTGGTTCATGTGTAGCTTCATTTAGTATTAATTTACTACGCGGTTTGTGGTTCCTCATGTGATCTTCCTCCAAGAACGTGGCGTTTGTCGATACAATCACCTTGTTTTCTTGTAGGTCGTAGAAAAGACCACCTCTCGTTTCTTTGGGATAGCCAACAAATTGGCACAATCTTGAACGAGGTTCCAGTTTCTTTGGGTTTGTCACGAGTGTTGGGATTTATGCCCTAAACTTGTGTAATTTTGATCAATTAAATAAAGTGCTATTTGTTTTGATAAGACTACAGTCTTGCTTTTATAAATCCAATAAACTAAGCTCCAAGGTTATAACATTTATCTTGAAATCAGTGTAGTGGACACTATTTGGGTTGAGTTCAAGATTATAACCTAAATAGTCTATGGTATAAGAATAAGGTTGGAAACCTCATTCTGGTAATACCATGGATGCGACCCACTTTGTAATTAGTACAAATGAGGTAATCCAACTCATTCATGTAGTTGACATGCGAGTGGGGGCATCCTGTATGAAGAGTTCATACAAGACTGGATCGCAAACTATTAGTCTAACCAGTATAACACCATTAACAGGATAAGACTAGTAATTTATAAATGGCCATTAGTGACTCGACCTGAATCCTAAGCAAGTTAAGAACTCTTGCTTATAGGGGTTGTCCTTAGACTAGTATGGGTGAGAGTGGCTTGTAGCCGACTCAATAAGCCTACCTTCTCAGGGACAGAACCTCGTAGGTAGCTGGGAACTTAACTGTGCAAAATGGAATTCACTCATTCCTCTACTGAGGAATTAGATAGGTTGTTCCCTTAAGAACTTACTCCAGGTCTTGAACAACGGGGCCCCGCACTCTATGAGGGTATGAGTCTAAGGTAAGACCTTAGACTTGTTGTTCATTAGAGGATCAATGGTGCTTAAGGAGCAAAGAGGTAATCACAGGGGTAAAACGGTAATTTGACCCAACTGTGATTATGAACAACCTGTGAAGGGTCAACTCATGGGTAATGACTATATCAGTGGACACAATAATATCTACAGTGAGGAGAGTGCAGCTACAAGTATATAGTGGAGTGACTTGTAGTTAATGAATATTGATTAACTGGATCAAAGAGTTTGATCAGTTGATCTCACATCATTGGAGCTCATGATCTGTAGGTTCATTAGATCCCTCCGTTGGCTCAATATGGTAATATTGAAGGTATAAAGTTAGGAGTGAAACTGAAGTGTTCAATTTCATACATGAGGAGTTATATCAATTATATATGATGTAATTGATATAATATAGAAATTTAATGTGAATGAGATTCCACGATGCACTATATACTAAAAAGAGATTAAGGGAGGGGTAGGATGGTCATTTACATCCCATTCCCCTATATATATGGTTGCATGAGATGCAACTAGGTTAAGGCATTTTTTCCAAGACATTCTAAGTGTATCCTAGTCTTTTGTTGTTGGAAAGGTTCCAAGACAACAAAGATCTCTCTCACAAAAACACCTCATTATTCCTAAAGGGAACCCACCATCCTCCCTCACCTAGAGAACAACGGAGAAGATCCGGTGGTGGTGTCGGTGTTCGTACGAGTTCGTGTTGCGTTGATCTTGATCGTGAAGAGAGGAGGAGCACTTGAAGAAAGGTTCTTCAAAGGTAAAATCTTGCTGTCCAAACTCTTATTTTATGCTTAATCTTTGTTATATGTTCTTTAATTAATCGTTGTAACTAAATCAAGAGCGTGCGATTCGCAATCGCTTCCGCTGCGGGGACTTTGATTCCCTTCAATTGGTATCAGAGCCCAATTTCGTTCTTGATTTTTCAAGAACAAGGCGGGATTTACTGTTTTGCATGAGATGTATGATCGGTTTTTGCAAAATTAGATGTTTTCAATTTTGGCACTTAGATTTACAATTTCCATTGAAATGTTCAATGTAAGGGCCCGGTGTTTTGGGCAAATTTAATTGTAAATCGAGTCTGTAAGTCTGTGTCGATCGAGACAAAGCGGTTGCTGAGAACATCGAAGCGAAAACGAGCAAGGATTGGAGCGAAAACAGCGTTGCAACGCCACTGCAGCAGGCGCGTGGCTGTAGAAGGAGACAGCGTTGCAACGCTGAGGCATTGCGCAACGCTCGACAGAAGACGACAAAAGTAGCATTGCAATCCCGGAGCCGTTTCACGCAAGGCAGCAACGGGCAGAAACGTTAATTTTATTATATATTAAATATAAAAACGTTTTATATTTAATTTATATTGAATTAATTAATTTTAATTAATATAATTAGATTATATTATTTAAAATTAAAATTAGGGTGCCAAAAGTGGTCTAATTTTTGCTATTTTAATTATGCAATTGTTGTGTAATTATTGTCATTCATAAAGTATGCTTGTATTTTAGAAATCCCACCTTAGGTTAAACATTTTCATGCATCATTTATAATATAAGGAGTTATATTATATAGTTTGCATGATTAATTAATATAAGGTTGTTATATTAATTTTTGGACAACATTGACATGCATTATGTTTCATGAGATGACTATGCTATGAATGTCTTATTATTCATGTGATGAATGATCAAGCACTATAACATAGTATGCATGTCACCTAAGGTTAATTATTAGTTTTAAAGTGTTTAGAACTTGGAAATAATAGACCTTATGTTATCTAGTTCTAATTAGATTAAAATTAGGAACCAAGTAATTTATAAGCTATGATTAAAAGAGGAACTCTGTCTAAGGAAAGTTATGTCTAGACTGAGGTATTTAAGCTGACGAAAACGGAATACCCCTACCTGGGAACTGACCGGGGAGTGAAATTTAATCAGAGAGTCTTATAAATTACAGTAGCGTCAGCGGGTTATTATGGGGTTAATAAACTAGAAATCCTGGGTTTAATATAAGGAATTATATTAACAAACTTAGGATAAAATCAATATAAAGAGTTATATTGATCATCAATATAAAGAGTTATGTTGATAGAATTAGGTAAAACCATTAGCCGGGTTTTAGCCTAAGAAAGATTCCTATAGAATTAAAGTATTCAGTGGGAGGAAAAGTGTATGAGATACATATTTTTCTACCTACGCTATATCCGGGAAGTTCACACTGTGAGACTCATACTTGGCCTCGTGGCGCAAACAGGAGCGTCCACCTTCGGATGGTGTTTGTATGAGTCAATACCAAGATGAATGGAGAGGGTACTTATAGTGAGTGGGAGCAGGTTTAGTGATAACAAAAACATACGGTCTCTTTTGTCGGTTTACACCGTTAGACGACTATGGTCAGCCTGCTAGTTTGGCCTGGACGAGACAATCCCTTCGGAGGGCTTGATCATAGGGAATCTAACACAGTAGACACCCGAAAGGGATAAAGATTTCCTTAAACTATTTTCCAATCTAGTCCTCCCTTCGGCAGAATTTATTGGATCGAGACTCTGGGATCTAAAGACAAAGGGTTACACTCACGGGGTACATAAGTTGTGTATGTATCCAGACCGAAAAATGGTAACTAAAACCTATAGGAATAAGAGTTATTCTGGTACTAGGTTTTGGTCAAGAGTGTCTTGATCTAGAGGAGGAGTGTTTTTTATTACACCCCAGTGTCATAGTTTTAAACCATTGGAGTATCATTGCAAATTATAAATGGCCTATGAATCATTTGATAATTAGCTAAAACATGATTGGATTAGAGTTATAGCAAGAAAACTCATACAAGTTTGTTTGTAAATTTTCAACAAAAAATTTCTAGCTCTATAATTTCCTTATTGGGTGTAGAAAAGTTAACCGGAGAGAATATGATGATATGGAAAAACAAACTAAACACTATTTTGGTAGCGGATGATCCGAAGTTTGTGCTAATCGAGGAGTGTCCTCAAAAGCGACTTCGAATGCGTTACGAAATGTTCGTGATGCATATGATCGATGGATCAAGGCCAATGATAAGGCCAAGGTCTACATGCTGGCAAGTATGTCTGATATATTAGCCAAGAAGAATGAGGGCATGATTACCGCTAAGGAAATCATGGATTCTGTGCAGGGTATGTTTGGACAATAGTCCACACAAGCCCGACATAATGCCCTAAAGTACATATTCAACTCAAGGATGCCAGAGGGTAGATCTGTTCGGGATCATGTCCTGGATATGATGGTGCACTTTAACATCGCGGAGTCGAATAGTGTTTCCATCGATGAGTCGAGAGCAAAGTCGACTTCATTCGAAACCCTTCGAGATAGTTTCCTGCAGTTTAGAAGTAATGTTGTTATGAACAAACTTACTTTTAATCATACCTCCCTTCTGAATGATCTCCAGACCTATCAATCTTTGATGAAAATTCAGGGATCGAAAGGCGAGGAAAATGTTGCCAGTAGGAGTTACCACAAAGGTTTGACCTCTGGGACAAAAACCGTGGCTTCATCTTCTTCTAACCTGAGAGGTAAGAAGAAGAACATGAAGAAGGTTGGTAAAGGGAAACAGGCTGACAAAGCTGCCGCCAAGAAGGGCAAGAAAGTCAAAGACGTTGCAGACAAAGGAAAGTGTTTCCATTGCAACGAAGACAGGCATTGGAAATGGAACTGTCTGAAGTACATTGCACAAAAGAAGAAGGAAGGTAAATATGATTTACTTTGCCTAGAAGCTTGTTTAGTGGATAATGATAAAACAGCTTGGATACTTGATTCAGGCGCCACTAATCATGTTTGCTCTTCTTTTCAGGGAATTGATTCCTGGCAGCAGCTACAGCAAGGAGAGATAACACTACGGGTTTGAAATGGAGAAGTCGTCTCAGCTGTAGCTGTAGGCACAATGAAGATTTATTTTCGCAAGAAATATGTATTGTTGGACAATATATTAGTGATACCAGGGTTTACCAGAAACCTCATTTCCATTTCTTGCCTTATTGAACAATGTATTCCTGTTTCCTTTTCTATGAATAAAGTGTTTATTTTAAAGAAAGGTTTAGAAATATGTTCAGCTTCATTAGAAAATGGATTGTATGTTTTAAGGCCTAATTAAGTCAAAATGGTTTTGAGCACTGAATTATTTAAAACTGCAAACGCACAAACTAAGAAACGTAAAATTTTTCCTAAAGAAAATGCTTATCTTTGGCATCTAAGATTGGGTGACATTAATCTCAATAGGATTGAGAGATTGGTAAAGAACGGACTTTTAAACGAGTTAGAAGAAAATTCCATGCCAGTATGTGAATCCTGCCTAGAAGGCAAGATGACTAAAAGACCTTTTAGTGGAAAAGGTTATAGAGCCAAAGATACTCTAAACCTTATACATTCAGACCTTTGTGGTCCGATCAATGTTAAAGGCAGAGGAGGATATGAATATTTCATCTCTTTTATAGATGATTATTCCAGATATGGGCATATTTACCTAATGCACCACAAGTCTGAAGCACTTGAAAAGTTCAAGGAATTCAAGACTGAGGTTGAAAATCAATTAGGTAAAAGAGTTAAAACACTTCGATCGGATCGAGGTGGAGAGTACATGGATTTAAAATTCCAGAACTATATGATAGAACATGGAATTACATCCCAACTCTCGACTCAGGGACACCACAAACAAAGCGGTTGTATCGGAAAGGAGAAATAGAACCTTGTTGGACATGGTTTGATCGATGATGAGTTATGCTCATCTCCCTAGTTCCTTTTGGGGTTATGCAGTAGAGATTGCAGTATACATTTTGAATAGTGTGCCCTCCAAAAGTGTTTCTGAAACACCTTTTGAACTCTAGAAAGGACGTAAAGGTTGTTTATGTCACTTCAGATATGGGGTTGTCCAGCACATGTGCTTGTGAAAAATCTAAAGAAGTTGGATTCACGTTCAAAGTTGTGCCTATTCGTAGGATACCCAAAAGAAACAAAAGGTGGTTTATTCTATGATCCTAAGGAAGATAAGGTCTTTGTGTCGACAAATGCCACTTTCTTGGAGGAGGACCACATAAGGGACCACAAGCCAAAAAGTAAGGTAGTGTTTAGTGAGTTAGACGGAACAATAGCAAAGGTTGCTAATAAGAACACTAGTACGTCAACAAGAGTTGTTGATACTAGTTTGTCTAGTCAAGAGGGTCCATCTCAAGAGTTGAGTATGCCTCGATGTAGTTGGAGGGTTGTGATATAGCCTGACCGTTACATGGGTTTAGCTGAAATCCAAGTTGTTATACCAGATGACAACTGCGAGGATCCATTAACTTATAATCAAGCAATGGTTGACATTGACAAAGACAAATGGGTCATAGCCATGGACCAAGAAATGTAGTTTATGAACTTCAATTCTGTTTGGGATCTTGTAGATAAGCCTGATGGGGTAAAACCTATAGGTTGTTAGTGGATCTACAAGAGAAAACGTGGTGTAGATGGGAAGGTGCAAACCTTTAAAGCTAGACTAGTAGCAAAGGGTTGTACCCAGGTTGAAGGGGTTGACTATGAGGGGACCTTTTCACCTATTGCTATGGTAAAGTCTATCCGTATCTTCTTGCCATTGCCGCATGTTATGACTATGAGGTATGGCAAATGGATGTCAAGACAACCTTTTTGAATGGCAATCTTGAAGAAACCATCTACATGGACCAACCTAAAGGGTTCATTAAACCAAGACAAGAGCAAAAGGTTTGCAGGCTTAAAAGGTCGATTTATGTACTGAAACAAGCCTCTAGGTCCTAGAATATAAGATTTGATGAGGCTATCAGATCTTATGATTTTGGCCAGAATGATGATGAACCTTGTGTATATAAGAAAATCATCAATACTTCTGTCGCATTCCTAATTCTCTATGTGGATGATATCCTACTCATTGGGAATGATGTAGGTTATCTTACTGACATCAAGGAATGGCTAGCTACGCAATTCCAAATGAAAGATTTGGGTGATGCACAGTTTGTTCTTGAGATCAAGATTATCTGGAACCGCAAGAATAAAACACTAGCCTTGTCTCAAGCATCATACATAGACAAAGTGTTGTCAAGATTTAAGATGCAAGATTCCAAAAAGGGCTTGTTGCCTTTTTGACATGGAATCCATGTGTCTAAAGAACAGTGTCCTAAGACACCTCAAGGAGTTGAGGATATGAGACGGATTCCTTACGCATCAGCTGTTGGGAGCCTGATGTATGCCATGTTGTGTACTGGACCTGACATCTGTTTTGCAGTTGGGATGGTCAGTAGGTATCAATCCAATCCAGGACTTGAACACTAGACAGCGGTTAAAACGATCGTTAAGTATCTTCGAAGAACAACGAACTACATGCTTATGTATGGGGCTAAGGATTTGATCCTTACAGGATACACGGATTCTGACTTTCAGACTGATAAAGATTTTCAAAAATCTACATCAGGGTCAGTTTTCACTCTTAACGGAGGAGTTGTAGTATGGCGAAGCGTCAAGCAGCTAAGGAGGTCGTTTGGTTAAGGAAATTTATGCTAAATTTGGAAGTTGTTCCAAATATGACTTTTCCCATCACCTTTGTATTGCGATAATAGTGGTGTAAATGGCAAATTCGTGGGAACCCGAAGTCACAAGAGGGAAAAGCACATAGAGCGGAAGTATCATCTCATCCGGGAGATCGTGCATAGAGGAGACGTGATTGTCACGAAGATAGCCTCAGAGCACAACATTGCTGATCCTTTTACAAATGCTCTCACGGCTAATGTTTTTTAGAGTCACCTAGAAGGTCTAGGTTTACAAGTCTTCCCCAACTAGGACAAGTGGGAGTATTTTGTACAAAGGGGTTTAAATGCCCTAGTTTATTGTATTTACATTAATGTAATGTTTAGTACTTCACAAGCTTTAGGTCAAGTGGGAGATTGTTGGGATTTATGCCCTAAACTTGTGTAATTTTGATCAATTAAATAAAGTGTTATTTGTTTTGATAAGATTACAGTCTTGCTTTTATAAATCCAATAAACTAAGCTCCAAGGTTATAACATTTATCTTGAAATCAGTGTAGTGGACACTATTTGGGTTGAGTTCAAGATTATAACCTAAATAGTCTATTGTATAAGAATAAGGTTGGAAACCTCATTCTGGTAACACCATGGATGCGACCTACTTTGTAATTAGTACAAATGAGGTAATCCAACTCATTCATGTAGTTGACATGCGAGTGGGGGCATCCTGTATGAAGAGTTCATACAAGACTGAATCGCAAATTATTAGTCTAACTAGTATAACACCGTTAACAGGATAAGACTAGTAATTTATAGATGGTCATTCGTAACTCGACCTGAATCCTGAGCAAGTTAAGAACTCTTGCTTATAGGGGTTTGTCCTTAGACTAGTATGGGTGAGAGTGGCCTGTAGCCAACTCAATAAGCCTACCTTCTCAGGGACAGAACCTCGTAGGTAGCTGGGTAAAGAGAATAAGAATCCTCGTGCAGCGGAAGACGATCGAATCGTCATAGGCTAAACATGCTGGAAAAGGGAAGAAATTTACAGCGAGAAGAAGTTTACTTACTTGTTATAGACAAACTTCAAGAATTTCTTCCTCGATCACGAACGCTTCGTACTTCTCGATCTAAACAAATGCTCCCACGAACGGAACCCGAACACCACCACTTGGAGTCTCGGTTGTTCTCTTTTGGAAAAGGGAAGTTTGTGGGAACTTTGGTGTTTTGGACAGGGAGGAGAAATGAGAGAAAGTAGAGAGAACTTTCTTCTTCTCTTTTGATGAAAATAAAAAAAATGAGAGATCAATCCCATTCCTTCTTGCAAGAAGGGATTATATAGTGGAATGATGGAGTTAAAATCTCCACATTATTACCACTTTACCACAACCATAGGTTATGCAAATCTTATTTGCATAACCACATAATATAAGATATCTCATATCTCATATTACAAATCACATTTGCAATAATTGTGGATTAGTTAAATTGAATCACATCCAATTTCATTTCTCTCAATTAAATTCTCCAATTAGCCCTAATTCAACAATTAGGCTAACCTATAGTTTATTATGAATCTCATTTACATTAAACTATATATTACATCATTCATATCTCATATAAACGACATAAATGCCCTTAAAGTGAAATTGAACACTTCAATTTCTTACCAAAACATTAACCCTTCTTTTAACCTAGATTAAGCCAACCGAGGGTCCTAATGGACCTACAGTGACAGGCTCCAATGATCCGAGATTAACCTGTCAAACTCTTTAACCCGATTAACCAACATTCATTAGCTACGGTAACACTCCACTATAGCCCGTAGCTGCACTCCCGTCAGTGCAGAATATTACGTGTCCACTGATATAACCAATGCCCATGAGTCGACACTTCACAGGTTGTTCGTAGACACGACTGGGTCAAATTATCGTTTTACCCCTGTGCCCACCTCTTGTTCCTTAAGTCTCCACTGCTCCTCTAATGAACAACATATCGTGATGGTCAAACCATACACAACACCCTTCTCGGGCCAGTGAGAAGGTGGGCGCCCGTTGACATAGACCTGGAGACAACACTTAAGGAAACAACCCCTCTAGTTTCCCTAAAGGCGGGAACGAGTGAATTCCATCTCGCGTAGTTATGTTCCCAGCTCCCTACTTGGTTACGTCACGAGAAGATAGGCATATTAGGCGAGTAATCGTGACCACCCTCACCCCGTACTAGTCAAAGGACGGACTTCGCAGACAGAGTCCGTAACACGCTCGAGATTCGTGTCGAGTCACTAATGGTCATCTAAGAAATTATTAGTCCTTACTGTCAACGGTGTTACATCAGTAGGTCTAATAATTCACGGTCCGGTCTTGTACAATCTCATTGTATAGGATGCCCCCACTCGCATGTCAACCACGTGAACGAGTCAGGTCACCTCGTTTGTATCTAATACAAAGCAGGCCGCATCCACAGTGTATCCAGAATTAGGTCTCCAACCCTATCCATATATTGTAGACCGTTCGGGTCATTAACTCGAACGTGATCTTCCCTCTGTGTCCACTACACACCGTTCAAGTTCTAGTTCTCTCATAAATTCAATGACCTTGGAGCTTAGTTTATTGGAAAAGTTTATAAATATTGCGAGACACAAAGTGATGAAATGAATAACTCTTATTAATTTCAAACAATAAATTACAAACACGAGATTAGGACAAAAATCCCAACAACTCCCACTTGGACTAAGCTAGTGGAGAAAATACATTTATGAAATGTACATAAATTACAATGAAGTAATACAATAAACTAGGGCATTGAATACCCGTTTACACATATCCCACTTGCCCTAGTCAGGAAGCTCTCGAAGACCTAGACTCTCTAGGTGACCATCAAACACCTTAGTCGTGAGGGGCTTTGTAAATGGATTAGTTACGTTGTGCTCCGACGCTATCTGCGTGACCGTCACGTCTCCGCGATGCACAATCTCCCGTATCAGATGATACTTGCGCTCAATGTGTTTACCTCTCTTATGGCTCCGAGGCTCACGTGAGTTGGCTACTGCACCACTGTTATCACAGAACAGTGTGATTGGCAAGTTCATATTTGGAACAACTTCCAAATCGTCATGAACTTCCTAAGCCAAACAACTTCCTTTGCAGCTTCACAAGCTGCAACATACTCCGCTTCCATAGTGGAATCAGCGATGCATCCCTGCTTGATGTTTCGCCATAATACAGCTCCTTCATTCAAAATGAAGGCTGACCCCGAAGTGGATTTCCTAGAATCCTTATCGGTCTGAAAATCAGAATCCGTGTATCCCGTAGCCACAGCCATACACTAAGCTGTAGTTTCTCGTTCTCCTAAGATACTTGAGGATTGCCTTTACGGCTGTCCAGTAATCTAATCCTGGATTGGGTGATATCACCGACAATTCCTCTTTGCATAATAGATGTCGGGCCTAGTACACAGCATGACATACATCAGGCACCCTACAGCTGAAGCATATGGAATCTGTCTCATATCCTCAACATCTTGAGGAGTCTTAGGACACTGATCCTTAGACAAGTGAACCCCATGCCTGAAAGGCAGCAAGCCCTCCTTGGAGTTTTGCATCTTATATCTAGACAACATCTTATCAATATAAGATGCCTGAGACAAGGCTAACGTTCTATTCTTCCGGTTCCGGACAATCTGGATACCTAGAACATACTGAGCTTCTCCCAAATCTTTCATTTGGAATTGCGAAGCTAGCCACTTCTTAACGTCAGTAAGAAATTCTACCTCATTCCCAATGAGAAGAATATCGTCCACGTACAACACCAAAAATGCGACAGTTTTGTCAAAAAATTTCTTGTAAACACAAGGTTCGTCGACATTTTGATCAAAGCCATAAGATTTGATTGCCTCATCAAACCTTATATTCCAAGACCTCGAAGCCTATTTCAGCCCATAAATGGAGCTATGAAGCCGGCAAACCTTTTGCTCTTGGCCTTGGGCAATGAACCCTTAGGGTTGGTCCATGTAGATGGTGTCATCAAGTTTGCCATTCAGAAAGGCTGTCTTGACGTCCATCTGCCATACCTCGTAGTCATAATACGCGGCAATGGCCAGAAGAATCCTGATCGACTTTACCTTGGCAACAGGTGAAAAGGTCTCCTCATAGTCAACCCCTTCAACTTGGGTAAAACCCTTTGCCACTAGTTGGGCTTTGATGGTCTGCACCTTCCCATCTACGTCACGGTTACGATTGTAGATCCATTTGCAACCAATAGGTTTTACCCCATCCGGTTGATCCACAAGCTCTCATACAGAATTGAAGTACATAGACTCCATTTCCTGGTTCATAGCTTTAATCCACTCATCTTTGTCAACATCAACCATTGCCTGATCATAGGTCAATGGATCCTTACAATCATCATCAGGAGCAACAACTGATGTTTCAGCTAAACCCATGTAGCGATCAGGCTATCTCATAGTCCTCCCACTACGTCGAGGTATTCTCAACTCTTGGGAACGAATTTGACTACACGTGCTAGGGTCAACAACACTTGTTGACGTACTAGCCCCATCAACAACTCTTGCTGATGAACTGTCCATTTCATTCAATACAATTTTACTCCTTGGTAAATGATCCCTGACGTGGCCTTCCTCTAGGAAAGTGGCGTTTGTCGACACAAGCACCCTATTTTCCTTAGGATCGTAAAACAAACCACCCCTTGTCTCTTTAGGGTAACCTACGAATAGGCACAATTTCGAACGGGGTTCCAACTTTTTCGGGTTTGACACCAACACGTGGGTCGGGCATCCCAAAATTCTGAAGTGATGTAAACTGCCTTTACGTCCACTCCAGAGCTCGAAAGGTGTTTCACAAACACTCTTCGATGGAACGTTGTTCAAAATATAAACCGCAGTCTCCACTACGTACCCCCAAAAAGAATCAGGGAGACGAGCGTAGCTCATCATCGATCGAACCATGTCCAACAAGATTCTGTTTCTCCTCTCCGATACACCATTCTGCTATGGCATACCAGGCGCTGAGAGTTGGGACGTAATTTCGTGTTCTATCATATAGTCCTGGAATTCAGTGTCTATGTACTCTCCACCTCGATCCGATCGAAGTGTTTCAAGCGATTTAACTAAGAGGTTCTCAACCTCAGTCTTGTACTCCTTGAACTTTTCAAGAGTTTCAGACTTCTTGTGCATTAGGTAAATATACCCATTTCTGGAGTAATCGCCTATGAAAGACACGAAATACTCATAACCGCCCCGAGCTTTAACATTCATCGGACCACAGAGGTCAGAATGTACTAACTCAAGAGGCTCTTTGGCTCTATATCCTTTTTCACTAAAAGGACGTTTGGTCATCTTGCCCTCAAGGCATGACTCACACACCGGCAAAGAGTTTTCTTCCAACTCGTTTAGAAGTCCACTCTTCACTAGTTTCTTAACCCTATTGAGATTAATGGGGCCTAACCGTAGATGCCAAAGATGGACATTTTCTTTTTGAGAAACTTTTGCTTTCTTAGATCGTGTTTCTGTTGTTTTAAACAATTCAGTATTCAAAACACTTTTGACCGAATTAGGTTTCAAAACATACAGATTATGTTTGAGTGAAGCTGAACAAATAACATTGCCTTTGAAAGAAATAAACGCTTTACTAGATTCAAAGGAAACAAATATACAATGTTCAATTAGGCAGGAAATGGAAACAAGGTTTCTAGTAAACCCTGGAACTATGTACAAATTGTCCAACAATAAGTACTTCCCGCCAAAGTGTAGCTTCACCATGCCGATCGCTGCAGCAGAGACAAGCTCCCCGGATCCAACCCGTAGAGTCACCTCACCCTCTCGCAGCGGCTGCCAGGAATAAATCCCCTAAAAAGAAGAACAAACATGGTTAGTGGCTCCCGAATCCAATATCCAGGCAGAGTCACTACTCTCCACTGAACAAGTTTCTGTCACAAGTAAATCACATTTACCTTGATTCTTCCTCTCGGCCAGAAATTTGGGACAGTTCCTCTTCCAGTGTCCGCCCCCATTGCAGTGGAAACAAATTCCTTTCTCTGCAACGTCCTTGACCTTCTTGCCCTTCTGGAAAGCAGCTCGGTCAGTTTTATCCCTCTTCATCCTCTTCTTCCCTTTCGGGCGTGAAGGAGTAACAGGTTTCGTCCCAGAGGTCGAACCCCTGTGATAAAACCTGTAGGCAACATTTGCCTCAGATTCCTTAACCATGTTCAAGGATTGGAAATTCTGTAGCTCATTGAGGAGGGTAGTCAGAGTGTAGCTAATTTTGTTCATATCAACATTGCTCTGGCCCGAAGGAAACTCTTGGAAGAGTCTCCAAAATAAAGCCGACTGCTCAACTCGTCGATCGAAGCCCCGTTCATCTCGGCCCAGTTAAAGTGGGTCATCATGTCTAGAACATGTTCGCGGATGACGACCCTCTTTCATCCGTGCGTTGAAGAGCGTATTTGAGCGAGTCATCATGCCGGACTGAAAGGATTTGTTGTCCAAACATTTTCTCGCAAGGACTCCATGATCTCCTTGGCGCGAGACCATCGACTCATGCTTCTTTGCCAAGACATCAGACATGCTGGCAATTAAGTAGACCTTGGCCTTTTCATTGGCCCTGATCCACCGATCGTACGCATCGCGAACACTTCGCGAGGCAGTCGAGCCCGGCATCTGAGGACACTCCTCAGACAACACGAACTTTATGTCGTCAGTTACCAAAATTGTGTTAATATTATTTTTACAACTTTGGTAATTATCTCCCACTAACTGTTGGGTTTTATGTCCTAAAACTCGTGGTTTTGTAAACTGAATGTATATTCTATATCACAATAAAGTTGTTATTGAAATTATTGACTACTGTGTATTGTGTAACCTTAATCCAATAAAGAACCCTTGGCTATAGGTTGAATACTTGAACTTTATGTGTGACATAAAAGTGGATCAAGTTCAAGTTATAGTCGAAGCGATCTATAGTATAAGGATAGGGTTGGGGACCTAATCTCGGGGACACTATGGACGCGGCCCACTTTGTAGAGAACAAACGATGTGATCCTAAATCGTTCATGTGGAGACATGTGAGTGGGGGCGCCCTATGCAATGAGTTTGCATAAGACTGGACCGCGCAATAGTCACTTAGACTTTATAACTCCGTTTACTGTCTTAACTGACTATACTCATCTGATGACCTAGGTAACTCGATCTTAATCCTGAGCGTTCTATGGACTCCTGTTTATTCGAATTATCCTTAGATTTGCATAGGTGATAGTGGCTCGAGACTGCCAACTCAATAAGCCTGCCATTTCAGGGATAAAACCGGGTAGATAGCTGGGAACATAGTTCAGCAAGATGGAATTCATTCCTACCCGCTTTAGGGATTAGTAGAAAGGTTGTTCCCTTAAATCACGACTCGGGTCTTGAACAATGGGCCCATCCCTCTCATTGGTCCGAGAGGGATTTGGTTTGCTGGTTGGACCACAAACCAATTGTTCATTAGAGGATCTGTGGAACTTAAGGAACAAGAGGTAATTACTGAGGGTAAAAGCGGTAATTTTGACCCGGTGTAATTACGAATGACTGTGAAGGATCAACTTACTAATCATGGTTATATCGAGTGGACATAAATATATCTATAGTGAGGAGAGTGCGACCCACTGGACTTTAGTGGAGTGTCGGTGGTTAACGAATGTTGATTAGCTAGGCTAAAGAGTTTGGTGGTGATCTCGTATCGTTGGAGCTCATGATGCAGTAGGTCCATTAGGTCCTCCTTACTAGCTCGGACTTAGCCTTATAACTTTTTGAGAGAAAACAATTTGAATTGTTCAAATTCAAGTTTGGGAGAAAGCGTTATTTATATGTGATATATTTAACGAATCATAGTTTAATTATGAATTAAACTATGATTAATATGAGGTGGATATATTTAAATATGATTTAAATATCGGGATCGGTTTATAGCATGAATAAAGATTCATGTTGAAAAATCGATCGAGATTGGGCAATTTATTTAATTTAATATTTGATATTAAATTAAATTAAAAAAATAAATAATAATTAATTAAATTAATTTTGAATTATTTAATTAATTATAATTAAAAATCAATTTAATATTGATTTTTGAATTAAAATTAAATGTAAAATGAGGATTTTCATGAAAAACAAGTTGCCAACTTGCCCAATCTTACTCATCTTCAAAATTCACCAAAATTGGCCACCTCCATCTCAAAGCATCCTCATCATCCTTGAGTTGTCACTCCATTGAAGCTTTTTGAAGCTTTATATAATGGTGATTTGGGGTGTTTTGAGAGAATTACACAGAAAATTCAATATTCCCGAATTAGTGACCTTTGAGGTCTTTTCTTCCAAATTCTCTCAATCTAGGATCCCACAATCCGTTCTAAGGCCTGAGGGTAGTAGGGAAGACTCTAACGGTTGTCCACGAAGTGTTCGTCTTTGAAAACCATCAACAGGGTGAAGAGAATTTTATCTTCAAAGTTGAGTTTTCTATCCCTCTGTTTTTCCAAACTTTGAGCATGTTTTTATTTTACAAAATTTATCAACTTAGAGTGTTCAAGATCCAAAATTGCTTCCGCTTTCTTAATCTAGACTCTTTTAATTGGTATCAGAGCAATTTTGAGCACTCAATTTGATCAATTGTGTTATGTGGTGGGTGTTTTATCAAATACAATTTTTCTGGGTATCTAAAGTGTTCTTCTTACTTTGGCATTTAAATTGAGCATCTATTTGTGCTTTATTTTCAAATTGCTCAAGTGTGTTTGAGCATTAATGTGTGTAGAATAAGTTGTAAAAATTTCAAGTTGATTGGAGTTGGGAAGGCCTTCAATTTGAAGAAATAAGCTCGGAAGGTCACAAAAGCGGAAAACAGAGGTTCTTTGTATTTTTTTTCTCTCAAATCTGCAGCTCCAGCCCGTGTTTTCCAAATTCATGAAGAAGAAGTTGACTTTGACTGGACCGTTGACCATTGACCGGTTCGATTGACTTTGACCGGTTCAATGGTTTTGGACCGGTTTGGCTCGATTTTTCCAGTCGGTTCGGTTGGTTTTAGACCGGTTCGACTATTTCAAGGCCGGGTTTTCCAATTTGGAGGTCCGTTTCACCAATTGGAGGCCCGGTTCATCCTTTTACACCCGGTTTAACCTTATGAAGGTCCGGTTCACACATTTGCAATTTGGTTCGACCCAAATTTGAAGTGTTGAAGTGGTTCGATATCAATTCTAGATTATTATTGTAATAATTTAGTAGTTTGCTTGCATTAGATGCCAAAACCAGTCCACTTTAGTGTGTTTAATTAATTATGCATTGTGAATGTATGTTTTAATTAAATTCTCTAATTATATGTGCATAAAGTTTGCCATATAGATTTTAAAATCCCACCATAGGAAGCATGCTCCATGCATTGAAAGTATGTTATAAGTGTTATAATATATTGTATGCATGTTAATTGGGTTTCATGAGAATTAATATAAGAGTTATATTAATTTATGAAATAAATATTATATGTTTTAATTATAATTAATATAAGGGTTATATTAATTAAAAATTAAACATATAATTGCTATGCATTTATTCATGTGATGAATTTGTTATAAATGTATGTTTATTCATGTGATGAATGATGAAATAATTTATAACATAGAAATGCATGTAACCTAAGGTTAATTAATTAGTTTTAAAATGGTTTTAGAACTGGAAATTAATTAGATCTAAGGCTATCTGTTCTAATAAGATTAGAATTAGGAAACTAATAATTTATAAACTTTGATTAAAGAGGGACTCTGACTAAGGAAGGTTCTGGCTAGGTTGGGGTACTTAAAGTTTCGATTTGAAGCGGAACACCCTACACAGGAACCGACTTTGAGAGTGAATTTAATCCATAGGTTTATAAATTATCTTTCGAGTGGCGTTTATTAAAAGTTAATAAATTAAACTCATAGACCTAGGTTTATTAAAAGGTTAATAGACTTAGGTAATTCCGATATAATTGTTATATTGGTAGACTTAGGTGATATTGTTTTTAGCGGAATATGCCTAAGTAAAAGTATACCCAACCTGTTTAAAATACTTAGTGGGGGTGAAAAGGTATATATGATATATCAATTTCCTCTTACGCTCTCACGAAGTTCACACCGTGAGATTTATGCTCGGCCTCGTGATGTCAATAGGGCATCCCCATTCGGATGGTGTTTGCATAAATCAAGAGCAAGGTGAATGGAGAAAGTATTTATAGTAAGTGAGTGAAGAAAAGTGTGTCAACACATCCCTACGGTCTCCTCCATTAGGTTGGACCAGTGAGATTCCCATGTTTACGCTGTGAGTTGCCCGAAGTAGCACCATCCATTCGGAGGGATGTAACATGGGATTCGGAACAACTCAAACTCCGAAATGGATAGGGTCTCTTAGGTCCATTCCCAACTTTGTCTCTCCGGTTTGGTAACATTGTTGGGGCCGACCTCGAGCTCGAAAATGGCGGGTCACACTTACAAGAATTGCTAAGTGTTAGTAAGTTCTTGACCAAAGTAGCGATAACTAGAATGTTATAGGAATAAGAGTTATTAGGTATTAGCATTTAGTCAAGAATGTCTTGGTTCGGTGAAGGAGTGATTGACTGCCCCTCGGTAGTGGTTGCTCTGACTCACTGAAGTATCGTTGCAAAAACAATAATGAGTTTATGGGTACATTATTACTTTTGCTAAATTCTTAAATTGGATAGGTTACAAACAATTCACTAATAGAATTCATTCTTTTTCAGCATGTCGAACTCTTTTATCCAGTTACTCGCCTTCAATAAACTTAGCGGCGATAACTATGGAACCTGGAAGTCAAACTTGAATACAATTCTTGTTCTTGATGATCTGAGGTTCGTCTTAACGGAGGAATGTCCTCCCCCTCCCAGCTCAACTGCAAACCGAATGGTTCGGGATGCTTATGAAAGATGGATTAGGGCTAATGAGAAGGCCCGAGTCTATATCTTAGCCAACCATATCGATGTGTTGTCTAAGAAACATGAGACCATGGTCACAACAAAGGAGATCATGGGATCATTACAGGCGATGTTTGGACAACCGTCCTCATCGGTCCATTATGATGCTGTCAAATACGTTTACAACTCCCGTATGAAGGAGGGAGCCTCTGTTAGGGAACATGTCCTTGACATGATGACCCACTTCAACGTGGCTGAAGTAAATGGGGCAGTCATAGATGAGAGAAGTCAGGTAACTTTTATTATGGAATCTCTTAGAAGAGTTTCGCCATTCCGCACAAATGCGGTAATGAATAAAATAGAGTATAATCGACTACTCTCCTCAACGAGCTACTGCACTTTTGAGTCCTCATGAAATCAAAAGGAAAAGAAAAGGAGGCAAATGTTGTCACTTGAAGAAGTTCCTTAGAGGATCGTCCTGCGGGACCAAATCGGTCCTTCTTTTTCTAAAAATAAGGGTATTGAGAAAAAAGAAGAAGGACAAAGGGAAGGGACAGCTCCCACACACAGGAAGGCCAAAGCCACAGGAAAATGTTTCCACTTTGTAGTGTGAGGCGCACCTTTGGAAGAGGAACTCGCTCAAATACCTTGCGAGTAAAAGAAAGGCGAGAAAGAAAAACAAGGTAAATATGATTTACTCGTTTTTGAAACATGTTTAGTGGAACATGATGATTCCGCCTGGATATTAGATTCAGGAGCCACTAACCATGTTTGTTCTTCTTTCAGAAACTAGTTCTGGCGAGCTTGCAGATGGGAGATATCTCTCGGGGTTGGAACGGAGAGGTTGTCTCACCAAAGCGATGGGAGCTGTGAAGTTGTTGTTTAGAGATAGATTTATTTTATTAGAAAATATACTTTTGGTTCCTGGAATCAAAAGAAATCTTGTATCTATCTCTTGTTTACTTGAACATATGTATAAAGTGTCTTTTGATCATAATGAAGCGTTCATTTGCAAAAAGAGGTGTACGAATATGTTCGCTAAACTTGAAAACAACTTATACGTGTTAAGACCAATCGATGTAAAAGCTATTTTGAACATCATGAAATGTTTAAAGCAAAGTGATACTCAAAATAAAAGCGTAAACTTTCTCCTAGTACCTATCTTTGGCACTTGAGACTAGGCCACATTAATCTCAATAGGATTGGAGACTGGTCAAGAGTGGTCTCCTAAGTCGATTAGAGGACAACTCTTTACCACCATGTGAGTCTGTCTCGAAGGAAAATGACTAAAAGACCTTTTTCTCAAAAAAGGTTATAGAGCAAAAGAGCCCTTGGAACTCGTGCATTCGGACCTTTGTGGTCCTATGAATGTCAAGGCACGAGGAGGGTATGAATACTTCATCGGTTTTATTGATGATTATTCTAGGTATGGTTATCTTTACCTAATGCACCATAACTCTGAAACCCTTGAAAAGTTCAAGGAATATAAGGCAGAAGTTGAGAATACATTAGGTAAAACGATTAAAACACTTCGATCAGATCGAGGTGGAGAGTATATGGATTTGAGATTCCAAGACTATATGATAGAACATGGAATCGTATCCCAACTCTCAAAGATCTGCAGGTACACCTCAATGAATGGTGTATCTCGAGAGGAGAAATAGAACCTCTGTTAGACATGGTTCGATCCATGATGAGCTACGCTCACCGCCTAGTTCGTTTTGGGGATATGCGTAGAAGCTCTTGTATATATTTTGAACATGGTTCCTCTAAAAGTGTTTTGAAACACCCTATGAGTTATGGAAATGGCGTAAAGGAGTTTACGCCACTCGAGGATTTGGGGATGTCAGAGCACACATGTGTTGGTGTCCAATCCAAAGAAACTGGAACCTCGTTCAAAATTATGCCTATTCGTAGGATACTCCAAGGAAACGAAAGGTGGTCTGTTTTATGATCCTCAAGAGAACAAGGTGTTTGTGTCGACAAACGCCACGTTCTTAGAGGAAGACCACATGAGAGATCATCAACCTCGTAGTAGGATTGTCTTAAGTGAAATTTCCAAGGAAGCTACAGATAAATCAACAAGAGTTGTTGATAAAGTTGGTCCTTCTCAAGAGTTGAGAATGCCTCGACGTAGTGGGAGGGATGTTAGACAACCTGACCGTTACATAGGTTTGACTGAAACCCAAGTCGTCATACCTGATAATGGCGTTGAGGATCCATTGACCTATAAACAGGCAATGAATGATATAGATAGAGACGAGTGGATTAAAGCCATGGACCTTGAAATGGAGTCAATGTACTTCAATTCAGTCTGGAAACTTGTAGATCAACCAGGTGGTGAGAAACCTATCGGTTGCAAGTGGATCTACAAGAGGAAACGAGATCAAGCCGGTAAGGTGCAAACCTTTAAGGCTCGACTTGTGGCAAAGGGTTATACCTAAAGGGAAGGGGTGGACTATGAAGAAACCTTCTCCCCTATTGCCATGCTTAAGTCCATTAGAATACTCTTGTCCATTGCCACGTTTTATGACTATGAAATTTGGCAAATGGATGTCAAGACAGCCTTTCTAAATGGCAATCTTGAAGAGAGTATCTATATGGATCAACCAGAATGGTTCATAGTTCAGGGTCAAGAGCAAAAGGTTTGCAAGCTTAAACGATCCATCTATGGATTGAAACAAGCTTCTAGATCCTGGAATATAAGATTTGATACTGCAATCAAATCTTATGGCTTTGAAATGAGAATATTGACGAGCCTTGTGTTTACAAAAAGATAGTCAATACCCATCGTAGCTTTCTTAGTTCTATACGAGACGATATCTTGCTCATTGGGAATAATGCAGATTCTCGATGGCGTTAAGCAATGGCTAGCGACCCAATTCCAAATGAAAGATTTGGAGAGAGGCTCATTTGTTCTTTGAATCCAAATTGTTTGGAATCGCAAGAACAAACCGCTAAGATCGCCGCAGCATCTTATATTGACAAGATGTTGGTTAGATATAAGATGCGAGAATTCCAAGAAAGGTTCATTACCTTTCGGGCATGGAATTCATTTGTCTAGGAACAGTGTCCTAAGACACCTCAAGAAGTTGAGGATATGAGACGCATTCCCTATGCATCCGCCGTCGGTAGTCGATGTATGCCATGTTATGTACTCGACCCGACATATGCTATGCAAGTGGGAATAGTCGTGAGATATCGATCTAATCCAGATATGATCACCGAATCGCCGTTAAGAACATCCTCAAATATCTTAGGAGAACGAGGGACTATATGCTTGTGTATTGTGCAAAGGATTTGATCCTTGCAGGATACATCGACTACGATTTAGATCGATGTGGATTCGAGGAAATCCACATCGAGGATCGATGTTCACTCTTAACGGAGGAGCTATAGTATGGAGGAGTATAAAACAAGGTTGTATTGTCGACTCCACAATGGAGGTCGAGTCACGTCGCGACTTGCGAAGCAAATGAAGGAGGTTTGTATGGCTTAGAAAGTTCTTGACCGATTTGGAAGTTGTTCCAAATATGAATTTGCCTATCACCCTTTATTGTGATAATAGTGGTGCGATGGCAAATTCTAAAGAACCTAGAAGCCATAAGCGCTGAAAGCACATAGAGCGCAAATACCATCTCATCAGGGAGATTGTGCAACGAGGAGACGTGATTGTCACGCAGATCGCTTCGGAGCGCAACATTGCTGATCCGTTTACAAAGCCCCTCACGGCTAAAGTGTTTGAGGGTCACCTAGAGAGTCTAGGACTACGGGTTGTCTGAAGAGGGCAATTTTTCTTTGCTCAAGATGTTTTACCCCACAGACGTTTTAGTCCAAGTGGGAGATTGTTGGGTTTTATGTCCTAAAACTCGTGGTTTTGTAAATCGAATGTGTATTCTATATCACAATAAAGTTGTTATTGAAATTATTGACTCATGTGTATTGTGTAACCTTAATCCAATAAAGAACCCTTGGCTATAGGATGAATACTTGAACATTATGTGTGACATAAAAGTGGATCAAGTTCAAGTTATAGTCAGAACAGTCTATAGTATAAGGATAGGGTTGGGGACCTAATCTCGGGGACACTATGGACGCGCCCACTTTGTAGAGAACAAACGATGTGATCCTAAATCGTTCATGTGGAGACATGTGAGTGGGGCGCCCTATGCAATGAGTTTGCATAAGATGGACGCGCAATAGTCACTTAGACTTTATAACTCCGTTTCTTGTCTTAATCGACTATACTCATCCGATGACCTAGGTAACTCGATCTTAATCACGAGCGTTCTATGGACTCTGTTTATTCGAATTATCCTTAGATTTGCATAGGTGATAGTGGCTCGAGAGACCGCCCACTCAATAAGCTGCCATTTCGAGGATAAAACCGGGTAGATAGCGGGAACATAGTTCAAAGAAGATGGAATTCATTCTACCCGCTTTAGGGATTAGTAGAAAGGTTGTTCCCTTTGGCATCGACTCGTGTCTTGAACAATGGGTCCATCCCTCTCATTGGCCCGAGAGGAATTTGGTTTCTTTGGTTGGACCACAAACCAATTGTTCATTAGAGGATCGGTGGAACTTAAGAAACAAGAGGTAATTATGTGGGTAAACGGTAATTTTGACCTGTGTAATTACGAATGACCGTGAAGGATCGACTTACTAATCATGGTTATATCGAGTGGACATAGATATATCTACAAAGTGAGGAGAGTGCAACACCTGGACTTTAGTGGAGTGTCTCGGTGGTTAACGAATGTTGATTAGCTAGGCTAAAAAGAGTTTGGTGGTGATCTCGTATCGTTGGAGATCATGATCTCAGAGGTCCATTAGGTCCTCCTTACTAGCTCGGACTTAGCCTTATAACTTTTTGAGAGAAAACAATTTGAATTGTTCAAATTCAAGTTTGGGAGAAAGCGTTATTTATATGTGATATATTTAACGAATCATAGCTTAATTATGAATTAAACTATGATTAATATGAGGTGGATATATTTAAATATGATTTAAATATCGGGATCGGTTTATAGCATGAATAAAGATTCATGTTCGAAAAATCGATCGAGATTGGGCAATTTATTTAATTTAATATTTGATATTAAATTAAATTAGAAAAAATAAATAATAATTAATTAAATTATTTTTGAATTATTTAATTAATTATAATTAAAAATCAATTTAATATTGATTTTTGAATTAAAATTAAATGTAAAATGAGGGATTTTCATGAAAAACAAGTTGCCAACTTGCCCAATCTTACTCATCTTCAAAATTCACCAAAATTGGCCACCTCCATCTCAAAGCATCCTCATCATCCTTGAGTTGTCACTCCATTGAAGCTTTTTGAAGCTTTATATAATGGTGATTTGGGGTGTTTTGAGAGAATTACACAGAAAATTCAATATTCCCGAATTAGTGACCTTTGAGGTCTTTTCTTCCAAATTCTCTCAATCTAGGATCCCACAATCCGTTCTAAGGCCTGAGGGTAGTAGGGAAAACTCTAACGGTTGTCCACGAAGTGTTCGTGCTGAAAACCATCAACCGGGTGAAGAGAATTTTATCTTCAAAGTTGAGTTTTCTATCCCTCTATTTTTCCAGCCTTGAGCATGTTTTTTATTTTACAAAATTGATCAACTTAGAGTGTTCAAGATCCAAAATTGCTTCCGCTTTCTTAATCTAGACTCTTTTACTAACTTATCGGACGCGAGTAGTCTTATTATTGCGTTAGACATTTTTAGCTGAAAAATAAGAAAAACTTTGTATTAGTCTCGCAAAAAACTTTTTGAAAGCCAATCAAGTTTTAGCAAAATTGTTTCATGATCCCTAGGTCATTCAAAATTTTGCAATGATACCCTAAAGGTTTAGAATGACCGCCACGGAAGGGTGAACAGAACACTCCTCCTCTAGGACGAGACTTTCTCAATCAGACCCTAATCCCAGAATAACTCTTATTCCATTAGGCGTCCAATTACCATTATTCGGTCGAATTCATTAACAATTAACGAATCCTGTGAGTGGCACCCTCAATCTTCAAGTTTCCAAGCATCCGTCCAAACAATAGCCACCGAAGGGTGAACCAAGAAGGAAAACCAACCAGGAAACTGTATCACTTTCGGGAATTCACGGTGTTCCGACTCCCATGATCATGCCCTCCGAAGGGATTGTCTGGTCCAGGCCAAACTAGCAGGCCGATCATAGGCGTCTCACGGTGTGAATCGAAAGAAGAGACCGTGGGTCTCGTTTTCACAAGTCCCACTCCCACTCACTATAAGTACTTTCTCCATCCACGATGATATTGACCTATACAAATGCCACCCGAAGGGGGACACTCCCATTTGCGCCACGAGGCCGAGTATAGATCTCACGGTGCAGACTTAACGGAGATTTGTGGTTGAAAATTCAAATGTATCTCATACACTTTATTTCCTCCCACTCAACACTTTAATTTTAATAGGGATTGACCTAGATAAATCGGCTAAAATTTACCTAAGTCTACCAATATAACTCTTATATGGTATTAACCTAAGTCTATAATCACATTATAACTTAGGTCTATGTGAGTTAATTAAAACACTTTTAATTAGCGACACTCACGAGAATATAACCTAAGAATCTCCGGACCGAATTCACTCCCAGGTCGGTTTCTAGGTAGGGGGCAAGCGTCAACTTAAATACCCCAGCCTTAGACAAAACCTTCCTTAGACAGAGTTACTTATCCGTCTCCATTCAAAGGTTATATTTGATTTCCTAATTTCTAATCTTATTAGAAAATAGAAAACCTAAGTCTAATTATTCAAGTTCTAAACTCTTTAAAACTAATAATAGGTTGCATGCATTTCTATGTTATAATGCTTGATCATCCATCACATGAATAACTAAATACTATAACATAATATTATTCATCACATGAATATAAATGCATGAGCATGCTTTGATCTAAAAAATATAACACTTATATTAATTAAATTAAACATGCATTTAATTATATTATAACTCTTATAATATAATTTATCATGCAAACTATATATTATAACTCTTATAATATAAATGATGCATGAAATGTTTAACCTAAGGTGGGATTTTAAATCTATATGACATACATTATGCACATAGAAATTAATTAAAATATACATCTCATGCATAAAATAATTAAATAGCAAAAATGGACCGGTTTTTGGCACCTAGGGGCAATTATTTAATTAAATAACATTAATATAACATTTATATTAATATTATTTAATAAAATAATTAATTAAATAAATTAAATACATTTTACAAATAAATAAATAAAATAATAAAACGAAAATAACTACCCCACTACTCCAAAAACGTCCCACGCCCGGCGAAATCGAAGCGCAACCGCTCCTCGCGGCGTGCGGCGTTTACCGTAATTATCGCCTCGGTGTCGACTGCGTTCTCAACGCCCGGGCCGTGCGTTGCAATCTTTCGCTTGCTTTGCGTTGCCTCCGTCCGCAAGGACAACATTGAGACGCCAAAGGGCTGCGTCTCAACGCCATCAACAGAACAATAAACTCTTTGTTGTTCTTCATCGATTTTCGCCTGTTTCCGCTCCGATTTCTTCACAGCAACTCTTGCCACGAACGACCCAGACTTACAAACTCGATTTATTTTCTAAAATGCCCAAAAACACGGGCCCTTTACATTTGATCTCCTCAAACAGAAAATAAATCTAAAATGCCAAAAACTGAAACATCCATTTAAGCAAACCAACATTCATCTCATGAAATTTAAGGCAATTTACCCACCTATTTTAACAAAAACAGTGCATAAATGAAGAACCATCGAAATGGCTCTGATACAAATTGAAGGGAATGAGAATCCCCGCGCAGTAGAAGACGATCGAATCGTCATGGTATCATTACGCTACTCGATTTTGTTAAAACGATCAACTAAAAGATCTAGGCTAAACATGCTGGAAAAGGGAAGAAATTTACAACAAGAAGAAGTTTACTTACTTGTTGTAGACAAACTTCAAGAATTTCTTCCTCGATCACGAACGTTTCGTACTTCTCGATCTCAACAAATGCTCCCACGAACGGAACCCAAACACCACCACTTGGAGTCTCGGTTGTTCTCTTTTGGAAAAGGGAAGTTTGTGGGAACTTTGGTGTTTTGGACAGGGAGGAGAAATGAGAGAAAGTAGAGAGAACTTTCTTCTTCTCTTTTGATGAAAATCAAAAAAATGAGAGATCAATCTCATTCCTTCTTGCAAGAAGGGATTATACAGTGGAATGATGGAGTTAATATCTCCACATTATTACCACTTTACCACAGCCATAGGTTATGCAAATCTCATTTGCATAACCACATAATATAAGATATCTCATATCTCATATTACAAATCACATTTGCAATAATTGTGGATTAATTAAATTGAATCACATCCAATTTCATTTCTCTCAATTAAATTCTCCAATTAGCCCTAATTCAACAATTAGGCTAACCTATAGTTTATTATGAATCTCATTCACATTAAACTATATATTACATCATTCATATCTCATATAAACAACATAAATGCCCTTAAAGTGAAATTGAACACTTCAATTTCTTATCAAAACATTAACCCTTCTTTTAACCTAGATTGAGCCAACCGAGGGACCTAATGGACCTACAGTGACGGGCTCCAATGATCCGAGATTAACCTGTCAAACTCTTTGGCCCGGTTAACCCACATTCATTAGCTACGGTAACACTCCACTATAGCCCGTAGCTGCACTCCCGTCAGTGTAGAATATTACGTGTCCACTGATATAACCAATGCCCATGAGTCGACCCTTCACAGGTTGTTCGTAGACACGGCTGGATCAAATTACCGTTTTACCCCTATGTCTACCTCTTGTTCCTTAAGTCCCCATTGCTCCTCTAATGAACAACATATTGTGATGATCCAACCATACACAACACCTTTCTCGGGCCAGTGAGAAGGTGGGCGCCCGTTATCAAAGCCCTGGAGACAACACTTAAGGGAACAACCCCTCTAGTTTCCCTAAAGGTGGGAACGAGTGAATTCCATCTTGTGTAGTTAAGTTTCCAGCTCCCTACTTGGTTCTGTCCCTGAGAAAATAGGCATATTGGGCGAGTAACTATGACACCCTCACCCGTACTAGTCAAAGGACAGACCCCCACAGACAGAAGTCCGTAACACGCCCAGGATTCAGGTCGAGTCACTAATGGTCATCTACGAAATTATTAGTCCTTACTGTCAACGGTGTTACATCAGTAGGTCTAATAATTCATGGTCCGGTCTTGTACAATCTCATTGCACAAGATGCCCCCACTCGCATGTCAACCACATGAACGAATCAGATCACCTCGTTTGTATCTAATACAAAGCGGGCCACATCCATAGTGTACCCAGGATTAGGTCTCCAACCCTATCCATATACTGTAGACCGTTCGGGTCATTAACTCGAACGTGATCTTCCCTGTGTGTCCACTACACACCGTTCAAGTTCTAGTTCTCTCATAAATTCAAAGACCCTGGAGCTTAGTTTATTGGAAAAGTTTATAAATATTGTGAGACACAAAGTGATGAAATGAATAACTTTTATTAATTTCAAACAATAAATTACAAACACAAGATTAGGACAAAAATCTCAACACTGGGAACTTAACTATGCAAGATGGAATTCACTCAATCCTCTACTGAGGAATTAGATTGGTTTTTCCCTTAAGAACTGACTCCAGGTCTTGAACAACGGGGCCCCACTCTCTATGAGGGTATGAGTCTAAGGTAGGACCTTAGACTTGTTGTTCATTAGAGGATCAATGGTGCTTAAGGAGCAAAGAGGTAATCACGGGGGTAAAACGGTAATTTGACCCAGCTGTGATTACGAACAACCTGTGAAGGGTCTACTCATGGATAATGACTATATCAGTGGACACAATAATATCTACAGTGAGGAGAGTTTAGCTACAAGTCTATAGTGAAGTGACTTGTAGTTAATGAATATTGATTAAGCTGGATCAAAGAGTTTGATGGGTTGATCTCACATCATGGAGAGCTCATGATCCAGTAGGTCCATTAGATCCCTCAGTTGGCTCAATATGGTAATATTGAGGGTATAATGTTAGGAGTGAAATTGAAGTGTTCAATTTCATACATGAGGAGTTATATCAATTATATATGATGTAATTGATATAATATATAGTTTTAATGTGAATTAGATTCATATATAAACTATATACTAAAGAGAGATTAAAGGAGGGGTAGGATGGTCATTTCCATCTCATTCCTCTATATATATGGTTGCATGAGATGCAACTAGGTTAAGGCATTTTTTCCAAGACATTCAAAGTGTATCCTAGTCTTTTGTTGTTGGAAAGGATCCAAGACAACAAAGATCTCTCTCACAAAAACACCTCATTATTCCTAAAGGGAACCCACCTTCCTCCCTCACCTAGAGAACAACGGTGAAGATCCGGTGGTGGTGTCGGTGTTCATACGAGTTCGTGTTGCGTTGATCTTGATCGTGAAGAGAGGAGGAGAACTTGAAGAAAGGTTCTTCAAAGGTAAATTCTTGCTGTCCAAACTCTTATTTTATGCTTAATCTTTGTTATATGTTCTTGAATTAATCGTTGTAACTAAATCTAGAGCGCGCGATTCGCAATCACTTCCGCTGCGGGGACTTCGATTCCCTTCAACGAGCACGTGTGCCAGACAACTTCAATCCTGAAGTGTTGTAAACTAGGTTTACGCCCCTTCCACAGCTCAAATGGTGTTTCTGAAATACTCTTTGATGGAACAGTGTTCAAGATTTGAACTGCAGTCTCTACTGCGTATCCCCAAAACGAGGCAGGCAATTGAGCATAGCTCATCATAGAACGAACCATGTCCAACAAGGTTCTATTTCTCCTTTCTAACACACCATTTTGTTGTGGTGTATTAGGCGCTGAGAGTTCAGATTTAATTCCATGTTCTATCAAATAGTCCTGGAATCTCAAATTCATATACTCTCCACCTCTATCGGATCGAAGTGTTTTAATGGTTTTCCCTAATGCATTCTCTACTTCAACCTTATACTCTTTGAACTTTTCAAGAGCCTCAGACTTGTGATGCATTAGATATAGATAACCATACCTCGAATAATCATCTATGAAAGAGATGAAATATTTGTACCCTCCTCGAGTTTTAACATTCACCGAACAACAAAGATCCGGATGTATAAGTTCTAAGGGCTCTATGGCTCTGTAACCTTTTCCAGAAAAAGGTCTCTTGGTCATTTTACGTTCCAAGCAAGACTCGCAAGGTGGTAAAGAATCATCTTCTAACTTGTTTAGAAGTCCATTCGTAGAGAGTCTCTCAATCCGGTTGAGATTAATATGACCAAGTCTAAGATGCCATAGATAGGTATTATTATTTGGAGAAATTTTTTTCCTTTTATTTTGACTATTAGCATTTTTAAACATCTCATGATTTAAAATTGCTTTGGTTCTATTTGGTTTAAGTACATACAAGCCGTTTTCTAACTTAGAACAACAAATATTGACACCTTTCTTTAAAATGAACGCTTCATTAAACGAAAAGGTAATACAGTAGCCAAGTTCAATTAAACAAGAGATAGAAATTAAGTTCCTCTTAATTTTAGGAACTATATACAGATTTTCTAAAAATAAAAATTTATCTCTAAAAAACAGCTTGGCATCTCCCACTGCACGAGCTAAGACGACGTCTCCCGTTCCGACCCTGAGCGTCATCTCACCCTCTTCGAGCTCCTTGAAGGAACTAGTTTCCTGAAATGAAGAGCAAACATGATTAGTGGCTCCTGAATCAAATATCGAGGTAAAATCATTATTTTCAACTAAACAAGTTTCAAGAATGAGCAAATCTAATTTACCTTTCTTCTCTTTAAGCTCAGCAAGGTATTTTGGGCAGTTTCTCTTCCAGTGCCCATCCACGTTGCAGTGGAAACATTTTCCTTTATATGCAACCTTGGTTTTTCCCTTGACTTTGTCATCCGCAGGTGCCTTCCCTTTCCCTCCTATCTTCTTCTTTTGGGTCTTCTTAAGCCCAGAATATGAACTACAGGACTTAGACCTAGAGGATAAACCCTTCTGGAACCTTCTGGAATGGGCAAACAGATTTGCCTCTCCATTAGCTTGTCCGTTATTCTTCATAAGAGACTGGAAAGTTTGTAGTTCATTAAGGAGAGTAATCAGGTTATACTCTATCTTGTTCATCACTGCATTGCTGCGGAATTGCAGGAAACTCTTCGAAAGAGATTCCAGGATGAACGGCCTGACTTTGCTCGTCAATGACCGCTTCGTTCATCTCAGCCACGTTGAAGTGGACCATCAGATCGAGAACGTGTTCTCTTACCCATGACCCCTCCTTCATACGGGAGTTATAAACGTATTTGAGGGATTCGTGCCGAATTTGTTCAGACAGTTGTCCAGACAAATTTTGCAGATAACCCATGATCTCACGAGCTGAGACCATACCCTCCAATTTCTTGGCTAAAACATCAGATATCCCAGCCAGGATATAGGCCTTGGCCTTTTCATTGGCCTTGGCCCATCGGTCAAACGCATCCTTAACTGATTGAGGTGCGTCTTGAGCAGGGACCTGAGGACATTCCTCTGTCAGTACAAACCGTAGGTCGTCAACAACGAGAATCGTATTCATGTTGAACTTCCACGTAGTAAAATTCTCATCAGTTAAACGATAGCTTTTAAGTAAGGCTATTATTGAGGACGACATGCTGAAAAACCAAAATACTTCTAATTAGTTATGCCTTTTAACCCATCATAAAACCAATCATATTTAGCAAAATTATTAAAGAATCCTAGTGTTTAAACTAAAACCAATGTTTAAATTAAACCTTTAATTTTGCAACGATACTTCATGGGTTTAGAAAAAAAGCCTTCGTCGGGCTGTCAGTCATTCCTCCCTTGAATTGAGACTTTCTCAGTCAATTCTCACTACCAGAACATCTCATGTCCCAATGGTCCTTAGCTACCGTTTGTTTGGTCAAGGACTTGTTAACTAGCCTAACTGATCCCGTAAATGTGACCCTACCATTTTCAGATCTAATAGGTCCAAGCCAACAGGTTACTATTAAGAAAGACAACTGTTGGTAAATTACCTAAGAGACCCTATCCATTTATGGAGTTCGCGGTATTCCGATCCTTATACTCAGGCCCTCCATAGGGTTTGGTTGTTCTAGGACAACCTAGCAGGCGGACTATAGAAATCTCACGGTGCGACCTAATGGAGAGACGTAGTAGAGATACGTTGACACGCGCCCCGCTCCCATTTACTATGGATACTTCCCTCATTCACCTTGGTATTGAACCATGCAAACACATACCGTAGTGGGACGCCATATTGACGCCACGTAGCCGAGCATGGAACTCACAGTGTGAACTCTTGAGGACGTGAGAGTAAACTCGATGCGAACATCTCGTTTTCTCCCACTGAAGCTCCTAAAAATACGGTATAGGTTTAATTTAGTTGGAATCTGACTAAAAGAATCTATCAAAGTCTATGCCTATTATAACTATTATAACTAGGTCTTTTAACCTTATGTCTCGGTGAATAAACATTTTAATTACCTAGATATAAAATAGAACTAAGGTTAATTCAACTCAGGCTCTGGGTCAGTTCCTAGGTAGGAGGTGTTAAGCTAACAAGTCACCTTAAGTACTCCTGACCATAGACAAAAACTTCAGGTAGAGTTCCCTTATAACCAAAGTCCTAAAGTCCTACTATATTTTAAACTATTTAAAATACTATGTAAGACTAATATCTAATCCTATTAGAAATTAAAACTTGGTCTGAATTAATTTTAAACTATTTAAAACTAATTTAAATTTTAACTCAAGTTCCTATGTTTGCATGCATTTCTTTATTATAGGTTATGGTTTCTAAAACCCCTTTAATTTATAACTTTTATAAATTTAATTATTAGCCTATGATAAAGAAACTATATTATAAATCGAACAAATAAATTTTTCAAATTGGAATTATAAAAAAAATTCAACTAATTGAATAATAAAATTACATAAATAAAATAACATTTATTTTAAACTAAGTAATTTCATGCTCCATGCAATTTATATTCATATAATCTAATTATAAAACTTATAATTAATTACTCATGAAATATAAATCGATCATGCATTTTCAACCATATTCATATAACATTTATACAAATAAAATGCATGAACATGCTTACCCCAAGGTGGGAATAATCTAAATGACATTCATAAAAACATAAAGTTGTAAAATCGGAATAATTTGGCCCCTAAAGTGAAAAAAATAAAATTACATTAATTTTATTACATAAAACCGGTCCAAAATACCTTGAACCGCTCGAACCGGACTGAAAACAACGAACCAGCTGAACCGACCTGCATCTGCTGGAAAGGCGTCACGACGTTGCAACGCTAATGCAAGCGATGCAACGCCTGCTTCATCCTCGCGCGCGCCTGCTATCGGGGTGGCGTTGCAACGCTGAGGTGCAGCGTTGCAATACCGCTAACCCCTTGAGCGCCCGCGTCGATAGGGAGCGTTGGCATTGCGACGCCGTTCTATAGCATTGCAACGCTGATGAACGACGTTGCAACGCCACAGGCTGCATTGCAACGCTGCTGCTTCGGCAGTGGCAGAATTCTACGAACACAGCAGCTTCCAATTGCAATTTCTCCTTCAATTCTCCACCGAATTGCTTGAAACAGGTCTCGAACGACTTGTAACTCAAATACAGACTCAATAATGCACTTTTTGCCCAAAAACGCAGGGCCCTTTACATACAAATGGATCAAATCAAAAGAAGTAAACTATGGCCAAATACTCCTTAACAGTTTTACAGCAAACCAAATGCATTTCCCACCAAATCAATGCAATTTTGTTTCAAAATAAAACAATACAAGCATTGCTCTGATACCAATTGATGGAGATCTGATCTCATTGAGCAGCGAAAACGTGTTTGGGATCGTAATTTGCTTGATTGTTTTAATTGAAACAAAAACCAATACATTGACAAAAACATACAAAACAAGCATGCTTTTTAATCTAATTAAACATGGAGGTTTACATGAAAACATGCTTAAATTAATTTAACAATTCAACTAATAAAGAGATAAAGGAATTACCTTTCTAGAATTTCCTCAGCAACTCCTTGCTCCAAGCTTTTCAGCAACTCAGGAACTTCTCTGCTTCTCTGCTTTTACAATAGGACACCAGCAACAGGAAAACCTCCTATGTCTCTGAGTTCAACTTAGATCTTCCTTAGGTGGGAAGGATCCAACAATTGGAGAATTGGAAATTATAGAGAGTGAGAGAGAGAGAGTTCTTACAGAGAACACTGATCACAAAGTCACACGTCGATCAACCCCTTCTCCTAGCAGAGAAGAAGCTATCTATCGAGGGATAACTTCTCCCACTTCTTATCGATAGGGAGTTGGAGGAAAGTGGGGAACGTGTCCTCCTGACACGTTCCCATTAATTTAATAATAATATTAAATAATAATAATTAATCTAATTAACTATTAAATATATATATATTAATTAAATCAAAATAAATATCTTATATTTAATTAAGATTAAATCATATTTAATCATATCTTTCCCACTAACCTATAGTTTCAATGCACATCTAATGCACATTAAATTTAACCTATAGTTTACAAATATGAATCACATTCACATTTGAATTTAATATTTGAACTCTTTCAAATATTTAATTCTCTCATGTAATTTAATATGAATCATATTCACATTAAATTTATAACATATAGTTCCAAAACTATATATTATATCGTATCAATATACATTAAGTTTATTCCCTTATGAATTCGAACATTTCAAATTCAAATGATCTAAGAACACTTTGCGAGCTAGAAGGTGGACCTAATGGACATACAGATCAGAAGCTCCAACGATACGAGATTTCTCGGTTAATCTCATTAACCTCCCAATCAACATTCGTTAACTGCGGGAACACTCCACTAAAGTCCCGCAGCTGCACTCTTTTCATTGCAAATATATTTTTATGTCCACGGATATTGACAAAAAACAACAAGTCAATCCTTCACGAATGTTCGTAACACCAGCTGGGTCAAATTACCGTTTTACCCCTGGGTTACATCTTGTGCCTTAAGTACCAGTGCTCCTCGAATGAACAATTTGTTTGTGGTCCTACCAACAAACAGAGTCCCTCTCGGGTCAATGAGAGGGTCGGGCCCTTTGTTCAAGTCCCAGAGACACTACTTAAGGGAACATTCCTCTACTTGCCCTAGTAGGCGGGAAGGAGTGAATTCCATCTTGCTAAGTTGAGTTCCCAGCCGCTCACTCGATCTTGTCACAAGAAGATAGGCATATTGAGTCGGCGAATCTGGCCACTCTCACCATACTAGTCAAAGGACAATCCCTCGCAAATCGGAGTTCGTAACCTACTATGGATTGAGATCAAGTTGCCTAGGTCATCCTAGTGAAATAGAAATCTAACTAGTCAACAGACTTACAGCTAGAGGTTACTATTTCGTGGTCTGGTCTTATGTAATCTCATTACATAGGATATCCCCACTCACATGTCATCTACACGAACATGTTAGGATCACAGTGTTTGTATCAAATACAAAGTAGGCCACATCCATAGTTTTACCAAGGTAAGGTACCCAAACCTTATCCCCTAACTATAGACCCTTTAGGCTGTATCTCGAACCGAGATCCTTTATATGTCCACTACATTCAGTTAAAGATTTATATAACAGCCTTGGATGTTTAGTTTATTGGATTTAGGGTTTAAATAAATGCAAACTCGTAGATAACGAACAATAACTCTTTATTGAAATAATAACACTTTATTACATTAATTAGAACATAATTACAAACTACGAGTTTTAGGGCACAAAACCCAACAACCGGACCCTTACATTGAACAATTCAATGGAAAAATTTTAAATCTAAGTGCCAAAAAGTGAAAACATCTAATTTGCAAACCAACATTCATCTCATGAATATTATGCAATCCCACCTATGTTTTTAACAGATCTAGAATAAAAACAAGAACACAATTGGCTTTGATACCAATTGTAAGGATTGAATGTCGCAGAAGAAGCGAATTGAATCGCGTGTTCTTAGATTTCATTACGTAGATCAAATCAAAAACACTAAACTGCAAAGATTAAGCATAGAGATGTGGACAACATAGAGTACCTTTGTAGATCTTAATCTTCTAGTACTCCTTGCTTCTCACGATCTCACGTTCTCAATGATCCCGATATGATCGAACTTACCACTAGATCTTCTCCGTTGTATCTCTAGGAGAGGAAGGATGGTGAGATTCTTTTTGGAGTTGGGAGATTGTGAGAGAAAGTGTAAAAACACTTTTCACAAGAGAGAGCACTAGGGTTTCTTTTCTTAAGCTTGCTTTTTCCAAATGTGCATCTCATGCACATATTTATGGGAAAATACGATAAAACTTACCATTCTACCCCTATAGTGCTCTTATTATGTATTTGCAACTCATATTTGCATATTTACATAATTATAGGTTTTTTCCCATTTTAGTATATAGTTTATTGTGAATCAAATTCTCATTAAACTATATTATATCAATTATATCACATATAATTGATATATCTCCTCATATATAAAATTGAACACTTCAATTTCACTCCAAACTTTATACCCTCGATATTTCCATGTTGAGCCAACGGAGGAACCTAATGGACCTACAGATCATGAGCTCCAATGATACGAGATTAACTGATCAAACTCTTTGATCGAATTAACTAACATTCATTAACTACGAGTCACTCCACTATAGACTCGTAGCTGCACTCTCCTCACTGTAGACTGTGTTGTGTCCATTGATATAATCAATACCTGTGAGTTGACCCTTCACAAGTTGTTCGTAATCACAACTGGGTCAAATTACCGTTTTACCTTTGTGATTACCTTTTACTCCTTAAGCACTACTGATCCTCTAATAAACAACAAGTCTATGGTCCTACCATAAACATAATCCCTCTTAGGCCAGTAAGAGGGTGGGGCCCCGTTGATCAAGGCCTGGATTCAGTTCTTAAGAGAACAACCTATCTGATTCCTTAATTCAGGAATGAGTGAATTCCATCTTGCATAGTTAAGTCCCCAGCTACTTACAAGGTTCTGTCCCTGAGAATGTAGACATATTGAGTCAACTATAGGACACTCTCACCCATACTAATCTAAGGACAACCCCCCATAAGCAAGAGTTCGTTACTTGCTCAGAATTCAGGTCAAGTCACTAATGATCATCTATAAATTATTAGACCTATCATGTTAACGGTGTTACACTAATAGACTAATAATTTGCAGTCTGGTCTTGTATGATCTCATCATACAGGATGCCTGTCACACCCCCTCCTGAACCACCTGCTAACTTAGCCCGGAAAGAGGCATGAAGCCAACAGACATTGCTCACCTCTTAACAATACACGATGACCCTGTTTCTACACGATAAACATACTATGCTCAGTATATGGTAAACTTTAACATAACACAATAAAACTTGATAACTACTAAACATACATAGGGAGAAACATTTCTTAAGTCTCTCATTTGAAAACTTGAACGAGCAATAGCATCACAACTCAGAACATGCCAACCCACTGTTTATACAACCTATTATGCACAAACAACTATAACTACATAACGACTTGCTATACAACACCAGCCACATACAAACTATCAACTTATGAAACTTCCAGCAGACTATGGCAGGATGTCAGGTACCATAAGCTCGATCTCTACCTGAAAAAGTTTGAAAACATTGAAAGAGTGAGCTAAAGAGCTCAGTGAGTGTCTATCTTTAAAACATTATAAGCCCACAGGTGAATCATAATAATGGCAGATTATAAGTAGAAAATAGCTTAACATCTGTTTGTAAACATAAACAAACCATGCTTCCAATTTGCAGGTTTAAGTCACCACTTATGCATAGCACACAACTCGAAATGTACTATTATATAGAGGGTAGATAGATCAATAATATAGAAGCTCATAATAGAAAAACATATGACAAGATACCACATTCAAATCATAGAGGTGGTAGAGTTACATTTATACCAATAAGGTTCATACCTCTCTCTCTCTCACGTGCACGTGGAATACCTTTGGTCGCTTGGTTTTCCCTAATACCTTCTCTATGTCCTTCAGTATTAAGGTAAAACCATTTACTACCCGAATACCTTCTCATTGTCCTTCAGTATTAAGGTAAAACCATTTACTACCCGGATACCTTCTCATTGTCCTTCAGTATCGGGATATCATGATTCATTCCCCCCCTAAGTACCTTCTCGAATGTCCTTCAGTATTAGGGGTTAACCACAAACAAGGGCATAATTTGTGTACCATGGAAATCATGTCTTAATAACACATACAACAATTTCTTGACATTTTCACATTATCATCTAAACATGTTCCCAAGTAGATTTACACAAAACATTCTCTAAAGGAAAGCATACTTTCATAATTTAGTTTCCATACTTGGATTTATAGTTACAAACTAATTCAAAACATGCTTAGGTTCCATCATGAACTTTATGTTAGAAACTCCATGAAGCTATACATAATTAGTTCAAACAGGATTCTATGTTCAACAATTATGTTTTTGAAGTAAAACATAGGTTAAGCATAATTCTATAATAGAGTCACTCACAGTATTAGAATTAGAACTTTGACTTGTAAACTTCACCTATTTGCTCTTGGCCTGTCAAACAAACCAACTCAACCATTAGAACCTCGAGCTCATTATTTTTAACCTTAAAACTACAAGAAAACACACTTTCAAATTTCAAGCATTTTCAGATTTTCGGCCCTGTTTTCAGACAGCCATAAATTCTTCATTACTTATCCAAAAATAATGTAATGTATACCAAACTCTTCCTTTTTGAACCCTCTAAAAATCATATGAAGACATGAAATTGAAATTCCAAACGAATTTATTCAGAAATACCTCGAAGTCTACTTTCCTCAAAACAGACTTCTGCTGTTTCAAGATTCGGATTTCCTGCTGCACAACAAATTTAACCTGATATTTAAAATATCGTCTAGACATTTTCTACACACGATTTCTTAACGAATGTTGTAGGAAATCTAATAAGCTTTCGAACCATACCAATTAGAGCTTCTAACTCCAAGAATACAGATCAGAACAACCAAAACATCAGAGACTTCCCAGATTTGACAGAAAATTCTGTCTTCTGTCTTCCCCTTCACAAAACAGTAAGTTAACTTCAGTATTAGTTCGAGCTTCCTTCATGAACTTTGTTCCAAATTGAGTTAAATTGCATGTATCAAAAACTCAACTCTTACCTCTTCTTGTAGAGCTGGAGAAGATCAAAACATCAAAACTGGTCTGAGTTGATCACCTTACTGCAATAATAATTCCCTTGAGTTCTTCTCCTTTCTTCACCAACTCCAGCTCCAAAATCACGAAAATGGCTTTCTTCTTCTTCCTTTCTCCTTCTCCCACGAAGCTTCAGCTTTGGTTTGTAAAGATAGAGAAGAAAATGGAGAGAAGATAAAGGTTATAAAAGCAAACGGTGGAGGAAAAGACAAATTTGTCTTTTTCCCTTTTGCTTTTTCTTTTCTTTTTCCTTTTCTTTTTCCTTTCCTTTATCCCTTTCTTTCCTTTCTTTCCTTTTCTTTTCTTTTCTTAACAAAAAAAAACTTAATATATTAAACATTTATTTCATTTCCTTTTCTTCTTTTGTCTTTAAAGCAATCCAAACCAAAATGGTTTAAACTTTCCTTCCTTGTTTTCCTTTTGTCTTTCACTTCATTTCTTTTCTTTTTAAAACATGGAAAACCAAGTTTTAAACATTCATTTCTTCTTTCTTTTTGTTGTTTGTTAATAAGGAAGTTCCAAAGAGATTGGGTTTACAACTTACCTCCCCTTAAGAAATTTCGTCCTCGAAATTGAGTAGTCTTTAAGTGAAAATCATCAGGTACTTCCTCCTCATTAGGTCCTCTAACTTCTCAGGTAGCCTCCTCCACTCCGTGATGTCTCCAATGAACCTTCACGAGTGAGATCGTCTTGTTTCTCAAAACTTGTTCTTTCCTGTCGAGGATTTGAACTGCATCCTCTATGGAACTCATGTCTTCTTTCAACTCAACTGGTTGTGCGTGTAACACATGTGTCGGATCTGGAAAATACTTCCTCAACATGGTCACATGAAAACATCATGTACTCGAGATAGTTCTGCGGCGGCAACTCCGGTCTCAGAGGTGGGTCGCCCAACTCGTCCCGTTACTTGATAAGGACCAATATATCTAGGACTTAGTTTACCTTTCTTGCCAAAACGAAGGACACCTCTCTACGGAGATAACTTCAAGAAAACTTGATCTCCGACACGGAATTCTAAGTCCCTTTCGCCGCTTATCTCGCATAACTCTTACCGACGGTCTTGTACTACCTTGATTCTCTCGATTACCTTAATATTGTCTGTCGTAATTTGTACCAACTCAGGACCGATTAGCTTCCGCTCTCCTACTTCATTCTAACATACGGGCGTTCTACATCGTCTTTCATACAGAGCCTCAAATGGTGCCATGCCAATACTTGACTAATAGCTGTTATTATAAGCGAATTCCATAAGTGATAGGTGTGTATCACAACTACCCTTAAATTGAAGGACACGTGCTCTCAACATATCCTCTAGGGTCTGGATGGTCCTTTCACATCGCCCATCCGTCTCGAGGATGGAATGTTGTACTAAAATTCAACTTTGTCCTCATAGCTTTTTGTAAGCTAGGCCAAAACATAGAAGTAAATCGTGGATCTCTATCTGATACTATGGACACTGGCACTCCGTATTGACTCACAATTCTGTCGACGTATAGCTTAGCTAGCTCATCAAGCGTAGACGTCGCTTTAATCGGTATAAACCGTGCTGTTTTAGTCAGTCTATCCACTATTACCGAAATACCATCATGTCCACTAGAAATACGTAGTAATCCAAACAGAAAATCCATAGTGATATGCTCCCATTTCCATTCCGGCACTGGCAATGGATTAAGGAGTCATCCTGGTCTCTGTCTAACTGGTTTAACCTGTTGGCAGATCAAACATTATCAACATATTCAGCTACCTCCCGCTTCATCCCAGGCCACCAATACGTTCCCTTTCAATGTCTTATACATCTTGGTGCTTCTCGGATGCATAGCGAAGTTCGACTGTCGCCTTCTTCTAGAATAACATCTTTAAGCTCACTAACACTCGGAACACATAGTCTTCCTTGCCTCTCTATGGCTCCATCTGATCTCATTTTAAATTCCGCCTCTGGGCCCTGTTTGGACTTTCCAAACATTTTCTGCAAGTTACTATCAACAGTTATCTTCTTACAATCTCGCTACCGAGCGAAGACTTGACTTGGAATTGAGCTAAAAGACTCCCTGAATTCTCTGCATTCACAACTGCCTTAGAATCCCATAGAGTACTTAAAAATGTCGCTCGAATACCACACAAGGCGTCCTTAGGAAGTCTTGACTTCCTACTCAATGCATCTGCTACCACATTCGCCTAACTTGGATGGTATTCTATGGTACAATCATAATCTTTAATCAGTACTAACCATCTTCTTTGTGTCATATTCAACTCCTTCTGATCGAAGATATATTTCAGACTCTTATGATCTGTGTAAATGTGACACCTTCCACCAAACAAGTAATGTCTGCAGATCTTCAGTGCTAAAACAACTGCTGCTAGCGCGAGATCATGGTTAGGGTAATTACATTCGTGCTTTTTAAATTTTCTTGACGCATAAGCTATTACTTTTCCTCCTTGCATCAGAACACACCCTAAACCTTGCCTAGAGGCATCATAGCAAACCACATACTCTTTTCCCGTCACAGGAAGTGTCAAAATAGGTGTTGTAACTAATCTCTTTTTCAGCTCCTGAAAACTCTATTCACAGTTATCTGACCATTCAAACTTAGCATTCTTTCTTGTTAAAGCTGTTAAGGGTAATGCTAATCGTGAGAAATCCTCAACAAACCATCTGTAGTACCCTGCCAAGCCTAAGAAACTACGTACCTCTGTCATACTGGTTGGTCTCTCACAGTTGACCACAACTTTAACTTTATGCGGATCCACACTAACTCCATTTGTTGAAACAACATGCCCCAGAAACACTACCTGATTCAACCAAAACTCACATTTGGTGAATTTAGCATACAACTGCTTATCTCGTAGTGTTTGTAGAATAATCCTCAAATGTTCCTCATGAGCTTTCCTATCAATTGAGTAAACTAGTATATCATCAATAAATACTATCACGAACTGATCCAAATACTAGTGGAATATCCTATTCATGAGGTCCATGAAAACTGTTGATGCATTCGTCAAACCGAACGACATTACTAAAAACTCATAATGCCCATACTTCGTTCTAAATGTTGTTTTAGGAATGTTTGATTCCCTTACCTTTAACTGATGGTATCCTGATCTCAAATCAATCTTAGAAAACACTAATGCTCCTCGTAACTGGTCAAACAAGTCATCTATTCGGGGTAAAGGATACTTGTTACGTATCGTGACTTGTTTAACTGTCTATAATCAATGCATAATCTAAGGGTACCATCTTTCTTCTTTACAAATAACATTGGAGCTCCCCAGGGTGATACACTAGGTCTGATGTATCCTTTATCAACTAGTTATTGTAACTGCATCTTCAACTCCTTGAGCACACTTGGAGCCATTCTATACGGCGCTTGCGAAATAGGTGATGTTCCTGGTAGCAATTCAATAGTGAACTCAACTTTCCTATCAGGTGGCAACCCTGACAGATTTGCTGGAAAAACATCAAGAAATTCGTTCACCACAAGAACATCTTCTGGTTTTAGCTTTTCTTCCTGCACCTCCACTACGTGTGCAAGAAATGCCATGCAACCTTTTCTCAACAAGTTTTCAGCTTTTAATGTTGAAATCAAGCTCGTAGGGATAATCTTCCTTTCACCCCTGAAAACTACTTCAGCTAATCCTGGTTTCTTGAAAACAACTTCCTTTCTATTTAGCACCACTGGTGCCCTCTCTTGCAGCTACTGGAACTCTTGGCTGCTCAACTGTCTGGTATCCAACTCCCTGGTCCCTCTGTGTGGCTGCTCTAAGTTGTGGGCAATCCCTCTTAAAATGTCCTGGTTGCCCACATTGGTAACACACATTGACACCAACCAGACATTGGCCTCGGTGATTCTTACTACAATTTGTACATGGAGTTCTCCTTGTTGCACTTGCAATGCACTCTGTATTATTGGTTGTCTTACTTGTGGATCCGTAGATTGACTAGGTGCTCTTTAGCTCTGCCTCTGATAGGCACCACTAACATGCGTTTGCCTCGATGTCTGGCCGTCAGCTCGACTTTTAAAGTCCTGACGACTCAAAACATTCACTACAGGTGTGAATCGTTGCTGCTCACGACCATGGAAACTGCTCGTCGTTGAAGGCCCTCGAGTAGGCTTCACCACTGTTTGTGCCTCTGAAAGTTTACCAATCTAAAGTACGTGCATCACTGCGCCTAGCTCGTATTGACTTCCACCATCTCTCTGCTTCTATCTCTAGTAGGAATGTGGCTAGCTTGACTTTGCTCCTCAGGGCAACTCATTACATCAAAACATTTTTCAAGCTTATTCAGCCAAACCTCAGCGTTAGTTGGATCTGTGGAACCCCCAAACACTGTGCCTCCTAATTTCTTTAGACATTCTATTCTATACGCCTTTTTTTTTTATCACTTGGCCCTGCTCTCTCTGGCCTACCTGCCTCCTGTGAGGAACTAACATGTTGCTCATCTCTGGCCTCACCTTGGACTCTCGGGGCACTAGATCCCCTCTCAAATTGTCATTGGGTAGGATCCTGCATCCCTCCCTGATCCTACATGCGTTGTCTGCTAGCACGTGGTGGCATGACTCCGATAACATATCAATATACTAGACATACTATGGATATCTAACTCCAATACGCAGTACTAAACTTCTATTCACATTTTAGCCCTAACTGGACTTACTCTTATCCTTACTTGGACCATACTTTACTAGTTCGATTTGAACTAACTCAATAACTTGCTATGACTTTTACTTTATTCTCAGAGCTAACTTGCCCTATCTCATTCCCAAGGAGCTAACTGCTCTGATACAAAGTTGTCACACCCCCTCCTGAACCACCTGCTAACTTAGCCCAGAAAGAGGCATGAAGCCAACAGACATTGCTCACCTCTTAACAATACACGATGACCTGTTTCTACGATAAACATACTATGCTCAGTATATGGTAAACTTTAACATAACACAGCGGAAACTTGATAACTACTAAACATAAATAGGGAGAAACATTTCTTAAGTCTCTCATTTGAAAACTTGAACGAGCAATAGCATCACAACTCAAAACATACCAACCCACTGTTTATAAAACCTATTATGCACAAACAACTATAACTACATAACGACTTGCTATACAACACCAGCCACGTACAAACTATCAACTTATGAAACTTCCAGCAGACTATGGCAGGATGTCAGGTACCAGGAGCTCGATCTCTACCTGAAAAGGTTTGAAAACATTGAAAGAATGAGCTAAAGAGCTCAGTGAGTGTCTATCTTTAAAACATTATAAGCCCACAGGTGAATCATAATAATGGCAGATTATAAGTAGAAAATAGCTTAACATCTGTTTGTAAACATAAACAAACCATGCTTCCAATTTGCAGGTTTAAGTCACCACTTATGCATAGCACACAACTCGAAATGTACTATCATATAGAGGGTAGATAGATCAATAATATAGAAGCTCATAACAGTAAAACATATGACAAGATACCACATTCAAATCATAGAGGTGGTAGAGTTACATTTATACCAATAAGGTTCATACCTCTCTCTCTCTCACGTGCACGTGGAATACCTTTGGTCGCTTGGTTTTCCCTAATACCTTCTCTATGTCCTTCAGTATTAAGGTAAAACCATTTACTACCCGAATACCTTCTCATTGTCCTTTAGTATTAAGGTAAAACCATTTACTACCCGGATACCTTCTCATTGTCCTTCAGTATCGGGATATCATGATTCATTCCCCCCCTAAGTACCTTCTCGAATGTCCTTCAATATTAGGGGTTAACCACAAACAAGGGCATAATTTGTGTACCATGGAAATCATGTCTTAATAACACATACAACAATTTTTTGACATTTTCACATTATCATCTAAACATGTTCCCAAGTGGATTTACACAAAACATTCTCTAAAGGAAAGCATACTTTCATAATTTAGTTTCCATACTTGGATTTATAGTTACAAACTAATTCAAAACATGCTTAGGTTCCATCATGAACTTTATGTTAGAAACTCCATGAAGCTATACATAATTAGTTCAAACAGGATTCTATGTTCAACAATTATGTTTTTGAAGTAAAACATAGGTTAAGCATAATACTATAATAGAGTCACTCACAGTATTAGAATTAGAACCTTGGCTTGTAAACTTGACCTATTTGCTCTTGGCCTGTCAAACAAACCAACTCAACCATTAGAACCTCGAGCTCATGATTTTTAACCTTAAAACTACAAGAAAACACACTTTCCAATTTCAAGCATTTTCAGATTTTCTCGCCTGTTTTGATGACAGCCATAACTTCTTCATTACTTATCCAAAAATAATGTAATTTATACCAAACTCTTCATTTTTGAACCCTCTAAAAACTATATGAAGACATGAAATTGAAATTCCAAACGAATTTGTTTAGAAATACCTCGAAGGCTACTTTTTTCAAAACAGACACTCTTTGTTTCAGATTCGAATTTCCTCTTTGCACAACAAATTTAACCTGATATTTAAAACATCTTCTAGACATTTTCTACTCACGATTTTTTCACGAAAGTTGTAGGAAATCCAATACGCTTTCGAACCATACCAATTAGAGCTTCTAACTCCAAGAATACAGATCAGAACAACCAAAACATCAGAGACTTCCCAGATTTGACAGAAAATTCTGTCTTCTGTCTTCCTCTTCACAAAAAAGTAAGTTAACTTCAGTATTAGCTCGAGCTTCCTTCATGAACTTTGTTCCAAATTGAGTTAAATTTCATGTATCAAAAACTAAACTCTTACCTCTTCTTGTAGAGCTCGAGAAGATCAAAACATCAGAACTGGTCTGAGTCGATCACCTTGCTGCAATAATAATTCCCTTGAGTTCTTCTCCTTTCTTCTGCAACTCCAGCTCCAAAATCACGAAAATGGCTTTTTTCTTCTTCCTTTCTCCTTCTCCCACGAAGCTTCAGCTTTGGTTTGTAAAGATAGAGAAGAAAATGGAGAGAAGATAAAGGTTATAAAAGCAAGCGGTGGAGGAAAAAGACAAATTTGTCTTTTTCCCTTTTGCTTTTTCTTTTCTTTTTCCTTTTCTTTATCCCTTTCTTTCCTTTCTTTTCTTTTCTTTTCTTTTCTTAACAAAACAAAACTTAATATATTAAACATTTGTTTCATTTCCTTTTCTTCTTTTGTCTTTAAAGCAATCCAAACCAAAATGGTTTAAACTTTCCTTCCTTGTTTTCCTTTTGTCTTTCACTTCATTTCTTTTCTTTTTAAAACATGGAAAACCAAGGTTTAATCATTCATTTTTTCTTTCTTTTTGTTGTTTGTTAATAAGGAAGTTCCAAAGAGATTGGGTTTACAATGCCACCACTCACATGTCTACCACATGAACGAGTTGGATTACCTCGATTGTACTAAATACAAAGCGGGCCACATCGATGGTGTTACCAGTATAAGGTTCCCAACCTCATGCGTATACCATAGACCTTTTAGGTTATATGCTTGAACATTATCCAACTTGTGTCCATTCCACATTTGTTCAAGATCTATCATTATAACCTTGGAACTTAGTTTATTGGATTTAGGTTTATGTGCGAGAATATAGTTAATAACTCTTTATTTATTTGAATAACATTATTAAAAAACTACACTAAAACTAAAAACAACAAATAAAAGTACTCAATTTCATAAAATTCACAAACAATTAGTCCCCAACAATGGCGCCAAAAACATGTTGTGCAAAAACTCACTACGCAAGCACACACAATCATATGTAGCAATGGTGAACAAGGTCGATCTACGAGGACTAAATATGCAAATTTTGTAAACTTGAGTAACACTAAGCTTGCTCTAAAGTACTTAAGCACCCTAACAGCAAATAAAAAGAACATGGCACAAGAGAAATAGAATCTAGCAACCTAAGAGCGATAAAAAATTAAAAAAAAAAACTGAAGGCAAATAGTCCAAGATCAATGATGAAACAACTAGAGTTTATAGAATTTCGCTACTAATTTATGCTATCTGATGTTGTGTAATGCTATAGCATTGTGCAGGATTACCGCACTGTGCTCTGCAATGCTATAGCACTATGCAGCAATACTGCACTGTGTAGTAACGGAAATTATGAAACAAATTTCGAAAATCATTTCTAACCCTCAAATTTCAACCCAAAAGTAGAGTTTAACATATGTCTATGAAAACCCAACTTTCAAACACATGAATAGCTCAATTTCCCTATGTTTACAAGCCAAAAGCATATGTTTATACCTTTGATTTCTTCTCTAAATCAAGACAAGAACCTACTTGTATTGCTCATGTTATTTCCATTCATTCTAACCTTTTCAAAATTAATACAAACTTGTAATCTTTCCTAAGTTGATCACTCTTAAGAAAAATAATGAGAAACAAAAAATCCATAAGCAACCTACACTTTTATAGCATTCCATAGCAAAAGAGATCCACAAATTAGAGTTACTACTCCATAAACTCCAACCTACAGCAATTAGCCCATCATTTTCTCAAAAAACAACTAGAAAGGTCTAGAGATTAAAGACATCTTCAAAAGAAACACACAAGTCTCAAAGAAACAATCTAAAAACAAAGGTTTCTCCTAAAACCAAGCTCTAAATTGAACAGATCAAGCTACAAGAAGAAAAAGAAGAAGAAAAACTGAAGTAATATTGCAGAAAATGGAGCCTCCAGCAACAGCTCCTCTGGCTTCTCTCCCTCTTCTCCATTTTTTCTCCTCTCCAAGAAAAGCCTCCTCCAATCTAACCCATCTCATTTCAAAATTAGGGCACCCATTTTCTCCTCCTCCTTTCTCTTTTCAGAACAACCCACTCTTTATCTTTTTCTTCCCCTTTTCGCTCCTTGCAAACAGTTGGAAATAAAGAAGACCACGTGCAACTCACATCACTTGCGGGTCCCATTTGACTAATTTGTCCCGAAGTCAATGTTGTGCAATGCTATAACATCACCACCACATTAAACATTTCACCTCTTCTTTTGACACCAATGCTACGCAATGCTACAACATTAGCATGAGAGCAAGCCTGCTTCTCTTAAATGGTTGCAAGGAAAAGGCACACAAAAATACACTAATAAGCTAGAAAAAATGGGGAACTCAACAACCAAGCAAAGAATTAAACACTAGACTCACTTCTACCTAAACTCAACAAACAACACACTAAAGACACAACCAAAACACGCACACGACTCAACTTCGAGTGAAAATAAGCAACGGAAAATGCCAAAATAATCCCATTTCATAGGATTATCAATGAGATACATTTAATTTCTACCTACAAATCTCCGTTAAGTTCACACCGTGAGATACATACTTTGCCTCGTGGTGCATATCCCCCTTCGGATTGTATTTGTATGGATCAAAATTCAAGATGAATGGAGAGAGTACTTAAAGTAAGTGGGAGCGGGACTTGTGAAAATGGGACCCACAGTCTCTTCTATCAATTCACACCATGAGACGCCTATGATCCGCTTGCTAGTTTTGCTTGGACAAGACAATCCCTTCGGAGGGCCTTGATCATGGGAGTTAGAACATCGTAAATTCTCGAAAAGGATACGATTTCCTTAGTTTGTTTTCGAAGTCCTCCCTTCGGGGGCTATTATTTGGATGGAAACTCTAGAGATTTAAAGATAGAGGGTTACACTCACGGGAATCATTAAGAGTTAATATGTTAGACCGAAAAATGGTAATTGGATGCCTATAGAAATAAGAGTTATTATGGAATTAAGTTCTGGTCGAGAAAGTCTCATCCCAGAGGAGGAGGGATTTTGTCTACCCTTCGGTGGCGGTCATTCTAAACCTTTCGGGTATCATTGCAATTTTAAATGACCTAGGGATCATGGATTAAAATTTGCTAAAAAATGATTGGATTTTCAAAAGTTTTTAAGAGAACTAATACAAAGTTGTTTTTCTTTCAGCAAATATGTCTAGTTCAATCTTAGCTTTCTTAGCTTCCGATAAGCTCGTAGGTGATAACTACTAAACGTGGAAGAATATATAAACACAATCTTAGTCATCGACGACCTGAAATTCGCGTTCACTGAGGAATGTCCTGTTGGGATTTATGCCTTAAACTTGTGTAATTTTGATCAAATAAATAAAGAGTTATTTGTTTTGATAAAATTATATTCTTGCTTTATAAACCCAATAAACTAAGCTCCAAGGTTATAATATATCTTGAACATCAGTGTAGTGGACACTATTTGGATTGTGTTCAAGAATATAACCTAAATGGTCCATGGTATAAGAATAAGGTTGGAAACCTCATTCTGGTAACACCATGGATGCGACCCACTTTGTAATTAGTACAAATGAGGTAATCCAACTCATTCATGTAGTTGACATGCGAGTGGGGGCATCATGTATGAAGAGTTCATACAAGACCAGACTACAAATTATTAGTCTAACAAGTGTAACACCGTTAACAGGATAAAACTGATAATTTATAAATGGTCATTAGTGACTCGACCTGAATCCTGAGTAAGTAAAGAACTCCTGCTTATAGGGGTTTGTCCTTAGACTAGTATGGGTGAGAGTGGCCTGTCGCCGGCTCAATAAGCCTACCTTCTCAGGGACAGAACCTCGTAGGTAGCTGGAGACTTAACTATAAAAGATGGAATTCACCCATTCCTACACTAAGGAATTAGATAGGTTGTTCCCTTAAGAACTGACTCCAGGTCTTGAACAACGGGGCCCCACCCTCTATGAGGGTATGAGTCTATGGTAGGACCATAGGCTTGTTGTTGATTAGAGGTGAAGGGATTTTGAATTCCCGCAACGGAAGACGTTGTGAAACGTCGTTGATCCGTTGTGTAAAAAGTGTCTTAAAATTGAATCTATCTCATAGATCCTAGGCTAAACATGCAAAGAAGAAGAAGAAAACAGTAAGTAAAAAGTACTAACCTCTTGAAGAACTCTTCTTCAACGTTTTCTCCTTCTCCAGTCACGATCTCTCCCGTACCAACGAACTCGTCGAACTTGATCCTCGATCCGAACAAGGAGACACCTCCAAAGGGTCTTCTCAGTTGTTCTCGGGAGGTTGAGGGAGAGTGAGTGGGACTCCCTTTGGTTTTTGGTGAGGAGAGAATTTTGGAGAATTGAGAGAGGATTTGAGAGAGAATCCCTTGCTCTCTTTGGATGGAAATCCAAAAAATGGCAAGAAGTATCATGAGATGCCTTTGAATGCATCCTTTTATAATGGTGTGTGGTGGAGTTAAAATCTCCACCAATTCATCATTTTACCACAACTATATAATATACAAATCAAATTTGCATATGATATAATATAAGGTATCTCATACCTTATTATACAAATCTCATTTGCATAAATGTGGAATTATAAATTGAATCACATTCAATTTAATTTCTCTCAATTCAATTTCTCCAAATAACACTAATTAATCAATTAGGCTATACTATAGTTTATTATGAATCTCATTCACATCAAACTATATATTATGTCATCTATATCTCATATAAACGACATAAATACCCAAATAATGAATTTGAACACTTCAAATTCACACCAAACTATAAACCCTCAATTTTTCCAATTTGAGCTAACCAGGGGACCTAATGGACCTACATGTGACGAGCTCCAATGATCCGAGACTAACCTGTCAAACTCTTTGACCTAGTTATTCAACATTCATTAGCTACGGTAACACTCCACTAAAGCCCGTAGCTGCACTCTCATCACTGTTGGACAAGTTGTGTCCATCGATATAACCAATACCCATGAGTCGACCCTTCACAGGTTGTTCGTAGTCACGGCTGGATCAAATTACCGTTTTACCCCTGTGTCTACCTCTTGCTCCTTAAGTTCCACTGCTCCTCTAATGAACAACTACATTGCATGGTCCAACCATAAACAACAACCCTCTTAGGCCAATGAGAGAGTGGGGCCCCGTTGTTCAAGCCCTGGAGACAACACTTAAGGGAACAACCCCTCTAGTTTCCCTAAGTCGGGAATGAGTGAATTCCTTCGTGCGTAGTCAAGTTCCCAGCCCCACGTGGTCCACGCCTTTTTGAGAAGATAGGCATATTGGGCGAGCAACAGTGGCCACCCTCACCCGTACTAGTCAAAGGACAGACCCCCGCAGATAGGAGTCCGTAACACGCTCAGGATTAAGGTCGAGTCACTAATGGTCATCTACAAATTTATTAGCTCTATACTGTTAACGGTGTTACATCAGTAAGTCTAATAATTCACGGTCCGGTCTTGTACAATCTCATTGCACAGGATGCCCCCACTCGCATGTCAACCACATGAACGAGTCAGATCACCTCGTTTGTATCTAATACAAAGCGGGTCGCATCCACAGTATATCCAGGATTAGATCTCCAACCCTATCCATATACTGTAGACCGTTTGGGTCATTAACTCGAACGTGATCTTCCCTGTGTGTCCACTACACACCGTTCAAGTTTTTAGTTCTCTCATAATGCAATGACCCTAGAGCTTAGTTTATTGGATTAAATTTATGAAAAATGCGAGACACAAAGTTTAAATAAATAACTCTTATTTATTACACAATGTTTAAATAAATAACTCTTATTCATTTACAACTTGGAATATTACAAACTACACGAGATGAGGACATACATCCCAAAAAGAGGATCAGTGGTGCTTAAGAAATAAAGAGGTAATCACAGGGGTAAAACGGTAATTTGACCCAGCCGTGATTACGAACAACTTGTGAAGGGTCGACTTATGGATAATGATTATATCAGTGGACATATTATAATCTACAGTGAGGAGAGTGTAGCTACAAGTCTATAGTGGAGTGACTTGTAGTTAATGAATATTGATTAACTGGATCAAAGAGTTTGATCATTTAATCTCACATCATTGGAGCTCATGAACTGTAGGTCCATTAGGTCCCTTCGTTGGCTCAACATGGTTATATTGAGGGTATAAAGTTAGGAATGAAATTGAAGTGTTCAATTTCATATATGAGATGTCATATCAGTTATATGTGATATAATTGATATAATATATAGATTTAATGTGAATTAGATTCACATATTAACTATATACTAAAGAGAGAATGAAAGAGGGATAGGATGGTAATTTCCATCCCTATCTCCTTATATATAGTTAAGGAGATGAGATGCAAAACAGATGTCAGGCCTAGTACACAACATGGCGTACATCAGACCCCCAACAGCTGATGCATAAGGAATTCGTCTCATATCCTCAACTCCTTGAGGTTTCTTAGGATACTGTTCCTTAGACAAATGGAGTCTAGCATCTTTAACCTTGACAACACTTTGTCTATGTAAGATGTTTGAGACAAGGCTAGTGTTTTATTCTTGCGGTTCCGGACAATCTGGATCCCAAGAACAAACTGTGCATCACCCAAATCTTTCATTTGGAATTGCGTAGCTAGCCAATTTTTAATGTCAGTAAGATATCCTACATCATTCCCAATGAGTAGGATATCATCCACATATACAACTAGGAATACGACAGAACTATTGACGACTTTCTTGTAGACATAAGGTTCATCATCATTCTGGTCAAAACCATACGATTTGATTGCCTCATCAAATCTTATATTCCAAGACCTAACGGCTTGTTTCAGTCCATAAATTGACCTTTTAAGCCTGCAAACCTTTTGCTCTTGTCCTGGTTCAATGAACCCGTTGGGTTGGTCCATGTAGATGTTTTCCTCAAGATTGCCATTCAAAAAGGTTGTCTTGACATCCATTTGTCATACCTCATAGTCATAATATGCGACAATGGCAAGTAGGATACGAATAGACTTTACCATAGCAACAGGTGAAAAGGTTTCCTCATAGTCAACCCCTTCTACCAGGGTATAACCCTTTGCTACTAGTCTAGCTTTAAAGGTTTGCACCTTTCCATCTACACCACGCTTTCTCTTGTAGATCCACTTACAACCTATAAGTTTTACCCCATCAGGTTTATCTACAAGATCCCAAACTGAATTGAAGTACATAGACTTCATTTCTTGGTCCATGGCTATGACCCATTTTTCTTAGCCTTTGTCAACCATCGCTTGATTATATGTCAATGGATCCTCACAGTTGTCATCTGGTATAACAACTTGGGTTTCAGATAAACCCATGTAATGGTCAGGTTGTGTTATAACCCTCCCACTACGTCGAGGCATACTCAGCTCTTGAGATGGACTCTCTTGACTAGACAAGCCAGTATCAACAACTCTTGTTGACGTACTAGTTTTAGTAGCAACCTTTGCTATTGTTCCGTCTAACTAACTCAACAAAATTTTACTTCTTGGTTTGTGGTCTCTTATGTGGTCCTCCTCTAAGAAAGTGGCATTTGTCGACACAAAAACCTTATCTTCCTTAGGATCATAAAATAAACCACCTCTTTTTTCTTTTGGGTAGCCTACGAATAGGCACAATTTTGAACGTGAATCCAACTTCTTTGGATTTGTCACAAGCACATGTGTTGGACAACCCCATATTCTGAAATGACATAAACTGCCTTTACGTCCTTTCCAGAGTTCAAAAGGTGTTTTAGAAACACTTTTTGAGGACACATTATTCAAAATGTATACCGCAGTCTCTACTGCGTAACCCAAAAATGAACTAGGGAGATGAGCATAATTCATCATTGATCGAACCATGTCCAACAAGGTTCTATTTCTCCTTTCCGATACCCTGTTTTGTTGTGGAATACCGAGAGCCCAGAGTTGGGATGTAATTCCATGTTCTATCATATAGTTCTAGAATTTTAAAACCATGTACTCTCCACCTCGATGTGATTGAAGCGTTTTGATTGTTTTACCCAATTGATTTTCAACCTCAGTCTTGAATTCCTTGAACTTTTCAAGTGCTTCAGACTTATGTTGTATTAGGTAAATATGCCCGAATTTGGAATAATCATCTACAAAGGAAATGAAATATTCATAACTTCCTTTGGCTTTAACGCTCATCGGACCACAAAGGTCTGAATGTATAAGCTTAAGAGGTTCTTTGGCTCTATAACCTTTTCCACTAAAAGGTCTTTTAGTCATTTTGCCTTCTAGGCAGGATTCACATACAGGTAAAGTATTTTCTTCTAACTCATTTAGAAGTCCATTCTTTACCAATCTCTCAATCCTATTGAGATTAATGTTACCCAATCTAAGATGCCAAAGATGAGCATTTTCTTTAGGAGAAATTTTACGTTTCTTAGTTTGTGCGTTTGCAGTTTTAAATAATTCAGTGTTCAAAACCATTTTGACTAAATTAGGCCTTAAAACATAGAACCTATTTTCTAATGAAGCTGAACATATTTCCATACCTTTCTTTAAAATAAACACTTTATTCATTGTGAAAGAAACAAAAATACATCGTTCTATAAGGCAAGAAATTGAAATAAGGTTTCTAGTAAACCCTGGTATCACTAATATATTGTCCAACAACATATATTTTTTGCCAAAGTAAAGTTTCATCGTGCCTAATGATATAGCTGAGACGACTTCTCCATTTCCAACCCGGAGCGTTATCTCTCCTGTTTGTAGCTGCTACCAGGAATCAATTCTCTGAAAAGGAGAGCAAACATGATTAGTGGCGTCTGAATCAAGTATCCAAGCAGTTTTATCATTATCCACTAAACAAGCTTCTAGGCAAAGGAAATTATATTTACCTTCTTCTTTTCTGCAATGTACTTTGGACAGTTTGGTCGGGTTGTCGAAGCCCTCCAAAATATTTATTGGCTTTCTAGATCTAACTTGTAGAAATAGTGGATCAGGTCGAATCCCAAACGAACCAATCAAATTAATTTCTCAAAGTTAAAAATAATGATAACAAAAATAAAGGGGGGGTTTGAATTGTCGAACAAAGAATGAGATTAAAAAAGAAAGGTAAAAAGATAACTTTATGCAACTTCCAATTCAAGGATGTAAATTTCATCCAATTGTAATTTTGATCATAGGCTTCAAAAGGAAAAAAAAATCAATTTTAATTTTTCTAATTCAAGAACTCGGTCAATTTACTCGGAAAAGCCGCAATAAATATAAACTCTCCTAACTTAATTGATCTTAACCAAGTATCAAAAACAAAACTTATAATTTAATCCATTGGGTACGATAGCATTCCATATTGATTAAATAATAGCATTAAAAGCAATGAGAGGACTAAACCAAAATTAACTAATTGAGATTATTACAAATTAATTAATTTTGTTTATTTGTTTCCCTAGAGTCTATTATGCAAGCTATGTAAAATGGAAAAGCCATTAATTACACACACATAAGTCAACCCTTGCTAAATTTTTTCAATCATTTGCGACAATTACGGATCACAAAATCATGGATAGCAATAAATTGATTGAAACTAAATTAAGGTGTCAATTTAATTAGTAACAATCAATCATAAAAATAAAACAAGAAACAAAGAATTCTTAAATTAGAAACAAAATTTCAATTAGGTCTAAAGCCTCACGAAATTACAATTGAAAATGAAATGACCCTTGAATTAGAAATTAAAACTTAGCCACACATGGTGGAAAAGCAAGAATAACTGTAAAGAGAAGAAAACATAAAATAAAAAGAATAAAAAAAATTACTAGAACACTCTCTAAACTTTTGTTTTTGTACAGAACACTCAAACTCTGCACACCCTTTGCTCAATGCATTGCCCTCCTTTTATACTTGAAAATGACCAAAAGTAGGTCCCTTAAATGTGCCATTTCTTGCTCCACAGTGTGTGCCAAGCCACAAGACATTTTCTTCCTTACATTTCTCATGGAAGACTCCATGCATGCATGCCACCTATACAAAGAAAAAAAAGAAACAAAAGAAAAAATTAGATAATAAACTTTCGTCTTTTTCCTTTTCCTTTTTTATGTTATTTTTTTTCAATTTCTTTAATTCTTTTTTTTTTTCAATTCTCTCATTCCTTTGTTTTCTAATTTTTCAATTTTTATTTTAATTTACGAATTTGAACTAAAATGTGCTTTTTAGACTAGTTTCACTAAATAATGATAATTTATCACCTAAACTAAATTTGACACAATTTCAGCAATTAAACATTTTATTCACTTAGAATGTAAGGAAATTAGATATCATAAGTATAATTAATTTCTACTCATCAAATTCCCCCACACCTAATCCATGCTTGTCCTCAAGCATGTCATAACTCAACATATGAACCTTCTCTTTACTCCATTTTCATATTTCTCAATATCCAAAAATACCAATAAAGCCAATTACACATCAATGTTGAATTGTAATGACAATCAAGAGAATGAGCACTCATAGAAAATATTTTATAAAAAACTCAAGCATCTCATCAATTCACCAAATTCACATGCAACAACACTTAACACCCTCGCGTGGTTTCACTCAATACTCTCGAAGTATTTAGGGTGCTTTTACTCTCAAAATCAAAACCTAGCATGTTATTACCATAGGCTTGCAAATGAATCAAATCTCCGCCACTATTGATGAATTGAATGCAAAAATCAAAGGGACTTAATAAGGGTTGTAATGGGGCTTAGGTAAAGGTATGGTAGGAGGAAAATTTGAGGTATTTCACAATACAGACCAAGAGTTGTACACACTTTTTTTCATGATATCAATGTCACATAACAATCACACATTACCCAAGGTATTGAACCTTATTCCTACATCTCATTTCAAGCACTAAGAATGTTGGAGAAGTAGCATTTTAATACTCAAATGCTTATGGCAAATTTTTCTCCAAAAATTTTTCTTCTTTATTTTTTCTTTTCCTTTTCTTCTTTTTCTTCTCTTTTTTTTTTTTTGATGCTAAGACCCTTTTTTTTGCCTTACTTTTTTTCACAACTTTTCTTTTTATTTTTTCATTATTATTTATTTTTCACTCAAACATTAACTACTATGCAATATTTTCTCTTGTCTTGACAAAAGGTACAATTGTTGAGGCTAACAAACAAAATGGTCCTAGGCTAACACTTAATGTGTTTGAAGCAAGAAAAAAAAAAGGGAAATAGGCTCAAAATGGTTAACTAAAGGAAAAAAAAACGTAAAGGTGGGAATTTTGAGAGATCCAAAAACTGGATAATCCTAATTTGCCCTTATCATATTAAAACATCAATCTAAAAAATGTAGTCTCAAAATGCATTCACAAGCAAGTTCTAGAATAAGCATACTAAGTTTGATAACACTCAACGAGAAATAAATTGAGCAAAATATAATGAAATGCTCATAGGCTCAAAAACTCACTGGGTGTGTAATTTGTATCAAGTCTTGTACACTTTTCAATCAACAAATCAATGAGACACTATCATATAATTTTTAAAGAAAAATACTATTCATGCTCATCTCTCTCATGTATTGGAAATTCAAACTAAAGATGCATCCTTAACATACAAAGCATTAAAAGATATTAATAAACATTGAATGTTTCAAAAGAAAAATTAACATGTATGAATTAAGACATGCTAAATTCAAAGCAAAAAAAATAAAATAATTTTTTTTTTAAAAAAAATGAATTGTATAATAAAAACCTCCCCCACACCTAAACTATACATTGTCCTCAATGTATAAATAGATTATTGCTCACAGAAGAAAAGAAAGAAAATTAAACTCCCATGATTTGTGAAAAAATCTAATTGGGGTGTTGAAAGAATGGGTGGCCATACTTTATTAAAAACTAATGCCCTATAAAAAAAAAAAAGAATGAAGAAAAATTGAAAGAAGAAAAAAACTAACAATAAAGAGAAAAAGTAAAAAAAACATTGGGTTGCCTCCCAATAGCGCAATTATTTAACGTCGTTTTGCTCGACGAGACTCTTGAAAGGTCTCAGTCATCTAAATAAGTCGGGTGATCCAATCGGAAGCTAATGAGACATGGAACAATTTCACCCCCATGGAAAATCTTCAATCTATGACCATTCACCTTGAAAATTTTGTCTGAATCCAAGCTTTTGATTTCCACTGCACCATAAGGAAATATATTAGTAATAACAAAGGGGTCAATCCATCAAGAACGAAACTTACCAGGCATAAACTTCAATCGAGAATTATATAACAAAATTTTTTGACCAATCTCAAATTGTTTTCGAATAAGCATGTTGTCATGAAACAACTTGGATTTCTCTTTATAAATCCTCGAATTCTCATAAGCATCAAGCCGCAACTCCTCCAATTCTTGCAATTGCAGTAACCTTGAAGCTCCAGCTTTGTCTAGATCCATGTTGCATCGTCGAACCGCCCAATAAGCTATATGCTCAATTTCCACTGGTAAATGACATGCCTTACCAAAAACCAACCGGTAGGGAGACATCCCTATAGGAGTCTTATAGGTTGTTTGATAAGCCCACAATGCATCGTCTAAATGAAGGCTCCAATCTTTTCTTCCTGGATTCACTCTTTTCTCCAAAATGGTTTTAACTTCTCTATTGGAAACTTCAGCCTGCCCATTGGTTTGAGGGTGGTAGGCGGTGGCCACTCGGTGATTCACTCCATACTTCCTCATCAAAGCTTCAACTGCTCTATTGCAAAAATGAGTTCCTTGATCACTGATAATGGCTCTTGGAATTCCAAACTTATTAAAGATGTTAGCCTTGATAAAACCTAAAACAGCTTCAGAGTCATCAGTTTTGGTGGCTTTTGCTTCCACCAATTTTGACACATAATCTACAACCAAAAGTATACAAGAAAAACCACAAGAAGAAGGCAAAGGGCCCATGAAATCAATGCCCCAGACATCAAATATTTCACATATAAGAATTGGAACCTGAGGCATTTCATTCTTACGTGTTATTGCTCCTACTTTTTGGCATTTCTCACAACTCTTGAAAAAATTGATATGCATCTTTAAACATAGACTCTCAATACAAACCACTATCTAAGATTTTTCTAGCAGTTCGTCTAGGTCAAAAATGCCCTCCACATGCAAAATCATGGAAAAAAGTTAAAATATACTGAAATTCATTTTCATGTACGCATCTTCTAATCACTTGATCAGAACAAAATTTCCATAGGAAAGGTTCATCCCAAACATAATATTTTGACTCACTTTTTATTTTTTCTTTCCTAGACTTACTAAGACAATGAGGTAGATTTTTTGTGACTAAATAATTGACCATACCAGCATATCAAGGAATCATACCTTTGAGTTGAAACAAATGTTCATCTGGAAAATTATCACTGAATGGTAGATCATCTTCTTCTTTGACCAATCTAATCAAATGGTCTGCAACAAGATTCTCCACTCCTTTTCGGTCTTTGATTTTCAAGTTGAACTCTTGAAGAAGCAAAATCCATCGAAGCAACCTCGATTTCGATTCTTTCTTTGCCAAAAGATACTTCAAAGCTGCATGATCAGAAAACACAACAACTTCAGAACCAAGTACATAAGATCGAAATTTATCTAAAGCAAAAACAATTGATAAAAGCTCTTTTTCCGTAGTGGAATAATTGCATTGAGCAAGATTCAAGGTTCTGGAAGCATAGTAAATGACGTGGCTTTTCTTGTCAACTAGTTGGCCTAGAACTGCTCCCATTGCATAGTTGGTTGAGTCACACATAATTTCAAAGGGCAAGTCCCATCGTGGTGGTTGAATAATAGGTGCGCTTATCAACAACTCTTTTAGCTTATCAAACGCCTCTTTGCATTCTTCTCCAAATTCGAATTGAACTTCCTTTTGCAGTAAATTCGTCATTAGCAAAGCAACTTTTGAAAAGTTCTTGATGAACCTGCGATAAAATCCTGCATGTCCAAGAAAGGAACGCACTCCCCTAACATTGGTAGGGCAGGGTAAGTTTGCAATAATATCCATTTTCGCTTTATCGACCTCTATACTCCTAGAAGATACAACATGCCCTAAAACAATGCCTTGAGTGGCCATAAAATTACATTTTTCATAATTTAAAACCAAGTTAGTTTCAATGCATCTTTTCATAATCTTGGTCAAATTATCCAAGCAAACATCAAATGAATCCCCATATACAGTAAAATCGTCCATAAATACTTCAATGCATTTCTCAATATATTCAGAAAAAATACTCATCATGCATCTCTGAAACGTACCTGGAGCATTACAGAGACCAAAAGTCATTCGCTTATAAGCTGCATAGGTGCCAAATGGACATGTGAATGTCATCTTTTCCTGGTCTTCTTGTGCAATAGAGATTTGATATAAACCTGAAAAGCCATCAAGAAAACAATTAAAGGGTTTACCAGCTAATCGCTCTACCATCTGATCAATGAAAGGTAAAGGAAAATGATCTTTTCTAGTTACTTGATTAAGTTTCCTAAAATCAATGCACATTCTCCAACCATTTTGCACAAGCATGGGTACAAGTTCATTGTTTTGATTCCTTACCACAATTATTCCAGTTTTCTTTGGAACTACATGAATTGGACTTACCCACTCACTATCTGAGATTGGATAGATGATACCTGCATCCAACAACTTGAGTATCTCTTTCATTACCACTTCATTCATAGTTGGATTCAACCTTCTTTGCAGCTCCCTTGATGTTTTGGCATTGTCCTCAAGTAGAATTATGTGCATGCAAATTGATGGACTAATGCCTTTTATGTCAGCCAAAGTCCATCCAATTGCAAGCTTGTATTCTTTCAAGGTTCTCACCAACTTCTCTTCTTGTTCCATTGTGAGCCCTTTCGAGATGATGACAGACAATGTATCAACCTCACCCAAATATACGTATTTAAGGTGATTTGGCAAAGCTTTCAACTCCAGTTTTGGTGCCTGTATGACAGAAGATAACATTTTGTTAGTTGAAGTAGAAATTTCGACATTTGAATCTATTGGTTCTGATAAAAACGAATTTTCTACACCGATTATATCATCAAGGTCTTCCAAACTAGATTGTGTATTTAATTCATGCTCATGTTCAACACTTTCCTCCTCTGTGAATACATCTTGTACAATGGAATCAATCACATCAATATGACAAAGAGAATGTTCATCATTTGGATGTTTCATGGCATCAAAAATATTAAATTTAACAATCTCTCCATCAAACTCTACTGAGAGAGTACCCTCGTCTACATCAATCTTTGTTTTGGTTGTTTTCATGAATGGTCGGCCTAGTAAAATTGAAGAAGATTTTGATTGTGAATTACTACCCATTTCTTAAAGGGAATCAAAGTCCCTACAACGGAAACGATTGCGAATCGTGCGCTCTTGATTTAGTTACAACGGAAAATTCAAGAACGTAAAACATAGATTAAGCACATATAATAAAATGGACAATAAATATTTACCTTTGAAGAACCTTTCTTCAAGTGCTCCTCCTCTCTTCACGATCAAGATCAACGCAACACGAACTCGTATGAACACCGACACCACCACCGGATCTTCTTCGTTGTTCTCTAGGTAACGGAGGAAGCTGGGTTCCCTTTAGGAGTGGTGAGGTATTTTGTGAGAGAGATGTGTGTTTTGGAATTCTTCCAAAAACACAACAAGGAGGCTAGGAATAGCTTATAATGATTTCCAAAATCACTTTCTTAGCCTAGTTGCATCTCATGCAACCATATATAGGAAAATAGGATAGAGTTTATATATGAATCTAATTCACATTAAAACTATATCCAAAATCACTTTCTTAGCCTAATTCACTTTCTTAGCCTAGTTGCATCTCATGTAACCAAAATCATTGACAACAACCCCTCATAAAAGTATTAAATTAGGAGTTGATCAGAAATTTAGTGATGGGGAAAACTAGCACACAATCTATTGAATCTCTCCCAGTATTCGTATAACGTCTCCCCGGTGATCTGTGTTATACCATAAATCTCCTTCTTGATGTTAGCAGCTCTTGATGCTGGAAAGAATTTTTCCAAAAACAATCTTTTCATCTCATTCCACGTACTAATCGAACCAGAAGGTAGGTAATAGAGCCAATCTTTTGCTTGATCCTTTAAAGAAAAGGAAAAAGCTCTAAGATTTATTTGCTCTTCTGTGACTCCATGACGTTTCATCCCGGAGCATACGATGTGGGATTCCTTCAAGTGTTTATTAGGATCTTCACCTGCACATCCACGAAAAGAAGGGAGTAAGTGGATTAAGCCTGACTTAAGTTCAAAATCACCTGCAATAGTAGGAAAAGTAATGCATAATGGTTGTTGATTTAAATCAGGTGCTACAAGCTGCTTAAGAGTTCTCTCTGCCATGTTGTCTTCCATCTCCCCTTGAGGTTGATCTTGAAATTTATATGTGTCACCACTATCTAAATCTCTATTGGCTTCCTCTCTAAGACGACGCTTTTTTTCTTTAGTCTCTTTTCTTAGTCTACGTGTTGTTTTCTCGATTTCAGGATTGTACTGCAATTCAATATTTCGAGAAGAATGACTCATAAACTATAAAAAAACAAACAAATTAAACAATGAGAAACTAAAATAGTTCCCCGGCAACGGCGCCAAATTTTGGTCGGGTTGTCGAAGCCCTCCAAAATATTTACTGGTTTTCTAGATCTAATTTGTAGAAATAGTGGACCAGGTCGAATCCCAAGGGAACCAATCAAATTAATTTCTCAAAGTTCAAAATAATAATGATAACAAAAATAAAAAGGGGGTTTGAATTGTCGAACAAAAAATGAAATTAAAAAAAAAAGGTAAAAAGATAATTTTATGCAACTTCCAATTCAATGATGTAAATTTCATCAAATTGTAATTTTGATCATAGGCTTCAAAAGAAAAAAAGAAATCAATTTGAATTTTTCTAATTCAAGAACTCGGTCAATTTACTCGGAAAAGCTGCAATAAATATAAACTCTCCTAATTTAATTGATCTTAACCAAGTATCAAAATCAAAACTTATAATTTAATCCATTGGGTACGATAGCGGTCCATATTGATTAGATAATAGCATTAAAAACAATGAGAGGACTAAACCAAAATTAACTAATTGAGATTATTACAAATTAATTAATTTTGTTTCTTTGTTTCCTTAGAGTCTATTATGCAAGCTATGTAAAATGGAAAAGCAATTAATTACACACACATAAGCCAACCCCTTGCTACATTTTTTCAATCATTTGTGACAATTACGGATCACAAAATCATGGATAGCAATAAATTGATTGAAACTAATTAAGGCGTCAATTTAATTAGTAACGATCAATCATAAAAATAAAACAAGAAACCAAGAATTCTTAAATTAGAAACAAAATTTCAATTAGGTCTAAAGCCTCACAGAATTACAATTGGAAATGAAATGGCCCTTGAATCAGAAATTAAAGCTTGGCCACACACGGTGGAAAAGCAAGAATAACTGTAAAGGGAAGAAAACATAAAATAAAAAGAATAAAAACAAATAACTATAACACTCTCTAAACTTTTGTTTTTCTAGAGAACACTCAAACTCTGCACACCCTTTGCTCAATGCATTGCCCTCCTTTTATACTTGAAAATGACCAAAAAAATGTCCCTTAAATGTGTCATTTCTTGCTCCACAGTGTGTGCCAAGCCACAAGACATTTTCTTCCTTGCATTTCTCATGGAAGACTCCATGCATGCATGCCACCTACACAAAGAAAAAAAAGAAACAAAAGAAAAAATTAGATAATAAACTTTCATCTTTTTCCTTTTCGTTTTTTATGTTAGTTTTTTCTAATTTCTTTAATTCTTTTTTCATTTTCAATTCTCTCATTCTTTTGTTTTCTAATTTTTAAATTTTTATTTTAATTTACGAATTTGAACTAAAATGTGCTTTTTAGACTAGTTTCACTAAATAATGATAATTTATCACCTAAACTAAATTGGACACAATTTCAACAATTAAACATTTTTTTCACTTAGAATGTAAGGAAATTAGATATCATAGGTATAATTAATTTCTACTCATCACAGTTCCGTTTCCAATGCCCTTCTTCGTTGCAGTGGAAACACTTTCCTTTGTCAGCAACTTCTTTGACTTTCTTGCCCTTCTGGGCAGCAGCTTTGTCAGCTCATTTCCCTTTACCAACCTTCTTCATGTTCTTCTTCTTCCCTTTCAGGTTAGAAGAAGATGAAACCACTATTTTTGTCCCAGAGGTCGAACCTCTGTGATAACTCATACTGGCAACATTTGCCTCACCTTTCGATCCTTGAATTTTCATCACAGATTGAAAGGTCTGGAGTTCGTTCAGAAGGGAGGTAAGATTAAAAGTAAGCTTGTTCATAACAGCATTACTTCTAAACTGTAGAAAACTATCTGGAAGGGTTTCCAGAATGAAGCTGACCTTGCTCGGTTCATCGATGGAAGCACCATTCGACTCCGCGATGTTAAAGTGCACCATCATATCCAGGACATGATCTCGAACAGATGTACCTCTAGCATCCTCGAGTTGAATATGTACTTTATGGCATTGTGTCGGGCCTGTGTGGACTGTTGTCCAAACATACCCTGCACAGAATCCATGATTTCCTTGGCGGTTATCATGCCCTTATGCTTATTGGCTAATATGTCAGACATACTTGCCAACATGTAAACCTTGGCCTTATCATTGGCCTTGATCCATCGATCATATGCATCACGAACATTTCGTGACGCATTTGAGCCTGGCAACTGAGGACACTCCTCAGTTAGCACAAACGTCAGATCATCCACTACCAATTTAGTGTTCAGTTTTTTTTTCATATCATCATATTCTCTCCGGTTAACTTTTCCGCACCCAATAAGGAAATAATAGAGCTAGAGATTTTTGCTGAAAATTTACAAACAAACTTGTATGAGTTTCTTGCTATAACTCTAATCCAATCATATTTTAGCTAATTATCAAATGATTCCTAGGTCATTTATAATTTGCAATGATACTCCAAAGGTTTAGGATGTATGACACCAAAGGGTAATAAAAAACACTCCTCCTCTGGATCAAGACACTCTTGACCAAAACCTAATGCCAGAATAACTCTTATTCCTATAGGCTTTAGCTACCTTTGTTCGATCAGGATACATACACATCATATGTACCTTGTGAGTGTAACCCTCTGTCTTTGGATCCCAAAGTCCCCATCCAATAAAATCCGCCGAAGGGAGGACTAAATTGAAAAACAGACTAAGGAAATCTTTATCCCTTTCGGGTGTCTACTGTGTTCGATCCCCTATGATCAAGTCCTCAGAAGGGATTTGTCAGTCCAGTCAAACTAGCGGTGACCATAGTGATCTTCTTAGTGTAAACCGACTGAAGAGACCATAGGTTTTTTTTTTCACTAAACCTGTTCCCACTCACTATAAGTACCCTCTCCATTCACCTTGATATTGACTCATACAAACACCATCCGAAGGGGGACGCTCCTGTTTGCGCCACGAGGCCAAGTATGAGTCTCACGGTGTGAACTTCCCGGAGATACATAGGTGGAAAAATATGTGTCATATACACTTTTCCTCCCACTTGATACTTTAAATCTATAGGAATCTTTACTTAGGCTAAACCCGGCTAATGGTTTTACTTAAAGGTATCAATATAACTTTTATATCGATAATCAATATAACTCTTATATTGATTTTATCCTAAGTTTGCTAATATAACTTTTATATTAAGCCTAGGATTTCTAGTTTATTAACCCCTTAATAAACCCGCTGACGCTACTATGATTTATAAACCCTCTGATTAAATTTCACTCCCAGGTCAGTTTTCAAGTAAGGGTGTTCCGTTTCCGTCAGCTTAAGTATCCCAGCCTAGACAGAACTTTCCTTAGATAGAGTTCCTCTTTTAATCATTGTTTATAAATCACTTGGTTCCTAATTCTAATCTAATTACAAATAGATAACCTTAGGTCTATTATTTCCAAGTTGTAAACATTTTAAAACTAATAATTAATCTTAGGTGACATCCATACTATGTTTTAGTGCTTGATCATTCATCTCATGAATAATAAGACATACATAGCATAACCATCTACAGATATATAATGCATGTCAATGTTGTCCATAAATTAATATAACAACTTTATATTAATTAATCATGCAAACTATATAATATAACTCTTTATATTATAAATGATGCTTGGAAATGCTTATCCTAAGGTGGGATATCTAATTAAAAGCATACACAATGTATGGCAATAATTACACAACAATTGCATAATTTAAATAGCAAAATTAGACAAATTTTGACACCCTAAAAATAATTTTAATTAATATAATCTAATTATATTAATTAAATTAAATAAATTAAATATATAAAACATTTTTACATTTATTATATATAATAAAAACGAATTTTCACTCGTTGGGTAACTCGCTGAAACGTCTTAGACGTTGCAACGCTGCCTGTTGTCTGTTTCCGCCCGTTGAAGCGTGCCCCAGCTGCTGCGTTACACAACGCCTCAGCGTTGCAACGCTAAGGACAACATTGCAACGCTAAGGACAACATTGCAACGCTGCCGTCTTCCCAGCCGCGCGCCTGCTGCAGTGGTGTTGCAACGCTATAGAACAGCGTTGCAACGTCATTCATAGAACAACATGTGGAATCTTCATTCCTTGCTCGTTTTCGCTCCAATCTTCTCAGCAACCACCTTGCCTCGATCGACATGGACTTACAGACTCGATTTACAATTAAAATTGTCCAAAACACCGGGCCCTTACATTGAACGATTGAATGGAAAAATTGTAAATCTAAGTGCCAAAATTGAAAACGTCTAACTTGCAAACCGTTCATAAATCTCATGCAAACCAGTAAATCCCACCTCGTTCTTGAAAAATCCAGAACGTAAACTAAGAACGCAATTGGGCTCTGATACCAATTGAAGGGAATCGAATCTCACAGCGGAAGCGATAGTGAATCGCACGTTCTTAATTTCGTTACAAAGATTACATTCAAGAACAATTCTATTTAGATTAAGCATATAATAACAATATGGGCAATGATATATTACCTTTGAATGAACTTTCTTCAAGCGCTACTTCTCCCACGACAACAATCTAAGTACCACGAACCCGCACGTTCACCGACACTACCACCGGATCTTCTCTGTTGTTCTCTAGGTGAGGGAGGAATGTGGGTTCCCTTTCGGTGTGATGAGATGTTGTTAGAGAGTTTGTGTTTTGGAACTTTTCCAATCACACAACAAAAGCTTAGGTTTAGCTTGCTTGCTTTTCCAAGTTGCATCTTATGCAACTATATATATAAGAAGATAGGGATGGAAATTACCATCTTATCCCTCTTCCATTCTCTCTTTAGTATATAGTTAATATGTGAATCTAATTCACATTAAAACTATATATTATATCAATTATATCACATATAACTGATATGACATCTCATATATGAAATTGAACACTTCAATTTCATTCCTAACTTTATACCCTCAATATAACCATGTTGAGCCAGCGGAGAGGACCTAATGGACCTACGGTTCATGAGCTCCAATGATATGAGATTAACTGATCAAACTCTTTGATCCAGTTAATCAATATTCATTAACTACAAGTCACTCCACTATAGACTTGTAGCTGCACTCTCCTCACTGTAGATTATATTGTGTCCACTAATATAATCATTGCCCATGAGTCGACCCTTCACAGGTTGTGCGTAATCACGGCTGGGTCAAATTACCGTTTTACCCCTGTGATTACCTCTTTGTTCCTTAAGCACCACTGATCCTCTAATGAACAACAAGTCTAAGGTCCTACCATAGACTCATACCCTCATAGAGGGCAGGGTCCCGTTGTTCAAGACCTGGAGTCAGTTCTTAAGGGAACAACCTATCTAATTCCTTAGTGTAGGAATGAGTGAATTCCTTCTTGCACAGTTAAGTCCCCAGCTACCTACGAGATTCTGTCCTTGAAAAGGTAGGCTTATTGAGTCGGCTACAGGCCACTCTCACCCATACTAGTCTAAGGACAACCCCTATAAGCGTAAGTTCTTAACTTGCTCAGAGTTGTGTCGAGTCACTAATGACCATCTATAAATTATCGGGTCTTATCCTCGTTAATTGTTACAATCGGTTACACTAATAATTTGTAGTCTGGTCTTGTATGAACTCTTCATACAGGATGCCCCCACTCGCATGTTAACCACATGAATGAGTTGGATTACCTCATTTGTACTAATTGCAAAGTGGGTCGCATCCATGGTGTTGTTGGGATTTCTGTCCTAATCTCGTGATTGTAAAATATTGTTTTGAAATTAATAAGAGTTATTCATTTCTTCACTTTGTGTCTCGCAAATATTTTAAACCTTTCCAATAAACTAAGCTACAGGGTCATTGAATATATGAGAGAACTAGAACTTGAATGGTGTGTAGTTGACACACAAGGAGGATCACGTTCGAGTTAATGACTCTAAGCGGTCTCTGAGATAAGGATGGGGTTGGAGACCTAATCCTGGATACACTGTGGATGCGGCCCGCTTTGTATTAGATACAAACGAGGTGATATGACTCGTTCATGTGGTTGACATGCGAGTGGGGGCATCCTGTACAATGAGATTATACAAGACCGGACCGTGAATTATTAGACTTACTGATATAACACCGTTGACAGTAAAGCCTAATAAAGTCGTAGATGATCATTAGTGACTCGACCTGAATCCTGAGCATATTACGGACTCCTGTCTGCGGGGGTCTGTCCTTTGACTAGTACGGGTGAGGGTGGTCTTGGTTACTCGCCCAATATGCCTATCTTCTCAGGGACAGAACCAAGTAGAGAGTTGGGAACCTAATTACGCGAGATGGAATTCACTCGTTCCCGCCTATAGGGAATATAGAGGGGTTGTTCCTTTAAGTGCTGTCTCCAGGGCTTGGACAACGGGCACCCACCTTCCCACTGGACCGAGAAGGGTGTTGTGTATGGTTTGACCATCACAATATGTTGTTCATTAGAGGAGCAGTGGGGACTTAAGGAACAAGATGTAGACACGAGGGTAAAAAAAGAATTTGACCCGGTAGTGTCTCACGAACAACCCTGTGAAGGGTCGACTCATGAGCATTGGTTATATCGGTGGACACGCAATATTCTACACTAGTGGGAGTACTGACACACGAGGCTTTAGTGGAGTGTTATTTGTAGCTAATGAACATTGGTTGAAGGGTCAAAGAGTTTGGTAGTTAACCTCAAATCATTGGAGCAAATCGCCACCGTAGGTCCATTAGGTCCCTTGGTTGGCTCAACTGGGATAAAAGAAGGGTTAATGTTTTGGTATGAAATTGAAGTGTTCAATTTCACCTTAAAAGAGTATTTATATCATATAGATGATATAATATATAGTTTAATATGAATGAGATTCATAATAAACTATATATTAGCCTAATTGTTGAATTAAAAGCTAATTTGAGTAATTGATAGAGAGAAAATAAATTGTGTAACGCCCCTACTTTTCTTTAACTATAACTCCTAGGGACATTACTACTCATGCATGCATTCTTAGGCCAAAGGATTTAAAACAATCTTTAAATCACCACTGCTATTAAATCATCTTTAGGGATCCCAAAACAAAACATTCAAAACGTGCAAAAGAAACGGTTTAAACATGGCCTACTTAAAAATCCGGAAATTTAAACTTAACTTCAAAAAAAACCATAAAATGACAACATCGCTTATTAACGAAAATATGCGGAAAACATGACATTTCCCATGGTTTCGACAATGCGCGCCCCGTCACACGCCGCCCGCACGCCCTGGCCTTACGAAAAACATTTTGAAAAGAAAGGGTGAGTATTGCAAAACAATACCCAGTAAGTGACCTCGCTACCGAGGTTTGGGATATGCAAACACATACAATCATGACTTTTAAACACATTCGAAAAATGTACATATGCGGGACCTAAAACCTTCTCATATCATCATGACTATAGTCCGTGACTTCCCTTTTCTTTAAGTGGTCAATTGGTCATCCTGAGTCATTTCATTTTGAGTCCCTCACAGACCCCTGTAATTATTTGAGTCCCTCACAGACCCCTGTATGGTTTGAGTCCGTCACAGACCCCTGTAAACTTGACCCATAGGGTCTCTAATGCATGTTTGACCATGCATACAATGCACTCAGGAGACCAATTTCCACATTTTTCATCAAATCATTTTATGGCATACATAACATGCATGAGGTCCCATCATCCAACATAACTATAGTGTACATGCCACAAACATTATCATTGATATGCAAATCATGACTTTTCACAACAATTTAGAAATAACATTCTTGCATGTAATCATGAAATATTCTCATATAAAGTACTGTAATAACTCCACTGATATAATTGGAATATACTTACTTAAAATACAAGGATATTCTCACATAAAATACTAGATTATACTCACATAAAATATTGAGATATCTTCACATAGAATATTAACGCATTCTCACATAAAATCTTGAAATATTCTCGCGTAAAATTACTAAATCTTTTTAAGTAAAATAACGAACTAATTTCTCATAAAATAGTGAAATTCGTTTTCTTTAATCCCATTTAAAAGATTCGGCACAAGATCCCTTACCTTAGTTCAGATTCTATTCCAAAACCTAACCCGAGCTCCTTGAGTACTCTTCTTTAGTAGGACCTGATTCGCACAACAAATCCGAAATTATTCTTCACGCATACACCAAATCCATAATCATAAAGGTACATAACTCAAGTCCTTAAGATTTCATGCCCCGCTTACCTCAAGTTCAACGCGAAGACTTAATATTCCTTAGTTCGTCTTGACGTTTGACCCTCAATTCCGCTCCAAACTTGGTCCCTACAATTTGCGTTCGAAACAATAGCTTAAGTTCTCAATTAAACGCTTAGATATTCACTAGGTCACGAATAATTCCCCTTCAAATTCGAAACTTAACAAGATCGCTCACCGGGCTGTAATCTTAGCGGCTGTAAAGTCGTGATGGCCGGCGTTGCAGAGCTCGACGACGGTGGGGAACAGCGTGCGTAGGGTCTCGGCGCGCAGGGAGGTTCGGACGGCGGCAGCGCGTGGTGGAAGGAAGGAGCTCGCGCGCGTGGTCTCTTGGTGCAATCACGGACCCGGCCGAGATGGGCTCGCTAATGGTGGCGCGCCGTGCGATCCGGCGTAAAGCGGCGACACACCGAGCTTCGACTTGCGGTAGCGCGCGCGCGACGTGGTTTTTACGGTGGCGGCTTGGACGGCGGCGGCGTGAAATCCGCGAAGCTTTGCGGCGTGGGCGGCTGGAACGAACAAGCCGTTCGTTGATCTACCGGCGCAATCTCAGACGTAAACGATTGGGAGCTTCCGTCCGTGGATCTGCAGGTGTGCGCGGCTGCAACGGTCTTTGATTGGAAGGGCTTGCCGGCGCGATCGGTTGAAGAAGTCTTCGAACGTGACTTGCCGGCGGCGGCTTCTTGCACCGGCCGGCGAGGGTTGCAGCAGGGATGGTTGTCCTCGGTTAGGGCAAGGAGATTGAAGGGAGGGGAAGATGGTGATGGGATTAGGGTTAGGGTTTTCTTTTGGGTTATGAAAATAAGGAGGTTAAATACTAGCAATTAGGTCAAATTCAAAGTGCCAATTATAACCCTCATTTAGGTATTAATGACTAAAGTGCCATTGCCACTTCTTTTTCCTTTAATTTTATAAATAATTCCATCTTGAAGAGAAACAATTCACTTAAACCCACACGAAATTAAGGGTTCACTCTCAACGAGCCTGATAAAATCCACTAGTCCGACCTGACACAACGACTGTTAAAACAAAAACTAAAATGACCAGTCAGTACCTGTGGTCGTGGTCGTCACAAATTGAATATGATTCAATTTAATTAAATCCACAATTATTGCAAATGAGATTTCTAACATAAGATATGAGATATCTTATATTATATAATTATGTAAATGAGATTTACATAACATATGGTTGTGGTAAAGTGGTAATAAAGTGAAGTTGTGAACTTCATCATTCCACTATTTAAACTCCTTTGCAAAAGGGTTTTGTGACCCTAATCTAACCTAACCTAAGCTAAGCTTTGGAAGCTAAGTGAAATTCTCTCTACTCTCAATTTTCTCATCTCTCTCCAAAATACAAAGTTCCCACCAACTTCCCATCTCCAAAAGAGAACACTCAAGAAGATCAATTGGTAGTGTTTGGGATCTGATAGTGGGAAGAGTTCGTGGAGATCAAAAAGAGCGAAGAGTTCGTGATCTACGAGGAGAGTTTGCTGAATTGGTCTACAACAAGTAAGTTTTCCTTCTTGCTGTAAAATTTCAGCATGTTTTAGCCTAGATCTAATAGTTAGATCGATTTTAATAAGCATGTTGCATGATAATACCATGACGATTCGATCGTCTTCCGCTGCGTGGGGATTCTCATTCCCTTCAATTGGTATCAGAGCCATTTCGATGGTCATTCATCTATGCACTGTTTTATTAAGATTTAGGTGGGTATTTTGCCATGTTTTCATGAGATGAATGTTTGGTTTGCGAAATGGATGTTTTCGGTTTTTGGCACTAGATTAGATTTACAATTATGTTAATGAGATCAATTTAAGGGCCCGTTGTTTTTGGCAATTTCGTTGTAAATCGAGTCTGTAAGTCCGGATCGTTCGTGGCAAGAGTTGCTGTAAAGAAATCAGAGCGGAAACAGGCGAAAAACCGGGGGAAAAACAGCAAGGTGCATGCTGTCTGTCGATGGCGTTGAGACGCTGCCCAACGGCGTCTCAACGCCATGCTTGCGGTCGGAGGCTCTGCAGCAGAGTGGCGTTGCAACGCTGGGCGTAGCGTTGCAACGCTGCTGGCGTTTAGATCGCAGCTCAACGTTGTGGGCGACAGCGTTGCAACGCTGTAACGTTGGAGAGTTAATGCGCGCGACGTGGGCAGTTTTATGTCCGTTGAAATTTATTATTTTTCAGTTTTTTTATAAAAACGTTTTTTAATTTATTTATTTCATTATTTTATTAAATATTATTAATATAAATGTTATATTAATTTTATTTAATTAAATAATTACCCCTAGGTGCCAAAAACCGGTCTAATTTTTTCTATTTAATTATTTTATGCATTAGATGTATGATTTTAATTAATTTCTATGTGCATAATGTATGTCATATAGATTTAAAATCCCACCTTAGGTTAAACATATTCATGCATCATATATATTATAAGAGTTATAATATAGTTTGCATGATAGGTTATATTATAAGAGTTATAATGTAATTAAATGCATATTTAATTTATTAATATAAGTGTTATATTTTTAGATTAAAGTATGCTCATGCATTTTTATTCATGTGATGAATAATTATCATGTTATAGTATATAGTTATTCATGTGATGAATGATCACGCACTATAACATAGAAATGCATGCAACCTAAGTTAATTATTAGTTTTAAAGTGTTTAGAACATGAATAATTAGACTTAGGTTTTCTAAATTTCTAATGAGATTAGAATTTTAGGAAATCAAATATTATCTTTGAATGGTGACTGATTAGTAACTCTGTCTAAGGAAGGTTTTGTCTAAGGCTGGGGTATTTAAGTTGACGCTTGCAGAACACCCCTACTTGGAAACCGACCTGGGAGTGAATTCAGTCCAGAGATTCTTAGATTATATTTCGTGAGTGCTGTTAATTAAGTGTTAATTAATTTTCTCACATAGACCTAAATTAATAATGTGATTATAGACTTAGGCTAAATACCATATAAGAGTTATATTGGTAGACTTAGGTAATTTTTAGCCGATTATCTAGGTCAATCCCTATTAAAATTAAAGTACTGAGTGGGAGGAAATATAGTGTATAAGATACATTTAAATTTCCAACCACAAATCTCCTTTAAGTCCGCACCGTGAGATCTATACTCGGCCTCGTGGCGCAAATGGGAGCGTTCTCCTTCAGGTGGCATTTGTATAAGTCAATATCATCGTGGATGGAGAGAGTACTTATAGTGAGTGGGAGCGGGAGTTGTGAAAACGAGACCCACGGTCTCTTCTTTCGATTCACACCGTGAGACATCTATGATCTGCCTGCTAGTTTGGTCTAGACCAGACAATCCCTTCGGAGGGCTTGATCATAGGAGTCGGAACATAGTGAATTCCCGAAAGGGATACAGTTTTCTGGTTGGTTTTCCTTCTTAGTTCAACCTTCGGTGGCTATTGTTAGGACGGATACTTGGAAACTTAAAGATTGAGGGTGACACTCACAGAATTCATTAAGTGTTAATTAATTTGACCGAAAGATGGTAATTGGATGCCTAATGGAATAAGAGTTATTCTGGGATTAGGGTATGATCGAGAAAGTCTCGTCCTAGAGGAAGAGTATTCTGTTCACCCTTCGGTGGCAGTTATTCTAAACCTTTAGGGTATCATTGCAAAATTTTGAATGACCTAGGGATCATGAAATTTTTTTGTTAAAATTAGATTAGTTTTCAAAAGGTTTTCGCGAGACTAATACAAAGTTTTTCTTAAAATTTTTCAGCTAAAAATGTCTAGCGCTATTATAGCTTTACTTGCTTCCGATAAGTTAGTGGGAGACAATTACCAGAGCTGGAAAAACAACATCAATACAATATTGGTAACTGACGACATAAAGTTCGTGTTGTCCGAGGGATGTCCTCGGATGTGCGGCGCGACCGCGTCGCGCGAGTTGTTCGCGATACGTCGCCAGATGGATCGGGTGGCCAATGAAAAGGCCAAGGTCTACATAATTGCCGGCATGTCCGATGTCTTGGCAAAGAAGCATGAGTGGTGGTTTCGCTAAGGAAATCATGGAGTCCTTGCAGGAAATGTTTGGACAACAGTCCTTTCAGGTCCGACATGACTCGCTCAAATACATTTTCAATGCTCGGATGAAAGAGGGGTCGTCTGTTTGTGAACATGTTCTAGACATGATGTCCCGCTTTAATCTGGCCGAGATGAATGGGGCTTTGATCGACGAGTTGAGCCAAGTCAGTTTTATCATGGAGACTCTTCAGAAGAGTTTCCTTGATTTCATAGCAAATCTTTGTTATGAACAAAATTAGCTACAATCGACTACCCTCCTCAATGAGCTACAGAATTTCCGGTCCCCGAGCAGGTCAAGGAATCGAGGCAAATGTTGCCTCTGAGTCTTATCACGGGGTTCGACCTGCAGGACAAAAACTGTTGCTCCTTTTACGCCCGAAAGGGAAGAAGAGGACGAAGAGGGTAAAACCGATCGAGTTGTCGCCCGGAAGGGCAAGAAGGTCAAGGAGGTTGCGAGAGAGAAAGAAAGTGTGTTTCACCTGCAATGGAAGCGGACCTCTGAAGAGAAAGCGTCCAAAATTCACGGCCGAGAGGAAGAACCAAGGTAAATGTGATTTACTTGTGGTAGAAACACATTTAGTGGAGAGTAATGACTCTTCACGGATATTAGATTCGAGCGCCACTAACCACGTTTGTTCTTCTTTTCGTGGGGATTGATTCTGGCGCAGCATTGCGAGAGGGTGAGGTGACTCTACGGATTGGATCCGCGGAGCTTGTCTCTGCTGCAGCAATCGGCACAGTGAAGCTGAATTTTGGCGGGAAGTACTTATTGTTAGACAATTTGTACATAGTTCCAGGGTTTACTAGAAACCTTGTTTTTATTTCCTGCTTAATTGAACATTGTATTTCCGTTTCTTTTGAATTAAATAAAGCGTTTATTTCTTTCAAAGGGAATGTTATTTGTTCAGCTTCGCTTGAAAATAATCTGTATGTTTTAAAACCCAATTCGGTTAAAAGTGTTTTAAATACAGAATTGTTTAAAACTGCGGAAACACGAACTAAGAGAGCAAAAATTTCTCCAAACGAAAATGCCCATCTTTGGCATCTACGGTTAGGCCACATTAATCTCAATAGGATTGAGAAACTAGTGAAGAGTGGACTTCTAAACAAGTTGGAAGAAAACTCTTTGTCAGTATGTGAGTCATGCCTTGAAGGCAAAATGATTAAACGTCCTTTTAGTGGAAAAGGATATAGAGCCAAAGAGCCTCTTGAGTTACTACATTCTGACCTTTGTGGTCCGATGAATGTTAAAGCTCGAGGCGGTTATGAGTACTTCGTGTCTATCATAGACGATTACTTCAGATATGGGTATATTTACCTAATGCATAAGAAGTCTGAAACTCTTGAAATGTTCAAGGAGTATAAGACTGAGGTTGAGAACCTCTTAGGTAAATCGCTTAAAACACTTCGATCGGATCGAGGTAGAGAGTACATGGACACTGAATTCAAGGACTATATGATAGAACACGGAATTACGTCCCAACTCTCAGCACCTGGTATGCCACAGCAGAATGGTGTATCGGAGAGGAGAAATAGAACCTTGTTGGACATGGTTCGGTCGATGATGAGCTATGCTCGTCTCTCCCCGATTCTTTTCAAGTGTACGCATGAGAGAGCTGCGGTTTACATTTTGAACAATGTTCCATCAAAGAGTGTTTGTGAAACACCCTTTGAGCTCTGGAGTGGACGTAAAGGCAGTTTACATCACTTCAGAATTTGGGGATGCCCGACCCATGTGTTGGTGTCAAACCCGAAAAAGTTGGAACCCCGTTCGAAACTGTGCCTATTCGTAGGTTACCCTAAAGATACTAGGGGTGGTCTGTTTTACGATCCCAAGGAAAATAGAGTGTGTGTGTCGACAAACGCTATTTTCTTAGAGGAAGACCACATTAGGGATCATTTACCAAGAAGTAAAATTGTATTGAATGAAATGGACAGTACATCAGCAAGAGTTGTTGATGGGGCTAGTACGTCAGCAAGCATTGTTGACCCTAACACGTCTAGTCAAATCCGTTCCCAAGAGTTGGGAATGCCTCGACGTAGTGGGAGGACTGTGAGACAGCCCGATCGCTATATGGGTTTAGCTGAAACCTCAGTTGTCGCTGCTGACGATGACTGTGAGGATCCATTGACCTATGATCAGGCAATGGCTGATGTTGATAAAGACGAGTGGATTAAAGCTATGCACCAAGAAATGGAGTCTATGCACTTCAATTCTGTCTGGGAGCTTGTGGATCAACCGGATGGAGTAAAACCTATTGGTTGTAAAAATGGATCTACAAGCGTAAACGTGGCGTAGATGGGAAGGTGCAAACCTTCAAAGCTCGACTAGTGGCAAAGGGTTTTACCCAGGTTGAAGGGGTTGACTATGAGGAGACCTTTTCACCTATTGCCATGGTAAAGTCAATCAGGATCCTTCTGGCCATCGCTGCGTATTATGACTACGAGGTATGGCAGATGGATGTCAAGACAGCCTTTCTAAATGGCAAACTTGATGAGACCATCTACATGGACCCACCCCAAAGGGTTCATTGCCCAAGGCCAAGAGCAAAAGGTTTTTGCGGCTTCATAGGTCCATTTATGGACTGAAACAAGCTTCGAGGTCTTGGAATATAAGGTTTGATGAAACAATCAAATCTTATGACTTTTATCAAAATGCCGACGAGCCTTGTGTCTACAAGAAAATCGTTGACAAAACAGTCGCATTTTTGGTGTTGTACGTGGACGATATTCTTCTCATTGGGAATGAGGTAGAATTTCTTCATCGACGTTAAAAATGGCTAGCTTTACAATTCCAAATGAAAGATTTGGGAGAAGCTCAGTATGTTCTAGGTATCCAGATAGTCCGAACAGAAAAGAAGAATGCTAGCCTTGTCTCAGGCATCTTATATTGACAAGATGTTGTCTAGATATAAGATGCGAGAACTCAAGAAGGGCTTCTCGCCTTTCCGACATGGGGTTCATTTGTCTAAGGATCGAGTGTCCTAAGACCCCTCAAGATGTTGAGGATATGAGACGCATTCCATATGCTTCAGCTGTAGGGAGACTGATGTATGCAATGTTGTGTACTAGGCCCGACATCTGTTATGCAGTAGGAGTTGTCAGTAGATATCAGTCCAATCCAGGATTAGATCACTGGACAACCGTAAAGACAACCCTCAAATATCTTAGGAGAACGAGGAACTACAGCTTAGTGTATGGCCGTGGGGATTTGATCCTTATAGGATACACGAATTCTGATTTTCAGACCGATAAGGATTCTAGGAAATCTACTTCGGGGACAACCTTCATTTTGAATGGAGGAGTTGTAGTATGGCGAAGCATCAAGCAGGGATGCATTGCTGATTCCACTATGGAAGCAGAGTATGTTACGGGTTGTGAAGTTGTAAAGAAAGCTGTTTGGCTAAGGATGTTCATGACGGATTTGAAAGTTGTTCCAAATATGAACTTGTCAATCACGTTGTTCTGTGATAACAGTGGTGCCGTAGCCAACTCACGTGAGCCTCGAAGCCATAAAAGAGGTAAACACATTGGCGCAAGTATCAAGCGTCACGGAAATTGTGCACCGCGAGCGTGGTGACCACGCGAGATAGCATCGGAGCACAATGTAGCTGATCCATTTACAAAGCCCCTCACGGCTAAAGTGTTTGAGGGTCACCTAGAGAGTGTAGGTATTCGAGAGCTTCCTGACTAGGGCAAGTGGGAGAAGTGTAAATGGGTATTCAATGCCCTAGTTTATTGTCACTTAAATACATTTTGGAAATGTACCTTCTCCACTAGCTTAGTCCAAGTGGGAGTTTGTTCGGATTTCTGTCCTAATCTCGTGATTGTAAAATATTGTTTTGGAATTAATAAGATTTATTCATTTCTTCACTTTGTGTCACGCAAATATTTTAAACCTTTCCAATAAACTAAGCTCCAGGGTCATTGAATATATGAGAGAACTAGAACTTGAACGGTGTGTAGTCGACACACAAAGAGGATCATGTTCGAGTTAATGACCCGAACGGTCTACAGTATAAGGATGGGGTTAGAGACCTAATCCACGGATACACTGTGGATGCGACCGCTTTGTATTAGATACAAGCGAGGTGATCCGATTCGTTCATGTGGTTGACATGCGAGTGGGGGCATCTGCATACAATGAGATTCTACAAGGCCGGACCGTGAATTATTAGACTTGCGATATAACACCGTTGTGACAAGAAAGACTAATAAATTCGTAGATGACCATTAGTGACTCGACACGAATCCACGAGCATATACGGACTTGACACATGCTGCGAAGTGCGTCCTTTGACTAAATGCGGGTGAGCGTAGTCTTGGTTACTCGCCCAATATGCCTATCTTCTCAGGGACAGAACCAAGTAGAGAGCTGGGAACCTAATTACGCGAGATGGAATTCACTCGTTCCCGCCTATAGGGAATCTAGAGCGGTTGTTCCCTTAAGTGTTGTCTCGGCACTTGGACAACAGCGCCCACCTTCTCACCGCCCGAGAAGGGTGTTGTGTAGGGTTGGACCATCACAATATGTTGTTCATTAGAGGAAGCGGTGGGGACTTAAGGAACAAGATGTAGATCTGAGGGTAAAGCGATGATTTGACCCACCGCGTCTCACGAACAACCTATGAAGGGTCGACTCATGAGCATTGGTTATATCAGTGGACACGTAATATTCTACACTGATGGGAGTACAGCCTACGGGGTTTAGTGGAGTGTTCTGTAGCTAATGAACATTGGTTGGCCGGGTCAAAACGCGTTTGACTAGTTAACCTCAAATCATTGGAGCGCAATCATCCTTTGTAGGTCCATTAGGTCCCTTGGTTGGCTCAAACGGGATAAAAGAAGGGTTAATGTTTTGGTATGAAATTGAAGTGTTCAATTTCACCTTAAAAGAGTATTTATATCATATAGATGATATAATATATAGTTTAATATGAATGAGATTCATAATAAACTATATATTAGCCTAATTGTTGAATTAAAGGCTAATTGGAGTAATTGATAGAGAGAAAATAAATTGAATATGATTCAATTTAATTAAATCCACAATTATTGCAAATGAGATTTGTAACATAAGATATGAGATATCTTATATTATATAATTATGTAAATGAGATTTACATAACATATGGTTGTGGTAAAGTGGTAATGAAGTGAAATTGTGAACATCATCATTCCACTATTTAAACTCCTTTGCAAAAGGGGTTTGTGAGCCTAATCTAACTTAACCTAAGCTAAGCTTTGGAAGCTAAGTGAAATTCTCTCTTCTCTCTCAATTTTCTCATCTCTTTCCAAAATACAAAGTTCCCACCAACTTCCCTTCTCCAAAAGAGAACAACCAAGAAGATCAATTGGTAGTGTTTGGGATCCGATAGTGGGAAGAGTTCGTGGAGATCGAAAAGCGCGAAGAGTTCGTGATCCACAAGGGGAGTTTGCTGAATTGGTCTACAACAAGTAAGTTTTCCTTCTTGCTGTAAAATTTCAGCATGTTTTAGCCTAGATCTAATAGTTAGATCGATTTTAATAAGCATGTTGCATGATGATACCATGACGATTCGATCGTCTTCCGCTGCGCGGGGATTCTCATTCCCTTCAGGTGTTACAAGAATAAGGTTTACCATAGACCATATAGGTTATATTCTTGAACACAATCCAAATAGTGTCCACTACACTGATGTTCAAGATATATTATAACCTTGGAGATTAGTTTATTGGATTTATAAAGCAAGAATATAGTTTTATCAAAATAAATAACCCTTTATTTATTTGATCAAAATTAAACAAGTTTAGGGCATAAATCCCAACAAGAGCATCGTGTCGGACCTGAAAAGACTGTTGTCCAAACATGTCCTGCAACGATCCCATCATCTCCTTAGCAGTGATAATGTTCTCGTATTTCTAAGCCAAAATATCAGATATACTAGCTAAGATATAGATCTTGGCATTGTTATTGGCATTGATCCATCTATCGTACACGTCGCGAACATTTCGTAGCGCGGTCGAGCTCGACACTAGAGGACATTCCTCAGTTAAAACAAACTTTAGGTTGTCTACCACTAAGATCGTATTAATATTATTCTTCCACGTCGCATAATTATCTCTGGTTAAATTTTCGGCGGCTAAAAGCGATATTATAAAGCTTGACATTTTGCTGAAAATAAAATAAAATCTTGTATTAGTTACTTGCAAAAACTTTATGTCATATCCAATCATTTTTAGTGAAATTAAATATTGATCCCTAGATCAATTAATTTACAATGATACGCCCTAAAGGTTTAGAATGACTGTTACCGAAGGGTAGTCAAATCACTCATCCTCTAGGACTAGACTATCTCAACCAAACCCTATTATAGGAATAACTCTTATTCCTATAGGTTTTAGTTACCATTTTTGTTTTGGATGCATTAACTCTTAATGTATCCCATAAGTATAATCCTCTTATTTTAGATTCCAAAATTTCCTCCTAACAAAATCCTTCGAAGGGAGGACTAAGTTGGAAAACAAACTAAGGTAATCCTCCCTTTTTGGGAGTTTACGTTGTTCTGACCCCTATGATCAGGCCCTTCGAAGGGTTCGTTTGCTCCAGGGCAAACATGCAGGCAGATCATAAGAATCTCATGGTGTAAACCAACGAAGAGACCGTAGGACTCTTTTACACAAATCTCATTCCCACTTACTATAAGTACTCTCTCCATTCACCATGAATATTGACTCATGCAAACACCATCTGAAGGGGGACGCTCCCAATTGCGCCACGACAGCGAGCATGGATCTCACGGTGTGAACTTAACGGAGATTCGTGGGTGGAAAAATTGATGTATCGTAGACACCTATTTCCTCTCACTTAATACTTTATAATTAGGGATCGACCTAGATAAATCCAGCTATTAATTTACCTAAGTCTACCAATATAACGTTTATATTTTACCTAAGTCTATTAACCTTTTTAATAAACCTATGTGTATGAGCTTATTTATTAAACTTTTTAATAAACACCGCTCACGAATCATAATTTATAAACCTTTGGTTTAAATTCACCCCTAGGTCGGTTCCTAGGTAAGGGTATTCTGTTTCCGTCAGCTTAAATATCCCGGCCTTGCCAGAACCTTCCTTAGACAGAGTTCCTCTTTACTCATAGTTTATAAATAACTTGTTGCCTAATTCTAATAGTATTATAACTAGATAACCTAAGGTCTATTTTTTTTCAATTCTAAAATCATTTTAAAACTAATAATTAAACCTTAGGTTACATGCATTCCTATGTTATGAATTGCTTGATCATTCATCAACATGAATAATAAATATACATCCATAACATGTTCATCACATGAAAAAAAATGCATGTCAATGCTCTTTACTAAATTAATATAACACTTATATTAATTAAACATGCATATTATATAATGTAACACTTATATTATAAAATGATGCATGATACATGTTTAACCAATGGTGGGATTTTAAACTCCATGGCATACATTATGCAAGATAAATAAATACATACAATGTAGAAATTAAATAGCAAAAATTTAGACCAATTTTGACTCCTAAAACCTTAATTATATTAATATAAGAAATTTATATTAATGTAATTAATAAAACTTAATTAAATTTTTTTTATAAAAACACATGATTCCTCGCTGCCCCTCGAACGCGCGTCATGGTTACCCAGCGTCTCGACGTTGTGTTTGCAGCAGGTCGCGAAGCGCACGATCAGCGTCTCGATGTTGTTCTTCAGAGTCTCGACGCTGTCTATCGAACAGAAGTCAAACCCCCAATTTTTTGCACCTTTTCTTCTCTCGATCTTCACAACAACGCTTGCAACGATCGACTCGGACTTACAAACTTGATTTAGAACAGTAATGCCCAAAAAACAACAGACCCTTACATTGATCTTATCAATTAAAATTGTAAATCTAAAGCCAAAATTAGAAAACTCCAAAATTTTCAAAACCCACATTCCAAATGCAATAAGCTACCCACCATTACTTAATGATTATTGACACATCAATCACATAATTAATTTGGCTCTAATACCAATTGAAGGAAATTAGATTCCCACAGTGGAAGCGTTTGAATCGCAACACGATTTTGTGCAATATTATGCCCAATTATGGTTAGGAAAGAAAAATAATACAATATTGAAAAATACATAATTCAAGATTAAGCATGCTTTGTACAACATAAAAATAGAGAAGAAGGAGAAGAAAAAGTACAACCTTTGTAGACAATCTTCTCTTCTCCAATCCTCGAAGAATTCCAGCTAGATTCACGATCAATTCTTGACCACCACTAGAACTTCTTTGTTGTCCTCTTGGTAAGGGAGAGTTGTGGAACTCCTTTTTGGTTTTTGGGATCTTTTGAAATTAAGAACACTTCTTGATTGTTCTTTGTGAGAGAGAGGGTTTCTTTTTTAAGATTGTGGAACTTCCAAAAAATGCAAACCCCTTTGCATTTAACGGGGAATGAGGAAGTTGAGTTCCTCATTACTCCACCCCCTTGCAAATTGCAGGGAGTTTAAAACGTGTTTCTCTTTTTCTATTTTTAATTAATTAATTTTGTTGGGGTTTATGCCCTAAACAAGTGTAGTTTTGTAATAATATTTCAAATGAATAAATAAAGAATTATTTATCATATTTTTGCACATAAACCTAAATCCAATAAACTAAGTTCCAAGGTTATAATGATTGATCTTGAACAATTGTGTAGTGGACACAAGTTGGATTAATTTGTTCAAGTATAACCTAAAAGGTCTATGGTACATGCATAAGGTTTGGAACTTTATATTGGCAACACCATGGATGCGACCCGCTTTGTATTTAGTACAAATGAGGTAATCCAACTCATTCATGTGGTAGACATGAGAGTGGGGGCATCTTGTATAATGAGATTATATAAGACCGAACTACAAATTATTAACCTACTAGTGTAACACCGTTAACAAGATAGGTCTAATAATTTATAGATGATCATTATTGACTTGACCTTAATCCTGACCAAGTTACGGACTCCTGCTTATGGAGTTTGTCCTTAGACTAGTATGGGTGAGAGTGGTCTGTACTCGACTCAATAAGCATGCCTTCTCAGGGACATAACGTTGTAAGTAGTTGGGAACTTAACTCTGCAAGATGGAATTCACTCATTCCTAAATTAGGGAATCAAATAGGTTGTTCTTTTAAGAACTGAATCCAGGCCTTGAACAATGGGGCCCCACCTTCTTACTGGCTAAAAAGGATTAAGTTTATGGTAGGACCATAGACTGGTTGTTCTTAAGAGGATTAGTGGAGCTTAAGGAGCAGATGTAATCACAGGGATAAAACGGTAATTTGACCAAGTTGTGATTACGAACATCCTGTGAAGGGTCAACTCACAGGTATTGATTATATCAGTGGATACAACATTGTCTACAGTAAAGAGAGTGCAACTACGAGTCTATAGTGGAGTGGCTCATATTTAATGAATGTTGGTTAATTAGATCAAAGAGTTTGATCGATTAATCTCGTATCATTGGAGCTCATGATCTGTAGAACCATTAGGTCCCTCCGTTGGCTCAACATGGAAATAATGAGGGTTTATAGTTTGGAGTGAAATTGAAGTGTTCAATTTCATGTTTAAGGGGATATATCAATTATATATGATATAATTGATATAATATATGGTTTAATCCATATATTAAATGAGAAATATATCATAAAAGCACTATAGGGGTAGGATGGTCATTTCTATCCTATTTCCCTATAAATATGTGATGAGATGCACATTTGTTAAGCATTCCAAAGCATTGGTGAGAAATTCTTAAAAGTGCTCTTTGTGTGTTGTTGGAAAAGTTCCATAACACCTACCTCTCTCAAAAGCCTCCTATACTCCAAAGTGGAATCCCACCTTCCTCCCTCTCCTAGAGATACAACGGAGAAGACTTAGTGGTGCATATCGGTTGCGTCGGGATCGTTGAGAACGTGAGGAGCAAGGAGCACAAGGAAATTTCGTTCTACAAAGGTAAAATTCTTGTTGTCCAATTTTAATTTATATGATTAATCTAGGATATTATTGTTTTCGATTTGATCTATGTAATATATTACAAGAACACGCGATTCAAATCGCTCCGCTACGGGATTTGATACTATCAATTTGTATCAGAGCCAATTGTGTTCTTGTTTTTATTCTAGATCTGTAAAAAAAGCATAGGTGAGATTGCATGAAATTCATGAGATGAATGTTCGGTATACAAATTAGATGTTTTCATTGTTTGGCACTTAGATTTTCAATTTTTTCATTGAAATGTTCAATGTCAGGGCTCGATGTTTTGGGATTTTGTTGTAAATCGAGTCTGTAAGTCCGTGTCAATCGAGGCAAAGTGGTTGCTGAGAAGAACAGAGCAAAAACGAGCAAAAATGAAAGAGTGGTCGTGTTGTTCTGTGAATGGTGTTGTGTTTGTATTTGTTCATTGGCATTTTGCAACGCCATTGCGATGAGGAGTGTGGGTGAGAAGGCGGCGCGTTAGTAACGCCAAAGGCGTTCGCAAAGCGCCCAATGACAGAAACGGACAAAGCCCACCGTTGCAACGCTGGTTTCAGCATTGCAACGCCGTAGGCATTTCACGGAGAGTTGAGCAACGAGAAGCATTTCTTTATTATATTTATTTATATAAAACATTTTTATTATTAATTCATTAATATAAAAAACATTTTTTATTTATTTTAATTTATTATTATTAATTTTAATTAATATAATTAGAATATATTAATTAATATTAATTTTAGGGTGCCAAAAATGGTTTAATTTTGCTATTTATATTTATGCAATTGTTGTATAATTATTTCCATGCATAATGTATGCTATTTAGAAATTGTCACCTTAAGTTAAGCATGTTCATGCATCATATTATAATATAACGTGTTATATTACATAGTTTACATGATAAATTAATATAAAGTGTTATATTAATTTTTGGATAGCATTGACATGCATTATAATTCATGAGATGAATGTGGTATGTATGTTTTATTATTCATGTGATGGATGATCAAGCAATTATAACATATTATTCATGTCACCTAAGGTTAAATTAATTAGTTTTAAAATGTTTAGAAATTTATATTAATAGACCTTATGTTTTCTACTTCTAATTATATTAGAATTAAGGGACCAAATGATTTATAGACTATGATTAAGAGGAACTCTATCTAAGGAAGCTTCTGTCTAGGTTGGGATATTAAGTCGGTTTGGAAGCGGAACACCCCTACAGGAACCGACACGAGAGTGAATTAATCTTAGAGTCTATAAATTATTAGAACGTCAGCAAAGTTTATTAAGGGTGAAGTTCAATATAAAGGGTTATATAGATAGACTTAGGTAAAATCATTAGCCGGATTTTACCTAGGTAAAATTTCTAAAACACTTAAAGTATTTAGTGGGAGAAAAAAGGTGTATATGATACATCGATTTTTCCACCTACATATCTCCGGAAAATTCACACCGTGAGATCCATACTCAGCCTCGTGGCGCAAACGGGAGTGTCCCCCTTCGGATGGTGTTTGTATGGCTCAATATGAAGGTGGATAGAGAGGGTATTTATAGTGAGTGGGAGCGAGAACTGTGAAAAACAAAACCCATGGTCTCTTCTATCGGTTCAAACCGTGAGATCACTATGATCAATCTGCTAGTTTGGCATGGACCAGACAATCCCTTCGGAGGGCTTTGATCATAGGGATCGGAACACAGTGAACACCTTAAAAGGATAAAGATTACCTTAGTTTATTTTCCAACCTAGTCCTTCCTTCAGTAGATTTTGTTGGATCGGGACTCTGGAATCTAAAGATAGAGGGTTACACTCACAAGGCACATAAGAAGTGTATGTATCCTGACCGGATAATGGTAACTAAAGCCTATAGGAATAAGAGTTATTCTGACTTTAGGTTTTGGTCAAGAATGTCTTAATCTAGTGGAGGAGTGTTTTTTATTACCCTTCTGTGTCATACATTCTAAACCTTTGGAGTATCATTGCGAATTATTATTGACTTAAGGAATCATCAGATAATTAGCTAAAAATCATTGGATCAGTTAAAGGCTTAGCGAGAAACTAATACACGTATTTTATATTTCAACAATATGAATAACTCAATAATTTCCTTGTTGGCTACCGAGAAATTAATCGGGGAAAATATGATGACCTTGAAAAACAATCTTAACATCATTTTGGTTGCGGACGATCTTAAGTTTGTGCTTACTGAGGAGTGTCCTCATGTGTCAAGCTCGAATGCGTCACGAACTGTTCGTGATGCATACGATAGATGGATCAAGACCAATGACAAGGCCGAGGTCTACATGTTGGCAAGTATGTCAGACATACTAGCCAAGAAGCACGAGTGCATGATGACCGCCAAGGAAAACATAGATTTGTTGTAGGGCATGTTTGGACAACAGTCTATTCAGGTCAGGCACAATGCTATCAAGTACATCTTCAATGTTAGAATGGCGGAGGGATCATCTGTTCTGAATCATGTTCTCGACATGATGGTTCATTTCAACACGGCGGAATCGAATGGTGCTTCTATCGACGAACCGAGCCAGGTCAGTTTTATATTAGAAACTCTTCCAGAGAGTTTTCTACAGTTTCGAAGTAACGCTAATATGAACAAGCTTACTTTCAACCTTACCTCCTTTCTAAATGAACTCCAAGCTTTTCAATCTCTGATGAAAAACAAGGGATCGAAAGGTGAGGCAAATGTTGCCAGTAGGAGTATTCACGAAGGTTCAACCTCTGGAACAAAATCAGTGGTTTCATCTTCTTCAGTCCCAAAAGGCAAGAAGAAGAAAATGAAGAAGGTTGGTAAGGGGAAACGGGTTGACAAGGTTGCCTCCCAGAAGCGCAAGAAGGCCAAAGAGGTTGCAGACAAAGGAAAATGTTTCCAGTGCAATAAAGATGAAGCCACTGCTTTTTGAAAGGCAAGAAGAAGAAAATGAAGAAGGTTGGTAAGGGGAAACGGACTGACAAAGTTGCCGCCCAGAACCGCAAGAAGGCCAAAGAGGTTGCAGACCATGAAAAATGTTTCCAGTGCAATGAAGAAGGGCATTGGAAACGGAATTGTCCGAAGTACATTGCAAAAAAGAAGAGAGAAGGGAATTAGTTCCTAGCAGTAGTTACAAGAAGGGGAGATAACAATCCGTGATGGAAATGGGGAAGTTGTCTCAGCTGTAGCAGTGGGCACCATAAAGCTGTTGTTTGGCAAGAAACATATGTTGTTAAACAATGTATTAGTGATACCAGGGTTTATTAGAAACCTGATTTAAATTTCTTGCCTAATAGAACAATTTATTTCAATATCCTTTTCTTCTAATAAAGTGTTTATTTTAAAGAATGGTGTTGAAATGTGTAGCTTCATTAGAAAATGGATTTTATGTTTTAAGGCCTAATTCAATAGAAATGGTTTTGAACACTGAATTATATAAAACTGCAAACACAAAAACTAATAAACATAAATTTTCTCCTTAAGAAAATGCTCAACTTTAGCATCTTAGGTTAGGCCACATCAATCTCAATAGGATTGAGAGATTGGTAAGGAATGAATTTCTAAATGAGTTAGAAGAAAATGCCTTACCAGGGCTATTGATAGAACATGGAATTACATCCCAACTCTCAGCACCTGGTACACGTCAACAAAACGGCATATCAGAAAGGAGAAATAGAACCTTGTTGGACATCGTTCGATCAATGATGAGCTACGCTCATCTCTCTAACTCGTTTTGGGGTTACACAGTAGAGACTGCAGTCTACATTTTGAATAACATTCCATCAAATATTGTTTCACAAACACCATTTGAACTCGAGAAAGAACGTAAAAGGAGTTTACGTGATTTCAAAATTTGGGGATGTCCAGCACATATGCTTGTGACAAATCAAAAGAAATTTAAATCAGGTTTCTAGTAAGCTAAGCATACAATAAGACACAAGAAGTGAGTTATTCTATGATCCTAAGGAAGCTAAGGTACATGTGTCTGTAGGGAATCGAATCCCGCAGCGGAAGTGATTATGAATCGCGCATTCTTAATTTCATTACATGGATAACATTCAAGAACAAATCTAACTAGATTAAGCATACAATAGCAAGATGGAAAACAAGAATAATACCTTTGAAGAACTTTTCTTCGAGTGCTCCTTCTCCCACGATCACGATCTCAGCAATACGAACCCAAGCGATCACGGATACTACCACCGGATCTTCTCCGTTGTTCTCTAGGTGAGGGAGGATGGTGGGTTCCCTTTAGGTGAGATGAGATGTTTGTGAGAGAGATGGTGTTTTGGAACCTTTCCAACAACACAACAAAATGACACACTAGAAATTACCATCCTATCCCTCTTTCATTCTCTCTTTAGTATATAGTTAATATGTGAATCTAATTCACATTAAAACTATATACTATATCAATTATATCACATATAACTGATATGACCTCTCATATATGAAATTGAACACTTCAATTTCATTCCAAATTTTATACCCTCAATATAACCATGTTGAGCCAACGGAGGGATTACACTCTCTTCACTGTAGATTATATTGTGTCCACTGATATAATCATTACCCATGAGTCGACCCTTCACAGGTTGTTCATAATCATAGCTGGGTCAAATTACCGTTTTACCCCTGTGATTACCTTTTTGTTCCTTAAGCACCACTGATTCTCTAATGAACAACAAGTCTAGGTCCTACCATAGACTCATACCCTCATAGAGGGTGGGGTTGATGGAGATTTGATCTCCTTGAGCAGCGGAAACGTGTTTGAGATCGTTAATTGCTTGATTGTTTTAATTGAAACAAAAACCAGTACATTGATAAACAATACAAAACAAGCATAAGATTAACTCTAATCTAATTAGGCATGGATGTTTTTGAAGGGATTTTGAATTCCCGTAGCGGAAGACGTTGTGAAACGTCGTTGATCCGTTGTGTAATTCCTATCTTAAAATTGAATCTATCTCATAGATCCTAGGCTAAACATGCAAAGAAGAAGAAGAAAACAGTAAGTAAAAAGTACTAACCTCTTGAAGAACTCTTCTTCAACATTTTCTCCTTCTCCGGTCAGGATCTCTCTCGTTCCAACGGTCTCCTCGAACACTAACCACGATCCGAACAGGGAGACACCTCCAAAGGGTCTTCTCGGTTGTTCTCGAGAGGTTGAGGGAGAGTAGGTGGGAGTCCCTTTGGTTTTGGGTGAGGAGAAATTTTTGAGAGAATTGAGAGAATTCTAGAGAGAAAACACTTGCTCTCTTTGGATGGAAATCCAAAAAATGGCAAATGGCATACCAAAGGCTTCTTGCAAAGCCTTTAAATACTATTGTGTGATGGAGTTAAAACCTCCACCAAATCACAATTTTACCACAACCATATAATATACAAATCACATTTGCATATTATATAATATAAGGTATCTCATACCTTATTATACAAAGCTCATTTGCATAAATGTGGAATTATAAATTGAATCACATTCAATTTAATTTCTCTCAATTCAATTTCTCCAATTAGCACTAATTAATCAATTAGGCTATACTATAGTTTATTATGAATCTCATTCACATCAAACTATATATTATGTCATCTATATCTCATATAAATGACATAAATACCCAAATAATAAATTTAAACACTTCAAATTCTCACCAAATTGTAAACCCTCAATTTGTCCAATTTAAGCCAACCGAGGGACCTAATGGACCTACACGTGACGAGCTCCAATGATCCGAAAATAACTTGTCAAACTCTTTGACCTGGTTATTCAACATTCATTAGCTACGGTAACACTCCACTAAAGCCCGTAGCTGCACTCTCATCACTGTAGGACAAGTTGTGTCCATCGATATAACCAATACCCATGAGTCGACCCTTCACAGGTTGTTTGTAGTCACAGTTGGGTCAAATTACCGTTTTACCACTGTGTCTACCTCTTGCTCCTTAAGTCCCACTGCTCCTCTAATGAACAACTACGTTGCATGGTCCAACCATAAACAACAACCCTCTCAGGCCAATGAGAGAGTGGGGCCCCATTGTTCAAGCCCTGGAGACAACACTTAAGGGAACAACCCCTCTAGTTTCCCTAAGACGGGAACGAGTGAATTCCTTCTTGCGTAGTCAAGTTTCCAGCTCCCCATGTGGTCCTGCCCCTGAGAAGGTAGGCATATTGGGCGAGCAACAGTTGCCACCCTCACCCGTACTAGTCAAGGGCGGACCCATGAGGCGGAGTCCGTAAACACGCTCGGGATTAAGGTCGAGTCACTAATGGTCATCTACGAATTTATTAGCTCTATACTGTTAACGGTGTTACATCAGTAAGTCTAATAATTCACGATCCCGTCTTGTACAATCTCATTGCACAGGATGCCCCCACTCGCATGTCAACCACATGAACGAGTCAGATCACCTCGTTTGTATCTAATACAAAGCGGGCAGCATCCATAGTGTTTCCAAGATTAGGTCTCCAACCCTATCCATATACTGTAGACCGATTGGGTCATTAACTCGAACGCGATCTTCCCTGTGTGTCCACTACACACCGTTCAAGTTCTTAGTTCTCTCATAATACAATGACCCTGGAGCTTAGTTTATTGGATTAAGTTTATGAAAAATGCGAGACACAAAGTTTAAATAAATAACTCTTATTTATTACACAATGTTGAAATAAACAACTCTTATTCATTTACAACTTGGAATATTACAAACTACACGAGTTGAGGACATACATCCCAACAAACTCTCACTTGGACTAAGCTAGTGGAGTACATGATACATTTCTCAACTCAAAGACCTAAACTTTAACGCCCCAGGCCCAGGATCTCCTTCGACCTGGCTGCGTCACTATATCATCCATGACTGCTTGTAAGAGTGAAGACACTATCCCCACAAACCAACACGGGGTCCTTTCACAACATACTTTGTCCTCACTCACATGCTTCCTAGGAAATTTTCCAGGAGGTCACCCAACATAAGATTGCTCCAAGCCAAGCACGCTTAACTGTGGAGTTCTTATGATTGAACCACCGAAAAGGAAGGTGCACCTTGTTGGTATAGGTAGTAGCTATCAATTCTTTTAAGCCTTTCTCAAATATACTTTCATATCCTCATGTACCCCACTTCCTCGGGCACCATACTTTTCATATCCTCAGGATTCCTCTCATTCAGATATGGGCTCGGTTCATTCATGTACCCCTCTTCCTCGGGCGTCACATGTGATGTGATGCCCGGTAATTTCAAGTAAGTTTTAAATTCTTTCCAAGTTAATTTGGGGCTCATGTCATAGCTTTTAAAATGTTTGGGTTAGATTTATTAATTTGTGGATCTTGCAGGGGCCCAAATAGTTAAATCTCGCCTTTAAATTTGGGATGACGGCTCTTAAGTCTCTTATCGAGCAGTTTGGAGAACAAATCAAGGTAACCCCTAGACCCTCTCTTTCTTGTGGTTTAAAAAAAAAAAAAAAAAGAAAAAAAAAGAGGATTGCGAGAAGCCTCGCTCGCTCGAGACCCCCCCCAAAACGCCGTCTCCTTCCTCGCGCGGGGGGGGGGGCGGTGCCGCTCTCTCTCCGCCGGCGCCTCTCCTCTCCGCCGGCGCCTTCTCCCTCCGCCACCGCCTTCCTCTCCGCCGTCTTCTCTCTCTCTCTCTCTCTCTCTGCCATCTGCTCTCAAATCCGCCCACCTCCCTCTCCCTTCCGGATCCGGCCGACCAGAACCTCCCTCCTCTCTCGGATCGGCCAAGTCTCTCTGTCTCGAGATCCGGCCGAGTCTCTCTCTCTTGTCGCAGATTCGAACGAGCCGCCCTCTCAGATCCGACCGATTTTTCTCTCTCTCTTTGTCTCTCTTGTAGATCCGAATCAATGGTAACCTTTCGCACTGACTAACGTTGGTTTTGTGGCGAGAGCAAATCGTTTTGGCTAAAAGGATAGACGTTTGAAGGAACCCGAGACTAGACCAGAGCGAGAGCGGCTCCACCCCGCGCCCGTGGGTAAATCTCGACCTTGTGCCACTGTTTTGTTTTAGTAGTTAGAAAACTTGGGTTGGTTGTGTCTCCCTTGAGGGGCTACCAAAGAATGTCGAGTTAGGTTGGTTCCTAACTGAGATCTGTGTTTCGCTCGTGGTGTTTGTAGGTGCACTAGGCAGCTAGCAGGAGCAAGGACTTCCCCGCGACACTCCCATTTGAAGTAAGTAGAGCGGTTGAGTAAACGGCGAGCTCTTGAGCGAAGGAGCAAGGTGTATGTGCCTTGTTGTGATTTTGAGTTTTGTTGTTGAACCATAGGACAACTAGTTAAGAAATCTTGAAGCTCGTAGCATGTTTTTATGAGTTTTAAGTCTGAGATGATTGCATGATTGTGACATCAGGTTTGCAAGTATGTTTGAATCCTGTTTTACTATGTTGCATTGTTTACGTATTCTGTTGTGTGAAACTATGAGCGGTAGGGGTCGTACCTGCGGTAAAAATCTGACATTCCAAACGAGCGTGTGGTACGCGTTGAGTTTGATAGGTTTGAGAGCCTAGTTGGGAGTTTGGACCCACAGGTGGGTCGAGGATGTTAGAAATGTTTAGATGAGACCCTAGTTACCTTATGAACAGAACCCATGAGTTAGTCTTCACCGAACACTGGATTGCAATTGAACGGGTCAGAACCTCTAGGTTGACGATATATGATAGGCTCGTGAGGCTGGGGTGCGTCCCCATCGAGACTGGGAGTGGTTGCTTTCCATGATCCCGGACTAGCTTAGGGGCGATTCCCCAATGGGCGTGTAGGTTACGCACCGCACGGTACCATGCTAGTGTGTTATGAGAGCCTGGGGTGCGTCCCCGTCGAGATCGGGAGTGGTTGCTTTCCATGATCCCGTGCTGGCTTAGGGGCGATTCCCCATAGGGCGTGTAGGATACGTGCACCGCTGCGCTCTATCTTCTATGGTGTGTGTATGGCGTGAGGGTTGCTTTCTCTCATTGCATCGTCAACCAAAGTTCTAGGGCCTAAGGTGGAGCTCGAGTAGTCACCCCAGAGGGGCCAGGACGAAGAGAGTTAGGGGAGAGACTGGTTCAGGGGTTGAGCGGGTTTGGGAGATGATTCTAGTTGTCTTGTTGAGTTAGGTTTGGACGTAAGTGGGCTACTTACTGGGTGTTTTTATACTCATTCGTTTTCTTTTTATGTTTTGACCGCAGGTAAAAGTTGAACCGGGATGAACGGCGATGGAGGCAACTGGCGAGGCTATAAGACTCTCTCCGTAGTGTCCACGGCTCCTAGGATTTATTATTGTCTTGTTTTTGTAGACTCATTTGCGCATTCTTTTTCCTTTTGGTTTTGAAAGAACTCCTGTTTAAGTTTTAATTGTTGTTTGAACTTTTGATGTGGTATGTGAGCGTTTACAAGTATCAAAACTTCGTTTTCTGATTTATCTCATCTTGGTCACTTGTATGTGTGACTGCTTTGCTTGAACCCACACATCGTACATATGTAGTTTGGTGGAAATTTGGGTGAGTCGAAATAATTATTGGAGTGTTTTGAGCCTTTAATGAGTTAGGAAAAATTTTCAAGTTTGCCCTAGTAGCGCGTTATCTATGTCGAGAAATTTTTCAGCGTTAGTGGCGTTGCTTAGTAACTCCCCTAGTAGTTTAGTTTTAAATTTAGGGTCACATGATTTGGTATCGTGAGCCAGTGTTCTAGATTTTGTAGACTCGCCTACATCGTGAGAGGCTTTGGTTCTTATAGCCTCTCGCAGAAGTCATCTCGCCGTCACCAGGTTTGCTTTTATCCTTCTTTTTGACTAAGATGTATTGCGTGACCCTTGCCGTGTGAGTGGCCTTGTTTGAGTACTTTCTTCGCTCTTTAAAGTTTTTGTTATGTTATGACTTAGATTATGGCTCGAGGTCGTTCGCGTGGTAGGAGGGGTAGGGGAGCAGCCCTACCAAGAGGTCGTGGAGGTCGAGGAGGCAGGGGCCGAGGGGCACGTAACCAGGAGCCTGTGTTGGAGCCCTTAGTCGACGAACAGTCTGAACATCAAGAGGAGGTCCACCCTGACCCTCCAGTCGTTGAGGAGTCGTTGAGCCAAAACCTGGAGAACCAGGGGGACCAGAGGAACGAGAATGCTCCACCACCTACCACGATGCTCATGACTCCCGAAAGCCTCCAGGGAATCATTCAAGCTGCCTTAGCAAGCCAAGCAGCATTGTTCACCCAGAATTTCGGGGTGGTGAACCAGAATGCCGGATCAACCACGGAAGAGGCCAGATATTTGAAAGACTTCAAGAAGTATGACCCGCCTAACTTCGAAGGTCAGGAGGTGGATCCCATGGCTGCTGAGGCGTGGCTTGCTGCCATGGAATCAGTTTTCCGTCGGATGCGCTGCCCGGAAATCCAAATGGTCCGATGCAGCCGCCTACACACTCGGGGGACGAGCTCTCCTGCGTGGGAGGCCATAGAACGGTCCGTTGGTGTAGGTGAAGGACCAATGTCGTGGGCAAAGTTCAGGGAGGAGTTCTATGAAAAGTACTACCCGACCACCACGAGAACGAGGAAGTTGGCCGAGTTCATTGAGCTGAAGCAAGGGTCGACCCAGTCAGTAGAGGACTATGAGCACGAGTTCACTGTGTTGTCCCGTTTTGCAGTCGATTGGGTAGACACAGAAAAAAAGAAGGTGGACAAGTTCGTGGGCGGACTATGTGATGCCTTGTATGGCGGTGTGGCTGTCCTAGAACCACAAACTTATGCTGCAGCTGTTCGTGCGGCGTCGTTGCTTGATGCCCGTACCTCGAGGTCTGGAGGAGTCGATGCAGGCGGAAGTCAGTGTAGCCCAAAGCACGAAAAACCCTTAAGCTCGGGGCGAACCAGGGTCCAGCGGTAGGCCAAAAGAGGAAGTTTAACCAAGTGACAGGCAGGCCTAATAGACATGTAGCCCAAGGGCAGAGGCCGACCCAAGGACTGGCGAAGATTCCCTGCGCTAGTTGTGGCAGACAGCATAGTGGGGCGTGTTTTGCGGCCACCATGACTGTTACAAGCTGCGTGGAAAAGTAGGTCATTTGTCTTCGGTGTGCAGGCAACAGAAGAGAGCGGACCCCAAAACTTGTTTCAGATGCAAGAAAGTTGGTCATGTGGCGTCGGCTTGTCCAGAAAATCAGGAGCAAGGGGCTCAGGGAGGGCGCCAGCGAGGCGGAGTCTACGCAGCCGCCACCAGAGCTGCAGGAGGTTCAGGCGCCGTGGTGACAGGTACACTACCTATACTTGGTCATCTTGCTCTTGTGCTTTTTGATTCCGGGTGTACACACTCTTTTGTTTCTGCTTTGTTTGTGGGGCAAGCCCAGTAGAGGTAGAGCCTCTAGGTTTCAGTCTGTTAGTTACAACCCCCGTAGGGGCGGAACTCATGACCCGAGAAAAAGTGAAGACCGGTCAGGTATTAGTGGAAGGTCGCTCGTTGGAAGTGACCCTAATCATTCTTGAAATGGGAGATTTCGACGTTATCCTTGGCATGGATTGGCTAGCTGCAAATCATGCCAACATCGATTGCCATCGTAGGGAGGTAGTCTTTAAGCCTCCATCAGAATCGAGTTTCAAGGTGAAAGGAACCGAGCATGGAGCCGTCCCAAGGATGATTTCGGCACTAAAGGCAAGCAAGCTGATTAGCCAAGGGGCTTGGGCCTTTTTGGCAAGTGTGACAGACTCGAGAAGTAAGGAAGGCGATGTGTCGTCGGTCCCAATAGTCAGGGAGTTCGTTGATGTGTTCCCTGAGGATTTGCGGATTACCTCGACCGCAGAGGTGGATTTTGTGATTGAGTTGGAACCGTGCACCGCACCGCTGTCGAAAGCTCCGCATGAGAATGGCCCCACCGAGTGAAAGAACTCAAGACTCGATTCTGCGGGGAGTTGCTAGACAAGGGCTTTATCCGCCCTAGTGTCTCACCCTGGGGTGCGCCCGTGCTCTTTGTGAAAAAGAAGGATGGGTCGATGCGCTTGTGCATTGACTACCGGGAGTTGAACAAGGTAACGATAAAGAATAAGTATCCACTCCCCAGGATTGATGACCTGTTTGACGATTTGCGAGGGGCCGCTTTGTGTTCTAAGATTGACCTGCGCTCGGGATATCACCAGTTGCGAATAAGGGAGGAAGACATCCCGAAGACGGCTTTCAGATCCAGATATGGGCATTACGAGTTTACCGTGATGTCATTCAGACTGACGAACGCCCCAGCCGTATTCATGGATTTGATGAATAGGGTGTTCAAGAAATTCTTGGACACTTCTGTGATCGTGTTCATAAATGACATCCTGATATACTCGAGGTCGAGTGAAGAGCATGAGAACCACTTGAGGGAAGTCTTGACTACTTTGAGAGAGAACCAGTTATATGCCAAGTTCTCCAAGTGTGAGTTCTGGCTGTCGCAAGTATCCTTTCTCGGACACGTGGTGTCTAAGGAGGGTGTCTCAGTGGACCCAGCAAAGGTGGGCGCGGTCTCAGAATGGCCCCGACCCAAAACTCCCACGGAAGTCCGTAGTTTCTTGGGCTTGGCCAGTTATTACCGACGGTTCGTGGAGGATTTCTCCAAGATTGCAACGCCCCTCACCCAGTTAACACGGAAGGGAAATGCCTTCGTGTGGAGTGAGGCGTGTGAGGCCAGTTTCCAAGACTTGAAGCAGAGGTTGATCTCAGCTCCAGTGCTTACAGTGCTTGATGGATCTGGAAATTTCGTAGTTTACAGTGATGCTTCCAAGAAGGGTTTGGGTTGTGTCTTAATTCAAAATGGGAAAGTGATTGCCTACGCCTCCCGGCAGTTGAAGGACTACGAGAGAAACTACCCGACTCATGACTTGGAGTTAGCCGCGGTGGTCTTTGCCTTAAAAATCTGGAGACACTACTTGTATGGAGAAAAGATCCAGATGTATACCGACCACAAGAGTTTGAAATATTTGTTTACTCAGAAGGAGTTGAATATGAGACAACGGAGATGGTTGGAGCTGGTGAAAGATTACGAAATTGAGATCTTGTACCATCCGGGTAAGGAAAACGTGGTCGTCGACGCTCTTAGTCGAAAGGCAGCTCACACTTCAGCCCTGGTTACAAAAGAGTTTCAGCTGCGTGCTGATATGGAGCGCGCTGGTATAGCCGTGATGGTGGGTCAGATCATGGCTCAATTTAACCAGTTGTCGGTGCAACCGACACTGAGACAGCGAATCTTAGACTCCCAGCAGGGGAATCCCAACCTTGAGGATTGGTGGAATCAGGCTAAGTCAGGCCAAGAAAGTGAGTTCACAGTGTCGTCAGACAGGGGCTTGTTGTTCAAGGGACGGTTGTGCGTCCCGGACGCGGATGGTCTCAAGAAAGAAGTCTTATTCGAGGCTCACAACTCTCCTTTCTCCGTGCACCCTGGTAGCACTAAGATGTATCAGGACATGAAGCAGCTTTACTGGTGGAAGGGAAATGAAGAAGGACATAGCAGAGTTCGTTAGCAGATGCTTAGTTTGTCAGCAAGTTAAAGCCCCGAGGCAGAAGCCGGCAGGGTTGTTGCAACCCTTAGAGGTACCGCAGTGGAAATGGGAAGAAGTCTCGATGGACTTCATTTCTGGTTTACCTCGGACGATTAAAGGATTTACAGTAGTTTGGGTGCTTGTTGATAGGTTGACTAAGTCGGCACATTTCATTCCTGGGAAACCGACTTATACCGTGGATAAGTGGGCAAAGTTGTTCATGGAGGAAGTGGTCAGACTACATGGAGTCTCGGCGAAGATCGTCTCTGATAGGGACCCTCGTTTCACATCTAATTTCTGGACGGGTTTCCAGAAGGCTCTAGGAGCAGAATGTAGTTTTAGCACAGCCTTTCACCCTCAGACAGACGGTCAGACCGAGAGGTTAAACCAGATACTGGAAGACATGCTCCGAGCTTGTGCCTTGGATTTTGCAGGAAGTTGGGATACGCACCTTCATTTGATGGAGTTTGCTTATAACAACAGTTATCAGGCAACAATTGGGATGGCGCCCTTTGAGGCCTTGTATGGGAAGAGGTGCAGGTCTCCAGTGTATTGGGGAGAGGTTGGTGAGCGTAAACTTCTAGGGCCCGAGCTGGTCCAGGTTACGAACGAAGCAGTACAAAAGATAAGAGCGCGGATGCTAACGGCTCAAAGCAGACAGAAGAGTTACGCTGATGTGAGGCGCAGAGACTTGGAGTTTGCAGTTGGAGAGCATGCGTTCCTTAAGGTTGCGCCGATGAGAGGCGTGTTGAGATTTGGCAAGAAAGGGAAGCTGAGCCCAAGGTTCATTGGGTCGTTCGAGATATTGGAGCGCATTGGCCCGGTAGCGTACCGTTTAGCCTTGCCACCATCCCTGGCAGCCGTGCACGATGTGTTCCATGTGTCGATGTTGCGGGGTTATGTACCAGATGCGTCCCACGTGATTGATTTCGAGCCACTGAAGGTTGAGCAGGATCTGAGCTACGAGGAGAGACCCGTGGAAATCCTAGCCCGAGAGAAGAAGGTGTTGCGGAATAGAGAGATTGACCTCGTGAAGGTCTTGTGGCGAAACCAGCAGCTCCAAGAAGCTACTTGGGAGCGCGAGGACGAGATGAGAACAAACTACCCAGAGTTGTTTGAGAACTAGCCCCTTTCGAGGACAAAAGTTCTTAAGGTGCGAAGGATGTGACGCCCGGTAATTTCAAGTAAGTTTTAAATTCTTTCCAAGTTAATTTGGGGCTCATGTCATAGCTTTTAAAACGTTTGGGTTAGATTTATTAATTTGTGGATCTTGCAGGGGCTCAAATAGTTAAATCTCGCCTTTAAATTTGGGTTGACGGCTCTTAAGTCTCTTATCGAGCAGTTTGGAGAACAAATCAAGGTAACCCCTAGACCCTCTCTTTCTTGTGGTTTAAAAAAAAAAAAAAAAAAAAAAAAAAAGAGGATTGCGAGAAGCCTCGCTCGCGCGAGACCCCCCCCCAGAACGCCGTCTCCTTCCTCGCGCGGGGGGGTCGGCGCCGCTCTCTCTCCGCCGGCGCCTTCTCCCTCCGCCACCGCCTTCCTCTCCGCCGTCTTCTCTCTCTCTCTCTCTCTCTCTCTCTCTCTGTCTGTCTCAAATCCGGCCCAACCTCCCTCCCTCTCAGATCCGGCCGACCGAACCTCCCTCCCTCTCGGATCCGGCCAAGTCTCTCTGTCTCAGATCCGGCCGAGTCTCTCTCTCTTGTCGCAGATCCGAACGAGCCACCCTCTCAGATCCGACCGATTTTTCTCTCTCTCTTTGTCTCTCTTGTACATCCGAATCAATGGTAACCTTTCGCACTGACTAACGTTGGTTTTGTGGCAGGAGCAAATCGTTTTGGCTAAAAGGATAGACGTTTGAAGGAACCCCGAGACTAGGACCGAGCAGAGAGCGTCTCCACCCCGCGCCCGTGGGTAAATCTCGACCATGTGCCACTGTTTTGTTTTAGTAGTTAGAAAACTTGGGTTGGTTGTGTCTCCCTTGAGGGGCTACCAAAGAATGTCGAGTTAGGTTGGTTCCTAACTGAGATCTGTGCTTCGCTCGTGGTGTTTGTAGGTGCACTAGGCAGTTAGCAGGAGCATGGACTTCCCCGCGACACTCCCATTTGAAGTATGTAGCCAGTTGGAGTAAACGACGAGCTCCTGAGCGAAGAAGCAAGGTGTATGTGCCTTGTTGTGATTTTGAGTTTTGTTGTTGAACCATAGGACAACTAGTTAAGAAATCTTGAAGCTCGTAGCATGTTTTTATGAGTTTTAAGTCTGAGATGATTGCATGATTGTGACATCAGGTTTGCAAGTATGTTTGAATCCTGTTTTACTATGTTGCATTGTTTACGTGATTCATGCTGTGTGAAACTATGAGCGGTAGAGGGTGTACTGCGGTAAAAATCGACATTCCAAGCGAGCGTGTGAGTACGCGTTGAGTTTGATAGGTTTGAGAGCCTAGTTGGGAGTTTGGACCCGGAGGTGGGTCGAGGATGTTAGAAATGTTTAGATGAGACCCTAGTTACCTTATATGAAGAACCCATGAGTTAGTCTTCACAGAACACCGGATTGCAATTGAGCGGGTCGAGAACCTCTAGGTTGACGATATATGATAGGCTCGTGAGGGTGAGTGCGTCCCCATCGAGACCGGGAGTGGTTGCTTTCCATGATCCGGACTAGCTTAGGGGCGATTCCCCAATGGGCGTGTAGGTTACGCACCGCGCGGTACCATGCTAGTGTGTTATGAGAGCTCAAAGCGCGCCCCCGTCGAGATCGGGAGTGGTTGCTTTCCATGATCCGTCTTTGGCTTAGGGCGATTCCCCATGGGGCGTGTAGGATACGTGCACCGCTCCGCTCTATGCCGGTGTGTGTATGTATGGCGTGAGGTTGCTTTCTCTCATTGTGTCGTCAACCAAAGTTCTAGGGCCTAAGGTGAAGCTCGAGTAGTCACCCCAGAGGGGCCAGGACGAAGAGAGTTAGGGGAGAGACTGGTTCAGGGGTTGAGCGGGTTTGGGAGATGATTCTAGTTGTCTTGTTGAGTTAGGTTTGGACGTAAGTGGGCTACTTACTGGGTGTTTTTATACTCATTCGTTTTCTTTTTATGTTTTGACCGCAGGTAAAAGTTGAACCGGGATGAACGGCGATGGAGGCAACCTGGCGAGGCTATAAGACTTCTCCGTAGTGTCCCTGGCTCCTAGGATTTATTATTGTCTTGTTTTTTGTAGACTCGCTGCGCATTCTTTTTCCTTTTGGTTTTGAAAGAACTCCTGTTTAAGTTTTAATTGTTGTTTGAACTTTTGATGTGGTATGTGAGCGTTTACAAGTATCAAAACTTCGTTTTCTGATTTATCTCATCTTGGCTGCCTGTATGTGACCTGCTGCTTGAACCCAGCCTGTCGTACATGTAGTTTGGTGGAGGCTGGGTGAGTCGAAATACTTATTGGAGTGTTTTGAGCCTTTAACAGGTTAGGAAAAATTTTCTGGTTGCCCTAGTAGCGCCGTTATGCTGCCGAAATTTTTCCAGCGTTAGTGGCGTTGCTTAGTAACTCCCCTAGTAGTTTAGTTTTAAATTTAGGGTCGTTACAGTTGGTATCAGAGCCCAGGTTCTAGATTTTGTAGACTCGCCTACATCGTAGGCACTGGTTCTTATAGCCTCTCGCAGGAAGTCATCTCGCCGTCACCAGGTTTGCTTTTATCCTTCTTTTTCACTAAGATGTATTGCGTGACCCTTGCCGTGTGAGTGGCCTTGTTTGAGTACTTTCTTCGCTCTTTAAAGTTTTTGTTATGTTATGACTTAGATTATGGCTCGAGGTCGTTCGCGTGGTGGAGAGGGTAGGAGAGCAAATTTCTACCAAGAGGTCGTGGAGGTCGAGGAGGCAGGGGTCGAGGGGCACGTAACCAGGAGCCTGTGTTGGAGCCCTTAGTCGACGAACAGTCTGAACATCAAGAGGAGGTCCACCCTGACCCTCCAGTCGTTGAGGAGTCGTTGAGCCAAAACCTGGAGAACCAGGGGGACCAGAGGAACGAGAATGCTCCACCACCTACCACGATGCTCATGACTCCCGAAAGCCTCCAGGGAATCATTCAAGCTGCCTTAGCAAGCCAAGCAGCATTGTTCACCCAGAATTTCGGGGTGGTGAACTAGAATGCCGGATCAACCACGGAAGAACAGCTTCACCGTGCCTATTATCTAATAATAAGTACTTTCCGCCAAAGAACAGCTTCACCGTGCCTATTGCTGCAGCTGAGACAACTTCTCCGAATCCAACCCTGAGTGTTATCTAACCCTCTTGTAGCTGCTGCCAGGAACTTAATCCTTGAAAAGAAGAGCAAACATGGTTAGTGGCGCCTGAATCCAATATCCAAGCAGAGTCATTACTCTCCACTAAACAAGTTTCTGTGACAAGTAAATCACATTTACCTGTCATCTTCTTTTCATCAAGGAACTTGGGAAAACTTCTTTTCAGGTGTCCGTCCCCGTTGCAGTAGAAACACTTTCTGGCAACATCCTTGATTTCTTTGCCTTTTAGAGCGGCAACGCGGTCAACCTTAACTTCCTTCAACTTCTCCTTCTTCCCGTTAGGGCCTGAAGAGTCTACAAACATTATCCCAGAGGTCATACCCCTGTGAAAAAGTCTTAAGGCAACACTTGCCTCAGCTTCCTGTCCCATAGTTTGCACCAAGGACTGGAAGGTTTGTAGATCGTTGAATAGGACCGTTGAACGTTGAACCGAGCACCTGAGGACCCTCCTCAGTGAGCGCGAACTCCTGGTCGTCATTTACCAAAATCGTGTCTATATTATTTTTCCACGAAATACTATCGCCGACTAACTTAACGGAAGCTAAAGGAGCGTTAAAAGCGTTTGACATTTTGTTGCTGAAGAAAAAAAATGAAAAAGCTTTGTATTAGTCTCGTAAAAACTTTTGAAAATCCAATCGAGTTTTAGCAAATTTTTATCCTATGATCCCTAGGTCATTCAAAAATTTGCAATGATACCCTAAAGATTTAGAATGACTGCCACCGTAGGGTAGACAAAACCACTCCTCCTCTAGGACGAGACTCTCTCGACCAGACCCTATTACCAGAATAACTCTTATTCCATTAGGCATCCAGTTACCATTTTTTCGGTCAGAATCCATTAACTCTTAATGAATCCTGTGAGTGTCACCCTCAATCTTTAAATTTCCAAGTATCCGTCCAAACATTAGCCGCCGTAGGGAGGACTAAGAAGGAAAACCAACAAGGAAATCGTATCCCTTTCGGGAATTCACGGTGTTCCGACTCCCATGATCAAGGCCCTCCGTAGGGATTGTCTGGTCCAGGCCAAACTAGCAGGCGGATCATAGGCGTCTCACGGTGTGAATCGAAAGAAGAGACCGTGGGTCCCGTTTTCACAGATCCCGCTCCCACTCACTATAAGTACTCTCTCCATTCACGTTGATATTGACCCATACAAATGCCACCCGTAGGGGGACGCTCCCATTTGCGCCACGAGGCCGAGCATGGATCTCACGGTGCGAACTTAACGGAGATTTGTGGATGGAAAATTAAATGTATCTCATACACTTTATTTCCTCCCACTCAACACTTTAAAATAATCGGGATTGACCTAGATAAACCGGCTAAAATTTACCTAAGTCTACCAATATAACTCTTATATTGGATTAACCTAAGTTTATAATCACATTATTAACTTAGGTCTATGTGAGTAAATTAATTAACACTTAATTAACGGCACTCACGAGAATATAACCTAAGAATCTCCGGACCGAATTCACTCCCGTGTCGGTTTCAAGTAGGGGTGTTCAAGCGTCAACTTAAATACTGACTTTAGACAAAACCTTCCTTAGACAGAGTTATTTATCAGTCTCCATTCAAAGGTTATATTTGATTTCCTAATTCTAATCTTATTAGAATTAGAAAACCTAAGTCTAATTATTCAAGTTCTAAACATTTTAAAACTAATAATTAACTTAGGTTATATGCATTTCTATGTTATAGTGCTTGATCATTCATCACATGAATAATACTATACTATAACATACATTCATCACATGAATTAAATGCATGAGCATGCTTTTAATTTAAAAATATAACACTTATATTAAATAAATTAAATCATGCAAACATTATATTATAACTCTTATAATATAATCCTATCATGCATACTATATATTATAACTCTTATAATATAAATATGATGCATGAAATGTTTAACCTAAGGTGGGATTTTAAATCTATATGGCATACTCTATGCACATAGAAATAATTAAATCATACATCTCATGCATAAAATAATTAAATAGCAATATTGGACCAATTTTGGCACCCTAGGGACACAAAATTAAATTAATTAACATTAATATAACATTTATATTAATATTAATTAAAATAATTAAATAAAATACATTTAAAAAACCATTTTTACAAAGAAATAAATAAATAAATAATTAAAAACGACAGTTGCAAAACCGCAGGCTCGAACCAGCGCCCACGACCACAATTCCAGCAGTTTTCGGGCCTCCACGAACCACTACGCCAGCGTTGCAACGATAAAATGTATAGCGTCTCAACGCTGATGGATTATAACCGAAAAAAAATTCATTGGCAGTTGCACAACCGCCGGCAATAACCGCCGACCACGAAGCAAGCCTCCCGCTTTTTCCGCGCTCCACGCACCACTACGCCACGGCGTTGTAACGTTGTTCTGCGTAGCAACGCTAAAACGTATAGAATCGCAACGCTGATGAACTTCCAGCAACACCATTTTTGTTGTTTTTCACCGGAATCGCCCGTTTTTGCTCCGTTTTCTTCACGACAACTCTTGTCAAGAACGACACGGACTTACAGACTCGATTTACATTAAAAATGCCCAAAACTACGGGCTCTTACATTGATCTCATCAACTTTAATGTAAATCTAAAAAGTGCCAAAAATCGAAAACATCCAAAATTGCAAACCATTAACATTCATTTCATGAAAATTAATGCTACCCACCTAACTTTAAGAATTCACAGAATACTCAACGAAGAGCAACGATTGTCTCTGATACCAATTGAAGGGATTTTGAATTCCCGCAGCGGAAGACGTTGTGAAACGTCGTTGATCCATTGTGTAATTCCTATCTTAAAATTGAATCTATCTCATAGATCCTAGGCTAAACATGCAAAGAAGAAGAAGAAAACAGTAAGTAAAAAGTACTAACCTCTTGAAGAACTCTTCTTCAACGTTTTCTCCTTCTCCGGTCACGATCTCTCTCGTTCCAACGTTCTCCTCGAACACGAACCACGATCCGAATAGGGAGACACCTCCAAAGGGTCTTCTCGGTTGTTCTCGGGAGGTTGAGGGAGAGTAGGTGAGACTCCCTTTGGTTTTGGGTGAGGAGAAGTTTTTGAGAGAATTGAGAGAATTCTAGAGAGAAAACACTTGCTCTCTTTGGATGGAAATCCAAAAAATGGCAAATGGCATACCAAAGGCTTCTTTCAAAGCCTTTAAATACTATTGTGTGATGGAGTTAAAACCTCCACCAAATCACAATTTTACCACAACCATATAATATACAAATCACATTTGCATATTATATAATATAAGGTATCTCATACCTTATTATACAAATCTCATTTGCATAAATGTGAAATTATAAATTGAATCACATTTAATATAATTTCTCTCAATTCAATTTCTCCAATTAACACTAATTAATCAATTAGGATATACTATAATTTATTATGAATCTCATTCACATCAAACTATATATTATGTCATCTATATCTCATATAAATGACATAAATACCCAAATAATGAATTTGAACACTTCAAATTCACACCAAACTGTAAACCCTCAATTTGTCCAATTTGAGCCAACCGAGGGACCTAATAGACCAACACATGACGAGCTCTAATGATCCGAGAATAACTTGTCAAACTCTTTGACCCGGTTATTCAACATTCATTAGCTACGGTAACACTCCACTAAAGCCCGTAGCTGCACTCTCATCACTGTAGGACATGTTGTGTCCATCGATATAACCAATACCCATGAGTCGACCCTTCACAGGTTGTTCGTAATCATAGCTGGGTCAAATTACCGTTTTACCCCTGTGTCTACCTCTTGCTCCTTAAGTCCCACTGCTCCTCTAATGAACAACTACGTTGCATGGTCCAACCATAAACAACAACCCTCTCAGGCCAATGAGAGAGTGGGGCCCCATTGTTCAAGCCCTGGAGACAACACTTAAGGGAACAACCCCTCTAGTTTCCCTAAGACGGGAACGGGTGAATTCCTTCTTGCGTAGTCAAGTTCCCAGCTCCCCACGTGGTCCTGCCCCTAAGAAGGTATGCATATTGGGCGAGCAACAGTGGCCACCCTCCCCCGTACTAATCAAAGAGCGGACCCCGCGAGATGCGAGTGCGTAACACGCTTTCAGATTAAGGTCGAGTCACTAATGGTCATCTACGAATTTATTAGCTCTATACTGTTGACGGTGTTACATCAGTAAGTCTAATAATTCACGGTCCCGTCTTGTACAATCTCATTGCACAGGATGCCCCCACTCGCATGTCAACCACATGAACGAGTCAGATCACCTCGTTTATATCTAATACAAAGCGGGCCGCATCCACAGTGTATCCAGGATTAGGTCTCCAACCCTATCCATATACTGTAGACCGATTGGGTCATTAACTCGAACACGATCGTCCCTGTGTGTCCACTACACACCGTTCAAGTTCTTAGTTCTCTCATAATACAATGACCCTAGAGCTTAGTTTATTGGATTAAGTTTATGAAAAATGCGAGACACAAAGTTTAAATAAATAACTCTTATTTATTACACAATGTTGAAATAAATAACTCTTATTCATTTACAACTTTGAATATTACAAACTACACGAGATGAGGACATACATCCCAACAGTTTTACATGCAAACATACTGCAAGTTTAACAATTAAACTAACAGGAAAGAAAAAGAATACCTTTGTAGTTTAGCAGAACAACAACTCCTTGCTCCAAGCAGTACAACAACAAAGGAACTTCCAAGAAACTTCTCTGTTCTTCACCAACAGGACACCACCAATTGGATAAACCTTTTATCCTCTGAGTGCTTAGATCTTTCCTTTGTGGGAAGGATTCCAACAGTTGGAAGAACTTTTGGGAATTCTAGAATTGAGAGAGAGTGAGAGAGCAATTCACCAATTGCTTCTGCAATTCTGTTCATCGATCATAGCAATGCACACCGCTTCTCCCTGTTAAGCTATCGATAGGGAGAAAGAAGGGGATAGTCGGAACATGTCTGGATGAGACGTTCTCTTATTTTATTATTAAAAATAATAATAATAATAAATAATAATTAAATTAAATTTAATTATTAATTTAAATAATACAAATTAAATATCATATATTTAATTTGGATTAAATCTCATTTAATCATATTATCCCTTTAATCTATAGTTTTAATGTACAACCAGTGCACATTAAATTTTATCCTATAGTTTGTAAATGTGAATCACATTCATATTTAATATAATATTTGAACTCTTTCAAATATTCAATTCTCTCATATAATTTAATATGAATCATATTCACATTAAATTTATAATATATAGTTCCAAAACTATATATTATATCGTATCTGAATACATTAAATATATTTCCTAATGAATTTGAACATTTCAAATTCAAATGATCTAAAAACCCTTTACGAGCTAGAAGGTGGACCTAATGGACCTACAGATCAGAAGCTCCAACGATACGAGATTGTTCGGTTAATCTCATTAACCTCCTAATCAACATTCGTTAACTGCGGGAACACTCCACTAAAGTCCCACAGCTGCACTCTTCTCACTGCAGATATATTTATGTGTCCATGGATATTGACCAATAACAGCAAGTCAATCCTTCACGAATGTTCGTAACACCAGCTGGGTCAAATTACCGTTTTACCCCTTGGTTACATCTTGTGCCTTAAGTACCAGTGCTCCTCTAATGAACAATTTGTTTGTGGTCCTACCAACAAACAGAATCCCTCTCGGGCCAATGAGAGAGACGGACACATTAGGATCACAGTGTTTGTATCAAATACAAAGTGGGCGACATCCATAGTTTAACCACGGTAAGGTACCCAAACCTTATCGCCTAACTATAGACCTTTTAGACTGTATCTCGAACCGAGATCCTTTTTATATACATTACATTCAGTTAAAGATTCATTTAACAGCCTTGGATGTTTAGTTTATTGGATTTAGGGTTTAAATAAAGGCAAACTCGTAGATAACGAACAATAACACTTTATTGAAATAATAACACTTTATTACATTAATTAGAACATAATTACAAACTACGAGTATTAGGGCACAAATCCCAACAAACTCCCACTTGCAGTAAAACTCTAGTGGGGTACAACATAATCTAAAAGAGTGGTTACAAAGATATAAATATAATAAACTAGGGCATCCATACACTCCATTACATATCTCCCACTTGACCCTCGAACACTTTAGCCATGAGAGTCTTTGTAAACGGATCAGCAATATTGTGCTCCGAACCGATCTTCGTGACTGTCACATCTCCTTGTTGCAATATTTCTCGTATCAGGTGATACTTCCTCTCGATTTGCTTACCTCGCTTATGGATGCGAGGTTCCTTCGAATTGGCTACCGCACCACTGTTGTCACAGTATAAGGTGATGGTAAATTCCATATTTGGAACAACTTCCGAATCAGTAAGGAATTTCCTTAGCCAAACAGCCTCTTTAGTTGCTTCACAAGCAGCGACATACTCAGCCTCCATTGTGGAGTCAACGATGCATCCTTGCTTGATGCTTCCCCATACTATAGCTCCCCCGTTGAGGGTGAAAACTGATCCCGATGTTGATTTCCGAGAATCCTTATCAGTCTGAAAATCAGAATCAATGTATCCAGTAAGGATCAAATCCTTAGACCCATACACAAGCGTATAGTCCCTCATTCTCCTTAGATACTTGAGGATATTTTTAACTGTTGTCCAGTGGTCTAACCCTGGATTGGACTGGTACCTACTGACTATTCCCCCTGCATAACAAATGTCTGGCCTCGTGCACAACATAACATACATTAAACTACCTACTGCAGAGGCATAGAGAATATGTCCCATATCCTCAACTTCTTGAGGTGTCTTGGGACACTGTTCCCTAGACAAATGAATTTCATGCCTGAAGGGTAATAAACCCCTCTTGGAATTCTGCATCGAATATCTAGACAACATTTTGTCGATATAAGATGCTTGAGACAATGCTAGCGTTCTATTCTTGCGATTCCTGAAGATCTGAATCCCAAGAACATATTGCGCCTCTCCCAAATCTTTCATTTGGAATTGGGTCGCCAGCCAATTCTTTATGTCAGTAAGGTATCCTACATCATTCCTAATTAGTAGGATATCATCCACATAAAGTTCTAACAAAGCTACTTTGTCGTTGATGATCCTCTTGTAAACACAAGGCTCGTCAACGTTTTGGTCAAAGCCGTAAGACTTGATCGAAGTATCAAATCTTATATTCCAAGATCTTGATGCTTGTTTCAATCCATAAATCGATAGATTAAGCTTGCAAACTTTTTGCTCCTGACCTCGTGCTATGAACCCTTCGGGCTGAGACATAGAGATGCTCTCGTCAAGATTACCATTCAAAAAGGCAGTCTTGACGTCCATTTGCGAAATTTCATAATCATAAAACACAGCTATGGACAAGAGTATCCTTATAGACTTCTGATAGCACACAAAATATGCTATCCTTAGGCTTAATAATTGCTAGTTTTATAATGATTTCAAGGCTTTTACGTGTTTAATTCATTCAATTTCAGGTTCTAAGCTTAAACGGAACTATTAGAGACAAATTGGATCACTCGGGATCAAAACGAGGCTATTTGGAGCAAAAAATAACATCAAATGGAAGAGAAAAGACCAAACCAAGCTGAAGACCCGAGGTGATGGCGTTGCAACGCCATACAGAGCGTTGCAACGCCGAACGTGCAGCCAAATAACTCTGAAGATCACTGCCGATATAAGCGTTGCAACGCGCTGGCAAAGCGTCGCGCGCTATATCAATAAGGCCGCACGCGCAAGAAGCGCGCACGGGCGTTGTAAGCGCGCGCTTGCAAGCGGCCGCAACGCCAGATCGATAAGCGACGCGCGGCGTTAAGGTAGCAGCGTTACAGTAATTTGTTCTTAGCGTTGCAACGCTGCCGATAGTTTCCATATTTACCACGCGTTTAAGGTACAGCGTTGCAACGCTGTCCCATTGAGGCCTATAAATACAACATTATGCAATTGAGAAAAGGAGAGCACAATTTGATAGAGTTTTGCCCTAAATTCGAAATACACCTTGTAAGAAGAGAGAAAAGATTGATTTTGGGAGCCAAAGCATTCGGGGAGGTTCGAGATCGAAGACGGGAGCTCGAAGACGAAGGACCGGCATCGACACCTAAGTTTATTTCTCTTTCTTTCAATTTGTAATAGCGTTCTAAGACGTTTTCTACTTGTTTAGTTTGTTTTTCATGTGATTTAGAGTAGCTAGGCATAGTAGTTAGGATTTGAATTACTTGTTATGACTTTCTTGTGATGTATTGAAGCATATTATGTCGTTATTTTTGGCAATTCGTTCTTTACTTTTTAATTTGTTGATTTAAGTGGACTCGAGAGATAAAACTTGAATTAGAGCAAAATTGTCAAAACCCTTGGAAGTCTGGCACGAGAGTGACCTAGAAATCTTAGGGAAACACATAAAGAAGTTGCTTAATGCCATGCATGTTGTAGGTTCATATGGAGACTATGAGTTTATTGCATGTGTGAGGCTCACTAAGAATCGAGAGATTTTCTTGAGTATTTCACTTCGTGTTTATAATTTCATCTCATTGATTCAATGCATGTGCTAGTTAGGTCTTTAACTTGTAAAATCACTTCCTTTAATTCTATCAATTCGTGTCTCCACATGTTTGTTCGTTTGTTTGTATTTACTTCAACCAACTATCCATGTTATGTTTCTTTAGCTAAAATCGAGAATTAGTACCTTAATAATTAATTAATCTAGAAACCCATTCCCGAGGACGATACTTGGACTCATAAATCACTATACTAAAACTTGACCCGTACACTTGCGGTATTGTATCATAAATATCACGCAACAAGTTTTTGGCGCCGTTGTCGGGGAATGGCGATTATTTAGATTGATTAATATTGGGAGAAAATTCGAGATTTTAGACTAAAGTTTCTTTTCCTTTTGTGTTTTTTTCCTTATTTATTTTTTTTCTTATTTGTTTGTTTTTTTCCTTAAAGTTGTTTGTTTGTCTTTCCTTATTTGTTTTTGTGTGATTGTTTGTTTCCTTAGTTGTGTTATTTTAGTTTTGTGTGTTTTCGAGTCTTTGTTTCCTGTTTTGGTTGTGTTGATATTGTGTGAAGTCTTGTTGTGAAATTACTAATTTTTCAAGTATGACTTTGCATAATTTTGAGTTTCCACCATTCTACTGTCCCTCTCAGGATCCTAGTTTTGTGCATCATGATTTTTCTGATTACCATGTGTCTAATTTTTACCATTTTGTACCTGACATATATGAAAATTCACATGAGGGTAGTTATTTAGGCACTTGGAACCATAGTTTTTCGTACCTTAACCAACCACTAGAAAAATCTTCTCTTATGGACCAATTGGCAGAATATACCTTAGAGTTGAAATTGAAAAATTTGGTTCATAGTGAATTAGAGAGGTTGGATAGGTTAGAAGCTAAAGTTGTAGGACTTTGGGAAATAGTACAAGATAGAGCTCAATACCTTGATCAATTAGTAGTTTCCCTTGAGACCTTACAGGAACAATTTGTATTCCTTACCACTCAAGAGGTGCCACCTAGGAGGGTCTGTTCACATGATAGTGAGGATAGTTTGGGAAAGGCGAGGCACACCATGATCAAAGTTAGTGAGGAGGACACGGTGATACACTTAGTTCCACAGGAGAGATCCAGGTGATAGAGTTAGAGGCTGAGAAGTCTTCTTTCCCTTTATCCCCAGAAATTTCCTTGATTTTTGATAACCATTGGTCTTTCACTCACGAGTCTTGCTTTGATTTCAGTTCTTTCATTTTATTAAACAAAAATACCAAAAATAATTATGTCTCTGGCGCCCATGAAAAGTAAGATAGCCTTTTAGACTTAGAGGGCTACATTGATTCGAGCAAGAAGGGCCCAGAGAAGTATGAGCAATTTTATGTGCCCTAATAAGTCACCATCTAGCTAAAGACGTTAAAGAAAGCGCTTCTTGGGAGGCAACCCAAGTTTTATGTTTTATGTCTTTAGTTTTTGTTTTATTTTCTAGTTGTTTGTGCTTTTCTTTCTTATCTAATTTCTTTCTTTTTGTTCCTCCAGGTGTATGCCCAAGGGGAGAACTGCAGACTTGCACCCTTTTGATCCTGAGATTGAAAGGACTGTCAGAGGAGACTCTAAGGAAGGAAGAGCAGAACCTCAGAAGATGGCTGATCAGGAGCTCATCAACAACCCTAAACCTATCAAGGAGTATTTCCAATCTGTGTTTAATTCGAAAGCGAGTTGGAATAGTCCATGCCCCTATCAATGCTAATAACTTTGAACCAAAAAGCAATGTGATACAAATGGTTAGGGAAGGTGCTTTCAGAGGCCTAGCCACAGAAGATCCAAACTCTCATCTTAAAATTTTTTGGAAATCTGTGGTACATTTAAAATGAATGGTATCTCTGCGATAGTATTAAACACGTCTCTTTCCTTTTTCCTTGCGAGGTAGAGCCAAAGAATGGCTAGGGTCCCTTCCCTCAGGGAGTATCACTTCCTGGGAGGAGTTGGCCCAAGCCTTCATGACCAAATTCTTTCCACCTGTTAAAGCTGCAAAGTTGAGGACTGAGGTAGGAACATTCAAGCAGCAAGAGGGAGAGCAGTTATTTGAAGCCTGGGAAAGGTACAAGGACATGCTCAGGAGGTGCCCACAGCATGGCTATCCAGACTGGCTCCAGGTACAGTTGTTTTATAATGGACTGGAAGGTAAGACCAGGACCATTCGGATGCCCTTTGTTGGAGGGCTTTCATGGCTAAGATCGTGCCCGAAGCATGTGCCCTCACGGAGGAAGTGTCAATCGCCACTACCGAGTGGCCTCTGAAAAATGAGATCTAAGCCGATGAGTTGGATTATATCAAGCTGGACGAGGTAACCTCTCTTAGATCTCATATGGCATCTCTCACTCATGCCTTGAATAATTTTGCAGGATCACCACAGACAAGTATGTCCTCTCAATGCTCCCAACCCAATGGAGAATCCACTATGGAGCAATTGCACTACCTGAACAATAGAAGCAACCACTATGGAGGAAATCAGACTCAGAATAACCTACCAACGCATTACAATCCAGGTTTGAGGTATCATGAGAATTTCTCTTATGCTAACAACAAGAATGTGTTAAATCCTCCTACAGGGCATGCTTCTACATCAGAGAGGAAACCATCCCTGGAAGACACATTGCACTCCGTCATAGCTGAATCCAGAAGTCGGTCAAACCAGCTGGAGAATGCAGTCACCAGTTTATCTGGTATAGTGACCAGTCATGGAGCTGCAATAAAGAATATAGAGACCCAGATTGGCCAAATGAACACATCACCCGTGCACTTTGCAAGCAAGGAAAGAAACACCTTGAGGGAGTACAGTCTAGCTAAAGACGTTAAACAAAGCGCTTCTTGGGAGGCAACCCAAGCTTTACTTACTTTTGTTTTCCTGTCTTTAGTGTACTTTAGTTGTTTTTGTTGTTTTTCAATTCTTAGTTAGTTGTTGTTTTACTTCGTAGGTTGTGGAGATGCCCATCTTCGTTGAAATCCATGCTCCCATTCAGAGGAACTCCAACACACATGTTTTGGCTATCCAAGGAACTCAGAAAGATCTCCATCACCCAGGACAGTATCATTCACTTCTACCCTTATACTTACCTCATGCTTATTTCTACAAACATTGGGGACAATGTTTAGTTTAAGTTTGGGGGTGGGATTGTGTTTATTTGTTGTGACTGTCCTGAGTATGTGCTGAATTGTTGATTGATCTTTTACATAAGTATGAGTATGATATCCTAGGATGAGATATAATTGAAAATCTTTGTGATTCTGCTGAAACCTGAGAGCATGACATGAATTTGAGTTAATTTAAGATTTTTTCTTGAGTTTTTCCTGCACTATTATGCACATAGCATGTGTTCCTGTAGTTTTGAAATGCTTAGAACAAAGTTATTAGGCTTAGAAGTTTGATGTCACCTCGATAGGTCTGAAAACTGATTTGAGAGTTAAAACTGCAGGATAGGGTGAATGACAATATGAAGCGCATGATCTGTATAATATGTGAACTATGTTGTTTCTGTTGTTTGTTTGCTAATGAAAAAAATCGTGAGGGCAAAAAGAGCTACCTCCACTGTGATCAGTTAGGCACTCATTGAGCGAGTGCTCTGGGTAAGGGTCCCTGCAGTGGATGTGTGAAAGCTAGTGCTCTTGCATAAAAAAAAAATATACATATAATAATGATTAAGTGCTAAATTGAGTTATTTATTTCTTGAATGTAGAAGACTCAAGGATTAGTAATTATGACCAGTGTAGGGGGAAGTTGAATGGAGAGCCTAATAAAGTTGATCAGGGGCTTAGTAAAAATGAAGGAACATAGGCTAATCACACACACACGTAGGAACACTTAGGAAAAGTTTTAAATTACTTGTTGAAGTGTTATGTTTAAGTGTTTCTGTGATTGCAAAATTTTCTCTTAAATCTTTGAGGCTTGAATCAAATGTATGTTTAAGAACAATCGATGTTTAATTTGCATTTTTGCTCAAGGACTAGCAAAAGGTTAAGTTTGGGGGTGTTTGATAGCACACAAAATGTGTTATCCTTAGGCTTAATAATTGCTAGTTTTATAATGATTTCAAGGCTTTTACGTGTTTAATTCATTCAGTTTAAAGTTCAGAGCTTAAACGGAACTATTAAAGACAAATTGGATCACTCTCGATCAAAACGAGGCAATTTGGAGCCAAAAATAACATCAAATGGAAGAGAAAAGACCAAACCAAGCTGAAGACCCGAGGTGATGGCGTTGCAACGCCATACAGAGCGTTGCAACGCCGAACGTGCAGCCAAACAACTCTGAAGATCACTGCCGATAGCGTTGGAACGCTGCTTTGCACCGTCGCAACGCTATATCAATAAGGCCGCACGCATAAGAAGCCGCACACAGGGCGTTGCAACGCTGCCTTGCAGCGTCGCAACGCCAGATCGATAGCGCGCGCGCGGCGTTAAGGTAGCAGCGTTGTAACGTTGTTCTTAGCGTTGCAACGCCGCCGATAGTTTCCATATTTACCCGCGCGTTTAAGGTACAAATGCAGCAACGTCATTTGTCCCATTGAGGCCTATAAATACAACATTATGCAATTGAGAAAAGGAGAGCACAATTTGATAGAGTTTTGCCCTAAATTGAAATACACCTTGTAAGAAGAGAGAAAAGAGTGATTTTGGGAGCCAAAGCATTCGGGAGGTTCGAGATCGAAGACGGGAGCTCGAAGACGAAGGGACCGCATCGACACCTAAGTTTATTTCTCTTTCTTTCAATTTGTAATAGCGTTCTAAGACGTTTTCTACTTGTTTAGTTTGTTTTTCATGTGATTTAGAGTAGCTAGGCATAGTAGTTAGGATTTGAATTACTTGTTATGACTTTCTTGTGATGTATTGAAGCATGTTATGTCGTTATTTTTGGCAATTCGTTCTTTACTTTTTAATTTGTTGATTTAAGTGGACTCGAGAGATAAAGCTTGAATTAGAGCAAAATTGTCAAAACCCTTGGAAGTCTGGCACGAGAGTGACCTAGAAATCTTAGGAAACACATAAAGAAGTTGCTTAATGCCATGCATGTTGTAGGTTCATATGGAGACTATGAGTTTATTGCATGTGTGAGGCTCACTAAGAATCGAGAGATTTTCTTGAGTATTTCACTTCGTGTTTATAATTTCATCTCATTGATTCAATGCATGTGCTAGTTAGGTCTTTAACTTGTAAAATCACTTCCTTTAATTCTATCAATTCGTGTCTCCACATGTTTGTTCGTTTGTTTGTATTTACTTCAACCAACTATCCATGTTATGTTTCTTTAGCTAAAATCGAGAATTAGTACCTTAATAATTAATTAATCTAGAAACCCATTCCCGAGGACGATACTTGGACTCATAAATCACTATACTAAAACTTGACCCGTACACTTGCGGTATTGTATCATAAATATCACGCAACAACTTCAGCATAGCAACAGGAGAAAAAGTTTCTTCATAGTCAACTCCTTCCCTTTGGGTAAAACCCTTTGCTACAAGCCTAGCCTTAAAGGTCTGTACCTTTCCTGCTGCATCTCTCTTTCTCTTATAGATCCATTTACACCTTATGGGTCTAACCCCTTCAGGTTGGTCTACAAGTTCCCATACTGAATTGAAGTCCATTGACTCTATTTCAAAGTCCATGGCTTTGATCCATTGGTCCTTGTCTATGTCATTTATTGCCTGTTTATAAGACAATGGATCTTCTATGCCGTCATCAGGTATGACAACTTGAGTTTCAGCTAAACCCAAGTAGCGGTCAGGTTGGGAAACAACTCTCCCACTGCGTCGAGGCATTCTTAACGATTGAGAAGGACGAGACTGACTCGAGGTGCTGGCTCTTCCATCAACTCTCGATGAAGGTCCAGCTTGAACAACAACTCTTGTTGGTTCATTTGTAGCTTCATTTAGTACTAATTTACTACGCGGTTTGTGGTTCCTCATGTGATCTTCCTCCAAGAACGTGGCATTTGTCGATACAATCACCTTGTTTTCTTGTGGCTCATAGAAAAGACCACCTCTCGTTTCTTTGGGATAGCCAACAAATTGGCACAATCTTGAACGAGCTTCCAGTTTCTTTGGGATTGTCAAGAGCACGTGTGTCGGACAACCGCAAATCCTGAAGTGTTGTAAACTAGGTTTACGCCCCTTCCAAAGTTCAAAAGGTGTTGCTGAAACACTTTTTGATGGAACACTATTCAAGATTTGAGCTGCAGATCTCTCTGCGTATCCCCAAAACAAGCGGGCAATTGAGCATGGCTCATCATGAAACGAACCATGTCTAACAAGGTTCTATTTCTCCTTTCTGACACACCATTTTGTTGTGGTGTATTAGGTGCTGAGAGTTGAGATTTAATTCCATGTTCTATCATATAGTCCTGGAATCTCAAATCCATATACTCTCCACCTCGATCGGATCGAAGTGTTTTAAAGTTTTTCCCTAATGCATTTCTTTACTTCAGCCTTATACTCTTTGAACTTTTCAAGAGCTTCAGACTTGTGATGCATTAGGTATAGATAACCATACCTAGAATAATCATCTATGAAAGAGATGAAATCTTCGTACTCTCCTTGAGCTTTGACATTCACTTTGGACCACAAAGATCCGAATGCACAAGTTCTAGGGCTCTACTGACTCTGTAACCTTTTCAAAGAAAAGGTCGTTTGGTCATTTTACCTTCCAAGCAAGACTCGCAAGGCGGTAAAGAATCATCTTCTAACTTGTTTAGAAGTCCATTCTTAGAGAGTCTCTCAATCCGGTTGAGATTAATATGACCAAGTCTAAGATGCCATAGATAGGTATTATTATTTGGAGAAATTCTTTGCCTTTTATTTTGAGTGTTGGCATTTTTAAACATCTCATGATTCAAAATTACTTTTGTTTTGTTCGGTTTCACTACATACAAGCCATTTTTCAATTTAGCAGAACAAATATTGACACCTTCTTTCAAAATGAACGCTTCATTAATTGAAAAAGAAATACAATATCCAAGTTCTATTAAACAAGAGATAGAGATTAAGTTCCTTTTAAGCTTAGGAACTATATACATATTTTTTAATAAAAGAAATCTATCTCCGAAAAATAGCTTGGCATTTCCCACTGCAAAAGCTGAGGCGACGTCTCCCGTTCTGACCCTGAGTGTCATCTCACCCTCTTCGAGCTCCTTGGAGGAACTAGTTTCCTAAAATGAAGAGCAAACGTGATTAGTGGCTCCTGAATCAAGTATCCAGGTCAAATCATCATTTTCCACTAAACAAGTTTCAAGAACAAGTAAATCTGATTTATCTTTCTTCTCGTTGAGCTCAGCAAGGTGGTTTGGGTAGTTTCGCTTCCAGTGCCCATCCACGTTGCAGTGGAAACATTTTCCTTTATCTGCAACCTTGGCTTTTCCCTTGCCTTTGTCAACAGCAGGTGTCTTCCCTTTCCCTCCTATTTTCTTCTTTTGGGTCTTCTTAAGCCCGGAAGATGAGCTACAGGACTTAGTCCCAGAGGATGAACCCTTCTGGAACCTTCTGGAATGGGCAAACAGATTTGCCTCTCCATCAGCCTGTCCCTTATTCTTTATAAGAGATTGGAAAGTCTGTAGTTCATTAAGGAGAGTAGTTAGGTTATACTCTATCTTGTTCATTACCGCATTGCTGCAAAATTGCAGGAAACTCTTTGGAAGAGACTCCAGGATGAACGATACCTGACTTTGCTCGTCAATGACCGCTCTGTTCATCTCAGCCACGTTGAAGTGGACCATCAGATCAAGACGTGTTCTCTCACTGATGACCCCTCCTTCATACGGGAGTTATAAACGTATTTGAGGGATTCCTGCCGAATCTGTCCATACGGTTGTCCAAATATTTCCTGCAGCGAACTCATCATCTCACGAGTTGAGACCATGCCCTCGTGCTTTTTGGCCAGAACTTCAGAAACGCTAGCCAAAATATAGACCTAGGCTTTGTCATTGGCCTTGATCCAGCGGTCGTACGCCTCCTTAACAGATTGAGGAGCGTTACGAGAAGGGATCTGAGGACATTCCTCAGACAGTACAAATCGTAGGTCGTCAACAACGAGAATCGTATTCAAGTTGGACTTTCACGTAGTAAAATTCTCACCAGTTAAACGGTCACTTTTAAGTAAGGTTATTATTGAAGACGACATGCTGAAAATCCAAAATAGTTCTAATTAGTTATGCCTTTTAACCCATTGTAAAAAGCCAATCAAATTTAGCAAAATTATTAAAGAACCCTAGTGTTTAAACTAAACCCACTGTTTAAATTAAACCTTTAATTTTGCAACGATACTTCAAGGGTTTAGAACAAAAGCCACCGTCGGGCGGTCAGTCATTCCTCCCTTGAATTGAGACTTTCTCAGCCAATTCCCACTACCAGAACATCTCATGCCCCAATGGTCCTTAGCTACCGTTTGTTTGGTCAAGGACTTGTTAACTAGCTTAACTCATCCCGTAAATGTGACCCTACTAATTTCACATCCAATAGGCCCGAGCCAACAGGCTACTATTAAGAAAGACAACTGTTGGCAAACAACCTAAGAGACCCTATCCATTTCTTGAGTTCGCGGTGTTCTGATTCCTATAGTCAGGCCCTCCATAGGGTTTGGTTGTTCCAGGACAAACTAGCAGGCGGACTATAGAAATCTCACTGTGCGACCTAATGGAGGAGACCGTAGGATACGTTGACACACGTCCTGCTCCCATTTACTATGGATACTTCCCTCATTCACCTTGATATTGAACCATGCAAACACATACTGTAGGGGACGCCCTATTGATGCCACATAGCCAAGCATGGAACTCACGGTGTGAACTCTTAAGGACGTGAGAGTAAACTTGATGCGAACATCTCGTTTTCTCCCACTGAAGTTCCTAAAATTAGGGTATAGTTTTAACTTAGCTGGATTCTGGCTAATAGAATCTATCTAAGTCTATGCCTATTATAACTATTATAACTAGGTCTTAAAACCTTATGTCTAGGTGAATAAACATTTTAATTACCTAGAGATAAAACCAAAGGTTAATTCAACTTAGGTTCCGGGTCAGTTCCCAGGTAGGAGGTGTTCCGTTAACCGTCAGCTTAAGTACTCCCAGCCTTAGACATAACTTCACCGGTAGAGTTCCCTTATAACCAAAGTCCTAAAGTCCTACTCTATTTTAAACTAATTAAAATACTACGTAGGACTAATTTCTAATCCTATTAGAAATTAAAACTTAGGTCTAAATTAATTTTAAACGATTTAAAACTAATTAAGTTTAACCCAAGTTCCTATGTTTGCATGCATTTCTTTATTATAGGTTATGGTTTCTAAAACCCCTTTAATTTATAACTTTTATAAATTTTAATAGTTAACCTATGAAAGAAACTATATTATAAATCCAACAATCAATATTTAAATTTGAATTATAAAAGGAATTCAACTAATTGAATTATAAAATTACTTAAACAAAATAACATTTATTTTAAACTAAGTAATTTCATGCTCCATGCAATTTATTTTCCATATAATCTAATCAAAACAATTATAATTAATTATTCATGAAAAATAAATTAATCATGCATTTAACCATATTCATATAACATTATATAAATAAAATGCATGAATATGCTTATCCTAAGGTGGGAAAAATCTAAATGACATTCATAAAGATAAATAGATGTAAAATCGAAATAATTTGGCCCCTAAAGTGCAAAAAATAAAATTACATTAATTTATTTCATGAAACCAGTCCAAAACACCTTGAACCAGCCTTGAACAGCTCGAACCGGACAAAAACCACTGAACCAGTCGAACCGGTCTGCAGCTGCTGGAATGCCCCACGACGTTGCAATGCTAATTGCGGGCGTCCTTGTCCTTTTGCGCGCCTGCTATCGGGGTGGCGTTGTAACGGCGAGGGGCGTTGCAACGCCATTGTCCCTGTGTGCCCCCGTCGATAGGGAGCGCTGGCGTTGCGACGACGTTCTTCAGCGTTGCAATGCTGATGAACGACATTACAACGCTGCTGGTAGAGTTGCAACGTTGTTGCTTCGACAGTGGCAGAAAGTCACGAACACAACAACTTCCTACTTCAATTTCTCCTTCGATTCTCCACCGAATTTCATGAAAATGGTCCCGAACGACTCGTAACTCATTTATAGACTCATTAATGAACTTTATTTGCCCAAAAATGCAGCGGCCTTTACAATAATTTGATCAAATCAAAAGTAAACTATGGCCAAAAAACTCATAAACAGTTTTACAGCAAACCATATGCATTTCCCACCAAATCAATGCAATTTTGTTTCAAAACAAAACAATACAAGCATTGCTCTGATACCAATTGCTGGAGATCTGATCTCCTTGAGCAGCTAAAACGTGTTTGGGATCGTTAATTGCTTGATTGTTTTAATTGAAACAAAAACCAGTACAATGATAAATAATACAGAACAAGCAGTAATTTCTAATCCTATTAGACATGGATAATAGCATACATGAAAACATACTTATATCTATTAGACATGGATATTAGACATGGATAATAGCATACATTAAACTAAAGGGAAGAAAAAGAATACCTTTGTAGTTTTTAATTCTCCAGCACAGCAACTCCTTGCTCCTAGCTTTTCAGCAATACAACAGAACTTCTCTGTTTTTCTCCAAGAAAGACACTACCAATTGGATCACCTCTTATATCTCTGAGTTCTACTTAGATCCTCCTTGGTGGGAAGGATTTCAACTTTTGGAAGAGATTTGGGAATTCTAGAATTGAGAGAGAGAGAGAATTCTTTCAGTCCTTCAACGAATTGATCGATTGATCATCTAAACGAACAACCCCTTCTCCCTGTTAACCTGTCAATAAGGAGAAAGGGAGGGGTAGTGGGGAACGTGTCTAGATGACACGTTCCCTCATTTATTATTAAAATAATAATAATAATATAATTAAATCAAATTTAATTATTCATTTAAATCATATTTAAATAAGATAAATTAAATATCATATATTTAATTTGGATTAAATCTCATTTAATCATATTACCCCTTTAACCTATAGTTTTAATGTACAACCAATGCACATTAAATTTTATCCTATAGTTTGTAAATGTGAATCACATTCACATTTAATATAATATTTGAACTCTTTCAAATATTCAATTCTCTCATATAATTTAATATGAATCATATTCACATTAAATTTATAATATATAGTTCCAAAACTATATATTATATCGTATCTAAATACATTAAATATATTCCCTAATGAATTTGAACATTTCAAATTCAAATGATCTAAGAACCCTTTACGAGCTAGAAGGTGGACCTAATGGACCTACAAATCAGAAGCTCCAACGATACGAGATTGTTCGGTTAATCTCATTAACCTCCTAATCAACATTCGTTGACTGCGGGAACACTTCACTAAAGTCCCACAGCTGCACTCTTCTCACTGCAGATATATTTTTGTGTCCATGGATATTGACCAATAACAGCAAGTCAATCCTTCACTAATGTTCGTAACACCAGCTGGGTCAAATTACCGTTTTACCCCTAGGTTACATCTTGTACCTTAAGTACCAGTGCTTCTCTAATGAACAATTTGTTTGTGGTCTTACCAACAAACAGAGTCCCTCTCGGGCCAATGAGAGAGACGGGCCCTTTGTTCAAGTCCCGAAGACACCATTTAACGGAACATTCCTCTACTTACCCTAGTATGCGGGAAGGAGTGAATTCCATCTTGCTGAGTTAAGTTCCTAGCCGCTCACTCGGTCTTGTCCCCAAGAAGGTAGGCATATTGAGTCGGCGAATCTGGCCACTCTCACCCATACTAGTCAAAGGACAATCCCTTGTGAACAGGAGTTCGTAACCTGCTCAGGATTGAGATCAAGTTGCCTAGGTCATCCTAGTGAAATAGAAACCTAACTAGTCAGTCGGAGTTCTGACTAGAGATTACTATTTCATGTGCAGTCTTATGTAATCTCATTACATAGGATATCCCCACTCACATGTCATCTACATGAACACATTAGGATCACAGTGTTTGTATCAAATACAAAGTGGGCCACATCCATAGTTTAACCAGGGTAAGGTACCCAAACATTATCGCCTAACTATAGACCCTTTAGATTGTATCTCGAACCGAGATCCTTTTTATGTACATTACATTCAGTTAAAGATTCATTTAACAGCCTTGGATGTTTAGTTTATTGGATTTAGGGTTTAAATAAAGGCAAACTCGTAGATAACGAACAATAACACTTTATTGAAATAATAACACTTTATTACATTATTTAGAACATAATTACAAACTACGAGTATTAGGGCACAAATCCCAACAAACTCCCACTTGCACTAAAACTCTAGTGGGGTACAACATAATCTAAAAGAGTGGTTACAGAGATATTAATACAATAAACTAGGGCATCTATATACTCCATTACATATCTCCCACTTGTCTTAGATTAGCCTATGTACATATCTCGTAGACCGAGACTTTTCAGATGACCCTCGAACACTTTAGCCATGAGAGTCTTTGTAAACGGATCAGCAATATTGTGCTCTGAACCGATCTTCGTGACTGTCACATCTCCTCGTTGCACTATTTCTCGTATCAGGTGATACTTCCTCTCGATTTGCTTACCTCGCTTATGGATGCGAGGTTCCTTCGAATTGGCTACCGCACCACTGTTGTCACAGTATTAGGTGATGGGAAATTCCATATTTGGAACAACTTCCAAATCAGTAAGGAATTTCCTTAGCCAAACAACCTCTTTAGTTGCTTCACAAGCAGCGACATACTCAGCCTCCATTGTGGAGTCAACGATGCATCCTTGCTTGATGCTTCCCCATACTATAGCTCCCCCGTTGAGGGTGAAAACTGATCCCGATGTGGATTTCTGAGAATCCTTATCGGTCTGAAAATCAGAATCAGTGTATCCAGTAAGGATCAAATCCTTAGACCTATACACAAGCGTATAGTCCCTCGTTCTCCTTAGATACTTGAGGATATTGTTAACTGTTGTCCAATGGTCTAACCCTGGATTGGACTGATACCTACTGACTATTCCCACTGCATAACAAATGTCCGACCTCGTGCACAGCATAACATACATTAAACGACCTACTGCAGAGCCATAGGGAATATGTCTCATATCCTCAACTTCTTGAGGTGTCTTGGGCACTATTCCCCAGACAGATTAATTCCATGCCTGAAGGGTAATAAGCGCCTCTTGGAATTCTGCATCGAATATCTAGACAATATTTTGTCGATATAAGATACTTGAGACAATGCTAGCGTTCTATTCTTGCGATTCCTGAAGATCTGAATCCCAAGAACATATTGCGCCTCTCCCAAATCTTTCATTTGGAATTGGGTCGCTAGCCAATTCTTTATGTCAGTAAGGTATCCTACATCATTCCCAATGAGTAGGATATCATCCACATAAAGTACAAACAAAGTTGCTTTGTCGTTGATGATCCTCTTGTAAACACAAGGCTCATCAATGTTTTGGTCAAAGCCATAAGACTTGATCGCAGTATTAAATCTTATATTCCAAGATCTTGACGCTTGTTTCAAACCATAAATGGATCGATTAAGCTTGCAAACTTTTTCCTCCTGACTTTGGGCTATGAACCCTTCAGGTTGAGACATGTAGATGCTCTTGTCAAGATTACCATTCAAAAAGGCAGTCTTGACATCCATTTGCCAAATTTCATAATCACAAAATGTGGCTATGGACAAGAGTATCCTTATAGACTTCAGCATAGGAACAGGGAAAAATGTTTCTTCATAGTCAACTCTTTCCCTTTGGGTAAAACCCTTTGCTACAAGCCTACCCTTAAAGGTCTGTACCTTTCCGGCTGCATCTCTCTTTCTCTTATAGATCTATTTACACCCTATGGGTCTAACCCCTTCAGGTTGGTCTACAAGTTCCCATACTGAATTGAAGTCCATTGACTCTATTTCAAGGTCCATGGCTTTGATCCATTGGTCCTTGTCTACGTCATTCATTACCTGTTGATAAGACAATGGATCTTCTACGCCATCATCAGGTATGACAACTTGAGTTTCAGCTAAACCCAAGTAGCATTCAGGTTGGGAAACAACCCTCCCACTATGTCAAGGCATTCCCAACGATTGAGAAGGACGAGACTGACTTGAGGTGCTGGCTCTTCCATCAACTCTTGATGAAGGTCCAGCTTGAACAACAACAATTTATTACGAACAATAACACATTATTACATTAATTAGAACATAATTACATAAAGGAAAACTCGTAGATAACGAACAATAACACTTTATTGAAATAATAACACTTTATTACATTAATTAGAACATAATTACAAACTATGAGTATTAGGGCACAAATCCCAACAGGTCATTAGTGACTCTACCTGAATCTTGAGAAAGTTAAGAACTCCTGCTTATAGAAGTTTGTCCTTAGACTAGTATGGGTGAGAGTTACCTGTAGCCGACTCAATAAGCCTACCTTCTCTGGGACAGAATCTCGTAGGTAGCTGGGGACTTAACTGTGCAAGATGGAATTCGCTCATTCCTACACCAAGGAATTAGATAGGTTGTTCCCTTAAGAACTGACTTCAGGTCTTGAACAACGGGGCCCCGCCCTCTATGAGGGTATGAGTCTTTGGTAGGACCTTAGACTTGTTAATTAGAGGATCAGTGGTGCTTAAGGAACAAGGAGGTAATCACAGGGGTAAAATGGTAATTTGACCCAGCCGTGATTACGAACAACCTGTGAAGGGTCGGCTCATGGGTAATGATTATATCAGTGGACACAATATAATCTACAGTGAGGAGAGTGTAGCTACAAGTCTATTGTGGAGTGACTTGTAGTTAATGAATATTGATTAACTGGATCAAAGAGTTTGATAAGTTAATCTCACATCATTGGAGCTCATGAACTGTAGGTCCAATGGGTCCCTCCGTTGGCTCAACATGGTTATATTGAGGGTATAAAGTTAGGAATGAAATTAAGTGTTCAATTTCATGCATGAGGTGTTATATCAATTATATATGATATAATTGATATAATATTTTGTTTTAATGTGAATTAGATTCACATATAAATCATATAAAAGTGGGAGAATATAATAGGGATAGGATGGTAATTTCCATCCCATTTCCCTATATATATAGTTGTATGTGATGCAAGTAAGTTTAGCTAGGTCAAGCAAGTGATTCCATCTCTTGAGAAACCCTAAGAGAATTCTCCAACAAAAGGTGTTGGAAAGTGTTCCAACTAGACTTTTACAAGATACCTCATCTCACCTAAAGGGAACCCACATTCCTCCCTCACCTAGAGAACAACGGAGAAGATCCAGTGGTCGTGTATTCATCCGTTCGTGTTCCAGTTGCTGAGATCGTGATCGTGGGAGAAAGGAGCACTCGAATAAAGGTTCTTCAAAGGTAATATCTCACTGTCCATATTGGTAATTTATGCTTAATCTAGGTAGAATTGTTCTTGAATGTTATCTTTGTAACGAAATTAAGAACGCGCGATTCACAATCGCTTCCACTGCGGGATTCGCTTCCCTTCAATTGGCATCAGAGCCCAATTGCGTTCTTGATTTACGTTCTTGATTTTTCAAGAACGAGGTGGGATTTACTGTCTTGGATGAGATGTATGAACGATTTGCAATTTAGACGTTTTCAATTTTTGCACTTAGATTTACAATTTTCATTGAATCATTCAATGTAAGGGCTCGGTGTTTTGGGCAATTTTAATTGTAAATTGAGTCTGTAAGTCCGTGTCGATCGAGGCAAGGTGGTTGCTGAGAAGATCGGAGCGAAAACGAGCAAGGAATAGAATATTCCACATGTTGTCTGTGTGCAGCGTTGCAACGTTGTTCATTGGTGTTGCAACGCTGCGCTTGCGGAAGGAGCGCGTAGGAGAGGACAGCGTTGCACAACGCTGCTGCTAAGGCGCGTTTCAACCGGCAGAAGAAGACAAACTGCAACATTGCAACGCTGGTACCATATAAGAGTTATATTGATTATCGATATAAGAGTTATATTGATATATATAGGTAAAACCATTAGTCGGGTTTAACCTAAGTAAGCTTCCTATAGATTTAAAGTATCCAGTGGGAGGAAAAAGTGTATATGATACATATTTTTTCACCTACGTATCTCCGAGAAGTTCACATCGTGAGACTCATACTTGGCCTCGTGGCGCAAATGGGAGCGTCCCCCTTCGGATGGTGTTTGTATGAGTCAATATCAAGGTGAATGGAGAGGGTACTTATAGTGAGTGGGAGCAGGTTTAGTGAAAACAAAACCTATGGTCTCTTCAGTCAGTTTACACCATAAGATCACTATGGTCAGCCTACTAGTTTGGCATGGACCAGACAGTCCCTTCGGAGGGTTTGACCATAGGGGATCGAACACAGTAGACACCCGAAAGGGATAAAGCCCTCCTTAGTCTATTTTTAAATCTAGTCCTCCCTTCGGCGGATTTTATTGGATGGGGACTCTGGGATCTAAAGACAGAGGGTCACACTCATGAGGTACATAAGTTGTGTATGTATCCTGACCGAAAAATGGTAACTAAAGCCTATAGGAATAAGAGTTATTCTTGCATTAGGTTTTGGTCAAGAATGTCTTGATCCAGAGGAGGAGTGTTTTTTATTACCCTTCGGTGTCATACATTCTAAACCTTTGGAGTATCATTGCAAATTATAAATAACCTATGAATCATTTGATAATTAGCTAAAACATGATTGGATTAGAGTTATAGCAAGAAACTCATACAAGTTTGTTTGTAAATTTTTCAGCAAAAATGTCTAGCTCTATTATTAACTTATTGGGTGCGGAAAAGTTAACCGGAGAGAATATGATGACGTGGAAAAGCAAATTGAACACTATATTGGTAGTGGATGATCTGATGTTTGTGTTAACTGAGGAGTGTCCTCAGGTGCCAGGCTCGAATGCATCACGAAATGTTCGTGATGCATATGATCGATGGATCAAGGCCAATGATAAGGCCAAGGTCTACATGCTGGCAAGTATGTCGGCCATATTAGCCAAGAAGCATGAGGGCATGATAACCGTAAAGGAAATCATGGATTCCGTGCAGGGTATGTTTGGACAACAGTCCACACAAGCCCGGCACAATGCCCTAAAGTACATATTCAACTGAACGATGCCAGAGGGTACATCTGTTTGGGATCATGTCCTGGATATGATGGTGCACTTTAACATCGCAGAGTCGAATGGTGCTTCCATCGATGAGTCGAGCAGTCGACTTCATTCTCGAAACCCTTCGAGATAGTTTCCTCTGATTTAGAAGTAATGTTGTTATGAATAAGCTTACTTTTAACCTTACCTCCTTTCGAATGAACTCCGGACCTTTCAATCTTTGATGAAAATTGTAGGCGAAAGGTGAGGCAAATGTTGCGAGTAGGAGTTATCACGGAGGTTCGACCTGCGGGACAAAAGCAATAGCTTCATCTTCTTCTAACTTTGAAAGGGAAGAAGAAGAACATGAAGAAGGTTGGTAAAGGAAACGAAGTGACAAAGCTACCGCCTGTAAGAAGGGTAAGAAAGTCAAAGAAGTTCTTGACAAAGGAAAGTGTTTCCACCGCAACGAAGACGAGCATTGGAAACGAGGCGTCCAAGTACATTGCGAGAAAAGAAGAAGGAAGGTAAATATGATTTACTTTGCCTAGAAGCTTGTTTAGTGAATAATGATAAAACTGCTTGGATACTTGATTCAGGCGCCACTAATCATGTTTGTTCTTCTTTTCAGGGAATTGATTCATGGCAGCAACTCTGAGAAAGGAGAGATAACGCTCGGGTTAGAAATGGAGAAGTCGTCTCAATTTGTGAGCGATGAGGGCACGATGAAGCTTTACTTTGGCAAGAAATATATGTTGTTGGACAATATATTAGTGATACCAGGGTTTACTAGAAACCTTATTTCAATTTCTTGCGTTATAGAACAATGTATTTCTGTTTCTTTCTCAATGAATAAAGTGTTTATTTTAAAGAAAGGTATGAAAATATGTTCAATTTCATTAGAAAATGGGTTGTATGTTTTAAGGCCTAATTCAATCAAAATGGTTTTGAACACTGAATTATTTAAAACTGCAAACGCACAAACTAAGAAACGTAAAATTTCTCCTAAAGAAAATGCTCATCTTTGGCATCTTAGATTGGGTCACATTAATCTCAATAGGGTTGAGAGATTGATAAAAAATGGACTTCTAAATGAGTTAGAAGAAAATACTTTACCTGTATGTGAATCCTGCCTAGAAGGCAAAATGACTAAAAGACCTTTTAGTGGAAAAGGTTATAGAGCCAAAGAAACTCTTGAGCTTATACATTCAGACCTTTGTGGTCCGAAGAGTGTTAAAGCCAGAGGAGGTTATGAATATTTCATCTCCTTTGCAGATGATTATTCCAGATTTGGGCATATTTACCTAATACAACATAAGTCTGAAGCACTTGAAAAGTTCAAGGAATTCAAGACTAAGGTTGAAAATCAATTGGGTAAAACAATTAAAATGCTTCGATCAGATCGAGAGGGAGAGTACATGGATTTAAAATTCCAGAACTATATGATAGAACATGGAATTACATCCCAATTCTCGGCTCCCGGTAAACCACAACAACACAGTGTATCGGAAAGGAGAAATAGAACCTTGTTGGACATGGTTCGATCAATGATGAATTATGCTCATCTCCCTAGTCCATTTTGGGGTTACGCAGTAGAGACTGTGGTACACATTTGGAATAATGTGCCCTCAAGAAGTGTTTCTAAAACACCTTTTGAACTCTGGAAAGGACGTAAAGACAATTTATGTCATTTCAAAATATGGGGTTTTGCAGCACATGTGCTTGTGACAAATCCAAAGAAGTTGGATTCACGTTCAAAATTGTGTCTATTCGTAGGCTACCCAAAAGAAACAAGAGGTGGTTTATTCTATGATCCTAAGGAAGATAAAGTTTTTGTATCGACAAATGCTACTTTCTTAGAGGAGGACCACATAAGGGACCACAAACCAAGAAGTAAAATTGTGTTGAGTGAGTTAGACGGAACAATAGCAAAGGTTGCTAATAAAACTAGTACGTCAACAAGAGTTGTTGATACTAGTTTGTCTAGTCAAGAGAGTTCATCTCAAGAGTTGTGTATGCCTCGACGTAGTGGGAGGTTATAACACAACCTTGCCGTTACATGTGTTTATTTTAAACCCAAGTTGTTATACAAGATGACAACTGCGAGGATCCATTGACTTATAATCAAGCGATGGTTGACAAAGACAAAGACAAATGGGTCATAGCCATGGACCAAGAAATGGAGTCTATGTACTTGAATTCTTTTTGGGATCTTGTAGATAAACCTGATGGGGTAAAACCTATAGGTTGTAAGTGGATCTACAAGAGAAAGCGTGGTGTAGATGGAAAGGTGCAAACCTTTAAAGCTAGACTAGTAGCAAGGGGTTATACCCAGGTTGAAAGGGTTGACTATGAGGAAACATTTTCACCTGTTGCTATGGTAAAGTCTATACGTATGCTACTTTTCATTGCCACATATTATGACTATGAGGTATGGCAAATGGATGTCAAGATAGCCTTTTTGAATGGCAATCTTGAGGAAAATATCTACATGGACCAACCCAAAGGGTTCATTGAACCAGGACAAGAGCAAAAGGTTTGCAGGCTTAAAAGGTCAATTTATGGACTGAAACAAGCCTCTAGGTCGTGGAATATAGGATTTTATGAGGCAATCAAATCTTATGGTTTTGACCAAAATGATGATGAACCTTGTGTCTACAAGAAAATCATCAATAGTTTTGTTGCATTCCTAGTTTTATATGTGGATGATATCCTACTCATTGGGAATGATGTAGGATATCTTACTGACATTAAAAATATTTCCAATTGAAAGATTTGGGTGATGCGCAGTTTGTTCTTGGGATCTAAATTTTCCGGAACCGCAAGAATAAAACACTAGCCTTGTCTCAAACATCTTACATAGACAAAGTGTTGTCAAGGTTTAAGATGCAAGACTCCAAAAAGGGCTCATTACCTTTTAGACATGGAGTCCATTTGTCTAAGGAACAGAGTCCTAAGACACCTCAAGGAGTTGAGGATATGAGACGGATTCCTTATGCATCAGCTGTTGGGAGCCTGATGTACGTCATGTTGTGTACTAGGCCTGACATCTGTTTTGCAGTTGGAATGGTCAGTAGGTATCAATCCAATCTAGGACTTGAACACTAGACAGCAGTTAAAACAATCCTTAAGTATCTTCGGAGAACAAGGAACTACATGCTTGTGTATGGGGCTAAGGATTTGATCCTTACAAGATACACAGATTCTGACTTTCAGACTGATAAAGAATCTCAGAAATCTACATCAGGGTTAGTATTCACTCTTAATTGAGGAGCTGTAGTATGGCGAAGCGTCAAGCAAGGATGCATCGTTGATTCCACCATGGAGGCCTAATATGTAGCAGCTTGTGAAGCAGCTAAAGAGGTCGTTTGGTTAAGGAAATTCATGCTGAATTTGGAAGTTGTTCCAAATATGACTTTGCCCATCATTTGTAGACACGATACTTGGTGGTGCAATTGGCAAATTCGAGGAACCAGAAGTCACAAGAAGGAAAAGCACATTGAGCGGAAATATCATCTCATCCGGGAGATCATGCATAGAGGAGACGTGATTGCCACGAAGATAGCCTCAGAGCACAACGTTGTTGATCCTTTTACAAAGGCTCTCATGGCTAATATATTTGAGAGTCACCTAGAAGGTCTAGGTTTACAAGTTTTCCCCAACTAGGGCAAGTGGGAGTATTTTGTACAAAAGGGTTTAAATGCCCTAGTTTATTGTATTTACATTACTGTAATGTTTTAGTACTCCACAAGCTTTAGGTCAAGTGGGAGATTGTTGGGATTTATGCCCTAAACTTGTGTAATTTTGATCAAATAAATAAAGAATTATTTGTTTTGATAAAATTATATTCTTGCTTTATAAATCCAATAAACTAAGCTCCAAGGTTATAATATATCTTGAACATCAGTGTAGTAGACATTATTTGGATTGTGTTCAAGAATATAACCTAAATGGTCTATGGTATAAGAATAAGGTTGGAAACTTTTGCAAGTAACACCATGGATGCGGCCCACTTTGTAATTAGTACAAATGAGGTAATCCAACTCATTCATGTGGTTGACATGCGAGTGGGGGCATCCTGTATGAAGAGTTCATACAAGACCGGCCTGCAAATTTTTCGTCTAACCAGTGTAACATCGTTAACAAGATAAGACTGATAATTTATAGATGTTCATTAGTGACTCGACCTGAATCTTGAGCAAGTTAAGAACTCCTGCTTATAGGAGTTTGTCCTTAGACTAGTATGGGTGAGAGTGGCCTCTAGCCGACTCAATAAGCCTACCTTCTCAGGGACAGAATCTCGTAGGTAGTTGGGGACTTGACTATGCAAGATGGAATTCACTCATTCCTACACCAAGGAATTAGATAGGTTGTTCCCTTAGAACCGACTCGGTCTTGAACAGCGGGGCGCCGCCTCATGAGGGTATGAGTCTATGGTAGGACCTTAGACTTGTTGTTCATTGAAGGATCAGTGGTGCTTAAGGAACAAAGAGGTAATCACAGGGGTAAAACGGTAATTTGACCTAACCGTGATTACGAACAACTTGTGAAGGGTCGACTCATGGGTAATGATTATATCAGTGGACACAATATAATCTACAGTAATCACAATATACCTCTTTGTAGCTGCACTCTCCTCACTGTAGATTATATTGTGTCCACTGATATAATCATTACCCATGAGTCGACCCTTCAAAGGTTGTTCATAATCACTGCTGGGTCAAATTACCGTTTTACCCCTGTGATTACCTCTTTGTTCCTTAAGCACCACTGATCCTCTAATGAACAATAAGTCTAAAGTCCTACCATAGACTCATACCCTCATAGAGGGCGGGGCCCCGTTGTTCAGGATCTGGAGTCAGTTCTTAAGGGAACAACCTATCTAATTCCTCAGTGTAGGAATAAGTGAATTCCATCTTGTATAGTTAAGTCCCCAGCTACCTACGAGGTTCTGTCCCTGAGAAGCTAGGCTTATTGAGTCGACTACAGGCCACTCTCACCCATACTTGTCTAAGGACAAACCCCTATAAGCAGGAGTTCTTAACTTGCTCAGGATTCAGGTCGAGTCACTAATGACCAACTATAAATTATCAGTCTTATCTTGTTAACTGTGTTACACTAGTTAGACTAATAATTTGCAGTTCGGTCTTGTATGAACTCTTCATACAGGATGCCCCCACTCGCATGTCAACCACATGAATGAGTTGGATTACCTCATTTGTACAAATTACAAAGTGGGTTGCATCCATGGTGTTACCAGAATGAGGTTTCCAACCTTATTCTTATACCATAGACCATTTAGGTTATATTCTTGAAAACAATCCAAATAGTGTCCATTACACTGATGTTTAAGATATATTATAACCTTGGAACTTAGTTTATTGGATTTATAAACCAAGAATATAATTTTATCAAAACAAATAACTCTTTATTTATTTGATCAAAATTACACAAGTTTAGAGCATAAATCCCAACAGTGTCAACGAATGCCACTTTCTTAGAGGAGGACCACATGAGGGATCACCAAACAAGAAGTAAAGTTGTGTTAAGTGAACTAGACGGACCAATAGCAGAAGTTGTTGATAGTACATCAACAAGGATTGTTGATACTAGTTTGTCAAGTCCACCTCAAGAGTTGAGTATGCCTCGACGTAGTGGGAGGGATATAACACAACTTGACCGTTACATGGGTTTATCTGAAACCCAAGTTGTTATACCAGACGACGACTGTGAGGATCCATTGACTTATAATCAAGCGATAGTTGATAAAGACAAAGACAAATGGGTCATAGCCATGGACCAAGAAATGGAGTCTATGCACTTCAATTCTTTTTGGGATCTTGTAGATAAACCTGATGGGGTAAAACCTATTGGTTGTAAGTGGATCTACAAGAGAAAACATGGTGTAGATGGAAAGGTGCAAACCTTCAAGGCTAGACTTGTAGCAAAGGGTTATACCTAGGTAGAAAGGAGTGGACAATGAAGAAACCTTTTCACCTGTTGTTATGGTAAAGTCTATTCGTATCCTACTTGCCATTGTCACATATTATGACTATGGGGTATGGCAGATGGATGTCATGACAGCATTCTTGAATGAGAATCTTGTCTAAAACATCTACATGGACCAACCCGAATGGTTCATAGAGCCAAGACTAGAGCAAAAAGTTTGCAAGCTTAAAAGGTCTATCTATGGGCTGAAACAAGGTTCTAGGTCTTGGAACATAAGATTTTATGAGGCAGTTAAATCTTAGGGTTTTGACCAAAATGATGATGAACCTTGTGTCTACAAGAAAATCATCAATAGTTTTGTCACATTCCTAGTCTTATATGTGGGTGATATCCTACTCATTGGGAATGATGTAGGTTATCTAACTGACATTAAGAAATAGCTAGTTACGCAATTCCAAATGAAAGATTTAGGAGAGGCGCAGTTTGTTCTTGGAATCCAGATTGTCCGGAATCGCAAGAACAAAACTCTATCAATGTTTAAAACATCTTACATCGACAAAGTGTTGTCAATAAATGGGATCCAATCCCGCAGCAGAAGCGAATGTACATCGCGTGTTCTTAATTTAGTTACTGAAGGGAATCGAATCCCGCAGTGGAAGTGATTGTAAATCGTGTGTTCTTAATTTCATATAAGCAGGAGTTCTTAACTTGCTCAGGATTATGGTCGAGTCACTAATGACCATCTATAAATTATCAGTCTTACCTTGTTAACGGTGTTATACTGGTTAAACTAATAGTTTGCAGTCGGGTCTTGTATGAACTCTTCATACAGGATGCCCCACTCGCATGTCAACTACATGAATGAGTTGGATTACCTCATTTGTACTAATTACAAAGTGGGTCGCATCTATGGTGTTACCAGAATGAGGTTTCCAACCTTATTCTTATACCATAGACCATTTAGGTTAGATTCTTGAACACAATCCAAATAGTGTCCACTACACTGATGTTCAAGATATATTATAACCTTGGACCTTAGTTTATTGGATTTATAAAGCAAGCATTATAATTTCATCAAAACAAATAACCCTTTATTTATTTGATCAAAATTAAACAAGTTTAGGGCATAAATCCCAACAATGTCGCACTTGACCTAAAGCTTGTGGAGTACTAAAACATTACAGTAATACTCCCACTTGCCCTAGTTGGGGAAGACTTGTAAACCTAGACCTTCTAGGTGACTCTCAAATACTTTAGTCGTTAAACCTTTGTAAAAGGATCAACAACGTTGTGCTGTGAGGCTATCCTCGTGACAATCACGTCTCCTCTTTGCACGATCTCCCGAATGAGATGATACTTCCGCTCAATGTGCTTTCCCCTCTTGTGACTTCGGGGTTCCCTCGAATTTGCAACTACACCACTGTTATCGCAATACAACGTGATGGGCAAAGTCATATTTGGAACAACTTCCAAATTTAGCATGAATTTCCTTAAACAAACGACCTCTTTAGCTGCTTCACAAGCTGCTAAATATTCGACCTCCATGGTGGAATCTGCGATGCATCTTTACTTGACGCTTTGCCTATTGGGATTTATGCCCTAAACTTGTGTAATTTTGATCAATTAAATAAAGTGTTATTTATTTTGACAAGATTACAGTCTTGCTTTAATATCCAATAAACTAAGCTCCAAGGTTATAACATTTGTCTTGAAATCAGTGTAATGGACACTATTTGGGTTAAGTTCAAGAATATAACCTAAATGGTCTATGGTATAAGAATAAGGTTGGAAACCTCATTCTGGTAACACCATGGATGCGGCCCACTTTGTAATTAGTTCAAATGAGGTAATCCAACTCATTCATGTAGTTGACATGCAAGTGGGGGCATCCCGTATGAAGAGTTCATACAAGATGGATCATAAATTATTAGTCTAACCGAGTGTAACACCGTTAATGAGGATAAGACTAGTAATTTATAGATGGTCATCAGTGACTCGACCTGAATCCTGAGCAAGTTAAGAACTCCTGCTTATAGGGGTTTGTCCTTCGACTAGTATAGGTGAGAGTGGCCTGTACCGACTCAATAACCCTACCTTCTCTGGGACAGAATCTCGTAGGTAGCTGGGAACTTAAGCTGTGCAAGATGGAATTCACTCATTCCTACACTAAGAAATTAGATAGGTTGTTCCCTTAAGAAGGCGACTGTGTCTTGAACAACGGGCCCCGCCCTATGAGGGTGTGAGTCTAAGGTAGGACCTTAGACTTGTTGTTGTTCATTAGAGGATCAATGGTGCTTAAGGAGCAAAGAGGTAATCACAGGGGTAAAACGGTAATTTGACCTAACCGTAATTACGAACAACTTGTGAAGGGTCGACTCATGGGTAATGATTATATCAGTGGACACAATATAATCTACAGTGAGGAGAGTGCAGCTAGAAGTTTATAGTGAAGTGACTCGTAGTTAATTAATATTGATTAACTTGATCAAAGAGTTTGATCAGTTAATCTCACATCATTGGAACTCATGAACTTTAGGTCCATTAGGTCCCTCCGTTGACTCAACATGGTTATATTGAGGGTATAAAGTTAGGAATGAAATTGAAGTGTTCAATTTCATGCATGAGGTATTATATCAATTATATATGATATAATTGATATAATATATGGTTTTAATGTGAATTAGATTCATATATAAACTATATACTAAAGAGAGAATAAAGGAGGGGTAGGATGGTCATTTACATCCCATTCCCCTATATATATGGTTGCATGAGATGCAAAATTAGGTCAATTCTAAGGAATTACAAGCTCTCTCTTGTTGTGTTGTTGGAAGAGTTCCAAAGCACACATCTCTCTCAAAATACCTCACCTCTCTTAAAGGGAACCCACCTTCCTCCGTCACCTAGAGAACAACGGAGAAGATCCGGTGGTCGTGCCTTCGTACGTTGGAGTTCCTGTTGCTGAGATCGTGATTGTGGGAGAGAGGAGCACGTGAAGAAAGGTTCTTCAAAGGTAATTATCTTGCTGTCCATTCTGTTTTACATGCTTAATCTAGTGTTTTATGTTCTTGAATTAATCATTGTAAATAAATCAAGAGCGCGCAATTCGCAATCGCTTCCACTGCGAGACTCCGATTCCCTTTAATTTGTATCAAAGCCCAATTGCGTTCTTGATTTAGTGTTCTTGATTTTTTCAAGAACAAGGTGGGATTTGTTGTTTTTGCATGAGATGTATGAACGGTTTTGCAAAATTAGATATTTTCAATTTTGGCACTTAGATTTACAATTTCATTGAATCGTTCAATGTACAGGGCCCGGTGTTTTGGGCAATTTTAATTGTAAATCGAGTCTGTAAGTCCGTTGCGATCGAGGCAAAGCGGTTGCTGAGAAGATCTGAGCGAAAACGAGCAAGGAATAGTGGATTCTCATTGTTGAATGCGTATGCGGCGTTGCAACCTTTATTCATCGGCGTTGTAACGCTGCGCTTTCGGGAGAAGCGCAAGACAGAGGAGGCGGCGTTACGCGCGGCCTCAGCGTTGCAACACTTGGCAAAAGACGACAAGAAGCAGCGTTGCAACGTTGCTATCAGCGTTGCAACGCCAAAGCCGTTTCACAGAAAGGAGCAACGGGCAGAAACATTTTTTTAATTATAAATTAAATATAAAACGTTTTTATATTTAATTAATTAATTTTAATTAATATAATTAGATTATATTAATTAAAATTAAAATTAGGGTGCCAAAATTGGTCTATTTTTGTTGTTAAAATTATGTAATTGTTGTGTAATTATTGTCATGCATAGTGTATGCTGTATTTTATAAATCCCACCTTAGGTTAAGCATTTTCATGCATCATTTATAATATAAGAGTTATATTATATAGTTTGCATGATTAATTAATATAAGGTTGTTATATTAATTTATGGACAGCATTGACATGCATTATATATCATGAGATGAATATGCTATGAATGTCTTATTATTCATGTGATGAATGATCAAGCACTATAACATAGTATGCATGTCACCTAAGGTTAATTATTAGTTTTAAAATGTTTAGAACTTGGAAATAATAGACTTTAGGTTATCTAGTTCTAATTAGATTAGAATTAGGAACCAAGTAATTTATAAGCTATGATTAAAAGAGGAACTCCGTCGAAGGAAAATTTTGTCTAGGCTGGGGTATTTAAGTTGACGGAAATGGAACACCCCTACCTGGGAACTGACCTGGGAGTGAAATTTAGTCAGAAAGTTTTATAAATTACAGTAGCGTCAGCGGGTTTATTAAGGGGTTAATAAACTAGAAATCCTAGGTTTAATATAAGGAGTTATATTAACAAACTTAGGATAAAATCAATATAAGAGTTATATTGATTATCAATATAAGAGTTATATTGATAGAGTTAGGTAAAACCATTAGCCAGGTTTTTAGCCTAAGTAAGATTCCTATAAACTTTAAAGTATTCAGTGGGGGGAAAAAGTGTATGAGATACAAATTTTTCCACCTACGCTATCTCCGGCAAGTTCACACCGTGAGACTCATACTTGGCCTCGTGGCGCAAACGGGAGCGTCCCCCTTCGGGTGGTGTTGAAGACTGAATTATTTAAAACTGCAAACGCACAAACTAAGAAACGTAAAATTTCTCCTAAAGAAAATGCTCATCTTTGGCATCTAAGATTGGGTCACATTAATCTCAATAGGATTGAGAAATTGGTAAAGAAAGGACTTCTAAACGAGTTAGAAGAAAATTCTCTGCCAGTATTCGAATCATGCCTAGAAGGCAAAATGACTAAAAGACCTTTTAGTGGAAAAGGTTATAGAGCCAAAGACCCTCTAGAGCTTATACATTCAGACCTTTGTGGTCCGATGAATGTTAAAGCCAGAGGAGGATATGAATATTTCATCTCTTTTATAGATGATTATTCTAGATATGGGCATATTTACCTAATGCACCACAAGTCTGAAGCACTTGAAAAGTTCAAGGAATTCAAGACTGAGGTTGAAAATCAATTAGGTAAAACTATTAAAACACTTTGATCGGATCAAGGTGGAGAGTACATGGATTTAAAATTCCAGAACTATATGATAGAACATGGAATTACATCCCAACTCTCGACTCGACGACACACCACAAAGCAAAGCGGTGTATCGGAAAGGAGAAATAGAACCTTGTTGGACATGGTTCGATCAATGATGAGTTATGCTCATCTCCCTAGTTCCTTTTGGGGTTACGCAGTGGAGACTGTAGTATACATTTTGAATAATGTGCCCTCCAAAAATGTTTCTGAAACACCTTTTGAACTCTGGAAAGGACGTAAAGGTAGTTTATGTCATTTCAGAATATGGGGTTGTCCGACACATGTGCTTGTGACAAATCCAAAGAAGTTGGATTCACGTTCAAAGTTATGCCTATTCGTATGATACCCAAAGGAAACAAAAGGTGGTTTATTCTATTATCCTAAGGAAGATAAGGTTTTTGTGTCAACAAGTGCCATTTTCTTGGAGGAGAACCACATAAGGGACCACAAACCAACAAGTAAAGTAGTGTTGAGTGAGTTAGACGGAACAATAGCAAACGTTGCTAATAAGGACACTAGTACGTCAACAAGAGTTGTTGATACTAGTTTGTCTAGTCAAGAGAGTTCATCTCAAGAGTTGAGTATGCCTCGACGTAGTGGGAGAGTTGTGATACAGCCTGACCGTTACATAGATTTAGCTAAAACCCAAGTTGTTATACCAGATGACAACTGCGAGGATCCATTGACTTATAATCAAGCAATGGTTGACAAAGACAAAGACAAATGGGTCATAGCCATGGACCAAGAAATGGAGTCGATGTACTTCAATTCTGTTTGGGATCTTGTAGATAAGCGTGATGGGGTAAAACCTATAGGTTGTAAGTTGATCTACAAGAGAAAACGTGGTGTCGATGGGAAGGTGCAAACCTTTAAAGCTAGACTAGTAGCAAAGGGTTATACCCAGGTTGAAGGGGTTGACTATGAGGAAACCTTTTCACCTGTTGCTATGGTAAAGTCTATCCATATCCTTCTTGTCATTGTCGCATATTATGACTATGAGGTATGGCAAATGGATGTCAAGACAGCCTTTTTCAATGGCAATCTTGAGGAAACCATCTACATGGACCAACCCAAAGGGTTTATTGAACAAGGACAAGAGCAAAAGGTTTGTAGGCTTAAAAGGTCAATTTATGGATTGAAACAAGCCTCTAGGTCCTGGAATATAAGATTTGATGATGCAATCAGATCTTCTGGTTTTGACCAGAATGATGATGAACCTTGTGTCTAATAGAAAATCATCAAAAGTTCTGTCGCTTTCCTAATTCTCTATGTGGATGATATCCTACTCATTGGGAATGATGTAGGTTATCTTACTGACATCAAGGAATGGCAAGCTATGCAGTTCCAAATGAAAGATTTAGGTGATGCGCAGTTTGTTCTTGGGATCCAGTTTGTCCAGAACCGTAAGAACAAAACACTAGCCTTGTCTCAAGCATCTTACATAGACAAAGTGTTGTCAAGGTTTAAGATGCAAGATTCCAAACAGGGCTTGTTGCCTTTTAGACATGGAATCCATTTGTCTAACGAACAGTGTCCTAAGACACCTCAAGGAGTTGAGGATATGAGACGGACTCCTTATGCATCGGCTGTTGGGAGCCTGATGTACGCCATGTTGTGTACTAGGCCCGACATCATGCTTTGCGATTGGGATGGTCGAGAGGTATCAATCCAATCCAGGACTTGAACACTGGACAGCCGGTTAAAACAATCCTTAAGTATCTTCGGAGAACAAGGAACTACATGCTTGTGTATGGGGTGAGGATTTGATCCTTCATGGATACACAATTCGACTTTCGGTGATAAAGATTCTCGGAAATCTACATCGTGGTCGATGATTCACTCTTAACGGAGGAGTTGTAGTATGGCGAAGCGTCAAACAAGGATGCATCGCTGATTCTACCATGGAGGTCGAATATGTAGCAGTTTGTGAAGTAGCTAAGGAGGCCGTTTGGTTAAGGAAATTCATGCTAAATTTGGAAGTTGTTCCATATATGACTTTGCCCATCACATCAGTATTGCGATACTTGGTGGCAGGTAGTTGGCAAATTCGAGGAACGAGAAGTCACAAGAGGGAAAAACACATAGAGCGAAAGTATCATCTTATCCGGGTGAGATGATACTTCCGCTCAATGTGCTTTCCCCTCTTGTGACTTCGGGGTTCCCTCGAATTTGCAACTACACCACTGTTATAACAATACAGCGTGATGGGCAAAGTCATATTTGGAACAACTTCTAAATTTTGCATGAATTTCCTTAACCAAACGACCTCTTAAGCTGCTTCACAAGCTGCTACATATTCGGCCTCCATGGTGGAATCTGCGATGCATCCTTACTTGACGCTTCGCCTGTTGGGATTTATGCCCTAAACTTGTGTAATTTTGATCAATTAAATAAAGTGTTATTTGTTTTGATAAGATTGCAGTCTTGCTTTAATAAATCCAATAAACTAAGCTCCAAGGTTATAACATTTATCTTGAAATCAGTGTAGTGGACACTATTTGGGTTGAGTTCAAGAATATAACCTAAATGGTCTATGGTATAAGAATAAGGTTGGAAACCTCATGCAGTAACACCATGGATGCGACCCACTTTGTAATTAGTACAAATGAGGTAATCCAACTCATTCATGTAGTTGACATGCAAGTGGGGGCATCTGTATGAAGAGTTCATACAAGATCTGGATCATAAATTATTAGTCTTACCAGTTGTAACACCGTTAACATGATAAGACTAGTAATTTATAGATGGTCATTAGTGACTCGACCTGAATCCTGAGCAAGTTAAGAACTCCTACTTATAGGGGTTTGTCTCTAGACTAGTATGGGTGTGAGTGGCCAGTAGCCGACTCAATAAGCCTACCTTCTCAGGGACAGAACCTCGTAGGTAGCTGGGAACTTAACTGTGCAAGATGGAATTCACTCATTCCTACACTAAGGAATTAGATAGGTTGTTCCCTTAAGAACTGACTCCAGGTCTTGAACAACGGGTTCATTAGGTACCTCCGTTGGCTCAATATCGTAATATTGAGGGTATAAAGTTAGGAGTGAAATTGAAGTGTTCAATTTCATGCATGAGGTGTTATATCAATTATATATGATATAATTCATATAATATATGGTTTTAATGTGAATTAGATTCATATATAAACTATATACTAAAGAGAGAATAAATGAGGGGTAGGATGGTCATTTCCATCCCATTCCCCTATATATATGGTTGCATGAGATGCAAAATTAGGTCAATTCTAATTAATTACAAGCTCTCTCTTGTTGTGTTGTTGGAAGAGTTCTAAAGCACACATCTCTCTCAAAATACCTCACCTCTCCTAAACGGAACCCAGCTTCCTTCCTCACCTAGAGAATAACGGAAAAGTTCAAGGAGTATAAGAATGAGGTTGAGAACCTGTTAAGTAAAACAATAAAAACACTTTGATCGGATCGAGGTGAGAGTATATGGACAGTGAATTACGTCCCAACTCTCAGCACCTGGTATGCCACAGCAGAATTGCGTATCGGAGAGGAGAACCAGAACCCTGTTGGACATGGTTTGATCGATGATGAGCTATGCTCGTCTCCCTGATTCCTTTTGGGGTTACGTAGTGGAGACTGCAGTGTATGTTTTGAACAACGTTCCGTCGAAGAGTGTTTGTGAAACACCTTTCGAACTCTAGAATGGTCGTAAAGGTAATTTACACATTTCAGAATTTGGGAATGCCCGACCCACGTGTTGGTGTCAAACCCGAAGAAATTGGAACCTCGTTCAAAATTTTGCTTATTCGTAGGCTACCCAAAAGAGACCAGAGGTGGTCTATTTTACGATCCTAAGGAAAATTGGGTGCTTGTGTCGACAAACGCCATTTTTCTTGAGGAAGACCACATCAGGGATCATTTGCCTAGAAGCAAAATCGTGTTGAATGAAATGGACAGTACATCAGCAAGAGTTGCTGATGGGGCAAGTACGTCAACAAGTGTTTTTTATCCTAGCACGTCAAGTCAAATCCGTTCCCAAGAGTTGGGAATGCCTCGACGTAGTGGGAGGGTTGTTAGACAGCCTGATTATTACATTGGTTTAGCTGAAACCCAAGTCGTCAATCCTGATGATGACTGCGAGGATCCATTGACCTATGATCAGGCAATGGCTGATGTTGACAAGGACGAATTGATTAAAGCTATGGATCAAGAAATGGAGTCGATGTACTTCAATTCTGTCTGGGAGCTTGTGGATCAACCTGATGGGGTAAAACCTATACGTTGTAAATGGATCTACAAGCGTAAACGTGGCGTAGATGGGAAGGTGCAGACCTTCAAAGCACGACTAGTGGCAAAGGGTTTTATCTAGGTCGAAGGGGTTAGCTATGAGGAAACCTTTTCACCTGTTGTCATGGTAAAGTCGATCAGGATCTTTCTGGCCATTGTCGCGTATTATGACTACGAGGTATGGCAGATTGATGTCAAGACCGCCTTTCTGAATGGCAACCTTGACGAAACCATCTACACGGACCAAACCAAAGGGTTCATAACCCAAGGCCAAGAGCAAAAGGTTTGTCGGCTTCATAGGTCCATTTAAGCACTAAAACAAGCCTCGAGGTCTTTGAATATAAGGTTTGATGAGGCAATCAAATCTTATGGCTTTGATCAGAATGTTGACGACCCTTGTGTCTACAAGAAAATCGTCGACAAAACTGTCGCATTTCTGATATTCGTGGATGATATTCTTCTCATTGGGAATGAGGTTGAATTTCTTACTGACGTAAATGAAAGATTTGGGAGAAGCTCAGTATGTTCTAGAAATCCAGATAGTCTGGAACCGAAAGAATAGAACGCTAGCCATGTCTCAGGCGTCTTATATTGACAAGATGTTGTCTAGATATAAGATGCAGAACTCCAAGAAGGTTTTATTGTCTTTCAGGCACGGGGTTCACTTGTCTAAGGATCAGTGTCCTATGACTCCTCAAGAGGTTGAGGATATTAGACGGATCCCCTATGCTTCAGCTGTAGGGAGCCTCATGTATGCCATGTTGTGTACTAGGTCCGACATCTGTTATGCAGTAGGGATTGTCAGTAGGTATCAATCCAATCCAGGATTAGATCACTGGATAGCCGTAAAGGCAATCCTCAAGTATCTTAGGAGAACGAGGAACTACAGCTTAGTGTATGGCGGTGGGGATATTATCCTCACGGGATACACAGATTCTGACTTTCAGACCGATAAGGATTCTAGGAAATCCACTTTGGGGTCAACCTTCATTCTGAATGGAGGAGCTGTAGTATGGTGAAGCATCAAACAGGGATGCATCGTTGATTCCACTATGGAAGCAGAGTATGTTGCAGCTTGTGAAGCTGCAAAGGAAGCTCTTTGGCTAAGGAAGTTCATGACAGATTTAGAAGTTGTTCCAAATATGAACATGTCGATCACGCTGTTTTGTGACAACAGTGGTGTTGTAGCCAACTCCAGAGAGCCTCAGAGCCATAAGAGAGGAAACACATTGAGCGGAAGTATCACCTTATACGGGAGATTGTGCACTGCGGCGACGTGACAGTCACGCAGATAGCGTCGGAGCATAACGTAGCTGATCCATTTACAAAGCCCCTCACGGCTAAGGTGTTTGAGGGTCACCAAGAGAGTCTACGTCTTCGAGTACTTCCTGACTAGGGCAAGTGGGAGATATGTAAACGGGTATTCAATGCCCTAGTTTATTGTATTACTTCATTGTAATTTACGTACATTTCAGAAATGTATTTTCTCCACTAGCTTAGTCCAAGTGGGAGTTTGTTGGGATTTTTGTCCTAATCTCGTACAGTTTGTAAATTACTATTTGAAATTAATAAAAAGTTATTTATTTCATCTTTTGTATCTCGCATTTTATACCAACTTTGACCAATAAACTAAGCTCCAGGGTTATTGAACACATGAGAGAACTAGAACTTGAACGGTGTGTAGTGGAGGGAGGATTACGTTCGAGTAAATGACCCGAACGGTCTATAGTATATGGATGTGGTTGGAGACCTAATCCTGGATACACTGTGGATGCATCCCGCTTTGTATTAAGATACAAACGAGGTGATCTGACTCGTTCATGTTGTTGACATGCGAGTGGAGGAATCCTGTACAATGAGATTGTACAAGATCAGACCGTGAATTATTAGCCCTACTAATGTAACACCGATTGTGATGAAGGACTAATAGCCGTAGAAGACAATTAGTGACTCGGCACGAATCACGAAGCGTGTTACGGACTCCTGCTGCAGGAGTCCGTCCCTTTGACAAATACTGGTGAGGTGGACACGATTACTCGCCCAATATGTCTATCTTAAGGGGGCGAGGACAAAGTAGGGAGCGGGAACTTAACTACGCGAGATGGAATTCACTCTCGTACACGCCTTTTAGGGAAACTAGAGGGGTTGTTTCCTTAAATGTTGTCTCCAGGGCTTGGACAACGGGCGCCCACCCTCTCACTGGCACGAGTGGGTGTTGTATATGGTTGGACCATTACAACGTTGTTGTTCATTAGAGGAGCAGTGGGGACTTAAGGAACAAGAAGTAGACACAAGGGTAAGACGATAATTTTACCCAGCAGTGTCTCCGAACAACTTGTGAATGGTTGACTCATGGGCTGTTCGTAGACATTGTTGGCTCCTTAAGTCCCACTGCTCTTCTAATGAACAACTAGGTTGTATGGTCCAACCATAAACAACAACCCTCTCAGGCTAGTGAGAGGGTGGGGACCCCGTTGTTCAAGGCCTGGAGACAACAATTAAGGGAACAACCCCTCTAGTTTTCCTAAGTCGGGAACGAGTGAATTTCTTGTTGCGTAGTCAAGTAACCTGCTCCCCACGTGGTCCTGTCCCTGAGAAGATTGGCATATTGGGCGAGCAACAGTGGCCACCCTCACTCGTACTAGTCAAAGGACAAACTCCCACAAACAGGAGTCCGTAACACGCTCAGGATTAAGGTCGAGTCACTAATGGTTATCTATGAAATTATTAGCCCTATATTATTAACGGTGTTACATCAGTAAGTCTAATAATTCACGGTCCGGTCTTGTACAATTTCATTGCACAGGATGCCCCCACTCGCATGTCAACCACATGAACGAGCTGGTTCACCTCGTTTGTATCTAATACAAAGCGGGTAGCATCCACAGTGTATCCAGGATTAGGTGTCCAACCATATTCATATACTGTAGACCATTCGGGACATTAACTCGAACGTGATCCTCCCTGTGTGTCCACTACACACCGTTCAAGTTCTAGTTCTCTCATAATACAATGACCCTGGAGCTTAGTTTATTGCATTAAGTTTATGAAATATGTGATGAACTTAAGGAAATATACAATGACCCAGGGCTTGGACAACGAGCGCCCACCTTCTCACTGGCCCGAGAAGGGTGTTGTGTATGGTTGGACCATCACGATATGTTGTTCATTAGAGGAGCAGTGGGGACTTAAGGAACAAGAAGTAGACACAGGGGTAAAACGGTAATTTGACCCAGCCGTGTCTACGAACAACCTATGAAGGGTCGACTCATGGGCATTGGTTATATCAGTGGACACGTAATATTCTGCACTGACGGGAGTGCAGCTACGGGCTATAATGGAGTGTTATCGTCGCTAATGAATGTTGATTAACCGGGTCAAAGAGTTTGATAGGTTAATCTCGGATCATTGGAGCCCGCCTTCAGAGGTCCATTAGGTCCCTCGGTTGGCTCCATCTGGGTTAAAAGAAGGGTTAATGTTTTGGTATGAAATTGAAGTGTTCAATTTCACTTAAAGGGCATTTATTTCATTTATATGAGATATGAATTATATAATATATAGTTTAATGTGAATGAGATTCATAATAAACTATAGGTTAGCCTAATTGTTGAATTAGGGCTAATTAGAGAAATTAATTGAGAGAAATTAAAGTGGATGTGATTCAATTTTATTAATCCACAATTATTGCAAATGTGATTTGCAATATGAGATATGAGATATCTTATATTATATAGTTATGCAAATGAGATTTGCATAACCTATGATTGTGGTAAAGTGGTAATAATGTGGAGATTTTAACTCCATCAATTTCCACTATTTAAACCCTTTGTAAGAAGGGATTAGTAACTCATTCTCTCAATTATTTATTTTCATGAAAGAGAAGAGATTAAGAATTCTCTCAGCTCTCTCAATTCTCTTCCCTCTCCAAAACACTAGAATCCCACAATTCTCCTTCTTTCCAAAAGAAGAACAACGAAGGTTCCAATTAGTGGTGTTGTGTTCTTGTTCGTGGGACTTGTTCGAGATCGTAGAGATCGTGATTGTTCACGAATTGTTCGTGACCTTTGGAAGAAATATTGAAGAGAGTCTTCAACAAGTAAGTAGAGTTCTTTTGCTGTAATTTCTTCATCCTTTACATGTTTAACTTAGATCTAAGAGTTAGATCGTTTTAACAATAATCAAGTAGCGTAACAATACCTTAACGATTCGATCGTCTTCCGCTGCGCGGGGATTTTCATTCCCTTCAATTGGTATCCGAGACATTTCGATGGTTCTTCGTTCTGCACTATTTTTATTAAAATAGGTGGGTAAATTGCCTTATTTCTTGAGATGAATGTTGGTTTTGCTTAATGGATGTTTCGGTTTTTGGCACTAGAATAGATTTACAATTTATGTTGATGAGATAAATGTAACGGCCCGTAGTTCTTGGGCATTTGGATGTAAATCGAGTCTATAAGTCTGAGTCGTTCGTGGCAAGAGTTGCTGTCAAGAAATTAGAGCAAAAACAGGCGAATTTCGAAGCAAAACAACAAAGAAGTTTGTTGTACACGACGACGTTGAGACGTTGTTCTTTGGCGTCTCAACGTTGTGCCAGCGGGAGCAAGGTGCGCTGCAGGACAGCGTTGCAACGCCGCTGGCGTTAAGAACGCTAGGTCGACGCTGCACGCGATAGTTGGCAGTTCGCGAGGCAGTTTCGCAGACGTGGGCATATTGCTTCTTTAGTGGGGCAGTTTTTTCGTTTATTTAATTATTTATTAATTATAAAATGTATTTATTTATTTTATTTTATTATTTTATTAAATAATATTAATATAAGTGTTATATTAATGTTATTTAATTAAATAATTGCCCCTAGGTGCCAAAAACTAGTCTATTTTTGCTATTTAATTATTTTATGCATGAGATGTATGATTTAATTAAATTCTATGTGCATAATGTATGTCATATAGATTTAAAATCCCACCTTAGGTTAAAGATTATCATGCATCATTTATATTATAAGAGTTATAATATATAGTTTGCATGATAGGTTATATTATAAGGGTTATAATATAAAGAAATGCATGTTTAATTTAATTAATATAAGTGTTATATTTTTTTGATTAAAGTATGCTCATGCATTTCTTATATTCATGTGATGAATAATAGTTTAGAACTTGAATAATTAGACTTAGGTTTTCTATTTTCTAATAAGATTAGAAATTAGGAAATAAGTTTAGTCTATGAATGGAGACTGATTAGTAACTCTGTCTAAAGAAGGTTTTGTCTAAGGCTAGGGTATTTAAGTTGACGCTTGCGGAACAATCCTACCTGGAAACCGACCTGGGAGTGAATTCGGTCCGGAGATTCTTAGATTATACTTATCGTGAGTGCCGCTAATTAAAAGTGTTTTAATTTACTCACATAGACCTAAGTAATAATGTGATTATAAACTTAGGATAATACCATATAAGAGTTATATTGGTAGACTTAGGTAAATTTTAGCCGGTTTACCTAGGTCAATCCCTATTAAAATTAAAGTGTTGAGTGGGAGGAAATAAAGTGCATGAGATACATTTAGTTTTCCAACCACAAATCTCCGTTAAGTCCGCACCGTGAGATCTATACTCAGCCTCGTGGCGCAAATGGGAGCGTCCACCTTCGGGTGGCATTTGTATAGGTCAATATCATCATGGATGGAGAGAGTACTTATAGTGAGTGGGAGCGAGACTTGAGAAAATTGGACCCACGGTCTCTTCTTTCGATTCACACCGTGAGACGTCTATAATCTGCCTACTAGTTTGGCTTTGGACTGCACAATTCCTTCGAGAGGGCACGATCATGGGAGTGGAACACCGTGAATTTCGAAAGGGATCTGATTTCTGGTTGGTTTTCCTTCTTGGTTCACCCTTTGGTGGCTATTGTTTGGACAGATGCTTGGAAACTTAAAAATTGATGGTGACACTCACAGAATTCGTTAAGTGTTAATGAATTCGACCGAACAATGGTAATTGGATGCCTAATGGAATAAGAGTTATTCTGGTATTAGGGTCTGATCGAGAAAGTCTCGTCCTAGGGGAGTAGTGTTCTATTCACCCTTCGGTGGCGGTCATTCTAAACCTTTAGGATATCATTGCAAAATATTGAATGACCTAGGGATCATAAAACAATTTTTTGCTAAAACTTGATTGGTTTTCAAAAGTTTATTATGAGACTAACACAAAGTTTTCTTAATTTTTCAGCTTAAAATATGTCTAGCTCAATAATAGCTTTATTCGCTTCTAATAAATTAGTGGGAGATAATTACCAAACATGGAAAAACAACAGAAACACAATTTTGGTAACTGACGAGATTAAGTTCGTGCTCTCTGAGGAGTGTCCTCAGATGTCGGGCTCGACTGCGTCGCGAAGTGTTTGCGATGCATATGATCGATGGATCAGGGCCAATGAAAAGGCCAAGGTCTATATTATTGCCAGCATGTCTGATGTATTGGCAAAGAAGCATGAGCTGATGGTCACCGCTAAGGAGATCATGGAGTCCTTGCAGGAAATGTTTGGACAACGATCCTTTTCAGTCGGCATGACTCGCTCAAATACGTCTTCAACGCACGGATGAAAGAGGGGTCGTCTGTCCGTGAACATGTTCTAGACATGATGACCCACTTTAATCTGGCTAAGATGAACGAGGCTTCGATCGACGAGTCAAGCCAAGTCAGTTTTATCTTGGAGACTCTTCCGAAGAGTTTCCTTCAGTTTCGTAGCAATGCTGTTATGAACAAAATTAGCTACACTTTGACTACCCTCCTCAATGAGCTACAGAATTTTCAGTCCTTGATGAGAGTCAGGGCACCGAAATCTGAGGCAAATGTTGCCTACAGGTCTTATCACAGGGGTTCGACCTCTAGAACGAAACTTGTTGCTCCCTCACGCCCGAAAGGGAAGAAAAGGATGAAGAGGGGTAAAACTGACCGAGCTGCCGCCCAGAAGGGCAAGAAGGTCAAGGACGTTGCAAAAAAAGAAAAGTGTGTTCCACTGCAATGGGGGCGGACACTGGAAGAGGAACTGTCCCAAATTCCTGGCCGAGAGGAAGAATCAAGGTAAATGTGATTTACTTGTGTGAAAACTTGTTTAGTGGAGAGTAGTGACTCACTGGATATTGGACTCGGGCGCCACTAACCATGTTTGTTCTTCTTTTCAGGGGATTGATTCCTGGCAGCCGCTGCGAGAGAGTAAGGTGACTCTACGGGTTGGATCCGGGGAGTTTGTCTCTGCTGCAACGATCGACACGGTGAAACTACACTTTGGCGGGAAGTACTTATTATTAGATAATTTGTACATTGTACCAGGGTTTACTAGAAACCTTGTTTCCATTTCCTGCCTAATTGAACAATGTATATGTGTTTCTTTTGAATCAAATAAAGCGTTTATTTCTTTCAAAGGCAATCTTATTTGTTCAGCTTCACTTGAGCATAATCTGTATGTTTTAAAACCTAATTCGGTCAAAAGTGTTTTGAATACTGAATTTTTCAAAACTACAAAAACGCGAACTAAGAGAGCGAAAGTTTCTCCTAAGGAAAATGCCCATCTTTGGCATCTTCGGTTAGGCCACATTAATCTCAATAGGATTGAGAAACTGGTGAAGAGTGGACTTCTAAACAAGTTGGAAGAAAACTCTTTACCGGTGTGTGAGTCATGCCTTGAGGGCAAGATGACCAAACGTCCTTTTAGTGGAAAAGGATATAGAGCCAAAGAGCCTCTTGAGTTAGTACATTCTGACCTCTGTGGTCCGATGAATGTTAAAGCTCGAGGCGGTTATGAATACTTCATGTCTTTCATAGAGGATTACTCGAGGTATGGGTATATTTACCTAATGCACAAGAAGTCTGAAACTCTTGAAAAGTTCAAGGAGTACAAGACTGAGGTTGAGAGCCTCTTAGGTAAATCGCTTAAAACACTTCGATCAGATCGAGGTGGAGAGTGCATGGACACTGAATTCTAAGACTATATGATATAACACGGAATTACGTTCCAACTCTCAACACCTAGTATGCCACAACAGAAGGGTGTATCGGAGAGGAGAAACAGAACCTTGTTGGACATGGTTCGGTCGATGAGGAGCTATGCTCGTCTCCCTGATTCTTTTTGGGATTACGCAGTGGAGACTGCGGTCTATATTTTGAACAATGTTCCGTCGAAGGGTGTTTGTGAAACACCTTTCGAACTCTGGAATGGTCGTAAAGGTAGTTTACAACATTTCAGAATTTGGGGATGCCCAGCCCACGTGTTGGTGCCAAACCCGAAAAAGTTGGAACCTCGTTCGAAATTGTGCCTATTCATAGGTTACCCTAAAGAGACTAGGGGTGGTCTATTTTACGATCCTAGGGAAAATAAGGTGCTTGTGTCGTCAAACACCACTTTCCTAGTGGAAGACCACGTCATGGTTCATTTACCAAGAAGTAAAATTGTGTTAAATGAAATGGACAGTACATCAGCAAGAGTTGCTGATGGGGCTAGTACGTCAACAAGTGTTGTTGATCCTAGCATGTCTAGTCATATCCGTTCCCAAGAGTTTGGAATGCCTCGACGTAGTGGGAGGGTTGTGAGACAACCTGATCGGTACATGGGTTTAGCTGAAACCTCAGTTGTCGCTCTTAATAATGACTGTAAGGATCCATTGACCTATGATCAGGCAATGGTTGATATTGACAAAGACGAATGGATTACAGCTATGGACCAAAAAATGGAGTCTATGTACTTCAACTCTGTCTGGGAGCTTGTGGATCAACCGGATGGGGTAGAACCTATTGGTTGCAAATGGATCTACAAGCATAAACGTGGCGTAGATGGGAAGGTGCAGACCTTCAAAGCTCGACCAGTGGCAAAGGGTTTTACCCATGTTGAAGGGGTTGACTATGAGGAGACTTTTTCACCTGTTGCCATGGTAAAGTCGATCAGGATCTTTCTGGTCATTGTCGCGTATTATGACTACTAGGTATGGCAGATGGACGTCAAGACAACCTTTCTGAATGGCAAACTTGATGAGACCATCTACATGGACAAGCCCAAAGGGTTCATTGCTCAAGGCCAAGAGCAAAAGGTTTGCCGGTTTCATAGGTCCATTTATGGACTGAAACAAGCTTCGAGGTCTTGGAATATAAGGTTTGATGAGGCGATCAAATCTTATGGCTTTGATCAAAATGTAGACGAGCCTTGTGTGTACAAGAAAATCGTTGACAAAACTGTCGCATTTTTAGTATTGTATGTGGATGATATTCTTCTCATTGGGAATGAGGTAGAATTTCTTACTAACGTTAAGAAATGGCTAGCTTCGCAATTCCAAATGAAAGATTTGGGAGAAGCTCAGTATGTTCTAGGTATCCTGATAGTTCAGAACCGGAAGAATAGAACGCTAGCCTTGCTCAGGCGTCTTATATTGACAAGATATTGTCAAGATATAAGATGCAAAACTCCAAGAAGGGCTTGCTGCCTTTCAGGCATGGGGTTCACTTGTCTAAGGATCAGTGTCCTAAGACTCCTCAAGATGTTAAGGATATGAGACGGATTCCATATGCTTCGGCTGTAGGGAGCCTGATGTATGTCATGTTGTGTACTAGGCCCGACATCTGTTATGCAGTAGGAATTGTCAGTAGGTATCAGTCTAATCCACGATTAGATCACTGGACAGCCGTAAAGGCAATCCTCAAGTATCTTAGGAGAACAAGGAACTACAGTTTAGTGTATGGCAGTGGGGATTTGATCCTTATGGGATACACAGATTCTGACTTTCAGACCGATAAGGATTCTACGAAATCCACTTCGGGGTCAGCCTTCATTCTGAATGGAGGAGTTGTAGTATGGCGAAGCATCAAGCAGGGGTGCATCGCCGATTCCACTATGGAAGCGGAGTATGTTGCGGCTTGTGAAGCTGCAAAGGAAGTTGTTTGGCTTAGGAAGTTCATGATCGATTTGGAAGTTGTTCCAAATATGAACTTGTTGATCACACTGTTCTGTGACAATAGTGGTGCAGTAGCCAACTCCAGAGAGCCTCGGAGCCATAAGAGAGGCAAACACATTGAGTGCAAGTATCATCTGATACGTGAGATTGTGCACCACGAAGACGTGACAGTCACGCAGATAGCGTCGGAGCACAATGTAGCTGATCCATTTACTAAGCCCCTCACGGCTAAGGTGTTTAAGGGTCACCTAGAGAGTCTAGGTCTTCGAGAGCTTCCTAACTAGGGCAAGTGGGAGATGTGTAAACGGGTATTCAATGCCCTAGTTTATTGTATTACTTCATTGTAATTTATGTACATTTCAGAAATGTATTTTCTCCACTAGCTTAGTCCAAGTGGGAGTTTGTTGGGATTTTTGTCCTAATCTCGTGTTTGTAAATTACTATTTAAAATTAATAAGATTTATTCATTTCATTACTTAATGTCTCGCAATATTTACAAACTTTTCAAATAAACAAAGCTCCAGGGTCATTGAATTTATGAGAGAACTAGAACTTGAACAGTGTGTAGTGGACACACAGGGAGGATCACGTTCGAGTTAATGTCCCGAACGGTATACAGTATATGGTTAGAGTTGGAGACCTAATCCTGGATACACTGTGGATGCAGCTCGTTTTGTATTAGATACAAACGAGGTGATCTGACTCGTTCATGTGGTTGACATGCGAGTGGGGGCATCTGTGCAATGAGATTGTACAAAGACCGGACCGTGATTTATTAGACCTCATCGATGTAACATCTTTGTGATGAAAGGACTAATAACTTCGTAGATGACCATTAGTGAATCGACCTAAATCCTGAGCGTGTTACGGACTCCTGTCTGCGGGGGTCTGTCCATTGACTAGTACGGGTGAGGGTGGTCACAGTTACTCGCCCAATATGCCTATCTTCTCAGGGATTGGACAAAGTAGGGACCTAGGAACTTAACTACGCGAGATGGAATTCACTCGTTCCCGCCTTTAGGGAAATTAGAGGGGATGTTCCTTTAAGTGTTATCTCCAGGGCTTGGAAAACGGGCAACCACCTTCTCACTGGCCCGAGAAGGGTGTTGTTTATGGACCCTAATCCTGAGCGTGTTACGGACTCCTGTTTGCGGGGGTCTGTCCTTTGACTAGTACGGGTGAGATGGTCACAATTACTCGCCCAATATGCCTATCTTCTCAGGGACAGGACAAAGTAGGGAGCTGGGAACTTAACTACGCGAGATGGAATTCACTCGTTCCCGCCTTTAGGAAAATTAGAGGGGTTGTTCCCTTAAGTGTTATCTCCAGGGCTTGGACAACGGGCGCCCACCTTCTCACTGGCCCGAGAAGGGTGTTGTTTATGGTTGGACCATCACGATATGTTGTTCATTAGAGGAGCAGTGGGGACTTAAGGAACAAGAGGTAGACACAAGGGTAAAATGGTAATTTGACCCAGCCGTGTCTACACAACCTGTGAAGGGTCGACTCATGGGCATTAGTTATATCAATGGACAGGTAATATTCTGCACTGACGGGAGTGCAACTACGGGCTATAGTCGAGTGTTACCGTAGCTAATGAATGTTGATTAACCGGGTCAAAGAGTTTAATAGGTTAATCTCGGATCATTGGAGCCCGTCACTGTAGGTCCATTAGGTCCCTCGGTTGGCTCCATCTGGGTTAAAAGAAGGGTTAATGTTTTGGTATGAAATTGAAGTGTTCAATTTCACTTAAAGGGTATTTATGTCATTTATATGAGATATGAATGATATAATATATAGTTTAATGTGAATGAGATTCATAATAAACTATAGGTTAGCCTAATTGTTGAATTAGGGTTAATTGCAGAAATTAATTGAGAGAAATTAAATTGGATGTGATTCAATTTAATTAATCCACAATTATTGCAAATATGATTTGTAATATGAGATATGAGATATCTTATATTATATGGTTATGCAAATGAGATTTGCATAACCTATGATTGTTGTAAAGTGGTAATAATGTGGAGATATTAACTCCATCAATTTCCACTATTTAAACCCTTTGCAAGAAGGGATTAGTAACTCATTCTCTCATTTTTTGATTTTCATCAAAGAGAAGAGATTAAGAATTCTCTCAACTCTCTCAATTCTCCTCCCTCTCCAAAATATTAGAATCCCACCATTCTCCTTCTTTTCAAAAGAAGAACAACCAAGGTTCCAATTGGTGGTGTTGTGTTCTTATTCGTGGGACTTGTTCGAGATCATAGAGATCGTGATTGTTCGCGAAGTGTTTGTGACCTTGGAAGAAATATTGAAGAGAGTCTTCAACAAGTAAGTAGAGTTCTTTTGCTGTAATTTCTTCCTCCTCTACATGTTTAACTTAGATCTAAGAGTTAGATCGTTTTAACAATAATCAAGTAGCGTAACGATACCTTGACGATTCGATTGTCTTCCGCTGCGCGGGAATTTTCATTCCCTTCATATTTATGACACAAAGTTTAAATAAATACCTCTTATTTATTTACAACTTGGAATATTACAAACTACACGAGATGAGGACATGCAACCCAACATTCCTTTCAATTAGTATCAGAGCCAATCGTTGCTCTTCGTTGTGCATTCTGTATTTTCTTAAAATTAGGTGGGTTTGCCTTAATTTCATGAGATGAATTTCGGTTTTGCATATTGGATGTTTCGGTGTTTGGCACTTTAATTTAGATTTACTTTTCTGTTGATTTGATCAATGTGAAGGCCTAGTATTTTTGGGTATTTTAGAAAGTAAATCGAGTCTGTAAGTCCGTGTCGATCGTGGCATAAGATGCTGTGAAGAAACGGAGCAGAAACAGGCGATTTTTGGTGAATTCCACCAAGTGTTGTTGTTCGACAGTCGATGGCGTTGAGACGTTATTCTTCAACATCTCAACGTTGTTCGCGCGGATCGAAGGCAGGCTGCAGAGCAGCGTTGCGACGCAAGTCATTGTGTTGCAACGCTGATGGCGTTGGGTGCGCGAGGCTTGACGTCGGACGCTGTAGCGTCTTTACGCTGGCCACGACATTGCAATGCTGAAGTGTAGTGGAGCAGTTCACGAGAAAAACGCGCGTTAGTGGCTTCGTGGGGACTTTTGTGTGCGGTGGTTCGAGCTACAGCAAGCACAACTGTTTTATTTTATTTATTTCATTTTTGTAAAATGAGTTTTAATTAATTTTATTAATTAATATTAATATAATTGTTATATTAATGTTAATTAATTTAATTAAAGTCCCTAGGGTGTCAAAACTGGTCCAATTATGCTATTTATTTTTATGCAAGTGTTGTATAAAAATTCTATGTGCATAATGTATGTCATATAGATTAAAATCCCACCTTAGGTTAAACATTTCATGCATCATTTTATATTATAAGAGTTATAATATATAGTATGCATATTAGGGTTATACTATAAGAGTTATAATATAATGTATGTATTTTAATTTAAATAATATAAGAGCTATATTTCTTAGATTAAAAGCATTGACATGCATTTATACATGTGATGTGTGTATATTATATAGTTGAATTATTCATGTGATGAATGATCAAGCATTATAATATAGAAATGCATGTAACCTAAGTTAATTATTAGTTTTAAATGGTTTAGAACTTGAATGATTAGACTTAGGTTTTCTAGTTCTAATAAGACTAGAATTAGGAAATCCAATATGACATATGAATGGTGACTAATTAGTAACTCTATCTAAGGAAGGTTCTATCTAAGGCTGAGGTATTTAAGCTGACGCTTTGCGGAACACCCCTATCTGGGAACCGGCCTGGGAGTGAATTCAGAGATTCATATGTTATATTCTCGTCAGTGGCGTTTAATTAAAAGTTAATTAAATTACTCACATAGACTTAAGTTAATAATGTGATTATAGACTTAGGCTAATCCAATATAAGTGTTATATTGGTAGACTTAGGTAAATAATAGTCAGTTTATCTAGGTCAATCCCGATTAATTCTAAAGTGTTGAGTGGGAGGAAATAAAGTGTATGAGATACATTTAATTTTCTATCAACAAATCTCCGTTAAGTTCACACCGTGAGATCCATACTCGGCCTCGTGGCGCAAATGGGAGTGTCCTCCTTCGAATTGTATTTGTATGAGTTAATATCAACGTGAATAGAGAGTACTTATAGTGAGTGGGAGCGGGACCTGTGAAAATGGGACCCACGCTCTCTTCTATCGATTCACACCATGAGACGCCTATGATCCGCCGGCTAGTTTGGCCTGGACCAGACAACCCCTTCGGAGGGACTTTATCATGGGAGTCGCAACACCGTGAATTCTCGAAAGGAATACAATTTCCTTGTTGGTTTTCCTTCGTAGTCCTCCCTTCGGTGGCTATTGTTTGGATGGATACTTGAAAATTTAAAGATAGAGGGTGACACTCACAGGATTCATTAAGAGTTAATGGATTTAGACCGAAAAAAGGGTAACTGGATGCCTAATGGAATAAGAGTTATTCTGGTATTAGGGTCTGGTCGAGAAAGTCTCGTCCCAGAGGAAGAGTGATTCTCTCTACCCTTCGGTGGCGGTCATTCTAAACCTTTGGGATATTATTGCAATTTTTAATGACCTAGGGATCATTGAATAAAATTTTCTAAAACCTATTAGATTTTTAAAGTTTTTGCGAAAGTTTTTCTTATTTCAGCAAACATGTATAGTTTAATCATAGCCCTGTTAGCTTCGGACAAATTAGTTGGCGACAATTTTCAAACGTCGAAAAACAAAATTAACATTATACTGGTAACTGACGACCTTAAGTTTGTGCTCACTAAGGAGTGTCCTCAGGTGCCGAGCTCGACCGTATCACGAAGTGTTCGTGATGCGTACGATCGATGGATCAGGGCAAATGAAAAGGCCAAGGTCTACATAATTGCCAGCTTGTCTGAAGTCTTGGCAAATAAGCATGAGGTGATGATCACCGCCAAGGAGATCATGGAATCACTGCAGGACATGTTTGGACAGCAGTCCTTTCAGGTCCACCACGATTCCCTCAAACACGTCTTCAATGCAAGGATGGAGGGGGTGTCATCATGCAACATGTGTTTATTAAAATTGATCTAACTATTAGATCTAGGCTAAACATGCTGAAATTTTACAGCAAGAAGAAATTACTTACTTGTTGTAGACCAATTCAACAATCTCTTCTTGTTGATCACGAACTCTTCGTGCTACTCGATCTCTACGAACTCTTCCCACGATCAAATTTCAAATACCACCAAAATAGATCTTCTTGGTTGTTCTCTTTTGGAGAAGGGAAGTTGGTGGGAACTTTTGGCGTTTTGGAAAGAGAGGAGAAATGAGAGAGTAGTGAGAATTCACTTTTGGATTCTTAGGTCAAAATCCAAAAATGATAACATGGCTTCAAAAGCTTACCAAAAACCTTTTGCAAATGGGTTTAAATAGTGGAATGATGGAGTTTACAACTTCACATTATTACCACTTTACCACAACCATATGTTAGGTAATACTCATTTACATAATTATATAATATAAGATATCTCATATCTTATGTTGCAAAACTCATTTGCAATAATTGTGGATTAATTAAATTGAATCACATTCAATTTATTTTCTCTCTATCAATTTCTCCAATTAGCCTTTAATTCAACAATTAGGCTAATATATAGTTTATTATGAATCTCATTAACATTAAACTATATATTATATCATCTATATGATATAAATAGTCTCAAAGTGAAATTGAACACTTCAATTTCATGCCAAAACATTAACCCTTCTTTTATCCCAGATTGAGCCAACCAAGGGACCTAATGGACCTACAGTGACGGGCTCCAATGATTTGAGGTTAACCAGTCAAACTCTTTGACCCGGTCAACCAATGTTCATTAGCTACAGTAACACTCCACTATAGCCTGTAGTTGTACTCCCATCAGTGTAGAATATTACGTCTCCACTGATATAACCAATGTCCATGAGTCGACCCTTCACAAGTTGTTCGTAGACACGGCTGGGTCAAATTACCATTTTACCCCTGTGCCTACATCTTGTTCCTTAAGTCCCCACTGCTCCTCTAATGAAAAATATATTGTGATGGTCCAACCATACACAACACCCTTCTCGGGCCAGTGAGAAGGTGGGCACCCGTTGTCCAAGCATTAGAGACAACACTTAAGGGAACAACCCCTCTAGATTCCCTATAGGCAGGAACGAGTGAATTCCGTCTCGCGTAATTAGGTTCCCAGCTCTCTACTTGGTTCTATCCACGAGAAGATAGTCATATTGGGCAAAATGGCGAGACTACCCTCACCCGTACTAGTCAAAGGACGGACTCCAGCATGAGAGTCCGTAATACGCTCGGGATTGTGTCGAGTCACTAATGGTCATCTATGAATTTATTAGTCTTTACTGTCAACGGTGTTATATCAGTAAGTCTAATAATTCACGGTTCGGTCTTGTACAATCTCTTTGTACAGGATGCCCCCACTCGCATGTCAACCACATGAACGAGTTAGATCACCTCGTTTGTATCTAATACAAAGCGGGCCGCATCCACAGTGTATCCAGGATTAGGTCTCCAACCCCAATCCTTATACTGTAGACCGTTCGGGTCATTAACTCGAACGTGATCCTCCTTGTGTGTCAACTACACACCGTTTAAGTTCTAGTTCTCTCATATATTCAATGACCCTGAAGCTTAGTTTATTGGAAAGGTTTAAAATATTTGCGAGACACAAAGTGAATAAATGAATAACTCTTATTAATTTCAAAACAATATTTTACAAACACGAGATTAGGACAGAAATCCCAACAAACTCCCACTTGGACTAAGCTAGTGGAGAAGGTACATTTCCAAAATGTATTTGAGTTACAATAAAAAATACAATAAACTAGGGCATTGAATACCCGTTTACACATCTCCCACTTGCCCTAGTCAGGAAGCTCTCGAATACCTAGACTCTCTAGGTGACCCTCAAACACGTTAGCCGTGAGGGGCTTTGTAAATGGATCAGCTACATTGTACTCCGATACTATCTGCGTGACTGTCACGTCTCCGCGGTGCACAATTTCTCGTATCAGATGATACTTGCGCTCAATGTGTTTACCCTTTTTATGGCTTCGAGGCTCACGTGAGTTGGCTACTGCACCACTGTTATCACAGAACAGCGTGATTGGCAAGTTCATATTTGGAACAACTTCCAAATCCGTCATGAACTTCCTTAGCCAAACAGCTTCCTTTGCAGCTTCACAAGCCGCAACATACTCTACTTCCATAGTGGAATCAGCAATGCATCCCTACTTGATGCTTCGCCATACTACAGCTCCTCCATTCAAGACGAAGGCTGACCCCGAAGTGGACTTCCTAGAATCTTTATCGGTCTGAAAATCAGAATCCGTGTATCCTGTAAGGATCAAATCCTCACGGCCATACACTAAGCTATAGTTCCTCGTTCTCCTAAGATACTTGAGGATTGTCTTTACGGCTGTCCAGTGATCTAATCCTTGATTGGGTGATATCTCACCGACTAATCCTCTTTGCATAACGGATGTCGGGCCTAGTACGACATTGCATACATCCGCTCCCCACTGCTTTGAAGCATATGGAATACGTCTCATATCCTCAACATCTTGAGGATCTTAGGATCTTGATCCTTAGACAAGTGAACCCCATGCCTAAAAGGCAACAAGCCCCTTCTTGGAGTTTTGCATCTTATATCTAGACAACATCTTGTCAATATAAGGCGCTTTGAGACAAGGCTAGCATTCTATTCTTAGGTTAGGACTATCCGGATACCTAGAACATACCGAGCTTCTCCCAAATCTTTCATTTGGAATTGTGAAGCTAGCCACTTCTTAACGTCGAAGAAGAAATTCTACCTCATTCCCAATGAGAAGAATATATCCACATACAACACCAAAAATGCGACAGTTTGTCAACGATTTTCTTGTAGACACAAGGCTCGTCGACATTTTGATCAAAGCCATAAGATTTGATTGCTTCATCAAACCTTATATTCCAAGACCTCGAAGCTTGTTTTAGTCCATAAATTGACCTATGAAGCCGACAAACCTTTTGCTCTTGGTCTTGGGCAATGAACCCTTTAGAAATTTGGTCCATGTAGATGGTCTCATCATGTTTGCCATTCGGGAAGGGTGTCTTGACATCCATCCGCCATACCTCATAGTCATAATCTGCGGCGATGGCGGAAGAATCTGATTGACTTTACCATGGCAAGCGGTGAAAAAGTCTCCTCATAGTCAACCCCTTCAACCCGGGTAAAATCCTTTGCCACCAGTCGGGCTTTGAAGGTTTGCACCTTCCCATTTACGCCACGTTTACGCTTGTAGATCCATTTACAATCAATAGGTTTTACCCCATCTGGTTGATCCACAAGCTCCCAAACAGAATTGAAGTACATAGACTCCATTTCTTGGTCCATAGCTTTAATCCACTCGTCTTTATCAACATCAGTCATTGCCTGATCATAGGTCAATGGATCCTCACAGTCATCGTCAGGAGCGACAACTGAGGTTTCAGCTAAACCCATATAGCGATCGGGCTATTACACAGTCCTCCCACTACGTCGAGGCATTCCCAACTCTTGGGAACGGATTTGACTAGATGTGCTAGGTTCAACAACGCTTGCTGACGTACTAGCCCCATCAGCAACTCTTGCTGATGTACTGTCCATTTCATTCAATACAATTTTACTTCTTGGTAAATGATCCCTAATGTGGTCTTCCTCTAAGAAAATGGCGTTTGTCGACACAAGCACCCTATTATCCTTGGGATCGTAAAACAGACCACCTCTAGTCTCTTTAGGGTAACCTACGAATAGGCACAATTTCGAACGGGGTTCCAACTTTTTCGGGTTTGACACCAACACATGGGTCGGGCATCCCCAAATTCTGAAGTGATGTAAACTGCCTTTACGTCCACTACAGAGCTCAAAGGGTGTTTCACAAACACTCTTTGATGGAACATTGTTTAAAATGTAAACTGCAGTCTCTACTGCGTACCCCCAGAAAGAATCAGGGAGACGAGCATAGCTCATCATCGATCGAACCATGTCCAACAAGGTTCTGTGTCTCTCTCCGATACACCATTCTGCTTTGTGGCATACCAGTCTTTGAGAGTTGGGACGTAATTCTGTGTTCTATCATATAGTCCTGGAATTCAGTGTCCATGTACTCTCCACCTCGATCCGATCGAAGTGTTTTAAGCGACTTACCTAAGAGGTTCTCAACCTCAGTTTTATACTTCTTGAACTTTTCAAGAGTTTCAGACTTCTTATGCATTAGGTAAATATACCCATATCTGGAGTAATCGTCTATGAAAGACACGAAGTACTCATAACCGCCCCGAGCTTTAACATTCATCGGACCACAAAGGTCAGAATGTACTAACTCAAGAGGCTCTTTGGCTCTATATCCTTTTCCACTAAAATGACGTTTGGTCATTTTGCCTTCAAGGCATGACTCACATACTGGCAAAGAGTTTTCTTCCAACTCGTTTAGAAGTCCACTCTTCACTAGTTTCTCAATCCTATAGAGATTAATGTGGCCTAACCGTAGATGCCAAAGATGGGCATTTTCTTTTGGAGAAATTTTTGCTTTCTTAGTTCGTGTTTCCGAAGTTTTAAACAATTCAGTATTCGAAATACTTTTAACCGAATTGAGTTTTAAAACATATAGATTATTTTCAAGTGAAGCTGAACAAATAACATTCCCTTTGAAAGAAATAAACGCTTTATTTAATTCAAAAGAAACGGAAATACAGTGTTCAATTAAGCAGGAAATAGACACAAGGTTTCTAGTAAACCCTTGAACTATGTACAAATTGTCTAACAATAAGTACTTCCCGCCAAAATGCGACTTCATCATGCCGATTCTTTGCGAAAGAGAGACAAGCTCCGGATCCAACCCGTAGAGTCACCTCATCCTCTCGCGTGTTGCGCCGGGAATCAATCCACGAAAAAGAAGAACAAAGCGTGGTTAGTGGCGCCTGAATCTAATATCCAGGATGAGTCATTACTCTCCACTAAACATATTTCTACCACAAGTAAATCACATTTACCTTGGTTCTTCCTCTCGGCCAGGAATTTGGGACAGTTTCTCTTCCAGTGTCCGCCTCCATTGCAGTGGAAACATTTTCCTTTCTCTGCAACCTCCTTGACCTTCTTGCCCTTCTGGACGGCAACTCGGTCAGTTTTACCCCTCTTCATCCTCTTCTTCCCTTTCGGGCGTGAAGGAGCAACAAGTTTTGTCCCAGAGGTTGAACCCCTGTGATAAGACCTGTAGGCAACATTTGCCTCAGATTCCTTGACCTGTTCGTGAATTTGGAAATTCTGTAGCTCATTGAGGAGGGTAGTCAGATTGTAGCTAATTTTGTTCATAACAACATTGCTACGAAACTGAAGGAAACTCTTCAGAAGAGTCTCCATGATAAAACTAACCTGGCTCGACTCATCGATCGAAGCCCCATTCATCTCAACCAGATTAAAGCGGGTCATCATGTCTAGAACATGTTCACGAACAGACGACCCCACTTTCATCTGAGCGTTGAAAATGTATTTGAGCGAGTCATGCCGGACCTGAATTGTATCGCGAACAACTCGCGACGCGGTCGAGCCCGGCATCTGAGGACACTCCTCAGACAACACGAACTTTATGTCGTCAGTCACCAAAATTGTATTGATGTTGTTTTTCCAGCTCTGGTAATTATCTCCCACTAACTTATCGGAAGCAAGTAAAGCTATAATAGCGCTAGACATTTTTAGCTGAAAATTTAAGAAAAACTTTGTTTTAGTCTCGCAAAAACCTTTTGAAAACTAATCTAATTTTAGTAAAAAAGATTTCATGATCCCTAGGTCATTAAAAATTTTACAATGATACCCTAAAGGTTTAGAATGACTGCCATAGAAGGGTGTGAGAAGAGCAGATCCTCCTCTAGGACGAGACTTTCTCGATCAGACCCTAATCCCAGAATAACTCTTATTCCATTAGGCATCCAATTACCATTGTTCGGTCAAATTCATTAACACTTAACGAATTCTGTGAGTGTCACCCTCAATCTTTAAGTTTCCAAGTATCCGTCCTAACAATAGCCACCGAAGGGTGAACTAAGAAGGAAAACCAACCAGGAAACTGTATCCCTTTCGAGAATTCACTGTGTTCCGACTCCCATAATCAAGCCCTCCGTAGGGATTTTCTGGTCCAGGCCAAACTAGCAGGCAGATCATAGGTCTCTCACGGTGTGAATCGAAAGAAGAGACCGTGGGTTTCGTTTTCACAAGTCCCGCTCCTACTCACTATAAGTACTCTCTCAATCCACGATGATATTGACCTATACAAATGCCACCCGAAGGGGGACGCTCCCATTTGCGCCACGAGGCCGAGTATAGATCTCACGGTGCGGACTTAAAAGAGATTTGTGGTTGGAAATTTAAATGTATCTTATGCACTATATTTCCTCCCACTCAGTACTTTAATTTTAATAGGGATTGACCTAGATAATCGGCTACAAATTACCAAAGTCTACCAATATACTTCTGATATGGTATTTTGCCTAAGTCTATAATCACATTATTAACTTAGGTCTATGTGATAAAATATAACCTAAGAATCTCCGGACCGAATTCACTGCCAGGTCGGTTTCCAGGTAGGGGTGTTCCGCAAGCATCAACTTAAATACCCCAGCCTTAGACAAAACCTTCCTTAGACAGAGTTACTAATCAGTCACCATTCAAAGATTATATTTGATTTCCTAAAATTCTAATCTTATTAGAAAATTAGAAAATCTAAGTCTAATTATTCAAGTTCTAAACACTTTAAAACTAATAATTAACTTAGGTTGCACGCATTTCTATGTTATAGTGCTTGATCATTCATCACATGAATAACTATATACTATAACATAATAATCATTCATCACATGAATATAAATGCATGAGCATACTTTAATATAAAAATATAACACTTATATTAATTAAATTAAATATGCATTTAATTACATTATAACTCTTATAATATAACCTATCATGCAAACTATATTATAACTCTTATAATATATATGATGCATGAATATGTTTAACCTAAGGTGTGATTTTAAATCTATATGACTTACATTATGCACATAGAAATTAATTAAAATTATACATCTCATGCATAAAATAATTAAATAGTCAAAATGGACCGATTTTTGGCACTTAGGGGCAATTATTTAATTAAATAAAAATAATATAACATTTATATTAATAATATTTAATAAAATAATAAAAAAATAAAATAAAACGTTTTTTATAAAAGAAAACTGAAAAATGAATTATAAAACAGAAATAAAACGCTGTTGTTAAGACTTGAACCCACGTCCTCGCGCATTTAATTCTTAACGCATATAGCGTTCCAACGCTGTCGCCTACAGCGTTGAGGCGCGTTCTCAACGCCAGCGGCGTTGCAATGCCACGCCCAGTGTTGCAACGCCACGCCCAGCGTTAGTAACGTTGTAGTCGCAGCGATGCCTTCGTCGCAGGACGGCGTTGAGACGCCGCGTTGGGCGACATCAACGCTATATCCAATGAACAACAAACATTTTGACAGCAACTCTTGCCACGAACGATCCGGACTTACAGACTCGATTTACAACAAAATTGCCCAAAACAACGAGCCCTTACATTGATCTCATCAACATAATTGTAAATCTAATATAGTGCCAAAAATCGAAAACATCCATTTTGCAAACCAAACATTCATCTCATGAAAACATGGTAAAATACCCAACTATATCTTAACAAAACAGTGCATAGATGAAAAACCATCGAGATGGCTCCGATACCAATTAAAGGGAATGAGAATCCCCGCGTAGCGGAAGACAATCGAATCGTCGTGGTATCATCATGCAACATGTGTTTATTAAAATTGATCTAACTATTAGATCTAGGCTAAACATGCTGAAATTTTACAGTAAGAAGAAAATACTTACTTGTTGTAGACCAATTCAGCAATCTCTTCTTGTTGATCACGAACTCTTCGTGCTTCTCGATCTCTACGAACTCTTCCCACGATCAAATTCCAAACACCACCAAAATAGATCTTCTTGGTTGTTCTCTTTTGGAGAAGGGAAGTTGGTGGGAACTTTTGTGTTTTGGAAAGAGAGGAGAAATGAGAGAGTGGTGAGAATTCACTTTTGGATTCTTAGGTCAAAATCAAAAAATGATAACTTGGCTTCCAAAGCTTACCAAAAACCTTTTGTAAAGGGGTTTAAATAGTGGAATGATGGAGTTTACAACTTCACATAATTACCACTTTACCACAACCATATGTTATGTAAATCTCATTTACATAATTATATAATATAAGATATCTCATATCTTATGTTGCAAATCTCATTTGTAATAATTGTGGATTAATTAAATTGAATCACATTCAATTTATTTTCTCTCTATCAATTTCTCCAATTAGCCTTTAATTCAACAATTAGGCTAACATATAGTTTATTATGAATCTCATTCACATTAAACTATATATTATATCATCTATATGATATAAATACTCTTAAAGTGAAATTGAACACTTCAATTTCATGCCAAAACATTAACCCTTCTTTTATCCAAGATTAAGCCAACCAAGGGATCTAATGGACCTACAGTGACGGGTTCCAATGATTTGAGGTTAACCAGTCAAACTCTTTGACCGGTCAACCAATGTTCATTAGCTACGATAACACTCCACTATATAGCTGTGTTTGTACTCCCATCGATGTAGAATATTACGTGTCCCTTTCGATATAACCAATGCCCATGAGTCGACCCTTCACAGGTTGTTCGTAGACACGGCTGGGCCAAATTACCATTTTACCCCTTTGTCTACATCTTGTTCCTTAAGTCCCCACTGCTCCTCTAATGAACAACATACTGTGATGGTCCAAACATACACAACACCCTTCACGGGCGGTGAGAAGGTGGGCGCCGTTGTCCAAGCCACGGAGCGACACTTAAGGAACAACCCTCTAGATTCCCTATAGGCGGGAACTAGTGAATTCCATCTCGCGTAATTAGGTTCCCAGCTCTCTACTTAGTTCTGTCCCTGAGAAGATAGGCATATTCGGCAAGTAACTGAGACTACCCTCACCCGTACTAGTCAAAGGCGACCCACTTGAGCATGGGAGTCCGTAATACGCTCGGATTGTGTCGAGTCACTAATGGTCATCTATGAATTTATTAGTCTTCTTTGTCAGCGGTGTTATATCGATAAGTCCAATAATTCACGGTCCGGTCTTGTACAATCTCATTGTACGGGATGCCCCACTCGCATGTCAACCACATGAGCGAGTCGGATCACCTCGTTTGTATCTAATACAAAGCGGGTCGCATTCACAGTGTATCCAGGATTAGGTCTCCAACCCCATCCTTATGCTGTAGAGCGTTCGGGTCATTAACTCGAACGTGATCCTCCTTGTGTGTCAACTACACACCGTTCAAGTTCTAATTCTCTCATATATTCAATGACCCTGGAGCTTAGTTTATTGGAAAGGTTTAAAATATTTGCGAGACACAAAGTGGAGAAATGAATAACTCTTATTAATTTCAAAACAATATTTTACAAACACGAGATTAGGACAGAAATCCCAACAGGGAGTGCAGTTACGGGCTTTAGTGGAGTGTTACCATAGCTAATGAATGTTGAATAACCGGGTCAAAAAGTTTGACAAGTTAATCTCGTATCATTGGAGCTCGTCTTCTGTAGGTCCATTTGTTGGGATTTGTGCCCTAAAACTCGTAGTTTGTAATTATGTTCTAATTAATGTAATAAAGTGTTATTATTTCAATAAAGTGTTATTGTTCGTGATCTACGAGTTTGCCTTCATTTAAACCCTAAATCCAATAAACTAAACATCCAAGGTTGTTAAATGAATATTTAACTGAATGTAATGTACATAAAAAGGATCTCGGTTCGAGATATAGCCTAAAGGGTCTATAGTTCGGGGATAAGGTTTGGGTACCTTACCCTGGTAAAACTATGGATGTGGTCCACTTTGTATTTGATACAAACACTGTGATCCTAATGTTTTCGTGTAGATGACATGTGAGTGGGGATATCCTATGTAATGAGATTACATAAGACCGGACCACGAAATAGTAACCTCTAGCTGTAACTCCGTTGACTAGTTAGGTTTCTATTTCACTAGGATGACCTAGGCAACTTGATCTCAATCCTGAGAAGGTTACGAACTCCTGTTTGCGAGGGATTGTCCTTTGATTAGTATGAGTGAGAGTGCCCAGATTCGCCGACTCAAAATGCCTACCTTTTTTGGGGACGAGACCGAGTGAGCGGCTGGGAACTTAACTTAGCAAGACGGAATTCACTCCTTCCCGCCTTTTAGGGTAAGTAGAGGAATGTTCCCTTAAGTGGTGTCTCCGGGACTTGAACAAAGGGCCCGACCCTCTCATTGGCCCGAGAGGGACTCTATTTGTTTGTAGGACCACAAACAAATTGTTCATTAGAGAAGCACTTGGTACTTAAGGCACAAGATGTAACCTGGGGTAAAGCGGTAATTTGACCGGTGGTGGTGTTCACGAACATTCGTGAAGGATTGACTTGCTTTGTTATTGGTCAATATCCATGGACACGAGAAATATATCTGCGGTGAGAAGAGTGCGGTGTGGGACTTCTAATTGAGTGTTCCGCATGATTAACGAATGTTGATTGGGAGGTTAATGAGATTAACAGAGCAATCTCGTATCGTTGGAGTTTCTGATCTGTAGGTCCATTAGGTCCACCTTCTAACTCGTAAAGGGTTTTAGATCATTTGAATTTGAAATGTTCAAATTCATTAGGGAATATATTTAATGTATATTGATACGATATAATATATAGTTTTGGAACTGTATATTATAAATTTAATATGAATATGATTCATATTAAATTTTATGAGAGAATTGAATATTTGAAAGAGTTCAAATATTATATTAAATGTGTATGTGATTCACATTTGAAAACTATAGGTTAAAATTTAATGTGCACTAGATGTACATTAAAATTATAGGTTAAAGGGGTGATATGATTAAATGAGATTTAATCCAAATTAAATATATGATATTTAATTTGTATTATTTATATTAATAATTAAATTTAATTTAATTATTATTTATTATTATTCTTATTATTATTATTTTTAATAATAAAATAAGAGAACGTGTCATCCAGACACGTTCCCACTATCCCCTTCCTTCTCCCTATCGATAGCTTAACAGGGAGAAGGGGTGTGCATTGCTAGGATTGATCAACGATACTGTTGAAGCAATTGGTGAATTGCTCTCTCACTCTCTCTCAATTCTAGAATTCCCAAAAGTTCTTCCAACTGTTGGAATCCTTCCCACAAAGGAAAGATCCAAGCACTCAGAGGATAGAAGGTTTATTCTTTTGGTGGTGTTCTGCAAAACATATCAACTAAAACTTGTTGAGTTATTGTAAATTGCTTGGAGCAAGGAGTTGCTGTGAGTCTACAAAGGTAATAATTTTCTTTCCATTCTTTAGTTTAATAGTTAAACTCCATGTATGTTTGTATGCATTTAATCCATGCCTAATTAGATTAGAGTTGATTATATGCTTGTTCTGATTTTTTTTGGTCAATGTACTGGTTTTTATTTTTAGCAAAACAATCAAGCACATTAACGATCCCAATCACGTTTTCGCTGCTCAAGGAGATCAGATCTCCATCAATTGGTATCAGAGCATGCTTGTATTGTTTTGTTTTGAAACAAAATTGCATTGATTTGTTGGGAATTGCATTTGGTTTGCTGTAAAACTTGTTTAGGAATGTTTTGGCCTTAGTTTACTTTGATTTTGATCATTTAGTATGTAAAGGCCCTTGCGTTTTTGGGCATAAAGTACAAAATTGAGTCTGTAATTGAGTTACGAGTCGTTCGAGACCAATTTCAAGCAATTCAGTAGAGAATCGAGGGAGAAATTGCAAGACGAAGCAGCAGCGTTGCAACGCTGAAGAATAGCGTCGCAACGCCAGCGCTCCCTATCGACGCGGGCGCTCAAGAGGTCAGCAGCGTTGCAATGCTGCCCCTCAGCGTTGCAACGCACCTCGATACCAGGCGCGCAAGACGACGAAGTGGGCGTTGCAACGCCGTGGGGCATTCCAGCAGCTGCAGATCGGTTCGGTTGGTTCAATTATTTTGGTCCGATTCGAGCGGTTCAAGCCGGTTCAGGGTGTTTTTTGACCGGTTTCATGAAATAAATTAATGTAATTTATTTTTTTTACCCTTTAGGGGCCAAATTATTCTGGTTTTACAGTTATTTATCTATATGAATGTCATTTAGATTATTCACACCTTAGGATAAGCATGTTCATGCATTTTATTTATATAAATGTTATATGAATATGGTTGAATGCATGACTAATTTATTTTTTCATGAGTAATTAATTATAAGTGTTATAATTAGATTATATGGAAAATAAATTGCATGGAGCATGAAATTACTTAGTTTAAAATAAATGTTATTTTGTTTAAGTAATTTTATAATTCAAGTAGTTGAATTCTTTTTATAATTCCAATTTGAATATTGATTGTTGGATTTATAATATAGTTTCTTTATCATAGGTTAATTATTAAAATTTAAAAAACTTATAAATTAAAGGGGTTTTAGAAACCATAACCTATAATAAAGAAATGCATGCAAACATAGGAACTTTGGTTAAATTTAATTAGATTTAAATCGTTTAAAATTAATTTAGACCTAAGTTTCAATTTATAATAGGATTAGAAATAAGTCTTACGTAGTATTTTAAATAGTTTAAAATATAGTAGGACTTTAGGACTTTGGTTATAAGGGAACTCTCTGGGTGAAGTTCTGCTCTAAGGTTGAGGGTACTTAAGTGACTCAGTAACAGAACACCTCCTACTGAGAAGGCGACCGGAACTGAGTTGAATTAACCTCAGTTTTGATTTATCTCTAGGTAATTAAAATGTTCATTCACCTAGACATAAGGTTTTAAGACCTAGTTATAATAGGCATAGACTTAGATAGATTCTTTTAGCCAGAATCCGACTAAGTTAAATCCATACCCTAATTTTAGGAACTTCAGTGGGAGAAAACAAGATGTTCGCATCGCATTTACTCTCACGCCCTAAAGAGTTCACACCGTGAGTTCCATGCTCGGCTACGTGGCGTCAATAGGGCGTCCCCCTACGGTATGTGTTTGCATGGTTCAATACCAAGGTGAATGAGGGAAGTATCCATAGTAAATGGGAGCAGGATGCGTGTCAACATATCCTACGGTCTCCTTCATTAGGTCGCCCCGTGAGATTTCTATAGTCCGCCTGCTAGGTTGTCCTGGAACAGCCAATCCCTACGGAGGGCCTGACTATAGGGATCGGAACACCGCGAACTCCAGAAATGGATAGGGTCTCTTAGGTTGTTTGCCAGCAGTTGTCTTTCTTAATAGTAGCCTGTGAAGGGAATGAGAATCCCCGCGCAGCGGAAGACGATCGAATCGTCGTGGTATCATCATGCAACGTGCTTATTAAAATTGATCTAACTATTAGAACTAGGCTAAACATGCTGAAATTTTACAGTAAGAAGAAAAACACTTGTTGTAGACCAATTCAGCAAACTCTCCTTGTTAATCACGAACTCTTCGTGCTTCTCCATCTCTATGAACTCTTCCACGATCAGATCCCAAACACTACCAAATGATATTCTTGGTTGTTCTCTTTTGGAGAAGGGAAGTTGGTGGGAACTTTAGTTTTTGGAAAGAGAGGAGAAATGAGAGAATGGAGAGAGTTCACTTTTGGATTCTTAGGTTAAAATCCAAAAAGAGAACTTAGCTTTGCTTTGCACACCAAAACCCATCTTACAAAGGGTTTATATAGTGGAATGATGAAGTTCACAACTTCACATTATTAACACTTTACCACAACCATATGTTATGTAAATCTTATTTACATAATTATATAATATAAGATATCTCATATCTTATGTTGCAAATCTCATTTGCAATAATTGTGGATTTAATTAAATTGAATCACATTCAATTTATTTTCTCTCTATCAATTTCTCCAATTAGCCTTTAATTCAACAATTAGGCTAATATATAGTTTATTATGAATCTCATTCATATTAAATTATATATTATATCATCTATATGATATAAATACTCTTAAAGTGAAATTGAACACTTCAATTTCATGCCAAAACATTAACCCTTCTTTTGTCCCAGATTGAGCCAACCAAGGGACCTAATGGACCTACATTGACGGGCTCCAATGATTTGAGGTTAACCAGTCAAACTCTTTGACTCGGTCAACCAATGTTCATTAGCTACAGTAACACTCCAATAAAGCCTGTAGTTGTACTCCCATCAGTGTAGAATATTACGTGTCCACTGATATAACCAATGCCCATGAGTCGACCCTTCACAGGTTGTTCGTAGACACGGCTGGGTCAAATTACCATTTTACCCCTGTGTCTACATCTTGTTCCTTAAGTCCCCACAGCTCCTCTAATGAACAACATATTGTGATGGTCCAACCATACACAACACCCTTCTCGGGCCAGTGAGAAGGTGGGTGCCCGTTGTCCAAGCCCTGGAGACAGCACTTAAGGGAACAACCCCTCTACATTCCCTATACGCGGGAACGAGTGAATTCCATCTCGCGTAAGTAGGTTCCCAGCTCTCTACTTGGTTCTGTCCCTGAGAAAATAGGCATATTGGGCAAGTAACTGATACTACCCTCACCCGTAATAGTCAAAGGACAGACCCCGCAGACAGGAGTCCGTAATACGCTCAGGATTCAGGTGGAGTCACTAATGGTCGTCTACAAATTTATTAGTCTTTACTGTCAACGGTGTTATATCAGTAAGTCTAATAATTCACGGTCTGGTCTTGTACAATCTCATTGTATAGGATGCCCCCACTCGCATGTCAACAACATGAACGAGTCAGATCACCTCGTTTGTATCTAATACAAAGCGGGCCGCATCCACAATGTATCCAGGATTAGGTCTCCAACCCCATCCTTATATCATGAGGCCGTTCGGGTCATTAACTCGAACGTGATCCTCCTTGTGTGTCAACTACACACCATTCAAGTTCTAGTTCTCTCATATATTCAATGACCCTGGAGCTTAGTTTATTAGAAAGGTTTAAAATATTTCTGAGACACAAAGTGAAGAAATGAATAACTCTTATTAATTTCAAAACAATATTTTACAACCACGAGATTAGGACAGAAATCCCAACAAACTCCCACTAGGACTAAGCTAGTGGAGAAGGTACATTTCCAAAATGTATTTGAGTTACAATAAAAATTACAATAAACTAGGGCATTAAATACCCGTTTACACATCTCCCACTTGCCCTAGTCAGGAAGCTCTCGAATACCTAGACTCTCTAGGTGACCTCAAACACTTTAGTCGTGAGGGGTTTTGTAAATGGATCAGTACATTGTGCTCGATGCTATCTCTCGCGTGGATCATCACGTCTCCGCGGTGCACAATTTCCCGTATCAGATGATACTTGCGCTCAATGTGTTTACCTCTTTTATGGCTTCGAGGCTCACGTGAGTTGGCTACTGCACCACTGTTATCACATAACAGCGTGATTGGCAAGTTCATATTTGGAACAACTTCCAAATCCGTCATGAACTTCCTAAGCCAAACAGCTTCCTTTGCAGCTTCACAAGCCGCAACATACTCTGCTTCCATAGTGGAATCAGCAATGCATCCCTGCTTGATGCTTCGCCATACTACAGCTCTCCATTCAAGACGAAGGCTGACCTCGAAGTGGATTTCCTAGAATTCTTATCGGTCTGAAAATCAGAATCCGTGAATCTTGTAAGGATCAAATCCCCACGGCCATACACTAAGTTGTAGTTCCTCGTTCTCCTAAGATACTTGAGGATTGTCTTTACGGCTGTCCAGTGATCTAATCCTGGATTGGGTGATATCTCACCGACAATTCCTCTTGCATAATGAGATGTCGGGCCTAGTACACAACATTGCATACATCAGGCTCCCTACAGCTGAAGCATATGGAATGCGTCTCATATCCTCAACATCTTGAGGAGTCTTAGGACACTGATCCTTAGACAAGTGAACCCCATGCCTAAAAGGCAGCAAGCCCTTCTTGGAGTTTTGCATCTTATATCTAGACAACATCTTGTCAATATAAGGCGCTTTGAGACAAGGCTAGCATTCATTCTTTAGGTTAGGACTATCCGGATACCTAGAACATCTTGAGCTTCTCCCAAATCTTTCATTTGGAATTGTGAAGCTAGCCACTTCTTAACGTCAGTAAGAAATTCTACCTCATTCCCAATGAGAAGAATATCGTCCACATGCAACACCAAAAATGCGACAGTTTTGTCAACGATTTTCTTGTAGACACAAGGCTCGTCGGCATTTTGATCAAAGCCATAAGATTTGATTGCTTCATCAAACCTTATATTCCAAGACCTCGAAGCTTGTTTTAGTCCATAAATGGACCTATGAAGCCGACAAACCTTTTGCTCTTGGTCTTGGGCAATGAACCCTTTGGGCTGGTCCATGTAGATGGTCTCATCATGTTTGCCATTCAGGAAGGCTGTCTTGACATCCATCTGCCATACCTCATAGTCATAATACGCGGCGATGGCCAGAAGAATCCTGATTGACTTTACCATGGCAACAGGTGAAAAAGTCTCCTCATAGTCAACCCCTTCAACCTGGGTAAAATCCTTTGCCACCAGTCGGGCTTTGAAGGTTTGCACCTTCCCATTTACCCCATGTTTACGCTTGTAGATCCATTTACAATCAATAGGTTTTACCCCATCTGGTTGATCCACAAGCTCCCAGACAGAATTGAAGTACATAGACTCCATTTCTTGGTCCATAGCTTTAATCCACTCGTCTTTATCACCATCAGCCATTACCTGATCATAGGTCAACGGATCCTCACAGTCATCGTCAGGAGCGACAACTGAGGTTTCAGCTAAATCCATATAGCGATCGGGCTGTCTCACAGTCCTCCCACTACGTCGAGGCATTCCCAACTCTTGGGAAGGGATTTGACTAGACATGCTAGGGTCAACAACGCTTGCTGACGTACAAGCCTTATCAGCAACTCTTGCTGATGTACTGTCCATTTCATTCAATACAATTTTACTCCGTGGTAAATGATCCCTGATGTGGTCTTCCTCTAAGAAAATGACGTTTGTCGACACAAGCACACTATTTTACTTGGGATCGTAAAACAGACCACCCCTAGTCTCTTTAGGGTAACCTACGAATAGGCACAATTTCGAACGGGGTTCCAACTTTTTGGGTTTGACACCAACACATGGGCGGACATCCCCAAATTTGCGAAGTGATGTAAAGCGCCTTTACGACCACTCCAGAGCTCAAGCGGTGTTTCACAAACACTTTTGATAGAACATTGTTCAAAATGTAAACCGCATCTCTCATGCTGCACTTCTGAAAGAATCGGGAGAGCGAGCATAGCTCATCATCGGCCGAACCATGTCCAACAAGGTTTTGTTTCTCCTCTCTCATACACCATTCTGCTGTGGCATACCAGGTGCTGAGAGTTGGGATGTAATTCCGTGTTCTATCATATAGTCCTAGAATTCATTGTCCATGTACTCTCCACCCCGATCCGATCGAAGTGTTTTAAGCGATTTACCTAAGAGGTTCTCAACCTCAGTTTTATACTCCTTGAACTTTTCAAGAGTTTCAGACTTCTTATGCATTAGGTAAATGTACCCATATCCGGAGTAATCGTCTATGAAAGACACGAAGTACTCATAACGCCCCGAGCTTTAACATTCATCCGGACCACGAGGTCGAATGTACTAACTCAAGAGGCTCTTTGGCTCTATATCCTTTTCCACTAAAAGGGCGTTTGGTCATTTTGCCTTCAAGGCATGACTCACATACTGGCAAAGAGTTTTCTTCCAACTCGTTTAGAAGTCCACTCTTCACTTGTTTCTCAATCCTATTGAGATTAATGTGGCCTAACCGTAGATGGCAAAGATGGGCATTTTCTTTTGGAGAAATTTTTGCTTTCTTAGTTCGTGTTTCCGCAGTTTTAAACAATTCAGTATTCAAAATACTATTAATCGAATTGGGTTTTAAAACATACAGATTATTTTCAAGTGAAGCTGAACAAATAACATTCCCTTTGAAAGAAATAAACGCTTTATTTAATTCAAAAGAAACTGAAATCTGATGTTCAATTAGCAGAAATAGAAACAAGGTTTCTAGTAAACCCTGGAACTATGTACAAATTGTCTAACAATAAGTACTTCCTGCAAAAATGCAGCTTCACCGTGTCGATTGCTGCAGTAGAGACAAGCTCCCCGGATCCAACCCGTAGAGTCACCTCACCCTCTCGCAGCGGCTGCCAGGAATCAATCCCCTGAAAAGAAGAACAAACGAGGTTAGTGGCACCTGAATCTAATATCCAGGAATAGTCATTACTCTCCACTAAACATGTTTGTACCACAAGTAAATCACATTTACCTTGGTTCTTCCTCTCGGCCAGGAATTTCGGACAGTTTCTCTTCCAATGTCCGCTTCCATTGCAGTGGAAACACTTTCCTTTCTCTGCAACCTCCTTGACCTTCTTACCCTTCTGGGCGGCAGCTCGGCCAGTTTTAACCCTCTTCATCCTCTTCTTCCCTTTCGGGCGTGAAGGAGCATGAGATTTTGTCCCAGAGGTCGAACCCATGTGATAAGACCTGTAGGCAACATTTGCCTCAGATTCCTTGACCCTATTCAGGGACTAGAAATTCTGTAGCTCATTGAGGAGGGTAGTCAGATTGTAGCTAATTTTGTTCATAACAACATTGCTACGAAACTGAAGGAAACTCTTCAGAAGAGTCTCCATGATAAAACTAACCTGGCTCGACTCATCGATCGAAGCCCCATTCATCTCAACCAGATTAAAGCGGGTCATCATGTCTAGAACATGTTCACGAACAGAGCGACCCCACTTTCATCCGAGCGTTGAAAAATGTATTTGAGCGAGTCATGCTTAGGACACGAAAGGATTGTTGTCCAAACATTTCTGCGCAAGGACTCCATGATTTCCTTAGCGGAAACCATCACTCATGCTTCTTTGCCAAGACATCGGACATGCCGGCAATTATGTAGACCTTGGCTTTTCATTGGCCCCGATCCATTGATAAATGCGTATCGCGAACAACTCGCGATGCGATCGCGCACACGGAATCGAGGACACTCTTGACAACAGGAACTTTATGTCGTCGATTACCAATATTGTATTGATGTTGTTTTTCACTCACGTAATTATCTCCCACTAACTTATCGAAAGCAAGTAAAGCTATAATAGCGCTAGATATTTTTATTTGAAAATTTAAGAAAAACTTTGTATTAGTCTCGCATAAAAACCTTTTGAAAACTAATCTAATTTTAGCAAAAATATTTCATGATCCCTAGGTCATTCAAAATTTTGCAATGATACCCTAAATGTTTAGAATGATGCCCACAGAAGGGTGAGCAGAACACTCCTCCTGCGGGACGAGACTTTCTCGATCGGACCTAATCCAGAATAACTCTTATTCCATTAGGCATCCAATTACCATTGTTTGGTCAAATTCATTAACACTTAACGAATTCTGTGAGTGTCACCCTCAATCTTTAAGTTTCCAAGTATCCGTCCTAACAATAGCCACCGAAGGGTGAACTAAGAAGGAAAACCAACCAGGAAACTGTATCCCTTTCGGGAATTCACTTTGTTCCGACTCTCATGACCATGCCCTCCGAAGGGATTGTCTGGTCCAGGCCAAACTAGCAGACAGATCATGGGTGTCTCACGGTGTGAATCAAAAGAAGAGACCGTGGGTCTCGTTTTCACAAGTCCCGCTCCCACGCACTATAAGTACTCTCTCCATCCACGATGATATTGACCTATACAAATGCCATCCGAAGGGGGACGCTCCCATTTCCGCCACGAGGCCGAGTATAGATCTCACGGTGTGGACTTAAAAGAGATTTGTGGTTGGAAATTGAAATGTATCTCTTTCACACCCCCTCCCGAAGTGCCTGCTACTTAGCCCGAAAGGCGGCGTGAAACCAACAGACATTGTTTACCTCTTAACAATACTGCTTGACCTGTTCTCTGATAAACATACTATGTTCGCATATGGAACATTTAACATAACACAACAGAAACTGGACAACTATTAAACATACACAAGGAGAAACCCTTCATAAGTCTCTCTTGGAAACTAAAAGTCAAGTGCATCAAAACAACACAAGACAACTCATTGTTTATACAACCACTAATGTACAAAACTTCTATAACTACATAATGACTTGCTATACAACACCAGCCACATACAAACTAACAACTTATGAAACTTCCAGCAGACTATGGCAGGATGTCAGGTACAAGGAGCTCGATCTCTACCTGAAAAGGTTTGAAAACATTGAAAGAATGAGCTAAAAGCTCAGTGAGTGTCTATCTTTAAAACATTATAAGCTCACAGGTGAATCATAATAATGGCAGATTATAGTAGAAAATAGCTTAACATTTGTTTGTAAACATAAACAAACCATGCTTCCAATTTACAGGTTTAAGTCTCCACTTGTGCATAGCACACAACTCAAAATGTACTAACTTATCGAGGGTAGATAGATCAATAGTATAGAAGCTCATAACAATAAAACACATGACATGATACCACATCAAACCATAGAGGTGGTAGAGTTACATTTATACCAATAAGGTTCATACCTCTCTCTCTCTCACATGCACGTGGAATACCTTTGGTCGTTTGGTTTTCCCTAATACCTTCTCTATGTCCTTCAGTATTAAGGTAAAATCATTTACTACCCGAATACCTTCTCATTGTCCTTCAGTATTAAGGTAAAACCATTTACTACCCGAATACCTTCTCATTGTCCTTCAAGATTTAGGTAAAACCATTTACTTCCGGATACCTTCTCATTATCCTTGAAAGATCGGGATATCATGATTCATTCCCAAGTACCTTCTCGAATGTCCTTGAAGATTAGGGGTTAACCCCAAACAAGGGCATAATTTGTGTACCATGGAAATCATGTCTTTATAACACATACAACAATTTCTTGACATTTTCACATTATCATCTAAACATGTTCCCAAGTGGATTTACACAAAACATTCTTTAAAGGAAAGCATACTTTCACTATTTAGTTTCCATATTTGGATTTATAGTTACAACTAACTTCAAGCATGCTTAGGTTCCATCATGAACTTTATGTTAAAAAACTCTCTGAAGCCATTCATAACTAGTTCAAACAGGATGTAATTATCAACACTTATGTACATGAAGAAAAACATAGGTCAAGCATAGTTCTAAGATAGAGTCACTCACAGTATTAGAATTAGAACCTTGGCTTGTAAACTTGACCTATTTGCTTTTGGCCTGTCAAACAAACCAACTCAACCATTAGAACCTCGAGCTCATGAACCTTAAAACTTGCAAGAAAACACACTTTCAGATTTCCAGCATTTTTGATTTTTCTGCCCTGTTTTCAGACAGTCATAACTTCTTCATTACTTATCCAAAAATAATGTAATGTATACCAAACTCTTCCTTTTTGAACCCTCTAAACATCATATGAAGACATGAAATTGAAATTACAAACGGATTTGTTCAGAAATACCTCGAAAGCTACTTTCCTCAAAACAGACTTCTGTTGTTTCCAGATTCGGATTTCCTGCTGCACAACAAATTTAACCTGATATTTAGAACATCTTCTAGACCTTTTCTACTCACGATTTCTTCACGAAAGTTGTAGAAAATTCAATAAGATTTCGAACCATACAAATTAGAGCTTCTAACTCCAAGTATTCAGATCAAAACAACCAAAACATCAGAGACTTCCCAGATTTGACAGCAAATTCTGTCTTCTGTCTTCCTCTTCACAAAACAGTAAGTTAACTTCAGTATTAGCTCGAGCTTCCTTCACAAACGTTGTTCCTAATTGAGTTAACGTTCATGTATCAAAAACTCAACTCTTACCTCTTCTTGTTGAGCTCGAAAAGACCAAAACATCGAACTGGTGCGAGTTGATCACCTTCTTTGCTATACAATTAAGCTTTGAGTTCTCCTCTCCTTTCTTCTGCAATTTCAGCTCCAAAATCACGAAAATGGCTTCCATTTTCTTCCTTTCTCCTTGTCCCACGAACTTTCAACTTTGGTTTTGATAAATGAAGAAGAAAATGGAGAAGATAAAGCCATTTTAAAAAGCAAGGAGGCAAACTTTGTCTTTTTCCCTTTTGCTTTTTCTTTTCTTTTTCCTTTTCTTTTTCCTTTCCTTTATCCCTTTCCTTCTTTTCTTTTCTTTCCTTTTATTTTCTAAACAAAACAAAACACAATATAATATTCATTCATTTCATTTCATTTTCTTCATTATTTTTAAAGCAAACCAAACCAAAATGGTTTGAGCTTTTCCTTCCTTGTTTTCCTTTTATCTTTCACTTCATTTCTTTTCTTTTTAAAACATGGAAAACCAAGTTTTAAACATTCATTTCTTCTTTCTTTTTGTTGTTTGTTAATAAGGAAGTTCCAAAGAGATTGGGCTTACAACTTACCTCCCCTTAAGAAATTTCGTCCTCGAAATTGGGTAGTCTTTAAGTGAAAATCATCGGGTACTTCCTCCTCATTTGGTCCTCTTATTCCCAGGTTGCCTCCTCCACTCCGTGATGTCTCCAACAAACCTTCACGAGTGAGATCGTTTTGTTTTTCAAAACTTGTTCATTCCTGTCGAGGATTTGAACTGCATCCTCTATGTAACTCATGTCTTCTTTCAACTCAACTGGTTGTGCTTGCAACACATGTGTCGGATCCGGATAATACTTCCTCAACATGGACACATGAAAAACATCATGTACTCGAGATAGTTCTCACGGCCACTCCAAATCAGTAGGGTGGCCTAATTCGCCCCGTTACTGGATAAGGACCAATATATCTAGGACTTAACTTACCTTTCTTGCCAAAACGAAGGACACCTCTCCACGAAGATAACTTCAAGAATACTTGATCTCCGACCTGGAATTCTAAATCCTTTCGTCGCTTATCTGCATAACTCTTCTGACGGTCTTGTACTACCTTCAAATTCTCTCTGATTACCTTAATATTATCCGTCGTAACTTGTACCAACTCGGGGACCGATTAGCTTCCGCTCTCCTACTTCATTCTAACATACGGGCGTTCTACTCGACCTTCCATACTGAGCCTCAAATGGTGCCATGCCAATACTTTGATGATATTTGTTATTATAAGCGGATTCCATAAGTGATAGGTGTGTATCACAACTACTTTAAATTGAAGGACACATGCTCTCAACATTTCCTCTAGGGTGCGAATGGTCCTCTTTGGATCGACCATCCAATCTCGAGGATGGAAGCGTTGTACTAAAATTCCACTTTTGTCCCCATAGCTTTCAGTAGGCTAGGCCAAAACTTAGAAGTAAATCTTGGATCCCTATCGAAACTATGGGACACGGCACTCCGTATTGACTCACATTTGCCGACGTATAAGCTTAGCTAGGCGATCAAGCGTGAGCGTCGCTTTAATCGATATAAACCGTCTTTGTTTTAGTTAGTCTATCCACTATTACCGAAATACCATCATGTCCACTAGAAGTACGTGGTAATCCAAGCAGAAAATCCATAGTGATATTCTCCTATTTCCATTCCGACACTGGCAATGGATTAAGGAGTCCTCCGATCTCTGTCTAAGCGGTTTAACTTGTTAGCGAGATCAAACGATATCAACATATTCGGCTACCTCTCGCTTCATCCCGTGCCACCAATACGCTCCTTTCAATGTCTTATACATCTTGGTGCTTCACGGATGTATAGCGTAAGTCGAACGTGAGCTTCTTCTAGAATAGCATCTTTAAGCTCACTAACACTCGGAACACATAGTCTTCCTTGCCTCTCTATGGCTCCATCGATCTCATTTTAAATTCTCGCCTCTGGGCCTGTTTGGACTTTCCAAACATTCTCTCGCAAGTTACTATCCTCTGGTTGTCTTCTCACAACCTTTGCTATGAGTGAAGACTGACTGGAATTGAGCTAAAAGATTCCTGAACTCTCTGCATTCACAATCGCCTTAGAATCCCATAGAGTACTTAAAAATGTCACTCGAATACCACACACAGGCGTCCTTAGGAAGTCTTGACTTCCTACTCAATGCATCTGCTACCACATTCGCCTTACCTGGATGGTATTCTATAGTACAATCATAATCTTTAATCAGTTCTAACCATCTTCTTTGTCTCACATTCAACTCCTTACGATCAAAGATATATTTGGACTCTTATGATCTGTGTAAATATGACACCTTTCACCAAACAAGTAATGTCTCTGGATCTTCAGTGCTAAAACAACTGCTGCTAGCTCGAGATCATGGGTAGGGTAATTACATTCGTGCTTTTTCAATTGTCTTGACGCATAAGCTATTACTTTTCCTTCTTGCACGAGCACAAACCCTACACCTTGCCTCGAGGCGTCACAATAAATTACATACTCTATTTTTCAATTATGAGGAAGTGTTAGAATAAGTCTTTGTAACTAACCTCTTTTCACTCTTGAAAACCCCATTTCACACTTATCTAACCATTCAAACTTAGCATTCTTCCTTGTCAAAAGTGTTAATGGTAATGCTAATCGTGAGAAATCCTCAACAAACCGTCTGTAGTATCCTGCCAAGACTAGAAAACTATGTACCTCTGTCATACTGGCTGGTCTCTCCCAGTTGACCACAACTTTCACTTAATGCGATTCACACTAACTCCATTTCTTTGAAACAACATGCCCCAGAAACACTACCTGATTCAACCAAAACTCACATTTGGTGAATTTAGCATACAACTGCTTATCTTGTAGTGTTTGTAGAATAATCCTCAAATGTTCCTCATGAGTTTTCCTATCAATTGAGTAAACTAGTATATCATCAATAAATACTATCACGAACTGATCCAAATACTGGTGGAATATCCTATTCATGAGGTCCATGAAAACTGTTGGTGCATTCGTCAAACCGAACGACATTACTAAAAACTCATAATGCCCGTACCTGGTTCTGAATGTTGTTTTAGGAATGTCTGATTCCCTTACCTTTAACTGATGGTATCCACGATCTCAAATCAATCTTAGAAAACATTGATGCTCCTCAGAATCGGGTCAAACAAGTCATCCATACGGGGTAAAGGATACTTATTACGTATCGTGACTTGTTTAATCGCATCTATAATCAATGCATAATCTAAGGGTACCATCTTTCTTCTTTACAAATAATCTTGGAGCTCCCTGGGTGATACACTAGGTCCGGTGTATCCTTTATCAACTAGTTCTTGTAATCGCATCTTCAACTCCTTGAGCTCACTTGGAGCCATTATATCTGCCGCTTAGGAAATAGGTGTTGTTTCTGGTAGCAATTCAATAGTGAACTCAACTTCCCTATCGGTGGCAACCTCGACAGATCTGCTGGAAAAACATCAAGAAATTCGTTCACAACAAGAACATCTTACGGTTTTAGTTTTTTTCTTCCTCGCACTTCCACTACGTGTGCAAGAAATGCCATGCAACCTTTTCTCAACAACTTTTCGACTTTTAATGCTGAAATCAAGCTCATAGGAATAATCTTCCTTTCACCCAGAAAACCACTCCACTAATCCTAGTTTCTTGAAAACAACTTCCTTTCTATTTAGCACCATGGTGCCCTCTCTCTGCATTCATGGAACTCTTGGCTGCTCAACTGTTTGGGACCCAACTCCCTGGTCCCTCTGTGTTGCTACAATAAGCTGTGGGCAATCCCTCTTAAAATGTCCTGGTTGCCCACATTGGTAACAAACATTGACACCAACCAGACATTGGCCTCGGTGATTCTTACCACAATTAATACATGGAGTTCTCCTTGTTGCAATTGCAACAGACTCCTGTATTGTCAGTGGTCTTACTGTGGATCTGGCAGATTGACTAGGTGTTCTTTGGCTCTGCCTCTGATAGGCACCACTAACATGCGTTTACCTCGATGTCTGGCCGCCAGCTCGACTTTTAAAGTCCTGACGACTCAAAACATTCACTCCAGGTGTGAATCGTCGCTGCTCACGACCATGGAAACCGCTCGCCGTTGAAGGCCCTCGAGTAGGCTTCACCACGATTTGTGCCTCTGTTATACTCTACTCAACACGTAGAGCAGTCTCTACCAGCAGGGAAAAGTAAGCCCACTTTGCAATGCCTGTGACTAGGTACGTATCTCGGGACGTAATCCTCTTTCAAATCTCTGACACCTGTCACTCTCAGATGCCACAATCACATCAGCATACCGTCAAAGCTCGGTATACCTTCTCTCATACTCAGCCACTGAAAATGGCCCTTGCTTCTGTTCTAAAAATTCATCCCTCTTTGCCTCACGATACGTGCTAGGGTAATATTTATCTTCGAATATGCCTCTGAATGTCTGCCAATCCAGAGTACGTGCATCACTCCGTCTGGCTAAAATCGATTTCCACCATCCCTCTGCTTCTTTCTCTAGTAGGAATGTGGCTAGCTTGACTTTGCTCCTCAGAGCAACTCATTACATCAAAACATTTTGTAGCATATTCAGCCAAACCTCGGCATCAGATGGATCTATGGAACGATCAAACACTGTGGCTCCTAATTTCTTTAGACGTTCTATTCTATACGCCTTTTTTTTTTGATCACTTGGCCCTGCTCTCTATGGCCCATCTGCCTCCTGTGAGAAACTAACATGTTGCTCATCCGTAGCCTCGATTTGGACTCTCGGGGGCACTAGATCCTCTCTCGATTGGCCTTGGGTAGGATCTCGCATCCCGCCCCGATCTCCTGCGTAAATCTCGCTAGTACGTGGTGGCATGACTCAATAACATATCAATATATTAGGCATACTATGGATATCTAACTCCAACACGCGAAGACTAAACTTCTATTCACATTTTAGCCCTAACTGGACTTACTCTTATTCTTACTTGGACCATACTTTACTAGTTTGATCTAAACTAACTCAATAACTTGCTATGACTTTTACTTTGTTCTCAGAGCTAACTTGCCCTGTCTCATTCCCATGGAGCAAACTGCTCTGATACCAAGTTGTCACACCCCCTCCCGAAATACCTGCTACTTAGCCCGAAAGGCGGCGTGAAACCAACAGACATTGTTTACCTCTTAACAATACCTGCTGACCCTGTTCTCCTGATAAACATACTATGTTCGCATATGGAACATTTAACATAACACAACAGAAACTGGACAACTATTAAACATACACAAGGAGAAACCCTTCATAAGTCTCTCTTGGAAACTAAAAGTCAAGTGCATCAAAACAACACAAGACAACTCATTGTTTATACAACCACTAATGTACAAAACTTCTATAACTACATAATGACTTGCTATACAACACCAGCCACGTACAAACTAACAACTTATGAAACTTCCAGCAGACTATGGCAGGATGTCAGGTACAAGGAGCTCGATCTCTACCTGAAAAGGTTTGAAAACATAGAAGGAATGAGCTAAAAGCTCAGTGAGTGTCTATCTTTAAAACATTATAAGCTCACAGGTGAATCATAATAATGGCAGATTATAGTAGAAAATAGCTTAACATTTGTTTGTAAACATAAACAAACCATGCTTCCAATTTACAGGTTTAAGTCTCCACTTATGCATAGCACACAACTCAAAATGTACTAACTTATCGAGGGTAGATAGATCAATAGTATAGAAGCTCATAACAATAAAACACATGACATGATACCACATCAAACCATAGAGGTGGTAGAGTTACATTTATACCAATAAGGCTCATACCTCTCTCTCTCTCACATGCACGTGGAATACCTTTGGTCGTTTGGTTTTCCCTAATACCTTCTCTATGTCCTTCAGTATTAAGGTAAAATCATTTACTACCCGAATACCTTCTCATTGTCCTTCAGTATTAAGGTAAAACAATTTACTACCCGAATACTTTCTCATTGTCCTTCAGTATTTAGGTAAAACCATTTACTTCCCGGATACCTTCTCATTATCCTTCAGTATCGGGATATCATGATTCATTCCCCCCCCCTAAGTACCTTCTCGAATGTCCTTCAGTATTAGGGGTTAACCCCAAACAAGGGCATAATTTGTGTACCATGGAAATCATGTCTTTATAACACATACAACAATTTCTTGACATTTTCACATTATCATCTAAACATGTTCCCAAGTGGATTTACACAAAACATTCTCTAAAGGAAAGCATACTTTCACAATTTAGTTTCCATATTTGGATTTATAGTTACAACTAACTTCAAGCATGCTTAGGTTCCATCATGAACTTTATGTTAGAAAACTCTATGAAGCCATTCATAACTAGTTCAAACAGGATGTAATTATCAACACTTATGTACATGAAGAAAAACATAGGTCAAGCATAGTTCTAAGATAGAGTCACTCACAGTATTAGAATTAGAACCTTGGCTTGTAAACTTGACCTATTTGCTCTTGGTCTGTCAAACAAACCAACTCAACCATTAGAACCTCGAGCTCATGATTTTTGACCTTAAAACTTGCAAGAAAACACACTTTCCGATTTCCAGCATTTTCGATTTTTCTGCCCTGTTTTCAGACAGCCATAACTTCTTCATTACTTATCCAAAAATAATGTAATTTATACCAAACTCTTCCTTTTTGAACCCTCTAAAAATCATATGAAGACATGAAATTGCAATTCCAAACGGATTTGTTCAGAAATACCTCGAAATCTACTTTCCTCAAAACAGACTTACATTTGTTTCAGATTCGGATTTCACTTTGCACAACAAATTTAACTCGATATTTAGAACATCTTCTAGACATTTTGCTACTCACGATTTCTTCACGAAAGTTGTAGGAAATTCAATAAGCTTTCGAACCATACAAATTAGAGCTTCTAACTCCAAGTATTCAGATCAGAACAACCAAAACATCAGAGATTTCCCAGATTTGACAGCAAATTCGGTCTTTTGTCTTCCTCTTCACAAAACAGTAAGTTAACTTCAGTATTAGCTCGAGCTTCCTTCACAAACTTTGTTCCAAATTGAGTTAACTTTCATGTATCAAAAACCCAACTCTTACCTCTTCTTGTTGAGCTCGAAAAGACTAAAACATCAGAACTGGTCAGAGTTGATCACCTTCTTCGCTATACAATTAAGCTTTGAGTTCTCCTCCTTTCTTACGCAATTCCAGCTCCAAAATCACGAAAATGGCTTCCATTTTCTTCCCTTTCTCCTTCTCCCACGAAGCTTCAACTTTGGTTTTGATAAATGAAGAAGAAAATGGAGAAGATAAAGCCATTTTAAAAAGCAAGGAGGCAAACTTTGTCTTTTCCCCTTTTGGTTTTTCTTTTCTTTTTCCTTTTCTTTTTCCTTTCCTTTATCCCTTTCCTTCTTTTCTTTTCTTTCCTTTTATTTTCTAAACAAAACAAAACACAATATAATATCCATTCCTTTCATTTCATTTTCTTCATTATTTTTAAAGCAAACCAAACCAAAATGGTTTGAGCTTTTCATTCCTTGTTTTCCTTTTATCTTTCACTTCATTTCTTTTCTTTTTAAAACATGGAAAACCAAGTTTTAAACATTCATTTCTTCTTTCTTTTTGTTGTTTGTTAATAAGGAAGTTCCAAAGAGATTGGGCTTACAATCTCATACACTATATTTCCTCCCACTCAGTACTTTAATTTTAATAGGGATTGACCTAGATAAACCGGCTAAAATTTACCTAAGTCTACCAGTATAACTCTTATATGGTATTTTGCCTAAGTCTATAATCACATTATTAACTTAGGTCTATGTGAGAAAATTAATTAACACTTAATTACTTGGCGCTCACGTAAATATAATCTAAGAATCTCGGACCGAATTCACTCCCGTGTCGGTTTCTGTGTAGGGTGTTCGCAAGCGTCAACTTAAATACCCCAGCCTTAGACAAAACCTTCCTTAGACAGAGTTACTAATCAGTCTCCATTCAACGATTATATTTGATTTCCTAAATTTCTAATCTAATTAGAAAATTAGAAAACCTAAGTCTAATTATTCAAGTTCTAAACACTTTAAAACTAATAATTAACTTAGGTTGCATGCATTTCTATGTTATAGTGTTTGAACATTCATCACATGAATAACTATATACTATAACATAATATCATTCATCACATGAATATAAATGCATGAGCATACTTTAATCTAAAAAATATAACACTTATATTAATTAAATTAAAAATGCATTTAATTACATTATAACTCTTATAACATAACCTATCATGCAAACTATATTATAACTCTTATAATATATATATGATGCATGAATTTGTTTAACCTAAGGTGGGATTTTAAATCTATATGTCATACATTATGAACATAGAAATTAATTAAAATTATACATCTCATGCATAAAAAAATTAAATAGCAAAATCGGACTGGTTTTTGGCACCAGGGGCAATTATTTAATTAAATAAAATTAATATAAAATTTTTTAATAATATTTAATAAAATAATTAAATAATTAATAATTAAATTGATGAAAACGTTATTTTATAAAAAAACAGAAAAATAATAAAATCCAACGTTCAAAAAAATGCTTCACGATGCCCACATTTATTCTGCAACGTACACAGCGTTGCAACGCTGTCGCCTACAGCGTTGAGGCGCGTCCTCAACGCCAGCGGCGTTGCAACGGTACGCCCAGCGTTGCAACGCCATCTTGCTGCAGAACCTTCTACCGCGGGCACGGCGTTGAGACGCCGTTGGGCAGCGTCTCAACGCCATCATCGCGAATGCAAGCTCCCTGCTTTGGTTTTGCCCCGATTTATCGCTCTTTTCGCTCCGATTTCTTCATAGCAACTCTTGCCACGAAGCGGCCGGACTTACAGACTCGATTTACAACAAAATTGCCCAAAACAACGGGCCCTTACATTGATCTCATCAACATAATTGTAAATCTAATCTAGTGCCAAAAACCGAAAACATCCATTTCGCAAACCAAACATTCATCTCATGAAAACATGGTAAAAGACCCACCTTAATCTTAATAAAACAGTGCATAGATGAATGACCATCGAAATGGCTCTGATACCAATTGAAGGGAATGAGAATCCCCGCGCAGCGGAAGACGATCGAATCGTCGTGGTATCATCATGCAACATGCTTATTAAAATTGATCTAACTATTAGATCTAGGCTAAACATGCTGAAATTTTCTGCAAAGAAGAAAAACACTTACTTGTTGTAGACCAATTCAAGCAAACTCTCCTTGTTAATCACGAACTCTTCGTGCTTCTCGATCTCTACGAACTCTTCCACAATCAGATCCCAAACACTACCAAATGATCTTATTGGTTGTTTTCTTTTGGAGAAGGGAAGTTGGTGGGAACTTTAGTTTTTGGAAAGAGAGGAGAAATGAGAGAATGGAGAGTGTTCACTTTTGGATTCTTAGGTCAAAATCCAAAAAGACAACTTAGCTTTGCTTTGCACACCAAAACCCATCTTACAAAGGGTTTATATAGTGGAATGATGAAGTTCACAACTTCACATTATTACCACTTTACCACAACCATATGTTATGTAAATCTTATTTACATAATTATATAATATAAGATATCTCATATCTTATGTTGCAAATCTCATTTGCAATAATTGTGGATTTAATTAAATTGAATCACATTCAATTTATTTTCTCTCTATCAATTTCTCCAATTAGTCTTTAATTCAACAATTAGGCTAATATTTAGTTTATTATGAATCTCATTCATATTAAACTATATATTATATCATCTATATGATATAAATACTCTTAAAGTGAAATTGAACACTTCAATTTCATGCCAAAACATTAACCCTTCTTTTATCCCAGATTGAGCCAACCAAGGGACCTAATGGACCTACATCATTGGGCTCCAATGATTTGAGGTTAACGGTCAAACTCTTTGACCTTGGTCAACCAATGTTCATTAGCTCTGATAACACTCCAATAAAGCCTCGTAGTTGTACTCCCATCGGTGTAGAATATTACGTGTCCACCGATATAACCAATGCTCATGAGTCGACCCTTCACAGTTGTTCGTAGACACACTGGTCAAATTACCGTTTTACCCCTCGTGTCTACACATCTTGTTCCTTAAGTCCCCACAACTCCTCTAATGAACAACATATTGTGATGGTCCAACCATACACAACACCCTTCTCGGCCGGTGAGAAGGTGGGCGCTGTTGTCCAAGCCCCGGAGACAACACTTAAGGGAACAACCCTCTAGATTCTCTATACGCGGGAACGAGTGAATTCCATCTCGCGTAAGTAGGTTCCCGACTCTCTACTTGGTTTCTCGTCACGAGAAGATAGGCATATTGGACAAGTAATCGATACTACCCTCACCAGTACTAGTCAAAGGGTGACCCCATGCATGTGGAGTCCGTAATACGCTCAGGATTCAGGTCGAGTCACTAATAGTCAACTACGAATTTATTAGTCTTTACTGTCAACGGTGTTATATCAGTAAGTCTAATAATTCACGGTCCGGTCTTGTATAATCTCATTGCAGAGGATGCCCCCACTCGCATGTCAACAACATGAACGAGTTAGATCACCTCGTTTGTATCTAATACAAAGCGGGTCGCATCCACAATGTATCCAGGATTAGGTCTCCAACCCCATCCTTATACTGTAGACCGTTCGGGTCATTAACTCGAACGTGATCCTCCTTGTGTGTCAACTACACACCGTTCAAGTTCTAGTTCTCTCATATATTCAATGACCCTAGAGCTTAGTTTATTGGAAAGGTTTAAAATATTTTCGAGATACAAAGTGAAGAAATGAATAACTCTTATTAATTTCAAAATAATATTTTACAACCACGAGATTAGGACAGAAATCCCAACAGCCTGCTGGCTCGGGCCTATTGGATCTGAAAATGGTAGGGTCACATTTACGGGATGAGTTAAGCTAGTTAACAAATCCTTGACCAAACAAACGGTAGCTAAGGACCTTGGGACATGAGATGTTACAGTAGTGAGAATTGGTGAGAAAGTCTCAATTCAAGGGAGGAATGATCGATCGCTTGAGACGGAGGCTTTTGTTCTAAACCCTTAAAGTATCGTTGCAAAATTAAAGGTTTAACTTAAACAGTGAGTTTTAGTTTAAACACTAGGGTTCTTTAATAATTTTGCTAAATTAGATTGGTTTTTATAATGGGTTTAAAAGGCATAACTAATTAGAACTATTTTGGATTTTCAGCATGTCGTCCTCAATAATAGCCTTACTTAAAAGCGACCGTTTAACTGGTGAGAATTTTACTACGTGGAAGTCCAACTTGAATATGATTCTCGTTGTTGACGACCTACGGTTTGTACTAACTGAGGAATGTCTCGGATCTCACTCGTAACGCTCCTCAATCATTAAGGAGGCGACGATCACTGGATCAAGGCCAATGATAAGGCCAAGGTCTACATTTTGGCTAGTGTTTCTGAAGTACTGGCCAAAAAGCACGAGGGCATGGTCTCAGCTCGTGAGATCATGAGTTCACTACAGGAAATGTTTGGACAACTGTCTTGAAAAATTCGGCACGAATCCCTCAAATACGTTTATAACTCCCGTATGAAGGAGGGTCATCGGTGAGAGAACACGTTCTTGATCTGATGGTCCACTTCAACGTGGTTGAGATGAACGGAGCGGTCATTGACGAGCAAAGTCAGGTATTCTTCATCCTGGAATCTCTTCCGAAGAGTTTCCTGCCATTCCGTAGAAATGCGGAGTTGAACAAAAAGGAGTATAACCTGACTTCCCTCCTAAATGAACTACAAACTTTCGAGTCTCTTATTAAGAATAAGGGACAGGCTGAGGGAGAGGCAAATCTGTTTGCCCATTCCAAAAGGTTCTAGAAGGGTTCATCCTCTGGGACTAAGCCCTGTGGTTCGACTGGGAAAAATGGAAAAGGAGGAAAAGGGAAAGCTTCTGCCACTGCAGACATTGAGCTCAAAGAGAAGAAAGGTAAATTAGATTTACTTGTTCTTGAAACTTGTTTAGTGGAAAATGATGATTTAACCTGGATACTTGATTCAGGAGCCACTAATCATGTTTGCTCTTCATTTCAGGAAACTAGTTCCTTCAAGGAGCTCGAAGAGGGTGAGATGTCGCTCGAGAATTCGGAGCGAGAGGCGTCGTCTCAGCTCGTGTAGTGGGAGATGCCAAGTTATTTTTTGGAGATAGATTTCTTTCTTTAAAAAATCTGTATATAGTTCCTAAGCTTAAAAGGAACTTAATTTCTATCTCTTGTTTAATAGAACTTGGTTATTGTATTTCTTTTTCAATCAATGAAGCGTTCATTTTGAAAGAGGGTGTCAATATTTGTTCTGCTAAATTGAAAAATGGCTTGTACGTACTGAAACCGAATAAAACCAAAGCAATTTTAAATCATGAGATATTTAAGAATGCTAACACTCAAAATAAAAGGAAAAGAATTTCTCCAAATAATAATACCTATCTGTGGCATCTTAGACTTGGTCATATTAATCTCAACCGGATTGAGAGACTTTCTAAGAATGGACTTCTAAACAAGTTAGAAGATGATTCTTTACCACCTTGCGAGTCTTTCTTGGAAGGTAAAAAGACCAAACGACCTTTTACTGGAAAAGGTTATAGAGTCGTAGAGCCCCTAGAACTTGTGCATTCGGATCTTTGTGGTCCGGTGAATGTTAAAGCTCGAGGAGGGTACGAATATTTCATCTCTTTCATATATGATTATTCGAGGTATGGTTATCTATACCTAATGCATCACAAGTCTGAAGCTCTTGAAAAGTTCAAAGAGTATAAGGTTGAAGTGGAGAATGCATTAGGGAAAAACTTTAAAACACTTCGATCCGATCGAGGTGGAGAGTATATGGATTTGAGATTCCAGGACTATATGATAGAACATGGAATTAAATCTCAACTCTCAGTACCTAATACACCACAGCAAAATGGTGTGTCGGGAAGGAGAAATAGAACCTTGTTAGACATGGTTCGTTCTATGATGAGCTATGCTCAATTGCCTGCCTCGTTTTGGAGATATGCAGTAGAGACTGCAGTTGAAATCTTGAACAATGTTCCATCAAAAAGTGTTTCAGAAACACCTTTTGAACTTTGGAAGGGGCGTAAACCTAGTTTACAACACTTCAGGATTTGGGGTTGTCCGACACACGTGCTCGTGACAAACCCAAAGAAACTGGAACCTCGTTCAAGATTTTTCCAATTTGTTGGCTATCCCAAAGAAACGAGAGGTGGTCTTTTCTACGACCCACAAGAAAACAAGGTGATTGTATCGACAAACGCCACGTTCTTGGATGAAGATCACATGAGGAACCATAAACCGCGTAGTAAATTAGTACTAAATGAAGCTACACATGAACCAACAAGAGTTGTTGATCAAGCTGGACCTTCATCAAGAGTTGATGGAGGAGTAAGCACCTCAAGTCAGTCTCGTCCTTCTCAATCGTTGGGAATGTCTCGACGCAGTGGGAGGGTTGTTTCCCAACCTGACCGCTACTTGGGTTTAGCTGAAACTCAAGTTGTCATACCTGATGACGATGTAGAAGATCCATTGTCTTATAAATAGGCAATGAATGACGTAGACAAGGACCAATGGATCAAAGCCATGGACCTTGAAATGGAGTCAATGGACTTCAATTCAGTATGGGAACTTGTAGACCAACCTGAAGGGGTTAGACCCATTGGGTGTAAATGGATCTATAAGAGAAAGAGAGATGCAGTCGGAAAGGTACGGACCTTTTAAGGCTAGGCTTGTAGCAAAGGGTTTTACCCAAAGGGAAGGAGTTGACTATGAAGAAACTTTTTCCCCGATGCTATCTTTGAAGTCTATAAGGATACTCTTGTCCATAGCGCGTTTTATGATTATGAAATTTGGTAAATGGACGTCAAGATCGCCTTTTGAATGGTAATCTTGACGAGAGCATCTATATATGTCTCTCACCAGAAGGGTTCATAGCCCAAGTTCAGGAGCAAAAAGTTTGCAAGCTTAATCGATCCATTTATGGATTGAAACAAGCATCAAGATCTTGGAATATAAGATTTGATACTGCGATCAAGTCTTACGGCTTTGACCAAAACGTTGACGATCCTTGTGTTTACAAGAGGATCGTCAACGACAAAGTAGTTTTGTTAGTACTTTTTGTGGATGATATCCTAATCATTGGGAATGATGTAGGATACCTAACTGACATAAAGAATTGGTTGGCGACCCAATTCCAAATGAAAGATTTGGGAGAGGCGCATTATGTTCTTGAGATTCAGATCTTTAGGAATCGCAAGAACAGAACGCTAGCACTGTCTCAAGTGTCTTATATCGACAAAATGTTGTCCAGATATTCGATGCAGAATTCAAAGAGGGGCTTATTACCCTTCAAGCATGGAGTTCATCTGTCTAGGAAACAGTGTCCCAAGACACCTCAAGAAGTTGAGGATATAAGACATATTCCCTATGTCTCTGCAGTAGGTAGCTTAGTGTATGTTATGCTATGCACGAGGTCGGACATTTGTTATGCAGTGGGAATAGTCAGTAGGTACCAGTCCAATCCAGGTTTGGACCACTGGACAACAGTTAAAAATATCCACAAGTATCTAAGGAGAACGAGGGACTATATGCTTGTGTATGGGTCTAAGGATCTGATCCTTACTGGATACACTAATTCTGATTTTCAGACCGATAAGGATTCTCGAAAATCCACATCGGGATCATTTTTCACCCTTAACGGGGGAGCTATAGTATGGCGAAGCATCAAGCAAGGATGCATCGCTGACTCCACAATGGAGGCTAAGTATGTCGCTGCTTGTGAAGCAGCTAAGGAGGTTGTTTGGCTAAGGAAATTCCTTATTGATTTAGAAGTTGTTCCAAATATGGAATCTCCCATCACCTTATACTGTGACAACAGTGGTGCGGTAGCCAATTCGAAGGAACCTCACAGCCATAAGCGAGGAAAGCACATCGAGAGGAAGTATCACCTGATACGAGAAATAGTGCAACGAGGAGATGTGACAGTCACGAAGATCGATTTAGAGCACAATATTACTGATCCGTTTACAAAGACTCTCACGGCTAAAGTGTACATAAGCTAATCTAGGGCAAGTGGGAGATATGTAATGGGGTATATGGATGCCCTAGTTTATTGTATTTCAATCTCTTGTAACCATTGTTTTAGATTATAATGTACCCCACTACAGTTTTAGTTCAAGTGGGAGTTTGTTAGGATTTGTGCCCTAAAACTCGTAGTTTGTAATTATGTTCTAATTAATGTAATAAAGTGTTATTATTTCAATAAAGTGTTATTGTTCGTGACCTACGAGTTTGCCTTCATTTAAACCCTAAATCCAATAAACTAAACATCCAAGGTTGTTAAATGAATCTTTAACTGAATGTAATGTTCATAAAAAGGATCTCGATTCGAGATACAGCCTAAAGGGTCTATAGTTAGGGGATAAGGTTTGGGTACCTTACCCTGGTAAAACTATGGATGTGGTCCACTTTGTATTTGATACAAACACTGTGATCCTAACGTTTTCGTGTTGATGACATATGAGTGGGGATATCCTATGTAATGAGATTACATAAGACCGGACCACGAAATAGTAACCTCTAGCTGTAACTCCGTTGACTAGTTAGGTTTCTATTTCACTAGGATGACCCAGGAAACTTGATCCCAATCCTGAGTAGGTTACGAACTCCTGTTTGCGAGGGATTGTCTATTTGATTAGTATGGGTGAGAGTGGCCAGATTCGCCGACTCAATATGCCTACCTTCTTGGGGACAAGACCGAGTGAGCGGCTGGGAACTTAACTTAGCAAGACGGAATTCACTCCTTCCCGCCTTCTAGGGTAAGTAGAGGAATGTTCTCTTAAGTGGTGTCTCCGGGACTTGAACAAAGAGCCCGACCCTCTCATTGGCCCGAAAGGGACTCTGTTTGTTGGTAGGACCACAAACAAATTTTTCATTAGAGGAGCACTGGTACTTAAGGCACAAGATGTAACCTAGGGGTAAAACGATAATTTGACCCAGCTGGTGTTACGAACATTCGTGAAGGATTGACTTGTTGTTATTGGTCAATATCCATGGACACAGAAATATATCTGCAGTGAGAAGAGTGCAGCTGTGGGACTTTAGTGGAGTGTTCCCGCAGTTAACGAATGTTGATTGGGAGGTTAATGAGATTAACCGAGCAATCTCGTATCGTAAAGGGTTCTTAGATCATTTGAATTTGAAATGTTCAAATTCATTAGGGAATATATTTAATGTATATTGATACGATATAATATATAGTTTTGGAACTATATATTATAAATTTAATGTGAATATGATTCATATTAAATTTTATGAGAGAATTGACTATTTGAAAGAGTTCAAATATTATATTAAATGTGAATGTGTATGTGATTCACATTTGAAAACTATAGGTTAAAATTTAATGTGCACTAGATGTACATTAAAACTATAGGTTAAAGGAGTGATATGATTAAATGAGATTTAATCCAAATTAAATATATGATATTTAATTTGTATTATTTAAATTAATAATTAAATTTGATTTAATTATTATTTATTATTATTATTTTTAATAATAAAATAAGGGAACGTGTCATCCAGACACGTTCCCACTATCCCTTTCCTTCTCCCTATCGATAGCTTAACAGGGAGAAGGGGTGTGCATTGCTGGGATCGATCAACGATACTGTTGAAGCAATTGATGAATTGCTCTCTCAGTCTCTCTCAATTCTAGAATTCCCAAAAGTTCTTCCAACTGTTGGAATCCTTCCCACAAAGGAAGGATCTAAGCACTCAGAGGATAGAAGGTTTATTCTTTTGGTGGTGTTCTGCAAAACAGAGAAGCTAAAGCTTGTTGAGTTACTGTAAATTGCTTGGAGCAAGGAGTTGTTGTGAGTCTACAAAGGTAATAATTTCCTTTCCATTCTTTAGTTTAATAGTTAAACTCCATGTATGTTTGTATGCATTTAATCCATGCCTAATTAGATTTGAGTTGATTATATGCTTGTTTTGTATTTTTTTTTGTCAATGTACTGGTTTTTGTTTTTAGCAAAACAATCAAGCACATTAACGATCCCAATCACGTTTCTGCTGCTCAAGGAGATCAGATCTCCATCACCATTAGGTCCCTCGGTTGGCTCAAACTTGATAAATTGAGGGTTTACAGTTTGGTGTGAATTTGAAGTGTTCAAATTCATTAATTGGGTATTTATGTCATTTATATGTGATATAGTTTAATGTGAATGAGATTCATAAAAAACTATAGGTTAGCCTAATTGATTAATTAGTGCTAATTGGAGAAATTAAAATGAGAGAAATTAAATTGAATGTGATTCAATTTAAATTCCACAATTATACAAATGAGATTTGTATAATAAGGTATGAGATATCTTATTATATGTAATATGCAAATATGATTTGCACATTATAAGGTTGTGGTAAAATGGTGATTTGGTTGAGATTTCAACTCCATCTCTCACCATTATATAAAGGCTTTGCAGGAAGCCTTTGGTGGATGAATTGTTCATTTTTTGGATTTCTACTTCCAAGAGCAAAAAAGAGCTCTCTCTTCTCTCTCAATTACTCTCTCCAAATTCTCTCCAACTCAAAACCAAAGGGAGTCCCACAACTCTCCTTCTACCTATCGAGAACAACCGAGAAGTTCTTTTGGAGGTGTCCAAACCGTTCGGTTCGAGAGATCGAGTTGTAAAGATCGTTGTTGCGAAGGAGTTCGTGACCGGTGAAGAAAACGTCGAAGAAGTGTTCTTAAACAAGTAAGTATCATTATTTACTTTCTGTTTTCTTCAAATTCAGTATGTTTAGCCTCGGATTTAAGTGTTAAATTCGTTTTTAAGAAATCAATTGCATAATGAAAACGACGACGTTTCAAGTCGTTTTTCGCTGCGAGATTTTCATTCCCTTCATCTTACATCATCAAGAGTTGTTGATGGTGCTAGTACATCAACAAGTGTTGTTGATCCTAGCTCGTCTAGTCAAGTCCGTTCTCAAAAGTTGAGAATGCCTCGACGTAGTGGGAGGGTTGTGAGACAGCCCGAACGTTACATGGGTTTGGCTGAAACCCAAGTCGTCATCCCTGATGATGACTGCGAGGATCCATTGACCTATGATCAGGCAATGGGTGATGTTGACAAAGACGAATGGATTAAAGCTATGGACCAGGAAATGAAGTCGATGTACTTCAATTCCGTTTAGGAGCTTGTGGACCAACCGGATGGGGTCAAACCTATTGGTTGCAAGTGGATCTTCAAGCGCAAACGTGGCGTAGATGGGAAGGTGCAAACCTTCAAAGCCAGACTAGTGGCAAAGGGGTTTACCCTGGTTGAAGGGGTTGAACCTATGAGGAAACCTTTTCTCTTGTTGCCATGGTAAAGTCTATCAAGATCCTTCTGGTCATCGCTGCATATTATGACTATGAGGTATGGAAGATGGATGTCAAGACGGCCTTTCTGAATGATAATCTTGGCGAGACCATCTACATGAACCAGCCCAAGGGGTTCATTGCCCAAGGCCAAGAGCAAAAGGTTTGTTGGCTTCAAAGGTCTATTTATGGACTAAAACAAGCCTCGAGGTCTTGAAATATAAGATTTGATGAGGCGATCAAATCTTATGGCTTTGATTAGAATGTTGATGAGCCTTGTGTCTACAAGAAAATCATCAACAACACTGTTGCATACCATATATTGTACGTGGATGATATCCTGCTCATTGGGAATGACGTGGGTTTTCTTACTGACATTAAGAAATGGTTGGCTTCACAATTCCAAATGAAAGATTTGGGAGAAGCCTAGTATGTTCTAGGTATCCAGATAGTCCAGAACCGGAAGAACAGAACGCTAGCCATGTCTCAAGCATCTTACATTGACAAGATATTGTCTTGGTATAAGATGCAGATTACTAAGAAGGGTTACTGTCTTTCAGGCATGGGGTTCACTTGTCTAAGGATCAATGTCCTAACACGCCTCAAGAAGTTGGGGATATGAGACGAATCCCTTATGTTTCAGCTGTAGGGAGCCTCATGTATGCCATGTTGTGTGATAATCCCATGAAATGGGAGTTAATTATCACAATTCCGCTCTTAAATCTCGCTAAAAATCGAGTAAAGTGAAATTCTTTATTGATTTTCGGTCTTTTTCTTGGGTTGTAGCGAAGCATGCCGGTATTTAAGAGAAATTTTATTATTTGCCCGTCATTTTTATGGTGTAATCTTCCTTTTGCTTAGGTTTTGAAGCTGAACCAAAAAGAGTGTAGGATGATAAGCATTGATATTGAATTAGCTGTGCAATGAGGCTACAATGCTACAACATGGTGCAGTACAAAGTCGTTGTGGTGGCAATGTTGTAGCACTGTGCGGCACAAAACCATAATGTTTGGCCAATGCTATAGCATTAAAATTCAAAACTGGAAGTTGTTTTTCTCGCGAAAATGTTCTGATGATGTCAGCTGTGCGTCATACTTCATTAAAAATGAGCCAATCAGAAGCTGCCACGTGGATGGGGTGATTGAAAAATAACCCTAAAAGAGAAAAAGAGGAGGAAACCATCGATTTGGAAGGGGGAAGAGGCTCTTTTCGGAAACCCATCATTTTTGGAGAAGAAGAAGAAGAAATCAGCAATTGGAGATCCATTATTGCAAAAGAAGAAGAAAATCCTTCATCTCCCACTCTCTCTCCCTCATTTTATTGTGTTTATTTTAGTTTTTTTGTGGATTTTCGTTGTGCCCTAAGTTTTCTTAAACTTTTAGCTAGATTATTATACTCTTGGAACCATTTAGGTGTAAACCTTAGTTGAACATCTCATTATGTTGCTGAATTCTTATTTATTGAGGTTTATTTTCCGCTTTTCACCTATGGGCTAAAGTGTATTAGAAATTTGGAATTTATGGTTGAATGTGGTTTGTTTGAACTTTTTTTGATCCAATGCACATGTATGAAGTTATATTTCCATTTGTGGTGTGTATTGCAAGTTCTTATTTGAGTTTGATCACCTTAAATAGGACATTTAGCTTGTTCTTAATACTGAAAGGGTTAGGAATGGGTAGATTCACACATATGGAGCAAGTGATTTCTCATAGGGAGAAGTTGTAGGGTGTAGACATGCATTCTAAGCTTGTGATTTTAGGGAATTCAATCTTTTAATGTCCGTTAGCATTGGGTTTTCATAGACATATGCTTAACTCTGTGTTAAAGGCGAGAAAATCGAGTTCGGGAAGTCTCGAGTCGATTTTAGCATAAAATTTCCTGCTATATAATAGTGTGGTGATTAATGTTGCAACATTGACAAGTCAAAATTTGTAAAAACAACCACTGCTTCCTAAAATTCTATCCCTCTATTTTATTCATTTTCTTACTTGTTTAGCATCTTAATCATTTGCTCTAAGTTAGTTTTTGGTCTTTTTAAGTCTCCTTTGCTTTATTGGTCACTTGGGTGCTTGTTTCGAGTCGTTTTTCATATTTAGTTGCGTTCTTTAATATCGTTTTACACTTAGTAGTTTGTACTTAATTTCATCATTTTCGCTAACTTTAGTCCCTGTGGGATCGACCTTGTTTACCAAATACTACCTACGATTGCGTATGCTTGCGTAGTGAGTTTTTGCACAACAAGTTTTTGGCGTCGTTGTCGGGGACTAATTGTTTGAGAATTTTGTGAAATTGAGTACTTTTATTTGTTATTTTTAGTTTTAGTTAACACACCCAAAATTTTGATTGGTTACCTTTGTATCGTGCTAGGTACTAATTTCCTTATATGAACGAGGAGCATGATCCTGAATTGCAACCTCTTGATCCCGAGATCGAACGTACATTTCACCGTCGAAGAAGGGAACAGAGAGGACGAGCAGAAGTTGAAGGTATGGTTGAACCACCGCTGAGAATTGATAATAATGGTGGTGCTAGAGCAGTGGAAGATGAGAGAGATCGGATTATTCAGGAATATGCAGTGCCAGTTCTGATTCCAGGGATTATGCCACCAGAAATAGAGGCACAACATTTTGAATTGAAGCCGGTCATGTTTCAGATGCTCCAGCACACAGGGCAGTTTGGTGGTACGCCGATGGAGGATCCTCACTTGCACCTCCAGTTATTCATGGGAGTTTGCAAATCTTTTGTGATCAGAGGAGTCAGTGAGGATACCCTTAGATTGACGTTTTTCCCTTATTCATTAAGAGGGAAAGGACTAGAGTGGTTGAATACAATACCACCTGGAGCTATCACGAGTTGGAATGAGCTGGTGGAGCAGTTCTTGATTAAGTATTTTCCACCCACTAAGACTGCAAAGCTCAGGAGTGAGATAACTTCGTTTGAGCAACAAGAGGATGAATCATTGTACGAAACATGGGAAACGTTTAAGGAGTTGTTGCGCAAATGCCCGAACCATGGTATTCCCTACGGCATCCAGATGCAAACTTTTTATAATGGGTTGAATACCCATACAAGGATGGTAGTGGATGCCTCAGCTGGAGGAGCATTGTTGTCAAAGACATACAATGATGCTTATGAGATTCTAGAGAAGATTGCGAAGAATAACTACCAGTGGCCTACTTCACGCCTTAATCAGGCTCGCGCGGTAATGATGGTGCAAGATGCGAGTGCAAAATGAGGTTAGCGACAGATTGCCAACCTTACTTACCGTAGGGAATGAAATCCCGGTAGCAAATGAAGACGATTGAATCATCAAGGTATCATTATGCAACATGATTTTATTAAAATTGATCTAACAATTAGACCTAGGCTAAACATGCTCAAAGAAGAAGAAAATTACAGCAAGAAGAGATCTTACTTACTTGTTGTAGACAAATACAACAGTTTCTTCTTCGGGTCACGAACTCTTCGTGCTACTCGATCTCTACGGAATCTTCCCACAAAACGATCTTGAACACCACCAAGCGATCTTCTCGGTTGTTCTCTTTTGGAGAAGGGAAGTTGGTGGGAACTTTTGAGTGTTTTGGAGAGGGAGGAGAATTGAGAGAGTAGAGAGAATTCTCTTTTCTTCTCTTTGGTGAAAAACAAAAAATGAGAAGATTGTTCACCAAACCCTTCTTGCAAAGGGTTTAAATAGTGGAATGAGGGAGTTAATATCTCCTCATTATTACCACTTTACCACAACCATAGGTTATGCAAATCTCATTTGCATAACCACATAATATAAGATATCTCATATCTCATATTGCAAATCTCATTTGCAATAATTGTGGATTAATTAAATTGAATCACATCCAATTTAATTTCTCTCAATCAAATTCTCCAATTAGTCCTAATTCAACAATTAGACTAACCTATAGTTTATTATGAATCTCATTCACATTAAACTATATATTATATCATTCATATCTCATATAAATGACATAAATGCCCTTAAAGTGAAATTGAACACTTCAATTTTATACCAAAACATTAACCCCTTCTTTTAACCTGTGGAATGGCGAGGGACCTAATGGACCTACGGTGGCGGGCTCCAATGATCCGAGATTAACTGTCAAACTCTTTGACCCGGTTAATCAACATTCATTAGCTACGGTAACACTCCACTATAGCCCGTATTTGCACTCCGTCGCTGCAAAATATTACGTGTCCACTGATATAACCAATGCCCATGAGTCGACCCTTCACAGGTTGTTCGTAGACACGGCTGGGTCAAATTACCGTTTTACCCCTGTGTCTACCTCTTGTTCATTAAGTCCCCACTGCTCCTTTAATGAACAACATATTGTGATGGCCCAACCATACACAACACCCTTCTCGGGCCAGTGAGAAGGTGGGTGCTCGTTGTCCAAGCCCTAGAGACAGCATTTAAGGGAACAACCCCTCTAGTTTCCCTAAAGGCGGGAACGAGTGAATTCCATCTCGGGTAGTTAAGTTCCCAGCTCCCTACTTGGTTCTGTCCCTGAGAAGATAGGCATACTGGGCGAGTAACCGTGACCACCCTCACCCGTACTAGTCAAAGGACAGACCCCGCAGACAGGAGTCCATAACACGCTCAAGATTCAGGTCGAGTCACTAATGGTCATCTACGAAGTTATTAGTCTCATCTTGTCAGCGGTGTTACATCGTAGGTCTAATAATTCACGGTCGATCTTGTACAATCTCATTATGCAGGATGCCCCCACTCGCATGTCAACTACATGAACGAGTCGAGATCACCTCGTTTGTATCTAATACAAAGCGGGCGCATCCACGAGTGTATCCGAGATTAGGTCTCCAACCCTATCCATATATCGTAGACCGTTCGGGTCATTAACTCGAACGTGATCCTCCCTGTGTGTCCACTACACATCGTTCAAGTTCTAGTTCTCTCATAAATTCAATGACCCTGGAGCTTAGTTTATTGGAAAAGTTTATAAATATTACGAGACACAAAGTGATGAAATGAATAACTATTATTAATTTCAAACAAAATATTACAAACACGAGATTAGGACAAAAATCCCAACAAACTCCCACTTGGACTAAGCTAGTGGGGAAACTACATTTCTAAAATGTACATAATTACAACGAAGTAATACAATGAACTAGGGCATTGAATACCCGTTTACACATCTCCCACTTGCCCTAGTCAGGAAGCTCTCGAAGACCTAGACTCTCTAGGTGACCCTCAAAGACCTTAGCCGTGAGGGGCTTTGTAAATGGATCAGCTACGTGGTGCTCTGACGCTATCTGCGTGACCGTCACGTCTCCACGGTGCACAATCTCCCGTATCAGATGATACTTGCGCTCAATGTGTTTGCCTCTCTTATGGCTCCGAGGCTCACGTGAGTTGGCTACTGCACCATTGTTATCACAGAACAGTGTGATCGACAAGTTCATGTTTGGAACAACTTCCAAATTGTCATGAACTTCCCGAGCCAAACGACTTCCTTTGCGACTTCACAAGCGCAACATACATACCGCTTCCATAGTGGAATCGCGATGCATCCTCGCTTAATGTTTCGCCATACACGACTCCTCCATTCGAATAAAGGTGAATTCAAGTGGATTTCCTAGAATCCTTATCGGTCTGAAAATCAGAATCTCTGTATCCCGTAAGGATCAAATCCCCACTACCATACATTAAGCTGTAGTTCCTCGTTCTCCTACGATACTTGAGGATTGCCTTTACGGTGCCCAATGATCTAATCTGGATTGGGTGATATCTCTCGACAATTCCCTCTTGCATAACGGATGTCGGGCCTAGTACACAACATGGCATACATCGGGCTCCCTACGGTGAAGCATATGGAATCAGTCTCATATCCTCAACATCTTGAGGAGTCTTAGGACATTGATCCTTAGACAAGTGAACCCCATGCCCGAAAAAGCGACAAGCCCTTCTTGGAGTTCTCGCATCTTATATCTAGACAACATCTTGTCAATATAAGACGTGCGAGACAAGGCTAGCGTTCTGCTTGTTCTTCCGGTTAGGACTATCCGGATACCTAGAACATCTTGAGCTTCTCCCAAATCTTTCATTTGGAATTGCGAAGCTAGCCACTTTTTAACGTCAGTAAGAAATTCTATCTCATTCCCAATGAGAAGAATATCGTCCACGTACAACACAAAAAATGCGATAGTTTTGTCAACGATTTTCTTGTAGACACAAGGCTCGTCGACATTTTGATCAAAGCCATAAGATTTGATTGCCTCATCAAATCTTATATTCCAAGACCTCGAAGCCTGTTTCAGTCTATAAATGGACCTATGAAGCCGGCAAACCTTTTGCTCTTGGCCTTGGGCAATGAACCCTTTGGGTTGGTCCATGTAGATGGTCTCATCAAGTTTGCCATTCAGAAAGGCTGTCTTGACGTCCATCTGCCATACCTCATAGTCATAATACGCGGCAATGCCAGAAGAATCCTGATCGACTTTACCATGGCAACAGGTGAAAAGGTCTCCTCATAGTCAACCCCTTCAACCTGGGTAAAACCCTTTGGCACTAGTCGGGCTTTGAAGGTCTGCACCTTCCCATCTACGCCACGTTTGCGCTTTTAGATCCATTTGCAACCAATAGGTTTTACCCCATCCGGTTGATCCACAAGCTCCCATACAGAATTGAAGTACATAGACTCCATTTCCTGGTCCATAGCTTTAATCCACTCGTCTTTGTCAACATCAACCATTGCCTGATCATAGGTCAATGGATCCTCACTGTCATCCTCAGGAGCGACAACTGAGGTTTCAGCTAAACCCATGTAGCGATCAGGCTGTCTCACAGCCCTCCCACTACGTCGAGGCATTCCCAACTCTTGGGAACGGATTTGACTAGACGTGCTAGGATCAACAACACTTGTTGACGTACTAGCCCCATCAAGAACTCTTGGCGATGGCATCCATTTCATTCAATACAATTTTACTCCTTGGTAAATGATCACGACGTGGTCTTCCTCAAGAAAAGTGGCGTTTGTCGACACAAGCACCCTATTTTCCTTAGGATCGTAAAACAGACTACCCCTAGTCTCTTTAGGGTAACCTACGAATAGGCATAATTTGAGCGGGTTCCAACTTTTTGGGTTTGACACCAACATGTGGGTGGGCATCCCCAAATCTCAAGTGATGTAAACTGCCTTTACGTCCACTCCAGAGCTCGAAAGGTGTTTCACAAACACTCTTCGATGGAACGTTGTTCAAAATATAAATCGCAGTCTCTACTGCGTACCCCCAAAAAGAATCAGGGAGACGAGCATAGTTCATCATCGATCGAACCATGTCCAACAAGGTTCTGTTTCTCCTCTCCGATAGACCATTCTGCTGTGGCATACCAGGTGCTGAGAGTTGGGACATGATTCCGTGTTCTATCATATAGTCCTGAAACTCAGTGTCCATGTACTCTCCACCTCGATCCGATCAAAGTGTTTTAAGCGATTTACCTAAGAGGTTCTCAACCTCAGTCTTGTACTCCTTGAACTTTTCAAGAGTTTCAGACTTCTTGTGCATTAGGTAAATATACCCATATCTGGAGTAATCGTCTATGAAAGACACGAAGTACTCATAACCGCCCCGAGCTTTAACATTCATCGGACCACAGAGGTCAGAATGTACTAACTCAAGAGGCTCTTTGGCTCTATATCCTTTTCCACTAAAAGGACGTTTGGTCATCTAGCCCTCAAGGCACGACTCACACACTGACAAAGAGTTTTCTTCCAACTCATTTAGAAGTCCACTCTTCACTAGTTTCTCAATCCTATTGAGATTAATGTGGCCTAACCGAAGATGCCAAAAATGGGCATTCTCTTTTGGAGAAACTTTTGCTTTCTTAGTTCGTTTTTCTGCAATTTTAAACAACTCAGTATTCAAAACACTTTTGACCTAATTGGGTTTCAAAACATACAGATTATTTTCAAGTGAAGCTGAACATATGACATTCCCTTTGAAAGAAATAAACGCTTTATTAAGTTCAAAAGAAACTAAAATACAATGTTCAATTAAGCAGGAAATTGAAACAAGGTTTCTAGTAAACCCTTGAACTATGTACAGATTGTCCAACAATAAGTACTTCCCGCCTAAGCGACTTCACAGTGTCGATCATTGTAGAGACAAGCTCCCGGATCCAACCCGTAGAGTCACCTCACCCTCTCGCAGATGGTTTGCCGGAAATAATCTGAAAGAAGAACAAACGTGGTTAGTGGTGCCAGAATCCAATATCCAGGCAGAGTCACTACTCTCCACTAAACATGTTTCTATCACAAGTAAATCACATTTACCTTGATTCTTTCTCTAGGCCAGGAATTTGGGACAGTTGCTCTTCCAGTGTCCGCCCCCATTGCAGTGGAAACACTTTCCTTTCTCTGCAACCTCCTTGACCTTTTTGCCGCTCTAGGCGGCGGCATCGCTCGGTTTTACCCCTTTTCATCCTCTTCTTCCCTTTCGGGCGTGAAGGAGCAACGAGTTTAAATCCACGAGAGGTCGAACCCCTATGATAAGACCTGTAAGCAACATTTGCCTCAGATTCCTTGACCCTGTTCAAGGATTGGAAGTCTGTAGCTCATTGAGGAGGGTAGTCAGAGTGTAGCTAATTTTGTTCATAATAGCATTGCTACGAAACTGAAGGAAACTCTTGGAAGAGTCTCCAAAAAATAAAATCGACTGGCTCGACTAGTCGATCGAAGCCCCGTTCATCTCGGCGGATAGAAGTGGGTCATCATGTCTAGAACGTGTTCACGGACAGACGGAGCGACCCTCTTTCATCCGTCGCGTTGAAAACGTATTTGAGCGAGTCATCTTGGGACACTGAAGGAAGGATCTTTGTCCAAACATTTCTGCAAGGACTCCATGATCTCCTTAGCGGAAACCATCACTCATGCTTCTTTGCCAAGACATCGGATATGCTTGGCAATTATGTAGACCTTGGCCTTTTCATTTGCCCTGATCCACCGATCATACGCATCGCGAACACTTCGTGACGCGATCGAGCCCGGCATCTGAGGACACTCCTCAAATAGCACGAACTTCATGTCGTCCTGTACCAAAATTGTATTGATGTTGTTTTTCCAACTTTGGTAATTATCTCCCACTAACTTATCCGAAGCGAGTAAAGTTATTATAGCGCTAGACATTTTTAGCTGAAAGATAAGAAAAACTTTGTATTAGTCTAGCAAAAAACTTTTGAAATCCAATCAAGTTTTAGCAAAATTGTTTCATGATCCCTAGGTCATTCAAAATTTTGCAATGATATCCTAAAGGTTTAGAATGACCACCACCGAAGGGTGAATAGAACACTCCTCCTCTAGGACGAGACTTTCTCGATCAGACAGTAATCCCAGAATAACTCTTATTCCATTAGGCGTCCAATTACCATTGTTCGGTCGAATTCATTAACACTTAACGAATTCTGTGAGTGTCACCCTCAATCTTTAAGTTTCCAAGTATCCGTCCAAACAATAATAGCACCGAAGGGGTGAACCAAGAAGGAAAACCAACAGAAAATCAGTATCCCTTTCGGGAATTCACGGTGTTCCGACTCCCATGATCAAGCCCTCCGAAGGGATTGTCTGGTGCAGGCCAAACTAGCAGGCAGATCATAGGCGTCTTACGGTGTGAATCGAAGGAAGAGATCGTGGGTCTCGTTTTCACAAGTCCCGCTCCCACTCACTATAAGTACTCTTTCCACCCACGATGATATTGACCTATACAAATGCCACCCGAAGGGGGACGCTCCCATTTGCGCCACGAGGCCGAGTATAGATCTCACGGTGCGGACTCAAAGGAGATTTGTGGTTGGAAATTCAAATGTATCTCATACACTATATTTCCTCCCACTCAGCACTTAATATAACATTTATATTTAATTATTTAATTAAATAACATTAATATAACATTTATATTAATATTATTTAATTAAATAATTAAATATAAAATAAGTAATTACAATTTATAAACAATAATATAATTAAAAAATAAAAAAAACTGCCCACTGCTCGAAAAACCGCCCACGACCTCGCGAAAAAGAAGTTGCAACCGTTCCTCAACGTGTACAGCGTTGCAACGTCGTGGGCAGCGTTGCAACGCTGTCGCCTACAGCGTTGAGCCGCGTTCTCAACGCCAGCGGCGTTGCAACGGTACGCCCAGCATTGCAACGTTGCTCTGCAAAGAAAGCCTCCGCGCAAGAAGAAAACGGCGTTGAGACGCCGTTGGGCGGCGTCTCAACGCTTATCGGCGTAAGCAAAGAAACACTTTGTTGTTCTTCCATCGATTTTACCGCTTTGTTTCGCTCCGATTTCTTCAAAGCAACTCTTGCCACGAACGGCCGGACTTACGGACTCGATTTACAACAAAATGCCCAAAAACAACGAGCCCTTACATTGATCTCATCAACATAATTGTAAATCGAAACTAGTGCCAAAAATCGAAAACATCCATTATGCAAACCAAGCATTCATCTCATGAAATTATGGCAAAATACCCACCTAATTTTAACAAAACAGTGCATAAATGAAGAACCATCAAAATGGCTCTGATACCAATTGTAGGGAATGAAATTCCAGCGCAGCGGAAGACGATTGAATCGTCAAGGTATCATTATGCAACATGATTTTATTAAAATTGATCTAACAATTAGACCTAGGCTAAACATGCTCAAAGAAGAAGAAAATTACAGCAAGAAGATATCTTACTTACATGTTGTAGACAAATACAACAGTTTCTTCTTCGGGTCACGAACTCTTCGTGCTACTCGATCTCTACGGAATCTTCCCACAAAACGATCTTGAACACCACCAAGCGATCTTCTCGGTTGTTCTCTTTTGGAGAAGGGAAGTTGGTGGGAACTTGTGAGTGTTTTGGAGAGGGAGGAGAATTGAGAGAGTAGAGAGAATTCTCTTTTCTTCTCTTTGGTGAAAAACAAAAAATGAGAAGATTGTTCACCAAACCCTTCTTGCAAAGGGTTTAAATAGTGGAATGAGGGAGTTAATATCTCCTCATTATTACCACTTTACCACAACCATAGGTTATGCAAATCTCATTTGCATAACCACATAATATAAGATATCTCATATCTCATATTGCAAATCTCATTTGCAATAATTGTGGATTAATTAAATTGAATCACATCCAATTTAATTTCTCTCAATCAAATTTCCAATTAGTCCTAATTCAACAATTAGACTAACCTATAGTTTATTATGAATCTCATTCACATTAAACTATATATTATATCATTCATATCTCATATAAATGACATAAATGCCCTTAAAGTGAAATTGAACACTTCAATTTTATACCAAAACATTAACCCTTCTTTTAACCCAGGTGGAGCCAACCGAGGGACCTAATGGACCTACAGTGACGGGCTCCAATGATCCGAGATTAACCTGTCAAACTCTTTGACCCGGTTAATCAACATTCATTAGCTACGGTAACACTCCACTATAGCCCGTAGCTGCACTCCGTCGGTCTGAGAATATTACGTGTCCACCGATATTACCAATGCCCATGAGTCGACCCTTCACGGGTTGTTCATAGACACTACTGGGTCAAATTACCGTTTTACCCGTGTCTCACCTCTTGTTCCTTAAGTCCCCTTTGCTCCTTTAATGAACAACATATTGTGATGGCCCAACCATACACAACACCCTTCTCGGGCGGTGAGAAGGTGGGTGCCCGTTGTCCAAGCCACGAGGCGACATTTAAGGGAACAACCCTCTAGTTTCCATAAAGGGGAGCAGTGAATTCCATCTCGGGTAGTTAAGTTCCCGGCTCCTACTTGGTTCTGTCACGAGAAGATAGGCATATTTGGGCGAGTAACCGTGACCACCCTCACCCAGTACTAGTCAAAGGATGCGGACCCGCAGACAGGAGTCCGTAACACGCTCAAGATTCGGTCGAGTCACTAATGGTCATCTACGAAGTTATTAGTCCTTCACATCAGCGGTGTTACATCGTGAGGTCTAATAATTCACGGCCCGATCTTGTACAATCTCATTATGCAGGATGCCCCCACTCGCATGTCAACTACATGAACGAAGTCGGATCACCTCGTTTGTATCTAATACAAAGCGGGTCGCATCCACAGTGTATCGAGGATTAGGTCTCCAACCCTATCCATATATCAGAGACCGTTCGGGTCATTAACTTGAACGTGATCCTCCCCTGTGTGTCCACTACACACCGTTCAAGTTCTAGTTCTCTCATAAATTCAATGACCACGGAGCTTAGTTTATTGGAAAAGTTTATAAATATTGCGAGACACAAAGTGATGAAATGAATAACTCTTATTAATTTCAAACAAAATATTACAAACACGAGATTAGGACAAAACTTCCAACATTACCAATACACTAAAATCAATGAATATGGGTTTAGGGAGTCAATTTGGGCCGCCAATGTCAGTATCATGTGTTTATTGTGGGGAGGGGCACACTTTTTATGTTTGCCCATCCAATCCAGCTTCGGTAAACTACGTGGGGTACAATAAGAATTTCAACCCCTATTCGAATACATACAACCCGGGTTGGAGGCATCATCCAAACTTCGCATGGAACAATCAAGGAGTTGGGCCTTCAAATCAACAAATGAGATCAACAAGGGTATCCTCAGTAAATTTTGCAAAATCCTAAGGCACAACCTCAAGAGTCTACATCCTCACTTGAGACTCTGTTGAAAGAGCATATGGCTAAAACTGATGCCATAGTGCAAAGCCAAGCTGCCTCAATCAGAAATTTAGAGAACCAAGTGGGTCAGCTAGCTTCAGCTTTGAATAATAGAGCCCAAGGTACCTTGCCTAGTGACACTGAGAATCCAAGAGGCAAAGGCAAGGAGACATGTAAAGCAGCGCAACTCCGAAGTGGGAGAGAATTAGAGGAGCTTCCACCCAAGGTTCCTAAGGTAAAAGAGCCCACTTCAATCCAAGAGAAAGTTGAGTGTAGTAAAAATCAAGCAGAATGTGGGAACAACCAGAAAAATGTTACAGCATCACCTCAACATCAAGAAATTTATCAAAACAGTGTTGTAGCACTTCCTCTGCATCAGGAGATTGATCACAGCAGTGCTGCAGCTTTGCCACACCATCAGAAACTAGGACAGAAAAATGATGCAGCATTGTCACAGTCACAACCAACTGAGCAAGAAAATTCGAGACCATCACCACCTTTTCCGAGGCGTTTTCAGAAGAAAGACCAAGATAAGCAGTTTGACAAGTTTTTGGAGATTCTGAAGGAGCTACACATCAATATTCCATTGGTTAAAGCTTTGAAGCAAATGCCTAACTACACAAAGTTCATGAAGGACATTCTAACTAAAAAGAGGCGTCTAGGGGAATTTGAGACTGTGGCTCTAACTTCTGAATGCTCTTCTATTGTTCAGCAGAAAATCCCTAAGAAGTTGAAAGATCCAGGGAGCTTTACCATCCCATTCACCATTGGGAGCACATATTGTGGGCAAGCCTTATGTGATTTGGGGGCAAGCATCAATCTCATGCCTATGTCTATCTTTAAAAAGCTTGGTATTGGCGAGGCAAGGCCCACTACAGTCTCATTACAGTTGGCAGATCGTTCAGTGGTATATCCAGAAGGGAAGATAGAAGATGTGTTGGTAAGCGTGGATAAATTCATTAATTCATTTTCCCTGCGGATTTCATAATACTTGACTATGAAGCCGACAATGAAGTTCCAATCATACTTGGGCGACTTTTCTTAGCCACAGGAAGGACAGTTATGGATGTACAGAAAGGGGAGTTGACAATGAGAGTCAATGATCAGAGGGCAACTTTCAATCTTTTTAATTCATTACATTTCCCTAATGATGTCGAGGAGTGCTCTCTTGTGCATGTTTTAGACAGATCAGTGGTGGATAGTTGGCATGAGGAACTGGTAGCTTCTAATGCATTTGTTGAAGGTGAGAATGAAGCTACATGTGATGATAAGGGAATGATCGCTCTTGTGGATGCCAAACAATATGGTGGGGTGCATCGAAGCCAATTTGAATAGTTGGGGCTTTCAGAGAGAACTATTCTTGCAGCCAAACCATCAGTTGAAGAACCACCTGCTTTGGAGCTTAAACCATTTCCCTCACATTTGAAATATGCGTACCTAGGGAAATAGGCCACTTTGCTAGTGATCATATCAACTCTGAGTGGAGAATGTGAACAGAAACTGTTAGATGTGTTGAGACAGCATCAGAGAGTAATTGGGTGGTCCATGGCAGACATAAAAGGTATCAGTCCATCAATATGCATGCACAAAATCTTGTTGGAGGATGATAGTTTGAATTCTGTTGAGCATCAGAGACGACTCAATCCTGTCATGAAAGAGGTGGTGCGGAAAGAGATTATTAAGTGGCTTGATGCAGGTATCATCTTTCCTATCTCTGATAGTGCATGGGTAAGCCCGGTTCAGTGCGTGCCAAAGAAGGGCGGGATCACAATGGTAGAAAATCTGAATAATGAATTGATCCCGACAAGAACAATCACTAGGTGGCGAGTTTGCATGGACTATTGGAAGTTGAACAAAGCCACAAGGAAGGACCACTTTTCCTTGCCCTTTATTGATCAAATGTTTGACAGGCTGGCAGGTAAGGAGTGTTATTGCTTCCTAGATGGGTATTCTAGGTACAATCAGATTACTATAGCACCAGAGGATCAGGAAAAGACTACCTTTAATTGTCCTTATGGCACGTTCGCATTTCGGCGAATGCCCTTCGGGTTATGCAATGCTCCTGCAACATTTCAGCGATGCATGATGGCGATATTCAGCGACATGGTGGAGAAAACTCTAGAGGTATTTATGGATGACTTCTCTACTTTTGGTGAAACTTTTGATGTGTGCTTGTTTAATCTGCAGAATATTCTTAAACGATGTGATGAGACCAACCTAGTCTTGAACTTGGGAGAAATGTCACTTCATGGTTCGTGAAGGGATAGTTTTGGGGCACAAAGTATCAAAGATGAGGATAGAAGTCGACAGAGCAAAGATTGAAGTTATTGAGAAGATGTCTCCGCCAACCACAGTTAAAGGAGTAAGAAGTTTCTTGGGGCACGCAGGGTTTTACAGAAGGTTTATAAAAGACTTTTCAAAGATTTCAAAGACTCTCTGCACGTTACTTGAACAATCCAGGCCCTTTTCTTTTGATGAAGACTGTCAAAAAGCTTTTGTGAGTTTGAAGAAGGCTCTAGTTTCAGCTCATGTGATTGTGGCTCCTGATTGGACCTTACCCTTCGAGATGAGATGCGAGTGATTTCGCTGTGGGAGCCGTTTTGGGGCAGCGAAGAGGCAAGGTGTTTCATTCCATTTATTACGCCAGTAGGATGCTGAATGATGCTCAAATCAACTATACAACCACAGAGAAAGAGTTGTTGGCAGTGGTTTTCGCTTTTGATAAATTTAGGGCCTATTTAGTTGGCACGAAAGTGATAGTATTCACAGATCACTCAGCAATCAAATATTTGATTTCTAAGAAAGACGTTAAGCCAAGGTTAATTCGTTGGGTACTCTTGCTGCAAAAGTTTGACTTGGAAATCGGAGATAGGAGTGGGGCACAGAATCAAGTTGCAGAACACTTGTCTCGACTTCATGTGAAGGATGAGACACACCACCAAGAGCCCATTAAAGAGACATTTCCTGATGAGCAACTTTTCAGTGTGAACAAGCATCTCCCATGGTATGCAGATTTGGTGAATTACCTGGTGAGTGGACTTCTGCCTCCTGAGATGAATAGGCAACAATTGAAGAGGTTCATGCATGATGTACGGTATTTTTATTGGGATGAACCTTTTCTTTACAAGAAATGTGTTGATCAAGTATTGAGGCGTTGTGTGCCTGAAGAAGAGGTCCAAAATATACTTCATCATTGTCACTCGGCACCTTATGGTGGCCATTTTGGTGGAGACCGAACAACAGCTAAAGTGCTATAATCTGGGTACTTTTAGCCTTCACTTTTCAAAGATGCTCATCTGTTTGCTAAGTGTTGTGATCGTTGTCAAAGGGTGGGAAACATTTCACAGAGACACAAAATGCCCTTGAACAACATTCTTGAGGTCGAGCTCTTCGATGTGTGGGGGATAGACTTCATGGGTCCATTCCCGCAATCTCATGGGAACCTTTATATCTTGCTGGCAGTGGACTACGTGTCCATGTGGGTCGAAGCGATTGCATCACCAGTTAACGACTCCAAGGTAGTCAGTAAGTTCTTGAAGAAGAATATCTTTACACGCTTTGGTACACCTCGAGCGCTCATAAGCGATGAGGGTACTCAATTCGGGAGCAAAATGCTAGAATCAATGTTGGCCAAGTATGGGGTGAACCATAAGGTGGCCACCGCATACCACCCCCAAACGAGTGGGCAAGCCGAAATGTCGAATCGGGAAATAAAGCGGATTTTGGAGAAAATGGTGTGCTTGTCACGAAAGGATTGGTCCTTAAAGCTTGATAATGCTCTTTGGGCATACCGGACAGCATACAAAACCCCGATAGGCATGTCGCCATATAGGCTTGTGTTTGGTAAGGCTTGTCACTTGCCTTTGGAACTTGAGCACAAAGCCTATTGGGCCCTCAAGGAGTTGAACTTTGACCTTCAAGCCTCGGGGAATGAAAGAAAGCTGCAACTTCTTGAGCTTGAAGAGTTAAGGTGTTTTTCTTATGAAAATGCAAAGATTTATAAAGAAAAGACCAAAGCATGGCATGACCGCCACATTGTTTCGCGAGAATTTCTACTGGGGTAACATGTTCTTCTTTTCAACTCTCATTTGAAGTTGTTTCTGGGCAAACTCAAGTCACGGTGGTCGGGGCCTTTCAAGATAATAAGTGTTTTCCCTCATGGAGCAGTTGAACTTCTTGATGAAAATACAGGGGGCACTTTCAAAGTTAATGGTCAACGAATTAAGCATTTTTGGGGGAGCACCATGGACAGAGAAAAAACATGTGTGATTCTCAGCGATGAATGAAAATACAGAGGGAGTCGGGCTGAAGACTAAAAACCAAGCGCTTTGTGGGAGGCAACCCATTTTAGCTAAGTTTTTGTGTGTGTTGAGTTTATTTTTATTTTCTTTTGGTTTTTGTTGAATCAAGTGTCGTGGTAGGTTTAATTTGTTGGGCATGATGCTGCTAATGTTGTGAAAACTCATGTGATTGCAGGTGAAAAGGGAGAAGAAGTAGTAGCTCAATTCTGGAAAATTTAAAAAAAAAAAAAAAACCGGGCAGTGTGTACATTATTCCCTGTGAGCAAACAATGCTACAACATTGGGGAGTCAATGCCATGCCGAAATTTTGTAGCAGTCAATGCTATAGCATCGACAGCTACAAAAATACAGGGGAGTTTTGGGTGTTGTCTTCTGTATGTTGTTTCACGCCTGTCTTCTGTTAAAAAAAAAAGAAAAGAAAAAAGAGAAGAGTTAAATAAAAAGAAAACAAAAAGAATTAATGTTATAGCTTCTCCCTTATTCTCCCTTATTTATTACGAGAAAATAAAAAGAGAGAGAGAAAGGGCAAAACCCTTCATTAACCCTTGCCTCTTCATTTCTCTCATTGCTTTTCACATCCATTTCTCCCCTTTCTTCGACAGCTTCAAGGTGGTTTTGCTCAGTTTTCTTTTTCATTTTGCAGCAGAAGAAGTCGAGCGGGCGCCACCTCCACGATTTTCTTCTTCTTTTTCGTTGTTTAGCCCGAGGCAGTGTTCTTTTTCTTTGTACATTGCAGTATCGTGGAGCCGACAACTTCCTCCTCTCAATGGTGTGGATTTTTTGCTTTGGGTTCAAGTTGAAGAGGCAGAACAAAGCTACATTACGTTGTTAAGCTTTCATCAAGAGGAACTAAAGCTTTGATGTGCTCTCCAAGTAAATCCCTAAGCCCTAATATTCAGTTTTTATTTTGTTAAATTGGGTTATCTGTTGTCTGTTCAGAGGTGTTAGAGGAGGCAAGTTCATTGTGTTGGTTGGGTTGTGCAACTAGAAGCTTGTGTTGGTTCAAGTTTTTGAAGAAGTTGGTTGTGTGGTGTTTGGTTTGTTAAGCTTGTTCAGAAGAAAAAGGGGAACGAAGAAGTTATGTGTTGTGGTTTGGTTGATCGAGCCCGTTCTTGCTTGATCGAGTTTGTTTTGTTGTTGTTTTGAGGTGTTTAAAAAAAAGGGGGCAGTAGCTTAATTCAGAGCAAAGAAGCACAATTTGAACATAATGTCGCCCAAATCTCGTGCTAAAGTTGCTGGTTCTGGGCGTTCTAATTCAGAAAAGGTAAATCAATGTCTTTCAGAGATAAGTACTCGAGGTTTATATTGTGAAAGAGGGTTCATATTGACAAAAGACGATGATTTAGGCCTTCCGAATTATGTTTCGCGTATTCTTATATTGATAGAGTGGGTTACATTTGGGGCTCAACCAAAAAGAGTCATTATGCCTCTTGTATATGAGTTTTTAGCTAACTTTGAAGACAATGGTACATTTCTAGTGCAAGTAAGAGGCATTTCAGTGAACTTTTCAGCAGCCCAAATTAATTCAATTCTTGGCCTGGAGAATTTTGAAGATGAATTCGTTGGTTGGAAGCAAAAAGTAACTGAGAGGAAGAGTGCAAGAGTATTGAAAAAGCTCACAGAGCAAGGGTCTGAATGGATAGTTTCAAAGACAGGTAAGAGAACTTGTTTGCGAGCTTCTGTGAAACCTGAGTACCGTGTGTGGTATCACTTTATTCGCACTAAGATCTTGCCAACGACCCACGATCACATTATTTCTGAGGAGAGGATGATGCTTCTTTATGCTGTTGTGACTGGGAAGTCCATTAATGTTGGACAAATTGTTGAGCAAGAGCTCATTTCTGCAGCGAAGCGTAGTCTAGGCAAGATCTTCTTCCCATGCTTGATAACTGAACTTTGTGTTCAAGCGGGAGTGGCCTATCGTACAAAGGAAGTGACCCACATTCACTCTCGTGAAACCATCACTGTTTTGACAATGAAGCGATTACAAAAAAATGAGGTTCGTGCTGCTAAGAGAGAAAAGGTTGCAGTTGAGTCATCTATGGTTTTAGAGGAGATTCGAGAGCATCAACGCCATATGGAGAGTTCCTTTATAGCCTTGGCCTCGCATATTCGAGAGAGAGATATTGTTTTGCACAAGGCACTTGTGCGCACTGCCCATAGGCCTATCCCTTCGCTGCCATCCTTTCCGGACCAGATATTACACCCTTTTGTGTTTCAGGCTGCCGCCACGCACGAGGATGAGCCCATTGACCCAAACGATGTTGACAAAACAGACTAGAGCCACGATGCTTAGGGGAGTTTTCTGTTCCTCTTGCTTTAGTGTTGTTTTTTCTGTCTTTTCTTTTAGCTTCTTTAATTTAGTTGTGCTAGGCCTGGTAAGTTTAGTTTGTTGCGTATCTGGTGCTTTGTTTTTCTTTTCTGTGTGTTTATTTTTTTTTCTAGAGTTGTGGGGCACAACTCGTTTCAAGTTTGGGGATGGTGGATGTTCTCTTTTAACTTGTTGATGTTAATTATTGGGTTGTGAAGCATTGTGTATTCATTATGATTGGAACTTATGTCTGCAATTGCTTGGATTATTTTGTGCTGGCAGTGGTTTGTTGTGTTAGTTGATTCTGTAGTTGATTCTGCTTGTGAGATGTGTTGGGATTTTGTGTTGCTTTGAGTTGTCTTCCAATGATGAAATTTAGATTCAAATTTCTGAACTTACAAATGGCATTTATGTTAAAACTCATAAAAATGCATGTCTTGTTAGGAACTTCTTTGCACTAAGATCAAAGCTATTTAGCTTATACTTATTAAAAGAGTCTTAGAGTCTTGGGGAAGATTTAGGGACTAAGAGTGTTTCTCTCATGTGTCTTCAACTTAAGTTTGAAAGTGAAGTTTAGAGTTGAGCGTTTAATTCTTCACCATCTGTGTATTGTATCAAGTTTGGGGGAGGCCCTATAAAAAAAAAAAGAAAAAAAAGGAAAAAAATGGAGTTTGAAAGAAAAAAAAGAAAAGAGATGTTCCTCTATCTTTTGTGGCCTAGTAAACCAGGGCTAGACATGACACCCATGCCTATCTTTGAGTTGAACAGTGACAATAAATATGAATATGCGAAAGCAACCCACTCTTTAGTGATAGTGCTTGATGTTAGGCGTCTTCATCACCAATGTTGACGTTTAAAGCGAAGGTACAAATGACTAGTTGGGTTCTCTTAAAAACAAAAAAAGAAAAGAAAAGAAAGTGTTTAAAGGCCTCCTATCCTTGTTTATCCTTCATCATGTTTGTTATGTCTTATTATGTGGGAGAGATTAAAGATGAAGATTCTTGAGTAGACATTCTTGTAAGTTTGAACTCTCTTGATGGAGCTTTTAAACTTTTGTTTATTGATCATATGTTGGGTTGACTTGAAGTCCATCAACTAAATCTAGGGTACCAAGCTTTAAGATGACGTTAATTTGGTAAGTCTAAGTGGTTAGGATCTTGTGCACACACACTTAGGTGTCTTATTTGTGCATGAATTGAACATCTCCTTAAATGCCATTTGTAAGAGAAGAGATAAGAATCTACCTGAGGGTTAAAATATCTCTTGGTTGCACTTGTGTCTCAATCACTCTTATTGAAGTGTTGCTTCTTGAAGTTAGAGCGTTACTCGAGGACGAGCAACGGTTTAAGTTTGGGGGTGTGATAATCCCATGAAATGGGAGTTAATTATCACAATTCCGCTCTTAAATCTCGCTAAAAATCGAGTAAAGTGAAATTCATTATTGATTTTAGGTCTTTTTCTTGGGTTGTAGCGAAGCATGCCGATATTTAAGAGAAATTTTATTATTTTCCCGTCATTTTTATGGTGTTATCTTCCTTTTGCTTAGGTTTTGAAGTTGAACCAAAAAGAGTGTAGGATGATAAGCATTGATATTGAATTAGCTGTGCAATGAGGCTACAATGCTGCAACATGGTGCAGCACAAAGTCGTTGTGGTGGCAATGTTGTAGCACTGTGCGGCACAAAACCATAATGTTTGGCCAATGCTATAGCATTAAAATTCAAAACTGGAAGCTGTTTTTCTCGCAAAAATTTTCTGATGATGTCAGCTGTGCGTCATACTTCATTAAAAACGAGCTAATCAGAAGCTGTCACGTGGATGGGGTGATTGAAAATAACCCTAAAAGAGAAAAAGAGGAGGAAACCATCGATTTGGAAGGGGGGAAGAGGCTCTTTTCGGAAACCCATCATTTTTGGAGAAGAAGAAGAAGAAATCAGCAATTGGAGATCCATTCTTGCAGAAGAAGAAGAAGATCCTTCATCTCCCACTCTCTTTCCCTCATTTTATTGTTGTTATTTTAGTTTTGTTGTGGATTTTCGTTGTGCCCTAAGTTTTCTTAAGCTTTTAGCTAGATTATTATACTCTTGGAACCATTTAGGTGTAAACCTTAGTTGAACATCTCATTATGTTGCTGAATTCTTATTTATTGAGGTTTATTTTCTGCTTTTCAGCTATGGGCTAAGTGTATTAGGGTTGGAATTTATGGTTGAATGTGGTTTGTTTGAACTTTTTTTGATCCAATGCACATGTATGAAGTTATATTTCCATTTGTGGTGTGTATTGCAAGTTCTTATATGAGTTTGATCACCTTAAATAGGACATTTAGCTTGTTCTTAATACTGAAAGGGTTAGGAATGGGTAGATTCACACATATGGAGCAAGTGATTTCTCATAGGGAGAAGTTGTAGGGTGTAGAAATGTATTCTAAGCTTGTGATTTTAGGGAATTCAATCTTTTAATATCCGTTAGCATTGGATTTTCATAGACATATGCTTAACTCTGTGTTAAAGGCGAGAAAATCGAGTTCGGGAAGTCTCGAGTCGATTTTAGCATAAAATTTCCTGCTATATAACAGTGTGGTGATTAATGTTGCAGCATTGACAAGTCAAAATTTGTAAAAACAACCACTGCTTCCTAAAATTCCAGCCCTCTATTTTATTCATTTTCTTACTTGTTTAGCATCTTAATCATTTGCTCTAAGTTAGTTTTTGGTCTTTTTAAGTCTCCTTTGCTTTATTGGTCACTTGGGTGCTTGTTTCGAGTCGTTTTTCATATTTAGTTGCGTTCTTTAATATCGTTTTACACTTAGTAGTTTGTACTTAATTTCATCATTTTCGCTAACTTTAGTCCCTGTGGGATCGACCTTGTTTACCAAATACTACCTACGATTGCGTATGCTTGCGTAGTGAGTTTTTGCACATCACTGTGTACTACGGCCGACATCTATTATGCAGTTAGGATTGTCGGTAGGTATCAATCCAATCTAGGATTAGATCACTGGACGGTCGTAAAGGCAATCCTCAAGTATCTAAGGAGAACGAGGAACTACAACCTTGTGTATGTAATTGGGGATTTGATCCTTACGGGATACACAGACTCTGACTTTCAGATCAATAAGAATTCTAGGAAATCCACTTCGGGGTCAGCGTTCATTCTAAACGGAGGAGATGTAGTGTGGCGAAGCATCAAGGAGGGATGCATCGTTGATTCCACGATGGAAGTCGAATATGTTGCGGCTAGTGAAGCTGCAAAGGAAGGTGTTTGGCTTAGGAAGTTCATGCTGGATTTGGAAGTTGTTCCAAATATGAACTTGCCAGTGACCCTGTTTTGTGACAACAGTGGTGCAGTAGCCAACTCGAAAGAACCTCGGAGTCATAAGAGGGGCAACCATATTGAGCGGAAGTATCACCTGATACGGGAGATTGTGCACCATGAGACGTGGTGATCCACGCAGAGATAGCGTCGGAGCACAACGTTGCTGATCCATTGACAAAGGCCCTCACGGCTAAGGTGTTTGAGGGTCACCTACAGAGTCTAGGTCTTTGAGTGCTTCCTGACTAGGGCAAGTGAGAGTATTGTAAAGGGGTATTCAACACCCTAGTTTATTCTATTACTTTATTGTATTACTGTACATTTGAGAAATGTAATATGTACTCCACTAGCTTAGTTCAAGTGGGAGTTTTTTAGGGTGTCTGTCCTAATCTCGTGTAAGTTTGTAATATTCCATGTTGAAATAAATAAGAGTTATTTTTTCAATACCTTGTGTCTCGCATATTTATGAACTTAATTCAATAAACTAACCTCTAGGGTCATTGTATTATGAGAGAAGTAGAACTTGAACAGTGTGTAGTGGACACACAGGGAGGATCACGTTCGAGTTAATGAACCGAACTGTCTACAGTATACGTATAGGGTTGGAGACCTAATCCTGGATACGCTGTAGATACGACCCGGTTTGTATTAGATACAAACGAGGCGATCCAACTCGTTCATGTGGTTGACATGCAAGTAGGAGCATCCTGTGCAATTAGATTGTACAAGACCAGACCGTGAATTATTAGACTTACTGATGTAACATCGTTAATAGTATAGGACTAATAAATTCTTAGATGACCATTAGTGACTCATCCTTAATCCTGAGCGTGTTACGGACTCCTGTCTGTGGGAGTCTGTCCTTTGACTAGTATAGGTGAGAGTGGTCACACTTACTCGCCCAATATGCCTATCTTCTCACAGACAGGACCACGTGGGGAGCTGGGAACTTGACCACGCGAGATGGAATTTACACGTTCCTGAATTAGGAAAACTAAAGGGGTTGTTCCCTTAAGTGTTGTCTTCAGGGCTTGGACAACGGGCGCCCACCCTCTCACTGGCCCGAGAGGGATGTTGTTTATGGTTGGACCATGCAACGTAGTTGTTCATTAGAGGAGCAGTGGGACTTAAGGAGCAAGAGGTAGACACAGGGGTAAAACGGTAATTTGACCCAGCTGTGACTACGAACAACCTGTGAAGGGTCGACTCACGGGCATTGGTTATATCGATGGACACAACTTGTCCAACAGTGATGGGAGTGCAACTACGGGCTTTAGTGGAGTGTTACCGTAGCTAATGAATGTTGAATACCCGGGTCAAAGAGTTTGACAGGTTAATCTCAAATCATTGGAGCTCGTCATTTGTAGGTCCATTAGGTTCCTCGGTTGGCTCAAACTGGATAAATTGAGGGTTTACAGTTTGGTGTAGATTTGAAGTGTTCAAATTCATTAATTGGGTATTTATGTCATTTATATGTGATATAGTTGACATAATATATAGTTTTATGTGAATGAGATTTATAATAAACTATAGGTTAGCCTAATTGATTAGTTAGTGCTAATTGGAGAAATTTAATTGAGAGAAATTAAATTGAATGTGATTCAGTTTAAAATTCCACAATTATACAAATGAGATTTGTATAATAAGGTATAAGATACCTTATTATATGTAATATGCAAATATGATTTGCATATTATAAGGTTGTGGTAAAATGGTGAATTGGTGGAGATTTCAACTCCACCTCTCACCATTATTTAAAGGCTTTGCAAGAAGCTTTTGGTGAGACAAGATTCATTTTTTGGAAATCAAGTTCCAAAGAGCTCTCTCCTTCTCTCAAACTCTTTCAATTCCTCTCAACTCTTCTCCTCACCCAAAATCAAAAGGAGTCCCACATACTCTCCCTCAACCTACCGAGAACATTTGAGTAACACTTTTGGAGGTGTTCAAATTGTTCGGTTCGAGAGTTCGTGGTTGTAGAGGTCGTTGGTGCGAAGGTGTTCGTGACCGGAGGAGAAAACAGTGAAGAAAGGTTCTTCAAGAGGTTAGTATATCTAATTCGTTACTGTTTTCATCTTGTAAACAACATGTTTAGCCTAGAATTAAGAATTGAATTCAATTTTAAGATATATGTTGCACAACGAATCAACGACGTTACACGACGTCTTTCACTGCTGGAAATTCCAATTCCTTTCAACTCATAGTTAATGAATGTTGGTTAATTAGATCAAAGAGTTTGATCGATTAATCTCGTATCATTGGAGCTCATGATCTGTAGATCCATTAGGTCCCTTCATTGGCTCAACATGGAAATAATGAGGGCTTATAGTTTGGAGTGAAATTGAAGTGTTCAATTTCATGTTTAAGGGGATATATCAATTATATATGATATAATTGATATAATATATAGTTTAATCCATATATTAAATGAGAAATATATCATAAGAGCACTATATGGTTAGGATGGTCATTTCCATCCTATTTTCCTATAAATATGTGCATGAGATGCACATTTGTTAAGCATTCCAAAGCATTGGTGAGAAATTCCTAAAAGTGCTATTTGTGTGTTATTGGAAAAGTTCCATAACACTTGCCTCTCTCAAAAGCCTCCTATACTCCAAAGTGGAATCCTACCTTTCTCTCTCTCCTAGAGATACAACGGAGAAGACTTAGTGGTGCATATCGGTTGCGTCGGGATCGTTGAGATCGTGAGAACGTGAGGAGCAAGGAGCACAAGGAAATTTCATTCTACAAAGGTAAAATTTTTGTTGTCCAATTTCAATTTATATGCTTAATCTAGGATATTATTGTTTTCGATTTGATCTATGTGATATATTACAAGAACACGCGATTCAAATCGCTTCCGCTACGGGATTCGATCCTATCAAATTTAACATAAATAAATTAATTAATAAAACATAATTAAATAGAATAATTTTATTTAATTATAAATCATAATTATTAAATTATATTGATTAAATAACTCATATTTAATTATCGTTAATTGAATCATATTCAATAATACATCTCTTGCATAAACTATAGTTTTAATTCGAATCTCATTCGAATTAATATTTAACCTATAGTTTTTAATATGAACTTACTTCATATTAATTTAATATTAGAAATTAATCCAAATATAGTATATAGTTTAATTAGGATTATATTCACATCAAAATATATTATATCAATTATATCATATATAATTGATCTAACAATCCCATTTTTAAATTTGAACGTTTCAAATTTTCTCTAAAACATTATACTCTCGTTTATTCCATATTGAGCCAACAGAGTAACCTAATAGACCTATAGATCATGAGCTCCAATGATACGAGGTCAACCGGTCAAACTCTTTGACCTAATTAACCAACATTCATTAACTACAAGTCACTCCACTATAGACTCGTAGTTGCACTCTCCTCACTGTAGGAAAAGTTCTGTCCATCGATATAACCAATGCCCGTAAGTCGACCTTTCACGAGTTGTTCGTAGTCACAGCTGGGTCAGATTACCGTTTTACTCCTGTGATCACTTCTTGCTCCTTAAGTACCACTGATCCTCTAATGAACAACTTGTTGACGGTCCTACCATAAACAAGGTCCCTCTCGGGCTAGTGAGAGGGTGAGGCTCCGTTGTTCAAGTCTCGAAGTCAACACTTAAGGGAACAACTCATCTAATTTTCCTAAGCTCGGGAATGAGTGGATTCAATCTCGCGGAGTTAAGTTCCCAGTTTCCCACGCGATTTTGTCCCCAAGAAGGTAGGCTTATTGAGTCTGCCACTCAGGTTACTCTCACCCATACTAGTCAAAGGACAATCCCTCGCAGACAGGAGTCCGTAACTTGCTCAAGATTCAAGTCGAGTTACTATTGGTCATCTATGAATTATTAAACCTAATATGTTAATGGTGTTATCTCAGTTGGTTAATAATTCGCGGTCCGATTTTGTACGAATTCATCGCACAGGATGCCCAACTCACATGTCTACTACATGAACAAGTTGGATCACCTCATTTGTATCAAATACAAAGTGTGTCTCATCCATAGTGTTGCCAAGATAAGGTTCCCAACCTCATCCATGTACTATAGACCGTTTGGGTTAACAACATGAACACGATCCTAATTGTATGTCCACTACATACTGTTCAAGTTATCACAAAAGTATATAACCCTAGAGCTTAGTTTATTGGATTTAAGTTAAAATGCAAGTATATAAGAAAATATGAAAATAACACTTTATTAATTCATCAAGCATTTACTACATCCATGAGTTTAGGGCATGCACCCCAACACACCATGATATGTTGCATCACTATATGTGTGTGTGTATGAATGAAAAGATGGGACCTCATGCATAGTGAATGATATACGAAAATGTTTACGAAGGTTGTGGCAATTAATCTCCTAAGTTAGAATGTATGTGATGAAAGGGACCCAAATGGGTCGTATGTACAAGAGTTTGTGAGATACCCAATGTATGCCATGAACGAAGAGGGACCTGAATGGGAAATATGTATAAGGGTCCTGAAATGGTCATATATATATGTAGGGGTCTGTGAGGGACCCAAGAGAAAAAGGCCTTGCAAAGTGAATTTAGATCTCAGAAGAATCTTACTTGACCACTAGACGCCAAAGAGAAAAGTCATGAATATTTAAAAAGGAAGTTTTAGGTCCCGCTAAAGAAAGTTTATAAAATCATGTTGCATGTGTTTCCATATCCCAAACCCAGTAGTGGAGTCACTTACTGAGTATTATTTTATAATACTCACTCTTTCTTTTTAAAGTTTTTCAGGTAAAGATTAAGGCATTCGAGGCATATGACAGAGATCGAGCTACTAAGGGCATGAGAATAGCCAGACATGTTTTCCTGCACTTTTCTAAAAGTTTAGCGAATTTAATTAGAGACCTATCTTTTGTTTAATGTTCGACTTGAAAGATTATGTTGTTTTGAAATTTGAGGCATGGTCTTAATTATCTTTATTTTGAATGTTTAGTTTTGGGATTCCAATAAAGAAATAAATTTTATTTCAATTGAGTTTATTTTTCTTTTTATGTTGTTTTATGGCCTTAAAAGCATGCATGAATAGTAGTGGTCTTAGAAAGTAAGTCCTAGAGTTAAGGTCTTTATAGATTTCCACTCATCAAAGCACATGTCATAACATGCATATTTAAAAAATGGAATATTACATTTTTAAAAATTATTAAACAAAATCACAGATATGGTTTATATATGCTAAAAAGAGCATAAGTTAACTAACATACCGATGATATTAACAACTACGAAGTCAGTGGTTTGAATCCTCCCAACTCCTATTGTACTAAAAAAATATATGATTTATAAATAAAATTTAATTACATCTTATCCCCGGACTTTTTTTTTATTAATATCACGTTTACAAATTTTTTATAAAAAATACTGCATATTTCAAACTATTTAGAAAAATATTGTAATTCTTATCAAGTGGTTGAAGGTTGTCTCTTCAAGACAACCTTGCGGTGTTTTATATATATATATATACACACACACGTGCAGATCGTCTCTAAGAGATGACCTGTGCTTAGTTATATGCAAACACGTAAAGTGAAACAGTAGCTAGCTAATTTGTTTAGTATTCTTCACAACACGAGTTTGAGGCAAGGATAATAAAATATATTTTGTATTATTTTATTTTATTTAGCTTTTTCATTGAGTCTTTTTTCCTATTTTTAGGACGGGGTTTTCTTCTTTTTTCTTTAAAAAAAATTAAAATTCAAATTGAAATATAAATCAAATAGTTATTAATATAAATAGTTATGATTAATGTACCAATTCATTTTATAATATTTATAGCTTTTTTCTTTGAATCTTTTTTCTCTATTTTTTGGATGGGTTTTCTTCTTTTTACTCAAAAAATTAAAAATAAAAATTGAAATACTATCTCTTTACTTATAAAATAAAATAACTATTAATATAACTAGCTATAATTAATATACCCAATTTATTTTATAATATTTATTTTTGATTGATTATAGTTTTTAGAATAATAATTATTTTATAATGTATCTCAACTCATAAAAAATATATAATAATGTATCGAAAAGTTATAATAATAATAAATATATATTGACACAAAAATTATAAAATGAATTGCTACATTATTTATAGCTATTTATGTTAATAATTATTTTATTTTATAAGCAAATAAATAATATTTCAATTTTAATTTTAGATTTTAAAGAAAAATGAAAAAAAGTCCTAAAACTAGGAAAAAAGAGTTTATGGTAAAAGTTAAATGAAATAAAATAATATAAAATAAATTACATAAGCTTAGACTCAAAATCATGCCACAAACCGGTTAGTTAGTCACTCTTCTACTTCACATGAAGGTTTACATGTTCGCATTAAAAGATGACCGGCACACGTGTAATTCTATATATATATATATATATATATATAACGCGACAAGGTTGTCTCTTGAACAAGAGACTTTCAACCCGTGAAGAGACGACCTTAATCTAGCTAATAAAAATTACAATATTTTTCTAAATAATTTGAAACATGTCATAAATATTAATTATTAAAAAAATCTTATCCAAAATATAACTTTTCAATTGCTCAAGAAATGTTCTTTGTCTAAATATGTTTTGAACTTTTAAAACATGAAAAGCCAAGTTTTAAATTTTGTTCTCACTTTAATTTCCTTTTACTTTTTCATTACGAAAGCTCGAAACAAAATTCAAAAATCAAAAGATAAAGATGGACATAAACTGTCATCTTCAATTCTTTTTTAAATATTTATGCTCAATCAGTAAGTTCGGAAAAAAAAAATAGAGAAAAGGGAGAGGCTTTTTATATTCTCAAAGTAAATAAATTTGAGAAAAAACATAGCTTAACTGACATATTGAATTAATTAACGTCCACATAATCTATCTTCAACTCTATACCCAAAAATAAAAGTAAACAAGCTTTTGACTTTTAAATTTTTTTTTTTTTTTTGAGAAAAGAGGAAATTTTATAAATTAAGTACCCTGTACACAACCACCTTCTGTAATGTTTTTCAACCACGAGGGAAAGGGAGATTCCCAAAAAAAAAAAAGCAAACAATATTGATAGCCCAATGGCACAAAAAAAAAAAAACAGAACAGGCAAAAGAAGAGGAAGAGGTGAAGATGAAGAGGCAGGGCGCACGATAGAGGGGAGGCCAACCGAGCCAGGCGATGGGCGACTGAGTTACCGAATCGAGGACACTTAGTGAAGCTCACCGAACCCAGGTAAGAGGCCAAAAGCTCTATATCATCTGCTAGGATTTTGATTTCTGATAAGTTAGTATCCTCTTTGTTTAGCAAGGAGATTACGCATGCAACATCGGATTCGACCATTAGTTTGGGGAGAGGGTCGATCAGCTTGCTTCGAAGATTTTGAAGCCCCTCATGGATGGCTAATGCTTCCAGCAGTTTGATGCTCCAGTTTTGATTGATAGTCCAGTAGCTCGCACAGATAGGAGATCCAGTGGAGTCGCGTACGATCCAGCTGACACTGCCCACATTTTTTGACGAACACCAAGAGGCGTCCAACTTTCACTCCGACGGACAAGAAGGATGCTACTGACCATGACTCAACGGGCTCTCCGCCCTATGCTGATTAGGTATCGAACTTTCTCCCCTTAAATGTGAAGCTAAATTTGTCGATAATTCGGAATAGTGTGGAAATATTGGACTTTTCACTGCTATGGTTTGTAATATTGCGAAAGTTACAAATGGTCTATTAACATAGTCACCGCTCAAAAGTAGGTCCTGCTCTTGCTCTTTTAGGGGTTGTTTGGGGCAGCTCTTTTAGGGGTTGTTTGGGGCACTGGGTGAGTTATAATAACAGAGGGTTATAATAATGCAGCAGGTTATTATAATCATAAACATATAATATTATTTAAAATGCAGAGTAGATCGTGATGAGGTTATAATAGTCTGTGTTTTGAGTGCAGACTATTTCACAAGTTATTATAACACGGATTATAATAACCAGTGGGTCAAACAAGCCCTGATGCTTTGTTAACCAGCCCCAAGGACTAGTATCCCATTCCGGCCTTTGAAGAAATTCTTCAAATTTTTAAATGCTTTGACTTTTAGACTTTAAACAGAAGATTAATAAAAAAAAACATCCAATACCGTCCATACCTACGGTTGGTTTCCTTGAATTGGCTGTACTAAAAAAAACTACTCTTCCATTAATATTTAGCAACATAATCCACAATTATAAATTTTCCATCTCACATAACAAAAGAGAGTATTACCAATTTCTTTCAAACCAAAAGAGAAGGGAAGAACAGATGAATTTCAAGGACAAGGAAAATCTGGAAAGAAGCCTTTCGTTTTGTGTTCTTTTTTTTTTCTTTTTTTTTTTTGAGTTGAATCTGTTAAAAACAACAAACTGGAAGAGTGTTATTGGAAGAACATAACAATTTCATACTTTTTTTTTACTTGTCACTTTCTAACTTGACTATATACAAAAGATGATTAAAAACAGGGAGGGGGGTAAAAAAAAAGTACCTAATTCATGTTCCACAAAGAAGAAAGATCAATAAAAAAGCTTCTTTTGTTTTTGTTTTGTTTCTCTCTCTCTCTCTCTCTCTCTCTTTTGGAAGTAGAAAGTAAGAACAAAGATTCTATGCTGCACAGAAATGGTGGCAAGTCCATGACAGCATTGTATGAAATGAAGAAGATTTGTTTGCTGAGTTCATCAATTCTCAACTATCTTTGGCCCTCTGTACACTGCTCCAACTGCAGCTAAGTCTTCAGGTTGCTCTCTTTCTTCCAGCCATGCATAGTTTTCCCTCTCCTCTTCCGGGATTGAAACCCCATCGACTGTGATTTTTCAAACAAAATCACGATCTTAATTTCTGCTTCATCTATTTGATGGTAAAAAAACACTACTACATAGTCGTAAGGGTACCTGAAAACTCGGTGAAGGGAAAGTCGAGGTAGTATGAGCAATGCCGACCATCGCAATCGGAGTAAGGTGGGCCGAGCACATCTAACACTGCACACGCGGTCACAGCTGTGAAGCAATGCATGTTTCCTCCGTCTGCAGGGTAAAGAATGGACGAGTCGCACGGTGCTGTGAAGTTGGAGTCTACCTTAACTTTGGCCAACTGAATACCTGGAGATGTTGAACAAGACGAATGCTTATAGATTGGAGTCCTAATTGCTTAAAATTGATTACTCTGTGTAATATAACAGAAAATTAGGTGTTCTTCTCTACATTGTTACATTATATGATCCATTAAGTTAAGTACCTTAAAGATAAAGGACACAAGATTTGAGATTCTTTCTAATAACTACGCATGTCAACTAATCTCATTAAAAAAATTTGGAAAAAAAAAACTATTGCTTGCCTATAATATGACCATTGGCAAACCCATTTCAAAATCTTACTATCAGAAAGACCCTATTCTACATTGGTATGATATTGTCCACTTTGAACATATGCCTTCATGGCTTTGCTTTTGGTTTCACTCAAAGGCCTCATATCAATAGAGATAGTGTCTCTCACTTATAAACTCATGATCTTCCCCTTATCTAGCCGATGTGGGACTTTGGTCGCACTCTCCACATTAGTTTCTTCTTTTTTTTTTTTTTTTGTTGAGTTCAACAATATGCGGGTTTGGGATTCAAACATCTTACCCTAGGTGGAAGGTACAATGTCCTATCCAGTTCAGCTATCCCTAAGTTGGCCTATAAGTTCAGGTTTCCTATAAGTTCAGGTTTTGTAACAGACAACATGTCTTGATCCAGTTAACGTTCTTGTAACAGACAAATACCCATCAACATCAAATCTGCCATAGATATTTCCATCAATATTGATGTTTAAATCCTTATTTCAATCCTTTTAAACCTAAGCTATTGCACATTCTTTCTTCATTAATGAGTAAGATAAGACTGTTATTTCTACCAACTGCAGAGAGAGCACAGAACAATATTGTACAGAGACTCACTTCTTGAGGGAGCTGTGCCATCCGACGTGTCTACACTCACTGATGTGCCATTCTCGGCACCGACCTCTGCCCAGTCGTACGCCTTGATGTGCATAGTCCCAAAGAGAAGCTTGCTGAAGACTGTCATTCCAGGATGGTTGTGGAGTGGAATGACACCCGAAGGAGGCAAGCAAAATATTCCCATCTGCAAACACAAAGACAATTCAAACGGTCAAAAACTACATCAGTTAAAGTAGTTGCCCGCAACTAGACTGCTTTCTAATAAAGCAACTGAAAATGCATACAGAGAATTTGTTGCTCTCATAGAGGTGCAAATATGTTATAGGAGGTGGAGTTCGTTCACCGGCTGTCGTCCGAAAATACGGCATCTCCGGTGACAACCCAACATCTACTGGCTTCATTTTATCTATATACAAGAAGATTCATTAGTAACACACAAAAAAACAAACCAAAAGCCAGACACAAGTGAAAAATGACAACACGGTTTCAAGGGTTGCATTGTGTCTGTCTCTGTCTCTGTCTCCGTTTACAAAATGCAACTCAGCCAGTTTCCTAAACTTTAATAAATTAAGGTTTAAGAAAACACCAATTGGGTTTAATAGATTCTCTCTCAAAAACTTCCCAAAAACTTCTAATTAGCATTACCAGAACATAAAAAATTGAAATGGGCTACCCTACAAACTTATCCTATTACCAAAACTAAACTCTGTGGAACTTGAACCAATTTGCAATTCCCAGATAAAAATGCTCAAATGCAATCATTGAATAGAAAAACCAAATCCATTGTGAAGCCAATCATTAACCAACTAAAATAACTCAAAGCACCAATATCTAGAACAGAAAAATAAATAAATAAATAAAACTCAGCACGTGCAGGAGCCGTGCAAGTTGCCACCAACAGCCTCAAAAGACAGAGCTAAAACATATATATACACCTTTAAACCCACAATCCAACAGAAGATTGAAAAGTACAGAAATGACAAATCAGAATGAAAACCCAAGAAAAATTGACAAAACCTTTCCCCAAACGAGGTTCGTACAGATAGTACGGATTAAAAAGAACCCTCAATTTAAAAAAACACAAACAAAGCGAGCCATCTCAACATGAAACCACATTATGAATGAGAATTGGGAATTCAACACACAATGTGGGGTTCATTGAATCAGAAGCAAGATGAAAAACAGAAACAAACGCATACCCAGAACAGTTCGTAGGCGTTGGATATCCTCAGAAGGGGGAACAATTCCAGTCTCACTAGAGGCGAAAACTTGCTTACAAGTTTCGTAAAGTTTCTGAACCGGCGAGGACGGCTTCTTAGGCCGCCGCCGGTTCTTCCTCGTCTTATTATTCGTAGTAATTTCTTTAGGCAATTCACAAAACTGTTTCCCCTTTCGATCGGCTAGAGACCTCTCAATCCCCATTAAATCCTCCAAAATTTGGTTGAAATTGGAGGCGGAAAGTGGAGGAGGAGTGGAATTAAGTGGCCAGTGGAGCAATTGGGTTGGGGGAAAACAGGGATCTGGATAGAATCGAAAAGCGAAAGAGGGTAGAGAATGAAGGGAGATGAAAAATGGGGATGTCCGTTATGGAGAAGAAGAGGGAAGAAGGGAGAGAGAAGCGATATAAAAGGGAGAAAAACGGAGAGGTTTTAGCAGAGAGAGAGAGAGAGAGATGGGTTTGAAGAAGAGAAAACCAGGGGCCATTCCCAGTATTCCAGTGGGCTGTTCCAAATAGCGGATTTTTTTTTTTTTTTTGGTTGGGAGTTTATGCTTAATTATTTATTTATTTCTTTTCAATCCATCCACTGACTCTTTGCTCTCTTGTCTTCCGTTTGTAATATTTTGCCCTTGTACATACCAAATTTCACACTATTTTTTTTTATTCGTTTAAAAAAAATTACTTTTTTTTGTGTGTTTTGATAAAATAGTTATATTTTATTCTTTCATTTCCTTTTCTTTTCTTTTGCCTTTTCTCTCTCTATATTAGTCATTCATGGAAAGGGTTTTATTTTAAAAAAAGAAATTAAGTTTTTTCGTATTTAATTGATTGAGTCAATTCTTCTTTACTACTTTTAATTTCATGGAAGGGTTGGTTAAGGTTGAATAAATTATAAACTTAATACCATCCATTCGTAAAGATAATCTTCTTTTTTATATATATATATATATATATAAATTATGTCTAGCTCTAGAATATTGTTGTAATTTTCATTTCAAAAAAAGGAATATTGTTGTATTTGAAGGGTTTTTTTTTTTTGTAAGTTGTATTCTAAATATTTTGTTGATTGTTGACTGTGGTAAAATTTTAGCTTATCCAATTTTAGACCATTGAAATTGAGAGATTCAAACCATAAATTTCGTAGTTAAGATATTAGTTACTTAAAATTTATAGGATGTTAGGAATGTTTTGTTATGTGAATTAATTTCTAGTTTAACTTTGAAAAGGATAAATTTTATTTGTTACTCGAGTTTATGGTTGATAAAACTAAAGTTAATTCAGCAGCTCATTCAACCTGTTAAATTTGAAGATAATTTTTTTATGAAAAGTATAAATGATTTTGTTTCTTTACCTACTATGATTTAATTTTATGAAATAAAAAATATATCGTTAGAATTTAGTTATTTATTAATATAATATAAGTAGATTAATAGGAAATGAACACATGCAAGGTACGTAATAACTCCCCTCTTTTGGGAAGAAGTGCATTTTTTTTCTTTTAACTTTTGTAAGTAAATTGTAGGGAGAGGGTAATTCGATGTATTTATCCCACGTCACATTTTCATGAATCGAAAACTTTGATCCAAGAGAAAAATATTTGAATCAGATTCAATATGAGTTGGTGCAACCCATAAAAAAAAATTTTATAAATTTTTTTTAAAATAATCAACTTTTTTTTTGGCTTTCCAATGAGTTGCATATTAGATAGGTGCAACCCATGCTGCACCTAAATTTTTTTCATTAAATATATCAATTTTATGAAAATAAATATTAATAGCAATCCTAAACATAGTTTAATTGAGATTGTCGAGGCATGGATTTTAGGAAAATCTCTATTTTCAACCAAGTCATGCTAGCGAAGTTGAGTTGGAAAATCTTAATGAATCCTAATAGCCATCTCGCTAAAATATCGAGAGATGTTTCAAATATGGCAATTTTCTCAAAGTTCATTTGGAAATAACTCGTCCTTATCTTGGAGGAGCATATGTTGGGGTTGAGAGTAGGGGTGTACAAGTAACCCGGTAACCCGACCAACCCGGACTACCCTACCCAACCCAACCCGGTTGGGTTGGGTTAGATTTTTTTTCGGTTTGGGTTGGGTTAGAAGTTTGAAGAACCGAAAAGTTCGAGTCGGTTCTCGGGTTGGGCCTTTTAGGTTCGGGTTGACCCAACCCAACCCAAAGTTTATATTTTTTAATTTATTTTAATTAAATATATACTTATAAATAAATTATTTGTTAATTTTCTTCTAGATTTCTAACAAAATGTTAAGATGTTATGGATTTTGAAGTTTGATATTTGAATTTTATGTGATTTTAGTTATTAATTCAAGAAAAAATATTTTAAATAATTTAAAAATAATTAAAAAATAAAAAAATTAACCCGGTGATTTAATTCCAACCCAACCCAAAATCGGGTTGGGTCAAGGAGTTTCTCATGAATAGGGTTGGTTGGGTTGAAGGAATGACCAACCCGAATTTTCGGGTTGGTCCAAAAATCTCCCTCAACCCAACCCAACCCGGCTTATGTACACCCCTAGTTGAAAGTTGTTTGGCAAAGGCTATCGGTGGAAAGTGGCAATGGTAGTTAAGATTGATAAGGATCCTTGGATAATCAGAACGAGCATCATCCCTCTAACTACTAAAGGAAGTCTTAAAGGCTTGAGAGTTTGAAGTCGTCTGAATGAAAATAACACCGAGCGGAAAGAGACCATTTGGAGGTTGAGTCGATGATGTTGAGGATCCCACATTGAAATAGTGAAGAGAAACTTCACAATATATAAGATATATGGGCTACTCCTCTCATTGCCAATTGATGTTAAGATGGAGCCTCATATAATCTAATAGATGGCACCTCAGATTTACGATGCATGCGGAATAATTTACCATTAAAAATAAGTTTGATTAGTTGTTGAATTAAACTTTAATTTTATCAACAAGTTTTTGATAATTTTGAGTTTAATTCAAATCTACCTACCTCGATGGCATATCCACTCAAACTGAAAAGTGACACTACTGCTACATTCTTACATTTTAAAGTCTTGGTTCTCACTCAGTTTAATTGTACCATCAAAGCTTTTCAGTCTGACAATGGGGTGAATTTGCAAGGATTCATCCGATCTGCTCTTCAAATGGGGTGTTATCTCGATTTTCCTATCCCTATACATCCGGTTAAAATGGGAGAGCTGAACGGAAACACAATCATGATCATGTGGTAGAGACAGGGTTAACTTTACTTGCTCAGGCCTTTATGCCCTTAGTGTACCGGTGGGATACAGGTTAAAAAAGTTTAGTTAGCATATTTCAAGAGTCACATCATCAGCTTGTCAAAAAAAAAAACAGTCACATCATCATTTCATTATATCAACTAGGGATCAATATCTAGTTAAAGACCTTTTAAAAACTAATTTTAAATTTCATGCACTAGTTAAAAATAAAATTTAACCTTTCGTGACCAAAATGTTACTTTTGAAATTAAGCTTACTAACCGAATAGAAACCTAAATTCAAATATTTAGAATAAAAAAATATTTGTTTTACCATCTCAAAAACTAAACACAAACTAAGTTCAAATTCAAAAGGCTAAAAATGTAGTTATCTTAAATTTACATTATTAATTTAAATTAATTTTACCCATTTTGATCATTTTCACAAGTTTTATTATATCCCTTTGCATGGATATTTTGTCTATGTTATCATAATTACATCCGCATTTCTAGAAATCAATTTTATAGAAAAGTTTGCACTATGGTTTTCTAACGAATTAGAATGCATTGTTCCATTGCAAATATATCTATACAAATTTTTATTCTATTTTAAAACCACATTTCTAAAAATAAAATTATTTATTATTAAGGGTAATACAATAATTAATAATAGCACTTAACTAAATAATTCCAAAAGGCATTGCTGTTTTTATTACAATTTGTTATCTTAAATAATTTGAAACTTTAATTTAAATTTTCTTTTAAAATCTCCCTACTCTTGTACTTTTAGAATGAAAAAGAAAGTTTATTCCTAACAATGCCCTTCCTTTTTTTCCCTCTTTATTTTGCAATATACATAGTTATACATATTTATTTTTTAAGTAATTCGCCACATGTTTCAAATGACGCAAGTAAATATGTACTTATAATATACATTTCATTAATTTTTTTTATAAGAAAGTAAATGACATTTTTTGCCCGCTTTTATTTCGTTGGCAAAATCAAACTTTGCACAGAAAATATAAAACTATAAAAAATTTTAGCTCTTCATACTGTAATTCGGATTAATGATGAAAACATTACATTCAAGAGAGATTTGAGACGAAGGTAGGGCAAATGTGAGTTCATGACTCTGTATTATGCTATTCATAGTGATTGCTATTTATACACAACTGTCAAGCTAACTCTTCTAACAACTAAACACTAACCGACTGAACTAATATAGTTAAATAATTTTTACTCTAACAGTGAGGTTAGTGGGCTTTCTTAATATCCCCCTCAAGCCGATGGATCGAGCATCAACAACCTGTAGTTTTCTCCGTAATGGAAGAAAGGACTGAACAACCAGCGGCTTGGTAAGACTATCAACAATTTGATTTGTTGCTGGTAAGTGAAGAACTCTTATCTTTTGTTGCAGAACTAAATCTCGAACAAAGTAGATGTCGATTTCTACATGCTTTGTCCTTGAGTGGAGTATAGGATTCGCACTAAGATGAACAACTCCGAAATTGTCACACCACAAGATTGGAGAAGAACACAGCGGGATTTTGAGTTCACGTAATAATGAGGTTAGCCAGACAAGTTCAGTAGCAGCTTGAGCTAGGCTGCGGAATTCGACCTCTGTACTTGATCTAGAAATGGTTGCTTGCTTCTTGGATGCCCATGTAACAAGGTTGTTACCAAAATATATACAGATACCAGTCGTGGATCTTCGGTCATCTGGGTCAGAAGCGCAGTCCGCATCAACAAAGCCTTGGATGGATAAATTGGTTGGTTTGGACAGCAGCAAGCCATGGCCAGGGGTTCCTTTCAGATACCGAATGATACGCTTAACAGCTTGCCAGTGAGAGACCTGTGGTTTGTGCATAAATTGACAAACTTTATTCATAGTATAAGATATCTCAGGTTTTGTTACCGTTGCATATTGGAGAGCACCTACAGTACTTCTATATAGGCGAGTGTCAGCAAAATCAATACTCCCTTAGGCAGATAAGATATGCTTGCTTACCATTGGTGTAGATATGCTATTAGCATTAGCCATCCCTGTTCTCATAATGAGATCATTGATATATTTTTTCTGCGATAAGAACATGCGACCTTCTGGTGGATAAGAGACTTCAATGCCTAGAAAGTAGTGCAATGTCTCAAGGTTTTTTAGGGCAAACGTTTTGTGAAGTTGGTCAATGAGAGCAGATATTTCTATTGGTGAAGATCCAGTAACAACAATGTCATCCACATATGTCAAAATATAGCAGACAACAACATTATTAACCCGAACAAATAAAGAGGAGTCAACTCTTGTGCTTGTAAATCCTTGACTAAGAAGAAAACCAGTGATCCTATCAAACCATGCCCTACGGGCTTGCTTCAGTCCATACAACGCTTTATTTAATTTGCAGACAAGAGGAGTGGAGGTACTGGAAGTATGAGAAAAACCTGAAGGTTGTTCCATGAAGACTTCATCCGTGAGAATGCCATGGAGAAAGGCATTGTTGATATCAAGTTGGCGTACCTCCCACTTATTGTAAAAAGCTAATGTGAGTAATACATTGACTGTTATGGGCTTGACAACAGGACTATAGGTCTCTGAGTAGTCAATATCTGCAGTCTGATGAAAGCCCTTTGCTACCAAGCGGGTTTTATATCTTGCCACAGAGCCATCTGAGTTTTTCTTTACTTTGAAGACCCACTTACAGCCAATCACTTTCTGAGTTTTTTCTTGTAATTTCATTTTATTTTTTTGTGTTTTATAAAATGTGTGTTATGTTAGATTAGAATATCATGAAAAATTATTAAGTATTGCATTGGTTTATTGATAAAATTTACGATGTGATTAGTGGGGAAAGGAAGGAAGAATTGGGATTCGAAGAAAACATCAATTGATTGTTGTGTTTGTTCTAAGTTTGCTCAAAGTTTAACGAATATGGATAATGGATTGGTTTGATAGCTAATTACCATTCACATACACACTCAAACGATGAATTATTCTAAGATGCTATAGTGCGGTGGTAGTTTTCATCGTTAGATGTATGAGCAAGAATTATACAAAAGTACTTTAAATCTAAATTTAGTGGTTATTAAAAGTATCCAAATTTCAAATCCACATTTAGGTCGAACCTCATTTGATAGTTTAGCTCTGCTTTATTCACCTCATTTGATAGGTTCAACCTCATCTTAGAACGAAGCTTGAAATTTGGTGATTATTGGTAAAATTGAAAGTTTAATTTTAAACTTGAAAATTCTCTCCATCTAAACTTAAAATTTAATAATTAGAGAGGAAATTTATCATTTTTACGTTAAATTTAGAATTAAGAAGATAAAATTAAAATTTCAAAACCTCTATACACGAAATTAAAATGAATATTGAATTTTTACTTGAACTCAAGAGGTAGTGAACTTTCTATTTTACATAGTAAAGAAAGAAATTTCGAAATTTGTTTAGTAAGTTAGAGATGTATTAGACTCAAAGTTTAAAGTTTAGAGACCTATTTGACACTCATAAAATTCAAGAACTTTAATTCATACTTATTAGACACACAGTAGAAAGTTAAGTTTATATTACCAATTGACTTCTTATCTAATTATATAGAATCTAACCTAGCTTCAAAATATATATATATATATATATATATATATAGAATCTAACCTTCCACAAATTAGGAGTTGGTTTGAGTGTGACATACAATTGAGAATGAACATAGAGTGGATTAAAATAAGGGATATATTCTCGAGCAAGTACAAAAAAGGAGTGACTCAATTCTTAGAAATGGAAAAACTTCATGTAAATAATTCGAGAAAAACAAGATGTTCATGCAAGAAGTGTATGAATTCGATGTGCCAACCATTAGATGGGGTAGAACAACATATATTCACAAATGGAATGTCTCTCTCCTATAGTTGTTGGGTATATCACAGATAACCAGTTTACTTATCCAGAGGGTTTAAGGGTCACACAATTCAATAGAGTACTATAGACCGTAATTTAGTTAATGAAGATAGTGAAGTATTGAATCTTCTATATGATCTACAAGTCCCTATTGATGATCCAGATGTAGATCATGAAGTAGGTGTAGATGAAGAATATTTGGGAATGACTTACCAATCGATGGTCACGATAGGGATACTTCAAACATATTTGAGGACTTAATGGTCGAAACACGTAATGAATTGTACCTGGTTGTACACAATTTTCTTCATTACAATTTTTGGTGAGGTTGATACATATTAAGGTCCTTAATGGTTCGAGTAACAAGTCATTCGATATGTTGCTAGAATTTTTAAAGGAAGCATTTCCAACTGGACATCCATATCGAGTTCATTTTATAAAGCTAAGAGAAAGTTGTGTGACTTAGGGTTAGATTATGACTTCATCTATGCTTGCTAGTTTGATTGCATACTATTTTGAAAAGAATTTGTCAATTTCCAACAATGTCCAATATGTGGTGAGGCTCGATATAAAGTTAACAATGGAGATGGTAAAAAAATTCTACATATTAATACTGAGTTTGAAGATATTGTTTTCATCGAAACACATTGCTCATGAAATGTGTTGGCATAAAGAGAAACATGTTGAAATGGAAGATGTGTTGCGACATCCAACTGATGCTGAAGGTTGGAAACATTTTGATCGAGAGTTTCTGCAGTTTGCTTTAGATCCACAAAATGTTCGTTTGTGGTTAGCTTCAGATGAGTTTAATTTGTTTAGGAATATGAGTACTCGATATAGTATGTGGACTGTGGTGTTAGTTCCTTGCAATCTACCACCTTGGAAATACATGAAAGAGACAATTTTTCATGTCTTTACTTGTACCCGGGCCAAAATCTCCTGGAAAAGAAGTTGACATTTACTTATAATCATTGATTTGAGCTAAAAGAGTTATGGACTTATGGTGTGGGCACTTATAACTGTATAAGTGAGGAGTTCTTTCAACTACATGCAAGTTTGTTGTGGACTATCAATGACTTTCCTGCGTATGGAGACTTGTCAAGAGGGAGTACGAAGGGTTACAAGCATACCCTATTTGTAGAGAAGATACATCATCGTTCAGGATAAGAGGAAAAAATTTCTTGCAGGGGCATCGACGTTATCTTCCAGAGAATCATAGTTGGCGACAGAGTAAACAACATGATGGGAAGGTAGAACACAAACCTCCTCCAATAATGCTGAATGGAGAAGAAATTTTACAAGAATTAAGTATGTTAAACTTTCCTATTCTTAGTAAGCATGAATCGAAAAAAGATAAAAAAAGAAAGCGAAGTCTAATTTGGACAAAAAAACATATTTTTTTTCCAACTTCCATACTGGTTAAAACTTTTGCTAAAACACAACTCGATGTAATGTACATTGAAAAGAACATTTGTGAGAACTTGATTGAGACATTGTTAAATATTGAAGGAAAATCGAAGGACACGATAAACACTCGATTGGATCTAAAAGATCTTAAGATACGAAAGGACTTGCACTTGTAAGAGGTTGGAACCAGAGTTGTAAAACCACATGTTGCATACACATTGATTACCAATGAACGGATAGAGTTTTGTAAATTCTTAAAATCAGTGAAATTTCCAGATGGATTTTTGTTGAACATATCACGATGTGTGAGCGAGAAGGATGGAAAATTATGGGGGCTGAAAACCCACGACTATCATGTTCTTCTTCAAAGACTTATTCCAATTGGTATCAAAGCATACTTATTAAAGGACACGTTCACTGCTATTGTTGAGCGATGTTCATTCTTTTGTAATTTATGTGTGAAAATGATACATGTAAGTGATTTGGCTCGATTACAAGGTCATCATTTGCAAGTTGGAGAAAATATTCTCTCTAACATTCTTTAATGTAATGGTTCACCTTGCAGTTCACTTATCGTATGAAACGAAGCAGTGAGACCCGTTAGTTATAGTTGGATGTACCATATTCAAAGAAGTTTATGAACATTGAAACAATACATACGAAATAGGGCACTACCTGAGGGTTCTATAGTAGAGGCTTTTATAGTGATTGTTTCATTGAATTTTTTGTTCATTATGTCTAACTGGAGTTGAAACTAGATTCAAAAGAAATGAACGAAATGATGATAGAATTTTTGAGAATGAGATATGTAGTGAATTATTTAGACAGAGTGCCTGACCATTAGGGAGATCAACATTGAGGACCCTATCATTGGATGAGAAACGAATATTACATTGGTATATGTTGAATAATTGTGTTGAGGTACAATCTTATCGAAGGTGTGTTTTGAACTATATATATTCCTCAATTAAGATGCAACATTTCAATTTAAAATCTGATTCACAACCCTTGATTTTTCTTATCAATAGACAACATTTGAGGTTACTCCACCCTCAAGCACAGAGCTCCAGAGACTTGTATAAGAGACATCAACCAGCATTTCCTAATTGGTTCAAACCACATGTGAGTGTTTATTTAAAAGTTGACACAAAAATCTAAACCCTTTTTATGATGAGTGACATTAGTTTCATTATTAACTTACAATGAACACACAGGTTCTCTCATTATGTGAGCAAGGAAATACGTCTAATGATTTGTACTCACTAGCAATGAGACTGGCTTCCGAGGCGCGCTCCTATAGTGGGCACATTGTTAATGGGGTACGTTTTCATAGTACAAGGCGTGATGATTGTCGGACTACACAAAACAGTGGAATCATGGTGTCTGGAGTAAGTGAAAGCGAAGGTGATGAAGGTAGCTTATATGACATTTTAGAAGAAGTTTTGGACTTCAAATTTTCCCATAGAAGACGTGTTACTATGTTTAGGTGTAGGTGGTTCTACACAAGACCGAAAAAGAATAGATCACACATGGATTTACAGTTTAGGTCGATTAATATATCTCGATTTTGGTACGTTGATGACCCTTTAATTTTTGCTAATCAAACACAACAAGTTTTTTATATCAACAATCCAAAATATAGTATTAACTAGAAGTTGGGTCAAATAAACGTGTATGCGATGTGCCAGAAGCTAGAGATATTCAGAATGACCAACTTGAGTTAATAGAAGTTGTCGGTGGAATCAGAGTTAACGAATCAATTGAGAGGATAACAAATTATGTAGAAATTATGTTGATCCCACAACCGTAGATCAATCCCACAATCGTAGCAAATTCTTCAACATATTGACGATGATTTAATCAATGACGAAGAGGATGTACAACTATCCCTTGAAGATGATAAAAAAGAGGACAATGAACATTTTTATGATAGTGAATAACGATGTGATTGTATTTAAACATTTCATTTTTGGTACCTTACAACTATATATCATTTTTTGATATTATCACTTTCGTGCTTGTAGGTAGACGATGAGTACTCCCGAAGAGTAGATGAATGACGCTGATGATTAGTATTTCAGTGGCGACCATCTTGGTGAAGGATCATCTACGGGCAACGCTTCAGGTTTGTGATTAAATGTTTATCATTATGTAATATTATCTTTTGTATTAAACCAATAACATTTTCTTCCTCTAATGGTCATCGCAGTAGTAGAAAAAAGCATGGTGATATGCGTAAAATTGAGTTTGATCGATATGTTAATGTACATGGGCAAATTCGAATAGATATCGACGCTGAGTTCGCAAAGTCGGTTGGACCACATGCTATAACATTAAGCTTGGTTATTGGTGCCACGGTGAGGGACACTTTTCCTGTTTGTTGCCTAACATACAATGTCGTGCCTCAAACTACAATAGACCTGACTAAAGCAACTTTGTTGGTAAGTTGAGATATTGGTTTGTTATGATTTTTAAATATAAAATAAATATTATAATAATTTTGTTTTATGTGTAGAATCATTTCACATTTGATTTCTCAAAGCCAGAAGTCGTTAAATTCATTGATCGACAAATGAAAACGACATTTAAGGAGTATAGAGCTGAGTTGCACAGGTATTACAAGAAGTTTGGCACTTCTGAGCGGGCACCTGCAAACCTCCCTACTCGGTTGAAGAATATCATTGAAGATTGGCATGCCTGATGTACTAGATTCGAGAATTCTGAATTTCAGGTATATAACGTTCACAACATTATTATATTATGTTTGAAGGGAATGAAAATCCATGCGCAGCGGAAGACGATAGAATCGTCAAGGTATCGTTACGCTACTTGATTTTTGTTAAAACGATCTAACTCTTAGATCTAAGTTAAACATGCAAAAGAGGAAGAAAAACAAGAAAGAAGAAATTTACTACTTTGTTGTAGACAGTTCTTCAAAGTTCCTTCCTCTATCACGAACACTTCGTGCTTCTCGATCTCAACGAAATCTTCTCTCGAACAAAAACCCTAACACAACCACTCGAAGTCTCGGTTGTTCTTCTTTTGGAAAGAAGGAAAGTTGTGGGACTTTTGGTTTTGGAGAGGGAGGAGAGTTGAGAGAGTTAGAGAGAATTCTTAATCTCTTCTCGTTGATGAAAATAAAAAAAATGAGAGAATGAGATACTAATCCCTTCTTGCAAAGGGTTTAAATAGTGGAAATTGATGGAGTTAAAATCTCCACATTGTTACCACTTTACCACAACCATAGGTTATGCAAATCACATTTGCAATAATTGTGGATTAACTAAATTCAATCACATCCAATTTAATTTCTCTCAATTAATTTCTCTCAATTAATTTCTCCAATTAGCCCTAATTCAAAAATTAGGCTAACCTATAGTTTATTATGAATCTCATTCATATTAAACTATATATTATATCATTCATATCTCATATAAATGACATAAATGCCCTTTAAGTGAAATTGAACACTTCAATTTCATACCAAAACATTAACCCTTCTTTTAACCCAGATTGAGCCAACCGAGGGACCTAATGGACCTACAGTGACAGGCTCCAATGATCCGAGATTAACCTATCAAACTCTTTGACCCGGTTAATCAACATTCATTAGCTACAGTAACACTCCACTATAGCCCGTAGTTGCATTCCTATCAGTGCAGAATATTACGTGTCCACTGATATAACCAATGCCCATGAGTCGACCCTTCAAAGTTGTTCAGAGAGACACTACTGGGTCAAAATACCGCTTTGACCCCTTTGTCTACCTCTTGTTTCTTAAGTCCCCACCGCTCCTCTAATGAACAACATATTGTGATGGTCCAACCATACACAACACCCTTCTGCCATCGAGAAGGTGGGCGCCGTTGTCCAAGCCCTGGAGAAACACTTAAGGGAACAACCCCTCTAGTTTCCCTAAAGGCGGGAACGAGTGAATTCCATCTCGCGTAGGTAAGTTCTCAGCTCCCTACTTGGTCTTGTCCCTGAGAAGATAGGCATATTGGGCGAGTAACTGTGACCACCCTCACCCGTACTAGTCAAAGGACATACCCCCGCAGACAAGAGTCCGTAACACGCTCAGGATTCATGTCGAGTCACTAATGGTCATCTCACGGTTATTAGTCCTTCTTTCACAGCGGTGTTACATCGTGAGGTCTAATAATTCACGGTCCGGTCTTCTACAATCTCACTGCACAAGATGTCCCCACTCGCATGTCAACCACATGAACGAGTCAGATCACCTCATTTGTATCTAATACAAAGCGGGTCGCATCCATAGTGTATCCAGGATTAGGTCTCCAACCCTATCCATATACTGTAGACCGTTCGAGTCATTAACTCGAACGTGATCCTCCCTGTGTGTCCACTACACACCGTTCGAGTTTTAGTTCTCTCATAAATTCAATGACCCTGGAGCTTAGTTTATTGGAAAAGTTTATGAATATTGCGAGACACAAAGTGATGAAATGAATAACTCTTATTAATTTCAAATAATATATTACAAACACGAGATTAGGACAAAAATCCCAACAAACTCCCACTTGGACTAAGCTAGTGGAGAAAATACATTTTTGAAATGTACATAAATTACTATGAAGTAATATAATAAACTAGGGCATTGAATACTCGTTTACACATCTCTCACTTGCCCTAGTCAGGAAGCACTCGAAGACCTTGACTCTCTAGGTGACCCTCAAACACCTTAGCCGTGAGGGGTTTGTAAATGGATCAGCTACGTTGTGCTCCGACGCTATCTGCGTGACCGTCACGTCTCTGCGGTGCACAATCTCCCGTATTAGATGATACTTGCGCTCAATGTGTTTGCCTCTCTTATGGCTCCGAGACTCACGTGAGTTGGCTACTGCACCACTGTTATCACAGAATAATGTGATTGGCATGTTTATATTTGGAACAACTTCCAAATCTGTCATGAACTTCCTAAGCCAAACAGCTTCTTTTGCAGCTTCACAAGCCGCAACATACTCCGCTTCCATAGTGGAATCGCCGATGCATCCTCGCTGATGCTTCGCCATACTACGACTCCTCCATTCGTAATGAAGGTCGACCGAAGTGGATTTCCTAGAATCCTTATCGGTTTGAAAATCAGAATCCGTGTATTCCGTAAGGATCAAATACCCATTGCCATACACTAAGCTGTAGTTCCTCGTTCTCCTAAGATACTTGAGGATTGCCTTTACGACTGTCAAGTGATCTAATCTCGGATTGGATCGATATCTCACCGACAATTCCCATCGTGCATAATGTATGTCGGGCCTAGTACACAACATGGCATACATCAGACTCCCTACAACCGAAGCATATGGAATCCGTCACATATCCTCAACATCTTGAGGAGTCTTACGACATCGATCCTTAGACAAGTGAACCCCATGCCTGAAAGGCAGCAAGCCCTTCTTGGAGTTCTGCATCTTATATCTAGACAACATTTTGTCAATATAAGACGCCTGAGACAAGGCTAGCGTTCTGTTCTTCTGATTTCGGACAATCTGGATACCTAGAACATAATGGGCTTCTCCCAAATCTTTCATTTGGAATTGCGAAGCTAGCCACTTCTTAAAGTCAGTAAGAAATTCTACCTCATTCCCAATGAGAAGAATATCGTCCACATACAACACCAAAAATACGACAGTTTTGTCAACGATTTTCTTGTAGACACAAGGCTCGTCGACATTTTGATCAAAACCATAAGATTTGATCGCCTCATCAAACCTTATATTCCAAGACCTCGAAGCTTGTTTCAGCCCATAAATGGACCAATGAAGCCGGCAAACCTTTTGCTCTTAGCCTTGGGCAATGAACCCTTTGGGCTGGTCCATGTAGATAGTCTCATCAAGTTTGCCATTCAGAAAGGCTTTCTTGACGTCCATCTGCCAAACCTCGTAGTCATAATACGTGGCAATGGCCAGAAGGATCCTGATCGACTTTACCATGACAACAAGTGAAAAGGTCTCCTCATAGTCAACCCCTTCAACCTGGGTAAAATCCTTTGCCACTAGTCGGGCTTTGAAGGTCTGCACCTTCCCATCTACGCCACGTTTACGCTTGTAGATCCATTTGCAACCAATAGGTTTGACCCCATCCGGTTGATCCACAAGCTCCGAGACAGAATTGAAGTACATAGACTCCATTTCCTGGTCCATAGCTTTAATCCACTCGTCTTTGTCAACATCAACCATTGCCTGATCATAGGTCAATGGATTCTCACGATCATCATCGGGAGTGACAAGCGAGGTTTCAATTTAAACCCATGTAGCGATCAGTCGCTCTCACGATCCTCCCACTACGCCGAGGCATTCCCAACTCCCCGGGAACGGATTTGACTAGACGTGCTAGGATCAACAACACTTGTTGACGACTAGCCCCATCAAGACTCTTGCCGATGTACCGTCCATTTCATTTAACACAATTTTACTCCTTGGTAAATGATCCCTGACGTGGTTTTCCTCTAGGAAAGTCGCGTTTGTCGACACAAGCACCCTATTTTCCTTAGGATCGTAAAATAGACCACCCCTAGTCTCTTTATGGTAACCTTGGAATAGGCACAATTTCGAACGGGGTTGTAACTTTTTCGGGTTTGACACCAACACGTGGGCCGGACATCCCTAAATTCTGAAGTGATGTAAACTGCCTTTACGTCCACTCCAGAGCTCGAAAGGTGTTTCACAAACACTCTTCGATGGAACATTGTTCAAAATATAAACCGCAGTCTCCACTGCGTAACCCCAAAAAGAATCTGGAAGACGAGCATAACTCATCATCGACCGAACCATGTCCAACAAGGTTCTGCTTTCTCCTCTCCGATACACCATTCTCATTGTGGCATACCAGTGTTTGAGAGTTGGGACGTAATTTTGTGTTCTATCATATAGTCCTGGAATTCAGTGTCCATGTACTCTCCACCTCGATCCGATCGAAGTGTCTTAAGCGATTTACCTAAGAGGTTCTCAACCTCAGTCTTGTACTCCTTGAACGTTTCAAGAGTTTCAGACTTCTTGTGCATTAGGTAAATATACCCATACCTCGAGTAATCGTCTATGAAAGATACGAAGTATTCATAACCGCCTCGAGCTTTAACATTCATCGGACCAAAGAGGTCAGAATGTACTAACTCAAAAGGCTCTTTTGCGCTATATCCTTTTCCACTAAAAGGATGTTTGGTCATCTTGCCCTCAAGGCATGACTCACACACCGACAAAGAGTTTTCATCCAACTCGTTTAGAAGTCCACTCTTCACTAGTTTCTCAATCCTATTGAGATTAATGTGGCCTAACCGTAGATGCCAAAGATGGGCATTTTCCTTAGGAGAAACTTTCGCTCTCTTAGTTTGCGTTTCTGCAGTTTTAAACAATTCAGTATTCAAAACACTTTTGACCGAATTAGGTTTCAAAACATACAGATTATGCTTAAGTGGAGCTGAACAAATAAGATTGTCTTTGAAAGAAATAAACGCTTTATTTGATTCAAAAGAAACACATATACATTGTTCAATTAGGCAAGAAATGGAAACAAGGTTTCTAGTAAACCCTGGTACAATGTACAAATTATCTAATAATAAGTACTTCCCGCCAAAGTGTAGCTTCGTCGTGCCGATCGCTGCAGCAGAGACAAGCTCCCCGGATCCAACCCGTAGAGTCACCTCACCCTCTCGCATGGCACGCTGCAGAATCAATCCTCCAAAAGAAGAACAAACGTTGTTAGTGGCGCCCGAATCTAATATCTAGGCAGAGTCACTACTGTCCACTAAACGGGTTTCTGTCACAAGTAAATCACATTTACCTTGATTCTTCCTCTCGACCGTGAATTTGGGACAATTCCTCTTCCGATGTCCGCCCCATTGCAGGTGGAAACACTTTCCTTTCTCTCAGAACGCCCTTGACCTTCTTGCCCTTCTAGGCGGCAACTCGGCCGCTTTTACCCCTCTTCATTCTCTCTTCCCTTTCGGCGTGAAGGAGCAACGAGTTTCGGCCCTGCAGGTCGAAACCCCGTGATAAGACTCGTGAGGCAACATTTGCCTCGATTCCGATGCCCGACTGCTCAAGGACCTGAAATTTTCAGAGCTCATCGAGGAGGGTAGTCGAGTGTAGCTAATTTTGTTCATAACAAAGATTGTTATTCTAAATCAAGGAAACTCTTCGAAAGAGTCTCCAAGATAAAATCGACTTGGCTCGACTCGTCGATCGAAGCCCCGTTCATCTTAGCCAGATTAAAGTGGGTCATCATGTCTAGAACATGTTCACGGACAGACGACCCCTCTTTCATCCGTGCATTGAAGACGTATTTGAGCGAGTCATGCCGGACCTGAAAGGACTATTGTCCAAACATTTCCTGCAAAGACTCCATGATCTCCTTGGCAGTGACCATCAACTCATGCTTCTTTGCCAAAACATCGATATCTTTGGCAATGATATAGACCTTGGCCTTTTCATTGGCCCCGATCCATCGATCGTCGATGCATCGCGAACACTTCGCGATGCGATCGAGCCCAAGATCCGAGGACACTCCTCAGAGAGCACGAACTTAATGTCGTCAGTTATGAAAATTGTGTTTATGTTGTTTTTCCAAGTTTGGTAATTATCTCCGACTAATTTATCGGACGCGAGTAGAGCTATAATTGCGCTAGACATTTTTAGCTGAAAAATTAGAAACAATTTGTGTCAGTCACGCAAAAAACTTTTGAAATCCAATTAAGGTTTAGCAAAATTGTTTCATGATCTCTAGGACATTCAAAATTTTGCAATGATATCCTAAAGGTTTAGAATGACCGCCACCGAAGGGTGAATAGAACACTCCTCCTCTAGGACGAGACTTTCTCGATCAGACCCTAATCCCAGAATAACTCTTATTTCATTAGGCGTCCAATTACCATTGTTCGGTTGAATTCATTAACACTTAACGAATTCTGTGAGTGTCACTCTCAATCTTTAAGTTTCCAAGCATCCGTCCAAACAATAGCCGCCGAAGGGTGAACCAAGAAGGAAAACCAACTAGGAAACTGTATCCCTTTCGAGAATTCATGGTGTTCCGACTCCCATGATCAGGCCTTCCGAAGGGATTGTCTGGTCCAGGCCAAACTAGCAGGCGGATCATAGTCGTCTCACGGTGTGAATCGAAAAAAGAGACCGTGGGTCCCGTTTTCACAAGTCTCGCTCCCACTCACTATAAGTACTCTCTCCATCCACGATGATATTGACCTATACAAATACCACCCGAAGGGGGACGCTCCCATTTGCGCCACGAGGCCGAGTATAGATCTCACGGTGCAGACTTAACAGAGATTTGTGGTTGGAAATTCAAATGTATCTCATACACTTTATTTCCTCGCACCCAGTACTTTAATTTTAATAGGGATTGACCTAGTTAAACCGGCTAAATTTTACCTAAGTCTACCAATATAACTCTTATATGGTACTAACCTAAGTTTATAATCACATTATTACTTAGGTCTATGTGAGTAAATTAAAACACTTTTAATTAGCGGCACTCACGATAAGTATAATCTAAGAATCTCCGGACCGAATTCACTCCCAGGTCGGTTTCTAGGTAGGGGTGTTCTGCAAGCGTCAACTTAAATACTCCAGCCTTAGACAAAACCTTCCTTAGACAGAGTTACTAATCAGTCTCCATTCATAGACTAAACTTTGATTTCCTAATTTCTAATCTCATTAGAAAATAGAAAACCTAAGTCTAATTATTCAAGTTCTAAACTCTTTAAAACTAATAATTAATTTAGGTTGCATGAATTTCTATGTTATAGTGCTTGATCATTCATCACATGAATAACTATATACTATAACATAATATAATTCATCAAATGAATATAAATGCATGAGCATACTTTAATCTAAAAAATATAACACTTATATTAATTAAATTAAACATGCATTTAATTATATTATAACTCTTATAATATAACCTATCATGCAAACTATATATTATAACTCTTATAATATAAATGATGCATGATTATGTTTAACCTAAGGTGGGATTTTAAATCTATATGACATACATTATGCACATAGAATTTAATTAAATCATACATCTCATGCATAAAATAATTAAATAGTAAAAATGGATCGATTTTTGGCACCTAGGGACAATTATTTAATTAAATAACATTAATATAACACTTATATTAATATTATTTAATAAAATAATTAAATAAATAATTAAAACACATTTTACAAATAAAATATAAATTAAAATTGCCCCACTACACAAAAAACCACCCACGTGTCGCGAACAGGAAGCTGCAACCGCCCACTACGCGTGTGGCGTTGCAACGCTGTGGGCAACGTTGCAACGCTGCTCTGCAGCAGGACTATTGTCCGCAAGAATGGCGTTGAGACGCCCAAGAACAACGTCTCAACACCATCGACAGAACAACAAACTCCTTTGCTGTTCTTTGTCGATTTTCGCCCGTTTCCGCTCCGATTTCTTCACAGCAACTCTTGCCACGAACGATTCGGACTTACAGACTCGATTTACAACAAAATGCCAAAAAACAACGGGCCCTTACATTGATCTCATCAACATAATTTGTAAATCTATTCTAGTGTCAAAAACCGAAACATCCATTAAGCAAAACCAACATTCATCTCATGAAATAAGGCAATTTACCCAACTATTTTAACAAAAACAGTGCATAACGAAGAACCATTAACCTTACTCTGATACCAATTGAAGGGAATGAAAATTCCCGTGTAGCGAAAGACGATAGAATCGTCAAGGTATCGTTACGCTTCTTGATTTTTGTTAAAACGATCTAACTCTTAGATCTAAGTTAAACATGCAAAAGGGGAAGAAAAAACAGTAAGAAGAAACTTACTTACTTGTTGTAGACAACTTCAAAGTTCCTTCCTCTATCACGAACACTTCGTGCTTCTCGATCTCAATGAAATCTTCTCTTGAACAAAAACCCGAACACAACCACTCGGAGTCTCGGTTGTTCTTCTTTTGGAAAGAAGGAAAGTTGTGGGACTTTTGATTTTGGAGAGGGAGGAGAGTTGAGAGAGTTGAGAGAATTCTTAATCTCTTATCTTTGATGAAAATCAAAAAATGAGAGAACGAGTTACTAATCCCTTCTTGCAAAGGGTTTAAATAGTGGAAATTGATGGAGTTAAAATCTCCACATTATTACCACTTTACCACAACCATAGGTTATGCAAATCACATTTGCATAACCATATAATATAAGATATCTCATATCTCATATTGCAAATCACATTTGCAATAATTGTGGATTAATTAAATTTAATGACATCCAATTTAATTTCTCTCAATTAATTTCTCCAATTAGCCCTAATTCAACAATTAGACCAACCTATAGTTTATTATGAATCTCATTCACATTAAACTATATCTTATATCATTCATATCTCATATAAATGACATAAATGCCCTTTAAGTGAAATTGAACACTTCAATTTCATACCAAAACATTAACCCTTCTTTTAACCCAAATTGAGCCAACCGAGGGACCTAATGGACCTACAATGACGGGCTCCAATGATCCGAGATTAACCTATCAAACTCTTTGACCCGGTTAATCAACATTCATTAGCTATAGTAACACTCCACTATAGCCCGTAGCTGCACTCCCATCAGTGCAGAATATTACGTATCCATTGATATAGCCAATGCCCATGAGTCAACCTTTCACAAGTTGTTCGTAGACACGGCTAAGTCAAAATACCGTTTTTCCCCTGTGTCTACCTCTTGTTCCTTAAGTCCCCACTACTCCTCTAATGAATAACATATTGTGATGGTCCAACCATACACAACACCTTTCTCGGGCCAGTGAGAAGGTGGCGCCCGTTGTCCAAGTCCTGGAGACAGCACTTAAGGGAACAACCCCTCTAGTTTCCCTAAAGGCGGGAACAAGTGAATTCCATCTCGCGTAGTTAAGTTCCCAACTCCCTACTTGGTCCTGTCCCTGAGAAGATAGGCATATTGGGCGAGTAACTATGACCACCCTCACCCGTACTAGTCAAAGGACGGACTTCGCAGATGTAAACTGTAACACGCTCGAGGATTGTGTCGAGTCACTAATGGTCATTCACTGAAGTTATTAGTCTCATCACAGCGGTGTTACATCGTGAGGTCTAATAATTCACGGTCCCGGTCTTGTACAATCTCATTGCACAGGATGCCCCACTCGCATGTCAACCACATGAACGAAGTGAGATCACCTCGTTTGTATCTAATACAAAGCGGGCCGCATCCACAGCAGTGTATCCGAGGATTAGGTCTCCAACCCTATCCATATATCAGAAACCGTTTGGGTCATTAACTCGAACGTGATCCTCCCTGTGTGTCCACTACACACCCTTCAAGTTCTAGTTCTCTCATAAATTCAATGACCCTGGAGCTTAGTTTATTGGAAAAGTTTTTAAATATTGCGAGACACAAAGTAATGAAATAAATAACTCTTATTAATTTCAACAGTAATTTACAAACACGAGATTAGGACAAAAATCCCAACAATGTTGCCTATAGTTTTTTTACTAATCATTTATTTCGTTAGGAAAAATCAAAGAGTAGTCAATAGAGTCGGGCAACTCTAACCTTCAACCACAGTTAGGGGTAAAAAACTTTCATCTATGTGCAACACGATGGGTAGGCTGAATAACTTTGACTCTCTTTGTTTCATGTGTTTCCAAATATTTGGTAACATATTTTTCTTTTGATTTGAGTAATAGAAAGTGAAAGAAGGTCGAGATAAAGGACTTGTTTACCTATTCGAGCTGACACACTCGAAAAATGGAAAGTGGTTAATTCGGTTGCCAATGAGGCATATGCAAGTTTTTCTTTTAGGGTAAAAGTTATTTAAGGTTATTTAAGGGTGGTCTCATGTGCTTATTTCAATTATATTCAGAACAAAATGATCCAGTTACAAAAGGTCTCTCGTCAAGAAGAGTACGCACCACTTTAAGGAGCGAAAATTCTCGAGTCGGTATTGAGGAGACGTCTAGGCCATGTTAAAGGTCTCGATTGGAGACTAATCCCCCTAAATCATCTAGAAAATCGAGTATGTGCATCAGGTGGGTCCTCAAGTGGAGAAATTTACGAGCTAAAGGCACAACTGGCTGAAGCAACTGATAAGTTGATAAGTGTTGAAGAAAGGATGAAGGAATAGATTGAGATACTTCTCAATGCTCAAATGCAACAACATTGAGAAGAAATGCAAGAACTGATTAAGAAAATGATGGAACCACAAGGAAGACCATCAAAATAGGTATGATGATGCAAAAATTGATTGTGAGCATGTTGTATACTTTATAATTTTATTATTAATATTTGAATGAGTTGTATTCTCTTTGACATATTTTAGACCTTTTGAGCATGCTTTTATGAATATGTGTTGTTGAGCAAACTGCTATGTTGGTGTGGTTTTCTGCTATGATATTTTGATATTGACCTTGTTTCAGTGTTGAGAATGTCTTATGGCTATTTCCGTTACTGATTGTTTTATTTGCCAAAAGTTAAGCTTAGGTTATGTTTAGGATGTTGTGGTTAATTATTGAAGTCTTAAGGTGTATCTGCTTAAGAACTTTAATAAAATTTTATTTTGTCTGGAAATCGGAGATGGCCACATTCTTTACTTGTAGTTCAGGGGACGTTATGTGGAATCTGGATATATAAGTGTGTTTTATTGCTTATCAGGTGTAAGAAATTTTTTTAGGAACGTCTTAGTTACGTCGTTATGTTGCCGAAATTTTTGGGCATCTCGATCGCATGTTTAATAATGCTCCCTAAGTTAGGTTGAAATTTGGAAGCTTGTTGCAGAAGCACGTTAGGTTTGGAGTTGGGATTTAAGAGCATGATGGTCATTTGGAGTTTGTGTTTGTTTTGGGTGGTTGATTGTAGTTGTGAGTTTGAGTTTAGATGTTTGATAGAGTTTGAGATATGTTGTTTATTAAAGCTTAAATTGTTTTTTTTTTTAAATTTAAGATTGTTCAATAAGTTTTAGTTAGCTACTATTGGAGTTTGAGATAAGTTTGATTGTAATTATGTATTGGAGTTTAAAGATTGTTCTTGGAAAAGTTGAGTTTAGTTGTGATTAATTGTTTGTTGGAGGTTGAATTTGGGTTTAGTTGTGAAGGAGTCTATATTAAGAAAGTGGAAACAATTTAGGATCTTGAACACTTTAATTTGATTAATTTTTCAAAATAAAATGCATGCTCAAAGCTGGAAAAATAGAGGGATAGAAAACTCAACTTTGAAGATCAAATTCTCTTCACTCGAGGGATGATTCACTACTCGAACACCTCGTGGACCACCTCTAGTGTCTTCCCTTCTATCCTCAGGTCTTGGAACGGATTGTGGGATCCTGGATTAAGAGAATTTGGAAGAAGAGACCTCAAACGTCACAAACCGAGAATTGAGAGAATTTCTGCAAAATACTTGCAAATCACCTCAAATCACTTTTAAATAGAGCTTCATTAAGCTTCATTAAAGTGACAATTCAAGTGTGGTGAGGATAATTGAGGAAGGAGGTGACCAATTTTGGCCAATTTTGAAGATGAGTAGGCTTGGGCACCTTGGCAAGTTGGCAAGTTGGAATTTCATGAAAATCCCCTTTTTTCCTTTTAATTTTAATTCAAAAATCAATATTAAATTGATTTTAAATTAAAATTAATTTAATAATTTAAATAATTAATTTTTAATTTAATTTAATATCAAATATTAAATTAAATATATTGCCCATTCCCAATCGATTTTTCGAACATGAATTCATATTCATGCTATAAACTGATCCAATATTTAAATCATATTTAAATATGTCCACCTCTTCTTAATCATAATTTAATTCATAATTAAGGTATGACTCTATCAATATATCGCATATAATTAACGTTTTCTCCCAAAACCGAATTTGAACAATTCAAATTCTTTTCTCTCAAATTGTTACAAGGCTAAGTCCGAGCTAGTAAGGAGAACCGAATGGACCTACAGATCATGAACTCCAATGATACGAGATTAACCGACCAAACTCTTTAGCTTAGCTAATCAATATTCGTTAACCACTGGGACACTCCACTAAAGTCCAGTGGCTGCACTCTCCTTACTGTAGATATATTTCTGTGCACTCGATATAACCATGATTATTAAGTCGATCCTTCACAGGTCGTTCGTAATTATAGTTGGGTCAAAATTACCGTTTTATCCCTGTAATTACTTCTTGTTCCTTAAGTCCCATTGATCCTTTAATGAACAATTGGTTTGTGGTCCAACCAAGAAACTGAATCCCTCTCGACCCAATGAGAGGGGTGAGCCTTTTGTTCAAGACCCGGAGTCAACACTTAAGGGAACAACCTCTCTACTAATCCCTAAAGTGGGTATGAGTGAATTCCATCTTGCAGAACTATGTTCTCAACTATCTACCCAACCTTATCCCTGAAATGGGAGGTTTATTGATTCGACAATATCGGGCCACTCTCACCCATGCAAATCTAAGGATAATCCGAATGAACAGGAGTTCATAGTATGCTCAGGATTAAGATCGAGTTACCTAGGTCATTGTATGAATATAGTCAGTTAAGACAGTAAACGGAGTTATAAAGTCTAAGTGACTATTTCGCGGTCCAGTCTTATGCAAACTCATTACATAGGACACCCCCACTTGCATGTCTCCATATGAACGATTTAGGATCACATCGTTTGTATTTTATAAAGTGGGCCACACCCATAGTGCCCCCAGTATAAGGTACCCAACCTTATCCTTATACTATAGACCGTTCTGGCTATAACTTGAACTTGATCCACTTTTATGTCACACATAAAGTTCAAGTATTCATCCTATAGCCAAGGTTTCTTTATTGGGTTAAGGTTACACAATACACAATTCACTTTACTCAATAACACCTTTACTGAATAAACCTCAATAACATCTTTATTGCATTATAAAATGACATTTAGTTTACAAAACCACGAGTTTTAGGACATAAAACCCAACAAGTTGTTTCTTGGAGTTTAAGATTGTTTGACAAGTTAGTGTTTAATATGTTTGTTGAGTGTATGTGTTGGAACTTGGAGTTATGTTGTTTGTTGGAGGTTTGAATTTGAATTTAGTTACTTGGAGGTTTGAGGTTAGTTGTATGTTGGAAGTTTGAGGTTGAGTTTAGTTATTTGTTGGGCTTTGTGATTGTTTGAATGTGTTATGTTTGGTACGTTGTTGAATATGTTATATTTAGTTGTTATTAGATGTTAGGTTGAGTTTATTTTAATAAGTTTTTGGTTTATTATTAAATTTTTGAATGAGTTGTATTCTCTTTGAGCAAACTGCTACTTGTTGAATATGTTATGATTGGCTTATGTAATTCATATACCATTATGAACTTTCGAACTTTATTTAGTTTATTTTGAATACAAAATGTTCAATTAATGACATTTTGAACTTTATAATTCATTAATATATGTTGTTGTTTAAGAATTACTGTACACTAAAGTATTAATAAGTTTATTTTTTATTTTTAGGTACTCCAAGGTCAAGTAATATTATGCAGCCGAAATTTCAAGATGGATCTACGAGTGCTTTTTTTGTTTAGTTTATGTAATTTTATTATCGATCTTTAATTTCAAATTATATACTTTGGTATTATTTTAGAAAGCATGTGAATGAGGACAAAACATGAAAGGATCAATATTGGTCTATGGGGGATTGTTTCACTATCTAAAGCAGGACAAGTAGGTAGCATGTTAGTCAATGTTCAAATTAACGGATAACAGGGATGGACTCAGATACTAATGTTTGTGGGGAGGGCTGACAAATTATGTTAATAAATATAATAAAAAAATTATCACCAAATTAATGTCAGTTTGAATACACCGCACATTATGTTGACTTAAAATAAGTTATTGGTGATAAGAATAGGTAGGTGTATTTAAGACATCCTAACTAAGTTTGAATAATTTTAACATCTTATCAAATAAAAAAAAAGTTAAATGACGAGTTTAGTCTGTAAACTTTTAAGTTTTGGTCTATTGGATCTCTAAACTATAAAAGGACCTAATGAGTCTTTAAACTTTCAATTATTATAGTTTCGATAGCAAGGCAATCTTGAGCACAAACATGGATGTTAGATGGGCTTAATACCACTCTGACAAATCGCATTTTTGTATTGTATAGTAATAATAGTATTTATTGTTATTTTTTAAAAAATAGTATATACTATACAATAATAAATTCAAAAGTCTTGGGGTCATAACCCTCTCTAGTCTCCATGTAGATCCACTCCTGGCGGATAGGTTTCTGTTATACCCAAAACTTTATAAAGTTTCATTTTTACTCTGAACTTTGAAATTTGTTCCAAAAATATATATTATATTCAAATAAATGACGAAAATTAATGTGATATCTAATGTGTAAAAATTAGAATGCGTACGTGATAGTATTTACAACTATATAGAAAATTAAAATTTGATGTTACCTTTTATTTTATCAAAAAACTTTTTTGTTAAAATCTATTACATAATAATTTTTTACATATCAATTGTCAAGTCGATTTACGTGAATAATGTCATAAATGATGTCACGTATGCTATCTAATTTTTACACATTAGCTATTACATCAATTTTCATCTTATTTTAACAAAAAAAAAAAGATTCCAAGGATATTTTTTGGAACAACTTTTAAAATTTAAGGGTAAAAATGGGCCTTGGGGTATATGTTATAATTACATCAACATGTGTTATAATAGTTTGTAGATAACTACTCTCCACCCTAAATAACTCTGCATCTTAAAAACATACTATATAACTTCATAGATTATTATAATCATAGACTATTATAACCCACTCAACGCTCCAAGTAAATCCTTTAAAGTTTATTATTATAATTATGACCTATTCATAGTTAGGAGTATTTTGTACCCTTTAATGTAAGTAAAGAACTTATCATTTATTAATTAAATATATGGGATGCAATTGGACGAATTTGCATTAAAAAAAATGTTATTCGTTTGCCAACTTTGCTTTAGCTTAATTAAAAACTTTTTGAGCCTCAAAAAGGCCAAAAGAGTTGGTAAAACTTTTATTCCTCGTGTAGTAAAAATCTTACATCAATGTATCCAAAAACAAACAAATACTGATAATATTAACTGTCTCATTTGTTAGGCATTAATTTAACAATCATTACAATTATTTTATGATGTTGTAGATCGTATAGTAATATTAATTAGGGTTAAATTATGATTTCAGGTTGGTAGGATATAAATTTGGTTTCGATTTAATTTTCACTTGTTAAAAATAGCATAGCTCGATTGACATATTGAATGTATTAACGACTACAAGGTCAATCGTTCGCGTTGCAAAAGTTTACTGATAACTTTTGAAAAAAAATTATTTAATGAAGCAACAACAATGTGCCTCTTAATAACTATTAAACGTGGATTCCAAAACCCTTAATAATGATTAGAAACAGGTTCAAAGTATTTTTTGTATGAACTTGTTATTGACATGACATCGGTAAGAGTAAAAGTAACAACATAGCCAAAAAGAACATAACTCAATTGACATATTAAATATGTTAATGATCATGAGGTCTGTGATTCGAATCTCCAACTCCTATTCCACTCAAACAAAGAGTAAAAGTAACATTTTATTTAATATTACTAAGCAGTACAAGTAAAAATCAGAAAAATAATCAAAGAAACCGATTGATTACTCTATTAAGTTTTCAATTCTTGCCTAACCCCTTGTTTGGAATCACTGGATTTGGGATGATTTCAAATCATATCAAATTTGAAATCATTTCATGCGTTTGGAAACTACAAAAAAGTGAAGGATTTGAAATCGTTCATGATTTTAAATCTTTTTTTTTTAAAAAAGAAATTTCATTCCAAATAGGTCGGATTTGGTAAGATTTTAAGTTTAAAAAAATATGTTTCCAATTTTACCCCAACTCATACAATAGTTTCTTCACGATAGTTTTTTTTTCTATTCAACTTCATAGTATCAATATTTCTTATTCAACTCAATGCTAAAAGCAAACTCAAGTTATGTTTTTATTTTACTTCTCCATTGTATTTTTCTATTTTTAAAAAATTGATAATAATAATTTCAATCTTTTACCGGTAACTTTTACATTTTCAACAAGTTTCTTTATAGATAAATAAACTAGAAGTGTTTTTTTTTTCTGTTGCTTTTTCATCTTCTTAAACTTTTTATTTATTTATTTATTTGATAAGAATAATATGTTTTTTTTTGTTTCTTTTTATAAATTTTGATTCAATCTGTAACGACCCTACTTTTCAGACTCACTCTATCTAAGACCGCTACTAATCATGCATGCATTTGAGACCATAAATAACTTTAAATGAGTAAAACTTGATAATTAAAAGTCACTTTAATTTGAGGTCCCATAAAAGCAAAACTTTTAAAAACATAAATAAACTTGGCCTCAGTTCAAAATTTTCTAAGGTAATACAACGAAAACTAAAATCACTTAAGAATACTTTCTAAAACATATATGTGAAAATCATGAATTGGTTCTCATGACATTCGTAGCGCGCCTCTGTCACTCGCTTGGTATGCCCTCGCCTTTACTGAAAACATTTTTGAAATGGAGAAAACAAAACAAAGGTAAAAGGGTGAGTATTATAATAATACCCAGTAAGTGGGGGTCGGGAAATGCAAACACATGCAACATGACTCTTAAACATGAATGTTAAACATGACTTTTAAAATCACAAAACTTTCTGTAGTGGGAGCTAAAACTTCATTTCATAAAATCATGACTTTTCTCTTCGGCTATACGTAGTCAATTGAATCTATCTGAGTCTTTTCATGTTGAGTCCCTCACAGACCCCTATAGGTTTGAGTCTCTTACAAACCCCTAAGTTTGAGTCCCTCACAGACTCCTATAAGTTTGGCACATAGGGTCTCTGATGCATGTTTGACCATGCATAAATTCTTAGGAGACCAATTGACACAACCTTCATAAACATGTTCATAAACATAAAATATGCATGGGTCCCAAAAGCCAATCACATGTGCATATGCAGTCATAATGATGCAACAATCATATAATCATGACATAACTTTCATAACTTTAAACTTGAGTCAATCAATCATAAATCATAAATACATTTACAATTTAAAACACGTATTCAACACAGGCAGAAGTGAAAATCTCATTCTATGAAAATCTGAATAACTGTGTTAGAACACTTTTTCAAATACTTCAAAGACATTTCTATTCGGGTTCTCTCAAACCCTTAAATCATTTGGAATCCTCTCAAATTCGAAGATAAAGTTCCTTTCTAAATCTTTTGAAAATCATTTACTCAGGGTCCTCTCAAAAAATTCCATACTTCAATAACAATGGCAAGACGAGATCACTGTGTAATTGCCTCTATCCTTGCAAGGTCCATAGAGACTTTGCTCTTGACACCACGGTTTTCTAAGAAGAACACTTCTTGAAATCAAAATTCTTATTCAGAAAACTATTCTCAACAATTTCTGAACAATTACCTGTAGTAACCTGTTAGACTCAGAAAATTCCATACTTCAATAACAATGGCAAGACGAGATCACTGTGTAATTGCCTCTATCCTTGCAAGGTCCATAGAGACTTTGCTCTTGACACCACGGTTTTCTAAGAAGAACACTTCTTGAAATCAAAATTCTTATTCAGAAAACTTTTTATATAACTTATTTTCCTTAAAACTACTATAACCCTTCTAGGTTACTCTTTATGTCCTTCATAAAACTTAGGCTTTACCACATTATCCTCAATATTAACCAACCCTTCTAAAGTGCTTTTTCTGCCCCTTCTTAGACTTGGACTATACCAGAATATCCCCAACAACTTAATCACAACAATATTTAGAAAATGCTTGAACACTAAATTCATGAAGTCTATAAACATTGTGGGTGCTTTAGTCAAATCTCTATAACTTCATTGTTGGGGTTTGTGCCCTAAAACTCGTAGTTTGTAAATTTTGTTGTAATTAATGTAATAAAAAGTTATTATTCATTAATTACAGTATTACCCTTGTATTAACCCTAAATCCAATAAACTAACATCCAAAGCTTTAAAATGTCTCTTGAACTAAATGTAGTGTACATATAAAGGATCTTAGTTCGAGATACAACCTAAAAGGTCTATAGTAAGGGGATAAGGTTTGGGTACCTTACCCTCGTAATACTATGGATGTGACCCATTTTGTATATGATACAAATACTGTGATCCTAACGTGTTCGTGTAGATGACATGTGAGTGAGGGTATTCTATGTAATGAGATTGCATAAGACCGGACCGCAAAATAGTAACCACTAGGTGTAACTCTGTTGACTAGTTAGGTTTCTATTTCACTAGGATGACCTAGGCAACTTGATCTCAATCCTGAGCAGGTTACAGACTCCTGTTTGCGAGGGTTTGTCCTTTGACTAGTATGGGTGAGAGTGGCCAGATTCACCGATTCAATATGCCTACCTTCTTGGAGACAAGACCGATTGAACGGCTGGAGACTTAACTTAGCAAGATGGAATTCACTTCTTCCCGCCTATTAGGGTAAGTAGATGAATGTTCCCTTAAGTGGTGTCTTCAAGACTTGAACAAAGGCCCCGACCCTCTCATTGACACGAGAGGGACTTCTATTGCTGGTAGAACTACAAACAAATTATTCATTAGAGGAGCACCGGTACTTAAGGTAAAAGATGTAACCCAGGGGTAAAACTGTAATTTGACCCAATGGGTGTTACGAACATTCGTGAAGGATTGACTTGCTGTTATTGGTCAATATCCGTGGACATAGAAATATATCTACAATGAGAAAAGTGCAGTTGTGGGACTTTGTGGAGTGTTCCCACATTTAACGAATGGTGATTAGAAGGTTAATGTGATTAACTGAATAATTTCGTATCGATGGAGCTTCTGATCTGTAGGTCCATTAGGTCCACCTTCTAGCTCATAAAGAGTTCTTAGATCGTTTGAGTTTGAAATGTTCAAATTCAATTAGAGAATAAATTTAATGTATATAGATACGTTATAATATAAAGTTTTGGAACTTTATATTATAAATTTAATGCGAATATGATTCATATTAAATTATATGAGAGAATTAAATATTTCAAAGAGTTCAAATATTAAATTAAATGTGAATGAGATTCATATTTGAAAACTATAGGTTAAAATTTAATGTGCATAAAATGTGCATTAAAACTATAAGTTAGAGGGAAAATTGATTAAATATGATTTAATCATAATTAAATAGAAGATATTTAATTTAATTTTGGTTAAATATGATTTAATTGAAATTAATGTTAATATATAATTAAATATGATTTAATTATTAATTATTAATTAAATTAATAAGTAATTAGTTATTTATTAATCAATTTAATTAAGGGAACGTGTCATCCAGACACGTTCCCACTACCCCTCTTCTTCTCCCTATCGATAGTTATACATGGAGAAGAGAGATCAATTTTTTTGATCGATCGTTTGGTTTTTTGTGCAACCAAAGCAAAAATTCTCTCTAAAAAACAATTCCCTTTCCTAATTCCAATTGTTGGATCCCTTCCCACAAAGGGTAGATCTAAGTAGAATTCAGAGATTTAGAAGGTTTTCACTGGTAGTGTCCTGTTGAAAAGGAAGAACAGAGGAAACCTTGTGTTGTTGTGTTGTTGTGCAATTGGAGCAAGGAGTTGTTGTGCTTGAAAAACTACAAAGGTAATTAATTAATTCTTTCCCTTTTAGTTTAAGAAGCTTTTATAGCTTGTTTGCATGTTTAGATCCATGCTTAATTAGATTAGATTAATATTGCTTATTCTCTGTATTTTACCAATGTACTAGTATTTGGAATAAACCAAAACAAACATGCAAATCGCTCTTATATCACGTTTTCGCTGCTCATGGGGATCAGATTCCCTTCATTCATAATGTTCATAACGTGATTAGAAAGCTATCTCGGGATATCTTAACCGTGATTCTTGACTGGCGATAACTTGACCCCATATTCCTCTTAAAGAACACTGTGCTCCTTGTAGTGGGTGGAATAGGTCGTTCACCCAAGAAAAAAGATATTTATCCTTAGCAGCAACTTTCTTCAACTTCCAACAACCTATGCATAAATATATAGATACATCTTTCTCCTTTACGAACAACACTAATACTCCTTAGGGCGATATACTACTATTAACTCTTTATATAAAAGGTTTTGTACCTATAACTTGAGCTCTTTTAACCTTACTGGAAGCATTCTGTAAGAAGTATTAGAAATTACTGATGCCCTCCACTTTATTTTCATACTCAAGTCCAGCTTCTGTGTTATTGGTAACCTCGAAAGATCCACTTACTTTATTAACACGAGCACATTTTTCTCCTTTTAGCCAAATTGAGAACCTCCTAGCCTTACTCCAATAGTCGTTCAACGACTACCACCATAGATATTTTCCATTTAAAGGATATTTCGCTTAATCCCATTATACGAACAAGGGCAAAACCATCAAAACTCCCCTCTAATACTCAAATCATCCCTGTTTAGTCCTCTGCTCGAGGAAAAGAAAACTTTATACCACATAAGAATTCAAGGATAACATCTCATATTTCTTCCAAGTTATACATATATATCTTAACCACAAGGTGGAGATTAGTGGCGAGGTTCCTTATACAAATTCCAAAAGCTTGAACACACATATGACCATGTGACTGTCGAATTGTGCACAAGTTTCTGGAGTCCAGACCATCAATTCTCTTATGTTCTCAAACTAAAACTCTAACTACTTATTTTTCCTCTTCACACTTGTCTTTATTAAGTTCATTAAGCTTAGGGTATCACTTTTGAAACTCCACACTATGCCTATTTTCAGTAACACATAAGTGTCTCATGTTTACAAAACTTCCTTTAGGTATCGACATTTTTAACTAAGGTCCTTCTTTTCCACCATCAATAATAGGGATCACACGTAATCTTTTTCCTCAGCGTAGAAACACGTCATCTTCATATCATATCTACATATAGCTTCACATATAAACATTTTCCTTCTATAACAAAACAATCGAAATCACATATTTTCATTATTTCTTAGCTCAGAAATACATTACACTCAAATCTTATATACATATAACTTACATATAAAATACATACTTTTCTTTTCATGAACAAAACAAAACTTTATTTCAAGGGCATACCTGGCGATAACTGGGAATTGCTACATAGCCATGGGATACTTGTTGCTTACGATGTAAGCGAGTCTACAGAACCAATAACCTTGGGCTCTGATACCAACTGTAACGACCCTACTTTTCAGACTCACTCTATCTAAGATCGCTACTAATCATGCATGCATTTGAGGCCATAAATAACTTTAAATGAGTAAAACTTGATAATTAAAAGTCACTTTAATTTGGGATCCTATAAAAACAAAACTTTTAAAAACATAAATAAACTTGGCCTCAGTTACAAAATTTTCTAAGGTAATACAACGGAAACTAAAATCACTTAAGAATACTTTCTAAAATATATATGCGAAAATCATTACTTGGTTCCCATGGCATTCGTAGCGCACCCCTGTCACTCGCCTGGTATGCTCTCGCCTTTACGTGAAAACATTTTTGAAACGAAGAAAACAAAACAAAGGTAAAGAGGTGAGTATTATAATAATACCTAGTAAGTGGGGGTCGAGAAATGCAAACACATGCAACATGGCTTTTAAAACATTACTTTTAAACATGACTTTAAACATGACTTTTAAAATCACAAAACTTTCTGTAGTGGGACGTAAAACTTCGTTTTATAAAATCATGACTTTTCTCTTCGATTATACGTGGTCAATTGAATCTACCTAAGTCTTTTCATGTTGAGTCCCTCACAGACCCCTATAGATTTGAGTCCCTCACAGACCCCTATAAGTTTGAGTCCCTCACAGACTCCTATAAGTTTGACCCATAGGGTCTCTGATGCATGTTTGACCATGCATTATTCCTCAGGAGACCAATTGCCACAACCTTCATAAACATGTTCATATACATACAATATGCATGAGGTCCCAAACGTCAATCACATATACATATGCAGTCCTAATGATGCAACAATCATATAATCATGGCATAACTTTCATAACTTTAAACTTGAGTCAATCAATCATAAATCATAAATACATTTACAATTTAAAACACGTAGTCAACACAGGTAGAAGTGAAAAATCTCATTCTTTGAAAATCTGAATAACTATGTTAAAACTCTTTTTCAAATACTTCAAAGTTATTTCTATTCGGGTCCTCTCAAACCCTTAAATCATCTAGAATCCTCTCAAATTCCAAGATAAAATTACTTTCTAAATCTTTTGAAAATCATTTACTCAGGGTCCTCTCAAACCCTTTGAAATATTCCTTTTCTAAATTCAAGCCTTAAGCATAAATCTTGGAAATTTACTCTTTGAAATAGATCATTGAATTTCATCTTTTAAAATAAATCTTTCAGAAACCATATTTACTCCCTTTTTCAAAATCATTTGTAGCAAATCCCTTACCTTAGGCTTCCCTCCAAGATCTCCGAAAGTTCCTAAAATCTCGTCCTTACTTTCATGTTCAACTCAACATGTGCCAATTTCAAATCGCCTAAATCATGATCAAGATTCGTAATTAGCCATACATAAATAATCCTATATTCGAGATTTAACAACAACTAGGTCGAATAACCACTGACGGAGGCTTGAAACATACTCTGGAAACGAAATCAGCTGATCAAACCAAGTCCGGCGAGCGGCGGCGTGTAGAACACGTTTTTGGATTTCGCTCTTGCCGATCTATCTAGAACCGGTGTCGGTTTAGTGAAAACCGACTGAAAATGAAGCGAACCGTTGAGCCAAACTGGTTTGGTTTAAGAAAAACGATGTGGAAGTTTCTGCTCGACAGCGGTCGCTGGTGCAAACCGTCTTTGGCGGCTAACAAAGGTCGAATTGAACATACGTGTGCGATCAACTATTCCTATGGCAATGCAAAACACGACGACAGTTCGTGAGGCGTGGCTCGAAGACGCGGCGCTGGTACTCGCGTGTGACTCTCGGATGGGAGGAAGTGGTCGGCGGCTGGGTTCCGATGAAGCTCAAGCGCTCGGACGAACGACTGGCTTGACAGCGGAGCAGTTGACATAACGCCGGTCAGGGTGGCTGGTGAGATGTTGGTTGGAGCCGACTAAACCATGGTGACGGTGGGTTTGTTGTGAGATTGAGAGAGATGAAGCCTCGTGATGCATGCCCAAATAAAACAAAACCCTAAACCATTTTCCTTAAAATTACAATCATGTCCCTTTCTCTTTCTTTTTATCACAACAAGCCCTTAATCCTATTTAAGTGCTTCCAAAGATCATTTAATTACACAAAAATTCACCAATTGCATGAATCTTAAATTAAATTGCAAAGTCTCAAGGCCCAATTAATTTAATTTCTAATAAAATAATCCAAAACACAAATTAAAAGGTACTTGAAGTTCTGGGGTGTTACACAATCGATTTTATTTCTGTAGATTTATTTAGTTTTGTGTTTTCATTCATTGGGTTCAAGAAGAAATCAACAAAAATAAAAGATTATTTTGATTATTTTTTCCCCACAAAATATATCAAATCTCTTTTGATGGATTTTGTTTAAATTCGACTAGGTTCAATTTTTTTCATTTAAATTAAGACATTTGTAATTTTTTTATTTTTATTTTTAACAATAAGAATAACATTTGTAAATTTGAATTTAATGAGTTGCATTGTTTTGGTTATTGACATGTTTTCATGATGATATGTATTTGATAATGTTATTTTATATTAAAATATTTTGTTATTAATGAAAATAATCTACTATAGAATCCATAAGGGCATAATAGTAAATGTTATACATTCTTTTCATTTCTCGTGAGCGTCCAAATAAGAAATTTTAATTTTGGTGATTTCAAATGAATTTGGTTACAACACACAAACAAGAATTTGAAATCATCTCCATCTTATAAAATTATGGAATTTGAAATCATTTCTTACCAAATCCATTCGCCAAACAGAGTATAAGTTTCTCAAATAATTTATAATTTTGAAGTATTAGTAAAAAAAAGAAAATTTAATTTTACAAGAAAATAACATTGTAAAATCCTATCTCAAAGTTCAAATATAAAAATAAAATAAATCAAATGTATGCTATATTTGTTGTTGATGCCGAAATTTGGATCGTCAGGTCATCGGTAAAATTTATATTCTCGAGAAAGAATTCTAGTGATTGGCCTGAAATCACAAAAAGACCTAAGCACCGGTGTGGTGCTATGCCACCTGCACTCCAACGGTCAAGTTAGTATGAACTGAAGAAAGTCTAGAGAACAATTGTTGTGTGTTGAAGAACTTATCCATTTTTTAATAACTTCATTGAATATATAATAATCAGTTTCGTAACTGACGATAACCTCACAATTATTATCGTATAATTGCTCGATTTTCCGTTAAGTGTCTAACTTTTCCGTTACGAACTCAACCGATCATTCTTCACTCCCTGGATCGACTTACACGAACTATTCCTTGCAAACTTGACAAATCCACAGTAATCGATCTCCAAGGACCTTGGCCTTTGGCTGACCCTATAGGGTCAACCACAAAGAGCCTACGGTCGGCCAACCTTAGCCTTTGCCCGATCCCATAGGGTCGACCAATCTTGGGTCTTGTCCGACCCACTTGGGTCAGGCTCTGCAGTCTCTTGTCTTCTATATTGGTCTTTGCGACCCTCCAATCCATCCCTTCTTGTTTTTAAGCCAACCTTCGGGCTTGAACTAGGATTTGGAGTTCTTGGATAACTTAGGCCTTCGGTATTGGACCGTGTCCTTACAGCGAAATTCACCCATAACAGTTACCCCCACTTTTGATTTTTGACCTAACATTTTCATAAGCGTATTCCTCATTGGCCTCTTGGGCGGTGCTCAAAGTGTTCCTCTTCTTAGACTAGAAATCGAGAGTTGGTTGGTTCAACTATCTGTTGAGGCCATTGTCCTAACCACCGTGCACATTTGTCGAAGATCTTACCTAATTTCCAACCAACGTCTAACCTTTGATTCATACTTAGGTAGCCATGTCAGTCTTGACTAAGGGTTGTCAAAGATCTTACTTAAGTACCAACTACCCTCTAGTCTTCGATTCATACTTAGGTAGTCACGTTAGTCTTGACTAAGGTACCCACGTAGGTTGCCACCTACGTTCCTTCATTGGTGTGCCCATCAATGCTTACCGACGTTCGAAGTGGGCCTTGATTTTCGTGTCATTTTTGCTATATTAGGGTGGGGCTTACCCTTCCTTGCCATCTATCGACACTTTGGCTATTATCTCATCTCAATCGAGATAATCTTCAAAACTTTAATACTTTTTATTTCATAATGTTTGCTGCAATGAATGTAGGGGGTTTCAGTCTCGATACGTCCTTAGACTACGAGTTAGAGGTGGCTCCTAACCGGCTTAATCGAGGGTTAGCCCGCCAAAATAACAGGAGGAGCTTGGGGGTAGTTCAAGCCGACCTCACACTCGTTCTTTTCTTTTTCAAGCCGTTTTGGATGAATTTAGGGAAATCTACCATGTCCCTAATTCGATTCAAATGCAAATGCCTGTTCCTGGTGAAAAGGCTGAGAGTCCCGCACCAGGAAAAGTCGTTTTTTACACTGTCATGTTCAAGTATGTAGTCCGACTACCCCTCATTTCTCTCCTTCAAGACATTTTAACGTATGTGGTTCATGCTCCTTCTCAAATTTTTCTCAACAGGTGGAGTCTAATTTTTGGGTGTTTCATTTTATGAGAGTGTTTGATTAGTGCCAACCCCATTACCATCAGAGATTTTATGTCTTTGCATGACCTTAAAAGGTATCCTGACGTTCAATTGACTTATTACATTAGCCCTCGCTATAAAACCAAAGCTATCATAAAAACTCTTTCATCCAACAAAGACTAGCAGTTTGATTGATTTTTTGTGAGCGGGGACTGATTGGCTCATTCTAAACAAACTTCTATCTCCTCGATTCCGACCGAGTTCAAGGTGTGGAGTACATTTTCCTTCTCTTACTCGGTCGGAACCACCTATCCTATTTGTCCCCGATGTGATATTTTCTTATGTATTTTTTTAGGTAAAAGGAAGATGGAGCCAACCAAATTTGTTTATTCTGTGTACAGAGTCGCGACTTTCATCCCTGATTTGCATCGAAAAAATTCTTATTCATTTCTTAGCAAGCCTTAGCTGACTACCATCTCCTTCCCGGTTTGCTGCTTTTAATATCTGACTTTCTTTTTTATGGTGATAGAAATATTTATACGATATTTCTGCGGGTATGGCTCCACGTCGGCGAGTGTCTGTGCTCCAAATGCACTGACAACAGAAGCAGACATTGCGTCAGTCAGCTAGATTGTTTGACATAGAGCCTGTTGTAGTGGATGACTTAGTTCATGTAGATCGAAATCTCGTCCATGGTTCTCTAGGCGATGACCTCGCTAGCCTGAATTTTGAGGTGTCCATCCTTGTACAAGCTGTCCACAATGAAGCTAGTTATGGAAGGGGTGTAGGTCAAAATGAACAAAGTGGCTCTTAATAGCAACCTTGTCGCTGTCAGTGTACTCAGACGTCTCCACTTGTTTCAGTTTTGGTGCCATGCCTCCCCCCTTAATGTCTGGAGGAGGGAGTTCCTCTAGGCAGTCCTGAAGGGATCGAATCCTGTCACTGTTTGATTGACGTTGTGCAACACGCAAGTGCACGTGATCGAAGTAATAAAACTGGAGTACTCCAGAGTATCGTACTCACAGGGAAGGGGTTTCACAAAATTACTTTGGGAAAGAAAAAATTGCTATAAAGATTCAAGGATGGTAACAAGAGTTTTGAAAGTGTGTTGGGTGATAAAAGAGTGCTACTAATATTTGAAGAAAAACAATGAGATAAAAGAAGGAAATTCAAGTTGCTTTTGCCCCTTCAGAGAAAATGCTGCTGAAAATGCGGTAGCAATTGTGTCAACAATCCAAATCTAAGTAAATCGAGTTCAATTACTATTCGATTTTGCTCCTAAAACCTTTAGGAAACTAAGCAATTAAACCTACATGTTTATGACTAATTGAGCTTAGATGGTTTTGCACACAACTCTCTTGATTTCAGAGCCTCGCCCTATGTCTAGGGTCGAAGTTTTAGATCTTATGTATAAGTTTTTTCCTCCGTTGTTATTATGAGATCCACTGTCCCTTGTCACTTTCAGTATCAAGTTCGAGCTTGATGGACAAATCCTAGTGATGTGCTAGGGTTGCCCAAATAATATTCAATAAGAATAAATTTAGAGTTGGTTGCCAACACAACTACTTTGCTAATTTAAGCTTGACATCTCTCTTCTAGGGCAACACGACAATGGGCGGAATAAATAAGAAACTAGAATTTAGAAAATAAATTGAGGCCTCAACCTTTACCTTTTATTCAAAACAAAACTTAAACACCAGTATGATATGAATATAACTCAATTACATAACTTACTAAAGTTGTAACACGTAAAGAACAAGAGAAATCTAGGGAAACCTTACGTTGATCGACTTCAAAATCCCAAAGGAAGTTAAGAGTCTTTACCTCCAAAACTTTCATAAAGAGGGATCAACCAGGGGCTTGTTACAAACTAAGAAGTAAGAAAAAGGTTTCTAGAAAAATAATGGAAAAATAAACTGTTGTGATGAACACAATAACGAAAGAAAACTAGAATGAAAATGGAGAAGAAATCGAGCTAGTAGCCTCCTCTTTTTCGATTCCCTTTGCCTCTAGGGTTGCTTGTGCATTTATAGGTGATTTCCTTGTTTGGATTCCCATGAATGGTGGAGAATCAATCAATCACGAATTTGGGCTGGCAACGGTTCCAAAAATGGCAAAAAAAATCTCGTAATTCCCGTAGCCTTCCTTTTTATGTAGATTCCTACAATGCAACCCGCATTTTAGCTCACATTATGTCTGGACATTTTGCTGGTAAAAATGCGGCCAACAATTTCCCTGACTTTTTGTCTACTTTTCCATCACAAAACACACCAGATTAACTTATTTTTCACCATTTTCCAACTATTTCTTATTTTCCACTAATTTTAGCAAGTTTGAACAATATTCATTAATGATATTTTTAACTTGCAATAAAATAGACAAAAATAACAAAGTTTAGGTATAAATAATTCTCATAAATGAGAATTATCACTTTTGCCTATAATTACGTCACGAAAACATACCCAAAATAGAAAGTTAAGCATAACAAAAGGGAGAAGATGGATTTACCTTTGAAGACACCTCTTTTAGTGATCTTTCTCCAATCCCAAGCACTCGTTCTCAACGATCAACATGAACAAGAACTCTCGAACACTTTCCACAAGATCTTCTCCATTGTTCTCTTGGAGAAGGAGAATGGTGGAATTCCTTTTGGAGAAAGGGAGTGGATTTTCTAGAGAGAACTTTTGAGAACGTTATGAGATATGGAAATCTACATTTCCAAAAATGAGCAATCCAGTGCGCAAAATGCATCAAGATGCATTCTTATATAGGGAGTGTGGATGAAGATAATTCCTCCACCAATTATCTCACTAAATGCATAAATTATACATTATGCAAATCACATTTGCATAATTGCATAATGTAAGGTATCCTATGCCTTATTATGCAAATCAAATTTGCATAATTGCATTATTGAATCATATTTAATTTTTCTCTCAAATTAATTATTTTCTCTATAATTTAATATGAAACCATTTCATACTAAAATATTATTTAGAAATTAATCGAAATATATTTTATAGTTTATTATGAATCATAGTCAATTAAACTATATATTATATCGATTATATCACATATAATCAATATAACTCCCATTTACGAAATTGAACACTTCAAGTTCGCTCCAAAACTTTATACCCTCGATATTTTCATGTTAAGCCAACGAATGGACCTTATGGACCTACAGTAATGAGTTCTAATGATACGAGGTGAACATATAAAACTCTTTGACCCGATTTACCAACATTCAATAACTATGAGTCACTCCACTATAGACTCGTAGCTGCACTCTCCTCACTGTAGGACAAGTTGTGTCCATTGATTTAACCAATGTCCGTGAGTCGACCCTTCACAGGTTGTTTGTAGTCATAGTTGGGTCAAATTATCGTTTTACCCCTGTGACTACCTCTTGCTCCTTAAGTACCACTGATCCTCTAATGAACAACTAGTTTATGGTACTACCATAAACAATGTCCCTCTTGGGCCAGTGAGAGGGTGAGGCCCCGTTGTTCAAGATCTGGATTCAACCCTCAAGGGAACAACCGATCTAATTTTACTAACTCGGGAATGGAGTGAATTCCATCTCGCAGAGCTAAGTTTTCAGCTCTCCACGAGGTTTCGTCCCTGAGAAGGTAGGTATATTGAGTCAGCAGCTCTGGCTGCTTTCACCCATACTAGTCTAAAGACAAAACCCAACAGACAGGAGTTCGTAACCTGCTCAAGATTCAGGTCGAGTCACTAATGGTCATCTATGAATTATTAGACCTAATTTGTTAACGATGTTATATCAGTTGGCTAATAATTTGCGGTTCGGTCTTTGTACAATCTCATCACACAAGATGCCCCTCACTTGCATGTCAACTACAAAAACGAGTTGGATCGCCTTGTTTGTATGAAATAAAAAGAGGACCGCATCCATTGTGTTACCAAGATGAGGTTCTCAACCTTATCCATGTACTATAGACCATTTGGGTTACACACTTGAACACGATCCTACCTATGTGTCTACTATACACTGTTCAAGTTCTCATGACCATAACCCTGGAGCTTAGTTTATTGGATTTTAAGTTTTAAATGCAAGAACACAATAAATGATGAAAAATAATTCTTTATTAATCTCATCAAATATTTACAAACTACATGAGCTTAGGGCATAAAATCCCAACAAGTCCACCCTCCTGATTGACTTTGACGACCTCAACTAATCACCTACCGATGAAGATGTTGCTCTAGCTAATCTTTTTGCTTCCTGGTATGGTATTTTGGGAGGGTATCACCAAGTGGGTCTGACTGACCCTCGTCAAGGTGTTTGCGACGTCTACAACACCTTTTTGAGGTATTCAATTGACTTCTTCATTGTTTTTTTTGTGCTTTTGGTACACTATCAAACTTCCATACTTACTTTACAAAGGGTTATGCCGATTTGGTGTCAAGCCTTCACAAGATGTCCCTAGAATTCCCTCATTATCAACGAAACTACGTCTCCAACGCTAGCCACGATCAACTCAAGGCTCAGCTTCGCCGATCAGAAGAATCCTTGACTGCCCTTAGAGTTAACTTAGAGGAGTCCCTGCTCTTACCGAGTCAGAGCTAGCAGAGCTTCGAAACCAAGTGGAGGATTGCAAACATAATATGCGAGATGCTAAGTTTTGTTTAAAGCTTTCAAGGAGACTGTCTAATATTATGAGCTGGAGGACGAAGCTGAAAGAGTTAATATTAAGAAAGTGGAAACAATTTCGGATCTTGAACACTCTAATTTGATCAATTTTATCAAACAAAAAGCATGCTCAAAACTAGAAAAACAGAGAATTAGAACACATGCCTTTTTAACTAAAAATTCTCCTAATCCGTGGGCAATTTCTTGTCACAAACACTTTGTGGACCACCTCTAGTGTCTTCCCTACTATCCTTAGGCCTTGGAATAAATTGTGGTGAAGGGATTTGGAATTCCCACAGCGGAAGACATTGTGAAACGTCGTTGATCCGTTGTGTAATTCTTATCTTAAAATTGAACTAAACAACTTTAATTCTAGGTTAAACATGCATTAAAGAGAGGAAAAATAGTAAGGTCTCGTTACTTACTTGTTGAAAATATTTCTTCAAAGTTTTCCTCCTCCTGTCACGATCTTTCTCGAACCAACGATCTCCTCGAATCAAACCTCGAACAGTGTAGCAAGACACTTCCAAAATGTCTTCTCCGTTGTTCTCGGGAGGTTGAGGGAGAGTATGTGGGACTCCCTTTGATTTTGGGTGAGGAGAGATCTAGAGAGAATGAGAGAAGGGTGAGAATCTCTCTTTGGATGAAAATCTAAAAAATGGAAAAAATCTCACTAAAAGCTTCTTGCAAAGCCTTTATATACTATTGTGTCATGGAGTTAAAACCTCCACCAAATCACAATATTACCACAATCATATGATATACAAATCATATTTGCATATCATATAATATAAGGTATCTCATAGCTTATTATACAAATCTCATTTGCATAATTGTGGATTTTTTAAATTAAATCACATTCAATTTAGTTTCTCTCAATTCATTTTCTCCAATTAGCACTAATTAATCAATTAGGCTAAACTATAGTTTATTATGAATCTCATTCACATCAAACTATATATTAGGTCATCTATATCTCATATAAATGGCATAAATACCAAAATAACGAATTTGAACACTTCAAATTCACACCAAACTGTAAACCCTCAATTTGTCCAATTTGAGCCAACAGAGGGACCTAATGGACCTACACGTGACGAGCTTCAATGATCCGAGACTAACTTGTCAAACTCTTTGACCCGGTTATTCAACATTCATTAGCTACGGTAACACTCCACTAAAGCCCATAGCTGCACTCTCATCACAGTAGGACAAGTTTTGTCCATCGATATAACCAATACCCAAGAGTCAACGCTTCATAGGTTGTTCGTAGACACTACTGGGTCAAATTACCGTTTTACCCCTGTGTCTACCTCTTGCTCCTTAAGTCCCACTACTCCTCTAATGAACAACTACGTTCCATGGTCCAACCATAAACAACAACCCTCTCAGGCCAGTAAGAGGGTGGGGCCCCGTTGTTCAAGCCCTGGAGACAGTACTTAAGGGAACAACCCTTCTAGTTTCCCAAAGTCAGGAACGAGTGAATTCCTTCTTGCGTAGTCAAGTTCCCAGCTCCCCACGTGGTCCTATCCCTGAGAAGATAGGCATATTGGGTGAGCAACAGTGGCCACCCTCACCCGTACTAGTCAAAAAGCGGACTTCGCATGCAGGCGGAGTCCGTAACACGCTCAGGATTAAGGTCAAGTCACTATGGTCATCTACGAAATTATTAGCCCTATACTGTTAACGGTGTTACATTAGTAAGTCTAATAATCCACGGTCCAGTCTTGTACAATCTCATTGCACAGAATGCCCCCACTTGCATGTCAACCACATGAACGAGTCAGATTACCTCGTTTGTATCTAATACAAAGCGGGCCGCATCCACAGTGTACCGAAGATTAGGTCTCCAACCCTATCCATATACTGTAAACCGTTCGGGTCATTAACTCGAACGTGATCCTCCCTGTGTGTCCACTACATACCGTTCAAGTTCTTGTTCTCTCATTAATACAATGACCCTGGAGCTTAGTTTATTGGATTAAGTTTATGAAAAATGCGAGACACAAAGTTCAAATAAATAACTCTTATTTATTTACAATTTGAAATATTACAAACTACACGAGATGAGGACATACATCCCAACATGTGGGATCTTTGATTGAGAGAATTCAGAAGAAGAGGAATGAAAGGTACAAAACGAGAAACCCAAAAAAAGTTCTACAAAATTCTTTCTATGCTTCTCAATTCTTTTTCAATTAAAGATTCCCTAAGCTTTGTGAAGATGCCAACACATGAGTGATGAGAATGATTCAAGAAGGAGATGTCTAATTTTGGTGAATTTGAGTTTGAAGTAGCTTATTCACAAAAATCATGAACTTGGTCCAATTTTGATTCAAAAATGAATTTAAATTTCTATTTAATTTTAATTCAAAATTAATATAAAATTAATTTTAAAATAAAATCAATTTTTTAACTTAATTAGTTAATTTTTTTTAAGTAATATTTAATTTGATATCAAATATCAAATTAAATAATTTGACCAATCTCGATTTCTTAAATCGATTGTTCGAATATGAATCCCTATTCATGTTTTAAACCGAACAAATATTTAAATCATATTTAAATATGTCCACCTCGTATTTATTATAATTTCATTCATAATTAATCTATGAAACGTTAAGTATATCACATATAATTAATGTTTTCCCCTAAATTTGAATTTGAACAATTTAAATTCTTTTCTCTCAAATTGTTACAAGGATTAATATAAGTTATATTTAGGGGGACCTAATGGACCTAAAGATCATGAGCTCCTACAATACGAGATTAACCAACCAAACTCTTTAGCCTAACTAATCAACATTCGTTAACCACCGGGACCATCCACTAAAGGTAGTGGTTGCACTCTCCTCACTGTAGATATATTTCTTTCCACTTGATATAACCATGATTAGTAAGTTGATCCTTCACAGGTCAATCGTAATTACAACTGGGTCAAATGAACCGTTTTACCCCTATAATTACAACTAGGCCAAATAAATCGTTTTACCCCTATAATTATTTTTTGTTCCTTAAGTCCCACTGATCATTTAATGAACAATTGATTTGTGGTTCAACCAACAAACCAAATCTCTCTCAGGTCAATGCCCATTGTTCAATACTCGAAGTTAGCACTTAAGAGAACAACCTCTCTACTAATCCTTAAAGCGGGTAGGAGTGAATTCCATCTTGCAGGACTATATTCCCAGCTATCTACCCGGTCTTATCCCCAAAATGGGAGGCTTATTGAGTCGGCGATCTCGAACCACTCTCATTCATGCAAATCTAAGGATAATCTCGAATAAATAGGAGTTCATAGCGCACTTAGGATTAAGATCTCAAGGGAATTGAATCCCGTGCGGAAGCGAATGATCGCATATGCACTTAATTGTATTACATAGATGTTGCTCAAAACATAAATCTAGGCTAAACATATTAATTTGAAATGAAAGAGAGATTAGAAGGATTATCTTTGAAGACCAATTCTTCAAGTAGTTCCTCGTCGTCTACGACTTCTTCTTCTCTACGAACGATTTCCTGACCACCGCCAAAAAGCCTTCTCGGTTGTTCTCTAGGAGAGGGAGAGAGGTGGGATCTTCTTTTGGTTTAGGGGTAATTTGAGAGAGAAATTTGAGAGAACTCTTGTGTTTGCCTTAAATGCAAAACTACAAAAATGGTTCAAGTGTCTCAAAATGCATCCAAAAGGATGCTTTTATAGGCAATGTGGGTGAAGACAAATTCTCCACCTATCTTGCCACTATCTCCACATATTATGCATAAATGCATAATATAAGGTGTCAAACACCTTATTATATGAATTATATTCATATAATAAGGAGAAATTGGATTTGAATAAGTGCAATTTCATTTCTCCAAAGTTCTACCATATTTTATGTCCCAATTCCATAATTAGACATAATTAAGTTCAATATGAATCATATTTACATTGAACTATATATTATATCAATCATATCATATATAATTGATATATTCCCTAAATTTGAAGTTGAACATTTCAAATTCATTCCAAAACTTTATACCCTCCATTAAATTCCATGTTGAGCCAACCGAGGGACCTAATGGACCTACAGATCATGAGTCCAACGATACGAGATTAACTAATCAAAATCATTGATCCCGTCAATCAACATTTGTTAACTACGAGTCACTCCACTAAAGACTCATAGTTGCACTCTCCTCACTGTAGGACTAGTTGTGCCCATTGTTTTAAACAATGCTTGTGAATCAACCCTTCACAGGTCGTTCGTAGTCACAGCTAGGTCAAATTACCGTTTTACCCCTATGACTACTTATTGCACCTTAAGTACCACTGGTCCTCTAATGAACAACAAGTTTATGGTCTGACCATAAACATTATCCCTCTTGGGCCAACAAGAGGGAGGTGCCCCATTGTTTAAGACCTGGATACAACTCTTAAGGGAACAATCTCTCTAGTTATCTTAGAACGGAGAACGAGTGAATTCTTTCTTGCAAAGTTGAGTCCCTAACTCCCTAACTCCCTAAAAGGCTTCATCCCGTAGAAGGTAGGCATATTGAGTCGACAACTGTGGCCACTCTCACCCGTACTAGTCAAGGGATAATCCCCGACAAATAGGAGTTTGCAACTCGCTCAGGATTCAGGTTGAATCACTATTGGTCATCGTTTGAATCATAAGCCCTAACCTATCAACGACGTTACTGGATTAGTCTAACAATTCTTGGTCAAATCTTGTACAAACTCTTTGCACAGGATGCCCCCACTCATATGTCAACTACATGAACGAGCTGGATAGCCTCGTTTGTATCAAATACAAAGTGGGCCGCTTCCATAGTGTTAACAGGATAAGGTTCCCGACCTAATCAATCTACTATAGACCATTTGGGTGACATTCTAAATGTGACTCTGAAACTTAGTTTATTGGATTTAAGTTTGTAATTGCAAGAATACAAGTTTAAAGGAAACAACTTTATTCATTTCCTCAAATTATTATAAATACACGAGTTTAGGGCATAAATCTCAACAAGATCGAGTTACCTAGGTCATCATATGAATATAGTCAGTTAAGACAATAAACGGAGTTATAAAGTCCAAGTGACTATTTCGCGGTTCGGTCTTATGCAAACTCATTGCATAAGACACCTCGACTCACATGTCTCCACATGAATGATTTGGGATCACATCATTAGTACTATACAAAGTGAGTCGAGTCCATAGTGTCCCTAGGATAAGGTACCCAACCCTATCCCTGAAGGGAATCGAATCCTCATGAGCAACGAAAGCGTGGTAATTGGAACGTAATGTGATTGATTGTTTTGGTTTACTCTAAAAACTCATACATTGGCAAAATACAGAGATAAACATATTAAACGTGGTAATTGGAATCAAATTCTTTTCCTATGTATAGCAGAACACTACCAACAGGAAAACATTCTATCACTCTGAGTTCTATTTAAATCAATCATTGGTGGGAAGGATTCCAACTATTGGAAGAGGAAGGGGATATGTGTGTTGAGAAAGTTTCTACAACAATTCACAATTGCTTGAGCGATCTATCACTACATTCTTCCAATCGTGAAGAAGAAGATCCAGAGGGAAACTCCCCACTCGTTGAGGGAGTTGTGGGGACTTGTCAGTGTGACAAGTTCCCATTAATTATATTATTAAATAATAATTAAACGTTTTAATTATTAATTAATTAATTAATTAATTCAATTAATACATAAATAATTAAATCTTATTTAATTATATATATATTAATTAAATCAAATTAAATATTTTATATTTAAATATGATTAAATCATATTTAATCATTTTCCCTCTAACCTATAGTTATAATGTATATCTTATGTGCATTAAATTTTAGCCTATAGTTTTAAATAGGAATCTCATTCATATTTAATAATATTTGAACTCTTTCAAATATTTATTTCTCTCAATTAATTTAATAAGAATCATATTCAACTTAAATTTATAATGTACAGTTTTAATGCACATAAAAACTTTATATTATAATGTATCTATATACATCATGCTTATTCCCTAATTGAACTTGAACATTTGAAATTCAAATGATCTAAGAACCCTTTACGAGCTAGAAGATGGACCTAATGGACCTACAGATCAGAAGCTCCAACGATACGAGATTATTCGGTTAATCTCATTAACTTCCTAATCAACATTCGTTAACTGCGGGAACACTCCACTAAATTCCCGCAGTTGCACTCTTCTCACTGCAGATATATTTCTGTGCCACAGATGTTGACCAATAACAGCAAGTCAATCCTTCACGAATGTTCGTAACACCAGCTGGGTCAAATTACCGTTTTACCCCTAGGTTACATCTTTTACCTTAAGTTCCAATGCTCCTCTAATGAACAATTTGTTTGTTGTCGTACCAACAAACAGAAGTCGCTCTTGGGCTAATGAGAGGGTCGGACCCTTTGTTCATGTCCTGGAGACACCACTTAAGAGAACATTCATCTACATACCTTAACAGGCGGGAAGGAGTGAATTCCTTCTTGTTAGGTTAAATCCCCAACTGCCTGCTCGGTCTTGTTCTCAAGAAGGTAGACATGTTGAGTCGGTGAATCTGACCACTCTCACCCATACTAGTCAAAGGACAATCCCTCGCAAATAGGAGTTCGTAACCTGCTCAGGATTGAGATCAAGTTGCCTAGGTCATCCTCATGAAATAGAAACCTAACTAGTCAACGGAGTTAGATCTAGTGGTTACTATTTCGTGGTTCGATCTTATGCAATCTCATCACATAGGATATCTCCACTCACATGTCGTCTACACGAACACGTTAGGATCACTATGTTTGTATCAAGTATAGAGTAGGCCATATCCATAGTATTACAAGGGTAAGGTACCTAATCCTTATCCCTTTACTATAGACCCTTTAGGTTGTATCTCAAACTCAGATCCTTATATGTACACTACATTCAGTACAAGAGACATATTACAACCTTGAATGTTAGTTTATTGGATTTAGAGTTAATAAAAGGGCAGGATAATAAATAATGCACAATAACTTTTATTGACCAGAATAACTCTTTATTGATTTAATTAGAACATTATTTACAAACTACGAGTTTTAGGGCATAAAACCCAACAATCCCTATACTATAGATCATTCTGGCTATAACTTGAACTTGATCCACTTTTATGTCACACATAAAGTTCAAGTATACATCCTATAGTCAATGGTTCTTTGTTTATTGGATTAGGGTTTCAAAATATACAATTCATTTCATTCAATAACAACTTTACTGAATAATCCTCAATAACAACTTTATTACTAAATAGAATGTACATTCAGTTTACAAACTACAAGTTTTAGAACATAGAATCCAACAGAAGCTATGTTGGTTCGGTTAAGTGGTCTATAAAGACCATCAAGGTCCATCATCCTAAGATGAACTTTGACTTCCTTGAAGTAGAATACAAAGAACTTATTGAGGCTACTCAGAGGAACTATCCCTCTGACTCTGGTGCCACAATGGAAGATCCTATCAACATGGATAACCTTTTCAGAGACGTTCTTGATGCTTAGTTTTGCTATTTTGCCATATTTTTTTCTTCTTGTTGCTTTGACCCATGATCATTGTCTTTCTTAATGTAGTTAATCGACTGAGTGAGTATGTCTATTCACTAAGTATGTTTGTTTTGCAAAACATATTCGTGTCTATGCTTCACTTTGCATTTTTTATTTTTACTTCAAAGTTGGCAACTTCAAAGTTAGCAGCTTAGTGACCTACTACTTGCCCCCAATTCAAGTAATTTGGTAAAGAAATTAACATGAATTTCATAATCAATGGCAGAAGAGCACAAAAGTTTGAGGTAAAAAGTAAAAGAAAACATAACTTATTTTTTGCTGAAAAGAAACAATTTCCTCTTGGTCGTAAACCATCAAGTGCTATATGGATGGGCCAGTTGCTTCCCATCCAAAGTAATCAACTCATAAGCACCTAGTCGGGCTACCTTAGTAACTTTGCATGGACCTTCCCAAGTAGGTTCTCATTTCCCTTTACTAGTGTCTTTTATATTTGGCATTACTCAATGGAGGACTAAGCCTTTCCCATTGAAATCCCGTACTAATATTGACTTCAAAGGCTTTGTTGGTCTGCCTTATTGATGAACCCTACCCTTGGGTTCGACCAAATCTTCGATCTCTAAATCTAGTATCTGCTCTGCTATTGTTGCAGGTGGGAAGACTTTAGGGCTTGTCTTGATCTTTCTCACCTCCTGAAAATTTGATTGGATCATCTGGATATCTCCTCTTCCGAATGTCAAATCTTTTAGGGTTATTCGATAACAATCTCTTGAGATTAATTGTTCTCCTCGTATGATCCCAACTCCACTCGACGTCAAAAACTTCATTACTTGATGATAGGTAGATGGAACAACCTTCAATTGGAGGAGTGTTGGTCTTTCCAAAATAGCATTGTAGATTGACTTGTCGTTTACTATAAGGAAGTTCACCATCGCTGTCATGCTTGTCATTCCTTCGCTAAAAGTGACAAACAATTCAATGCTACCTTCTAGGTACTTAAGAGAATTAGAGTCCCAACGCAGCGGAAGACGATCGAATTGTCGTGGTTAAGTTGTGCTACTTAATTTCGTTAAAAGTAATTATCACATAATCTTAGGCTAAGCATGTAAACTAAGGAAAGAAAATAGTGAGGTTATGATACTTACTTGTTGAAGACGTTCTTCAAAGCTTTCTTTCCGTTCACGAACTCTTCGTGCTTTCCTCGATCTCAACGATCTCGAACTCTTCTCACGAACACCGACCGAACACCACCACTTGGTATCTCGGTTGTTCTTCTTTTGGAAGAAGGAGAATAGTCGGATTCTACTTTGGTTTGGGAGGAGAAACTTTGAGAGAGAATTGAGAGAGGAGAGAACTCTTCTTTTGGTGAGATTTCCAAAAAATGTGAGTAAGAGTATACAACCCTTCTTGCAAAAGGGGTTTATATAATGGTGATAGGTGGAGTTGAAATCTCCACCTATTTACCATTTTACCACAACTATAGGTTATGCAAATCATATTTTCATAACCACATATTATAAGATATCTCATATCTTATATTACAAATCACATTTATAATATTGTGGATTTTTAAATTGAATCACATCCAATTTAATATCTCTGAATCTAATATCTCCAAATTAGCCCTAATCAACAATTAGGCTAACATATAGTTTATTATGAATCTCATTCACATTAAACTATATATTATATCACTCGTATCTCATATAAATGACATAAATACCCTTTTAGTAAATTTGAACACTTCAATTCACACAAAAAATGTAAACCTTCTTTTAATCCAATTTGAGCCAACCGAGGGATCCTATGAACCTATAGTGACGAGCTCCAATGATCCGAGATTAACCTATCAAACTCTTTGACCCAGTTAATCAACATTCATTAGCTACGGTAACACTCCAATAAAGCCCGTAGTTGCACTCCAGTCAGTGAAGATATTACGTGTCCACTGATATAACCAATGCCCATGAGTCGACCCTTCACAGGTTGTTCGTAGACACTGCTGGGTCAAATTACCATTTTACCTCTATGTCTACTTCTTCCTCCTTAAGTCCCCACTGCTCGTCTAATGAACAAAAACGTTGTAATGGTCAAACCATACACAACAACCCTCTCGTGCCAGTGAGAGGGTGGGCGCCCGTTGTCCAATCCCTGGAGACAACACTTAAGGGAACAACCCCTATAGTTTCCCTAAAAGTGGGAACAAGTGAATTCCATCTCGCGTAGTTAAGTTCCCAGCTCCCTACTTGGTCCTGTCCCTGAGAAGATAGGCATATTAGGCGAGTAACTGTGACCACCCTCACCCGTACTAGTCAAAGGACAGACCCCCACAGACAAGAGTCCGTAACACGCTCAGGATTCAGGTCGAGTCACTAATGGTCATTTACGAAGTTATTAGTCCCACACTTATAATGATGTTACATCGATAGGTCTAATAATTCACGGTTCGATCTTGTACAATCTCATTGTACAGGATGCCCCCACTCGCATGTCAACCACATGAACGAGTCAGATCACCTCGTTTGTATCCTAATACAAAGCGGACCCGATCCACAACGTATCCAGGATTAGGTCTCCAACTCCATCCATATACTGTAGAACGTTCGGGTCATTTACTCGAGCGTGATCCTCCCTGTGTGTCCACTACACACCGTTCTGTTGGGGTTTGTACACTAAAACTCGTAGTTTGTAATTATGTTCTAATTTATGTAATAAAGTGTTGTTATCAATAAAGAGTTATTGTTCGTTATCTACGAGTTTGTCTTAATCTAAACCCTAAATCCAATAAATTGAACATCCAAGGCTGTTAAATGAATCTTTAACTGAATGTAGTGTACATATAAAGGATCTCGGTTCGAGATATAACCTAAAGGGTCTATAGTTAGGGGATAAGGTTTGGGTACCTTACCATGGTAAAACTATGGATGTGACCCACTTTGTATTTGATACAAACACTGTGATCCTAACGTGTTCGTGTAGATGACATGTGAGTGGGGATATCCTATGTAATGAGATTACATAAGACTGGACCACGAAATAGTAACCTCTAGATGTAACTCCGTTGACTAGTTAGGTTTCTATTTCACTAGGATGACGTAGGCAACTTGAAATCAATCCTGAGCAGGTTACGAACTCCTGTTCGCGAGGGATTGTCCTTTGACTAGTATGGGTGAGAGTGGCCAGATTTGCAGACGCAATATGCCTACCTTTTTGGGGACAAGACCGAGTGAGCGCCTGGAAACTTAACTTAGCAAGATGGAATTCACTCCTTCCCGCATACTAGGGTAAGTATAGGAATGTTCCCTTAAGTGGTGTCTCCGTGACTTGTACAAAGGACCCGACCCTCTCATTGGCCCAAGAGGAACTCTGTTTGTTGGTAGGACCACAAACAATTTGTTCATTAGAGGAACACTGGTACTTAAGGCACAAGATGTAAACTAGGGGTAAAACGGTAATTTGACCCAACTGGTGTTACGAACATTCGTGAAGGATTGACTTGCTGTTATTGGCCAATATCCGTGGACACAGAAATATATCTGCAGTGAGAAAAGTGCAGTTGCGGGACTTTAGTGAAGTGTTCCTGCAGTTAACGAATGTTGATTGGGAGGTTAATGAGATTAACCGAGTAATCTCGTATCGTTGGAGCTTCTGATCTATAGGTCCATTAGGTCCACCTTCTAGCTTGTAAAGGGTTGTTAGATCATTTGAATTTGAAATGTTCAAATTCATAAGGGAATAAACTTAATGTATATTGATACGATATAATATATAGTTTTGGAACTATATATTATAAATTTAATGTGAATATGATTCATATTAAATTATGTGAGAGAATTAAATATTTGAAAGAGTTCATATTAAATTCAAATGTGAATGTGATTCATATTTGAAAACTATAGGTTAAATTTAATGTGCATTAGATGTGCATTAAAACTATAGGATAAGGGGATAAATGATTAAATGTGATTTAATCTAAATTAAATATAAGATATTTAACTAATTAAATATGAATGAATTAATGATTAATTAGATTAATCAATTTTATTAATTTAATTGTTAAATTAATGGGAACGTGTCAAGAGGACATGTTCCCACTTCCCTCCAACTCCCCATCGATAGGGAGTGGGGGAAGTTGATTACTCTTACGTGCTTCTTCTCTAATTGTTAGAGGTGAAGCAAATCGATGTATAATGAACGATCGATCAAATTGACAGAAGAAGAAAAATTCTCTGATCTCTCTCATTCTCAAAATCTTCCAATTGTTGGAATCCTTCCCACAAAGGAGAGGTCTAAGCACTCAGAGATATAGAAGGTGCTCTCTGTTAGTAGTGTCCTGTTCTGTAGAAGAAGAGAATCAGAGAAGTTCCTCAGTTGCTGAAATCTCGTGGAGCAAGGAGTTGTTGTTTCCTGTGAAAATCAACAAAGGTAATACTTCTATTCTTTTTAGTTTAATTGTTAATCTTAAGTATGTTTGTATGCAATTATCCATGTCTAATTAGATTAGAATTTCCATGCTTGTTCTGTTTTATCAATGTATGGGTTTTTGCATTTCAACCAAAACAAACTTGCAAATTACGATTCCAAACTCGTTTCCGCTGCTCAAGGAGATCAGATCTCCATCACGTTCAAGTTCTAGTTCTCTCATATATTCAATGACCCTGAAGCTTAGTTTATTAGACAAAGTTTGTAATAAATGCGAGACACGAAATGATGAAATAAATAACCTTTCTTAATTTCAAACGTATATTTACAAACAGAACGAGATTAGGACAAACATCCCAACAGGTACACCACTTGACCTCAAAATCCAACTAGTGGATCTGGACAACTCCTTAATCTCTCTCGCTCGATCTTCATGGCGTTGAATGCATAGAGGAAGAGTATATCGATTGAACTGCCCCCATCTACCAGAATACAAAATCCCTTAACATTGGCTATCACTAAAGACACAACTAAAGCATCATTATGAGGTTGATGCAGGTTCACTGCATCTTCCTTGGAAAAACATAAAACCTGCGTGGTTGATAACATAACATATACCTCGTAATTGTCAAGAGTCACTCTAGCTTCTCTTACCTTCTCATTTCGCTTCCTTCTAGAGCCCCCTCCAGCTGGACCTTCAAAGAAGGTTTGGATTTCTCGAGGAGGCGTAGGAGTTCGATCCTTCTTGCTCTACGAAAGTCGATCGTCTGCTTGAGCACTCTTTTCACCCACATACCACTTCAGATGCCCCTGTTGAATCAGGGACTCTATTCCTTCTTTAAGATCAAAGCAATCTGCTGTAGTATGGTCGTGGTCCCTATGGAAAAGACAATATTTATCTCGACTCCTTCGATGGGAGCCTGCCTTCAACTTAGCAGGTGATGCGAAAATATCGAGTGCCCCAAACTAATGTAAATTAGAATAAGACTCCGACACTTCTACGACGTGCAAGTATACATGGTCGAGAGCACCAAGTGATAAGTTAAAGTATCGATCTCACGAGGACTAGCTAAACCTAAATGAATGAGTGTCCTAGCAAATTTTCCTTATTTTAGTGCAATGCATGAGTGTGAAAATTACTATTGTAAATAAATAAATTGATGTGATAAGTGTGCAAAGATAAGACTAGAGTCAAGAAAATAACTAAATTTAAATGAGGGGAGAGGAGAAAGCAAACAAGAGGGGAGATGCAAGAGATGAGATTTTTAATGAAAAATAGGCCCGGGTTAGGTTGGAGTTTTCATGTTCAATTGGAATGAAAATTTGAGTGATACCTTGAATTTACCTACACATGTATTCAAATAAATTTCTTTTGAAATCACTATGTTTTAAAACCTACAACTTCTCAATTGAGATCTAAATTATGCTCATGATTTTAGGTTCTAGGTGGGTTAATTATCTCTAATCAACTCAAGAATCCTAGAATGAAATTTTAGTTTTCTAATTCAGTAGCTCTCTCAAGTTCATGAATTCTAGAGAAATCAAAGTGGTCAATTCTAATTCTCATGCAACGTTAAATTCAATAAAAATTCATAAATCCAACAATGACATTAATTATAAATTCGCTCCAAAATCTGCATTGAAAACGACCTAACCCTTGCCTAAGACAGTTTAGTTCATGACAAAAATCAACTCACAAACTTCTAATTGATGCATGCTTTTATCCATCAAAGAATTCAAGAAAACAACCCAATGATGTTTACAAATTTATCATAAATCAGCCACAATTCTAGCCTAAAAACAGTCACGAATTCGGTCTAAAATAGTGAACAAAAATAGTCTTAAATATGTGTCCAATAGCAGAAAAAAACATTAATAATTAGAGATTAGGAGAGGTAATGACACGAAGCAAAACACCAAGAGATACCACCGAAGACAGCAGACCATAGTAGCAGATTTTAGTTTTTGCAGGTTCTGTTTGACAACAATATCTCATCAACCAAAGCTCGGAACAACGATCCAACCGTTCAAAATGAAGCCCTGTGAGTCGCGAATAAGCTGTCACAATTTCAGCACAATCCAACAGTTGAAACTCGGGCAAACGACACTTTCAAAGTAAAGCACTAATCGAACTGCACTAATCTCCCAACACAACAGACATATCTGGCACACCGAAGCTCAGAACGATGATCCAACCGTTCAAAGTAAAGCCGTATGAGTCTTGAATAAGCTGTCAAAATTGCAGCGAAATACAACGGTGGAAACGCCAAAAAACGACAACTTTGTGAGCGTCGTCTGTGAAAAATCGAACTACACGATTTTTGCTACAACAATGGCACCTTGAAGCTTCGATTTTTTCTTCACTCGCACGACACCTTCAGGATTCTTCTCTTCAATGCACACCTTTGTTGTAGCAATCACCCCTTCTCTCTCGCTCTCTTCCCTTTTTGTGGCAACTCATTTTCCACCTTGGCACTTGTGAACCCTAACCTCCTTATATAAGATGGTGTTGCCTTAACTCCACAAATTACAAAAATGCCTTAAGGGTAGAAAGACCATCTTACCCTTCGGGTAAAATGTTTAAAATTCCCTTAGGGACTCCTATAATTTTTTTAATCTCCTGCACACAGAAAAATATTAAATAAAATCATGAAGTCAATTATAAATCAAACTAAATATGCATGGATTTTTGGAGTTAAAAATCTCGTCTTTTGGTCTTTAATTAACCGTTAGCTTATTTTCCCAAATTTCTTCAATTAAAGAATAAAAAATATCAAAATTAATTCTTTTCGAAACTAATGCTTAAATTCAAGATTTTAAAGCTAACTAACACAATTTTGGGATAAAATAACATGAGACTCAATAAATTGTACGCAATTCAAGTACATTAAGCACTAAAATTATAGTAAAAGAACTCTCCCATGGCGAATTATCAGGTAACACTCCACTAAAACCCGTAGTTGCACTCCCGTCATTGTAAGACAAGTTGTGTCCACTGATATAACCAATGCCCATGAGTCGACCCTTCACAGGTTGTTCGTAGACACTGTTGGGTCAAATTACCTTTTTACCCCTGTGTCTACTTCTTGCTCATTAAGTCCCCACTGCTCCTCTAATGAACAACAACGTTGTAATGGTCCAACCATACACAACACTCCTCTCAGGCCAGTGAGAGGGCAGGTGCCCGTTGTCCAAGCCCTGGAGACAACACTTAAGGGAACAACCCCTCTGATGGAGATATGATCTCCTTGAGCAGCGGAAACGTGTTTGGGATCGTAAATTGCTTGATTGTTTTAATTGAAACAAAAACCAGTACATTGATAAATACAGAACAAGCATGAAATTCTAATCCTATTAGATATGGATTAATTGCATACAAACAAACTAAGTTTAATAATTAAACTAAAGGGAAGAAGGAATTACCTTTGTAGTTTAGCAGAACATCAACTCCTTGCTCCAATGTTCAGCAACTCAAGAACTTCAAACGTTCTCTGTTTTTCACCAACAGAACACCACTAATTTGGAAAACCTCCTATCCTCTGAGATTCAACTTAGAACAAAATCCTTTGTGGGAAGGATTCATACTTTTGGATAATTTTGGGAATGAGAGTGAGAGAGAGAGAATTTTTCCTTCTTTGAATTCCAATCTAATTGATCGATCAATCAACTTCTTCTTCTCACCAGGAGAAGAAGAACCTTCAGTGGGCAACTTCCCACTCCCTATCGAGGGGGAGTTGGGGAGTAGTGGGAACGTGTCCTCTTGACACGTTCCCAATTAATAATATATAAATCAATTAATTGATTAATTAATTTCATTAAATTAAATAATATTTAATTCAAATATAGTATTAATTTAATGATTAAATCATATTTAATCATTTTACCCTTTATACTATAGTTTAATGTACATCTCATGCACATTATATTTTAACCTATAGTTTTCAAATATGAATCACATTCACATTTAATATTTGAACTCTTTCAAATATTTAATTCTCTCACAAAATTTAATATGAATCATATCCACATTAAATTTATAATATATAGTTCCAAAACTATATATTATATTGTATCAATATACATTAAGTTTATTCCCTAATGAATTTGAACATTTCAAACTCTAATGATCTAAGAACCCTTTACGAGCTAGAAGGTGGACCTAATGGACCTACATATCAGAAGCTCCAACGATACAAGGTTGCTCAGTTAATCTCATTAACCTCCTAATCAACATTCGTTAATTGCGGGAACACTCCACTAAAGTCCCATAGCCGCACTCTTCTCACTGCAGATATATTTCTCTGTCCATGGATATTGACCAATAACAGCAAGTCAATCCTTCACGAATGTTCTTAACACCAGTTGGGTCAAATAACCGTTTTACCCCTGGGTTACATCTTATGCCTTAAGTATCAGTGCTCCTCCAATGAACAATTTGTTTGTGGTCCTACCAACAAACAGAGTCCCCTCGGGCCAATGAGAGGGTCAGACCCTTTGTTCAAGTCTCAGAGACACCACTTAAGGGAACATTCCTCTACTTACCCTAGTAGGCGGGAAGGAGTGAATTCCATCTTGCTAAGTTAAGTTCCCAGCCGCTCACTCGGTCTTGTCCCCAAGAAGGTAAGCATATTGAGTCGGCGAATCTGGCCACTCTCACCCATACTAGTCAAAGGACAATCGCTTGCGAACAAGAGCTCGTAACCTGCTCAGGATTGAGATCAAGTTGCCTAGGTCATCCTAGTGAAATAGAAACCTAACTAGTCAACGGAGTTACAGCTAGAGGTTACTATTTCGTGGTCCGGTCTTATGTAATCTCATTACATAGGATATCCCCACTCACATGTCATCTACAAGAACACGTTAGGAACACTGTGTTTGCATCAAATAATAAGTGGGTCACATCCATAGTTTAACCAGGGTAAGGTACCCATATCTTATCCCCCAACTATAGACCCTTTAGGCTGTATCTCGAACCGAGATCCTTTTTATGTACATTACATTCAGTTAGAGATTCATTTAACAGGCTTGGATGTTTAGTTTATTGGATTTAGGGTTTAAATAAAGGCAAACTCGTAGATAAAGAACAATAATACTTTAGTGAAACAATAACACTTTATTACAATAGTTAGAACATAATTACAAACTACGAGTTTTAGGGCACAAATCCTAACAAACTCCCACTTGCACTAAAACTCTAGTGGGGTACAACATAATCTAAAACAGTGGTTACAGAGATATAAATACAATAAACTAGGGCATCCATATACCCCATTACATATCTCCCACTTGCCCTAGATTAGCCTATGTACATATCTCGTAGACCAAGACTTTCCAGATGACCCTCGAACACTTTAGTCGTGAGAGTCTTTGTAAACAGATCAACAATATTGTGCTCTGAAGTGATCTTCGTGACTGTCACATCTCCTCGTTGCACTATTTCTCGTATCAGGTGATACTTTCTCTCGATGTGCTTACCTCGCTTATGGCTGCAAGGTTCCTTTGAATTGGCTATCGCACCACTGTTGTCACAGTATAAGGTGATGAGAGATTCCATATTTGGAACAACTTCCAAATCAGTAAGGAATTTCCTTAGCCAAACAACCTCTTTAGCTGCTTCACAAGCAACGACATACTCAGCCTCCATTGTGGAGTCAGCGATGCATCCTTGCTTGATGCTTCGCTATACTATAGCTCCCCCGTTAAGGGTGAAAACTTATCCCGATGTGGATTTCTGAGAATCCTTATCGGTCTAAAAAACAGAATTAGTGTATCCAGTAATGATCAAATCCTTAGACCCATACACAAGTGTATAGTCCCTCGTTCTCCTTAGATACTTGAGGATATTTTTAACTGTTGTCTAGTGGTCTAACCCTAGATTGGACTGGTACCTACTGACTATTCCCACTACATGACAAATGCCCGACCTCGTGCATAGCATAACATACATTAAGCTACCTACTACAGAGGCATAGGGAATATGTCTCATATCCTCATGCCTGAAGGGTAATAAGCCCCTCCATGCCTGAAGGGTAATAAGCCCCTCTTGAAATTCTGCATCGAATATCTGGACAACATTTTGTCGATATAAGACGCTTGAGACAGTGCTAGCGTTCTGTTCTTGCGATTCCTGAAGATCTGAATCCCAAGAACATATTGCGCCTCTCCCAAATCATTCATTTGGAATTGGGTCACCAGCCAATTATTTATGTCAGTAAGGTATCCTATATCATTCCCAATGAGTAGGATATCATCCACATAAAGTACCAACAAAGCTACTTTGTCGTTGATGATCCTCTTGTAAACACAAGGCTCATCAACGTTTTGGTCAAAGCCGTAAGACTTGATTGCAGTATCAAATCTTATTTTCCAAGATCTTGACGCTTGTTTCAACCCATAAATGGATCGATTAAGCTTGCAAACTTTTTGCTCCTGACCTTGGGCTATGAACCCTTCGGGCTGAGACATATAGATGCTCTCGTCAAGATTACCAATCAAAAAGGCAGTCTTGACGTCCATTTGCCAAATTTCATAATCATAAAACGCGGCTATGGACAAGAGTATCCTTATAGACTTCAAAGATAGCAACGAGGGAAAAAGTTTCTTCATAGTCAACTCCTTCCCTTTGGGTAAAACCCTTTGCTACAAGCCTAGCCTTAAAGGTGCTGTGTACCTTCCAATTGCATCTCTTTTTCTCTTATAGATCCATTTACACCTTATGGGTCTAACCCCTTCAGGTTGGTCTACAAGTTCCCTTACTGAATTGAAGTCCATTGACTCCATTTCAAGGTCTATGGCTTTGATCCATTGGTCCTTGTCTACGTCATTCATTGCATGTTTATAAGACAATGGATCTTCTACGCCGTCATCAGGTATGACAACTTGAGTTTCAGCTAAACCCAAGTAGCGGTCAGGTTGGGAAACAACCCTCCCACTGCGTCGAGGCATTCCCAACGATTGAGAAGGACGAGACAGACTTGAGGTGCTGGCTCTTCCATCAACTCTTGATGAAGGTCCAACTTGATCAACAACTCTTGTTGGTTCATGTGTTGCTTCAATTAGTACTAATTTACTACGCGGAACGTGGTTCTTCATGTGATCTTCCTCCAAGAACGTGGCGTTTGTCGACACAATCACCTTGTTTTCTTGTGGGTCGTAGAAAAGACCACCTCTCGTTTATTTGAAATAGCCAACAAATTGGCATAATCATGAACGAGGTTCCAGTTTCTTTAGGTTTGACACGAGCACGTGTGCCGGACAACCCCAAATCCTGAAGTGTTGTAAACTAGGTTTACGCCCCTTCCAAAGTTCAAAAGGTGTTTCTAAAACACTTTTTGATGGAACACTGCTCAAGATTTGAACTGCAGTCTCTACTGCGTATCCCAAAAACGAGGTAGGCAACTGAGCATAGCTCATCATAGAACGAACCATGTCTAACAAGGTTCTATTTCTCCTTTCTGCCACACCATTTTGCTGTGGTGTATTAGGTACAGAGAGTTGAGATTTAATTCCATGTTCTATCATATAGTCCTGGAATCTCAAATCCATATACTCTCCACCTTGATCGGATCGAAGTGTTTTAATGGTTTTCCCTAATGCATTCTCTACTTCAGCCTTATACTCTTTGAACTTTTCAAGAGCTTCAGACTTGTGATGCATTAGGTATAGATAACCATACATCGAATAATCATCTATGAAAGAAATGAAATATTCGTATTCTCCTCGAGCTTTAACATTCACCGGACCACAAAGATCCGAATGTACAAATTCTAAGGGTTCTATGGCTCTGTAATCTTTTCCAGTAAAAGGTCGCTTGGTCATTTTACCTTCCAAGAAAGACTCGCAAGGCGGTAAAGAATCATCTTCTAACTTGTTTAGATGTCCATTCTTAGAGAGTCTCTCAATCCAGATGTCCGGTTGAGATTAATATGACCAAGCCTAAGATGCCATAGATAGGTATTATTATTTGGAGAAATTCTTTGCCTTTTATTTTGAGTACTAGCATTTTTAAACATCACATGATTTAAAATTGCTTTGGTTTTATTAGGTTTCAGTACGTATAAGCAATTTTTCAATTTAGCAGAACAAATATTGACACCCTATTTCAAAATGAACGCTTCATTAATTGAAAATGAAATACAATAACCAAGTTCTATTAAACAAGAGATAGAAATTAAGTTCCTTTTAAGCTTAGGAACTATATACAGATTTTTTTAATAAAAGAAATGTATCTCCGAAAAATAGCTTGGCATCTCCCACTGCACGAGTTGAGACGACGTCTCCCATTCCGACCCTGAGCGTCATTTCACCCTCTTCGAGCTCCTTGAAGGAACTAGTTTCCTGAAATGAGGAGCAAACGGGATTAGTGGCTCCTAAATCAAGTATCCAGGTCAAATCATTATTTTCCATTGAAGAAGTTTCAAGAACAAGTAAATCTGATTTACCTTTCTTCTCTTTGAGCTCAGCAAGGTATTTTGGACAGTTTCGCTTCCAGTGCCCATCCACGTTGCAGTGGAAACATTTTCCTTTATCTGCAACCTTGGCTTTTCCCTTGCCTTTGTCAGCAGTAGATGCCTTCCCTTTCCCTCCTATTTTCTTCTTTTCGGTCTTCTTAAGCCCAGAAGATGAACTACAGGACTTAGTCCCAGAGGATGAACCCTTCTGGAACTTTCTCGAATGGGTAAAGCAGATTTGCCTCTCCATCACTTTGTCCCTTATTCTTCATAAGAGACTGGAAAGTCTCGTAGTTCATTAAGGAGAGTAGTCGAGTTATACTCTATCTTGTTTATCACCGCATTCCTTGCGGAATTGCAGGAAACTCTTCGGAAGAGACTCAAGGATGAACGATACCTGACTTTGCTCGTCAATGACCGCTCCGTTCATCTCAGCCACGTTGAAGTGGACCATCGGATGGAGAGCGTGTTTCTCTCAAGGATGATCCTCTTTCATACGGGAGTTATAAAGCGTATTTGAGGATTCGTGCGAATCTGTCCGCAGACGGTTGTCCAAACATTTTCTGCGGCCGAACTCATGATCTCACGGTGAGACCATGCCCCCTCATACTTTTTGACCAGAACTTCTGAAACACTAGGCAAAATATAGACCTTGGCCTTATCATTGGCCTTGATCCAACAGTCATATGCTTCCTTAACATATTGAGGAGCGTTACGAGCAGGGACCTGAGGACATTCCTCAGACAGTACAAACCGTAGGTCATCAACAACCAGAATCGTATTCAGGTTGGATTTCCACGTAGTAAAATTCTCACCAATTAAACGGTCGCTTTTAAGTAAGGCTATTATTGAGGACGACATGCTGAAAATCCAAAATAGTTCTAATTAGTTATGTCTTTTAACCCATTGTAAAAACCAATCAAATTTAGCAAAATTATTAAAGAACCCTAGTGTTTAAACTAAACCCACTGTTTAAATTAAAACTTTAATTTTGCAACGATACTTCAAGGGTTTAGAACAAAAGCCTCCGTTGGGCAGTCAGTCATTCCTCCCTTGATTTGAGACTTTCTCAGCCAATTCTCACTACCAGAACATGTCATGTCCCAATGGTCCTTAGCTACCATTTGTTTGGTCAAAGACTTCTTAACTAGCTTAACGCATCCTGTAAATGTGACCCTACCATTTTCAGATCCAATAGGCCCGAGCCAACAGGCTACTATTAAGAAAGACAACTGTTGGCAAACAACTTAAGAGACTCTATCCATTTTTGGAGTTCGCGGTGTTCCGATCCCTATAGTCAGGCCCTCCGTGGGATTTGTTTGTTCGGAGACAACCTAGCAGGCGGACTATAGAAATCTCACGGTGCGACCTAATGGAGGAGACCGTAGGATACGTTGACACGCGTCCTGCTCCCATTTACTATGGATACTTCCCTCATTGACCTTGGTATTGAACCATGCAAACACATACTGTAGGGGGACGCCCTATTGACGCCACGTAGCCGAGGATGGAACTCACGGTGTGAACTCTTGAGGGCGTGAGAGTAAACTCGATGCGAACATCTCGTTTTCTCCCACTAAATTTCCTAAGATTAGGGTATAGGTTTAACTTAGTCGGATTCTGGCTAAAAGAATCTATCTAAGTCTATGCATATTATAACTATTATAACTAGGTCTTAAACCTTATGTCTAGGTGAATCAACATTTTAATTACCTAGAGATAAAATAGAACTAAGGTTAATTCAACTCAAGCTCCGGGTCAGTCCCCAGGTAGGAGGTGTTCCGTTAACCGTTAGCTTAAGTACCCCAAGCCTTAGACAGAACTTCACCGGTAGAGTTCCCTTATAACAAAAGTTCTAATGTCCTACTAGATTTTAAACTATTTAAAATACTACGTAAGACCAATTTCTAATCTTATTAGAAATTAAACCTTAGGTCTAAATTAATTTTAAACAATTGAAAACTAATTTAAATTTTAACCCAAGTTCCTATATTTGCATGCATTTCTTTATTATAGGTTATGGTTTCTAAAACCCCTTTAATTTATAACTTTTATAAATTTAATAATTAACCTATGATAAAGAAACTATATTATAAATCCAACAATCATTATTCAAATTAGAATTATAAAAGGAATTCAACTAATTGAATTATACAATTACTTAAATAAAATAACATTTATTTTAAACTAAGTAATTTCATGCTCCATGCAATTTATTTTCCATATAATCTAATTATAACACTTATAATTAATTACTCATGAAAAAATAAATTAATCATGCATTCAACCATATTCATATAACATTTATATAAATAAAATGCATGAACATGCTTATCCTAAGGTGGAAAAATTCTAAATGACATTCATAAAGATAAATAGCTGTAAAACAGGAATAATTTGGCCCCTAAAGTGCAAAAATAAAATTACATTAATTTTATTTCATGAAACCGATCCAAAAACACCCTGAACCGGCCTTGAACCGCTCGAATCGGACAAAAACCAATGAACCAACCGAACCGACCTGCAGCTGCTGGAATGCCCCACGGCGTTGCAACGCCCGCTTTGTCGTATGTGCGCCTGCTATCGAGATCGCGTTACGTTGCGGCGAGGCGGCGTTGCAACGCGCACGACCCTTGAGCGCCCGGGTCCATAGGGAGCGTTGGCGTTGCGACGCCGTTCTTTAGCGTTGCAACGCTGATGAACGACGTTACAACGCTGCTGCTTCGGCAGCAGTTGAAACTCACGAACACATCAGCTTCGTTCATCAATTTCTCCTTCGATTCTCAACCGAATTGCATGAAACTGGTCCCGAACGACTCGTAACTCAATTACAGACTCAATTATGCACTTTATGCCCAAAAAACGCAGGGGCCTTTACATACTAATTGATCAAAATCAAAGTAAACTAAGGCCAAAAAACTCCTAAGCAGTTTTACAGCAAACCAAATACATTTCCCACTAAATCAATGCAATTTTTTTTTAAAACAAAACAATACAAGCATTGCTATAATACCAATTGATGGATATCTGATCTCCTTGAGCAGCATAAACGTGTTTGGGATCGTAAATTGCTTGATTGTTTTAATTGAAACAAAAACCAGTACTTTGATAAATACAGAACAAGCATGAAATTCTAATCCTATTAGAAATGGATTAATTGCATACAAACAAACTAAGTTTAATAATTAAACTAAAGGGAAGAAGGAATTACCTTTGTAGTTTAGCAGAACAACAACTCCTTGCTCCAATGTTCAGCAACTCAAGAACTTCAAATATTCTCTGTTTTTCACCAACAGAATACCACCAATTTGGAAAACCTCCTATCCTCTGAGATTCAACTTAGAACAAAATCCTTTGTGGGAAGGATTCATAATTTTGGATAATTTTGGGAATTAGAGTGAGAGAGAGAGAATTTTTCCTTCTTTGAATTCCAATCTAATTGATCGATCAATCAACTTCTTCTTCTCACCAGGAGAAGAAGAACCTTCAGTTGGCAACTCCTCACTCCCTATCGAGGGGGAGTTGGGGAGTAGTGGGAACGTGTCCTCCTGACACGTTCCCAATTAATAATATATAAATTAATTAATTAATTAATTAATTTCATTAAATTAAATCATATTTAATTCAAATATAGTATTAATTTAATGATTAAATCATATTTAATCATTTTACCCTTTATACTATAGTTTAATGTACATCTCATGCACATTATATTTTAACCTATAGTTTTCAAATATGAATCACATTCACATTTAATATTTGAACTCTTTCAAATATTTAATTCTCTCACAAAATTTAATATGAATCATATCCAGATTAAATTTATAATATATAGTTCCAAAACTATATATTATATTGTATCAATATACATTAAGTTTATTCCCTAATGAATTTGAACATTTCAAACTCTAATGATCTAAGAACCCTTTACGAGCTAGAAGGTGGACCTAATGGACCTACAGATCAAAAGCTCCAACGATACGAAGTTGCTCGGTTAATCTCATTAACCTCCCAATCAACATTCGTTAACTGCGGGAACACTCCACTAAAGTCCCACAGCTGCACTATTCTCACTGCAGATATATTTTTGTGTCCATAGATATTGACTAATAACAACAAGTCAATCCTTCACGAATGTTCGTAACACCAGCTGGGTCAAATTACCGTTTTACCCTGGGTTACATCTTGTGCCTTAAGTACCAGTGCTCCTCTAATGAACACAATTTGTTTGTGGTCCTACCAACAAACAGAGTCCCTCTCGGGCCAATGAGAGGGTCGGACCCTTTGTTCAAGTCTCGGAGACACCATTTAAGGGAACATTCCTCTACTTACCCTAGTAGGCGGGAAGGAGTGAATTTCATCTTGCTAAGTTAAGTTGCCAGCCGCTCACTCGGTCTTGTCCCCAAGAAGGTAGGTATATTGAGTCGGCGAATCTAGTCACTATCACCCATACTAGTCAAAGGACAATCCCTTGCGAACAGGAGTTCGTAACCTGCTCAGGATTGAGATCAAGTTGCCTAGGTCATCCTAGTGAAATAGAAACCTAACTAGTCAACAGAGTTACAGCTAGAGGTTACTATTTCGTGGTCCGGTCTTATGTAATCTCATTACATAGGATATCCCCACTCACATGTCATCTACATGAACACGTTAGGATCACTGTATTTGCATCAAATACAAAGTGGGCCACATCCATAGTTTAACCAGGGTAAGGGTACCCAAACCTTATCCCCTAACTATAGACCCTTTAGGCTGTATCTCGAACCGAGATCCTTTTTATGTACATTACATTCAGTTAGAGATTCATTTAACAGCCTTGAATGTTTAGTTTATTGAATTTAGGGTTTAAATAAAGGCAAACTGTAGATAACGAACAATAACACTTTATTGAAATAATAACACTTTATTACAATAATTAGAACATAATTACAAACTACGAGTTTTAGGGCACAAATCCCAACACCCTCTAGTTTCCCTAAAGGCGGGAACGAGTGAATTCCATCTCGTGTAGTTAAGTTTCCAGCTCCCCACGTGGTCCTGCCCCTGAGAAGATAGGCATATTGAGCGAGTAACTCTGACCACCCTCACCCGTACTAGTCAAAAGTGAAGGGAATGAGAATCTCCGCGTAGCGGAAGACGATCGAATCGTCGTGGTTTTGTTATGCTACTCGATTTCACTAAACTTAACTATCTAATAGTTTTAGGCTAAACATCTAAAGATGGAAAGAAAAACAACAACTAGAACACAGACTTGTTGTAGACGTGCTTCGACTTTTCCTTTCCGGTCACGAACTCTTCGTGTTCTTCCAACGATCTTGAATTTCTCGAACTCTTCTCCCGATCAATAACGAACACAACCAATCGGAGTCTTGGTTGTTCTTCTTTTGGAAGAAGGAAAGTTGTGGGACTTTGAGTTTTGGTGAAGGAAGAGAAAATGAGAGAGGATTTGAGAGAAAGTCAAGTCTCTTCTCTTTGGTGAAATCCAAAAAATGAGAGAATGGCTTAAGTTCCTTCTTGCAAGAAGAGTTTAAATAGTGAAAATGGATGGAGTTAAAATCTCCACATTATTACCACTTTACTGCAACTATAGGTTATGCAAATCATATTTGCATAACCATATATTATAAGATATCTCATATCTCAAATTACAAATCACATTTGCAATAATGTGGATTTATTAAATTGAATCACATCCAATTTAATTTCTCTCAATTAATTTCTCCAATTAGCCCTAATTCAACAATTAGGCTAATCTATAGTTTATTATGAATCTCATTAACATTAAACTATATATTATATCATTCATATCTCATATAAATGACATAAATGTCTCTAAGTGAAATTAAACACTTTAATTTCACACCAAAACATTAACCCTTCTTTTAACCCAGTTTGAGCCAACCGAGGGACCTAATGGACCTACAGTGACGAGCTCCAATGATACGAGATTAACCTATCAAACTCTTTGACCCGGTTAATCAACATTCATTTGCTACGGTAACACTCCACTATCGCCCGTAGCTGCACTCCCGTAAGTGCAGAATATTACGTGTCCACTGATATAACCAATGTCCATGAGTCGACCATTCACAAGTTGTTCGTAGATACGGCTGGGTCAAATTACCGTTTTACCCCTGTGTATATTTCTTGTTCCTTAAGTCCCCACTGATCCTCTAATGAACAACATATTGTGATGGTCCAACCATACAAGACACCCTTCTCGGGCCAGTGAGAAGGTGGGCCAACCCTAGAGACGACACTTAAGGTAACAACCCCTCTAGTTTCCCTAAAGGCGGGAACGAGTGAATTCCATCTCGCGTAGTTAAGTTCCCATCTCCCTATTTGGTCCTGCCCTTGAGAAGATAGGCATATTGGGTGAGTAACTGTGACCACCCTCACCCGTACTAGTCAAAGAACAGACACCCGCAGACAGGAGTCCGTAACACGCTCAGGATTCAGGTCGAGTTACTAATGGTCATCTACAAATTTATTAGTCATTACTGTCAACGGTGTTACATCAGTAGGTCTAATAAGAATTCACGGTCCGGTCTTGTACAATCTCATTGCAGAGGATGCCCCCACTCGCATGTCAATCACATGAACGAGTCAGATCACCTCGTTTGTATATAATACAAAGCGGGCCGCATCCACAACATATCCAGGATTAGGTCTCCAACCCAATCCATATACTGTAGACCGTTCGGATCATTAACTCGAACGTGATCCTTCTTGTGTGTCCACTACACACCGTTCAAGTTCTAGTTCTCTCATAAATTCAATGACCCTGGAGCTTAGTTTATTGGACAAAGTTTATAAAATTTACGAGCCACAAAACGATGAAAGAAATAACTCTTATTAATTTCAAATGGTAAATTACAAACAAAATGAGATTAGGACATACATCCCTACACTATATGTCTCATCCCGAAGGGTTCATAACCCAAGGTTAGGAGAAAAAAGTTTGCAACCTCATTCGATCCATTTATGGGTTGAAACAAGCTTCCGGATCTTGGAACATAAGATTTGATATTGCGATCAAATCTTATTGTTTTGACCAAAACGTTGATGAGCTTTGTGTTTACAAGAGGATCATCAACAACAAAGTAGCTTTCTTAGTACTTTATTGAATGATATCCTACTCATTGGGAATGATGTAGGATACCTAACTAACATAAAGAATTGGTTGGCGACCCAATTCCAAATGAAAGATTTTGGAGAGGCGCAGTATGTTCTTGGGATTCATATTTTCAGGAATCGCAAGAACAGAATACTAGCTCTGTCTCAAGCGTCTTATATCGACAAAATGTTGGTCCGATATTCGATGCAGAATTCTAAGAGGGGCTTATTACCGTTCAGGCATGGAGTTTATCTGTCTATGGAACAGTGTCCTAAGACACCTCAAGAGATTGAGGATATGAGATGTATTCCCTATGCCTCTACAGTAGGTTGCTTAATGTATGCTATGTTGTGCACGATGTCAGACATCTGCTATGTAGTGGGAATAGTCAGTAGGTACCAATCCAATCCAGGGTTAGACCACTGGACCGCAGTTAAAAATATCCTCAAGTATCTTAAGAGAACGAGGGATTATACGCTTGTGTATGGGACTAAGGATTTGATCCTCACTAGATACACTAATTCTGATTTTTAGATCGATAAGGATTCTAGGAAATCCACATCGGGATCAGTTTTCACCCTTAATGGGGGAGCTATAGTATGGTGAGGTATCAAGTAGGGATGCATCACTGACGCCACGATGGAGGTTGAGTATGTCGCTGCTTGTGAAGCAGCTAAAAAGGTTGTTTGGCTAAGGAAATTCCTGACTGATTTGGAAGTTGTTCCAAATATTGAATTTTCCATCACCTTATACTGTGACAACAGTGGTGCGGTAGCCAATTCGAAGGAACCTCGCAGCCATAAGCGAGGCAAGCACATCGAGAGGAAGTATCACCTAATACGAGAAATAGTGCAACGAGGAGATGTGACAGTCACGAAGATCGTTTCGAAGGACAGAATTGTTGATCCGTTTACAAAGACTCTCACGGCTAAAGTGTTTGAGGGTCATCTGAAAAGTCCAGGTCGACGAGATATGTACATAGGCTAATCTAAGGCAAGTGAGAGATATGTAATGGTTTTATGGATGCCATAGTTTATTGTATTTCTATCTCTGTAACCACTGTTTTAGATTATGATGTACCCCACTAGAGTTTTAGTTCAAGTGGGAGTTTGTTGGGGTTTGTGCCCTAAAACTCGTAGTTTGTAATTTTGTTCTAACTATTGTAATAAAGTGTTATTATTTCAATAAAGAGTTATTATTCGTTATTTACGATATTGCCCTTGTTTTAACCTTAAATCAAATAAACTAAACATCCAAGTTTATAAAATGTCTCTTGAACTGAATGTAGTCTACATAAAAAGGATCTCGGTTCGAGATACAACCTAAAGGGTCTATATTAAGGCGATAAGGTTTGGGTACCTTACCTTGGTAATACTATGGAGGTGGCCCACTTTGTATTTGATACAAACACTTGCTGGGATTTGTCCCCTAAACTTATGTAATTTTGATCAAATAAATAAGAGTTATTTGTTTTGATAAAATTATATTCCTGCTTTATAAATCCAATAAACTAAGCTCCAAGGTTATAATATATCTTTAACATCAGTGCAGTGGACACTATTTGGATTGTGTTCAAGAGTATAACCTAAATGGTCTATGGTATAAGAATAAGGTTGGAAACCTTATTCTGGTAACACCATGGATGCGACCCACTTGGTAATTAGTACAAATGAGGCAATCCAACTCATTCATGTGGTTGACATGCGAGTGGGGGCATCCTGTATGAAGAGTTCATACAAGACCGGATTGCAAATTATTAGTCTAACCAAAGATAACATCGTTAATGAGGATAAGACTGGTAATTTATAGATGGTCATTAGTGACTCGACCTGAATCCTGAGTAAGTTAACAACTCCTGCTTATAGGGGTTTGTCCTTAGACTAGTATGGGTGAGAGTGGCTTGTAGCTGACTCAATAAGCCTATCTTCTCAGGGGCAGAACCTCGTAGGTAGCTGGGGACTTAACTATGCAAGATGGAATTCACTCATTCCTATACTAAGGAATTTGATAGGTTGTTCCCTTAAGAACTGAGTTCAGGTCTTGAACAACAAGGCCCCGCCCTCTAAAATGACTTAAAAGGGTATGAGTTTATGGTAGGACCTTAAACTTGTTGTTCATTAGAGGATCAGTGGTGCTTAAGGAACAAAGAGGTAATCACAGAGGTAAAACGATAATTTGACCCAACTGTGATTACAAACAACCTATGAAGGGTCGACCCATGGGTAATGATTATATCAATGGACACAATATAATCTACAGTGAGGAGAGTGCATCTACAAGTCTATAGTGGAATGACTTGTAGTTAATGAATATTGATTAACTGGATCAAAGAGGTTGATCAGTTAATCTCACATCATTGGAGCTCATGAACTGTAGGTTCATTAGGTCCCTCCGTTGGCTCAACATGGTAATATTGAGGGTATAAAGTTAGGAATGAAATTGAAGTAAAATTTCATATATGAGGTGTTATACCAATTATATGTGATATAATTGATATAATGTATAGTTTTAATGTGAATTAGATTCCATATTAACTATATACTAATGAGAGAATGAAAGAGGGATAGGATGGTAATTTCCATCCTATTTCCCTATAAATAGTTGCATGAGATGCAACTTTGGGGAATGCTTTTTGGAAAAACCCTAGAGGATCACATAGTTGTGTTATTGGAAGAGTTCCATACACAACTTCTCTAACAACCCCTACACCTTTTCCTAAAGGAGCTCACCATCCTCCCTCACCTAGAGAACAACGGAAAAGATCTAGTGGTGGCATCTTCATACATTCGAGTTCGAGTGTCTGAGATCGTGATCGTGGGAGAAGGAGCACGTGAAGAAAGAGTTCTTCAAAGGTAATCATCTTGTTGTCCTTGTCATATAACATGCTTAATCTTAGACGTTTTTGTTCTTTATTGAAATTCGTGAAACAAAATTAAGAACATGTGATTCACAATCGCTTCCACTGCGGGATTCGATCCCTTCAATTGGTATCAGAGCCCAATTATGTTCTTGATTTTGTTCTGGATTTATCAAGAACAAAGGTGGGATTTACTGTTTTCATGTGATGAATGAACAGTTTGCAAATTAGATGTTTTCAATTTTTACACTTAGATTTACAATTTTTTCCATTGAATCGTTCAATGTAAGGGCCCGATGTTTTGGACAATTTTAATTGTAAATCGAGTCTGTAAGTTCGTGTCGATCGAGGCAAAGTGGTTGATGAGAAGAACGGAGCGAAAACGAGGCAAAATGATGGAGGTTTTCCTGTTGTCTGCGTGCAGCGTTGCAACGCCGAAGGCATTTCACAACGCGCTCCAACGATCAGAAACAGACAAATTGCAGCGTTGCAACGCTGCCATCAACGTTACAACGCCGAAGGCGTTTCAACAGTTCCAAACGGACAAAAAAATGTTTTTTATATATATTAAATATAAAAAATGTTTTATATTTAATTATATTTATTTAATTTAATTTTAATTAATATAATTAGATTATATTAATTCAGATTAATTTTAGGGTACCAAAATTGGTCTAATTTTAATTATGTAATTGTTGTATAATTATTGCCATGCATAATGTATGCTTTTATTTAGATATCTCACCTTAGTCTAAGCATTTCCATGCATCATTTATAATATAAAGTGTTATATTATATAGTTTGCATGTATAATTAATATAAGGTGTTATATTAATTTATGGACAACATTGACATGCATTATAATTCATGAGATGATTATGCTATGTATGTTTTATTATTCATGAGATGAATGATCAAGCACTATGACATAGTATGCATGTCACCTAAGGTTAATTATTAGTTTTAAAATGTTTAGAGCTTGGAATTAATAGATATTAGAATTAGGAACCAAGTAATTTATAAACAATGATTAAAAGAGGAACTCTGTCTAAGGAAGGTTTTGTTTAGGCTGGGGTATTTAAACTGACGGAAATGGAACACCCCTACCTTGGAACTGACCTGGGAATGAATTTTAATCACAAAGTTTATAAATTATAGTAGCGTCAGCGGGTTTATTAAGGGTTTAATAAACTAGAAATCCTAGGCTTAATATAAAGAGTTATATTAGCAAACTTAGGATAAAATCAATATACGAGCTACATTGATTATCAATATAAAAGTTATATTGATAAGTTTAGGTAAAACCATAAAGCGGGTTTTAGCCTAAGTAAATTTCTATGGAGTTAAAGTATCCAGTTGGAGGAAAAATGTATATGATACATATTTTTTCACCTACGTATCTCCGGAAAGTTCACACCGTGAGACTCATACTTGGCCTCGTGGCACAAATTGGAGTGTCCCCCTTCGGATGGTGTTTGTATGAGTCGATATCAAGGTGAATGGAGAAGGTACTTATAGTGAGTTGGAGCAGGTTTAGTGAAACAAAACCTATGGTCTCTTCTGTCGGTTTACACCGTAAGATCACTATGGTGAACGTGCAAGTTTGGCCTGGACTATTGGGATTTATGCCCTAAACTTGTGTAATTTTGATCAATTAAATAAAGGGTTATTTGGTTTTCATAGAATTACAGTCTTGCTTTATAAATCCAATAAACTAAGCTCCAAGGTTATAACATATATCTTGAACATCAGTGTAGTGGACACTATTTGGATTGTGTTCAAGAATATAACCTAAATGGTCTATGGTATAAGAATAAGGTTGGAAACCTCATTCTGGAAACACCATGGATGCGACCCATTTTGTAATTAGTACAAATGAGGTAATCCAACTCATTCATGTAGTTGACATGCGAGTGGGGGCATCCTATATGAAGAGTTCATACAAGACCGAACCGCAAATTATTAGTCTAAGCAGTGTAACACCGTTAACAGGATAAGACTAGTAATTTATAGATGGTAATTAGTGACTCGACCTGAATCCTGAGCAAGTTAAGAACTCCTGCTTATAGGGGTTTGTCCTTAGACTAGTATGGATGAGAGTGGCCTGTGAGCCGACTCAATAAGCCTACCTTCCGGGTGATGAGAACCTCGTAGGTAGCTGGGAACTTAACTATGCAAGATGGAATTCACTCATTCCTACACTAAGGAATTAGATAGGTTGTTCCCTTAAAAACCTACTCCAGGTCCTGAACAGCGGGGCCCCACCCTCTATGAGGGTATGAGTCTAAGATAGGACCTTAGACTTGTTGTTCATTAGAGGATCAGTGGTGCTTAAGGAACAAAGAGGTAATCACAGGGGTAAAACGGTAATTTGACCCAGCTGTGATTGCGAACAACCTGTGAAGGGTCGACTCATGGGTAATGACTATATTAGTGGACACAATATTATCTACAGTGAGGAGAGTGTAGCTACAAGTCTATAGTGGAGTAACTTGTAGTTAATGAATATTGATTAACTGGATCAAAGAGTTTGATAAGTTAATCACATATCATTGGAGCTCATGAACTGTAGGTCCATTAGGTCCCTCCGTTGGATCAACATGGTTATATTCAGGGTATAAAGTTAGGAATGAAATTGAAATGATCAATTTCATACATGAGGTGGTTTATTAATTGTATATGATATAATTGATATAATATATAGTTTTAATGTGAATTAGATTCACATATAAAGCATATACTAATGAGAGAATAAAAGAAGGGTAGGATTGTCATTTCCATCCTATTTCCTTATATATGTATGGTTGCATGAGATGCAACTAGGTTAAGACATTTGTGTGCCATTTGATTGTGTTGTTGGAAAGATTCCAAAAACCACAATCTCTCTCTCTCACAACATTTCATCTTACCTAAGGGGAACCCACATTCCTCCCTCACCTAGAGAACAACGGAGAAGATTAAGTGGTAGTGTCTTAGTCCGTTTGTGTTCCAGTTGCTGAGATCGTGATCGTGGGTGAAAGGAGCATTAGAAGAAAAGTTCTTCAAAGGTACAATATTCTTGTTGTCCATATTGTGTTTATATGCTTAATCTAGTTAGTTTCGTTCTTGAATGAAATCGTTGTAACTAAATCGAGAGCGCGCGATTCACAATCGCTTGCGCTGCGGGATTCGATTCCCTTCATGGACCAGACAATCCCTTCGGAGGGCTTGATCATAGGGGATCGAACACAGTAGATGAAGGAGTCTAGATTAAGAAAAAGGAAACAATTTTGGATCATGAACACGCTAAATTGATCAATTTTGTAAAATAAAATGCATGCTCAAAACTGGAAAAACAGAGGGATAGAAAACTCAACTTTGAAGATCAAATTCTCTTCACCCGGTGGATGGTTTTCAACACGAACACTTCGTGGACAACCGTTGGAGTCTTCCCTACTATCCTCAGGCCTTATAACGGATTGTGGGATCTAGATTGAGAGAATTTAGAAGAAAAGACTTCAAAGATCACTAACTCGGAAATTCTTTTTTTTTCTGCAAAATTCTATCAAAATACCTCAAATCACCATTATATAAAGCTCCAACAAGCTTCATTAGAGTGACATCTCAACAGTGATGAGGATGGATTACGGTGGAGGTGGCCAATTTTGGCCAATTTGAAGATGAGAGGGATTGGGCAAGTTGCCAACTTGATGAAAATCATGAAAATCTTTTTTTTTTCCTTTTAATTTTAATTCAAAAACCAATATTAAATTGATTTTAAATTAAAATTAATTTAATTAATTAAATAATTTAAATATTAAATTAAATAAATTGCTCAATCCCGATCGATTATCCGAACATAAATCCTTATTCATGCTATAAATCGATCCAATATTTAAATTATATTTAAATATATCCACCTCCTTTTAATCATAGTTTAATTAATAATTAAGCTATGACTTGTTAAATATATCACATATAATTAACGCTTTCTTCCAAACTCGAATTTGAACAATTCAAATTCTTTTCTCTCAAAATGTTACAAGGCTTAGTCCGAGCTAGTAAGGAGGACCTAATGGACCTATAGATCATGAGCTCCAACGATACGAGATTAACCAACCAAACTCTTTAGCCTAGCTAATCAACATTTGTTAACCACCGGGACACTCCACTAAACCCCAGTGGTTGCACTCTCCTCACTGTAGATATATTTCTGTCCACTCGATATCACCATGATTAGTAAGTAGATCCTTCACAGGTCGTTCGTAAATGTAGCTTGGTCAAAATTACCGTTTTACCCTATAATTACCGCTTGTTCCTTAAGTCCCACTGATCCTTTAATGAACAATTGGTTTGTCGTCCAACCAACAAACCAAATCTCTCTCGGACCAAGAGAGGGTGGGCCCTTTGTTCAAGACTCGGAGTGAGCACTTAAGGGAACAACCTCTCTACTAATTCCTACAGCAGGTAGGAGTGAATTCCATCTTGTACAACTATGTTCCCAGCTATCTACCCAGACTTATCCCTAAAATGGGAGGCTTATTGAGTCGGCAATCTCGAGCCACTCTCACCCATGCAAATCTAAGGATAATTCGAAAAAACATGAGTTCATAGAACGCTCAAGATTAAGATCGAGTTACCTAGGTCATCGTATAAATATAGTCAGTTAAGACAGTAAACAGATTTATAAAGTCTAAGTGACTATTTCACGGTCCAGTCTTATTGATAACTCGCCATATGAGAGTTATTTTACTAGAATTTCAGTGCTTAATCAACTTGAATTGCATAGAATTCATTGAGCTTCATGTTATTTTATCCCTAAATTATGAATGTTAGTTGAAAATCTTGAATTTAAGCATGAGGTTCTAAAAGAATTAATTTTGATGTTTTTGTTCTTTAATTTAAAAAATTTTGAGAAATTAGCTAACAAGTAATTAAAGACCAGGATTTGAGATTTTTTTTAACTTTTACATATTTAGTTTGATTTTTGATTGATAATGATGTATGAGGATTTTTCTATGTGCAGGAGATGTGTAAAAGAAAAAAAAATATTACAAGATTCCGTAAGGGCATTTTAGACATTTTATCCGAAGGGCAAAATGGTCTTTATACCCTAAATAGCGTTTTCGTAATTATAAAACTAGGGCAACATCTCCTTGTGAGAATAGGAAAAGAAGAAAATAAAAGGAAAAGAATAGGGGAGCTGCTAGGCGTCGTTTTTGCGAATGAGAGAAATTCGAAAAGAGGGATTGTTGAAGCAATCTTGAGAGGAGACCGAGAGGACCTGTTGTTTGCCACAACAAAGCAGAGAGAGAAGGAATTCTCGAAGGGCATTGCTAGAGCAAGGCCGAGTCGGAGGAAGGCGCTGAGATTTGTTGTAGCAATTGTGAGGGACAATATCGGAAGAGCTGGCCCATCGATTTGCTGAAGCAATCGCGAAGGAGGAACAGATGAGCGTTTGTTGCGTGTGTAGATGCGAGGAATCGCCCGACTTTTGCTGAAGCATTCGCGCACGTTGCATTCGCGCAGCTGTGACCAGTCGCCCGATGGATTGCTGAAGCATTCGCGTAGCCGTGCAGAGTTGCCCGACTATTGCTGAAGGAATCGCGTGGAGTCACCCGACTGTTGCTGAAGAATTCGTGCAGTCGTGTGGAGTTGCCCGATTGATTGCTGAAGCAATTACGTGCGTTGGCTGCAAAGAGAGAAATTCGAGACCCCTCTTGCTGAAGCAATTGGCGACAGATTCGTGCAGAGTTCAACTGAAGCAACTTGCTGAAGCAAAGTACCCTGCCTTAGACCTAAGTTGAGGTATTTTGATAGGCATTTGCTGAAGCAAATTTGAGCTACAGGCTGTGTAAGTATCTCCTATCTTGAAGTGCTTCTGTTTATTATTCTTGACAAATTTACATTGCTTTTGTGGGTTGCTTTGCATTAATTTAGAAGTCAGATTGCCCACTGTTTAGACGAATTATGTGGCTGATTTATGCGGCTATTTATATATAAATCTCTTGATTAGTGAAAGCATGCTCAACTTTAAGCTGTATATGACTCTAATCATGAACTAAATTCTTCTAGGCACGAGTTAGGTTGTTCTTCAATGTATAAATTGTAATGAAATAATGGTTGATGCCATAATTGGATTTATGAGATTTTAATGTTTGTAACGATGTATGAGGGTTAAAATTTGGCCACTTTAACTTATCTTAAAATTCATGAACTTGGAAAAGCTAGTGAATTAGGGAATTAAAATTTAATTCTAGAAACTTGAGTTAATTAGGGATAATTAACCCACCTGGAACCTTAAAATCATGAGCGTAATTTAGGTCTCAATTGGGAAATTGTTGGTCTTAAAATTTAGTGATTTTGAAAAAATTCATTTGACCATATGTGTAGGTGAATTCAAGGCATCAACCACATATTTGTTATTCTAATTATACATGAAACTTCAAGTTAACCCTAGCCTATCTCTTAATCTAAAAGCCCCAGTTTTCTCTCGTTTAGTTTATATTTTTAACGTTTTCACTTACTTTGATTTATTGCGTTAGTCTTAATTATATTTAACTCATCCAAACAACAAGAAAAAAAAATCAAATTCCTATTATTGCATTCACTTATTTTTAACACAAATTGGTATGCCCATGCATTGCACCAGAAAAAAAATAATAAGGAGAAAAATTTTTAGGACACTCATTGGTTTAGATTCTACTAGTCCTCGTGGGATCTATACTTTTCTTATCACTTGCTGCACTGACCGCGTATACTTGCACGTCAAAGAAGAGTCACAGTCTCATCCTAAGTTACATTAGTTTAGGACACCTGATATTTTCTGCATCAAGTTTTTGGCGCCGTTGTCGGGGACTAGCTTTGCATCTTATCTGTGAGTTCTGTGAAATTTTCTTTACTTTTGAGTTTTTTTTTCTAGGATTAGTTTCTTTTTCATAATATTGCTTGAGTTGGGTTTTTCTACATTTCAGGTACTTTAGGATAGTTTATGAATGTGCGTCGTCAGTTAGAGTTTGATTTTGACCCCGAAATAGATAGGACCTTTAGGAAGCGGTTGAGAGAGCAAAAATTAGCCATGACTAACCAGAATAATCCTAGAGACCCTATAGATCCTCTAACCCAACATCATAACCCTAGAGCACCCCAAGATGTTAGAGACAATCCACTTTTTAACCTTCCGGTAGGGGGCCCTACCAATGTGATAGAGCTAGCGAATGACCGAGAGCGAGTCATTATGACCTATGTCAACCCCTTAGTGAATGAATTGAATCCAGGGATAATCAGACCCGTTATACAAGCTACTTCTTTTGAGCTAAAACCAATTATGTTTAAAATGCTCCAAACGATTGGGCAGTTTCATGGCTTACCAGCCGAGGACCCCCATCTCCATATTTAGATTAATGTTGCCTAGTCATAAGTGCCAAAGATAGGTACTAGGAGAAAGTTTCTGCCTTTTACTTTGAGTATCAGCTGTTTTAAACATCTCAGTGTTCAAAATAACTTTTACTTCTGTTGGTCTTAACACATATAAGTTGTTTTCAAGTTTAGCAGAACATATTCGTACACCTCTTTTGCAAATGAACGCTTCATTATGAATAAAAGATACTTTATACATATGTTCAAACAAACAAGAGATAGATACAAGATTTCTTTTGATTCCAGGAACCAAAAGTACATTTTTTAATAAAATGAATCTATTTCTAAACAACAACTTGACTGCTCCCACTGCTTTGGCTGAGACAACCTCTCCCGTTCCAACCATGAGAGTTATCTCCCTATCAGCAAGCTGCTGCCAGGAACTAGTTTCCTGAAAAGAAGAACAAACATGGTTAGTGGCTCTTGAATCTAATATCAAGGCGGAATCATCATGTTCCACTAAACATGTTTCAACAACAAGTAAATCATATTTACCTTGTTTTTCCTTCTCAGCTTTCTTTTTGGAAGGGAATCGAAGTCCCCGCAGCGGAAGCGATTGCGAATCGCGCGCTCTTGATTTAGTTACAACGATTTATTCAAGAACATAAATAACAAGATTAAGCATAAAATAGAATGGACAGCAAGAATGTTACCTTTGAAGAACCTTTCTTCGAGTGATCCTCTCTCCCACGGTCACGATCTCAGCAATACAAACTCGTACGAACACCGACACTACCACCGGATCTTCTCTGTTGTTCTCTAGGTGAGGGAGGAATGTGGGTTCCCTTTAGGAATAGTGAGGTGTTTTGTGAGAGAGATATTTGTTGTCTTGGAACTTTTCCAACAACAACAAAAGGCTAGGAATTGCTTAGAATGTCTTAACCTAGTTGCATCTCATGCAACCATATATATAGGGGAATAGGATGGAAATGACTATCCTACCCATCCTTTATTCTCTCTTTAGTATATAGTTTATATATGAATCTAATTCACATTAAAACTATATATTATATCAATTATATCATATATAATAGATATAACACCTCATGTATGAAATTGAACACTTCAATTTCACTCCTAACTTTATACCCTCAATTTTACCATATTGAGCCAACGGAGGATCTAATGGACCTACGGATCATGAGCTCCAATGATGTGAGATTAAGCGATCAAACTCTTTGATCCGCTTAATCAATATTCATTAACTACAAGTCACTCCACTTTGTAGACTTGTAGTTGCACACTCTCCTCACTTTGTAGATATTATTGTGTCCACTGATATAGTCATTACCCATGAGTCGACCCTTCACAGGTTGTTCCTAATCACAGTTGGGTCAAATTACCGTTTTACCCCTGTGATTACCTCTTTGTTCCTTAAGCACCACTGATCCTCTAATGAACAACAAGTCTAAGGTCCTACCTTAGACTCATAGCCTCATAGAGGGTGGGGCCCCGTTGTTCAAGACACGAGTCGAGTTCTTAAGGGAACAACCTATCTAATTTGTCAAGAGAGGAATGAGTGAATTCCATCTTGCAGTTAAGTTCCCGACTTCCTACGAGGTTTCGTCACGAGAAGGTAGGCTTATTGAGTCGGCCATGTGCCACTCTCACCCATACTAGTCTAAGGACAACCCCTATAAGCGTAAGTTCTTAACTCGCTTCGAGATTCAGTCGAATCACTAATGACCATCTATAAATTACTAGTCTTATCACGGCAACTTGATTGTTACCTTTGGTTAGGCTAATAATTTGCGATCGATCTTGTATGAACTCTTCATGCAGGATGCCATGTCAACTACATGAATGAGTTGGATTACCTCATTTGTACTAATTACAAAGTGGACCGCATCCATGGTGTTACCAGAATGAGGTTTCCAACCTTATTCTTATACCATAGACTATTTAGGTTATAATCTGGAACTCAACCCAAATAGTGTCCACTACATTGATTTGAAGATAAACGTTATAACCTTGAAGCTTAGTTTATTGGATTTGTAAAAGCAAGACTGTAATCTTATCAAAACAAATAACACTTTATTTAATTGATCAAAATTACACAAGTTTAGGGCATAGATCCCAACATTTTCTTCATGGTACTTCGGTTGTTGGAACATAAGAATACAACAGTAGACACCCGAAAGGAATAAAGGTTTCCTTAGTCTGTTTTTAAATCTAGTCTTCCCTTCCGCGAATTTTATTGGATGGGGACTGTGGGGTCTAAAGACAAAGGGTTACATTACCAAGGTACATAAGAAGTGTATGTATCCTGACCGAATAATGGTAACTAAAGCCTATAGGAATAAGAGTTATTCTGACATTAGGTTTTGGTCAAGAGTGTCTTGATCCAGAGGAGGAGTATTTTTTATTACCCTTCGGTTGTTGGGATTTATGCCCTAGACTTGTGTAATTTTGATCAAATAAATAAAGAGTTATTTGTTTTGATAAAATTATTTTCTTGCTTTATAAATCCAATAAACTAAGCCCCAATGTTATAATATATCTTGAACATCAGTGTAGTGGACACTATTTGGATTGTGTTCAAGAATATAACCTAAATAGTCTATGGTATAAGAATAAGGTTGGAAACCTCATTCTGGTAACACCATGGATGCGACCCACTTTATAATTAGTACAAATGAGGTAATCCAACTCATTCATGTGGTTGACATGCGAGTAGGGGCATCCTGTATGAAGTGTTCATACAAGACCGGACTGTAAATTATTATGTTGGGATGTATGTCCTCATCTCGTGTAGTTTGTAATATTCCAAGTTGTAAATGAATAAGAGTTATTTATTTCAACATTGTGTAATAAATAAGAGTTATCTATTTAAACTTTGTGTCTCGCATTTTTCATAAACTTAATCCAATAAACTAAGCTCCAGGGTCATTATATTATGAGAGAACTAAGAACTTGAACGGTGTGTAGTGGACACACAGGGAGGATCGCATTCGAGTTAATGACCCGAACGGTCTACAGTATATGGATAGGGTTGGAGACCTAATCTCTCGCATTTTTCATAAAGTTAATCTAATAAACTAAGCTCCAGGGTCATTATATTTTTAGAGAACTAAGAACTTGAAAAGTGTGTTGACATGCGAGTGGGGGTATCATGTACAATGAAATTCTACAAGATCGGACCGTGAATTATTAGGCTTACTGATGTAACACCGTTAACAGTATAGAGATAATAAATTCGTACATGACCATTAGTGACTCGACCTTCATCCTGAACGTGTTACGGACTCCTGCCTGCGGGGTCTGTCCTTTGACTAGTACGGGTGAGGGTGGCCACTGTTGCTCGCCCAATATGTCTATCTTCTCAGGGGTAGGACCACGTGGGGAGCTGGGAACTTGACTACGCAAGAAGGAATTCACTCATTCCCGACTTAGGGAAACTAGAGGGGTTGTTCCCTTAAGTGCTGTCTCCAGGGCTTGAACAACGGGGCCCCACTCTCTCATTGGCATGAGAGGGTTGTTGTTTATGGTTGGACCATGCAACGTAGTTGTTCATTAGAGGAGCAGTGAAACTTAAGGAGCAAGAGGTACACATAGGGGTAAAACGGTAATTTGACCCAGTTATGACTACGAACAACCTGTGATGGGTCGACTCATTAGTATTGGTTATATCGATGGACACAACTTGTCCTATAGTGATGAGAGTGCAGCTACGGGCTTTAGTGGAGTGTTATCGTAGCTAATGAATGTTGAATAACCGGGTTAAATAGTTTGACAGGTTAGTCTCGGATCATTGGAGCTCGTCACGTGTAGGTCCATTAGGTCCCTCGGTTGGTTCAAATTGGACAAATTGAGGGTTTACAGTTTGGTGTGAATTTGAAGTGTTCAAATTCATTATTTGGGTATTTATGTCGTTTATATGAGATATAAATGGCATAATATATAGTTTGATGTGAATGAGATTCATAATAAACTATAGTATAGCCTAATTGATTAATTAGTGCTATTTGGAGAAATTGAATTGAGAGAAATTAAATTGAATGTGATTCAATTTATAATTCCACATTTATGCAAATGAGATTTGTATAATAAGGTATGAGATACCTTATATTATATAATATGCAAATGTGATTTGTATATTATATGGTTGTGGTAAAATTGTGATTTGGTGGAGGTTTTAACTCTATCACACAATAGTATTTGAAGGCTTTGCAAGAAGCCTTTGGTGTGCCATTTGCCATTTTTTGGATTTCCATCCAAAGAGAGCAAGGCAATTCTCTCTAGAATTCTCTCATCTCTCTAACATTTCTCCTCACCCAAAACCAAAGGGAGTCCCACTCACTCTCCCTCAACCTCCTGAGAACAACCGAGAAGACCCTTTGGAGGTGTCTCCCTGTTCGAATCGAGGTTCGTGTTCGAGGAGTTTGTTGGATCGAGAGAGATCGTGACCGAAGGAGAAGAGGATTGAAGAAGTGTTCTTCAACAAGTAAGTACCATTTTTCCTTACTGTTTTCTTCTCCTATTTGCATGCTTAGCCTAGGATCTATGAGATAGATTCAATTTTAAGATAGGAATTACACAACGGATCAACGACGTTTCACAACGACTTCCACTGCGGGAATTCCAAATCCCTTCAATTCGTATCAGAGCCAATCGTTGCTCTTCGTTGTGTATTCTGTGGATTCTTAAAATTAGGTGGGTAGCATTAATTTTCATGAGATGAATGTTAATGGTTTGCAATTTTGGATGTTTTCAGTTTTTGGCACTAGTTTAGATTTACATTAAAGTTGATGAGATCAATGTAAGGGCCCATTGTTTTGGGCATTTTTTTTAATGTAAATCGAGTCTGTAAGTCCGTGTCGTTCGTGGCAAGAGTTGTCGTGAAGAAAATGGAGCAAAAACGGGCGATTTCGGTGAAAAACAGCAAAAGTTGTTTGCTGGAAGTTCATCAGCGTTGCGACGCTGTTCATCAGCGTTGCGATGCCATCCATGCTGCTGGAGGCTGCTGCAGTGCAACATTGCAATGCTAGCGGTGGCGTTGCAACACCACAACATTGAGAACGATAGGCGCGACGCTATACATTACAGCGTTGCAACATAATAACAATGTTGCAACGCTGTGGTGTAGTGGTGTGTGGAACGCATATTTTCTGGGGACGTGTTATGTGGTTGACGGTTCAAGCCTGGGGTTCTGCAACTTCCGTTTAATTATTTTAATTAATATTAATATAAATATTATATTAATGTTAATTAATTTAATTTTATGTCCCTAGGGTGCCAAAAACCGGTACAATATTTCTATTTAATTATTTTATGCATGAGATGTATGATTTAATTATTTCTATGTGCATAGAGTATGCCATATATATTTAAAATCCCACCTTAGGTTAAACATTTCATGCATCATATTTATATTATAAGAGTTATAATATAATGTTTGCATGATTTAATTTATTTAATATAAGTGTTATATTTTTAAATTAAAAGCATGCTCATGCATTTAATTCATGTGATGAATGTATGTTATAGTATAGTATTATTCATGTGATGAATGATCAAGCACTATAACATAGAAATGCATGTAACCTAAGTTAATTATTAGTTTTAAATTGTTTAGAACTTGAATAATTAGACTTAGGTTTTCTAGTTCTAATAAGATTAGAATTAGGAAATCAAATATAACCTTTGAATGGAGACTGATAAGTAACTCTGTCTAAGGAAGGTTTTGTCTAAGGCTGGGGTATTTAAGTTGACGCTTGCGAAACACCCCTACCTGGAAACCGACCTTGGAGTGAATTCGGTCTGGAGATTCTTAGGTTATATTCTCGTGAGTGTCATTAATTAAGAGTTAATTAATTTACTCACATAGACCTAAGTTAATAATGTGATTATAAACTTAGGCTAATCCAATATAAGAGTTATATTGGTAGACTTAGGTAAATTTTAGCCGGTTTATCTAGGTCAATCCTGAATATTTTAAAGTGCTGAGTGGGAGAAAATAAAGTGTATGAGATACATTTAATTTTCCATCCACAAATCTCCGTTAAGTTCGCACCGTGAGATCCATGCTCGGCCTCGTGGCACAAATGGGAGCGTCCCCCTACGGGTGGCATTTGTATGGGTCAATATCAACGTGAATGGAGAGAGTACTTATAGTGAGTGGGAGCGGGATCTGTGAAAACGGGACCCACGGTCTCTTTTTTCTATTTACACCGCGAGACGCCTATGATCCGCCTGCTAGTTTGGCCTGGACCAGACAATCCCTACGGAGGGCCTTGATCATGGGAGTCGGAACACCGTGAATTCCCGAAAGGGATACGATTTCCTTGTTTGTTTTCCTTCTTAGTCCTCCCTACGGCGACTATTGTTTGAACGGATACTTGGAAATTTAAAGATTGAGGGCAAAACTCATAGGATTCATTAAGAGTTAATGGATTCTGATCGAAAAATGGTAACTTGATGCCTAATGGAATAAGAGTTATTATGGTATTAGGGTCTGGTCGAGAAAGTCTCGTCCTAGAGGAGGAGTGGGTTTGTCTACCCTACGGTGGCGGTCATTCTAAACCTTTAGGGTATCATTGAAAATTTTTGAATGACCTAGGGATCATAGGATAAAAATTTGCTAAAACCCGATTGGATTTTCAAAAGTTTTTGCGAGACTAATACAAAGTTTTTCATTTTATTTCAGCAACAAAATGTCAAACGCTTTTAACACCCCTTTAGCTTCCGTTAAGTTAGTCGGTGATAGTATTTCGTGGAAAAATAATGTAGACACGATTTTGGTAAATGACGACCAAGAGTTCGCGCTAACTGAGGAGGGTCCTCAGGTGCTCGGTTCAACAGTCCTATTCAACGATCTACAAACATTTCGGTCCTTGGTGCAAACTAGGGGACTGGAAGCTGAGGCAAGTGTTGTCTTAAGACCTTTTCACAGGGATATGACCTCTGGGATAAAGTTTGTAGACTCTTCAGGCCCTAAGGGGAAGAAGGAGAAGTTGAAGGAAGTTATGGTAGACCGCGATGCCGCCCTAAAAGGCAAAGAAAACAAGGATGTTGTCAGAAAGTGTTTCTATTGCAACGGGGACGAACACCTGAAAAGGAGTTGTCCCATATTCCTTGATGAAAAGAAGATGACAGGTAAATGTGATTTACTTGTCACAGAAACTTGTTTAGTGGAGAGTAATGACTCTGTCTGGATACTGGATTCAAGCGTCACTAACCATGTTTGCTCTTCTTTTCAAGGATTAAGTTCCTGGCAGTGGCTGCAAGAGGGTGAGATAACACTCAGGGTTGGATCCGGAGAAGTTGTCTCGGCGGCAGCAATAGGCACGATGAAGCTGTTCTTTGGCGGGAAGTACTTATTATTGGATAATATGTACATAGTTACAGGGTTTACGAGAAACCTAGTTTCTATTTCCTGCCTATTAAAACAAAATATTTTCGTTTCTTTCAAAAGTAATAAAGCATTTATTTCTCGAAATGGAAATTTGATTTGTTCTGCTTCGCTTGAGAGCAATTTGTATGTTTTGAACCCTAATTCGGTCAAAAGTGTTTTGAATACCGAATTGTTTAAAACAGCTGAAACGCGAACTAAGAGAGTAAAAGTTTCTCCAAAAGAAAGTGTCCATCTTTGGCATCTTCGGTTAGGCCACATTAATCTCAATAGGATTGAGAGACTAGTGGAGAGTAGACTTCTAAGCGAGTTGGAAGAAAACTCTTTACCAGTATGTGAGTCATGCCTTGAAGGCAAAATGACCAAACGTCCTTTTAGTGGAAAAGGATATAGAGCCAAGGAGCCCCTTGAGCTTATACATTCTGACCTCTGTGGTCCGATGAATGTTAAAGCACGAGCAGGTTACAAATACTTTGTATCTTTTATAGATGACTATTCGAGGTATGGGTACATTTACCTAATGAATAGGAAGTCTGAAACACTTGAAAAGTTCAAGGAGTATAAGACTGAGGTTGAGAACCTGTTAGGTAAAACGATAAAAACACTTCGATCGGATCGAGGGGGAGAGTATATGGACACTGAATTCAAGGACTATATGATAGAACATGGAATTATGTCCCAACTCTCGGGACACGTATGCCACAAAGCAGAATGGTGTATCGGATAGGAGAAACAGAACCTTGTTGGACATGGTTCAGTCGATGATGAGCTATGCTCGTCTCCCTGATTCCTTTTGGGGTTACGCAGTGGAGACTGCGGTTTACATTTTGAACACAGTTCCGTCGAAAAGTGTTTGTGAAACACCTTTCGAACTCTGGCATGGTCGTAAAACCAGTTTACGTCATTTCAGAATTTGGAGATGCCCGACCCATGTGTTGGTGTCAAACCCGAAGAAGCTGGAACCCCGTTCAAAGTTGTGCCTCTTTGTAGGTTACCCAAAAGAGACTAAAGGTGGTTACTTTTATGATCCTAAGGATAATAGGGTGCTTGTGTCGACCAACGCCACTTTCCTTGAGGAAGACCACATCAGGGATCACTTACCAAGGAGTCAGATTGTGTTAAATGAAATGGACAGTACATCAGCAAGAGTTGTTGATGGTGCTAGTACGTCAACAAGTGTTGTTGATCCTAGCTCGTCTAGTCAAGTCCGTTCCCAAGAGTTGGGAATGCCTCGACATAGTGGGAGGGCTGTGAGACAGCCTGAACGTTACATGGGTTTAGCTGAAACCCAGGTCGTCACCCTTGATGATGACTGTGAGGATCCATTGACCTATGATCCGGTAATGGCTGACATTGACAAAGACGAATGGATTAAAGCTATGGACCAGGAAATGAAGTCGATGTACTTCAATTCCGTCTGGGAGCTTGTGGACCAACCGGATGGGGTAAAACCTATTGATTGCAGATGGACCTACAAGAGTAAACGTGGCGTAGATGGGAAGGTGCAGACCTTCAAAACTCGACTAGTGGCAAAGGGTTTTACCCAGGTGGAAGGGGTTGACTATCAGGAAACCTTTTCACCTGTTGCCATGGTAAAGTCGATTAGAATCCTTCTGGCCATTGCCGCATATTATGACTATGAGGTATGGCAAATGGATGTCAAGACCGCCTTTCTGAATGGTAACCTTGACGAGACCATCTACATGGACCAACCCAAGGGGTTCATTGCCCAAGGCCAAGAGCAAAGAGTTTGCCGGCTTAAAAGGTCTATTTATGGACTGAAACAAGCCTCGAGGTCTTGGAATATAAGGTTTGATGAGGCTATCAAATCTTATGGCTTTGATCAAAATGTTGACGAACCTTGTGTCTACAAGAAAATCGTCGACAAAACTGTCGCATTTCCTATATTGTATGTGGATGATATCCTTCTCATTGGGAATGAGGTAGGATTTCTTACTGACATTAAGGAATGGTTGGCTTCGCAATTCCGAATGAAAGATTTAGGAGAGGCACAATATGTTCTAGGTATCCAGATATAACATGCAGAACTCCAAGAAGGGCTTGCTGCCTTTCAGGCATGGGGTTCACCTGTCTAAGGATCAATGTCCTAAGACGCCTAAAGAGGTTGAGGATATGAGGCGAATCCCCATGCATGCTTCAACAGTGTAGGAGGCTGATGTATGCCATGTCGTGTACCCGGCCCGACATTTGTTATGCGCGGTTGGGATTGTCGGTGAGGTATCAATCCAATCCGAGATTAGATCTTTCGGACGATCGTAAAGGAATCCTCAAGTATCTTAGGAGAACGAGGAACTACAGCCTTGTGTATGGGAGTGGGGATTTGATCCTTACGTGATACACAGATTCTGACTTTCAGAAAGATGAGGATTCTAGGAAATCCACTTCGGGGTCAGCCTTCATTCTGAATGGAGGAGCTGTAGTGTGGCGAAGCATCAAGCAGGGATGCCTCGCTGATTCCACGATGGAAGTCGAATATGTTGCGGCTTGTGAAGCTGCAAAGGAAGCTGTTTGGCTCAGGATGTTCATGACGGATTTGAAAGTTTTTCCAAATATGAACTTGTCGATCACAATCGCTTTGTTTTGTGACAACGAGGTGGTGCAAAGAGCCAACTCGAGAGAACCCTGAGTCATAAAAGGGGCAAGCATATAGAGCGTAAGTATCACTTGATATGGGAGATTCTGCACCGTGGAGACGTGAAAGTCACGCAAATAGCTTCGGAGCACAACGTTGCTGATCTATTTACAAAGGCCCTCACAGCTAAGGTGTTTGAGGGTCACTTAGAGAGTCTAGGTCTTCGAGTGCTTCTTGACTAGGGCACGTGGGAGTATTGTAAAAGGGTATTTAATACCCTAGTTTATTGTATTACTTTATTGTATTACTTTACTGTACATTTGAGAAATGTATCATGTACTCCACTAGCTTAGTCTAAGTGGGAGTTTGTTGGGATGTATGTCCTCATCTCGTGTAGTTTGTAATATTCCAAGTTGTAAATAAATAAGAGTTATTTATTTCAACATTGTGTAATAAATAAAAGTTATTTATTTAAACTTCGTGTCTCGCATTTTTCATAAACTTAATCCAATAAACTAAGTTCCAGGGTTATTAAATTATGAGAGAACTAAGAACTTGAACGGTGTGTAGTGGACACACAGGGAGGATCGTGTTCGAGTTAATGACCCGAACGATCTACAGTATATGGATAGGGTTGGAGACCTAATCCTGGATACACTGTGGATGCGACCCGTTTTGTATTAGATACAAACAAGGTGATCTGACTCGTTCATGTGGATGACATGCGAGTGGGGGCATCCTGTGCAATTAGATTGTACAAGACCGGACCGTGAATTATTAGACTTCTGCGATGTAACACAGATTGCGAGATATAGAGCTAATAAATTCGTAGATGACCATTAGTGACTCGACCTTAATCCTCGAGCGTGTTACGGACTTCCGTCTCTGCGAAGTGCATCCTTTGACTAGTACGGGTGAGGGTGGCCACTGTTGCTCGACCAATATGTCTATCTTCTAAGGGGCAGGACCACGTGGGGAGCTGGGAACTTGACTACGCAAGAAGGAATTCACTCGTTCCGACTTAGGAAACTAGAGGGTTGTTCCCTTAAGTGTTGTCTCCGTGGCTTGAACAACGGGGCCCCACTCTCTCATTGCCCCGAGAGGGTTCTTTGTTTATGGTTGGACCATGCAACGTAATTGTTCATTAGAGGAGCAGTGGGACTTAAGGAGCAAGAGGTAGACATAGGGGTAAAACGGTAATTTGACCCAGCTGTGACTACGAACAACCTCTGAAGGGTCGACTCATGGGTATTGGTTATATCGATGGACACAACTTGTCCTACAAATGATGAGAGTGCGACTACGGGCTTTAGTGGAGTGTTCATCGTAGCTAATGAATGTTGAATAACCGGGTCAAAGAGTTTGTGAGGTTAGTCTCGGATCATTGGAGCTCGTCACGTGTTGGTCCATTAGGTCCCTCGGTTGGCTCAAATTTGACAAATTGAGGGTTTACAGTTTGGTGGGAATTTGAAATGTTCAAATTCATTATTTGGGTATTTATGTTGTTTATATGAGATATAGATGGCATAATATATAGTTTGATGTGAATGAGATTCATAATAAACTATAGTATAGCCTAATTGATTAATTAGTGCTATTTGGAGAAATTGAATTGAGAGAAATTAAATTGAATGTGATTCAATTTATAATTCCACATTTATGCAAATGAGATTTGTATAATAAGATATGAGATACCTTATATTATATAATATGCAAATGTGATTTGTATATTATATGGTTGTGGTAAAATTGTGATTTGGTGGAGGTTTTAACTCCACACAATAGTATTTAAAGGCTTTGCAAGAAGCCTTTGGTGTGCCATTTGCCATTTTTTGGATTTCCATCCAAAGAGAGCAAGGCAATTCTCTCTAGAATTCTCTCATCTCTCTAACATTTCTCCTCACCCAAAACCAAAGGGAGTCCCACTCACTCTCCCTCAACCTCCCGAGAACAACCGAGAAGACCCTTTAGAGGTGTCTCCCTGTTCGGATCGAGGTTCGTGTTCGAGGAGTTCGTTGGATCGAGAGAGATCGTGACCGGAGGAGAAGAGGTTGAAGAAGTGTTTTTCAACAAGTAAGTACCATTTTTCCTTACTATTTTCTTCTCCTATTTGCATGTTTGGCATAGGATCTATGAGATAGATTCAATTTTAAGATAGGAATTACACAACGGATCAACGACGTTTCACAACATCTTCCGCTGTGGGAATTCCAAATCCCTTCATATTAGTCTAACCAGTGTAACACTGTTAACCGAATAAGACTGATAATTTGTAGTTGGTCATTAGTGACTCGACCTGAATCTTGAGTAAGTTAAGAACTCCTGCTTATAGGGGTTTGTCCTTAGACTAGTATGGGTGAGAGTGGCCTCTAGCCGACTCAATAAGCCTACCTTCTCAGGGACAGAACCTCGTAGGTAGCTGGGGATTTAACTATACAATATGGAATTCACTCATTCCTACACTAAGTTATTAGATAGGTTGTTCCCTTAAGAACTGACTCCATGACTTGAACAACGGGGCCCCGCCCTCTATGAGGATATGAGTCTATCGTAGGACCTTAGACTTGTTGTTCATTAGAGGATCAGTGACGCTTAAGGAACAAAAAGGTAATCACAGGGGTAAAACGGTAATTTAACCCAGTCTGATTACGAACAACCTGTGAAGGGTCGACTCATGGGTAATGATTATATGAGTGGACACAATATAATCTACAGTGAGGAGAGTGCAACTACAAGTCTATAGTGCAGTGACTTGTAGTTAATGAATATTGATTAACTGGATCAAAGAGTTTGATCAGTTAATTTCACATCATTGGAGCTCATGAACTGTAGGTCCATTAGGTCCCTCCGTTGGCTCAACATGGTAATATTGAGCCAACGGAGGTGTTATATCAATTATATATGATATAATTGATATAATATATTGTTTTAATGTGAATTAGATTCATATATAAACCATATAATAATGGGAGAATATAAGAGGTGTAGAATGGTATTTTCCATCCTATTTCCCTATATATATATATAGTTGCATGAGATGCAACTAGGTTAAGCTAATTCAAGCCTTTGTTGTGTTGTTGGAAAAGTTTCAAAAACATAATCTCTCTCACAACATCTCATCTCACCTAAAGGGAATCGACCTTCCTCCCTCACTTAGAGAACAACGGAGAATATCCGGTGGTAGTGTCGGTGAACGTTCAGCGTTACAACGCCACAGGCGTTTTACGTGAAGCAGCAACGGGAAGAAACAGTTTTATTAATATATAATAAATATAAAAACGTTTTATATTTTTTTATTTAATTTATTTAATTTTAATTAATATAATTAGATTATATTAATTAAAATTGAATTTAGGGTGCCAAAATTGGTCTAATTTTTCTATTTAAATTATGCAATTGTTGTGCAATTATTGCCATGCATAATGTATGATTTTAATTTAGAAATTCCACCTTAGGTTAAGCATTTCCATGCATCATTTATAATATAAAGAGTTATATAATATAGTTTGCATGATTAATTAATATAAGGTGTTTTATTAATTTATGGACAACATTGGACAACATTGACATGCATTATATTTCATTAGATGATTATGGTATGTATGTCTTATTATTCATAAGATGAATGATCAAGCACTATAACATAGTATGCATGTCACCTAAGGTTAATTATTAGTTTTAAAATGTTTAGAACTTGGAAATAATAGACCTTAGGTTATCTAGTTCTAATTAGATTAGAATTAGGAACCAAGTAATTCATAAACAATGATTAAAAGAGGAACTCTGTCTAAGGAAGGTTCTGTCCCAGTCGGGCTATTTATTTCGATTGAAAACGGAACACCCCTACAGGAGGCGACTGGGAGTGAAATTTAATCAGAGAGTTTATAAATTACAGTAGCGTCAGCAAGTTTATAAAGGGGTTAATAAACTAGAAATCATAGGCTTAATATAGAGAGTTATATTAGCAAACTTAGGATTAAATCAGTATAAAAGTTATATTCATTATCAATATAAGAGTTATATTGATAAGTTTAGGTAAAACCATTAGCGGGTTTTAGCCTAAGTAAGATTCCTATAGATTTAAAGTATCCAGTGGGAGGAAAAGTGTATATGATACATATTTTTCCACCTACGTATCTCCGGAAAGTTCACACCGTGAGACTCATACTTGGCCTCGTGACACAAACGGGAGCGTCCCCCTTCGGATGGTGTTTGTATGAGTCAATATCAAGGTGAATGGAGAGGGTACTTATAGTGAGTGAGAGCAGATTTAGTGAAAACAAAACCTATGGCCTCTTTTGTCGGTTTACACCGTAAGATCACTATGATCAGCGTACTAGTTTGGCCTGAACCAGACAATCCCTTAAGAGGGCTTGATCATAGGGGATCGAACACAGTAGACACCCGAAAGGGATAAAAATTTCCTTAGTCTGTTTTTCAATCTAGTCCCCCCTTCGACGGATTTTATTGGATGGGGACTCTGGGATCTAAAGACAGAGGGTTACACTCACGAGGTACATAAGTTGTGCATGTATCTGGACTGGATAATAGTAACTAAAGCCTATAGGAATAAGAGTTATTCTGGCATTGGGTTTTGGTCAAGAATGTCTTGATCAAGAGGAGGAGTGTTTTTTATTACCCTTCGGTGTCATACATTATAAACCTTTTGAGTATCATTGCAAATTATAAATTACCTAGGAATCATTTAATAATTAGCTAAAACATGATTGGATTAGACAGTTATAGCAAGAAACTCATACAAGTTTTGTTTGTAAAATTTCAGCAAAAATGTCTACCTCTATAATTTCCTTATTGGGTGCGGAAAAGTTAACCGAAGAGAATATGATGACGTGGAAAAAGAAACTCAACACTATATTGGTAGTGGACGATCTTAAGTTTGTGCTAACTGAGGAGTGTCCTCAGGTGCTAGGCTCGAAAGCGTCACGAAATGTTCCTAATTCATATGATCGATGGATCAAGGCCAATGATAAGGCCAAGGTCTACATGCTGGCAAGTATGTCTGACATATTAGCCAAGAAGCATGAGGGCATGATGACCGCTAAGAAAATCATGGATTCAGTGCAGGGTATGTTTGGACAACAGTCCACACAGGTCCGACACAATGCCCTAAAGTACATTTTCAACTCGAGGATGCCAGAGGGTACATCTGTTCGAGATCATGTCCTAGATATGATGGTGCACTTTAACATCGCGGAGTCGAATGGTGCTTCCATCGATGAATCGAGCTAGGTCAGCTTCATTCTGGAAACCCTTCCAGATAGTTTCCTACAGTTTAGAAGTAATGTTGTTATGAACAAACTTACTTTTAATGTTACCTCCCTTCTGAATGAACTCCAGACCTTTCAATCTTTGATGAAAATTCAGGGATCAAAAGGTGAGGCAAATGTTGCCAGTAGGAGTTATCAAAGAGGTTCGACCTCTGGAACAAAAATAGTGGCTTCATCTTCTTCTAACCTGAAAGAGAAGAAAAAGAACATGAAGAAGGTTGGTAAAGGGAAACGAGTTGACAAAGCTGCCGCCCAGTAGGCACGATGAAGCTTTACTTTGGCAAGAAATATATGTTGTTGGACAATATATTAGTGATACCATGGTTTACTAGAAACCTTATTTCAATTTCTTGCCTTATAGAACAATGTATTTTTGTTTCTTTCTTAATGAATAAAGTGTTTATTTTAAAGAAAGGTATGGAAATATGTTTAGCTTCATTAGAAACTGGGTTGTATGTTTTAAAGCCTAATTCAGACAAAATGGTTTTGAACACTGAATTATTTAAAATTGCAAAGACACAAATTAAGAAACGTAAAATTTCTCCTGAAGAAAATGATCATCTTTGGCATCTTAGATTGGGTCACATTAATCTCAATAGGATTGAGAGATCGGTAAAGAATTGACTTCTAAATGAGTTAGAAGAAAATACTTTACCTGTATGTGAATCCTGCCTAGAAGGCAAAATGACTAAAAGACCTTTTAGTGGAAAAGGTTATAGAGCCAAAGAACTTCTTGAGCTTATACATTCAGACCTTTGTGGTCCGATGAGTGTTAAAGCCAGAGGAGGTTATGAATATTTCATCTCCTTTATAGATGATTATTCCAGATTTGGGCATATTTCCCTAATACAACATAAGTCTGAAACACTTGAAAAGTTCAAGGAATTCAAGATTGAGGCTGAAAATCAATTGGGTAAAACAATTAAATGCTTCGATCAAATCAAGGTGGAGAGTACATGGATTTGAAATTCCAGAACTATATGATAGAACATTGAATTACATCCCAACTCTCGGCTCCCGGTACACCACAACAAAACGGTGTATCGAAAAGGAGAAATAGAACCCTATTGGACATGGTTCGATCAATGATGAGTTATGCTCATCTCCCTAGTTCCTTTTGGGGTTACGCAGTGTAGACTGCGGTATACATTTTGAACAATGAGCCCTTAAAAAGTGTTTCTGAAACACCTATTGAACTCTAGAAAGGACGTAAAGGTAGTTTATGTCATTTCAGAATATGGGGTTGTCCAGCACATGTGCTTGTGACAAATCTAAAGAAATTGGATTCACATTCAAAATTTTGCCTATTCGTAGGACACCAAAAAAAAACAAGAGGTGATTTATTCTATGATCCTAAGGAAGATAAGGTTTTTGTGTTGATAAGTGCTACTTTCTAAGAGGAGGACCACATAAGGGACCATAAACTAAGAAGTAAAATTGTGTTGAGTGAGTTAGACGGAACGATAGTAAAGGTTGCTAATAAAACTAGTACGTCAACAAAAGTTGTTGATCATAGCTTGTCTAGTCAAGAGAGTCCATCTCAAGAGTTGAGTATGCCTCGACGTAGTGGGAGGGTAATAACGCAACCTGACTGTTACATGGGTTTATCTGAAACCGAAGTTGTTATACCAGATGACAACTGCGAGGATCCATCGACTTACAATCAAGCGATGGTTGACAAAGACAAAGACAAATGGGTCATAGCCATGGACCAAGAAATGGAGTCTATGCACTTCAATTCTATTTGGGATCTTATAGATAAACCTGATGGGGTAAAACCTATAGGTTGTAAGTAGATCTACAAGAGAAAGCGTGGTGTAGATGGAAAGGTGCAAACCTTTAAAGATAGACTAGTAGCAAAGGGTTATACCCAGGTTGAAGGGGTTAACTATGAGGAACCCTTTTCACCTGTGGCTATGGTAAAGTCTATCCGTATCCTACTTGCCATTGTCGTATATTATGACTATGAGGTATGGCAAATGGATGTCAAGACAGCTTTTTTGAATGGCAATCTTGAGGAAAACATCTACATGGACCAACCCAAAGGGTTCATTGAACCAGGACAAAGAGCAAAAGGTTTGAAGGCTTAAATGGTCAATTTATGGACTGAAACAAGCCTCTAGGTCCTGGAATATAAGATTTGATGAGGCAATCAAATCTTATGGTTTTAACCAGAATGATGATGAACCTTGTGTCTACAAGAAAATCATCAATAATTCTTTCGCATTCCTGGTTCTATATGTGGATGATATCCTACTCATTGGGAATGATGTAGGATATCTTACTGACATTAAAAATTGGCTAGTTACGTAATCCCAAATGAAAGATTTGGGTGATGCACAGTTTGTTCTTGGGATCCAGATTTTCCGGAACCACAACGCCTTGTCTCAAACATCTTACATTGACAAAGTGTTGTCAAGATTTAAGATGCAAGACTCCAAAAAGGGTTTATTGCATTTTAGACATGGAGTCCATTTGTCTAAGGAACGGTGTCCTAAGACACCTCAAGGAATTGAGGATTTGAGACGGATTCCTTATGCATCAGCTGTTGGGAGCCTGATGTACGCCATGTTATGTACTAGGCCTAACATCCATTTTGCAGTTGGAATGGTTAGTAGGTATCAATCCAATCCAAGACTTGAACACTGGACAACGGTTAAAACAATCCTTAAGTATCTACGGAGAACAAGGAACTACATGCTTGTGTATGGGGCTAAGGATTTAATCCTTACAGGATACACGGATTCTGACTTCCAGACTGATAAAGATTCTCAGAAATCTACATCAAGGTCAGTATTTACTCTTAACGGAGGAGCTGTAGTATGGCGAAGCGTCAAGCAAGGATGGATCGTTGATTCCACCATGGAGGCCAAATATGTAGCAACTTATAAAGCAGCTAAAGATGTCGTTTGGTTAAGGAAATTCATGCTAAATTTGGAAGTTGTTTCAAATATGACTTTGCCCATCACGCTGTATTGCGATAACAGTTGTGTAGTGGAAAATTCGAGGGAACCCTGAAGTCACAAGAGGGGAAAGCACATTGAGCGAAAATATCATCTCATCTGGGAGATTGTGCATAGAGGAGACGTGATTGTCACGAAGATAGCCTTAGAGCACAACGTTGTTGATCCTTTTACAAAGGCTCTCATGGCTAAAGTATTTGAGAGTCACCTAAAAGGTCTAGGTTTACAAGTCTTCCCCAACTAGGGCAAGTGGGAGTATTTTGTACAAAGAGGTTTAAATGCCCTAGTTTATTGTATTTACATTACTGTAATGTTTTAGTACTCCACAAGCTTTAGGTCAAGTGGGAGATTGTTGGGATTTATGCCCTAAACTTTGGTAATTTTGATCAAATAAATAAAGAGTTATTTGTTTTGATGAAATTATATTCTTGCTTTATAAATCAAATAAACTAAGCTCCAAGGTTATAATATATCTTGAACATAAGTGAAGTTGACACTATTTGGATTGTGTTCAAGAATATAACCTAAATGGTCTATGGTATAAGAATAAGGTTGGAAACCTCATTCTGGTAACACCATGGATGTGGCCCACTTTGTAATTAGTACAAATGAGGTAATCCAACTCATTCATGTGGTTGACATGCGAGTGGGGGCATCCTGTATGAAGAGTTCATACAAAACCGGACTGCAAATTATTAGTCTAACTAGTGTAACACCGTTAACAGGATAAGACTGATAATTTATAAATGGTCATTAGTGACTCGACCTGAATCCTGAGTAAGTTAAGAACTCCTGCTTATAGGGATTTATCCTTAGACTAGTATGGGTGAGAGTGACCTGTAACCGACTCAATAAGCCTACCTTCTCAGGGACAGAACCTCGTAGGTAGCTGGGGACTTAACTATACAAGATGGAATTCACTCATTCCTACACTAAGAAATTAGATAAGTTGTTCCCTTAAGAACTGACTCCAGGTCTTGAACAACGGGGCACTGCCCTATGAGGGTATGAGTCTATGGTAGGACCTTAGACTTGTTGTTCATTAAAGGATCAGTGATGCTTAAGGAACAAAGAGGTAATCACAGGGGTAAAATGGTAATTTAACCCAGTCTGATTACGAACAACCTGTGAAGGGTCGACTCATGGGTAATGATTATATGAGTGGACACAATATAATCTACAGTGAGGAGAGTGCAACTACAAGTCTATAGTGCAGTGACTTGTAGTTAATGAATATTGATTAACTGGATCAAAGAGTTTGATCAGTTAATTTCACATCATTGGAGCTCATGAACTGTAGGTCCATTAGGTCCCTCCGTTGGCTCAACATGGTAATATTGAGGGTATAAAGTTAGAAATGAAATTGAAGTGTTTAAGTTCATACATGAGGTGTTATATCAATTATATATGATATAATTGATATAATATACTGTTTTAATGTGAATTAGATTCACATATAAACCATATAATAGTGGGAGAATATAAGAGGGATAGAATGGTAATTTCCATCCTATTTCCCTATATATATAGTTGCATGAGATGCAACTAGGTTAAGCTAATTCAAGGCTTTGTTGTGTTGTTGGAAAAGTTCCAAAAACATAATCTCTCTCACAACATCTCATCTCACCTGAAGGGAATCCACCTTCCTCCGTCACCTAGAGAACAACGGAGAAGATCTGATGGTAGTGTCGGTGAACGTTCGGGTTCGTGTTGCTAAGATCGTGGTCGTGGGAGAAGGAGCACTCGAAGAAAGGTTCTTCAAAGGTAATATCTCGTTGTCCATATTGTTATTATATGCTTAATCTAGATAGTTTAGTTTTTGAATGTAATCCTTGTAATGTAATTTAGAACGCGCGATTCACAATCGCTTCCGCTGCGGGATTCGATTCCCTTCATCGGTGTCATATATTTTAAACCTTTGGAGTATCATTGCAAATTATAAATGACCTAGGAAATCATTTAATAATTAGCTAAAACATGATTGGATTAGACAATTATAGCAAGTAACTTATACAAGTTTTTTTTTTAAATTTTCAGCAAAATGTCTAGCTCTATAATTTCCTTATTGGGTGCGAAAAAATTAACTGGAGAGAACATGATGACTTGAAAAAACAAACTAAACACTATATTGGTAGTGGATGATCTGAAGTTTGTGCTGACTGAGGAGTGTTCTCAGGTGCAAGGCTCGAATGCTACACGAAATGTTCGTGATGCATATGATCGATGGATCAAGGACGATGATAAGGCCAAGGTTTACATGCTGGCAAGTATGTCTGACATATTAGCCAAGAAGCACGAGGGCATGATGACCACTAAGGAAATCATGGATTCAGTGCAGGGTATGTTTGGACAACAGTCTACACAGGGCCTACACAATGCTCTCAAGTATATATTCAACTCGAGGATGCCAGAGGGTTCATCTGTTCGGGATCATGTCCTGGATATGATGGTACACTTTAACATCGCGGAGTCGAATGGTGCTTCCATCGATGAATCGAGCCAGGTTAGCTTCATTTTGGAAACTCTTTCAGATAGTTTCCTAGAGTTTAGAAGTAACGTTGTTATGTACAAGCTTACTTTTAATCTTACCTCCCTTATGAATAAACTCCAAACGTTTCAATCTTGGATGAAAAATTTAGGGATCAAAAGGTGAGGCAAATGTTGCTAGTAGGAGTTATCATAGAGGTTCGACCTTTGGATCAAAAACAGTGGCTTTATCTTCTTCTAACCTGAAAGGGAAGAAGAAGAACATCAAGAAGGTTGGTAAAGGAAAACGAGCTGGCAAAGTTACCGCCCAAAAGAGTAAGAAGGTCAAAGAAATTGCATATAAAGGAAAATGTTTCCACTGCAATGAAGACGGGCATTGGAAACAGAACTGTCCGAAGTACATTGCATAAAAGAAGAAGGAAGGTAAATATGATTTACTTTACTTAGAAGCTTGTTTAGTGGATAATGATAAAACTGCTTGGATACTTGATTCGGGCGCCACTAATCATGTTTGCACTTCTTTCAGAAAATTGATTCCTGGCAGCAGCTACAGAAAGGAAAGATAACGCTCCGGGTTGGAAATGGAGATGTCGTCTCAGCTGTAGCAATAGGCACGATGATGCTTAATTTTGGCAAGAAATATTTGTTGTTAGACAATATATTATTGATACCAAAGTTTACTAGAAATCTTATTTCAATTTCTTGCCTTATAGAACAATGTTTTTCTGTTTCTTTTTCTTTGAATAAAGTGTTTATTTCCAAGAAAGGTGTGGAAATATGTTCAGCTTCATTAGAAAATGGGTTGTATGTTCAGCCTAATTCAGTCAAAATGGTTTTGAACACTGAATTATTTAAAATTGCAAACACACAAACTAAGAAACGTAAAATTTCTCCTAAAGAAAATTTTCATCTTTGGCATCTTAGATTGGGTCACATTAACCTCAAAAGAATTGGGAGATTGGTAAAGAATGGACTTCTAAATGAGTTAGAAGAAAACACTTTACCTGTATGTGAATCTTGCCTAGAAGGCAAAATGACTACAAAACCTTTTAGTGGAAAAGGTTATAGAGCCAAAGAACCTCTTCAGCTTATACATTCAGACCTTTGTGGTCCGATGAGTGTTAGAGGTAGAAGAGGTTATGAATATTTCATCTCATTTATTGATGATTATTCTAGATTTGGGAATATTTACCTAATGCATCATAAGTCTGAACCACTTGAAAAGTTCAAGGAATTCAAGACTGAAGTTGAAAATCACTTAGGTAAAACAATTAAAAGACTTCGATCAGATCGAGGTGGAGAGTACATGAATTTAAAATTCCAGAACTATATGATAGAACATGAAATTACATCCCAACTCTCAGCTCCCGGTACACCACAACAAAACGGTGTATCGGAAAGGAGAAATAGAACCCTGTTGGACATGGTTCGATCAATGATGAGTTATGCTCATCTCCCTAATTCTTTTTGGGGTTACGCAGTAGAAACAGCGGGATACATTTTGAACAATGTGCCATCAAAAACTGTTTCTAAAACACCTTTTGAACTCTGGAAAAGACGTAAAGGTAGTTTATGTCATTTCAAAATATGGTGTTGTCCAGCAAATGTGCTGACAAATCCAAAGAAGTTGGATTCACGTTCAAAATTGTTTCTATTCGTAGGCTACCCAAAAGAAACAAGAGGTGGTTTATTCTATGATCCTAAGGAAGATAAGGTTTTTGTGTCGAAAAATGTCACTTTCTTAGAGAAGGACCACATAAGGGACCACAAACCAAGTAAAGTTCTGTTAAGTGAGTTAGACTGAACAATAGTAAAGCTTGCTAATAAAACTAGTACGTCAACAAAAGTTGTTGATACTAGCTTGTCTAGTCAAGAGAGTCCATCTCAAGAGTTGAGTATGCCTCGATGTAGTGGGAGGGTTATAACACAAACTGACCGCTACATGGGTTTATCTGAAACCCAAGTTGTTATACCAGATGACGACTATGAGGATCCATCGACTTATAAACAAGCGATGGTTGACAAAGACAAAGACAAATGAGTCATAGCCATTGATAGCACACAAAATGTGCCATCCTTAGGCTTAATTATTGTTAGTTTTATGATGATTTCAGGGCTTTTACGTGTTTAAATCATTCAATTTCAGGATAAGAGCGTAAACAGAATAATTGGAGACATTTTGGATCACTCGGGATTGAAATGAGGCTATTTGGAGCTAAAAGTAATACCAATTGGAAGAGAAAAGATCAATCCAAGCATGATGACCCGAAGTGATGGCGTTGCAACGCTGTCCATAGCGTTGCAACGCCGAGCGTGCTGTTTAAAGGCGTTGAAGACTCGATAAGGAAGCGCACATGAAGGACCGCACAACGGGCGTTGCAACGCTGCCTTGCAGTGTCGCAACGCCAGATCGATAAGGGGCGCGCACGTTAGGGTAGCAGCGTTGCAACGCTGTCCCTAGCGTTGCAACACTGCCGCTAGTTTTCTTATTTACAAGCCGCCTAGGGTACAACGTTGCAACGCTGTCCCTAGAGTTGCAACGTTGTACCGATTCCATCTATAAATATATCCTTATGTTCTCATTATAAGGGAGTCGAATTTTCTAGATTCTTGCCCTATTTTCGAAATATACTTTGTAAGAGGAGAGAAAAGAGTGTTCTTGGGAGCCAAAGCATCCGTGGAGGTTCGAGATCGACGACGGGAGCTCGGAGACGAAGGACCGACATCGACACATAAGTTTAATTCCCTTTTCTTTCAATTTTTAATAGCGTTCTAAGTCGTTTTCTACTTGTTTAGCTTGGTTTTCATGTGATTTAGAGTAGCTAGACATTATAGTTAGGATTTGATTTACTTGTTAAGACTTTCTTACCATGAATTGAAGCATGATTTGTTCTTATTTTTGGCAATTCGTTCTTAACTCTTGATTTGTTGGTTTAAGTGGACTCGAGAGATAAAGCTTGAATTAGAGCAAAATTGTCAAAACCCTTAGAAATCTGGCATGAGAATGACCTAGAAATCTTAGGGAAACACATAAACAAGTTCCTTAATGTCATGCATGTCGTAGGTTCATATGGAGACTATGGAGTTTATTGCATGTGTGAGGCTCACTAAGAATCGAGAAGTTTTCTCGAGTATTTTACTTCTTGTTTATAAATTCATCTCATTGGTTCATTGCATGTGTTAGTTAAGACATTAACTTGTGTAATTACTTTCCTCAAATCTATCAATTCGTGTCTCCACATGTAAGTCTGTTGTTTGTTTTTTATTTTCAATCACTTATCCATGTTTTGTTGCTTTAGCTAAAATTGAGAATTATTATCTTAGTAATTAATTACTCTAGAAACTCATTCCCGAGGACGATACTTGGACTCTAAAATCACTCTACTAAAATTTGACCCGTACACTGCGGTATTGCAACAATATCAAAATTATACGCAACAACCATGGACCATGAAATGGAGTCTATGTACTTCAATTCTCTTTGGGATCTTGTAGATAAAACTGATGGGGTAAAACCTATAGGTTGTGAGTGGATCTACAAGAGAAAGCGTGGTGTAGATGGAAATGTGCAAATCTTTAAAGCTAGACTAGTAGCAAAGGGTTATACCCAGGTTGAAGGGGTTGACGATGAGGAAACCTTTTCACCTGTTGCTATGGTAAATTCTATTCGTATCCTACTTGCCATTGCCGCATATTATGACTATGAGATATGGCAAATGGATGTCAAGACAACCTTTTTGAATGACAATCTTGACGAGAACATCTACATGGACCAACCCAAATGGTTCATTGAACCAGGACAAGAGCAAAAGGTTTGCAGGCTTAAACGGTCAATCTATGGACTGAAACAAGTCTCTAGGTCCTGGAATATAAGATTTGATGAGACAATCAAATCTTTTGGCTTTGATCAGAATGATGATGAACCTTGTGTCTACAAGAAAATCATCAATAGTTTTGTCAAATTCCTAGTTCTATATGTGGATGATATCCTACTCATTAGGAATGACGTAGGATATCTTACTGACATTAAGAATTGGCTAGCTATGCAATTCCAAATGAAAGATTCGGGTGAAGTGCAGTATATTTTTGGGATCCAGATTGTCCGAAACCGCAATAATAAAACACTAGCCCTGTCTCAGACATCTTACATTGACAAAATGTTGTTGAGGTTTAAGATACAACACTCCAAAAAGGGTTTTTTGCATTTTAGATATGGAGTTCATTTGTTTAAGGAGCAGTGTCCTAAGACACCTCAAGGAGTTGAGGATATGAGACGGATTCCTTATGCATCAGCTGTTGGGAGCCTGATGTACGCCATGTTGTGTACTAGGCCAGACATCTGTTTTGCAGTTGGAATGGTCAGTAGGTATCAATCCAATCCAGGACCTAAACACTGGACAGCGGTTAAAACAATCCTTAAGCATCTATGGAGAACAAGGAACTACATGTTTGTGTATGGGGCTAAGGATTTGATCCTTACAGGATACACGGATTCTGACTTTCAAACTGATAAAGATTCTCGGAAATCTACGTCAGGGTCAGTATTTACTCTTAACGGAGGAGTTGTAGTATGGCGAAGCATGAAGCAAGGATGCATCGCTGATTCCACCATGGAGATCGAATATGTAGCAGCTTGTGAAGCAACAAAAGAGGTCGTTTGGTTAAGGAAATTCATGTTAGATTTGGAAGTTGTTTCAAATATGAGTTTGCCCATTTCGCTGTATTGTGATAACAGTGGTGTCGTGGAAAATTCAAAGGAACCCCGAAGTCACAAGAGGGGAAAACATATTGAGCAAAAATATCATCTCATCTGGAAGATCGGCATCGAGGAGACGTGATCATCACGAAGATACCCTCAGAGCACAACATCGTTGATCCTTTTATAAAGGCTCTCACGGCTAAAGTATTTGAGAGTCACCTAGAAGGTCTAGGTTTACAAGTTTTTCCCAACTAGGACAAGTGGGAGTATATTGTACAAAAGGTTTAAATGCCCTAGTTTATTGTATTTACATTATTGTAATGTTTTAGTACTCCACAAGCTTTAGGTCAAGTGGGAGATTGTTGGGATTTGTTCCCTAAACTTATGTAATTTTGATCAAATAAATAAAAAGTTATTTGTTTTGATAAAATTATATTCTTGCTTTTTAAATCCAATAAACTATGCTCCAAGGTTATAATGTATCTTTAACATCAGTGTAGTAGACACTATTTGGATTGTGTTCAAGAGTATAACCTAAATGGTCTATGTTATAAGAATAAGGTTGGAAAACTTTTTTCTTGTAACACCATGGATGCGACCCACTTGGTAATTAGTACAAATGAAGTAATTCAACTCATTCATGTTGTTGACATGCGAGTGGGGGCATCATGTATGAAGAGTTCATACAAGACCGGACTGCAAATTATTAGTCTAACCAGTATAACACCGTTAATAGGATAAGACTGATAATTTATAGATGGTCATTAGTGACTCGACCTGAATCCTGAGTAAGTTAACAACTCCTGCTTATAGGGGTTTCTCCTTAGACTAGTATCGGTGGGAGTGGCCTGTAGCCGACTCAATAAGCCTACCTTCTCAGGGACAGATCCTCGTAGGTAGTTGGGGACTTAACTATGCAAGATAGAATTCACTCATTCCTACACTAAGGAATTAGATAGGTTGTTCCCTTAAGAACTGAGTCTAGGTCTTGAACAACGGGGTCGCGCCCTCTAAACTAACTTAAGAGGGTATGAGTATATGGTAGGACCTTAGACTTGTTGTTCATTAGAGGATCAGTGGTGCTTAAGGAACAAAGAGGTAATCATAGGGGTAAAACGGTAATTTGACCCAGCTATGATTACGAACTACCTGTGAAGGGTCGACTCATGGATAATGATTATATCAATGGACACAATATAATCTACAGTTGAAGAGCGTGCACTACAAGTCTATAGTGGAGTGACTTGTAGTTAATGAATATTGATTAACTGGATCAAAGAGTTTGATCAGTTAATCTCACATCATTGGAGCTCATGAACTGTAGGTCCATTAGGTCCCTCCGTTGGCTCAATATGGTAATATTGAGGTATAAAGTTAGGAATGAAATTGAAGTGTTTAATTTCATACATGAGGTGTTATATCAATTATATATGATATAATTGATATAATATATAGTTTTAATGCGAATTAGATTCATATATAAACTATATACTAAAGAGAGAATGAAAGAGGGATGGGATGGTAATTTCCATCCTATTTCCCTATAAATAGTTGCATGAGATGCAACTTTGGGGAATGCTTTTTTGAAAAACCCTAGAAGATCACATAGTTGTGTTGTTGGAAGAGTTCCATCCACAACTTCTCTCACAACCCCTACACCTTGTCCTAAACGAACCCACCTTCCTCCCTCACCTAGAGAACAACGGAGAAGATCTAGTGGTGGCATCTTCATACATTCAGGTTCGAGTGTCTGAGATCGTGATCGTGGGAGAAGGAGCACGTGAAAAAAGAGTTCTTCAAAGGTAATCATCTTGTTGTACTTGTCATACAACATGCTTAATCTTAGATGTTTTTGTTCTTGATTGAAATCAGTGAAACAAAATTAAGAACATGGGATTCACATTCGCTTCCGTTGCGGGATTCGATCCCTTCAACACTGTGATCCTAACGTGTTCGTGTAGATGACATGTGAGTTGGGATATCCTATGTAATGAGATTACATAAGACCGAACCGTGAAATAGTAACCACTAGATGTAACTCCGTTGACTAGCTAGGTGTCTATTTCACTAGGATGACCTAAGCAACTTGATCTCAATCGTGAGCAGGTTACGAACTCCTGTTTGCGAGGGATTGTCCTTTGACTAGTATGGGTGAGAGTGGCCAGATTCGCTGACTCAATATGCCTACCTTCTTGGGGACAGGACCGAGTAAGCAGCTGGGGACTTAGCCTAGCAAGATGGAATTCACTCCTTCCCGACTTCTAGGGTAAGTAGATGAATGTTCCCTTAAGTAGTGTTTTCGGGACTTGAACAAAGGGTCCGACCCTCTCATTGGCCCGAGAGGGACTTTTGTTTGTTGGTAGGACCACAAACAAATTGTTCATTAGAGGAGCACTGGTACTTAAGGTAAAAGATGTAACCTAGAGGTAAAACGATAATTTGACCCAGCTGGTGTTACGAACATTCGTGAAGGATTGACTTGTTGTTATTGGTCAATACATGTGGACACAAAAATATATTTGCAGTGAGAAGATTCCAACTATGGGACTTTAGTGGAGTGTTCCCGCAGTTAACGAATGTTGATTAGGAGGTTAATGAGATTAACCGAATAATTTCGTATCGTTGGAGCTTTTGATCTGTAGGTCCATTAGGTCCACCTTTTAGCTCGGAAAGGGTTCTTAGATCGTTTGAATTTGAAATGTTCAAATTCATTAGGAAATAAATTTAATGTATATAGATACGATATAATATAAAGTTTTGGAACTTTATATTATACATTTAATGTGAATATGATTCATATTAAATTATATGAGATAATTAAATATTTGAAAGAGTTCAAATATTAAATGTGAATGTGATTCATATTTGAAAACTATAGGTTAAAATATAATGTGCATGAGATGTACATTAAACTATAGGTTAGAGGAAAAAATATGATTAAATATGATTTAATCTTAATAAAATATAAGATAGTTAATTTGATGAATTAAATATGATTTAATTCATATAAGTAATTAGATTAATTATTTTTATTTAATTTTAATATTAAATAAATCGAAACGTGTCAGGAGGACACGTTCCTCACTTCCCTCCAACTCTCTATTGAGTGAGGGAAGTTATCCCTCGTTTAATTCTTCTCCAATGGAGAAGAAAGGGTTGATCAATCATTGATTTCCAAATTTTGCAACTGGTGAATTGCTCTAAAAAAATTCTCTTCTCTCTCAATTTCCCTATTCTCTTCCAACTGTTAGAATTCTTCCCACCAACGAAATTGGTCCAGGAAATATAGAGAATAGGAGGTTCTCACTAGTGGTATTGTTCTGTAAAAACAGAGAAGTTTTCTTGTTGCTGTGTTGCTGTCAAATTGGAGCAAGGAGTTGTTGTTGGAAAAACTACAAAGGTAATTGTTACTTGCTTTTAGTTTAATTGATTTTTCACACAACATGTTTGCATGATTAGTTCCATGCCTAATTAGATTAGAATATATGATTATCTCTGTTATTTTTCTAATATATCGGTATTTATGTTTAACCAAAAACAAACAAGTAAAATCGATCTTTTAATCACGTTTCCGCTGCTCAAGGGGATCGGATCCCCATCACATTAGGTCCCTCGGTTTATTCAACATAGAATTGAATGAGGGTATAAAGTTTTTGAATGAATTTGAAGTGTTCAAATTCAATTTAGGGAATTATTCCAATTATATATGATATAATTGATATAATATATAGTGCAATGTGAATATGATTCATGATGAACCTAATTATCTCCTAATTATGGAGTTAAGGCATAATTTGAGAGAGATTTGATTTAATTTAATATTTCACATTATGAAAATATGATTTGCATAATAAGGTATATGATACCTTACATAATGAAATTATGCAAATTGATTTTGCATAATGCATATATTGTGGAAGTTAGTGGCATAATGGGTGGAGAATTTGTCTCCACCCACATTAGCTATATAAGCATCCTTTTGGATGCATTTTGAGGGGGTTTTTTAAGTCATTTGCAAGGCTTTGCATCCTAAGCAAAAGCCAATCTCTCTAAAATTCACTCTACGAAATCGCTTCTTTCAAAAAGGAGTTCTCACCTCTCTCCCTCTCCTAGAGAACAACTAAGAAGACATAGTGGAGGTGTTTCATCGTAGAGAACGGAAAGATCGTAAATGACGAAAGGATTACGAGAAGAGTTCGGTTTTCAAAGGTAATCTCTTATTCATTTTTGTTTTCATACTTATTCTTAGAAGTTTATGTTTGTTGAGTTATTTCTATGTAGCATAATCAAGAACAACTGCGATCATTCGCTTCTGCACGAGATTCGATCCCTTCAGTCTCCTGGGGTTGGTATGATCAACGGTGGAAAGAATTTCGAGCGATGAAGGAGATCCCCTGGTCGATATGTGAAGGTCTCTCGTATTTCCTTTTTCAGTTTCTTCAGCCCCTAAAGGGTGGCCCTTCCCCCTTCTCGTGAAACCTTTCTTCTTCCCCAAGCTCTCACCCATTGGTTTCCTTCCCGGATTTTGCCTCATCCAAGGACTGAATAATAGCTCTCATTCAAGTGTCTCTCTATTCTCGTCACAGTCCTTTTGCAAGTGCCCGATTAAGCCACATCCATAGCAAAAATCCCCAAGTTTCTAATAAGTTATCTTCAACCATTTATCCTCTGCCATTGATCCCTTTTTAACCTTCACCCCTCGTTTCAGTGGCTTGAGAATGTCGATTTGGATTCTGACCCTGAACGTTTGATTGAATTTGTGTCCCCCATTTGCTAGGTCCGTCTTTTCGAAAGACCCCACAATATTGCTCAGGATTTTCGCCATCTAAATAGTATGACCTGCAAGAGGAAGATTATGAAAGTGTACCCAAAATGATTCATACCTTTATTCCAAGTTAGACAAGGAATCCCTTCCTCTTGGTTTCTAAAAAACAAGAAGACCTTTGTCGAAAAACAAGGGACCATTTGCCATCATTCGTTTCTTCTCCCGTACGCTTTCGAAGTAGCACATATAGAGATTCCACCCTACTCTTTCGACTTTAACTTGGTCTTCCAGGTTCCAGATTTTGGGGATTAGCTGAGTAAAGGCTTCCGCCTTAATACATTGTTAAGTGAGGATCTTACAAGTCACTGTATTCTTCAATTTTTTGTCGATTTTATCTATATCATCGTCCCCTATATTCGCCATAAATCTGTTGAATTCGTCTTCATCCATAACTGTACCTTCGAAAAAACCGACCAAAAGACCACCATGGTCCCCTGTAACCAGCCTCATGGCTATCCTAAAAAGTCTACTACTTTTCCTCTTCTTTAGAGAGAGAGGGACCAGGTTTATATAATATTGGAAATTCATGTTTTAAGTAATAAAACTTTGAATATAAACAAATTAGACTTTTGATATTGTGAAGGGTGATGTACTTTGAACTACAACAACAAAAGTAAAGGGTAAAAAAGGAAAAAAAAAAATTGTTTTGTCCACCAAACCAACATTTGAAGTCTTGAATTAATCAAACAAAATACATTAGTCTTTAACATAGAAACAAAGCACTATTTTCTTCTTTGCAATGATTGATATAATTACTCTTTTTTCGTCCTGTATTATTGATGAAAGTTCTTTTGCGCAATTCCTCACTATTTATGTTATAAAATGAAAATAAACATAAAATAATTGAAAAATTTACATCTTTTTTAAAATTAAGTGTTTGGAGAAAAAATAATGATAATAATAATAACCACAATATTAATTACTACAATATTAAATCTCCAATTTCACAAGATAAGCCAACCAGATCAAAGTCACAAATAATATAATTAAAAGATAAGGAAAAGAGAACGACACTGGAGTTTATACTGGTTTGACTACGTCCAGTTTTCTGCAACTGCAGGATCTACTAAATTTGGGAGATTACAAGAGAGTTTCACAATTTAGCGCCACAAATTAACCCTCAATAGCCCAATAAAGACTATTGACTTCCAAGTATCACAACTCGATAGCTTGAGATAAACAATAAAGAAAAACCTTCAATCACACAAGAGAAAAAAAATACTTTTTTCTCTCACAAATGCTATTTGGTCACACACAGTTTTCTTCCCTCTGTTGGCGGCTACACATAAAACATCATATATATAAATGTGTGTTTTTACAAAAACCTAATATCCAAATGGCCCTTGGCCCATTGGCCTTTTATTTTGTCTCCACACAAAACCTAACAATCTCCCACTTAGAGACAAAACTTCAATCTTGCCTCACACTGCAACAAAGTTTTGATCACCTTGGTAAACTCCAAGGCACAACTCCCACTACAACTGTTATTTCTGATCTTCTTGGCAAACTCTAAGGCTAAAAAAACCTGAAATCACAACAATCTCCTAAAAACAGGCAACCATCAGAACATAACTGTAGTGCATCTGTGCTTGCCCCGAGGTATGGGCTTGCTACGTGGATCTGTCTCCCAGACGAAAAAGACAGACACGTACTCCCACTTCAGCTAAGTGGTACTAACTGACATTTTCTTCAATCCTGAACCACTGCTCTTGAAGAAGATACACTTCGAGAAGGGCTTGAATCCTCTATTCAAGCTTGCTGCCAATTTAGAGATTTTACCATTGACCCTAGCAACTGCTCTGGCCTTCCACTTTGATGCCTCCACTCGCCTAGGCGACTTCTTCAATTCAACTGTCTGTCTGACAATTGGGGGTTCATGATAGCCATTAACTTTCTCTCCTGGACTTCCCAATTGTTCCTTAACTGAAGGATCCTGATCTGACTGATCAAACTTACCTATCATTATTGCTGGTTCAACTGTACCTCTACTATAACCATCTACAGCTTTAACTGACATCCACAGTCTCTTAAACTTTTTTTGGCAACATTTAACCGGCATCTGTACAGTGTAGATTTCCTGTGGCCAACTGCCACTACATGAGATCCTAACTTGAGTTACACTGGCTTCTGCCAAACTCACACATGTAGCCATCATCTGTTAATTTACTAGTAGAGATAAGATTTATCTTGACATTGGGCACAAACCTGACATCTCGCAATACCAAATTATTTCCACATTCAGTTTTCAGATTAATCTCTCAAATCCACTTAGTATTGGATGTTCTACCATTTCCCATCCCTCACTGGGCCATGATTACCTTCGGTAAATGATGTGAACAAACTCCTATCTGAAGCTATATGTACAGTAGTTCGCTGTCTAAAATCCACTTAGATTAATTACTACAGCTTTCTGTGACACTCCCAACACAGACTAAAGCAACTTGTACTACATTTGCCTCTTGCTTTTCTCTCTCTTCTAGATCCCTTTTCCACTTTCTATACCAACTTTTATTGTGACTCTTCTTGTGACAGTAAAAACACTCTATCTCTTTATTCCTATTGTCCCACTTTTTCTTACTGCTACTCGTTATATTTTCGTTATTAATCTTCTCTTTACCCTTAGTCATAACCAAAGCTGATCCTATAGTAAACTCCTTACTACTATCCTTTCTACGAATCTCCTCAGCTAAGGCTAAATCACAAACACCTGAAAATTTCAGAGTATTTTCACCTACTGAATTAGACACTATTGTCTTCATCATTTCCCAACTATCAGGCAAAAAAGTTAATTACATAATAAAATTCACTTCATCAGTAAACTCTATTTTAACTGACTTCAACTGATTTATCAAAATGGTTACCTTATTTATAGGAATTTACAGAAGCATCCTCAACCATAGACATATTGAAAAACTTCCTAAGCAGATAAATCTTATTATTTGTGCCAGGTTTTTCATACTTGTTTGTAAGTGCTCTCATTAACTCAATTGCAGTTGTCTCACTAGCTACCTGACTAGCCACATTCATTGACATTGCAGCAACTGCTTCTTCATCAAGAGTCTCCCAATCTTCATCTTTCATTTCGTCTGGTCTCTTCTTCAAAGTCTTACCCAGCTTTTTAACAGTCAAATAATCTTAGACCATCATCTTCCAATACCCAAAATTTTTTCCATTGAACTTCATGACTCCATCAAAATTTGTTGGCTCCACATATCCCATGATTCCTGAACCAAAAGCTCTGATACCACTTGTTGGGAGATTTAATATAGTAGTAATTAATATTGTGGTTATTGTTATTATCATTATTTTTTCTCCCAACATTAAGCTTATAAGTAGTACGAGTTTCTTTGTTTTATTATTTACGTTTTACATACATTTTCAAAAATCAAGTCAAGTTTTGAAAATTAAAAAAAAAATAGTTTAAAAAAAACTTTTTTAAAAAAAAATTGACTAAGAATTCAAATGTTTTCATGAGAAAGATAAAATCATTTTAGAGAAATGATAAGAAAGCAAACTCACTTTTCAAAAACGAAAAATAAAATAATTATCAAACGGAACTTTATCCTTCTTTTTTTTTTTTTTTGTTAAAATAAACTTCTTTGATTCAACATTACTTACACTAAAATTAATGTCAAAATAAATGTTCTAAAACTAGACTCAATAAACTTAAAATTGAGAAAACCCAACCAAATCCAAATCAAATCTACATCAATAAATTGAAATCATATTTGATGAACTTAGTGGATAAATCCTTGAAAGCAATTCGATGAGTCTATTTTTCATATATAGTTCTTTTAATTATATAATACATATTTTTACTTTTTCCTACAAATCAATAAATTTGTATCCTATCATACCGTCTTAACTATTTAAGGACCATGAATTAAATTTTATAAAATCATTCAATGAATTAACATAACATAATCCGAATAGGAAATGATTCTAATGATTACATCCTTGAATCTTCACATAGGGTCTAAAATTATCTAAAAGTTTGACCTTTATTTGATTGACTTTTATAAATAATATTAGAGAATTTATATGACTAATCGAAAATAGAGACTAATAAAAAATTCAAAATATACCACCAATCAAATTGCATGACAGAAAAAATCACTTCCAATATTTGTAACTTCCAATTTTACTTTTTTTCGGACATTGCGGCTCACCCAAGCTAATTAACATGATTGATAAATTCAAAAGAAATGAAAAACATGATTGATTGATTGATTAATTAAATAATAAGTTAATAAACTTTATTTATTATTTTGATGGCAATGAACCCCACCTGTCTCCACGTTCAAAAGAAAAATAACTTTTAATTAAATAATAAAAGTTATTTTTTTTATACTTTCATATAATTAGTTTTTTTTTTCTGACAAAGATATATATATTATATTAGACCCAAAGTTAGAAGTTCAAAAATAATTTAAAAAAGTTCAACTGAAAATAATTGCTTTAAAAAGTACTGTTTGTTTCTTATTTATATTGATTTGAAGCATATAAATGAAGATTTTAATACATATGAAACAAATCTTGTTGTATATCAACATAGTCTTTAAAAGAAGAGCAAAAAACGTGTTTGAAAATAAGAAAACCCACTTTGTTGAAAATGAATGATGATAACTGATACGCAAAGAGAAGTCCAAAAAAAAAATTTTAAACAAAGAACCCACATATTTGAAAATTGTGGGATATCGAATCGCGTTTTTTTTTTTTTTTTTGTTGAATAGTTGTTATTTTATGTAGATATTTAAGATAGTGTATTATATTTTAATTCTTTTATGTAGATATTCAAGATATTATATTAGTTTTGAATTCAAATATATTTCTAAGATATAGGAAAATATAGATGGTTAGTTAGTATTGACCTCCTGTATAAATACATATCTTTATATGAATGAAGTGTGAAGAATTATTCTCATCAGAAAATTAGGGGTTTTTGTAGCTCCACATGGGATCAGAGCACCCCTTGATTTTCTGATCTCGTAACTTATTCAAAACTGAAATACAAGATGAGTTCTCTATCCCCATCATTTTCAGTAGTTCAACCACCTATCATAATTCATCAAGAGAATAATGTTTTTCCCAACAGTGTTATTCTTGATGAAACGAATTACTCACTGTGGTCACAACTTATGAAGATGCGTATTGGCGCTCGGAACAAAGTTGGATATCTCACCGGCATGGAGAAGAAGCCTTCACCTGAAGATCCGAAGCTGACAACATTGATCACTGAAAACCATAAAGTGAAAAGTTGGTTGATTGACTCAATGAACCCATCACTGATGCAATGCTTCATCAGGTTATCAACAATATCAGAAGTTTGGGAAGCAGTCTCAAAGACCTTCCATGATGGATCAGATGAAACCAAGTTGTTTGAGCTGAATCAAAGATCATTTTCCACTCGGCAAGATGGCAGACCACTGTCAACTTATTATTCTGAACTTTTTCTATTTTTCAGGAAATTGATCAACGATCTAATTCACAAGAAGGCACAGTTAGTGGTGTGGACGAATTGCATTTTGTTATGGCTAGGCTTAGAGTCCACATATTTCTAAGTGGCTTGGATCCTGAATTCGATCAAGTTCGTGGTGAAATCTTGAGAAAAGATCCCAAACTTGATCTTGAACGCTCATATGTTTATGTTCGGCATGAATTTCAGCAGAGGCAGACCATGGGAGGAGTTGGTTTAACCTCTAGCAGTACTGTATTGATGACAAAACAAGTTGGATCCACTCGTAATCGTAAGCATCAGTCATATGGAAAATCTAACAGTTTTACTTGTGAACATTGTGGTGAAACAAGCCATACCAAGTAGAGATGCTATGAAATTATTGGTTACCCTGACTGGTGGGACTTCTCGAAGAAGCCAAGAAAGAAAATCACTGGAAAAACTGTAGCTGCAGTTGTTGAAGTCTCTGACTCAGATCAATCTCATCCTACTGCCAATAATATTGCTCACTCAGGTAGTATGGGTAAGGCACATTTGTTCTCTTCAATGTCTAGGATGAAAAATTGGATTATTGATACTGGTGCATCCGATCATATGATTGGAAATTTTGATGACTTACATTCTCTTCATCCATCCTCTAAAAATGTTGTCTCTACTGCCCATGGTAATGAATGTCCAGTTGTAGGAGAAGGGTCTGCAAAGCTATCTAATGAACTTACTATCGATTCAATTCTTGTTGTCCCCTCCTTGGAATATAATCTGTTATCTGTAAGCCAAATCACATCTGCTCTTTTTTGTACCGTGACTTTATGGCCTTCTTTCTGTAGTTTTCAGGACATTTTGACTCAAAAGACTCTTGGTTATGGTGTTCGGAGAGGCAAATTGTACTACCTAGATTTTTCTAAGGATGATCGAAGTAGAGTGAGTCAAATGCATTTGGTGAATGGTTCAACAAAGGAAAAATATTCTATTTTGTTATGGCATAATCAATTAGGTCATTTTTCATTTAAGTATCTTAGGAAATTGAAACCAAACTTGTTCTCGAATTGTGATGAATCTGATTTTCACTGTGATGTATGTGAGTTGTCAAAGAGTCATTGAATTTCGTATGTACCAAGTCTAAATAAAAGTTTTGAACCTTTTTCTGTCATTCATTCGGATCTTTGGGGGCCTTCTAAGGTTTCATCTCTTTCTAATGTTGTATATTTTATCACTTTATTGATGAATGTACACGTATGACATGGATTTCTTTGTTGCGTAGTAAAAGTGATGTGTGTAAAGCTTTCTATGACTTCTTTAATCTGGTTCGAAATCAATATCAGAAATCCATTATGGTTTGGAAAACTGATAATGTCATGGAATTTATAAACTCGACTCTTGTTAAGTTTCTGTCACAACATGGCATTAGGCATAACACATCTTGTACCTATACTCCTCAACAGAATTGTCTTGCTGAGAGAAAAAAATAGATAGATCCTTGAGATTGTTCGTGCTTCACTATTTGGTATGTGTACGCCGAAGTTCTATTGGGGAGAAGTTGTTAAATCAGTTGTGTATCTTATGAATAGAACACCTTCTCGTGTTCTGAATTTTCAAACTCCACAACAGAAATTGCATTTGTTTTTTCAGCTTCCTCATATTCCCAACCTTAAACTAAGAGTGTTTGGATGCATAGTGTTTGTTCATGTATCGAAGCAATTACGTTCTAAGCTTGATCCTTATGATACGAAGTGTGTATTTCTAGGGTATGCTGATACTCAAAAAGGGTATAGGTGCTATGACCCTAAAACAAAGAAATTACATGTCAGTCTTGATGTATCCTTTCGTGAACTTGAACCTTACTATGTTTGCGATGATTCTCAGTCATCCCTTCAGGGAGAGAGTGTGAGTAAAGAGAAGACTGAGTTGCTTCATGAAATTGATAGTTTTGTACATGAAGAAAATTGTAGTAGTGAAATCAGGAGAGATGATGATGATGGAGGTCAAGAGGATCCTGGAAACTTACAAGTGTTAACACCATACATCAATGAGTCTAAAGAGCCAAATCCAAATGTCCAAACTTTTGAGGAGACTCAGGTAACTCATTCTAATGCTCATATTAATATAGATTTTATTCCTCTAAGATGTTCTCAACGTTCTACTAAAGGAGTAGCTAAGAGACAGTATGAACTTGATATTCGTTCCAAATTAAAATATCCAATCAATAACTATGTCTCCACTTGTAATCTGTCTGAATCGTATGCACTTGTAGCCAATCAATTATCCTATTTTTCTATTCCTAGTAGTGTGCAGGAAGCAATAGAGAATCCGAATTGGAAGACATCTATGAATGAAGAAATGAGAGCATTGCAACAAAACTTAACATGAGAGGTAGTTGCTTTGGCAGAAGGAAAAAAGACAATCAGATTTAGGTGGGTGCTCACTGTGAAGTTGAAAGCGGACGAAACTTTGGATCGATATAAAGCAAGATTAGTTGCCAAGGGATATGCACAAAGGTATGGTATACACTACCAAGAGACTTTCATACTGGTGGCAAAACTAGATAAAGTTCGTATATTAATTTCCTTGGCAATGAATCGTGGATGGCATTTGAAGCAGTTTGACGTGAAAAATGCTTTTCTAAATAGTGATTTAGAAGAAAAAGTGTTCATGGGCATCCCTCCTAGTGTGAAGACAAATGTGTAAAATCAAATGAAATGTGTAGGTTAAAGAAAGCATTATATGGCCTTAAACAGACTCCTAGGGCATGGTTTGGGAGATTAACAAACACTATGAAGAAATTTGGGTATAACAAGAGTGGAGAAAATCATACCTTGTTTCTGAAGCATCAAAATGGCAAGGTAACTCTCTTGATAGTATATGTTGATGATATGATAGTTACATGAGATGATATTCAAGAAATGGAGATTCTTTCGAAACATTTGGCTACTAAATTTGAAATGAATGACCTTGGTAGTTTAAAGTACTTTCTTGCAATAGAAGTCACACGAAATAAATATGGGATTGCTCTTTCACAAAGAAAATATGTTTTGGATTTATTGGCTGAGACAGGAATGCTTGATTGTAAGCCTGTTGAAACATCGATTGAGATGAATTACATAATAAGAATATTTTCAGACCAAGTTTCTAATGATGTAGGGAGATATGAGAGGCTCATTGGCAGATTGATCTATTTATCTCACACAAGACCAGATATAGCCTATGTTGTGAGTATTATGAGTCAATTCATGCATCAACCAAGTTGTAAACATATGAACGCAGTATTCATAATTTTAAAATATCTAAAAGGTTCCCCAGGAAAAAGTTTTTTCTTCTCCAAAGGGAACAATTGTAGTGTGTATGGATACACAGATGCTGATTGGGCATGAAATCAAACAACAAGAAGGTCTACATCAGGATACTTTACATTCGTTGAAGGAAAGCTGGTTACATGTAAAAGTAAGAAGCAGAAGGTAGTGTCGAGGTCGGTCACGGAGGAGTGAATTTAGAGGCATTGCGAATGGAATGAGTGAATTGGTATGGATCTCTCGAATTCTTGAAGACTTGAAAATTGATTGCACTAAGCCAATGATACTGTATTGTGATAATAAGTCAGCAATTTCGATCGCAAGAAATCCCGTCAAACATGACCGGATGAAACATGTAGAAGTGGATAGACATTTCATCAAAGAAAAAATTGATCAAGGCATAGTTCAAGTACTATACGTGAAATCTGAGAATCAAATAGCTGACATTCTTACCAAAGAAGTCTCTAGTAAAGCATTCAAGCGTGTTATGAGCAAGTAGGGCATGAAGGACTGTTATGCTTCAACTTGAGGGGGAGTGTTGAATAGTTGTTATTTTATGTAGATATTCAAGATATTGTATTAGATTTGAATTCTTATATGTAGATATTCAAGATATTGTATTAGATTTGAATTCAAATATATTCCTAAAATATAGGAAAATATAGATGGTTAGTTAGTATAGACCTCTTGTATAAATACGTATCTTTATATGAATGAAGTGTGAAGAATTATTCTCATTAGAAAATTAGGATTTTTTGTAGCTCCACATTTTTTAATTTTTGTTTTTGAAAATTGTTTTGTTTTCTCACATTTATTTACAATAGTTTTCATCTTCTCTACAATAGTTTCCATCTTTCTTAAGGAAATATTTGAGTTCCTAACCGAATTCAAAAAAGCAAAAATAACTTTTTGAAAACTACTCTTTTTTAGTTTTCAAAACTTGATTTGGTTTTTGACAACATGTATAAAAAGTAGACAAATAAACATGGAAACCATAGATGAGAGTAGTATTTATAGACTTAATTTTCAAAAACCAAAAACTAAGACCCCGTTTGATAACCATTTTGTTTTTTATTTTTAGTTTTTGAAAGTTAAGCTTATATTCACCGAATTTCTCTACAAAAGACATCATCTCCCTTAAGTAAACATTTGAACTCTTAGCCAAATTCTAAAAACAAAATCAAGTTTTTGAAAGCTACTTTTTCTAGTTTTCAAAATTTGACTTGGTTTTTGAAAACATAGGTACAAAGTAAATAAGAAGACATATAAACTCATTATTTTTAGGTTTAAATTTCAAATCTAAAAACCAAAAACAAAATGGTTATCAAACGGGGCCTAAAATGTAACGACCCTAATTTTTAACCAACTCAAAATTAGGGACGTCACGAAATTTCAGCAGTATAACGGTGCTACTCAAACAAAACCAATCGATAGATTTTTTGTTCGATCTAACTAATTGGAAGAGAATTGATAGATTTTTTGTTCGAGAGTTATATCCATCCTTCTCAAATGCAATATTATTAATACTTTTTTCACTTGAAATATCACACCCTGAGTTCAGAATATAATTGAGGTTATATTTATAACACAACATTTTAAAAGTTAAACTTAGTTCTTAGAATTAGCTTTTATGTACAAAAATATGTTTAAAGATTGATGTGTTTATTATGTGCCTTTTTTAGTACAAAAGTTGTTAAAGTCATATCCAATATAGTACATCAATTTTCTTTTTCTTTTTTTTGACTTGTAAAGTGAATGAAAGAATATTCAAGCATCCCTTTGAAATTTGGGTTTTGTTGATTTTATTCCTTCCCTACAATGAAAAGATTGTCATTTTCCAAAGGGGATCGAGTCCTCCTTTATGATTGTGAATGGTGGGGGAGAAAAAAGTCAAATTTTTTTGTTCTAGAAGCTCACACCTACTTAAAATCATGACCTTCGTGGACAAGGATGGAATTAGAATCACTCTTTTCTAAATATCATTATCATTTTTTATGGTGTAGCATGATTTTGTGAGTAGGCAAAACTTTAAGCGTACGGTATCAAGTTTTAATATAATGATTTATGAATTAAGAGTATCGTTCTTGAAGGAATGAACGATTCATTCTGCAGTAGAAGCATTGGATCACATTTGATTTTAGGGGCACTTGCATGAATAGCAAAAAAAGATATAAATATTGTACCCATGTCACTCCTTAATTGAATTTGAAAAAATAGCAACAAAAAAAGGCCCAACCCAAACGGATGGCGTGCAAAGTCAAAAATACCCTTATATTTTTCGCACGCGTTTTTCAATCTGAAGTATATTAACAGCCTATCAATAGTCTATCAAAAACATACTGATGATGTACTTATGATATAATATTGATATACTAATGATATACCTAAAATGAAATATACTATTGATATACTACTGATATACCAAATAGAAATTATATCAGATATACTTTGGATATAGTATTGTATCTAAAAAACTATTGCTAGATTTACAAGTATCTTCTTCATGTTGTTCAATATCGAGAAAATCAGTAGTCTATCAACAATAGATCTAATATAGCAACGATATATCTAACCAACAAATAACTGCATAAGTGATATACTACTGATTCTGTTGATTTCACTAATATTAAGTATATATCAATGTGATATACTATTGATATACTTTATTTAGAATATCAACATTATATCACAAATAGGGATTTATGCTTGATAGTGATTTATGCTGACATACTTTATTCAGTAATATTAGGTATATCAATGGAATCTCAAAATCTATTGCTAGATTTACAAATGTCCCCTTGTGTTTTTCAATATCGAGAAAATAAGTAGTTTATCAATAATAGATCTGATATACCAATGATATATCAAACCAAAAAGTAACTACATGAATGATATGATATCTGTTGATTTCACTAATATTAAGTATATATAAATGTGATATACTAACGATATCGGTATATCACAAGTGGTGATTTATGCTTGACAGTGATTTATGCTGATATATTTTATTCAGTAATATTAAGTATATCAACGGGATCTCAAAAATTATTGCTAGATTTGGAAATGCCCTCCTGTGTTTTTCAATATCGAAAAAATCAGTAGTTTATTAACAATAGATCAGATATATCAATGATATATCTAACCAAAAAATAACTAATAACCATTGATTTCACTAATATTAAGTATATATCAGTGTGATATACTACCAAAGTACTTTATTCAGTATATCAACTGTAACGCCCCAAAACGTTAAGTACCTTTTATAGGCGTGTTTTAGTCTAAGTTCTTAGAATTTAAATTAGTTAGACTTTGAAATTACAAATTCAAGATAATAAAGTGTTAATTGAGAATTTTGGTTAATTAGAGGCCTTTGGAAAGAAATTAAATGTGTCAAAGGGACATTTTAGTGGTTATGGTTAGACAAAGGGGCATTATTGTAATTTTAGTTTTAAAGAGGAATTAGGGTTTTCTTTACTAAGGGGGCACGATTTTCGAGGTACCTTCTCTCTTCTCACTTCCCCATTCGCACGCACCTTCCTCGCAAGCGGAGTACCTCTCGCGGCGGCTTGACCACCACGAAGATCCACCGCCATCATCCTCGTCGCCAAGTCGGTGGTTCGTCTCGAACGTTTGAGCTCGTCGGAATCCGGCCGCGACCACTTCCTCCCGGCCCGAGACTCACACGCCGGTGATTCGCCGTCGTGCACGCCGTCGCCAACCGCTGGATCTCGTTGAACGCGGCCGCCACCAAGTCGTTCGCCCGAACGCCCACGGTTGCACACGCCGTCAGTCCTCACCCATCGCACGCGTCTGTGTTGGAGGCTTTCCTCGCTGGAGTCGCGAGCCTCGAAACCTAGAGCTGCAGACCAAGGTCGTCGGAAGTAAGTTCTTGGGTTGTTGGTCTGACTTTGGTTCGAGTTTTAGATGTTATTCCGACCGGTTTCAAGTGAATGGCGGTTGGTTTTGAATAGATCGGCTCAAGAACTTCACAAATCGACCATCACGCCAAGACGCGCCTCCGCCACCACCACACGCGCCGCCGCCGCCACCGCACGCGCCGCCGGCGCGGCGGCGCGCGCGCCGCTTGCTTGCGAGCCGCTCCGGTCCACCTGTTTTGACCTCCCGAGTTCGTTTTAAGCGTCCGTTTGTGGTAATTTAGCCTAACTATGATTGGATTCAAAATAAGTGTCTAATTATGTAAGTTAATTAAAGAATTGATGAATGTGATTTAGGGGATTCGACTATCGAGCACGACTAAGCGAAACCTTGAGTTAGGAGCGGAATTTAAGGAGTTCGAGCTAAGGTAAGGGACCTTGTGCCGAACTTTTTATTGGGATTGAAGAAAATGATTTTCATGATTTCATGCGAAATTAGTTTATATTTTCATATGACAATATATGAGATATTTTCGTGAGAATACTTAATATTTTATGTACAAGTATTTCAATGCTTCATGTGGAAATAAACTATTATTTTATGTGAGAATATTCTTGTATTCAATGTAAAGGTATTCCAGTATTTCATGTGAGAATATGACAGTAATTTGTATGAGAATATTTCATGATTTCCTACAAAAGTATGATCTTCAAACTGTCTATGAGAAAAGTATGATTTGCATAGTGACGATGATGTTTGTGACATGTACACTATTATTATGTGAATGATGGGACCTCATGCATGTTATGTATGTCATGAATTGAACTAATGAAAAGTGTGGACATTGGTCTCCTGAGATCAGTATGTGCATGGTCGAACATGCAATAGAGACCCTATGGGTCTAATTACAGTGGGTCCGTGAGGACTCAAATTATTAAAAGGGTCGTGAGGACTCAAATTATTACAGGAGTGTGTGAGGGACTCAAAATGAAATGACTCGAGGATGACCAATCGGCCACACAAATAAAAAGGAAGTCATGGATTAAAGACACGACAATATGAGAAAGTTTTAGGTCCCGTGATATATGTACATTTCGAACAAGTTTAAAAGTCATGATTGTATGTGTATGCATATCCCAAACCTCGTGAACGAGGTCACTTACATCGGGTATTGTTTTACAATACTCACTCTTTCTTTTAAAAATGTTTTTGTGTAAGGCCAAGGGCGTGTGTGAGGCGAGTGACGGAGGCGCGTTACTAGAGCCATGGGAATAGACATGTTTTCCGCACATTTCTTTTATAAGCGATGTTGTTCCTTTATGTTTTGAAGTCTAAATTTACTTTACAGATTTTAAACAGGCCATGTTAAACTGCTCCTCTTATCTGTTTTAAACGTTTTATGTGGGATCCCTAAAGACAAATTATTTTAATTGGAGGTTTATTAAAGATCTTTTTATCTCTTGGCCTACAAATGCATGCATGTGTAGTAATGTCCCTAAGAGTTTAGTCATTGAAAAGTAGGGGCGTTACATCAACGATATATTACAAATAGTGATTTATGCTTGATAGTGATTTATGATAATATACTTTGTTCAGTAATATTAAGTATATAACGGGATCTCAAAAGCTATATGTCATGCCCGACATTTCAGGTAGAGTAAATTTAAGGTTATGCTTTTAAATTTAAGGTAGAATTCATAATTTAAAACCAAATTAGATTGTTATATCTTATTGTGTGAGATGTGTTATTGTATAGAGTATATCACAAATATACTACTGATATATGTATATGAAGTTAATTAAGAGTATATTAGTAACTCGCATATGATATATGTTCATTTTACTGATATACTAATGATATACTAAATGTTAGGTATATTAGTGAAATACACATATCTAAGATGAAGTACATTAGTGATATACTAATATGCAAAATATCTCTAATTTGCTACGGATATATAGGAAGTATATCATTCTAAATGATATACCTGACAGAAAGGTATTCGTATATCAATAATATACTATTAACATACTTCATTTTTGGTATATATTGGTATATAAAAATAAAGTATATCAGATATATTTATGATATAGCAATATAAAGTATATCAGATATACTACTGATATACCAAATGTAAAGTATATCAGATATACTACTGATATACATGTTGCTACACCAATGAAGGTAAATCTGGAATAATAAAAAAATGGAAATCAGATTTAAAAAAAATTGCTAGATTTGCAAATCTAAAAAATCATAGCAAAGTTTGCAAATATGCTAATATTTTGTGCTACCCATTACAATTCCCCTTGATTTTATTTAAAATTAAACTAAAAATATTGAGGTTAACCCAAATACTTCTGTTGGAAAAATGTGGAGAAACTTTTTGGCATGTCTTTATCTGCTCTTCGCAAAGCATTCCTTGCTATGGCTTGAACAATGGAACAAAGTGGCTTGTAAGAACCTTCTTTGAAAGATATGGAATTGGAAGAGAATTTCTCGAGCTTGTCTAATCGAATGAAGTCCCTTTATGACACAACTCTAGGATCCTATTTATAGTGACCTAGGGAAAATCTTTGCCACAATTAAATAATATATATTATAATATTAAATATAAGAAAATATATGCATTTAACATATTTGAATCTTATTGAAATCTTTTAAATTCTCCTGATATTTTCATCATTTGAATATTATTCAAATTTTATAAATATCTTTTTCCTTAATGTATCGAAATATATTAATAATTTCTTTGATATTTAATATATCAAATACAGTAAACATATTTTTTCTTATTTAATATATCACATATATAAATATCAATTTGAACATTTCAAATTTTCTTTCAACAAATTGATCCTTTATTTTTCGTATTAGTTAGCAAGGGGAACTTATGGACGTACAGATTATAAACTTTAATGATACAAAATTAATTAATTAAACTCTTTAACTAATCAATTTTCATTCATTAAATTTTGGGTCACTCCACTATGGATCTAGACCTGAACTCTTATGCACCATAGGACAAGTTGTGTCCATGGATATAATCACTACATGCAAGTCGATCCTTCACGAGTTGTTTATAATTAAAACAGGGTCAAAAGTTTGTTTTACCCCTTTAATTACATCTTGAATCTTTAGTACTCTTGATCCTCTACTGAACATGTAACACTCGCCATTTTCAGGTATTATTAATTTCGAGCTAGTGCTTAATTTTAAAGAAAAATTCGTAATTTTAATTCAATTGGAGTTTTGATATTCCGTTGTTTGGGATGTTTTAGTCTTAGAAAAGGAGTTTGTGACACTATTGTGGTTTTATCTAAAGTGAAGGGGCAAATTGGTAAAATGTATTGGATTAGGGTTTGATAGACCCTTCATCTTTTAGTGCGCACACAAACCGAGAACTATTCATTATCTTCAACCTCTTCCTCCTTCCTCCCTCATCTCCACAAAACTTTACCACCATTGTAGGCCTTGTTCTTCTATCATCCTCTGGTTAGCCAGCCATGTCGAATGCGACCACCAACTGTCGCACGCCAGTCGTGCCGCCACGTCGTGTCCTTGTCGCTCGATTTGGGAGGTCATTGTGCGCAATCTAGTGAAACCGCAACGTCTCTACCTTCTCCACGCGTGCTGCAGTCGCGTGGGATCTGCAGGTCGGCACTGCCGTGTTGGCTTTCGTCCGTAGGCTGTCGTCGATCACCATTCATCTGGAGCGCCTGGGCTTGAAACCGTTGTGAACCACCATGCCGGAAATGTCTGCTTACGCGAATCGAGCCACCAGTTGGGTGTTTGGTTCGAGTGTTTGACGTGATTTTGATCGATTTTTAAAGTGTAGAGACCGGTCTTAGATAGATCGACCGCCAAGCTTCTCGGATCTAAGCCGCACGCATCGAGACGCGCCACCACCACCGTCGCACGTGCCGGCCACGTGCCGTCGCTTGCCAGAGTTAGCCAGTCCGATCAGTTTCGATCTTCCGAGTTTGTTTTAAGCCTCCGTTGTGGTAAATTCGATTAATTATTGCAAGATGTCTAAAATAACCCATGTATGGACTTCCTAATTGAGAATTTGGTTCTGTTATTAGGAAATCAATGGTACTGGAGTCAAACCAATGGTTTGGGAGATTCTAGTCACTGAAAGGATCGGATCCCGCAGCGGAAGCGATTGTGAATCACGTGTTCTTATTTAGTTACATGTATTTCAATCAAGATCAAATAAAGCTAAGATTAATCATGCTATAATATATTGGACAACAAGAATTTACCTTTGAAGAACTCTTTCTTCAAGTGCTCCTTCTCCCACGATCACGATCTCAGCAACTCGAACCCAAACAATCACAAACACCACCACCGGATCTTCTCCGTTATTCTCTAGGTGAGGGAGGAATGTGGGTTTCTTTAGGATAAGGTGTGGGGTTGTGAGAGAGGTTGTGTATGGAACTCTTCCAACACAACTATGTGATCCTCTAGGGTTCCTCAAAAAGCATTCATTCTCAAAATTGCATCTCATGCAACTATATATAGGGAAATAAAAGGAAAATTACCATCTTATCCCTCATTTATTCTCTAATTAGTATATGGTTTATATGTGAATCTAATTCACATTAAAACCATATATTATATCAATTATATCATATAAAACTAATATAACACCTCATATATGAAATTGAACACTTCAATTTTATTCCTAGTTTTATACCCTCAATATTACCATGTTGAGCCAACGAAAGGACCTAATGGACCTACAGTTCATGAGCTCCAATGATGTGAGATTTAACTGATCAAACTCTTTGATCCAGTTAATCAATATTCATTAACTACAAGTCACTCCACTATAGACTTGTAGTTGCACTCTCCTCACTGCAGATTATATTGTGTCCATTGATAAAATCATTACCCATGTGTCAATCCTTCACAGGTTGTTCGTAATCACAGCTGGGTCAAATTATCGTTTTACCGTTGTGATTACCTCTTTGTTCCTTAAGCACCACTGATCCTCTAATGAACAATAAGTCTAAGGTCCTACCATAGACTCATACCCTCTTAATCAGTTTAGAGGGCGGGGTCCCGTTATTCAAGACCTGGACTCAGTTCTTAAGGGAGCAACCTATCTAATTCCTTAGTGTAGGAATGAGTGAAATCCATCTTGTATAGTTAAGTCCCTAGCTACCTACGAGGTTCTGTCCCTGAGAAGGTAGGCTTATTAAGTCGGCTACAGGCCCCTCTCACCCATACTAGTCTAAGGACAAACCCCTATAAGCAGGAGTTCTTAACTTACTAAGGATTCAGGTTGAGTCACTAATGTGTTGCGATGTATGTCCTAATCTCGTTTTATTTGTAATATTACTATTTGAAATTAATAAAAGTTATTTATTTCATCACTTTGTGTCTCGCAAATTTTACAAACATTGTCCAATAAACTAAACTCCAGGGTCATTGAATTTATGAGAGAACTAGAACTTGAACGGTGTGTAGTGGACACACAGGGAGGATCACGTTTGAGTTAATGACCCGAACGCTCTACAGTATATGGATAGGGTTGGAGACCTAATACTGGATACGCTGTGGATGTGGCCCGCTTTGTATTAGATACAAACGAAGTAATCTGACTCGTTCATGTGGTTGACATGCGAGTGGGGCATCCTGTGCAATGAGATTGTACAAGACCGGACCGTGCATTAGTAGACCTACTGATGTAACACCGTTAAAAGTATGGGACTAATAACTTCGTAGATGACCATTAGTGACTCAACCTGAATCCTGAGCGTGTTACGAACTCCTGTCTGCGGGGGTCTGTCTTTTCACTAGTACGGGTGAGGGTTGTCACAGTTACTCGCCCAATATGCCTATCTTCTCAAGGGCAGGACCAAGTAGGGAGCTGGGAACTTAACTACGCGAGATGGAATTCACTCGTTCCCGCCTTTAGGGAAACTAGAGGGGTTGTTCCCTTAAGTGTTGTCTCTAGGGCTTGGACAACGGGTGCCCACCCTCTCACTGGCCCGAGAAGGTTGTTGTATATGGTTGGACCATTACAACGTTGTTGTTCATTAGAGGAGTAGTGGGGACTTAAGGAGCAAGAAGTAGGCACAGGGGTAAAACGGTAATTTGACCCAGCAGTGTCTACGAACGACCTGTGAAAGGTCGACTCATGGCCATTGGTTATATCAGTGGACACAACTTGTCTTACACTAACGGGAGTGCAGCTTCGGGTTTTAGTTGAGTGTTATCGTAGCTAATGAATGTTGATTAACCGGGTCAAAGAGTTTGACCGGTTAGTCTCAGATCATTGGAGCTCGTCACTGTAGGTCCATTAGGTCCCTCGGTTGGCTCAAACTGGATTAATAGAAGGTTTATAGTTTTGGTGTGAATTTGAAGTGTTCAAGTTCACTAGAGGGTAATTATGTCATTTATATGAGATATGAATGACATATTATATAGTTTAACGTGAATGAGATTTATAATAAACTATAGGTTATCCCAATTGTCTAATTAGGGCTAATTTGGAGAAATTGGATTCAGAGAAATTAAATTGAATGTGACTCAATTTAAAAATCCACAATTATACAAATGTGATTTGTATAATGAGATATGAGATATCTTATTATATATGGCTATGCAAATATGATTTGTATAACCTATGGTTGTGGTTAAATGGTAAATAGGTGGAGATTTCAACTCCACCTATGTCCATTATATAAACCCTTGCAAGAAGGATTTCTTAAACTTGAGTTTCACTTTTTTGATTTCAAACCAAAAGAAACAAGCATTCTCTCTACATCTTTTCTCTCAATTTCTCCTCCCCTCTCATCAAAAGGAGATCCACTTCTCTCCTTCTACCAAATATAGAACAAACAAGAAATCGTGTGGAAGTGTCTTGTTCGTTCGAGGAGATTAAGGACGTTGAGATCGTGATCACGAAGGGTTCGTGAATAGGAGAAGGAGAAACTTGAAGACAGTTCTTCAACAAGTAAGTGTTGCTTACTGTTTTTTCCTTCTAGTTGCATGTTTAATCTATTTTCTATAGGATTGAAATGGTTTTAAGAAAACGGTTTTCGCAACGATACCACGGTGATTCAATCACCCTTCCGCTGCACGGGATTTTATTCCCTTCAATTGGTATCAGAGCCAATCGCTGGCTTTCTCGTTGTGCATCCGTTTTCTTAAAATTAGGTGGGTAATTGGTTTAATTTATGTGATAAATTGTGGATTCCATGATTGGATGTTTTCCGTTTTGGCACTAGTTTAGATTTATTTTATGTTTGATGAGATCAAATTGTAAAGGCCCGTATTGTTGGGCAAATTAGAAAATAAATCGAGTCTGTAAGTCCGTGTCTATGGCGGCAAGAGTTGCTGTGAAGAAATCAGAGTGAAAACGGGCGAGAAACAACGAAGAACAGCAAGAGGAGCTTGTTGTTCTGTCGACGACGTTGAAACGTTGTTCTTCGGCGTCTCAACGTTGTCCGCACGAAGGATGGCAGAGCTGCAGGTCAGCGTTGCAATGCTGGGTGTACCATTGCAACGCTGAGGCGTTGGGCTCGCTGAGGACAACGCGGGACGCTGCAGCGTACGTTAGTGGGCAGTTCGCGGCAGTTTCGCGCGAGGACGTGGGATGTGAAGCAAATTTCACTTCGTGGGGCGTTTTAATTTTGTTTCTTATTTAATTTTAATTTTGTAAAATGTAATTATTTTTATATTTAATTAAATTTATTAATTAATATTAATTAATTTATTTAATGCCCCTAAGTGCCAAAACTGGTCCAATTTTTGCTATTTAATTATTTTATGCATGAGATGTATGAATTAATTATTTTTAAGTGCATAATGTATGTCATATAGATCTAAAATCATAGCTTAGGTTAAACATTTCATGCATCATTTTTATATTATAAGTGTTATAATATATAGTATGCATGATAGGTTATATTATAAGTGTTATAATATAATTAAAAGCATGTTTTTAATTTATTTAATATAAGAGTTATATTTCTTAGATTAAAGGTATGCTCATGCATTTAATTCATGTGATGAATATTTGTTATAGTATATAGTTATTCATGTGATGAATGATAAGGCACTATAACATAGAAATGCATGTAACCTAAGTTAATTATTAGTTTTAAAATGTTTAGAACTTGAATAATTAGACTTAGGTTTTCTAGTTCTAATAAGATTAGAATTAGAAAATCAAAATATGACTTTTGAATGGTGACTGATAAGTAACTATGTCTAAGGAAGGTTTTGTCTAAAGGTCAGTATTTAAGTTGACGCTTATGAAACACCCTACACCGAAACCGACACAGGGAGTGAATTCGGTCAGGAGATTCTTAGGTTATATTATCGTGAGTGGCGTTAATTAAAAGTTGATTAGTTTACTCACATAGACCTAAGTTAATACTGTGATTATAAACTTAGGCTAAATCAATATAAGCGTTATATTGGTAGACTTAGGTAAATTTTAGCCGGTTTATCTAAGTCAATCCCGAATAATATAAAGTGTTGAGTGGGAGGAAATAAAGTGTATAAGATACATTTGATTTTTCGACAACAAATCTCCGTTAAGTCCGCACTATGATATCCATACTCGGCCTCGTGGCAGAAATGGGAGCATCCCCATTCGGATGGTATTTGTATGGATCAATATCATAGTGGATGGAGAGAGTACTTATAGTGAGTTGGAGCGGGACCTGTGAAAAGGACCCACGGTCTCTTCTTTCGATTCACACCATGAGACCCCTATGATCCACCCGCTAGTTTGGCCTGGACCAGACAATCCCTTCGGAGGGCCTTGATCATGGGAGTCGGAACACTGTGAATTCCCAAAAGGAAAAACAGTTTCCTTGTGAAGGGAATGAGAATCCCCACGCAGCGGAAGACGATCGAATCGTCGTGGTATCGTTGTGAAATTCGTTTTCTTAAAGTTAAACTATCATATAATATTAGGCTAAACATGCAATTAAGAAGAAAAAAGCAAGAGAAATATGCTACTTACTTGTTGAAGAACACTTCTTCAAGCTTTCCTTCTCCTGTTCACGAACGCTTCGTGATCTCGTTCTCAACGATCTCGATCTGCTCGAAAAATGAAAACCAAGGAACCGGACACCTCCACTTAGTTTCTCGGTTGTTCTACTTTTGGTAGAAGGAGAATGGTGGGATTCTCTATTTGGTGTAGGGAGGAGAGATTGAGAGAGAGTTGTTTGAGAGAGAATTGCAATTGCTTCTTTGGTGAGAAATCCAAACATGAGCAATCGCCTTCGTAACCCTTCTTGTAAAGGGGTTTATATAATGGTGATAGGTGGAGTTGAAATCTCCACCTATTTACCACTTTACCACAACCATAGGTTATGCAAATCATATTTGCATAACCACATATAATTAGATATCTCATATCTCATTATACAAATCACATTTGTATAATTGTGGATTTTTAAATTGAATCACATTCAATTTAATTTCTCTCAATCTAATTTCTCGAAATTAGCCCTAATTCAACAATTAGGCTAACCTATAGTTTATTATGAGTCTCATTCACATTGAACTATATAATATGTCATACATATCTCACATAAATGACATAATTACCCTTTAGCGAACTTGAACACTTCAAATTCACACCAAAAATGTAAACCTTCTATTAATCCAGTTTGAGCAAACCGAGGGACCTAATGGACCTTCAGTGACGAGCTCTAATGATCCGAGATTAACCTGTCAAACTCTTTGACCCGGTTAATCAACATTCATTAGCTACGGTAACACTCCACTAAAACCCGTAGCTGCAGTCCCGTCAGTGTAAGACAAGTTGTGTCCACTGATATAACCAATGCCCATGAGTCGACACTACACAGGTTGTTCGTAGACACCGTTGGGTCAAATTATCGTTTTACCCCTGTGTCTACTTCTTGCTCCTTAACTCCCCACTGCTCCTCTAATGAACAACAATGTTGTAATGGTCCAACCCCTCTCAGTGTGAACAAAGATATCTTTTTTTGTATCATTTCAAAAAAAGTTGATACACTGGGTGGATGTGTAAAAACTATTCTGTCTTTTCCGTCACTTTTACATGTAGAAAAAAATATTGTGACATTTCGATTCTAATAAAGCATTTTCAAATTTCTCATTTTTTTATATATCGAAATGGACGATTCCATCGTTTATAGTTAAAAAGAATAGTCACAAGAGGTTTTTCAAACTGTAAGAGAGATTTTTCTTTTTATCTATTTCTAACTCGAATTTTCTTTATTTCCATCCGGAGGGTAAGAAGTTTCATAAACTGGTCTTTTTATATTTTGATAGCGTGTCCTTTTAAAGTGGAATTCATCCTTTGTTTTTTCCTTTCCATTCACTCGGATCTCTTCCGTTTCATCGATTTTGTCCAGGATCCTCCTTTTCTTAGAAAAAAGGGAAGGAGAAGTATCTTCTTTGGTGGATCCTTCTTGTTCTGTTTAGTCCCCTTCTGCGTTTGAAGTGGTTTCTATTTCTACATCTGTTTCTTCCTCGCTTTCCCCCCTTTCCTCCGTTTCGAGGTTTCTTTCAGTTTCTTAGTAACAATGGGTGTGTATTCGCCTAAATAGTAGACATGGGTAATAAATAAGAGAATACTAAAGATTCGAGCCATCGAATTTCTCAATTTCGACACAAGGTACTTATTAGATCTAATAAGTACATTAGATCTAATAGAATTATTTTGTTGTATCCGGACTAATATCACCCTCTCGGGCCAGTGAGAGGGTGGGTGCCCGTTGTCCAAGCCCTGGAGACAACACTTAAGGGAACAACCCCTCTAGTTTCCCTACAGGCGGGAACAAGTGAATTTCATCTCGCATAGTTAAGTTCCCAACACCCCACGTGGTCCTGTCCCTAAGAAGATAGGCATATTGGGCGAGAAATTGTGACCACCCTCACCCGTACTAGTCAAAGGACATACCCCCACAAACAGGAGTCCGTAACACGCTCAGGATTCAGGTCGAGTCACTAATGGTCATCTACGAAGTTATTAGTCCATACTGTCAATGGTGTTACATCAGTAGGTCTAATAATTCACGGTCCGATCTTATACAATCTCATTGCACAGGATGCCCCCACTCGCATGTCAACCACATGAACGAGTCAGATCACCTCGTTTGTATCTAATATAAAGCGGGATGCATCCACAGCGTATCCAGGATTAGGTCTGCAACTCCATCCATATACTGTAGACCGTTCGGGTGATTTACTCGAACGTGATCCTCCCTGTGTGTCCACTACACGCCGTTCAAGTTCTAATTCACTCATATATTCAATGACCCTGGAGTTTAGTTTATTGGACAAAGTTTGTAAAATTTGCGAAACACAAAGTAATGAAATAACTCTTATTAATTTCAAATGGTAAATTACAAACTAAACGAGATTAGGATATACATCCCAAAAAACTCCCACTTGGACTAAACTAGTGGAGCATACATCCATTTCTCAAATGTACAATAAATTACATTGAACTAATACAATAAACTAGGGCATTGAATATCGTTTACAATACTCCCCCTTGCCCTAGTAAGGAAGCACTCGAAGACCTAGACTCTCTAGGTGACTTTCAAACACCTTAGCCGTGAGGGCCTTTGTAAATGGATCAGAAACGTAGTGCTCCGACGCTATCTGCGTGACTATCACGTTGCCGCAGTGCACAATCTCCCGTAATAGGTGATACTTCCGCTCAATGTGTTTGCCTCTCTTATGGCTCCGAGGCTCTCTGGAGTTGGCTACAACACCACTGTTGTCACAAAATAGCGTGATCGACAAGTTAATATTTGGAACAACATCAAAATCTTTCATGAACTTCCTAAGCCAAACAACTTCCTTTGAAGCTTCACAAGTCGCAACGTACTCAACTTCCATAGTGGAATCAGCGATGCATCCCTGCTTGATGTTTCGCCATACTACAACTCCTCCATTCAGAATGAAGGTTGACCCCGACGTGGATTTCCCAGAATCCTTATCTGTTTGAAAGTCAGAATCTGTGTATCCCGTAAGGATCAAATCCCCACTCCCATACACTAAGCTGTAGTTCTTCGTTCTCCTAAGATACTTGAGGATTGCCTTTACGGTTGTCCAGTGATCTTACCTTCATTGGATTGATACCTACTGACAATCCCTACTGCATAACAAATGTCGGGCCTAGTACACAACATGGCATACATAAGGCTCCTTACAGCTGAAGCATAGGGGATCCGTCTCATATCCTCAACCTCTTGAGGAGTCTTAGGACATTGATCCTTAGACAGGTAAACCCCAAGCCTGAAAGGCAACAAGCCCTTCTTGGAGTTCTTCATCTTATATCTAGACAACATCTTGTCAATATAAGATGCTTGAGACATGGTCAGAGTTCAGTTCTTCCGGTTCCGGACTATCTGGACACCTAGAACATATTGTGCTTCTCCCAAATCTTTCATTTGGAATTGTGAAGCCAACCATTTCTTTACGTCAGTAAGAAATACTACTTCATTCCAAATGGTATCATCCACGTACAATACTAGAAATGCGACAGTTTTGTCGACGATTTTCTTGTAGACACAAGACTCGTCAACATTTTGATCAAAGTCATAAGATTTGATTGCCATATCAAACCTTATATTCCAAGACCTCGAGGCGTGTTTCAGTCCATAAATAGACCTATGAAGCCGACAAACCTTTTGCTCTTGGCCATGGGTTATGAACCCCTTGGGTTGGTTCATGTAAATGGTTTTGTCAAGGTTGCCATTCAGAAAGGCAGTTTTGACATTCATCTGCCATACCTCGTAGTCATAATACGTGGCAATGGCCAGAAGGATCCTGATCGACTTTACCATGGCAACAGCAGAAAAGGTTTCTTCATAGTCAACCCCTTCAACCTAGGTAAAACCCTTTGCCACTAGTCATGCTTTGAAGGTCTGCACCTTCCAATCTATGCCACGTTTACGTTTGTAGATCCATTTGCAACCAATAGGTTTTACCCCATCCGGTTGATCCACAAGCTCCCAAACAGAATTGAAGTACATCGACTCCAATTCCTAGTCCATAGCTTTAATCCATTTGTCCTTGTCAACGTCTGCCATTGCCTGATCATAGGTCAATGGATCCTCGCAGTCATCGTCAGGGGTGATGACTTGGGTTTCAGCTAAATCCATGTAACGTTCAGGCTGTCTCACAGCCCTCCCACTACGTCGAGGCATTCCCAACTCTTGGGAACGGACTTGACTAGACGTGTTAGGATCAACAACACTTGTTGACGTATTAGCCCCATCAGCAACTCTTGCTGACATACTGTCCATTTCGTTCAACACGATTTTGCTCCTAGACAAATGATCCCTGATGTGGTCTTCTTCAAGGAAAGTGGCCTTTGTCGACACAAGCACCCTATTTTCCTTAGGATCGTAAAACAGACCACCCCTAGTCTCTTTTGGGTAACCTACAAATAGGCACAATTTTGAACGGGGTTCCAACTTTTTCGGGTTTGACACCAACAAATGGGTCGGGCATCCCCAAATTCTAAAATGGTGTAAACTGCCTTTACGCTCATTACAGAGTTCGAAAGGTATTTCACAAACACTTTTCGATGGAACGTTGTTCAAACTTTAAACCGCAGTCTCCACTTCGTAACCCCGAAAAGAATCAGGAAGACGAGCATTACTCATCATCGACCGAACTGAAGAGAATCGAATCCCGCAGCGAAAGCGATTGTGAATCGTGCGCTCTCGATTTAGTTACAACGATTTCATTCAAGAACGAAAACAACTAGATTAAGCATATAAAACTAGATGGACAACAAGAAATTGTACCTTTGAAGAACCTTTCTTCAAGTGCTCCTTTCTCCCACGATCACGATCTCAGTAACTGGAACACGAACGGACTAAGACACGACCACTGGATATTCTCTGTTGTTCTCTAGGTGAGAGAGGAATGTGGGTTTCCTTTAGGTAAGATGAGATGTTGTGAGAGAGAGGATTGTGTTCTTGGAACCTTTCCAACAACACAACAAAGGCTTAGTTTTTCTATACCTAGTTGCATCTCATGCAACCATATATATAGGGAAATAGGATGGAAATGACCATCCTACCCTTCCTTTATTCTCTCATTAGTATATGGTTTAAAAGTGAATCTAATTCACATTAAAACTATATATTATATTAACTGTATCATATATAATAACACCTCATGTATGAAATTAAACACTTCAATTTCATTCCTAACTTTATACCTTCAATATAACCATGTTGAGCCAACGGAGTGACCTAATGGATGTACTGTTCATGAGCTCCAATAATATGAGATTAACTGATCAAACTCTTTGATCTAGTTAATCAATATTCATTAACTACAAGTCACTCCACTATAGACTTGTAGCTGCACTCTCCTCACTGTAGCTAATATTGTGTCCACTGATATAGTCATTACCCATGAGTCGCTCCTTCACAGGTTGTTCGTAATTACAGTTGGGTCAAATTACCGTTTTACCCCTGTGATTACCTCTTTGTTCCTTAAGCACCACTGATCCTCTAATGAACAACAAGTCTAAGGTCCTACCATAGACTCATACCCTCATAGAGGGTCGGGCCCCGTTGTTCAAGACCTGGAGTCAGTTCTTAAGGGAACAACCTATCTAATTCCTTAGTGTAGGAATGAGTGAATTCCATCTTGCACAGTTAAGTTCCCAGCTACCTACGAGATTCTGTCCCTGAGAAGGTAAGCTTATTGAGTCGGCTACAGGCCACTCTCACCCATACTAGTCTAAGGACAAATCCCTATAAGCAGGAGTTCTTAACTTGCTCAGGATTCAGGTCGAGTCACTCATGACTATCAATAAATTACTAGTCTTATCCTGTTAACGGTGTTACACTGGTTAGACTAATACTTTGCGGTCCGGTCTTATATGAACTCTTCATACAGGATGCCCCCACTCGCATGTAAACTACATGAATGAGTTGGATTAACTCATTTGTACTAATTACAAAATGGGCCGCATCCATGGTGTTTCCAGAATGAGGTTTCCAACCTTATTTTTATACCATAGACCATTTAGGTTATATTCTTGAACACAATCCAAATAGTGTCCACTACACTGATGTTCAAGATATATGTTATAACCTTGGAGCTTAGTTTATTGGATTTATAAAACAAGACTGTAATTCTATCAAAACAAATAACCCTTTATTTAATTGATCAAAATTACACAAGTTTAGGGCATAAATCCCAACACGAACCATTTCCAACAGGGTTCTGTTTCTGATCTCTGATACACCATTCTGCTGTGGCATACCAGGTGCTGAGAGTTGGGGCGTAATTCTGTGTTCTATCATATAGTCTTGGAATTCTATGTCCATATACTCTCCACCTCGATCCGATCGAAGTGTTTTTATCGTTTCACCTAACAGGTTCTCTGATGGAGATCTGTTCTCCTTGAGAAGCGAAAACGAGTTTGGAATCGTAATAGTTTGATTGTTTTGGTTAGAAATGCAAAAACCAGTACATTGACAAAAACAGAACAAACATGGATTTGCTAATCTAATTAGGCATGGAGATATACATGCAAACATGCTTTATAAATTAAAGGAAACTAAAGGGGAAGTCATAATTACCTTTCTAGTTTTCCTCAGCAGCAACTCCTTGCTTCAAATCATACAACAACTCAGGAACTTCCAAAATTTCTCTATTTTTCTCCAATAGAACACCACCAACAGGAGAACCTTCTATTCTCTGAGTGCTTAGACCAATTCCTTTGTGGGAAGGAATTCCAACAATTGGAACAATGTTTTTGGAATTGAGAGAGTGAAAAGGTAGAGAGAATTCTTCTGAGTGAAAAATCAATTCAATTAATCGATCGCAAAAAACTGACTCCCTTCTACATGTTAAGCTATCGATAGGGAGAAGGAGAGGGAAAGTGGGGAATGTGTCTGGATGACACGTTCCCTCATTTTAATATAAATAATAATTAAATCAAATTTAATTATTAATTTAAATCACATTTAAATAAAACAAGTTAAATAACATACATATAATTTTTGATTAAATCACATTTAATCAATATTTCCCTCTAACCGATAGTTTTAATGTACATCTAATGCACATTAAATTTTAACCTATAGTTTTCAAATAGGAGTCACATTCACATTTGAATTTAATATTTGAACTCTTTCAAATATTTAATTCTCTCATATAATTTAGTATGAATCATATTCACATTAAATTTATAATATATAGTTCCAAAACTTTATATTATATCGTTTCTATATACATTAAATTTATTCTCTTATGAATTTGAACATTTCAAATTCAAATGATCTAAGAACCCTTTACGAGCTAGAAGGTGGACCTAGTGGACCTACAGATCAGAAGCTCCAACGATACGAGATTGCTCGGTTAATCTCATTAACCTCCCAATCAACATTCGTTAATCGTGGGAACACTCCACTAAAGTCCCGCAATTTGCACTCTTCTCACTTCAGAGATATATTTTCGTGTTCATGTATATTGAACAACAATAATGCAAGTGAATACTTCATTTAATGTTAGTAACACCAGTGGGTCAAATTACCGTTTTACCCCTGGGTTACATCTTGTACCTTAAGTACCAGTGCTCCTCTAATGAACAATTTGTTTGTGGCCTACCTTCAAACAGAGTCCCTCTCGGGCCAATGAAAGGGTCGGCCCCTTTGTTCAAGTCCCAGAGACACCACTTAAGGGAACATTCCTCTACTTACCCTAGTAGGCGGGAAAGAGTAAATTCCATCTTGCTAAGTTAAGTTCCCAACTGCTCACTCGGTCTTGTCCCTAAGAAGGTAGGTATATTAAGTCGGCGAATCTGGTCACTCTCACCCTTACTAGTCAAAGGACAATCCCTCGCGAACAGGAGCTCGTAACCTGCTCAGTATTGAGATAAGGTTGCCTAGGTCATCCAAGTGAAATAGAAACCTAACTAGTCAACGGAGTTACATCTAGTGGTTACTATTTCGCGGTCCGGTCTTATGTAATCTCATTACATAAGATATCCCCACTCACATGTTATCTACACGAACACGTTAGGATCAAAGTGTTTGTATCATATACAAAGTGGGCTACATCCATAGTTTTACCAGGGTAAGGTACCGAAACCTTATCCCCTAACTATAGACCCTTTAGGTTGTATCTCGAACCGAGATCCTTTATATGTACACTACTTTCAGTTAAAGATTCATTTTACATCCTTGGATGTTTAGTTTATTGGATTTAGGGTTAAAATAAAGGCAAATTCATAGATAACGAAACAATAACTCTTTATTGAAGTAATAACAATTTATTACAATAATTAGAACAGAAATACAAACTACGAGTTTTAGGGCACAAACCCCAACAAACTCCCACTTGAACTAAAACTCTAGTGGGGTACATCATAATCTAAAACAGTGGTTACAAAGATAGAAATACAATAAACTAGGGCATCCATATACTCATTACATATCTCCCACTTGCCCTAGATTATCCTATGTACATATCTCGTAGACCTAGACTCTCCAGATGACCCTCGAACACTTTAGTCGTGAGAGTCTTTGTAAACGGATCAGCAATGTTGTGCTCCGAAGCGATCTGTGTGACTGTCACATCTCCTTGTTGCACTATTTCTCGTATCAGGTGATACTTCCTCTCGATGTGCTTACCTCGCTTGTGGTTTCGAGGTTCCTTCGAATTGGCTACCGCACCACTGTTGTCACAACATAAGGTGATGAGAAATTTCATATCTGGAATGACTTCCAAATCAGTAAGGAATTTTCTTAGCCAAACAACCTCCTTAGCTGCTTCACAAGTAGCGACATACTCAGCCTCCATCGTGGAGTCAGCGATGCATCCTTGCTTGATGCTTCACCATACTATAGCACCCCCGTTAAGAGTTAAAACTGATCCCGATGTAGATTTTCGAGAATCCTTATCGGTCTAAAAATCAGAATCTGTGTATCCAGTAAGGATCAAATCCTTAGTCCCATACACAAGCATATAGTCCCTCGTTCTCCTAAGATACTTGAGGATATTTTTAACTGTTGCCAGTGGTCTAACCCTTGATTGGATTGGTACCTACTGACTATTCCCACTGCATAACAAATGTCTGGCCTTGTGTACAACATAACATACATCAAGCTACCTACCGCAGAGGCATAGGGAATACGTCTCATATCCTCAACTTCTTGAGGTGTCTTAGGACACTGTTCCTTAGACAGATGAACTCCATGCCTGAAGGGTAATAAGCCCCTCTAGGAGTTCTGCATCGAATATCGAGACAACATTTTGTCGATATAAGATGCTTGAGACATAGCTAGCGATTTGTTCTTGCGATTCTAGAAGATCTGAATCTCAAGAACATATTGCGCCTCTCCCAAATCTTTCATTTGGAATTGGGTCGCCAACCAATTCTTTATGTCAGTTAGGTATCCTACATCATTCCCAATGAGTAGGATATCATCCACATAAAGTACTAAGAAAGTTACTTTGTCGTTGATGATCCTCTTGTAAACACAAGGCTCATCAACGTTTTGGTCAAAGCCATAAGACTTGATCGCAGTATCAAATCTTATATTCCAAGATCTGGATGCTTGTTTCAACCTATAAATGGATCGATTGAGCTTGCAAACTTGTGCTCCTGACCTTGGGTTATGAACCCTTCGGGCTTAGACATATAGATGCTCTCGTCAAGATTACTATTCAAAAAGGCAGTCTTGACGTCCATTTGCCAGATTTCATAATAATAACACGCGGCTATGGACAAGAGTATCCTTATAGACTTCAGCATAGCAACATGGGAAAAAGTTTCTTCATAGTCAACTCCTTCCCTTTTGGTAAAACCCTTTCCTACAAGTCTAGCCTTAAAGGTCTGTACCTTTCTGGTTGCATCTCTCTTTCTCTTATAGATCCATTTACACCCTATGGGTCTAACCCCTTCAAGTTGGTCTACAAGTTCCCATACTGAATTGAAGTCCATTAACTCCATTTCAAGGTCCATGGCTTTGATCCATTGGTTCATGTCTATGTCATTCATTGCCTATTTATAAGACAATGAATCTTCTACGCCGTCATCAGGTATGACGACTTGAGTTTCAGCTAAACCCAGGTAGCGATCAGGCTGGGAAAAAACCCTCGCACTACGTCGAGGCATTCCCAACGATTGAGAAGGACGAGACTGACTTGAGGTGTTGGCTCCTCCATCAACACTTGATGAAGGTCCAGCTTGATCAACAACTCTTGTTGGTTCATCTGTAGGTTCATTTAACACTAATTTACTACGCGGTTTATGATTTCTCATGTGATCTTCCTCTAAGAAAGTGGCGTTTGTCAATATAATCACCTTGTTTTCTTGTGGGTCGTAAAAAAGACCACCTCTCGTTTCTTTGGGATAGCAAAAAAATTAGCATAATCTTGAACGAGCTTCCAGTTTCTTTGGGTTTGTCACTAACACGTGTGTCGGACAACCCCAAATCCTGAAGTGTTGTAAACTAGGTTTACGCCCCTTCCACAATTCAAAATGTGTTTCTGAAACACTCTTTGACGGAACAGCGTTCAAGATTTGAACTGTAGTCTCTATTGCGTATCCCCAAAACGAGGCAGGCAATTGAGCATAGCTCATCATAGAACAAACCATGTCCAACAAGGTTCTATTTTTCCTTTCTGACACACCATTTTGCTGTGGTGTATTAGGTGCTGAGAGTTGAGATTTAATTCCATGTTCTATCATATAGTCTTGGAATCTCAAATCCATATACTCTCCACCTCGATCGGATCGAAGTGTTTAATGGTTTTCCCTAATGCATTCTCTACTTCAGACTTATACTCTTTGAACTTTTCAAGAGTCTTAGACTTGTGATGCATTAGGTATAGATAACCATACCTCGAATAATCATCTATGAAAAAGATGAAATATTCGTACCCTCCTCGAGATTTAACATTCACCAGATCACAAAGATCAGAATGTACAAGTTCTAAGGGCTCTATGGCTCTGAAACCTTTTCCAGTAAAATGTTGCTTAGTCATTTTACCTTCCAAGCATGATTCGCAAGGAGGTAAAGAATCATCTTCTAACTTGTTTAGAAGTCCATTCTTAGATAATCTCTCAATCCGGTTGAGATTTATATGGCCAAGTCTAAGATGCCATAGATAGGTATTATTTTGAGAAATTATTTGCCTTTTACTTTGAGTATTTGCAGTTTTAAACATCTCATGATTTAAAATTGCTTTAGTTCTATTCGGTTTAAGCACATACAAGCCGTTTTCTAACTTAGCACAACAAATATTAACACCTTTCTTTAAAATGAACGCTTCATTAAATGAAAAGGTAATACAATAGCCAAATTCAATTAAACAAGAGATAGAAATTAAGTTCCTCTTAATTCTAGGAACTTTATACAGTTTTTCTAAAAATAAAAATCTATCTCTAAAAAGCGACTTGGCATCTCATCCTTTGACGCAGTGAGGCGACGCGTCTCCGCTTTCGACCGAAAGCGTCATCTCACCCTCTACGAGCTCCTTGAAGGAACTAGTTTCCTGAAATGAAGAGCAAACGTGATTAGTGGCCCCTGAATCAAGTATCCAGATAAAATCATCATTTTCCACTAAACAAGTTTCAAGAACAAGTAAATCTAATTTATATTTCTTCTCTTTGAGCTCTGCAAGATATTTTGGGCACTTTCGCTTCAAGTGCCAATCCACGTTGCAGTGGAAACATTTTTCTTTGTCTGCAACCTTGGCTTTTTTCTTGCCTTTGTCAGCAGCAGGTGCCTTCCCTTTCCCTCCTATCTTTTTCTTTTTGGTCTTCTTAAACCCAGAAGATGAACCACAGGACTTAGTCCAAGAGGATGAACCCTTCTAAAACCTTCTGGAATGGGCAAACAGATTTGCCTCTCCATTAGCCTGACCCTTATTCTTCATAAGAGACTGGAAAGTTTGTCGTTCATTTAGGAGAGTGGTCAGGTTATACTTTATCTTGTTCATCACCGCATTGCTGCAGAATTGCAAGAAACTCTTCGGAAGAGATTCCAGGATGAACGAGACCTGACTTTGCTCGTCAATGACCACGCCGTTCATCTCAGCCACGTTGAAGTGGACCATCAGATCGAGAACATGTTCTCTCATCGATGACTCCTCATTCATACGGGAGTTATAAACGTATTTGAGGGATTCGTGCCGAATTTGTCTAGACAGTTGTCCAAACATATCCTGCAACGAACTCATGATCTCACGAGCTGAGACCATGCCCTCGTGCTTTTTGGCTAGAACTTCAGAAACACTAGCCAAAATGTAGGCTTTGGCCTTATCATTGGCCTTGATCCAATGGTCGTACGCCTCCTTAACAGATTGAGGGGTGTTTCGAGCAGGGACCTGAGGACATTCCTCAGTCAGTACAAACCGTAGGTCGTCAACAACAAGAATCGTATTCAAGTTGGACTTCCATGTAGTAAAATTTTCACCAGTTAAACGATCGCTTTTTAGTAAGGCTATTATTGAGGACAACATGCTGAAAATCTAAAATAGTTCTAATTAGTTATGTCTTTTAACCCATTAAAAACCAATCATGTTTAGCAAAATTATCAAAGAACCCTAGTGTTTAAACTAAATCCAGTGTTTAAATTAAACGTTTAATTTTTCAACGATATTTCAAGGGTTTGGAACAAAAGCCTCCGTCGGGCGACCAGTCATTCCTCCCCTGAATTAAGACTTTCTCAGCCAATTCCCACTACCAGAACATCTCATGTCCCAATGGTCCTTAGCTACCGTTTGATTGGTCAAGGACTTGTTAACTAGCTTAACTTATCGCGTAAATGTGACCCTACCATTTTCAGATCCAATAGGTCGGAGCCAACAGGCTACTATTAAGAAAGACAACTGTTGGCAAATTACCTAAGAGACCCTATCCAATTCTTGAGTTTGCAGTGTTTCGATCCCTATAGTCAGGCCCTCCGTAGCATTTGGCTGTTCTAAGACAACCTAGCAGGCGGACTATACAAATCTCACGATGCGACCTAATGGAGGAGACCGTAGGATACGTTGACACGCATCCTGCTCCCATTTACTATGGATACTTCCTTCATTCACCTTGGTATTTAACCATGCAAACACATACCGTAGGGGGATGCCCTATTGATGCCACGTAGTCGAGCATGGAAATCACGGTGTGAACTCTTGAGGTCGTGAGAGTAAATTTGATGCGAACATCTCGTTTTCTCCCACTGAAGCTCCTAAGATTAGGGTATAGGTTTAACTTAGTCGGATTCTGGCTAATAGAATCTATCTAAGTCTATGCCTATTATAACTAGGTCTTTTAACCTTATGTCTAGGTGAATAAACATTTTAATTACCTAGATATAAAATAGAACTAAGGTTAATTCAACTCAGGCTCTGGATCAGTACCCAGGTAGGAGGTGTTTCATTAACCGTCAGCTTAAGTACCCCCAACCTTAGAAAGAACTTCACTAGTAGAGTTCCCTTATAACCAAAGTTCTAATGTCCTACTATATTTTAAACTATTTAAAATACTATGTAAGACTTATTTTTAATCATATTAGAAATTAAAACATAGGTCTAAATTAATTTAAAAAAATTTAAAACTAATTTAATTTTAACCCAAGTTCCTATGTTTGCATGCATTTCTTTATTATAGGTTATGGTTTCTAAAACCCCTTTAATTTATAACTTTTATAAATTTAACAATTAACCTATGACAAAGAAACTATATTCTAAAACCAATATTAGAATTATAAATAAATATTCAACTAATTGAATAAATAAATTACTTAAAATAAAGTAACATTTATTTTAAACTAAGTAATTACATGCTTCATGCAATTTATTTTCCATATAATCTAATTATAACAATTATAATTAATTACTCATGCAAAATAAATTAATCATGCATCTAAACCATATTCATATAACAATTATACAAATAAAAATGCATGAACATGCTTATCCTAAGGTGGGAAAAAATCTAAATGGCATTCATAAAGAAATACAGCTGTAAAACCAGAATAAATTGGCCCCTAAAGTGAAAAATAATAAAATTACTCTAACTTTATTACATAAACCGGTTCAAAACTCATTGAACCGGACTTGAACCGCTCGAACCGGACCGAAAAACAACAGAACCGCCTGAACCGGTCAGCAGCAGCAGTTTTGGCATCACGGTGTTGCAACGCCCGCCGGCCGCCTTGCGCGCGCTATCGGGGTGGCGTGGCGTTGTAACGAGGCACCGTTGCAACGCCGCTGACCCCTGGAGCTCCTACGTCGATAGGGATGCTTGGCATTGCGACGCCATTCCTCAGCGTTGCAACGCTGATGAACGGCGTTGCAACGCTGCTGCTTCGGAAGTAGCTTTCTCCTTCGAGCACAACAACTTCAATCTTCAATTTCTCCTTCGATTCTCAACCGAATTGCACGAAACTGGTCTCGAACGACTCTTAACTCAAAACATACTCGATAATGCACTTTATGCCAAAAAACACAGGGGCCTTTACATATAATTTGATCAAATAAAAAGAGTAAACTATGGCCAAATACTCCTAAACAGTTTCACAACAAACCAAAATGAATTTCCCACCAAATCAATGCAATTTTGTTTCAATCTAAACAAAACAAGCATTGATCTGATACCAATTGATGGAGATCTGTTCTCCTTAAGTAGCGAAAACGTGTTTGGAATCGTAATTGCTTGATTGTTTTGGTCAGAAATGCAAAAACCAGTACATTGACAAAAACAGAACAAACATGGATTTACTAATCTAATTTGGCATGGAGATATACATGCAAACATGCTTTATAAATTAAAGGAAACTAAAAGGGGAAGTCATAATTACCTTTGTAGTTTTCCTCAGCATCAACTCCTTGCTTCAAATCGTACAACAACTAAGAAACTTCCAAAATTTCTCTATTTTTCTCCAACAGAACACCACCAACAGGAGAAGCTTCTATTCTTTGAGTGCTTAGACCAATTCCTTTGTGGGAAGGAATTCAGACAATAGGATCAATGTTTTGGGAATTGAGAGAGTGAAAAGGTAGAGAGAATTCTTCTGAGCGAAAAATCAATTCAATCAATCAATCGCAAAAAACTGACTCCCTTCTTCCTGTTAAGCGATCGATAAGGAGAAGGAGAGGGAAAGTGGGGAACATGTCTGGATGACACGTTCCCTCATTTTAATATAAATAATAATTAAATCAAATTTAATTATTAATTTAAATCACATTTCAATAAAACAAGTAAAATAACATATATTTAATCTTTTATTAAATCACATTTAATCAATATTTCCCTTTAATCTATAGTTTTAATGTACATCTAATGCACATTAAATTTTAACCAATAGTTTTCAAATTTGAATCACATTCACATTAGAATTTAATATTTGAACTCTTTCAAATATTTAATTATCTCATATAATTTAGTATGAATCATATTCACATTAAATTTATAATATATAGTTCCAAAACTATATATTATATCGTATCTATATACATTAAATTTATTCCCTTATGAATTTGAACATTTCAAATTCAAATGATCTAAGAACTCTTTACGAGCTAAAAGGTGGACCTAATGGACCTACAAATCAGAAGCTATAACGATACGAGATTACTCGGTTAATCTCATTAACCTCCCAATAAACATTCGTTAACTGTGGGAACACTCCACTAAAGCCCCGCATTTGCACTCTCTCTCACTGCAGATATATTTTTCGTGTCCACGGATATTGACCAATAACAACAAGTCAATCCTTCATTTAATGTTCAGTAACACCGGTGGGTCAAATTACCATTTTACCCCTGGGTTACATCTTGTACCTTAAGTACCAGTGCTCCTCTAATGAACAATTTGTTTGTGGTCCTACCAACAAACTGAGTCCCTCTCGGGCCAATGAGAGGGTCGGGCCTTTTGTTCAAGTCTCGGAGACACCACTTAAGGGAACATTCCTCTACTTACGCTAGTAGGCGGGAAGGAGTGAATTTCATCTTGCTAAGTTAAGTTTCCAGCCGCTAAGTTGAATCGGAAAATCTGGCCACTCTCACCCATACTAGTCAAAGGACAATCCCTATCGAACAGGAGTTCGTAACTTGCTCAGGATTGTGATCAAGTTGCCTAGGTCATCCTAGTGAAATAGAAACCTAACTAGTCAATGGAGTTACATCTAGTGGTTACTATTTCGCGGTCCGGTCTTATGTAATCTCATTACATAGGATATCCCCACTCACATGTCATCTACACGAACAGGTTACGATCACAGTGTTTGTATCATATACAAAGTGGGCCACATCCATAGTTTTACCTGGGTAAGGTACCCAAACCTTATCCCCTAACTATAGACCTTTTAGGCTGTATCTCGAACCGAGATCCTTTATATGTACACTACATTCAGTTAAAGATTCATTTTACAGCCTTGGATCTTTAATTTATTGGATTTAGGGTTAAACCAAAGGCAAATTCATAGATAACGAAACAATAACTCATTATTGAAGTAATAACAATTTATTACAATAATTAGAACAAAAATACAAACTACGAGTTTTAGGGCACAAACCCCAACATTCTCAACCTCAGTCTTGTACTCCTTGATCTTTTCAAGAGTTTCAGACTTCCAATGCATTAGGAAAATATATCCATACCTTGAATAGTCATCTATAAAATATATAAAGTATTCGTAATCACTTCGTGCTTTAACACTCATCGGACCATAGAGGTCAGAATGTATAAGCTCAATGGCTCTTTGGTTCTATATCCTTTTCCACTAAAAAGGCGTTTGGTCATTTTGCCTTCGAGGCAAGACTCACACACCGGTAAAGAGTTTTCTTCCAACTCGCTTAGAAGTCCACTCTTCACTAGTCTCTCTATCCTATTGAGATTAATGTGGCCTAGCCTTAGATGCCAAAGATGGGCATTTTCTTTTGGAGAAACTTTTACTCTTTTTTAGTTCGTGTTTCTGCTGTTTTAAATAATTCAGTGTTCAAAAAGCTTTTGACTGAATTAGGTTTCAGAACATATAGATTAGACTTAAGTGAAGTAGAACACAAGAAATTTCCATTTCTAGAAATAAACGCTTTATTACAAGAAAAATTTCTAGAAATAAAGTGTTCAAGAAGACAGGAAATAGAAACGAGATTTCTAGTAAACCCTGGAACTATATACAAATTGTCTAACAATAAGTAATTTCTGCCGAAATAGAGCTTCACTTTGCCGATTGCTGCAACGGAGACAATCTCCCCGGATCCAACCCGTAGAGTCACCACCCTCTCACAGCTGCTGCCAGGAACTAATTCCCTGAAAAGAAGAATAAACGTGGTTAGTGGCGTCTGAATCCAATATCCAGGCAGAGTCACTACTGTCCACTAAACATGTTTCAGTTACTAGTAAATCACATTTACCTGTATTCTTCCTCTCGCCAAGGAACTTGGGACAGTTTCGCTTCCAGTGGGTATCTCCATTGCAGTGGAAACACTTACCTTTTTCTGCAACTTCCTTGACCTTGTTGCCCTTTTGGGCGGCAGCTCGGTCAGTTTTACCATTCTTCATATTTTTCTTTTTCCCTTTCGGGTGAGAAGAAGCTACAGGTTTTATCTCAAAGGTCGAACCCCTGTGATAGGACCTGAAGGCAACATTTTTCTCAGCTTCTGGTGTCCTGGTCCTCATCAAGGACAAGAAGTTCTGTAACTCATTCAGAAGGGTAGTCAGAGTGTAGCTAATTTTGTTCATAACAACATTGCTACGAAAATGAAGGAAACTCTTCGGAAGAGTCTCCAAGATGAAGCTGACCTGGCTCGACTCATCGATCGAAGCTCCGTTCATCTCCGACAAATTAAAGTGGGTCATCATCTCCAGAACATGTTCACGGACAGACGTCCCTTCTTTCATTCGGGCGTTGAAGACGTGTTTGAGCGAGTCGTACCGAACCTGAAAGGACTGTTGTCCAAACATGTCTTGCAATGACTTCATGATCTCTTTAGCGATGACCATCAACTTATGCTTCTTTGCCAAGACTTCAGATAAGCTGCCAATTATGTAGACCTTTGCCTTTTCATTTGCACTGATCCACCATCGTATGCATCACGAACACTTTGTGACGAAGTCGAGCTCGGCAACTGAGAACACTCATCAGTAAGCACGAACTTAAGGTTGTCGGTTACAAGTATCGTGTTTATATTGTTCTTCCACATTTGGAAGTTATCTCCCACTAATTTATCCGAATCTAGTAATGTTATGATTGAGCTAGACATTTTTGCTGAAAAACAAATTAAAAAAAAAATTGTGCCAGTCTCGCAAACTTTTTGAAATCCAATCAAGTTTTAGCAAAAATTAATCCTATGATCCCTAGGTGATTTAAAAATTGCAATGATATCCTAAAGGTTTAGAATGACCGCCACCGAAGGGTGAACAGAAACACTCCTCCTTTAGGTTGAGACTTTCTCGACCAGACCCTAATACCAGAATAACTCTTATTCCATTACGCGTCCAGTTACCATTATTTGGTCAAATCCATTAGCTCTTAATGAATCCCGTGAGTGTCACCCTCAATCTTTAAGTTTCCAAGTATTCGTCCAAACAATAGCCACCGAAGGGTGAACCAAGAAGGAAAACCAACTAAGAAACTGTATCCCTTTCGGGAATTCACAGTGTTCCGACTCCCATGATCAAGGCCCTCTGAAGGGATTGTCTGGTCTAGGCCAAACTAGCAGGCGAATCATAGGGGTCTCACGGTGTGAATCGAAAGAAGAGATCGTGGGTCCCGTTTTCACAGGTCTCGCTCCCACACACTATAAGTACTCTCTCCATCAACTAAGATATTGATCCATACAAATACCATCCGAAGGGAGACGCTCCCATTTGCGCCACGAGGCCGAGTATGGATCTCACGGTGCGGACTTTACGGAGATTTGTGGTCGGAAAATCAAATGTATCTTATACACTTTATTTTCTCCCACTCAGCACGTTATATTATTCGGGAATGGCCTAGATAAATCGGCTAAAATTTATCTAAGTCTACCAATATAACGCTTATATTGATTTAACCTAAGTTTATAATCAGATTATTAACTTAGGTCTATGTGAGTAAATCAACTTTTAATTAACAGAACTCACGATAATATAATCTAAGAATCTCCCGACCGAATTCATTCCCAGGTCGGTTTTCAGGTAGGGGTGTTCTGCAAGCGTCAACTTAAATACCCAGCCTTAGACAAAACCTTCATAGACAGAGTTACTTATCAGTTACTATTCAAAGGTCATATTTTGATTTCCTAATTCAAATCTTATTAGAACTAGAAAACCTAAGTCCAATTATTCAAGTTCTAAACAATTTAAAACTAATAATTAACTTAGGTTACATGCATTTCTATGTTATAGTGTCTGATCATTCATCACATGAATAACTATAGACTATAACAAATATTCATCACATGAAATTAAATGCATGTGCATGCTTTTAATCTAAGAAATATAACTCTTATATTAAATAAATTAAAACATGCTTTTAATTACATTATAACACTTATAATATAACCTATCATGCATACTATATATTATAACACTTTTAATATAAATGATGCATGAAATGTTTAACCTAAGGTGGGATTTTAAATCTATATGACATACATTATGCACATAAAAATAATTAAATCATACATCTCATGCATAAAATAATTAAATAGCAAAAATGGACCGGTTTTGGCATTTAGGAGAATTTATTTAATTAATTAACATTAATATAACAATTATATTAATATTAATTAATAAAATAAATTAAATTATTACATTATTACATTTTACAAAAAAAAATTAAATAAAAATGAATACAAAAACCGCCCACGTTTGTGAAAACCTTCATGCCCCACGATATGGCGCGCACGCCTCGCGAACTGCCCACTAACGCACGCAACGTTGCAACGTCGTGTGCAACGTTGCAACGTCGTGTGCAACGTTGCAACGTCGTGTGCAACGTTGCAACGTTGCCGCGCTTAGCGTCATGCCAACGTTCCCAACGTCAGTAGCGTTGCAATGCAACGCTTTGTGACACAACGGTGTCCTGCAACCCGCCTTGCTCCCGCAATGATAGGGTTGAGACGCTGATGAACAACGTCTCAACGCCGTCGACAGAACAACAAGCTCCTCTTGTTGTTCTTCGTCGTTTCTCACCCGTTTTCGCTCCAATTTTTTTACAGCATCTCACGCCACAAACGACACAGACTTACAGACTCGATTTACGTTAAAAATACCCAAAACATCAGGCCCTTACATTGATCTAATCAACATCAATGTAAATCTAAAACAAAATGCCAAAAGCCGAAACATCCATTTTGCAAACAACAATTAATCTCATAAATCAAAGCATTTACCCACCTAATTTTAAGAAAATAAATGCACAACGAGAAGCCAATCCTAGCTCTGATACCATGAAGGGAATAAAAATTTCGCGCAGCAGAAGATGATCTAATCGTCGTGGTATCGTTGTGAAATTCATTTTCTTAAAATTAAACTATCACATAGTATTAAGGAAAAGCATGCTTAATAAGAAGAAAAACAACAAGCAAGAACCACTTACTTGTTGAAGAACATCTTCAAGTTTCCCTTCTTCCAATCACGAACTCTTCGTGTTGTTCTCAACGATCTCGAACTCCTCGCACGAACAAACGATCTGGACACTTCTACTCGATTACTCGGTTGTTCTACGTTTGGTAGAAGGAGAATGGTGGGATTCTCTTTTTTGGTGTAGGGAGGAGAGATTGAGAGAGAGATGTGTTTGAGAGAGAATTCAATTTTCTTTTTAGTGAGAAATCAAAAAATGAGCAAATGCCTTACCAACCCTTTTTCCAAAGGGGTTTATATAATGGTGATAGGTGGAGTTGAAATCTCCACCTATTTCTCATTTTACCACAACCTTAGGTTATGCAAATCATATTTGCATAAACACATATAATAAGATATCTCCTATCTCATTTTACAAATCAAATTTGTATATTGTGGATTTTTAAATTTAATCACATTCAATTTAATTTCTCTCAATATAATTTCTCCAAATTAGCCCTAATTCAACAATTAGGTTAACTTATAGTTTATTATGAATCTCATTCACAATAAACTATATAATATGTCATACATAGCTTATATAAATGACATATTTACCCTTTAGTGAACTTGAACACTTCAAATTCACACCAAAAAATGTAAACCTTCTATTAATCCAGTTTGAGCCAACCGAGGGACCTAATAGACCTACAGTGATGAGCTCCAATGATCTGAGATTAACCTGTCAAACTCTTTGACCCGGTTAATTAACATTCATTAGCTACGGTAACACTACACTAAAGCCCATAGCTGCACTCTCGTCAGTGTAAGACAAGTTGTGTCCATTGATATAACCAATGCCCATGAGTCGACCCTTCACAGGTTGTTCGTAGACACTCCTTGCCCATGAGTCGACCCACCCTCTCACTTGCTCCTTAAGTCCCCACTACTCATCTAGTGAACAACAATGTTGTAATGGTCCAACCATACACAACAACCCTCTTGGGCCAGGGAGAGGGTGGGTACCCGTTGTCCAAGTGCTAGAGACAACATTTAAGGGAACAACCCTTTTAGTTTCCCTAAAGGCGGGAATGAGTGAATTCCATCTCGCGTGGTTAAGATCCCAGCTCCCCACGTAGTCCTGACCCTGAGTAGATAGACATATTAGACGAGTAATTGTGACCACACTCACCCGTACTAGTCAAAGGACAGACCCCTGCTGACAGGAGTCTATAACATGCTCAGGATTCAGGTTTAGTCACTAATGGTCATCTACGAAGTTATTAGTCCATACTGTTAACGGTGTTACATCAGTAGGTCTAATAATTCACGGTCTGGTCTTGTACAATCTCATTGCACAAGATGCCCCCACTTGCATGTCAACCACATGAACGAGTCAGATCACCTCGTTTGTATCTAATATAAATTGGGTCGCATCCACAGCGTATCCAGGATTAGGTCTCTAACCCCATGAAGGGAATCGAAATCCCCGCAGCGGAACACGCTCTTGATTTAGTTACAATGATTAATTCAAGAACATATAACAAAGATTAAGCATAAAATAAGAGTATGGACAGTAAGAATTTACCTTTGAAGAACCTTTCTTCAAGTGCTCCTCTCTCCACGGTCACGATCTCAACAAAAAGAACTCTAACGTGCGAAGACACGACCACCGGATCTTTTCCGTTGTTCTCTAGGTGAGGGAGGAAGGTGGGTTCCCTTTAGGAGATGTGAGGTATTTTTTGAGAGAGATATGTGTGTCTTGAAACTCTTCCAACAACGCCACAAAAGATCTTATTGAACCTTAACCTAGTTGCATCTCCTGCAACCATATATATAGAGAAATAAGATGGAAATGACCATCCTACCCCTCCTTTAATCTTTCTTTAGTTTATAGTCTAATTCATATTAAAACTATATATTATATCAATTATATCATATATAATTGATACAACTCCTCATATATGAAATTGAACACTTCAATTTCACTCCTAACTTTATACCCTCAATATTACCATGTTGAGCCAACGGAGGATCTAATGGACCTGCTGGATCATGAGCTCCAATGATGTGAGATTAATCGATCAAACTCTTTGATCCAGCTTAATCAAAATTCATTAACTACAAGTCACTCCACTATAGACTTGTAGCTGCACTCTCCTCGTTGTAGATAATATTGTGTCCACTGATATAGTCATTACCCATGAGTCGACCCTTCACACGGGTTGTTCGTAATCACGGTGGGTCAAATTCCATGTTTTACCCCCGTGATTCCCTCTTTCCTCCTTAAGCACCACCGATCCTCTAATGAATAACAAGTCTAAGGTCCTACCTTAGACTCATACCAAATCATAGAGGCGGGGCCCCATTGTTCAAGACACGAGTCGGTTCTTAAGGGAACAACCTATCTAATTCCTCGGTAGAGGAATGAGTGAATTCCATCTTGCATGATTAAGTTCCCACTACTTACGAGGTTACGTCACGAGAAGGTAGGCTTATTGAGTCTGGCTCTGAGCCACTCTCACCCATACTAGTCTAAGGACAAATCCCTATAAGCGGGAGTTCTTAACTTGCTCGGGATTCAGTCGAGTCACTAATGACCATCTATAAATTACTAGTCTTATCATGTTAACGATTGTTACTTTGGTTAGACTAATAATTTGTGATCCGATCTTGTATGAACTCTTCATCATACAGGATGCCCCCACTCGCATGTCAACTACATGAATGAGTTGAATTACCTCATTTGTACTAATTATAGAGTGGGTCGCATCCATGGTGTTACCAGAATGAGGTTTCCAACCTTATTCTTATACCATAGACTATTTAGGTTATAATCTTGAAGTCAACCCAAATAGTGTCCACTACACTAATTTCAAGATAAATGTTATAACCTTGGAGCTAAGTTTATTGGATTTATAAAAGCAAGACTGTAATCTTATCAAAACAAATAACACTTTATTTAATTGATCAAAATTACACAAGTTTAGGGCATAAATCCCAACAATCTCCCACTTGACCTAAAGCTTGTGGAGTACTAAACATTACATTAATCTAAATACAATAAACTAGGGCATTTAAACCCCTTTGTACAAAATACTCCCACTTGCCCTAGTTGGGGAAACTTGTAAACCTAGACGTTCTAGGTGACTCTCAAAAACTTTAGCCGTGAGAGCCTTTGTAAAAGGATCAACAATGTTGTGCTCTGAGGCTATCTTCGTGACAATCATGTCTCCTCTATCCACGATCTCCCAGATTAGATGATACTTCCGCTCTATGTGCTTTCCCCTCTTGTGACATCGGGGTTCCCTCGAATTTGCCACTGCACCACTGTTATCGCAATACAGTGTGATGGGCAAAGTCATATTTGGAACAACTTCCAAATTTAGCATAAATTTCCTTAACCAAACGGCCTCCTTAGCTGCTTCACAAGTTGCTACATATTCGGCCTCGATGGTGGAATCAGCGATGCATCCTTACTTGACGCTTCGCCATACTACAGCTCCTCTGTTAAGAGTGAAAACTGACCCTGATGTAGATTTCCGAGAATCTTTATCAGTCTAAAAGTCAGAATCCGTGTATCCTGCAAGGATCAAATCCTTAGCCCCATACACAAGCATGTAGTTCCTTGCTCTCCGAAGATACTTAAGGATTGTTTTAACCGCTGTCCAGTGTTCAAGTCCTGGATTGGATTGACACCTACTGACCATCCAAACTGCAAAACAGATGTCAGGCCTAGTACACAACATGGCGTACATCAGGCTCCCAAAAGCTGATGCGTAGGGAATCCGTCTCATATCCTCAACTCCTTGAGGTGTCTTAGGACATTGTTCCTTAGACAAATGAATTTTATGTCTAAAAGGCAACAAGCCCTTTTTGGAATCTTGCATCTTAAACCTTGACAACACTTTGTCTATGTATGATGCTTGAGACAAGGCTAGTGTTTTATTCTTGCGGTTCCGGACAATGCGGATCCCAAGAACAAAGCGCACATCACCCAAATCTTTCATTTGGAATGCACAGAGTGACCATTCCTAGATGTCGATGAAGATAACCTACATCATTCCCAATGAGTAGGATATCAACCACATAGTGAATTAGGAATGCGACAGAACTATTGATGATTTTCTTTTATACACAAGGTTCATCATCATTCTTGTCAAAACCATAAGATTTGATAGCCTCATCAAATCTTATATTCCAGGACCTAGAGGCTTGTTTCAGTCCATAAATCGACCTTTTAAGCCTGCAAACCTTTTGTTCTTGTCCTGGTTTAATGAACCCTTTGGGTTTGTCCATGTAGATGGTTTCCTCAAGATTACCATTCAAAAAGGTTGTCTTGACATCCATTTGCCATACCTCATAGTCATAATATGCGACAATGGCAAGAAGGATACGAATAGACTTTACCATAGCAACAGGTGAAAAGGTCTCCTCATAGTCAACCCCTTCAACCTGGGTATAACCCTTTGCTACTAGTCTAACTTTAAAGGTTTGCACCTTCCCATCTACACAACGTTTTCTCTTGTAGATCCACTTACAACCTATAGATTTTACCCCATCAGGCTTATCTACAAGATCCCAAACAGAATTGAAGTGCATAGACTCCATTTCTTGGTCCATGGCTATGACCCATTTGTCTTTGTCAATGTCAACCATTGCTTGATTATAAGTTAATGAATCCTCGTAGTTGTCATCTGGTATAACAACTTGGGTTTCAGCTAAACCCATGTAACGGTCAGGGTGTATCACAACCCTCCTACTACGTCGAGACATACTCAACTCTTGAGATGGACCCTCTTGACTAGACAAACTAGTATCAACAACTCTTGTTGACGTACTAGTGTTCTTATTAGCAACCTTTCCTATTCTTCCGTCTAACTCACTCAACACTACCTTACTTTTTGGTTTGTGTTCCCTTATGTCGTCCTCCTCCAAGAAAATGACATTTGTCGACACAAAGACCTTATCTTCCTTAGGATCATAGAATAAACCACCTCTTGTTTCTTTTGGTATCCTACGAATAGGCACAACTTTGAACATGAATCCAACTTCTTTGGATTTGTCACAAGCATATGTGCTGGACAACCCCATATTCTGAAGTGACATAAACTACCTTTACGTCATTTCCAAAGTTCAAAAGGTGTTTCAGAAACACTTTTGGAGGGCACACTATTCAAAATGTATACTGCAGTCTCCACTTCATAACCCCAAAAGGAACTAGGGAGATGAGCATAACTCATCACTGATCGAACCATGTCCAACAAGGTTCTTTTTCTCCTTTTCGATACACCATTTTGCTATGGTGTGCCGGGAGCTGAGAGTTTTGATGTAATTCCATGTTCTATCATATAGTTCTGGAATTTTAAATCCATGTACTCTCCACCTTGATCTGATCGAAGTGTTTTAACTCTTTTACCTAATTGATTTTCAACCTCAGCCTTGAATTCCTTGAACTTTTCAAGTGCTTCAGACTTGTGGTGCATTAGGTAAATATGCCCATATCTGGAATAATCATCTATAAAAGAGATGAAATATTCATATCCTCCCCTGAGTTTAACATTCATCAGACCACAAAGGTCCTGAATGTATAAGCTCTAGAGTATCTTTGGCTCTATGACCTTTTCCACTAAAAGGTCTTTTAGTCATCTTGCCTTCTAGCAGGATTCACATACTGGTAGAGAATTTTCTTCTAACTCGTTTAGAAGTCCTTTCTTTACCAATCTCCCAATACTATTGAGATTAATGTGACCCAATCTTAGATGCCAAAGATGAGCATTTTCTTTAGGAGAAATTTTACGTTTCTTAGTTTGTGCGTTTGCAGTTTTAAATAATTCAGTGTTCAAAACCATTTTGACTGAATTAGGCCTTAAAACATACAATCCATTTTCTAATGAAGCTGAACATATTTCTAAACCTTTCTTCAAAATAAAAACTTTATTCATAGAAAAGGAAACATAAATACATTGTTCAATAAAGCAAGAAATGGAAATGAGGTTTCTAGTAAACCCTTGTATCACTAATATATTGTCCAACAATACATATTTCTTGCCAAAATAAAGTTTCATTGGGCCTACTGCTACAGCTGAGACGACCTCTCCATTTTCAACCCGGAGCGTTATCTCTCCTTCTTGTAGTAGTCTTTGCCAGAAAGAAGAAACGAAAAGAAGAACAAACATGATTAGTGGCGCCTGAATCAAGTATCCAAGCTGTTTTATCATTATCCACTAAACAAGCTTATAGGCAAAGTAAATCATATTTACCTTCCTTCTTCTTTTCTGCAATGTACTTCGGACAGTTCCGTTTTCAATGCCCGTCTTCGTTGCAGTGGAAACACTTTTCTTTGTCAGCAACGTCTTTGACTTTCTTGCCCTTCTGGGCGGCAGCTTTGTCAGCTTGTTTTCCTTTACCAACCTTCTTCATGTTTTTCTTCTTACCTCTCAGGTTAGAAGAAGATGAAGCCATTGTTTTTGTCCTAGAGGTCGAACCTCTGTGATAACTCCTACTGGCAACATTTGCCTCACCTTTCGATCCCTGTATTTTCATCAAAGATTGAAAGGTCTGGAGTTCATTCAGAAGGGAGGTAAGATTAAAAGTAAACTTGTTCATAACATCATTACTTCTAAACTGCAGGAAACTATCTTGAAGGGTTTCCAGAATGAAGCTGACCTGTCTCGACTCATCGATGGAAGCACCATTCGACTCCGCGATGTTAAAGTGTACCATCATATCCAGGACATGATCCCGAACAGATGTACCTTCTGGCATCCTCGAGTTGAATATGTTGTTTAGGGCATCATGTCGGGCTTGTGTGGACTGTTGTCCAAACATACCTTGCACAGAATCCATGATTTCCTTGGCGGTAATCATGCCCTCATGCTTCTTGGCTAATATGTCAGACATACTTGCTAGCATGTAGACCTTGGCCTTATCATTGGCCTTGATCCATCGATCATATGCATCACAAACATTTCGTGACGCATTCGAGCCTGGCACCTGAGGACACTCCTCAGTTAGCACAAACTTCAGATCATCCACTACCAAAATAGTGTTGAGTTTGTTTTTCCATGTCATCATATTCTCTCCGATTAACTTTTCCGCACTCCAATAAGGAAATTATAGAGCTAGACATTTTTTTCTTTGAAAAATTACAAACAAACTTGTATGAGTTTCTTGCTATAACTCTAATCCAATCATGTTTTAGCTAATTATCAAATGATTCCTAGGCCATTTATAATTTGCAATGATACTCCAAAGGTTTAGAATGTATGACACCGAAGGGTAATAAAAAACACTCCTCCTCTGGATCAAGACACTCTTGACCAAAACCTAACACCAGAATAACTTTTATTCCAATAGGTTTTAGTTACCATTTTCTTTTGGTCTGGATACATACATAACTTATGTACCCCGTGAGTGTGACCCTTTGTCTTCAGATCCCAGAATCTCGATCCAATAAAATCCGCCGAAGGGAGGAATAGATTGAAAAATAGTCTAAGGAAATCTTTATCCCTTTTGGGTGTCTACTGTGTTAGATCCCCTATGATCAAGCCCTCCGAAGGGATTGTCTGGTCCAGGCCAAACTAGCAGGCTGACCATAGTGGTCTAACGGTGTAAACCAACAATAGAGACTGTAGGTTTTGTTTTCACTAAACCTGCTCCCACTCACTATAAGTACCCTCTCCATTCACCTTGAAATTGACTCATACAAACACCATCCGAAGGGGGACGCTCCCGTTTGCACCACGAGGCCAAGTATGAGTCTCACGGTGTGAACTTCTCGTAGATAGCGTAGGTGGAAAAATATGTATCTCATACACTTTTTCCTCCCACTGAATACTTTAAGTCTATAGGAATCTTTCTTAGGCTAAAACCCGGCTAATGGTTTTACCTAACTCTATCAACATAACTCTTATATTGATGATCAATATAACTCTTATATTGATTTTATCCAAAGTTTGTTAATATAACTCCTTATATTAAACCTAGGATTTCTAGTTTATTAACCCCTTAATAAACCCGCTGACTCTACTGTAATTTATAAGGCTCTCTGATTAAATTTCACTCCTAGGTAAGTTTTCAGGTAGGGGTGTTCCGTTTCCGTCAGCTTAAATACCCCAGCCTAGACAGAACTTTCCTTAGACAGAGTTCCTCTTTTAATCATAGCTTATAAATTACTTGGTTCCTAATTCTAATCTAATTAGAACTAGATAACCTAAGGTCTATTATTTCCAAGTTCTAAACACTTTAAAACTAATAATTAACCTTAGGTGACATGCATACTATGTTATAGTGCTTGATCATTCATCACATGAATAATAAGACATTCATAGCATATTCATCTCATGAAAAATAATGCATGTCAATGCTGTCCAAAAATTAATATAACAACCTTATAGTAATTAATCATGCAAACTATATAATATAACTCCTTATATTATAAATGATGCATGAAAATGCTTAACCTAAGGTGGGATTTCTAAAATACAAGCATACACTATGCATGGCAATAATTACACAACAATTGCATAACTAAAATAGCAAAAATTAGACCAATTTTGACATCCTAGAAATAATTGTAATTAATATAATCTAATTATATTAATTAAAATTAAAATTATTAAATATATTAAAATAAAACGTTTTTATAATTAATATAAATAATAAAAAAAACGTTTCTGCCCGTTGCTCCTCGCGTGAAACGTATCCGGCGTTGCAACGCTGCTTTTATCGTTTTCTGCTGAGCGTTGCGCAACGCCACAGCGTTGCAACGCTAGAGGTTGTGTTGCAACGCTGCCTCCTGCGCGCGCCTTCTCTCGCAAGCGCGGTGTTGCAACGCCGATGAACAACGTTGCAACGTTGCATACAGACAACATTGAGAATCACCATTCCTTTGCTCGTTTTTGCTCTGTTCTTCTCGACAACCGCCTTGCCTCGATCGACATGGACTTACAGACTCGATTTACAATTAAATTTTCTCAAAACACCAGACCCTTACATTGAACATTTCAATGGAAATTGTAAATCTAAGTGCCAAAAATTGAAAACATCTAATTTCACAAAAAATCGTTCATACATCTCATGCAAAACAGTAAATCCCACCTTGTTCTTGAAAAATTCAGAACATAAATCAAGAACGCAATTGGGCTCTGATATCAATTGGAGGGAATCGAAGTCCCCACAGTAGAAGCGATTGCGATTCCCGTGCTCTTGATTTAGTTACAACGGAAAATTCAAGAACGTAAAACATAGATTAAGCACATATAATAAAATGGACAGCAAGTATTTACCTTAGAAGAATCTTTCTTCAAGTGCTCCTCCTCTCTTCCCGATCAAGATCAACGCAACACGAACTCGTACGAACACCAACGCCACCACCGGATCTTCTCCGTTGTTCTCTAGGTGAGGGAGGAAGGTGGGTTCCTATTAGGAGTGGTGAGGTATTTTGTGAGAGAGATGGGTGTTTTGGAACTCTTCCAATAACACAACAAGGAGGCTAGGAATAGCTTAGAATGATTTCCAAAATCACTTGACCTAATTGCATCTGATGCAACCATATATATAGGGAAATAGGATGGAAATGACCATCATGCCCCTCCTTTTATCTCTCTTTAGTATATAGTTTATATATGAATCTAATTCCCATTAAAACTATATATTATATCAATTATATCATATATAATTAATATAATTCCTCATGTATAAAATTGAACACTTCAATTTATCTCCTAACTTTATGCCCTCAATATTACCATGTTGAGCCAACGGAGGGATCTAATGGACCTACAGATCATGAGCTCCAATGATGTGAGATTAACTGATCAAACTCTTTGATCAAGTTAATCAATATTCATTAACTACAAGTCACTCCACTATAGACTTGTAGCTGCACTCTCCTCACTGTAGCTATTATTGTGTCCACTGATATAGTTATTACCCATGAGTCGACCCTTCACAGGTTGTTCGTAATCACAGCTGGGTCAAATTACCGTTTTACCCCTATGATTACCTCTTTGCTCCTTAAGCACCACTGATCCTCTAATGAACAACAAGTCTAAGGTCCTACCTTAGACTCATACCCTCATAAAGGGCGGGGCCCCGTTGTTCAAGACCTGAAGTCAAATTCTTAAGGGAACAACCTATCTAATTCCTCAGTAGAGGAATGAGTGAATTCCATCTTGCACAATTAAGTTTCCACCTACCTACGAGGTTCTGTCCCTGAGAAGGTAGGATTATTGAGTTGGCTACAGGCCACTCTCACCCATACTAGTCTAAGGACAAACCCCTATAAGCAAGAGTTCTTAACTTGCTCAGGATTCAGTTCAAGTCACTAATGACCATCTATAAATTACTTGGTCTTATCCATTAGCGGTGTTATCTTTGGTTAGACTAATAATTTGCGATCCAGTCTTGTATGAACTCTTCATACAAGATGTCCCCACTCGCATGTCAACTACATGAATGAGTTGGATTACCTCATTTGTACTAATTACAAAGTGGGTTGCATCCATGGTGTTACCAGAATAAGGTTTCCAACCTTATTCTTATACCATAGACTATTTAGGTTATAATCTTGAATTCAACCCAAATAGTGTCCACTACACTGATTTCAAGATAAACGTTATAACCTTGGAACTTAGCTTATTGGATTTATAAAAGCAAGACCGTAATCTTATCAAAAATAAATAACACTTTATTTAATTGATCAAAATTACACAAGTTTGGGGCATAAATCCCAACAAAAGGTATGTCAATCCGCTGGAAATTGCGATAGTGATGCTTGATATCTTTAAATAAGATCGCACTAAAGGCGCTAATTTCCCATCCCCTGCCAAAACTTGCTCTCCAACTTTCCAAACGCACTTTCGATAGGGCCAGTGGGGGGGAGCCTGCCTCTCCGTAGAGAGGACCCTCTAGCTCCATCATTCACTATCTTTTTTTTTACAAAAAAAGTATGTTAATTTTATATTTTATAATTTTTTCAACATTATAATATATTCCAATTAAATAAGATAATAGTAAATTGTTTTATGTTATATGTTTTTTTTGTTCAATAACAATAGAGGTAGGGAGATTTGAGCGTACAACTTAGTTAAGGGTATATGTCAACTTTGACAACCTGCTTTATATTATAGATCTAAGTTTAAAATTTTCATTTCAACATCTGTAATTGTTAGAATAGAAGTTTCAACAAATTAAAAATTGTCACGTTATCATTCAACATTGATGGCATAATTATATTTAATTAAGAATTAATTAAATTGACAAGCATCCATAAATTAAATTGTGGCAAAGGCAACTACACAATTGGGTCCTTCAAGTTTGGTAGACAGAAGCCCAAATTAAAGGCCCAATTAGCAAAATTCAAGCCCAGTCAAGAGACGACTGGTCAAAATCAATTAGGTTTGGTTCAGATAGAAGTCCTAAATCAACTAAGCCAAAAAAAGCTGACCAGTCCAAAAGGGTTGGCCTAAAGCCAACCTGGCCCAGTCCAAAGGGGTTGACCTAATAAGCAACAGGCCAACCCAATAGGTCCAAGCCCACCTGGAGGCCTAAAAGAACTCTATAAATAGGGACTCTAATACTTCATTTTCAAGGTTCAAAGATTAAATACTCTATAGAAAAAGTCCTTCATTTTCAAGGTTCAAAGATTAAAGACTCTATAGAAAAAGTCCTGAAAAGGTTAGAGGATGAAGACTTCAGACAGAAAATCGAGTGAGAAATCTCAACAAAGATCAGAAGACTCTTTACACTCTTGAACATCAGATACTTTCCTGAACAAAGAACGTTTCACGAAGTTCAAGAACACTCCAAGAATATAGTGAAGTTTCATCTCAAGAATGAGTTCTTCAACCATCAAGAAAAGCATACAAGTAAGAGATAGAATTCAGAAGCAAAGATCTTAAGACTCCTTAAGCTCTTAAAGATCAAACTCTCTGAACTACATCAAATCCTTGAAGACTGAAAACTTTGAAAACTTTCAACAAGATTACAAGTCGAAAACCTTCAACATGTTACAAGTTGAATACGTTCAACAAGCTTAGAAGTTGAAGACCTAGAACAATCTACAAGCTAAAGATCTTCAAAAAGCTATAGAGTAAAGACCTTAAACAAGCTACAAGTTAAACACGTTCAATAAGCAACAAGCTGAACACCTTCAACAAGATCAAAGTTGAAGACTTTTCATAAGTTCAAAGTTGACAATTTAACCTCGAGACCATGCGGTTCAGCCCTCGGGTCAAGTATATACACAAGAGAAAGAATTAGAGGATGAATATTAGAGATTGTAGTCCACTACGCAAGATTAATACAAATACAAATTCAAGTTCATTACACGTGTATCTTTCTATTAATTTGTTGGAATCACTTGTGAACAGTAATGTTATCCTAAAGAAACATAGAATTTTTAAATGTGCTACAAACTTTTTATTCTTTTGTTTTAATTTCAACAATATTTGGAGGTGGGTGATTAAGGTCATAAGTTTATATTTTTTTTGTTAGTTGAGTTATGCTCTTATTGGCAAATGCGCTACTAACTCTTTTACTTCCCATTTTTAACAAAGATAACAAAACTTCAAATTCAATATTATAAATCAACCAAATATTTTTTTTTGTCATTTTTTTTGTCAATTTGAACACATAGGAATAATTAAGGCTTTAGTAACTTTCTTTACGAGAGAAGATTTGAATTTTTACCCATAATTATAACGTTATATAAAACCATCACATCATTTTGTCATCTAACCTCAACTTCCACTTGGTTGAACAATCCAAACAATATTTTAATTGTAAATTTCAAGATGTATTAAGATAGGTATGTTTAAGATTATTCCCTTTTCTATATCCTAATACTCCAAGTTGTCAAAAATATATATAAAGATTTTTGTCTTTACAAACAATTTTTGTTATACATATAACTTGATGATGCTAATGCATTATTTAACTCCTTTATATCGTCTCCATTATTTATAGAGTATTATTTTAGTTATCTAGTTTTAAGTCTACCCATAATTTTCAAAAAAAAAAAAAAGAAGTCTACTCCATATAATCTATTTAAAGTTTAAATTTTATTTTCATCCCTCGATTATTTTTTTTTTTATTAGCTTTATTTTACCTTCCACACGGGGGCGAATTTAAGAAAGGCCCAGGGGGCTTGAGTCCCCTCTCAACTTTTGAACAATTTATTTTGTATATAATAAATGCTGTATTAATAGACAAGTTTTATCTTGGCCCAGTGGCAAGCCCCTCCTAATTTTTTTACTCCTTTTTCTGCACGCCGAGGTTCAATTCCCAGTTTGTACAACTTTTTTAATATGTGTGTAATTTTACATTTTATTATATATATTTCACTCAATAAAAATAAAAGCTATTAATACTTTAATTTCTATTTAAAAAAATCTAATAAATCAGATTTATATTTTTAGTACAATAAACCATATTTCTTCACATCTCGTAAATAATTTAAATATATCTAATTAAAAAATATCATATTTTTTTATTTTTTAAAGTAAAATAGGGGTTAGGAGGATTCAATATGTTTTTTAAAAAATCTAATAAATCATATTTCTTTTTTTAGTACTATAGATCAAGTACATTAGGGATTGAGAGAATTCGATATGTCTGTTAAGTTATGCTCTCTTTCCCTCATACCTTTTGTTGTAATCTATTCTTAAAAATATTTATTGTTAAAGATTTTTTTTTCTTGGTATCAAATATAAATAAAACTAAATACAAATATTTTTTAATTTTTATAAAATTATTTTAAAAGTTAATTGCATAAAATAAAATATGATTTTATGAATTCTTATTAAACAAACAAAAAAAATCTTATTATTTGTAATTTTTTTATCATATACAGTATAATTACGTAAACAAATTTAATCATTTTTCTTATATCAAAATATATAAACTATTAAATTAAGATTTCATTTTCATCCATGTATTTTGTGGTTTGTTTTATTTTAGTCTATATAGTTTCAAAGTTCAATTTCTTAATTTTAGTAAATCATAAAAGTAGAATGAGATTATATACAACCAATATTAATGCGTTCAAAATAATTTTGATATGAATTCAAGCCCCCCTAAGTTAAAGTTCTGGATCCGCCACGGCTTCCACATTGTTTTTTGGTGGTGAATGAATCTAATATATAGTAACAATAATTTTCTTTTTTTAATTTTGTAACAATGGGTTATATTTAAAACTAAATACACACCCTACCTAATATAATATATGTCCTGTCGATAATATTAATACTTACCTAAGTTATATTATATTTAAAACTAAATACTCACCCCACCTAATGTATGTCCCATCACAATAACACCTACCTCAACTAGTTTAATGTGATTACATGGCATGCTTATTGGAATGTTAATACACATACCCAAACCATGTTATCTACTCATTAAATAGTTGACAACAAAATAACATTAACTCAAATATTTATTTCTTCAAAAAAATTATAAACTCAAATAGACTTTTTAAAAATTTAAAACAAAAAATGAGATTAAATATCGACAAAATACTCTTTTAGTTTTGAATATGAACTTAATAAATTTGATTCCTCAATTTTTAAAATAACATTTTTTCCCTGAGATTTGAAATTAATTTCCGTTGGTTATTGAATTTTCAAAAGTGATACATTTGATTGTTTTTTAAATTTGAATTTAACTTAGTCCTTAAAATTTAAAATTGGTTTCTAGAAAAAACTTAAGAAGATGTATATATTTTTTTAAACTGCATTGAATTTTTTTAAAAAGAAAATTGCACAAACGACCCTAAACTATAGGATTTGTCGCAATTAGGCCCCTTGAACTTTGAATTTCATCAATCCCTCTCTAAAATTTGATAAGTATTGCAATTAGTCAATTGGGTTAAATTTGAGTGACTCCACGTGTGTAGGGGAAGGAGAAAATTGTCATATGGAAAAGAATAAAAAAGGTTTTGAAGGAAGTTGCAGATGGAATGAAAATTGAGAGAAAAAAGTGACTCGATTCATGGATGTTTGGAAGAAAAAGTCATTTTGGAAGGGGAAAAAGCCTCAAATTTGCAGGTCAAATAGGCAATAGCTAAATTTCACCCCATCAAAATGTGTTTGCTTCGTGAAATTCTCTCAATTCACAGCCATCAAAGAGCCCTTTTTGGGGACATTGTAGTCGACTAGGGGTGTTCAAAACTAGTCCAAACCCACGAACCGACTAGATTGGTTTATTTCTCGATTCATAGCCTAAGAAAATGAAGAAAACCCAAATCAAACCTATATATATATATATAAATAAATGGAATTGTGAGTAATGTCTACAAATAAATAATTATAATGAAAAACAATTTAAAAAAAGTTTTATATTTGAGATTATGTGTACTTGATTTAGAAGAAAAATTGTGAATAAAAATGATTGTTCATCCTATCTAAATTTAATCCAATTCAACTGCAAGATTTTCTAAAAACAAATCTTCCTAAAGTTTTGCAACAAATTTTTTTGATATATGCCTTTTTTATGGGCGAAAACAACAAATTCTCTCGAGCTAAATTTCAGAATCATTCCTTTAATCATGAACTTGAGTTCCAATGGCTCTTTGAGTTTGCATTGACGAACCGCTAACCCCTTCTTTATGTTTTTTTTTTTTTAAATTATTCTTGGTGTGTTTAGCTAGCCATGGTAGAAATAGAACCTTATTTTGGTGTTGTAGATATTGAAACCTATATTTCCCTCTAGAGATCAAATGAAGGCAAAAGGAGCACTTCGAGGGAAGAATTGATGAAATTCTCCAACAAGATTCAGAAAAGAGAGAGAGAAATGAAATCTGATTTTTGTAAAGGATGGAGAAAAATAGATTGGACAGAGGAGGAATTGGAGTTTGCGTAGGAATTGGGAGTATAGCATCATTCAAAACATCTCATGTAAAATGTAGGTAAAGGGAGTTTGCAGTAGGAGTTAGGAGGATGTAAATAAAGGCAAAGAAGCTCATACATAATCGGTATACAGAGGATTAACAACAAATGTAGATAGTATATAACAATGTTGTAATGCCCGCCAATTGCAGGTATCATTAATTTCGAGTTGTTGATTACTTTTCTTAGATAAATTAAGTTTGATTTTAATTGTTATGCTTGGGTTCGGGATTCCACAAGAAACTAGTGTTTCTACTAGCTTTGGTATGTTTTGTAGATTCTAGAAAGAGACTCCCGAAGAAATGGAAAGATTTTTACATACTTTGAAAGCTCACGTGATACGAAAACCCTAGAATTCCAAAAATTAGGAACCGTTTGATTATATGAACCCTTAATTATAAAATTCTAAGACTCTCAAATCAATTGATTTCAATCCCAAGGAAAGGATTAAATAAGGATTACCTTGATGATCAAAGACCAAGAGGTAAAGAAAAAAGTTCCCACTCAAGTTTTGAACAACCCACAAGCAAATTGATCAGTGTTACTTAATGTTCAGGCATGCAACCCTAGATCAAGAATTGCAAGATAGTGAGGTTCATGGCTCTCAAAAGTAGGATCACTATGCTTTTATTTCAAAACTAAAAAAACCCTTTTATATTTAAATAACTTAGGCTTTAAATAGCCAATTTTATGGTTTAACTAACCCTAATACTAGTGGCTAATTTGATGCCCAATTCATTATTCTAAACAAAAAGACTTAAATACCCTTAATACAACATGTTTAAGAAGGGTAAAAATGAAAAACAACCAAAACTCTTAAATAAAAATATGGACCATAATTTGAAGTCCTATATTGGTTCATATCGTCCTCTCCCCTTTTCAAGAATTTGTCCTTGACTTTAAATTGTCACCCTGAAGAGCAAATTTGTAGGCATGATATGTCAATGATCTTGCTCTTTTGCATTCCTTATGAACTTTCGACAGAGGATGAGTTCATCAGTAAGCTTTGAGCAATATTTTTGTAAGTAACATATTTGGTTTGTACATCACATGTGGGAAACATTGTTCCTTCACTAGTGCTTTAATTGAAGAGATCGAATTCCAATGCAGAAGCGTTTGAATCGTTTTGCTTTCAAAATCGTTGTGAAAATTGCACAAAAATAGTAACTTAAGCATAAATTAAATGAGGAAGAAGTTTACCTTCGAAGAAATCTCTTCTTGTAATCCAACCATTTGAATCTCGAATACGTCGAACACCTCCAAAAGGACTTCTCCGTTGCTCTCGTATAATCCATATTGAGTCAATGGAGGGACCTAATGGACCCACAAATCATGAGCTCCAATGATACGAGGTTACCCTATTAAACTATTTGACCTTGTTAACCAACATTCATTAACTACGAGTGACTCTACTATAAACTTGTTGCTACACTCTCTTTACTGTAGGACAAGTTGTGTCTATTGATTTAACAAATGCCCATAAGTCGACTCTTCACGAGTTGTTCGTATTCATAGCTAGATCAAATTATCATTTTACCCTTGTGAGTAGTACTTGCTCCTTAAGTACCACTGATTCTCTAATGAAGAACTTGTTTATGGTCTTACCATTAACAAAGTCCCTCTCGAGCTAGTGAAAGGGTGGGGTCTTGTTGTTCTAGTCTAATTTCTCTAACTCGGGAATGAGTGAATTCTATCTCGTAGAGTTAAGTTTCCAACTCCCCATGTGGTTTTGTCCCCAAGTATATAAGCATATTAAGTCAGCAACTCAAGCCACTCTCACCCATACTAGCCAAAGGGCAATCCCTCGTAAACAAGAGTCTATAATCCACTCAGGATTCATGTTAAGTTACTATTTTTCATATCTGAATTATTAAACCTAATTTGTTAACGGTGTTAGATTAGTTGGTTAATAATTCGCAGTTCGATCTTGTACGAACTCATCGCATAGGATGCCCCCACTCGCATGTCTACTAGATGAACGAGCTGGATTGCCTCGTTTATGTCACAATTCTTTTTCTTTAAAAAAAAAAGAGAAAAAGTAAATCATTTTTTTATATATAAAAACCTGAAAACACATCCCTACCGCCAAACTACTTCTTCACATTTTTTTTCTTTTTTTCTTAGCCCCCTATAATTCTTTTTCTTTGACGATTCTCTCTCTACTTTCTCTCTCTAAACTTTGTTTCTCACTCATTTTTTTGGCGTGTCGCGTGTTATATTAGGATTCAACGGATTTTGGGTTGGAACTGTGATCGGCATGCTAGAGGTGAGTTTTTCTTGATTAATTATATTGGTTACTCTCTTGGATGCAATTTTTGGAGTAAAAAATTAGTGGGTGACGTGTTCTTAGTCTGAAAGCATGTTTTAACATCTATTTAGATGATTTGCATTAATTTTGGGTGTGTGTGGCTTCTTTGCAGCGAGTATTTGGCGTGTTTTAAACGTATCTTGGTTTGGCACGAGAAGTTTCGCTTCTTAGGTAAGCTTCCTTTCGATTATCTTGGGACTTGAAAATTACTAGAAGCAGTTTTGTATGATTTTGTAACAACCCTAAACTTCGGGCACCTCTCAATTTGTGTTTTGGGTCAATTTAAATAGAGATTTTAATTAATTGGGTCTTGTGGTTTTGTAATTTAATTTAGGTTTATGCAAATTGAGAATTTTGAATAATTAGAGACTAACTTAGAACATTTAAATACGCTCAAGGATATTTTAGTAGTTATTAGAGGAAGGGAGAGGCATTTTGGGAATTTTAAAAGAAAAGGATTAGGGCTTCTTTGTCTCTTCTATGGACGCAAGTCGAGGAGTGAATTGTAGCCTACTTCTTCATGTTCACGAGCTGTGACCATCCATTCCATCTCCGTCCGACAGTCATGACCACCGTCTGAAACTAGAACATGTCGGCGATCAGCCAAAAGACGCAGCAACGCCACACTGCTATCTATCGTCCACGACGTCATCGACTAACGCAGAAGGCTCGTTGCAAACAAGTCCCAGCTAAACGTCGTTCACAAAGAGAAAACGTGCTTCAAGTCGTGTGTCCTGAAGCCAAGCCAACGTCGTAAGCTACTAGCCGCGAGGGAGCTGCCACCGACTTGTTTTGCTCTGCCTTCGTCGTCGCCTGCAAGTTTCGTCGAGCGCCGACCACTGAATCGTGCAAATCAGTCACCGTCGGTTCACTCGCCACTGTTGCTTGGATCGGTGGGTTTACACCTTTTCCTGTCAGTTTTTGAAGTTTTCAGACCGATTCAGAATAGATTTTTATAATAAGGTATGAGATACCATATATTATTTGATATGCAAATATGATTTGCATATCATATAGTTGTGGTAAAATGGTGAATTGATGGAGATTTTAACTACACCACACACCATTATAATTTGATGCATTCAAAGGCATCTCATAAGACAAGTTGTCAAGTTTTGGATTTTCCTCCCAAGAGCAAAAGTCATTCTCTCTAAAAAATTACTCAATTCTCATATTTCCTCTCCAAACCCCAAAACCAAAGGAAGTCCCACAACTCTCCATCAACTTACCGAGAACAACCGAGAAGATATTTTGGAGGTTTATTGTTGTTTGGTTCGAGGAACGAGATCGTTGAGATCGTTGGTTCGAGAGAGTTCGTGACTGGAGGAGAAAACATTGAAGAAGAGTTCTTCAAGAGGTTAGTAGCATATTACCTACTGTTTTCTTCTCAATTTTATGCATGTTTAACCTAGATTGTATGCGATATTTTCGATTTTAAGAAATACGTTTCACAACGAATCAACGACGTTTCACAACGTCTTCCGCTGCGGAAAATCCATTCCCTTCAATTGGTATCTGAGCCAAGTGTTGCTCTTCGTTGTGGATTCTGTAATTTCTTAAAATTAGGTCGGTAGCATAATTTTCATGTGATGAAATTGTGGTTTGCATGTCTGATGTTTCGGTTTTGATACTTAAATTTAGATTTACATTATTCGTGATGAGATCAATGTAAGGGTCCGTTCTTTTGAGCATTTTTAATGTAAATCGAGTCTGTAAGTCCGGGTTGTTCGTGGCAAGGGATGTTGTGAAGAAACAGAGCAAAAACGGATGAAAATCGGTAAATTCCAGCAAAACAGTGTTGCTGGACAGGCGATAGCGTTGTGACGCTGTTCTTCGGCGTCGCAACGCTATCCGTGTGCGAGAAGTGCTTGCTGCAGTGCAGAGTTGCAACGCCGCTGGCGTTGAAAACGCTTGCTCGATAGTGGACGTTGTAGTGTTGCAACGCTACATCGTAGTGGAGGAGTTGTGTGAGGAATTTTTGCGAGATGTAGCAATGGGGCAGTTGTTTTTCGTTTTTGAACGTATTTTTGATATTTTATTTATTTTTATTTTTATAAATTAAGTTAATTTATTAATTTTATTAATTAATATTGATATAAGTGTTATATTTATATTAATTGATTTAATTAATGTCCCTAGGGTGCCAAAACCGGACCAATTATGCTATTTATTTTTATGCAAGTGTTGTATGAGAACTTTCTATGTGCATAATGTATGTCATATAAATTTAAAATCACACCTTAGGTTAAACATTTCATGCATCATTTTATATTATAAGTGTTATAATATATAGTATGCATGATATGATTATATTATAAGTGTTATAATATAATCGTGTGTTTTAATTTAATTAATATAAGAGTTATATTACTTAGATTAAAATCATTGGCATGCATTTATACATGTGATGTATATATGTTATATAGTATAATTATTCATGTGATGAATGATCACGCACAATAACATAGAAATGCATGTAACCTAAGTTAATTATTAGTTTTAAATGGTTTAGAACTTGAATAATTAGACATAGCTTTTCTAGCTCTAATGAGATTAGAATTAGGATATCAAATATGACTTATGAATGGTGGCTAATAGTAACTCTGTCTAAGGAAGATTCTGTCTAAGGCTGGGGTATTTAAGCTGATGCTTAGCGGAACACCCCTACCTAGGAACCGACCTGTGAGTGAATTTGGTCCAGAGTTTCATAGGTTATATTTTCATGAGTATCGTTAATTAAGAGTTAATTAAATTTACTCACATAGACCTAAGTTAATAATATGATTACAAACTTAGGCTAATCAAATATAAGTTTTATATTTGTAGACTTAGGTAAACTATAATCGATTTACCTAGGTCAATCCCAATTAACTTAAAGTATTGAGTGGGAGGAAATAAAGTGTATAAGATACATTTAATTTTCCATTCACAAATCAACGTAAAGTTCACACCGTGAGATCCATACTCGCCTTCGTGGCGCAAATGGGAGCATCCCCCTTCGGATGGTATTTGTATGGGTCAATATTCAACGTGAATGGAGAGAGTACTTATAGTGAGCGGAAGCGGGATCTGTGAAAACGAGACTCATGATCTCTTCTATCGATTCACACCGTGAGACGCCCATGATCCGCCTGCTAGTTTGGCCTGGACCAAACAATCTCTTCGGAAGGCCTTGATCATGGGAGTCGGAACACCGTGAATCCCCGAAAGAGATACGATTTCCTTGTTGGTTTTCCTTCGTAGTCCTCCCTTCGGTGGCTATTGTTTGGACGGATACTTGAAAATTTAAAGATAGAGGGTGACACTCACGGGATTCATTAAGAGTTAATGGATTCATACCAAAAATGGTAATTGGACGCCTAATGGAAATAGGAGTTATTCTGGTATTAGGGTCTGGTCGAGAAAGTCTCGTCCTAGAGGAGGAGTGATTTTGTCTACCCTTCGGTGGCGTTCATTCTAAACCTTTGAGGTATCATTGCAATTTTTAATGACCTAGGGATCATAGAATAAATTTTTCTGAAAAAGATTGGATTTTTTCAAAGTTTTTGCGAGTCCTAACACAAAGTTATTTTCTTTTCAGCAAACAAAACGTCGAGTTCAATTATTGCTCTTTTAGCTTGTGATAAACTAGTCGACGATAACTGTTGGTTCGAAGGAGTGCAACTAAAGTTGTTGTGACATCACCTTAACATGTGCAAGTGTACACAACCTTATTGCAGCAAGTGATAAGCAATTTAATCGATTCAGAGGGATTAGTGTCTAGAAGAATTGCCAAAATAGAATTAGTTTCAATGAACCAAAGGTAACCAACATCAATGAAGGACTTAAAAGCTTAGAAACGAACTGGCTAAATAACTTTGAGCAATCTAAAACAGGAATTACAAGATGAGAGTTACACTCTATTAAGTGAGACATGGGTCGAATTAGGGGATTAGTTATGCTCTTCGCAAAGTAAATGTTCAACATTAAGACTACTCCAACACTTAATGCTAGTTTTCACAGACTCTTCCTAGAGATCTTAGATTACAACAGCTAATTCCCATTAATCTGCTTCCAAATACTCCTCTTCGTGCATTCATTAGGTGAGTTACTATTCCTAGTATCCTCAATTACCCTAGAGCAAGCTCCTAATCAGAACTAATCCTAATCAATAAAATCAGTCCATTCCTTCTCTTCCCAAATTCAGAATAAACAAAACTAAAAACAGTTGGTCAGACGGATCTTAGTTAGGATTAAGCTCACAATGACTAGAAGTGAGGATGTTTGTAGCTCATGTTGTGCATTTGAATCAGAATTACATAACCTTCCCTAATTCTCCCCCTTAGCTATATTTAGCTCATGATTAAGAAAGACAAACAACAACTAATAGAACTTGAATTAATTTTAATAAGCGTTGCAAGGTCCAAAATACAAACAAGAATTTAGATAAGGAAATAAACAGTACACTTAAAAAACACAAAAATTAACCAAAACCAAGAATAAAGAAGCAAATAGTCTGTGTAGCTTTTTGAGAAGAGATCAACTCCTTTCCCAAGAATCTGTTATGCTTCCTTCCAGCTCCACGAAGTCTTCAATGTTCCTTATCGAGAAAACGACCTAACTAAAATTCTAAAAAGGTTCTCTATCCAAAAGTGGTAAGAAGAGGCGTAAATAGCTCCTTCCTACATAAGGATCGGGGCTTTTGTGGCAATGGTGTGAAGGGAATGAGAATCCCCGCGCAGCGGAAGACGATCGATTCGTCGAGGTATCGTTACGCTACTCGAATTTCATTAAAATCCATTATCAAATAATCTAGGCTAAACATGCTAGGAAAGAAAGAAAAACAGCAAGTTGTTACTACTTACTTGTTGAAGACCCTCTTCAAGAACTCATTTCCAGTGAATCACGAACTCTTCCTGCGATCTCGATCTCTACGAACTTGATCTCTTCTCACGAACAAGAACAAAACACAACTACTAATGGTTTCTCGATTGTTCTTCTTTTTGGAAAGAAGGAAGTTTGTGGGAACTTCGTTTTGGTTTTGAGAGGAGAAAGGATAGAGAGAATTTGAGAGAAAGTTCTCTTCTTTTTGGTGAGAATCCAAAAAATGAGAGAATGCGATGATTTCCTTCTTGCAAAAAGGGTTTATATAATCATGGAGTTAAAATCTCCACATTATTACCATTTTGCCACAACCATAGGTTATGCAAATCACATTTGTATAACCATATATTATAAGATATCTCATATCTAACATTGCAAATCACATTTGTATAACCATATATTATAAGATATCTCATATCTAATATTGCAAATCACATTTGTAATAATTGTGGATTTATTAAATTGAATCACATTCAATTTAATTTCTCTCAATTAATTTCTCCAATTAGCCCTAATTCAACAATTAGGCTAACCTATAATTTATTATGAATCTCATTCACGTTAAACTATATATTATATTATTCATATCTCATATAAATGACATAAATGCCCTTTAAGTGAAATTGAACACTTCAATTCACACCAAAACATTAACCCTTCTTTTAACCCAGATTGAGCCAACCGAGGGACCTAATGGACCTACAGTAACGAGCTCCAATGATACGAGATTAATCTATCAAACTCTTTGACCCGGTTAATCAACATTCATTAGGTACGGTAACACTCCACTATAGGCCGTAGCTGCACTCCTGTCAGTGCAGAATATTACGTGTCCACTGATATAACAGATGCCCATGAGTCGACCCTTCACACGTTCTTCGTAGACACGGTTGGGTCAAATTACCGTTTTACCCCTGTGTCTACTTCTTGTTCCTTAAGTCCCCACTACTCCCCTAATGAACAACATATTGTGATGGTCCAACCATACACAACACCCTTCTCGGGCAAGTGAGAAGGTGGGCTCCCGTTGTCCAAGTCCTGGAGACAACACTTAAGGGAACAACCACTCTAGTTTCCCTAAAGGCGGGAACGAGTGAATTCCATCTCGCGTAGTTAAGTTCCCAACTCCCTACTTGGTCCTGTCCCTGAGAAGATAGGCATATTGGGCGAGTAACTGTGACCACCCTCACCCGTACTAGTCAAATGACAGACCCCGCAGATAGGAGTCCGTAACACGCTCAGGATTCAGGTCGAGTCACTAATGGTCATCTACGAAGTTATTAGTCCTTACTATCAACGGTGTTACATCAATAGGTCTAATAATTCACGGTCCGGTCTTGTACATTCTCATTGCACAGGATGCCCCCACTCGCATGTCAACCACATGAACGAGTCCGATCACCTCCTTTGTATATAATATAAAGCGGTTCGCATCCACAGTGTATCCAGGATTAGGTCTCCAACCCTATCCATATACTGTAGACCGTTTGGGTCATTAGCTCGAACGTGATCCTCCCTGTGTGTCCACTACACACCGTTCAAGTTCGAGTTCTCTCATAAATTCAATGACCCAGGAGCTTAGTTTATTGAAAAAATTTGTAAATATTGCGAGACACAAAGTAATGAAATAAATAACTCTTATTAATTTCAAACAGTAATTTACAAACACGAGATTACAACAAAAATCCCAACATGGTCATCAAGAAAGCAACTTCTAAATGGTTTAACTAAGTCCAATTGCCAGCTTCATTAATTGAGGTGGTTACCACGTATTCCAGTTGCTCAGACTTCCCCACAAAATACTTCTGACACATCTCAAGCTTCAGCATTCCTGCATATCTTTGCTCCAACAATTGGAATGTTTCACCAACATCTCAAATGCTCCAGCATTCCCCGCTATCTTCTTCATGCTTAACAGATGCTACAACATTCCTCCATTATGTAATCAACATTTGTATAAAATGTTGCAGCAATTGTTCTGCAAAGATCATAATATCAACCAGTAAGCTTCACATGGCTTAAATTAATAGCCAATGAACTTCTATAATGAAAAAGATAATCAAACAACTTAAACAACACACTTCTTAGCTTTAAAATGTGAAAGACCATACTAAAAAAGACTTAAATTACACAGAGTGATCCACTAAATAACTATCTTTTACACAGCTATCAAGCCCCAAACTTGAATTATTACTGGTCCCTGAGTAATGAGAACTCAATCAAAAGCACTTCAATGAACATCCCCTAAGTTGTGATTAAAAGGGTTTTTCAAACACTAACTGCCCGACCTTATCTAAACACAAAATTGTCCCGCCTAATTCTCTTGATAATGCTTACACTCTTAATCTTTTTTCTTCATAAAATCAACACTTCTTTACTAGCCACACAACAACACCACAACCACCTTCCTTCATAGACAATACTTTGCATTCCTTAGATTGACTCAACATAATAAATCTGACCTTGTAGAGTTAGCATTACTTCACTGATTTCTATAATTGTTGCTTTTATGAAGCTTTCTTCCCTTTGGGTAGCACACGTTTCAGCTAACTCTCTCTTAGTTCCTAGCATGGCCACATTTGTGATACAACTCACCTAGGCTCCAAAGAGTTTTCTAGCTTCCCCTCTTTTCTCTTCTTTTTTTTTTGGAGAATACCCTTCCTATCTACAAAGCCTTCGATTCAAACAACAACATTGGTGATGAAGCTTGCCTGACAACAAGCTTTGCTACAGCATTGGGTTACACTAGCACATTCATACACTAACTACTTTTCAGAACAAAGTCAGACATGGGTGTCATGTCTTTCCCTGACTTACTAAGTAATCCTTACAGAGGAATAATTCTCTTTGAACTTCAACCTGAGCTAATCTTCACTTTTATTCACTTTTAAAAAAAATAAGGGGAAGACATCTTATAAAGGCAACATTCTCCTTTTTTTTAGACTTAATCAAGAAGCCAACTCATTACCCCCCCCCCCCAAACTTACTTGACTCATTATCCTCAATGAGTGGAGAAGTGGAATCAACATGCTAACTAAACAAGGGCTGCCAAACTGCAAGGCATCCTTGGAGTTAAATCTCAAGAAGTCACAGTGATAACAAGGGGCAAGTAGGATTGTTAATTCACTAACTAAAAGGAAAGGTTGTAGGGCACAATCAACATTATTAGGCAGAGACAATTTAGGAAGGCTCAACCACACCAGACAGAAAGAGATATGATACTCATTCATTTCAATAACCTCCTTACAAGTAGATCTACTATCATCTCTATCCTAATGAAATAGTAGATGGATAAAAGATAGCTTGACAGATAATAGATTGGACCATCACAAAAATAGTAGATAAAAGCAAAAGAAACTAAACCAAGCAGTTAGATATAAACATAAACAACAAAACTCCATGCAAGCACACAGCAGGATAAGAGCAACACAACTCCCCTCTCTTTAATCTTTATCACTAGGCATATGTTCCTTTTCCTCATCTTCATTCTGATCTCCATCTAGATTGGGAGAATTCCATTGATTGAACATTGCATTTGGAAACTCTGGGAATGGAGGGTACGGGTTGCTGAAGTTAGACATCATGGATTCTTGAATTGAAGCATCCCTTGCTTTGGCATAGGACCAATAGGCTTGGTGATGCCCTTCATGGTGGTCCCATTTTTCCATGAGTTGAGATTATTGCTCCAGAAGTGTGTTGATCCCCACGGCTAGTCCTCCTGCGCCCTTGCTTCCTCCTTTAGTTAGCCTTTGAAGGCAACCCAGGTCAATTGTAGCTTTCTCTCCTATCATGTCTTCATTTGGTTAAAAGGGAACTCCAGCTTGCGGGCATAGTTTAGTAATGGTGTTGGGAAAGAAAAGCTTGCCCACCTTTTTCTTAGCACAAGATTGGATCTCCTTTGCAATAATGCGACCCACATGAATGCTTAAGACTTTTAAGATTGCAAAAGTGAGAATGACTCTATCCTTAGATAGAATGTTGTCATGAGTAGTTGGCAGCAGTCGACTCTTCACAAAAGACATCCAAATGTTTGCTTCATTAGTGAGATAGGCAGATTCTAGGCTTTTGATGCCTGTGGTGGAGACTCTCCACTGCGCCCCTCGAACTCCCACTACTTTGATGGCAAAGTTAAGGTATGAGTTTGGAGTGGCTACTTCAATTTTGTTCTAGATTGCATTGGGGGTATCCTGCAAATTAAAAAGTTCATTAATAGTAGATGGAGACCAATCTACTAACTTGCCTCTGACCATAGTTTGGAAGCTGGAGTCTGCATAGAATTCTTGCACTATTGGTATGATGGTTGGCACAGGTTGCTGGCAAAAATGCTCCCATCCATGATTGATTATATTGACCTTAACAAAAACAGGAAGACTTGAGAAAGGATGAGCCAAGCCTTTCTCAGGCAGCATCTCTTTCATCTTAAAGAGTTCAAATCGATTTTTGGCTGTTGCATTCACAAAATTTTCCACAGAAGATCGTTTTGAGGATTTTGCTAGTTGCTTATCTTTCTTTTTGGGAGCTCGCAATAGAGGAGGCAACACTTGTTGTTCTACTTGCTCAGGATCTGTGGAAGCATCATAACAAACTTCACCTTTAGCAGTTTCCTCAACGACCTTCTTCTTTTTTTTAGACTTTGATGATTTAGGCCTGCTTCTGACATGAGAATGTCTTGAGTTCTCAGTTTCTTTCTGTGGTTCCTGAATTGGAACCTCCGCTTCAGCTGGTTCCACGAACAACTTCTTCTTCAGCTGGTTCCACGAACAAATCTTTTTTTTTTATTTGTCTTCTATTACTTAGAAGCTTGAAGATGGGATGCCAAAACACCTTACCGAGCTGCTCTATTTAAGTGTCAAACATGCAGAAGGTGGTTGAGATATTAATAATATATTAAAACCTTCAACATCCGGATCATTCTTTCCAAGACAACTCTACACTACAACTTTTCCTTTATTTCCAAATCTTCTTGGCAGAGATGATCTTTGACTTATATGAGGAAAAACAAGCTCGACAGACAACATTATCTGTGAGAGTTGCTGCATTGCCCAATTGGGAAAACTTGCTGACAGATGCCACTACCAGATGCTCTATCTAGCTGTATAACCCTTGAAGCCTAGCAAAAAGCAAATAACAACTAAACACTCAGAAGGAAAAGTTGTAGCCTCCTAGAGGTTATTCCTCTTTTGAAATCTTCTCCCCAACAATGTTTGAGCCTCTGACCATTCACTTTGAATTCTCTTCCATTTTTTTCATCCCTAAGGTAACAACACCATGTGAATGTTGGGATATGTGCCCTAAACTTGTGTAATTTTAGTGAAATGAATAAAGAGTTATTTGATTTGATAAAATTATCTTCTCACCTTATAAATCCAATAAACTAAGTTCTAAGGTTATAATGAATCTTGGACATCAGTGTAGTAGATACTATTTGGATTGTGTTCGAGAGTATAACCTAACTGGTCTATGGTATAAGAATGAGGTTGGAAACCTTATTTTGGTAACACCATGGATGCAGCGCACTTTGTAATTATTACAAATAAGGTAATCCAACTCATTCATGTCGATGACATGCGAGTGAGGGCATTCTGTATGAAAAGTTCATACAAGACTGGACTGCAAATTATTAGTCTAACCAGTATAACGTCGTTAACTGGATACGACTGATAATTTATAGATGGTCATTAGTGATTCGACCTAAATCATGAGCAAGTTAAGAACTCCTTCTTATAGGGGTTTGTCCTTAGACTAGTATGGGTGAGAGTGGCCTGTAGCCGACTCAACAAACCTACCTTCTTAGGGACAGAACCTCGTAGGTAGATGGGGACTTGACTCTACAAGATGGAATTCACTCATTTCTAGACTAAGGAATTAGATAGGTTGTTCCTTTAAGAACTGATTTCGGGTCTTGAACAACGGGGCCCCACCCTCTAAACTAGCTTAAGGGGGTTTGAGTTTATGGTAGGACCATAGACTTGTTGTTAATTAGAGGATCAGTGGTGCTTAAAGAACAAAAAGGTAATCATAGGGGTAAAACGGTAATTTGACCCAACTATGGTTACGAACAACCTGTGAAGGGTCGATTCATGGGTAATGATTATATCAATGGACACAATATAATCTACAGTGAGGAGAGTGCAGCTACAAGTCTATAGTTGAGTGACTTGTAGTTAATGAATATTGGTTAACAGGATCAAAGAGTTTGATCAGTTAATCTCACATCATTGGAGCTCATGAACTATAGGTCCATTAGGTCCCTCCATTGGCTCAACATGGTAATATTGAGGATATAAAGTTAGGAATGAAATTGAAGTGTTCAATTTCATATATGAGGTGTTATATCAATTATATGTGATATAATTGATATAATATATAGTTTTAATGTGAATTGAATTCACAAATTAACTATATACTAATGAGAGAATGAAGGAGGGATAGGATTGTAATTTCCATCCTATTTCCCTATAAATAGTTGCATAAGATGCAACTTTGTGTAAGGCAATTACATACAACCCTAGAGTTCTCTCATTTTGTGTTGGAAAGAGTTCCAAACACACTTCTTAAACACCACCACATCTCATCCTAAAAGGAACTCACCTTCCTCCCTCACCTAGAGAACAACGGAGAGGATCTAGTGACGGATCTTCACACGGTTCGGGTTCGCGTTGCTGAGATCGTGATCATTGGAGAAGAAATGCGTGAAGAAAGTGTTCTTCAAAGGTATGTTTCTGTGTTGTCCTAATTAGATTAGTATGCTTAATCGTAGTCATTTAGTTCTTGTTTTTAGATCTATGTAACAAAGTCACGAAGACGCGATTCACAATCGCTTCCGCTGTAGGATTCGATCCCTTCAGTGGATATGCTTCAATAACTCGAAATGCGCCAGACAATTTTTACTTTAATTTGCCAGGAAAAAGCTTCAACCTTGAATTATAAAACAACACATCTTGCCCCTTTTCAAAAGACTTAGGGAAAATTTTTCTATTATGCCAAGCCTTGGTTTTTCCTTGTAGACTTTAGCATTTTCATAAGCCAGGAGTCTAAACTCTTCGAGCTCATTAAGATGCAACATTCTTGTGGCCCCTGTTGCTACTAAGTCTAGGTTTAACTCTTTTATGGCCCAAAAAGCCTTATGCTCGAACTCAAGAGGTTAATGACATGCCTTACCATAAACCATTCTGTAAGGAGACATGCCCAAATGGTTTTTGAAGGTTGTTCTATAGGCCCATAATGAGTCATCTAGCTTGATGGACTAGTGTTTTTCTATTAGAATTCACCACTTTTTCTAAGATGCTTTTGATTTCTCTGTTAGAAACTTCTGCCTGCCCATTGGCTTGGGGGTGGTACGGTGTTGAGATTTTATGTTTGACATTATACTTCCCAAGGAGAGTGCTTATTGCTCTATTCACAAAGTGTGAGCATTCATCACTGATGAGAGCTCTTGGTGTCCCAAACCGAGTGAAAATATGCCTATGCAAGAACCTCATTACTGTCTTGGCATCATTTGTTGCACATGCCATGGCCTCAACCCACTTGGACACTTAATCAACTATCAAGAGGATGTAAAGGTTGCCAAAAGATGGTGGAAAGGGGCCCATGAAATCAATCCCCCAAACATCAAATAACTCCACCTCAAGGATATAAGCTAGGGGCATTTCATCTTTGTTTGCCAATGTTGCCCCTTCTTTGGCATTTTTCACAAATTTTGTTGAATAGATGTGCATCCTTAAAAACAGTTGGCCAATATAAACCACTCTGAAAGACATTAGCTACTATTCTCTGCCCACTGAAATGTCCACCATGAGGAGAGTTGTGACAATGTTCCAAGATGGATGTGAATTCACTCTCCTCAGCACATCTTCTAAAAATTCCATCAACACATTGTTTGTATAGAAAGGATTCATCCTACAAATAAGATTTAGCATCATGAAGGAATTTCTTGAGTTGTTGTCCCTTGATATCCTCTGGTATCACCCCACTCGCAGCAAAATTGGCAAAGTCGGCAAACCAAGGACTTTGTATCACTTGCAGTTGGGAAACCATAAGTAGCTGCTCATCAGGAAAGGCATCCTTGATTTCAGAATGCTGGAGCATTCGGGATGCTGGCTCAATTCTCGATAAATGATCAACTACCTAGTTTTCTGTCCCCTTTCTGTCTTTGATCTCCACATCAAATTCTTGCAACAACGGTACCCAACGAATTAAGCGAGGCTTGACATCTTTCTTGGGCAAAAGGTAATTTATAGTTGCATGATCAGTGTACATTGTTACTCTTATTCCAACTAAATAGGCTCTAAATTCTCAAAGGCAAAAACAACAGCTAGCAATTCCTTTTCAGTAGTTGTGTAGTTCAGTTGGGCTTCATTCAAGGTCCTACTTGCATAATAGATTGGATGAATCAATTTTCCCTGCCTTTGCCCCAACATAGCTCCTACTGCATAGTCACTAGCATCAGTCATCACCTCAAAGGGTAGTTCCCAATTAGGACTTGACATGATAGGTCTTGTGACTAAGGCCAATTTCAACTTATGGAAAGCCTTTAAACACTCTTCATTGAACTCAAATGGTATGTTTATCTCCAACAATGTACATAAAGGCTTGGCTATTCTTGAAAAGTCCTTGATGAATCTTCTATAGAACCCAGCATGACCCAAAAAACTCCTAACTCCCTTCCCAGATGAAAGAGGTTTTAATTGAGGAATGACTTTAATTTTTGCCTTGTCTACTCCAACACCTTCTTTTCAAACCTTGTGACCCAGAACAATGCCTTCTGTCACTATGAACTGACATTTTTTTCAATTCAAGACCAAGTTAGTGTCTTCACATCTTTTCAAAACTTTTCCCAAATTGCTCAGGCAATCTTCAAATGTCTTCCCAATATTGAAAAGTCATCCATGAACACTTCCATAATGTTTTCTACTAAATCAGAGAAAATGCCCATCATGCATCTTTGGAAGGTGGTTGGTGTGGAGAATTAATCTCCTTGAGCAGCGAAAACGTGTTTGGGATCGTTAATGTGCTTGATTGTTTTGCTTAAAACAAAAACAGTACATTGATAAATACAAAACGAGCATGAAATTTTAATCCTATTAGACATGGATTAATTGCATACAAACAAACTAAGTTTAACAATTAAACTAAAGGGAAGAAGGAATTACATTTGTAGACTCGCAGCAACTCCTTGCTCCAAGAAAATTTCAGTAAATAAGCAACACAACAATTCTCTGTTTTTCAAGCAGGAACACTACCACTCGGAAAACCCTCTATGTCTCTGAATACTTAGATCTTCCTTGGTGGGAAGGATCCAACAATTGGAAGAAGCAGGGAATTTTGGAGATTGAGAGAGAGCGAATTTTTTTCTTTCTGTCAATATGAAAAATCAATCAATCAATCGTCTTCTTCTTCTCACCAGGAGAAGAAGAACCTTCAGTGGGCAATTCCCCACTCCCTATCGAGGGGGAGTTGGGGAGTAGTGGGAACGTGTCCTCCTGACACGTTCCCAATTAATAATATATAAATAAATTAATTAATTAATTAATTTCATTAAATTAAATCATATTTAATTCAAATATAGTATTAATTTAATGATTAAATCATATTTAATCATTTTACCCTTTATACTATAGTTTAATGTACATCTCATGCACATTATGTTTTAACCTATAGTTTTCAAATATGAATCACATTCACATTTAATATTTGAACTCTTTCAAATATTTAATTCTCTCACAAAATTTAATATGAATCATATCCACATTAAATTTATAATATATAGTTCCAAAACCATATATTATATTGTATCAATATACATTAAGTTTATTCCCTAATGAATTTGAACATTTCAAATTCTAATGATCTAAGAACCCTTTACGAGCTAGAAGGTGGACCTAATGGACCTACAGATCAGAAGCTCCAACGATACGAGATTGTTCGGTTAATCTCATTAACCTCCCAATCAACATTCGTTAACTGCGGGAACACTCCACTAAAGTCCCACAACTGCACTCTTCTCACTGCAGATATATTTCTGTGTTCATGGATATTGACCAATGACAGCAAGACAATCCTTCACAAATGTTCGTAACACCAGCTGGGTCAAATTACCGTTTTACCCCTGGGTTACATCTTGTGCCTTAAGTACCAGTGCTCCTCTAATGAACAATTTGTTTGTGGTCCTACCAACAAACAGAGTCCCTCTCGGGTCAATGAGAGGGTCGGGCCCTTTGTTCATGTCCCGGAGACACCACTTAAGGAAACATTCCTCTACTTACCCTAGTAGGCGGGAAAGAGTGAATTCCATCTTGTTAAGTTAAGTTCCCAGCCACTCACTCGGTCTTGTCCCCAAGAAGGTAGGCATATTGAGTTGGCGAATCTGGCCACTCTTACCCATACTAGTCAAAGGACAATCCCTCGCGAACAGGAGTTCGTAACCTGCTCAGGATTGAGATCAAGTTGCCTAGGTCATCCTAGTGAAATAGAAACCTAACTAGTCAACGGAGTTGCAGTTAGAGATTACTATTTCGTGGTCCGGTCTTATGTAATCTCATTACATAGGATATCCCCACTCACATGTCATCTACACGAACACGTTAGGATCACAGTGTTTGTATCAAATACAAAGTGGACCACATCCATAGTTTAACCAGGGTAAGGTACCCAAACCTTATCCCCTAACTATAGACCCTTTAGGCTGTATCTCGAACCGAGATCCCTTTTATGTACATTACATTCAGTTAGAGATTCATTTAACAACCTTGGATGTTTAGTTTATTGGATTTAGGGTTTAAATAAAGGCAAACTCGCAGATAACGAACAATAAAACTTTATTGAAATAATAACACTTTATTACAATAATTAGAACATAATTACAAACTACGAGTTTTAGGGCACAAATCCCAACAGTTGGAGCATTACATAACCTAAATGGCATCGTCCTAAAGGCGAAGGTGCCATAGGAACAGGTAAAGGTGATTTTTTCTTGGTCTTGTAGGGATATTGTTATCTGATTGTACCCACTATAACCATCCAGGAAATAGTAATAAGCCTGTCCAGCCAACCTGTCTAGCATTTGGTCAATAAATGGAAAAGGGAAGTGGTCTTTTCTAGTGACTTTGTTCAGTCTTCTATAATCAATACAAATCCTCCAGCCACTAACTATCCTTGTAGAAATCAGCTCATTTGTCGCATTTGCTACCACAGTGACCCCTCCTTTCTTTGGGACACACTCGATTGGACTAACCCAATTGCTATAAGAGATTGGGTATATGATGCCAACATTTAACCATTTGATAATCTCCTTTTTAAACACTTCTTTCATAGTTGGATTTAATCTTCTTTGTTGCTCTACTGATTTGAAATTTCCTTCCTCAGGTTGATCTTATGCATGCAGTAAGTGGGAATGATTCCCTAATGTTTGCTAAAGTCCAACCAATTGCTTTTCTATACTGTTTCAGCAGATTAATCCGCACTATTTCATTGTTAGGCATCAAGTCTGCTGCTATGACAATAGGCAGAGTTTCTTTTTCTCCCAAAAAGGCATACTTGAGATGCTTAGGCAGTGGCTTGAGCTCTCATATAGGGACACTTGAATGGATGGTTGCAATGACAATTTACTTATGCCTCCCAGTTCTAAAGACTCAAAAAATGTCTTGCTCTCAGCCACTTTTGATTCTTCTGCCCCATTCCAATTCCCTGTGATCACCTCTGATGTTTCCCACAATTCTTCATCTATGATTGGCTTGTGATGCTCATTTATCCCTTCTTCAAAAACTTCAGTTATCAGTTCTTCCATCAAATGTATTGCAGAGCATTGCTTTATATCATTAGGGTATTTCATGGAGTCATACACATTGAATTTTACCTCTTGATCATTCATCCTCAATGTGATTATTCCTTCATAGACATCCACTAAGGTTCTTCCTTTTTTCAAAAAGGGTCTTCCCAAAATGATTGGGACATCCTGATCAACTCCATAATCAAGAATGGTGAAATCCACTGGAAATATGAATTGCCCCACTTGAACCAAAATATCTTCAATTTTCCCTTCTGGATAAGTTATTGACCTGTCAGCCAATTAGAGAGTGACTATTGTGGGCCTAGCTTCACCTATACCTAATCCTTTGTAAATGGATAGAGGCATAAGGTTTACACTTGCTCCCAAATCACAGAGGGCTCTTCCCATCTTTTTACCTCCAATAGACACTGGAATTGTGAATGATCCCGAGTCTTTCTTCTTGCGAGAGATTCTATTCCTAAAGACTGCACTACATTCTTCATTTAAAGACACCACTTTAAATTCTTGAAACCTTTCCCTTTCTGAACACACATGTTGAGAAACTTCATATAGTTGGACATCTGTCTTAAAGCATCAATGAGTGGTATATTGATGTGTATCTCCTTGAAAATATCCAAGAATTTTTCAAAATGAGCTTCCTTGGACATTTTCTTGTTCAATCTCTGTGGGAAGGGAGGGGGTGGAGGTGTAAATCCTATGATTGTCTCAGGCCTGATCTCAGAGAGCTTAGCCTTTCCTTTTTCAGATTCCTTCTCTTCTGTTGCTATTCTCACAGGTTCTGATTCGACCATCCCCCTCTGCTCACTTTCTGGATTAACTTTCTTGTTCAATCTTGCTTCTTCATTTCTTCCTACTGCCTTACCACTTCTGAGCTCTATTGATTGAACTTGTTCTTTCCCTTCTCTCTTTGGTGGTTCAGTGTCAGCTGGTAATCTGCCTTGAGGTCTGATTTTCAACTCATTAGCTATCTGGCCAAGCTGAATCTCAATACTCCTTAGTGAAGTTGAATGACTTTGGACTACCGCATTTGTTTTTGCCATATACTCTTTCCATGCATTTTCTGGTGGTGCATTTAGTGTTTGTGGGGGTTGCACTGGTCTTTGGTTCACAAACCCTTGTTGATTTTGGTTTCCAAAACAAGGGGGTGAGTCATAGTTCTCTGTGGTTGTGGTACTTGAGCAGCACTACTTTGACTTCCCTAAGAAAAATTTGGATGATTTCTCCACCTAGGGTTGTAGGTGTAAGAGTAAGGGTTGTTCCTATGATAGGCTTGTTGATTGCCTACATAACATACTGATGCTGGATTATGAAGACAATATTTGTAGACATCCACATTATACACAAGCTTCTTGTTGACTGCCAACTTGATTCACAGTGGTTGGGGCTTGCACAGATGACACAGTCTTGGGGGTATTTCCCAATGATCAATTCTTTAGCATATTTGCCATAGAGGCCATTTGAATATTCAAGGAAGATAGAACATCCAATTCCAACATTCCCTTAGCCTTCCTGCTAGGGTTGTTTCTAATATCTGCCTATTGGTTGAGATCCTTTCTAAAATCTTAACTGTTTCCTTATAAGTCTTGGACATGAGGGCTCCATTGGTTGAAACACCTACAACTTGCTTGGTTGTTGTGTTCAATCCATGGTAAAACGTCTCTATTTGGATGCAATGAGGCAGTCCATGATGAGGGCATATTCTCAATAGATCTTCAAACCTTTCCCAAGCTTCACTAACTATTTCATCTTCATTCTGCTCAAATGACACTATATCACTCCTTAGCCGTGCATTCTTGGTTGGAAGGAAGTATTTAATAAGAAATTTCTCAGCCAATGTGTTCCATGAATCAATTGCTCCTGGTTGTAAAGAGTCTAGCCATGCCTTAGCACCATCCCTTAAAGAATAAGGGAAAAGATTAAGCTTTAAAGCTTATTTAGATACTCCAGGCATGATGAAAGAATCACTCACTCCCAAAAAGGCTCTCAAATGTGCATGTGCGTCCTCAGCAGATAAACCATGATACTCCCTATTGACTGTAACATCTGAAACATCGATGCTTTCAACGCGAAAGAGAGAGCTTCAATTTCAAGGCTGACTATCCCTAGACTCAACACATCAACCAAGGGATTGCATAGGTTTTGATGGCTCTTTCCTTGTCATCTACCAAAAGAATGGTATTAGTAGGTGTTGGGATTTATGCCCTAAACTTGTGTAATTTTGATCAATTAAATAAAGTGTTATTTGTTTTGATAAGATTACAATCTTGCTTTTATAAATCCAATAAACTAAGCTCCAAGGTTATAACATTTATCTTGAAATCAGTGTAGTGGACACTATTTGGGTTGAGTTCAAGATTATAACCTAAATAGTCTATGGTATAAGAATAAGGTTGGAAACCTCATTCTGGTAACACCATGGATGCGACACACTTTGTAATTAGTACAAATGAGGTAATCCAACTCATTCATGTAGTTGACATGCGAGTGGGGGCATCCTGTATGAAGAGTTCATACAAGACTGGATCGTAAATTATTAGTCTAACCAGTGTAACACCGTTAACAGAATAAGACTAGTAATTTATAGATGGTCATTAGTGACTCGACCTGAATCATGAGCAAGTTAAGAACTCCTGCTTATAGGGGTTTGTCCTTAAACTAGTATGGGTGAGAATGGCCAGTAGCTGACTCAATAAGCCTACCTTCTCAGAGACAGAATCTCGTAGGTAGCTGAGAACTTAACTATGCAAGATGGAATTCACTCATTCCCCTACTGAGGAATTAGATAGGTTGTTCCCTTAAGAACTGACTCTAGGTCTTGAACAACGGGGCCCCGCCCTCTATGAGGGTATGAGTCTAAGGTAGGACCTTAGACTTGTTGTTCATTAGAGGATCAGTGGTGCTTAAGGAGCAAAGAGGTAATCACAGGGGTAAAATGGTAATTTGACCCAACTAAGATTACGAACAACCTGTGAATGGTCGACTCATGGGTAATGACTATATCAGTGGACACAATAATATCTACAGTGAGGAGAGTGCAACTACAAGTCTATAGTGGAGTGACTTGTAGTTAATGAATATTGATTAACTGGATCAAAGAGTTTGATCAGTTAATCTCACATCATTGGACCTCATGATCTGTAGGTCCATTAGATCCCTCCGTTGGCTCAACATGGTAATATTGAGGGTATAAAGTTAGGAGTGAAATTGAAGTGTTCAAATTTCAAACATGAGGAGTTATATCAATTATATATGATATAATTGATATAATATATAGTTTTAATATGAATTAGATTCATATATAAACTATATACTAAAGAGAGATTAAAGGAGGGGTAGAATGGTCATTTCTATCCCATTCCCCTATATATATGGTTGCATGAGATGCAACTAGGTTAAGGTTTTAGAAACTCCCTTGTTGTTGTTGGAAAGGTTCCAAGACAACAAACATCTCTCTCAAAAATACGTCACATCTCCTAAAGGGAACCCACCTTCTTCCCTCACCTAGAGAACAAAGGAGAAGATCCGATGGTCGTGTCTTCGCACGTTGGAGTTCTTGTTGCTGAGATCGTGACCGTGGAGAGAGGAGCACTCGAAGAAAGGTTCTTCAAAGGTAAATTCTTGTTGTCCATTCTGTTATATATGCTTAATCTAGTGTTTTATGTTCTCGAATAAATCGTTGTAACTAACTCAAGAGCGCGCGATTCACAATCGCTTCCGCTACGGGGACTTCGATTCCCTTCTACCAAACCCAATTGCGTTCTTGATTTATGTTATGGAATTTTCAAGATCAAGGTGAGAGTTACTGTTTTTGCATGAGATGTATGAACGGTTTTGCAAAATTAGATGTTTTCAATTTTGGCACTTAGATTTACAATTTCCATTGAAATGTTCAATGTAAGGGCCCAGTGTTTTGGTCAAATTTAATTGTAAATCGAGTCTGTAAGTCCGTGTCGATCGAGGCAAAGCGGTTGCTAAGAAGATCAGAGCGAAAACGAGCAAGATTTGGAGAAATCTCATTATTGTCTGTGTGCACCGTTGCAACGCTGTTCATCGGCGTTGCAACGCTGCGCTTGCGGGAGAAGGCACGCACAGGAGGCAGCATTGCAACGCAGCCTCTAGCGTTGCAACGCTGTGGCGTTGTGCAACGCTCGGTAGAAGACGACAAAAGCAGTGTTGCAACGCTAGAGGCGTTTCGCGAATTTCAGCAACGGGCAGAAAACGAAATTTTTATTATATATTAATTATAAAAATGTTTTATATTTAATATATTTAATTTTAATTAATATAATTAGATTATATTAATTAAAATTATTTCTAGGGTGCCAAAATTGGTCTAATTTTTCCTATTTTAATTATGCAATTGTAGTGTAATTATTGCCATACATAGTGTATGCTTTTATTTTAGAAATCCCACCTTAGGTTAAACATTTTCATGCATCATTTATAATATAAGGAGTTATATTATATAGTTTGCATGATTAATTAATATAAGGTTGTTATATTAATTTTTGCACAGCATTGACATGCATTATTTTTCACGAGATGAATATGCTATGAATGTCTTATTATTCATGTGATGAATGATCAAGCACTATAACATAGTATGCATGTCACCTAAGGTTAATTATTAGTTTTAAAATGTTTAGAACTTGGAAATAATAGACTTTAGGTTATCTAGTTCTAATTAGATTAGAATTAGGAACCACGTAATTTATAAGCTATGATTAAAAGAGGAACTCTGTCTAAGGAAAGTTCTGTCTAGGTTTGGGGTATTTATTTCTGTTGTGGAAATCGAACACCCCTACACAGGAATCGACACGGGAGTGAAATTTAATCAGAGAGTCTTATAAATTACAGTAGCGTCAACGGGTTTATTAAGGGGTTAATAATCTAAAAATCCTAGGTTTAATATAAGGAGTTATATTAACAAACTTAGGATAAAATCAATATAAAAGTTTTATTGATTATCAATATAAGAGTTATGTTGATAGAGTTAGGTAAAACCATTAGCCGGGTTTTAGCTTAAGAAAGATTCCTATAGACTTAAAGTATTCAGTGGGAGGAAAAAGTGTATGAGATACATATTTTTCCACCTACGCTATCTCAGGAAGTTCACACCGTGAGACTCATACTTGGCCTCGTGGCGCAAACGGGAGCGTCCCCCTTCGGATGGTGTTTGTATGAGTCAATTTCAAGGTGAATGGAGGGGGTACTTATAGTGAGTGGGAGCAGGTTTAGTGAAAACAAAACCTACGTTCTCTTTTGTCGGTTTACACCGTTAGACCACTATGGTCAGCCTGCTAGTTTGGCCTGTACCAGACAATCCTTTCGGAGGGCTTGATCATAGAGGATGTAACACAGTAGACACCCGAAAGGGATAAAGATTTCCTTAGACTATTTTCCAATCTAGTCCTCCCTTCAATGGATTTTATTGGATCGAGACTCTGGGATCTAAAGACAAAGGGTTACACTCACGGGGTACATAAGTTCTGTATGTATCCAGACCGAAAAATGGTAACTAAAACCTACTGGAATAAGAGTTATTTTGGTACTAGGTTTTGGTCTAGAGTGTCTTGATCTAGAGGAGGAGTGTTTTTGATTACCCTTCGGTGTCATACATTCTAAACCTTTGGAGTATCATTGCAAATTATAAATGGCCTAGGAATCATTTGATAATTAGCTAAAACATGATTGGATTAGAGTTATAGCAAGAAAACTCATACAAGTTTGTTTGTAAATTTTTAGCAAAAATGTCTAGCTCTATAATTTCCTTATTGGGTGCGGAAAAGTTAACCGGAGACAACATGATGACATGGAAAAACAAACTCAACACTATTTTGGTAAGAAACATTCGTGATCTGAAGTTTGTGCTAACTGAGGATTGTCCTCAGGTGCCAGGCTCGAATGCATCACGAAATGTTCGTGATGCATATGATCGATGAATCAAGGCCAATGATAAGGCCAAGGTCTACATGCTGGCAAGTATGTCTGACATATTAGCCAAGAAGCATGAGGGCATGATTACCGCCAAGGAAATCATGGATTCTGTGCAGGGTATGTTTGGACAAGAGTCCACACAAGCCCGACATAATGCCCTAAAGTACATATTCAACTCGAGGATGCCAGAGGGTACATCATTCGAGGATCATGTCACGGATATGATGGTACACTTTAACATCGCGAGTCGAATGGTGCTTCCATCGATGAGTCGAGCAGTCGACTTCATTTCGAAAACCCTTCTAGATAGTTTCCTGCAGTTTAGAAGTAATGTTGTTATGAACAAGCTTACTTTTAATCTTACCTCCCTTCTGAATGAACTCCACACCTTTCAGTCTTTGATGAAAATTCGGGGATCGAAAGGTGAGGCAAATGTTGCCAGTAGGAGTTATCATAGAGGTTCGACCTCTGGGACAAAAACAGTGACTTCATCTTCTTCTAACCTAGAGGTAAGAAGAAGAACATGAAGAAGGTTGGTAAAAGGAAACATCTCGATAAAGTTGCCGCTTTGGAAGGGCAAGAAAGAAAAAAAGGCGTTTCTTTGATAAAGGAAAGTGTTTCCACTACAACGAAGACAGGCATTGGAAACAGAACTGTCCGAAGTACATTGCAGAAAAGAAGAAGGAAGGTAAATATGATTTATTTTTCCTAGAAGCTTGTTTAGTGGATAATGATAAAACAGCTTGGATACTTGATTCAGGCGCCACTAATCATGCTTGCTCTTCTTTTCACGGAATTGATTCCTGGCAGCAGCTACAGCAAGGAGAGATAACGCTCCGGGTTGGAAGTGGAGAAGTCGTCTCAGCTGTAGCAGTAGGCACAATGAAGCTTTATTTTGGCAAGAAATATGTATTGTTGGACAATATATTAGTGATACCAGGGTTTACTAGAAACCTCATTTCCATTTCTTGACTTATTGAACAATGTATTTTTGTTTCCTTTTTTATGAATAAAGTGTTTATTTTGAAGAAAGGTTTAGAAATATGTTCAGCTTCATTAGAAAATGGATTGTATGTTTTAAAGCCCAATTCAGTCAAAATGGTTTTGAACACTTAATTATTTAAAATTGCAAACGCACAAACTAAGAAAAGTAAAATTTCTCCTACAGAAAATGCTCATCTTTGGCATCTAAGATTGGGTCACGTTAATCTCAATCGGATTGAGAGATTGGTAAAGAATGGACTTCTAAACGAGTTAGAAGAAAATTTCTTGTCAGTATGTGAATCCTGCCTAGAAGGCAAAATGACTAAAAGACCTTTTTGTGGAGAAGGTTATAGAGCCAAAGATCCTCTAGAGCTTATACATTCAGACCTTTGTGGTCCGATGAATGTTAAAACCATGGGAGGATATGAATATTTCATCTCTTTTATAGATGATTATTCCAGATATGGGCATATTTACCTAATGCACCACAAGTCTGAAGCACTTGAAAAGTTCAAGGAATTCAAGATTGAGGTTGAAAATCAATTAAGTAAAAGAGTTAAAACACTTCGATCGGATCGAGGTGGAGAGTACATGGATTTAAAATTCCATAACTATATGATAGAAAATGGAATTACATCGCAACTCTCAGCTCCCGGCACACCACAACAGAACGATGTATCGGAAAAATAGAACCTTGTTGGACATGGTTCAATCAATGATGAGTTATGCTCATCTCCCTAGTTCCTTTTGGGGTTATGCAATGGAGACTGCAGTATACATTTTGAATAATGTGCCCTCCAATAGTGTTTCTGAAACTCCTTTTGAACTCTGGAATGGACGTAAAGGTAGTTTATGTCACTTTAGAATATAGGGCTGTCCAGCACATGTGCTTGTGACAAATCCAAAGAAGTTGGATTCACATTCAAAGTTGTGCCTATTCGTAGGATATCCAAAAGAAACAAGAGGTGGTTTATTCTATGATCCTAAGGAAGATAAGGTTTTTGTGTCGATAAATGCCACTTTCTTGGAGGAGGACCACATAAGGGACCACAAACCAAAAAGTAAGGTAGTGTTGAGTGAGTTAGACGGAACAATAGCAAAGGTTGCTAATAAGAACACTAGTACGTCAACAAGAGTTGTTGATACTAGTTTGTCTAGTCAAGAGGGTCCATCTCAAGAGTTGAGTATGCCTCGACGTAGTGAGAGGGTTGTGATACAGCCAAACCGTTACATGGGTTTAGCTGAAACCCAAGTTGTTATACCAGATGACAACTGCGAGGATCCATTGACTTATAATCAAGCAATGGTTGACATGGACAAAGACAAATGGGTCATAGCCATGGACCAAGAAATGGAGTCTATGCACTTCAATTCTGTTTGGGATCTTGTAGATAAGCCTTATGGGGTAAAACCTATAGGTTGTAAGTGGATCTACAAGAGAAAACGTGGTGTAGATGGGAAGGTGCAAACCTTTAAAGCTAGGCTAGTAGCAAATAGTTATACCCAGGTTGAAGGGGTTGACTATGAGGAGACCTTTTCACCTGTTGCTATGGTAAAGTCTATCCGTATCCTTCTTGCCATTGCCGCATATTATGTCTATGAGGTATGGCAAATGGATTTCAAGACAACCTTTTTGAATGGCAATCTTGAGGAAACAATCTACATGGACCAACCCAAAGGGTTCATTAAACCAGGACAAGAGCAAAAGGTTTGCAGGCTTAAAAGGTCGATTTATGGACTGAAACAAGCCTCAAGGTCCTGGAATATAAGATTTGATGAAGCTATCAGATCTTATGGTTTTGACTAGAATGATGATGAACCTTGTGTCTACAAGAAAATCATCAATAGTTCTGTCGCATTCCTAATTCTCTATATGGATGATATCCTACTCATTGGGAATGATGTAGGTTATCTTACTGACATCAAGGAATGGCTAGCTACGCAATTCCAAATGAAAGATTTGGGTGATGCGTAGTTTGTTCTTGGGATCGAGATTGTCCGGAACCGCAAGAATAAAACTCTAGCTTTGTCTCAAGCATCATACCTAGACAAAGTGTTGTCAAGGTTTAAGATTCAAGATTCCAAAAAGGGTTTGTTGCCTTTTAGACATGGAATCCAGTTGTCTAAGGAACAGTGTCCTAAGAAACCTCAAGGAGTTGAGGATATGAGACGGATTCCTTACGCATCAGCTGTTGGGAGCCTGATGTACGTCATGTTGTATACTAGGCCTGACATCTGTTTTGCAGTTGGGATGGTCGTAGGTATCAATCCAATCCAGGACTTGAACACTGGACAGAGGTTAAAACAATCCTTAAGTATCTTCGGAGAACAAGGAACTACATGCTTGTGTATGGGGCTAAGGATTTGATCCTTACAAGATACAGTTCGACTTTCGGGATCGATAAAGATTCTCGGAGATCTACATCAGGGTCAGTTTTCACTCTTAACGGAGAAGCTGTAGTATGGCGAAGCGTCAAGCAAGGATGCATCACTGATTCCACCATGGAGGCCGAATATTTAGCAGCTTGTGAGGTAGCTAAGGAGGTCGTTTGGTTAAGGAAATTTATGCTAAATTTGGAAGTTGTTCCAAATATTACTTTGCCCGTCACACTGTATTGCGATAACAGTGGAACAGTGGCAATCTCGAGGACCCCGAAGTCACAAGAGGGGAAAGCACATAGAGCGGAAGTATCATCTCATCCGGGAGATCGTGCATAGAGGAGACGTGATTGTTACGAAGATAGCCTCAGAGCACAACATTGCGATCCTTTTACAAAGGCTCTCACGGCTAAAGTATTTGAGAGTCACCTAGAAGGTCTAGGTTTACACGTCTTCCCCAACTAGGGCAAGTGGGAGTATTTTGTACAAAGGAGTTTAAATGCCCTAGTTTATTGTATTTACATTAATGTAATGTTTAGTACTCCACAAGCTTTAGGTCAAGTGGGAGATTGTTGGAATTTATGCCCTAAACTTGTGTAATTTTTATTAATTAAATAAAGTGTTATTTGTTTTGATAAGATTACAGTCATGCTTTTATAAATCCAATAAACTAAGCTCCAAGGTTACAACATTTATCTTGAAATCAATGTAATGGACACTATTTGGGTTGAGTTCAAGATTTTAACCTGAATAGTCTATGGTATAAGAATAAGGTTGGAAACCTCATTCTGGTAACACCATGGATGCGACCCACTTTGTAATTAGTACAAATGAGGCAATCCAATTCATTCATGTAGTTGACATGCGTGTGGGGGCATCCTGTATGAAGAGTTCATACAAGACTGGATCGCAAATTATTAGTCTAACCAGTATAACCCCGTTAACAGGATAAGACTAGTAATTTATAGATGGTCATTAGTGACTCGACCTGAATCCTGAGCAAGTTAAGAACTCCAGCTTATAGGGCTTTGTCCTTAAACTAGTATGGGTGAGAGTGGCCTGTAGCCGACTCAATAAGCCTACCTTCTCAGGGACAGAACCTCGTAGGTAGCTGGGAACATAACTGTGCAAGATGGAATTCACTCATTCCTCTACTGAGGAATTAGATAGGTTGTTCCCTTAAGAACTGACTCCAGGTCTTGAACAACGGGGCCCCGCCCTCTATGAGGGTATGAGTCTAAGGTAGGACCTTAGACTTGTTGTTCATTAGAGGATCAGTGGTGCTTAAGGAGCAAAGAGGTAATCATAGTGGTAAAACGGTAATTTGACCCAGCTGTGATTACGAACAACCTGTGAAGAGTCGACTCATGGGCAATGACTATATCAGTGGATACAATAATATCTACAGTGAGGAGAGTGCAACTACAAGTCTATAATGGAGTGACTTGTAGTTAATGAATATTGATTAACTGGATCAAAGAGTTAGATCAGTTAATCTCACATCATTGGAGCTCATGATGATCGTAGGTCCATTAGATCCTCAGTTGGCTCAATATGGTAATATTGAGGGTATAAAGTTAGGAGTGAAATTGAAGTGTTCAATTTCATACATGAGGAGTTATATCAATTATATATGATATAATTGATATAATATATAGTTTTAATGTCAATTAGATTCATATATAAACTATATACTAAAGAGAGATTAAAGGAGGGGTAGGATGGTCATTTCCATCCCATTTCCCTATATATATGGTTGCATGAGATGCAACTAGAAAAAAGACATTCTAAGGTTTTGATAAGCTTTTTTGTTGTTGTTGGAAGAGTTCCAAGACAACAAAAACATTTCTCTCTAAAAAATACCTCACATCTCCTAAAGTGAACCCACCTTCCTCCCTCACCTAGAGAACAACGGAGAAGATCCGGTGGTCGTGTCTTCGAACGTTAGAGATCTTGTTGTTGAGATCGTGACTGTGGAGAGGGGAGCACTTGAAGAAAGGTTCTTCAAAGGTAAATTCTTGCTGTCCATTTCACTTTTATGCTTAATCTAGTTTTGTATGTTCTTGAATTTATCGTTGTAACTAAATCAAGAGTGCGCGATTCACAATCGCTTCCGCTACGGGGACTTCGATTCCCTTCATTTACAAAGGCTCTCACGGCTAAAGTATTTTAGAGTCACCTAGAAGGTCTAGGTTTACAAGTCTTCCCCAACTAGGGCAAGTGGGAGTATTTTGTACAAAGGGGTTTAAATACAATAAACTAGGGCATTTAAACTCCTTTGTACAAAATACTCCTACTTGCCCTAGTTGGGGAAGACTTGTAAACCTAAACCTTCTAGGTGACTCTTAAAAACTTTAGCCGTGAGAGCCTTTGTAAAAGGATCAGCAATGTTGTGCTCTGAGGCTATCTTCGTGACAATCACGTCTCCTCTATGCACGATCTCCCGAATGAGATGATACTTTCGCTCTATGTGCTTTCCCCTCTTGTGACTTGGGGTTCCCTTGAATTTGCCATTGCACCCTTTGTTATCGCAATCTGACGTGATGGGCAAAGTCATATTTGGAACAACTTCCAAGTTTAGCATGAATTTCCTTAACCAAACGGCCTCTTTAGCTGCTTCACAAGCTGCTACATATTCGGTGTCCATGGTGGAATCTGCGATGCATCCTTTCTTGACGCTTCCCCATACTACAACTCCTCCGTTAAGAGTGAAAACTGACGACACTTTGTCTATGTAAGATGCTTGAGACAAGGCTAGTGTTTTATTCTTGCGGTTTCGGACAATCTGGATCCCAAGAACAAAGTGCGCATCACCTAAATCATTCATTTGGAACTGTGTAGCTAGTCATTCCTTGATGTCAGTAAGATAACCTACATCATTCCCAATGAGTAGGATATCATCCACATAGAGAATTAGGAATGCGACAGAACTATTGATGATTTTCTTGTAGACACAAGGTTCATCATCATTTCAAGTCAAAACCATAAGATCTCGATAGACTCATCAAATCTTATATTCCAGGACCTAGAGGCTTGTTTCAGTCCATAAATCGACCTTTTAAGCCTGCAAACCTTTTGCTCTTGTCCTTGTTTAATGAACCCTTCGGGTTGGTCCATGTAGATGGTTTCCTCAAGATTGCCATTCAAAAAGGTTGTCTTGACATCCATTTGCCATACCTCATAGTCATAATATGCGGCAATGGCAAGAAGGATACGAATAGACTTTACCATAGCAACAGGTGAAAAGGTCTCCCCATAGTCAACCCCTTCAACCTGGGTATAACCCTTTGCTACTAGTCTAGCTTTAAAGGTTTGCACCTTCCCATCTACACCACGTTTTCTCTTGTAGATCCAGTTACAACATATAGGTTTTACCCCATCAGGCTTATCTACAAGATTCCAAATAGAATTGAAGTGCATAGACTCCATTTCTTGGTCCATGGCTATGACCCATTTGTCTTTGTCAATGTCAACCATTGCTTGATTATAAGTCAATGGATCCCCGCAGTTGTCATCTGGTATAACAACTTGGGTTTCAGCTAAACCCATGTAACGGTCAGGCTGTATCACAACTCTCCCACTACGTCGAGGCATACTCAACTCTTGAGATGGACCCTCTTGACTAGACAAACTAGTATCAACAACTCTTGTTGACGTACTAGTGTTCTTATTAGGAACCTTTGCTATTGTTTCGTCTAACTCACTCAACACTACCTTACTTTTTGGTTTGTGGTCCCTTATGTGGTCCTCCTCCAAGAAAGTGGCATTTGTCGACACAAAAACCTTATATTTCTTAGGATCATAGAATAAGCCACCTGTTGTTTCTTTTGGGTATCCTACGAATAGGCATAACTTTGAACGTGAATCCAACTTCTTTGTATTTTTCACAAGCATATGTGTCGGACAACCCCATATTCTGAAGTGACATAAACTACCTTTACGTCCTTTCCAGAGTTCAAAACGTGTTCCAGAAACACTTTTGGAGGCCACACTATTCAAAATGTATACTACAGTCTCCACTGCATAACCCCAAAAGTAACTAGGGAGATGAGCATAACTCATCATTGATCGAACCATGTCCAACAAGGTTCTATTTCTCCTTTCCGATACACCGTTTTGCTGTGGTGTGCCGGGAGCTGAGAGTTGGTATGTCATTCCATGTTCTATCATATAGTTCTGGAATTTTAAATCCATGTACTCTCCACCTCGATCCGATCGAAGTGTTTTAACTCTTTTACCTAATTGATTTTCAACCTCAGTCTTGAATTCCTTGAACTTTTCAAGTGCTTCGGACTTGTGGTGCATTAGGTAAATATGCCCATATCTGGAATAATCATCTATAAAAGAGATGAAATATTCATATCCTCCCCTAGCTTTAACATTCATCGGACCACAAAGGTCTGAATGTATAAGCTCTAGAGGATCTTTGGCTCTATAACCTTTTCCACTAAAAGGTCTTTTAGTCATTTTGCCTTCTAGGCAGGATTCACATACTGGCAAGGAAGTTTCTTCTAACTCGTTTAGAAGTCCATTCTTTACCAATCTCTCAATCCTATTGAGATTAATGTGACCCAATCTTAGATGTCAAAGATGAGCATTTTCCTTAGGAGAGAATTTTACGTTTCTTAGTTTGTGCGTTTTGCGATTTTAAATAATTCGGTGTTCAAAACCATTTTGACTGAATTAGGCCTTAAAACATACAATCATTTTTCTAATAAAGCTGAACATATTTCTAAACCTTTCTTCAAAATAAACACTTTATTCATAGAAAAGGAAACAGAAATACATTGTTCAATAAGGCAATAAATGGAAATGAGGTTTTTAGTAAACCCTGGTATCACTAATATATTGTCCAACAATACATATTTCTTGCCAAAATAAAGCTTCATTGTGCCACTGCTACAGCTGAGACGACTTCTCCATTTCCAACCCGGTGCGTTATCTCTCCTTGTGTTAGCTGCTGCCAGGAATCAATTCCCTGAAAAGAAGAGGAAACATGATTAGTGGCGCCTGAATCAAGTATCCAAGCTGTTTTATCATTATCCACTAAACAAGCTTCTAGGCAAAGTAAATCATATTTACCTTCCTTCTTCTTTTCTGCAATGTACTTGGGACAGTTCCGTTTCAAATGACCGTCTTCGTTGCAGTGGAAACACTTTCCTTTATAAGCAACGTCTTTGACTTTCTTGCCCTTATGGGCGGCAGCTTTGTCAGCATGTTTTCCTTTACCAACCTTCTTCATGTTCTTCTTCTTACCTCTCAGGTTAGAAGAAGATGAAGCAACTATTTTCGTCCTAGAGGTCGAACCTCTATGATAACTCCTACTGGCAAAATTTACCTCACTTTTCGATCCCTGAATTTTCATCAAAGACTGAAAGGTCTGGAGTTCATTCAGAAGGGAGGTAAGATTAAAAGTAAGCTTGTTCATAACAACATTACTTCTAAACTGCAGGAAACTATCTGGAAGGATTTCCAAAATGAAGCTGACCTGGCTCGACTCATCGATGGAAGCACCATTCGACTCCGTAATGTTAAAGTGTACCATCATATCCAGGACATGATCCCGAACATATGTATCCTCTGGCATCCTCGAGTTAAATATGTACTTTTGGGCATTATGTCGAGCTTGTGTGGACTGTTGTCCAAACATAATCTGCACAAAATCCATGATTTCCTTGGCGGTAATCATGCCCTCATGCTTCTTGGCTAATAGGTCAGACATACTTCCCAGCATGTAGACCTTGGCGTTATCATTGGCCTTGATTCATCGATCATACGCATCACGAACATTTCGTGATGCATTCGAGCCTGGCACCTGAGGACACTCCTCGGTTAGCACAAATTTCAGATCATCCACTACCAAAATAGTGTTGAGTTTATTTTTCCATGTAATCATGTTCTCTCCGGTTAACATTTTCGCACCCAATAAGGAAATTATAGAGCTAGACATTTTTGCTGAAAATTTTACAAACAAACTTGTCTGAGTTTCTTGTTATAACTCTAATCCAATCATGTTTTAGCTAATTATCAAATGATTTCTAGGCCATTTATAATTTGCAATGATACTCCAAAGGTTTAGAATGTATGACACCGAAGGGTAATAAAAAAACTCCTCCTCTGGATCAAGACACTCTTGACCAAAACCTAATACCAGAATAACTCTTATTCCTATAGGTTTTAGTTACCATTTTTCGGTCTGGATACATAGTACACAACTTATGTACCCCGTGAGTGTAACCCTTTGTGTTTAGATCCCAGAATCTCGATCCAATAAAATCTGCCGAAGGAAGGACTAGATTGGAAAATAGTCTAAGGAAATCTTTATCCCTTTAGAAGGTGTCTCATCGTGTTAGATCCCCTATGATCAAGCCCTCAGAAGGGATTGTGCAGTCGAGCCAAACTAGCGGTGACCATAGTGGTCTAACGGTGTAAACCGACAAAAGAGACCGTAGGTTTTGTTTTCACTAAACCTGCTCCATTTCACTATAAGTACCTGTTGCGTAAAATTATATTGCAATACCGCAAGTGTACGGGTCAAGTTTTAGTATAGTGATTTGAGTACAGGGTATCGTCCTCAGGAATGGGTTTTCTAGATTATTTAATTACCAAGATACTTTTTCTTAATTTTAGCTAAAGCAACAAAACTTTGATGGATAGTGAAAAGAAAGATAGAAAATAAATGTACAATTGGAGACACGAATATGATAGAATTGAAGGAACATGATTTCACAAGATAATTCCTTATTTAACACATGCAATGAACTAATATTATGAATTTATAAACAAGAAGTAAATTACTCAAGAAATTCTCTCGATCTCTCAAGAGCCTCGCACATACAATAAATCCTATAGTCTCCATATAAAATCTAAGCATGCACGGCATTAAGCAACTTCTTTATGCGTTTCCCTAAAATTTCTAGGTCATTCTCATGCCAGAATTCTAAGAGTTTTGACAACCTTGTTCTAATTTAAGCTTTTTCTCTCGAGTCCACTTAAACCAAAGATATAAATGAAATTAAGAATGAATTGCCAAAAATAAATAACATAACAAAGTTCAATACATAATTAAATAAATCTAAAACATGCTAATCAAATTCCAACTACAACGTTTAGCTACTCAAAATCACCATAAAAACAAGCTAAAGTCATAGGAAAAGTCTTTAAACTCAATTACAAACTAAGAGAAAGAGAAATAAACTTATGTGTCGATGTGGGTCTCTCGTTCCCGAGCTCCCATCACGATCTCGAGCCTCCACAAACGCTTTACCTCCCAAGGAAAGCTCTTTTTTCTCCCCTTAGAGTGTGTATTTCGAAACTAGGGCTAAAAACTACCAAATTCGACTCCTTTTGCAATGAAAACAACATGTTGTATTTATAGGACTTTTCGGTACAGCGTTGCAACACTGGTCATGGCGTTGCAACGTTGTGCCTGCTGCCAGCCAACCCACTGCGACCATTTTTGTCATATCTTTTCGCTCGGGTGTCCAAATGACCTCCGGTTTGATGCGTTGGAATCGTGATTCGATGTAGAATCTCTCAGTATACTTTTTATACTCAAAATACATATATATTTTTCTTGGGTCTTCAATTAAGCACACACATGTTCCAAATTGCATCAAAATAGTCTCAAAACACTCAATTCTTGCTTCCCAAGCTCAATTTCCTGAAATTAACCATAAAATACCATGAATGCCCATGTTTTAAGTATAAAAACTAGCTAAAATATAGAAATAAGATAGCATATTTGCATGCTATCAAACCCCCCCACACTTAAGCTTTTGCTAGTCCCGAGCAAAATGAAATTAAACTATAAGATCTTTCTTATGCATATATAAGACTCAAGCCTCAGAGATTTTGAAAGAAATTTTAACAATCACGGGAAACATTCGAACATGATATTTCAACAAGCAATTTAAAACTTTTCCTAAGTGTTCCTACATGTGTGTGTGATTAGCATCCGTTCCTTTAATCTCTACTAAGCCCGGAACAACTTTATTAGGTTCTCCATTCAACTTCCCCCTACACTGGTCATAGTTTCTAATCCTTGAGTCTCCCCGCATTCAAGAAATAAACAACTTTACTCGCCACTTAATCATTATTTTGAGTCACTTTTTTATTTTCCTTTTTTTTTATGAAAAGACACTAGCTTTCACACATCCACTGCAGGGACCCTTACCCAGAGCACTCGCTCAATGAGTGGCCTAACTGATCACAGTGAAGGTAGCTCTTTTTGTCCTCACGATTTTTTTTCTTTAACAAACATAACAACAAAAACAGACGACAACTCTTTCACATAATGCGCATATTATACAGATCATGCAGTTCATATTGTCCTTCACCCTATCCTGCAGTTTAACTCTCAAATCAGTTCTCAGACCTATCGAGGTGACATCAAACTTCTAAACCTAATAACTTTGTTCTAAGCATTTCAAAACTACAGGAACACAGGCTATGTGCATAATATTGCAGGAAAAACTCAAGAAAATTTTTAAATTAACTCAAATTCATATCATGCTCTCATGTTTCAGCAGAATCACAAATTTTAAATTAAATCTCATCCTAAGCCATCATAATCATACTTATGCATAAGATCAATCAACAATTCGACACATACTCAAGACAGTCACAACAGATAAGCAAATCCACCCCCAAACTTAAACTAAACATTGTCCTTAATGTTTGCAAAATAAGCTCAAAGAAAGTAAGAAGGGTAAGAGTGAACAATACTGTCCTGAGTAATAGAGATTTTCATTTTTCTTTTGAATTCCTTGGGCGGCCAAGTTACGTGAGATGAAGTACTGCAGAACGGGAGCATGGATTTCACGAGGGAGACATCAACACAACCTAACAAAACAAAAACAACGAGAACTAAGAACTAAGCAAACAAATAAAACAACTAAAGCAAAAACAAAAACGTAAATGAAATGTAAAGCTTGGGTTGCCTCCCAAGAAGCGCTTTCTTTCACGTCTTTAGCTAGACTGGACACATGGTTGGCATCAAGGCACGTAAAATTGCTCATATTTCTTGGGGCCCTTCTTGCTTGAGTCAATATAGCCTTCTAAGTCTAAAAGGCTCTCTTGTTTTTCTTGGGCACCTGAAAGATAAATATTTTTGTTATTTTTGTTTGAAATAAAAGAATAAAATTCAAAACAAGACTCGTGAGTATAGGAAAAATGGTTATCAAGATTAAAAGAAACTTTTGGAGATAAAGGGAAGGGAGACTTTTCAGCCTCGAACTCTATCACCTGGATTTCTTTTGTGGAAGTGATTGCATTACCATGCTCGACCTCACAAACCTGTTTTTGGTGTGTTTCAATCTCCTCCAACTCATCCTCACTATCATATGCATAAGTTCTCCTAGGTTGCTCTTCCTCAGTGGCAAGATAAAGAATTTGCTCTTGTAGGACCTTAAGGGATTCCGTCAATTGATTAAGATGATTAGTTCTTCCATGTATTATTGCCCCAAGTTCTACCACTTTAGCTTCTAACCTATCCAACCTTTCTAATTCAGCATGAAACAAATTTTTTATCCTCAACTCAAAAGTATATTCCATTAATAAATCCACAAGAGAAAAGTTTTCTATAGATTTGTTGGGGTAGGAAAAATTTTGGTTCCAAATGCCTATATGATTACCATCAAAAGAATTTTCATAAAACATGGATTCATAATGGTAAGGGTTATTAGACATTTGGTATCCATAAAACTCATGATTCACATACCTAGGATCATGAGAAGTATAATATATTGGTGAAGAATTATGGTCATGAAAAGTCATACTTTAAATCACGATAATTCAAATCAAAACTTTTACACAAAATCAACACAACCAAAATAGGACACAAAGGCTCGAACAACACACGAGACTAAATTAAGAACAAAAAAACACAAACAAACAAGGAGAAAAAATAGAAAAGAAAAGAAACAAATAAGGAAAACAACAAATAAATAAATAATAAATAAATTAGGAAAAAATAAATAAGAAAAAAAATAAGGAAAGAAAAAAAAGGAAAAAAGAGGAAAAAAAAACAAGAAATAAGAAAATGAATAAGGAAAAAGAAAAAAAAACAACAAATAAGAAAAAACAAATAAGCAAAAAAAAAAAGAAAGAAAAACAAAAGTAACAAAAAAAAAAGAAAAACAACAAATAAGGAAAAAACAAAAAAATGAAAACAAACAAGTAAGGAAAAAAACACAAAAGGAAAGAAAACAAATAAAGAAAAAAACAAGTAAGGAAAATAACGAATAAGAAAAACAAAGAAAAGAAACAAAAAAGGAAAACACACAATAGAAAAAAAATAAATAAGGGAAAAAAGAAAAAAGTAAGGAAAAAAAACACAAAATGAAAAAAACAAATAAGGAAAAAAATCAAATGAGGAAAAAAAACAAATATGGAAAGAAAACAAATAAAGAAAAGAAAAAAAACAAATAAGGAAAAAAATAAATAAGGAAAAAAACACAAAAGGAAAAAAAATTTTAGTCTAAAATCTCGAATTTTCTCCCAATATTAATCAATCTAAATAATCGTCATTCCCCGGCAACGGCGCCAAAAACTTGTTGCGTAAAATTATATTGCAATACCGCAAGTGTACGAGTCAAGTTTTAGTATAGTGATTTGAGTACAGGGTATCGTCCTCAGGAATGGGTTTTCTAGATTAATTAATTACCAAGATACTTTTTCTTAATTTTAGCTAAAGCAACAAAACTTTGATGGATAGTGAAAAGAAAGATAGAAAATAAATGTACAATTGGAGACACGAATATGATAGAATTGAAGGAAGATGATTTCACAAGATAATTCCTTATTTAACACATGCAATGAACTAATATTATGAATTTATAAACAAGAAGTAAATTACTCAAGAAAGTCTCTCGATCTCTCAAGAGCCTCGCACATACAATAAATCCTATAGTCTCCATATAAAATCTAAGCATGCACGACATTAAGCAACTTATTTATGCGTTTCCCTAAGATTTCTAGGTCATTCTCATGCCAGAATTCTAAGAGTTTTGACAACCTTCATAGCTTATAAATTGTGTGGTTCCTAATTCTAATCTAATTAGAACTAGATAACCTAAGGTCTATTATTTCCAAGTTCTAAACATTTTAAAACTAATAATTAACCTTAGGTGACATGCATACTATGTTATAGTGCTTGATCATTCATCACATGAATAATAAGACATTCATAGCATATTCATCACATGAAAAATAATGCATGTCAATGCTGCCCAAAAATTAATATAACAACCTTATATTAACTAATCATGCAAACTATATAATATAACTCCTTATATTAAAAATGATGCATGAAAATTCTTAACCTAAGGTGGGATTTCTAAAATACAAGCATACACTATGCATGACAATAATTACACAACAATTGCATAATTAAAATAGCAAAAATATACCAATTTTGGCACCCTATAAATAATTTTAATTAATATAATCTAATTATATTAATTAAAATTAAATATATTAAATATAAAACGTTTTTATAATTAATATATATAATAAAAAAAAGTGTTTTCTGCTCGTTGCTCCTCGCGTGAAACGTATCCGCGCGTTACAGCGGCGATAGCGGCGTTGTAACGCCGCTTTTTGTCGTCTTCATCGGCGTTGCAACGCTACTACCTCCGTCTTGCGCCTTCTCCCGCAAAGTGCGCGTTGTAACGCCGATGAACAGCGTTGCAACGCGCACACGCATACAACAACAATCTCCATTGTTTTTGGCTCATTTTTGCTCCGATCTTCTCAGCAACCACTTTTCCTCGATCGACACGGACTTACAGACTCGATTTACAATCAAATTTTGCCTAAAACACCGGGCCCTTACATTGAACATTTCAATGAAAATTGTAAATCTAAGTGCCAAAATTGAAAACATCTAATTTTGCAAAACTGTTCATACATCTCATGCAAAAACAGTAAATCCCACCTTGTTCTTGAAAAATCCAGAACATAAATCAAGAACGCAATTGGGCTCTGATACCAATTGAAGGGAATCGAAGTCCCCACAGTGGATGCGATTGTGAATCGCGTGCTCTTGATTTAGTTACAACGGTAAATTCAAGAACATTAAAACTCTAGATTAAGCATATATAACAGAATGGACAGCAAGAATTTATATTAGAGGAGCAGTGGGGACTTAAGGAACAAGAAGTAGACACAGGGGTAAAACGGTAATTTGACCCAGCCGTGTCTACGAACAACCTATGAAGGGTCGACTCATGGGCATTGGTTATATCAGTGGACACGTAATATTCTGACTGACGGGAGTGCAACTACGGGCTATTGTGAAGTGTTACCGTAGCTAATGAATGTTGATTAACTAAGTCAAAGAGTTTGATTTGTTAATCTCGTATCATTGGAGCTCGTCACTGTAGGTCCATTAGGTTCCTCGGTTGGCTCAAACTGGGTTAAAAGAAGGGTTAATGTTTTGGTATGAAATTAAAGTGTTTAATTTCACTTAGAGTCATTTATGTCATTTATATGAGATATGAATGATGTAATATATAGTTTAATGTGAATGAGATTCATAATAAACTATAGGTTAGCCTAATTATTGAATTAGGGCTAATTGGAGAAATTAATTGAGAGAAATTAAATTGGATGTGATTCAATTTAATAAATCCACAATTATGCAAATGTGATTTGTATAATGAGATATGAGATATCTTATTGTTGGGATTTATGCCCTAAACTTGTGTAATTTTGATCAATTAAATAAAGTGTTATTTGTTTTGATAAGATTACAGTCTTGCTTTTATAAATCCAATAAACTAAGCTCCAAGGTTATAACATTTATCTTGAAATCAGTGTAGTGGACACTATTTGGGTTGAGCTCAAGATTATAACCTAAATAGTCTATGGTATAAGAATAAGGTTGGAAATCTCATTCTGGTAACACCATGTATGCGACCCACTTTGTAATTAGTACAAATGAGGTAATCCAACTCATTCATGTAGTTGACATGCAGTGGGGACATCATGTATGAAGAGTTCATACAAGATCTGGATCATAAATTATTAGTCTAACCAAGTATAACAGATTAATGAGGATAAGACTAGTAATTTATAGATGGTCATTAGTGACTCGACCTGAATCCTTAGCAAGTTAAGAACTCCTGCTTATTGGGGTTTGTCTTTAGACTAGTATGGGTGAGAGTGGTCTGTAGCCGACTCAATAAGCCTACCTTCTCAGGGACAGAACCTCGTAGGTGGCTGGGAACTTAACTGTGCAAGATGGAATTCACCCATTCCAACACTAAGGAATTAGATAGGTTGTTCCCTTAAAAACTGACTCCAAGTCTTGAACAATGGGGCCCCGCTCTCTATGAGGGTATGAGTCTAAGGTAGGACCTTAGACTTTTTGTTTATTAGAGGATCAGTGGTGCTTAAGGAGCAAAGAGGTAATCACGTGGTTAAACGATAATTTGACCCGGTGTGATTATGAACAACACCGTGAAGGGTCGACTCATGGGTAATGACTATATCGAGTGGACACAATAATATCTCTGAGTGGGAGAGTGCAGCTACAAGTCTATAGTGGAGTGACTTGTAGTTAATGAATATTGATTAACTGGATCAAAGAGTTTGATCAGTTAATCTCACATAATTGGAGCTCATGAACTGTAGCTCCATTAGATCCCTCCGTTGGCTCAATATGGTAATATTGAGGGTATAAAGTTAGGAGTGAAATTGAAGTGTTCAATTTCATACATGAGGGTGTTATATCAATTATATATGATATAATTGATATAGTATATAGTTTTAATGTGAATCGATTCATATATAAACTATATACTAAAATTGTAATCTGAGGAGGGTAGGATGGTCATTTCCATCCCATTCCCTATATATATGGTTAGATGAGATGCAACTAGGTTAAGTCATTCTAAGTGATTCCTAGCATTTTGTTGTTGTTGGAAAGGTTCCAAGACAACAAACATCACTCTCACAAAACACCTCACTTTTCCTAAAGGGAACCTACCTTCCTCCCTCACCTAGAGAACAACGGAGAAGATCCGGTGGTAGTGTCGGTGTTCGTACGAGTTCGTGTTGCGTTGACCTTGATCGTGAGAGAGGAGGAGCACTTGAAGAAAGGTTCTTCAAAGGTAACATTCTTGTTGTCCATTCTATTATATATGCTTAATCTAGTGTTTTATGTTTTTGAATAAATCGTTGTAACTAAATCAAGAGCCCGCGATTCGCAATCGCTTCCGCTGCGGAGACTTCGATTCCCTTCACTTATATTATATGGTTATGCAAATATGATTTGCATAACCTATGGTTGTGGTAAAATGGTAATAATATGGAGATTTTAACTCCATGTGCTCTCCATTATTTAAACCCTTCTTGCAAGAAGGGTTGTGAGCTAATCTCTCATTTTTGGAAATCTCACTAAAAGAAGAGAACAATCTCTCTCAGTTTTCTCTCTAACATTTTTCCTCTCTAAACCAAAACAAAGATCCCACAAACTTCCTTCTTTCCAAAAGAAGAACAATCGAGACTCCGATTGGTTGTGTTTGTATTCTTGTTCGTGAGAAGAGATCAAGTTCGTTGAGATCGAGATTTCGCAAGATGTTCGTGATCAAAGGAAGGAACAGTGAAGAATTTTCTTCAACAAGTAAGTAGCTCTAATTGTTGTATTTTTCTTTCTTTAAATTGCATGTTTAGCCTAGATTTAAGTGTTAGATTAATTTTAATGAAATCTAGTTGCACAATTTTCACCACGACGATTCAATCGTCTTCCGCTGCGTGGGATTATCATTCCCTTCAATTGGTATCAGAGCCACTCGTTTGTTCTTCGTTGTGAACTGTTTTTCATTAAAATTAGGTGGGTAAAGCCTTGCTTTATGAGATAAATGTTTGGTTTGCATAATGGATATTTTGATTTTTTTTTGGCACTTTTAGATTTATTTTGTGTTTGATGAGATCAAATGTAAGGGCCCATGTTTTTTAGGCAATTTAGAAAATAAAATCGAGTCTGTAAGTCCGTGTCGTTCGTGGCTAGGGTTATTTTGGTTTGTTCTTCGTTGCAACGTCGCATGCGTAATGAGCGGTTTCAGAGGCGGTTTCGTGAGACGTGGGCGAGAAGTGAGAAGTGGGGCAGTTTTTTCTTTTTTTCTTTTTTGTAATTATATTTTATTAGTAAAATATAATTTCTATTATTTAAATTATTTATTTTATTTAATAATATTAATATAAAAGTTATATTAATGTTATTTAATTAAATAAATTGCCCCTGGGTGCAGAAAACCGGTCCATTTTTGCTATTTAATTATTTTATGCATGAGATGTATGATTTCATTAATTTCTATGTGCATAATGTATGCCATATAGATTGAAAATCTCACCTTAGGTTAAACATTTCATGTATCATTTATATTATAAGAGTTATAATAAATAGTTTGCATGATAGGTTATATTATAAGTGTTATAATATAATTAAATGCATGTTTTAATTTAATTAATATAAGTGTTATATTTTTTAGATTAAAGTATGCTCATGCATTTATATTCATGTGATGAATTATTTTTGTTATAGTATATAGTTATTCATGTGATGAATGATCAAGCACTATAACATAGAAATGCATGTAACCTAAGTTAATTATTAGTTTTAAAGTGTTTAGAACTTGAGTAATTAGACTTAGGTTTTCTAGTTCTAATAAGATTAGAATTAGGAAAACAAAGTATAGTATTTGAATGGTGACTGATTAGTAACTCTGTCTAAGGAAGGTTTTGTCTAAGGTTGGGGTATTTAAGTTGATGCTTGCGGAACACCCCTACCTAGAAACCGACCTGGGAGTGAATTCGGTCCAGAGATTCATAGATTATACTTATCGTGAGTGTCGTTAATTAAAAGTTGATTAATTTACTCACATAGACCTAAGTTGTAATGTGATTATAAACTTAGGATAAACACCATATAAGAGTTACATTGGTAGACTTAGGTAAATTTTAGCCGGTTTATCTAGGTCAATCCCTAATAAAATAAAGTGTTGAGTGGGAGGAAATAAAGTATATAACATACATTTGATTTTCCAACCACAAATCTCCGTTAAGTCCGCACCGTGAGATCTATAATCGACCTCGTGGAGCAAATGGGAGCATCCCCCTTCGGGTGACATTTGTATGGGTCAATATCATCGTGGATGGAGAGAGTACTTATAGTGAGTGGGAACGGGACCCACGGTCTCTTCTTTCGATTCACACCGTGAGACGCCTATGATCCGCCTGCTAGTTTGGCCTGGACCAGACAATCCTTTTGGAGGGCCTGATCATGGGAGTCAGAACACCGTGAATTTCCGAAAGGGATACAGTTTCCTATTTGGTTTTCCTTCTTGCTTCACCCTTCGGTGGCTATTGTTTGGACGGATACTTGGAAACTTAAAGATTGAGAGTGTCACTCACAGAATTGGTTAAGAGTTAATGAATTCGACCGAACAATGGTAATTAGACACCTAATGGAATAAGAGTTATTCTGGGATTAGGGTCTGATCGAGAAAGTCTCGTCCTAGAGGAGGAGTGTTCTGTTCACCCTTCGGTGGCGGTCATTCTAAACCTTTAGGATATCATTGCAAATTTTGAATGACCTAGGGATCATGAAACAATTTTTGGCAAAACATGATTGGATTTCAAAAGTTTTTTGCGAGACTAACAAAAACTTTTTGATTTTTCAGCAAAATGTCTAGCTCAGATATAGCTTTACTCGCGTCTAACAAATTAGTGGGAGATAACTATCAAACGTGGAAAAACAACTTAAACACGATTTTGGTAACTGACGACATAAAGTTTGTGCTCACTGAGGAGTGTCCTCATGTAAGCCCTAAACTCTATTCTCTTTTATCATTGATCACTCGTTTATGATGTTTTGAAATAAGCAAAATCGGATAGGTTGCACTAAACGATGTCGTGATCGAATTTCGGAATCTATTGAATTTGGAGCTACAATGTGTCTAAACTTCATAAAGGGATAGGTAAACATTGAAATAAGCATATTAAAAGTTGCATTGAAGTAAGTTCAAATCATTAGCAATTGGAGAAGTTTTAGGTGCATCATGTATTGAATGGAAGATCATATGTCTCACAGACTTGGGATAAGTTGGCTAAATGCTTAGGGTTTCTTAACACACTTATTTTGGTGTTTTAAAAAGAAAAGAAAGAAAGGGATAAAGGAAAGGAAAAGAAAAGGAAAAGAAAAGAAAAAGCAAAAGGGGAAAAGGACAAAGTTTGCCTCTTGGTTTATAAAATGGCTTTATCTTCTCAATTTTCTTCTTTATTTATCAAAACCAAAGTTGAAGCTTCGTGGGGAGAAGGAGAAAGGAAGAAAATGGAAGCCATTTTCGTGAGTTTGGAGCTGGAATTGCAGAAGAAAGGAGGAGAACTCAAAGCATAATTGTATAGCGACAAAGTGATCAACTCAGACAAGTTCTGATGTTTTGGTCTTTTCGAGCTCAACAAGAAGAGGTAAGAGTTGAGTTTTTGATACATGAAAGTTAACTCAATTTGGAACAAAATTTGTGAAGGAAGCTCGAGCTAATACTGAAGTTAACTTACTGTTTTGTTAAGAGGAAGACAGAAGACAGAATTTGCTGTCAAATCTGGGAAGTCTCTGATGTTTTGGTTGTTCTGATCAGAATACTTGGAGTTAGAAGCTCTAATTGGTATGGTTCGAAAGCTTATTGAATTTCCTACAACTTTCGTGAAGAAATCGTGAGTAGAAAATGTCTAAAAGATGTTCTAAATATCAGGTTAAATATGTTGTGCAGCAGGAAATCCGAATCTGGAACAGCAGCAGAATCATTTTAGGGGTTAAGCTACTGAGGTAATTTATCACCAATACGTTAGGAATCTCATTTTCATGTCTTCATAAGAGTTTTAGAGGATTCCAAAAGGAAGAGTTTGGTATAAATTGCACCCTGTTTGGCTGAGAAATGAAGAAGTTATGGCTGTCTAAAAACAGGGCAGAAAATCTGAAAATGTTGGAATTTTGAAAGTGTGTTTTCTTGCAAATTTTAAGGTCAAAAATCATGAGCTCGAGGTTCTAATGATTGATTTGGCTTGTTTGACAGGCCAAGAGCAAATAGGTCAAGTTTACAAGCCAAGGTTCCAATTCTAATACGGTGAGTGACTCTATCTTAGAATTATGTTTGACCTATGTTGTTCTTCATGAACATAAGTGTTGATAATTACATCTTGAATGAACTAGTTGTGAATGGCTTCATAGAGTTTTCTAACATAAGGTTCATGATGGAACCTAAGCATGCTTTGAAGTTAGTTGTAACAATAATTCCAAGTATGGAAACTAAATTATGAAAGTATGCTTTCCTTTAGAGAATGTTTTATGTAAATCCGTTTGGGAATATGTTTATATGATAATGTGAAAATGTCAAGGAATTGTTATATGTGTTTTAAAGACATGATTTCCATGGTAAACAAAGTATGCTCATGTTTGTGGTTAACCCCTAATCTTTTGAAGGACATTTGAGAAGGTACTTAGGGGAAAATGAATCATGATATCCCGACATCAAGGACAATGAGAAGGTATCAGGAAGTAAATGGTTTTACCTAAATTTGAAGGACAATGAGAAAGTATTCGGGTAGTGAATGGTTTTACCTTAATCTTGAAGGACATAGAGAAGGTATTAGGAAAACCAAACGACTAAAGGTATTCCACGTGCACGTGAGAAAGGGAGAGAGGTATGAACCTTGTTGGAATAAATGTAACTCTACCACCTCTATGGTTTGATGTGGAGTCATGTCATATGCTTATTGTTATGAGCTTTTATATTATTGATCTATCTACCCTCGAAAAGTTAGTACATTTCGAGTTGTGTGCTATGCACAAGTGGTGACTTTAAAAACTGTAAATTGGAAGCATGGTTTGTTAATGTTTACAAACAGATGTTAAGCTATTTTGTACTTATAATCGCCATTATTATGATTCACTGTGAGCTTATAATGTTTTAAAGGTAGACACTCACTTTGAGCTTTTTAGCTCATTCTTTCAATGTTTTCAAACCTTTCGTAGAGATCGAGCTCTCGGTACTGACATCCCGCCATAGTCTCTTTGGAAGTTCATAAATTGTTAGTTTTATGCGTGGTTGGTGTTGTATAGAAAGTCGTTATGTAGCTATAGAAGTCTTGTACATTAGCGGTTGTATAAACAATGAGTTGTCTTGTGTTGTTTTGATGCACTTGACTTTTAGTTTCCAAGAGAGACTTATGAAGGGTTTCTCCTTGTGTATGTTTAATAGTTGTCCAGTTTCTCATTGTGTTATGTTAAAATGTTCCATATGCGAACATAGTATGTTTATCAGAATACAGGTCGCAGGTATTGTTAAGAGGTAAACAATGTCCGTTGGTTTCACGCCGCTGCCTTCGGGCTAAGTAGAAGGTAGTTCGGGAGGGTGTGTCAATTTGGTATCGAGCAATTAGCTCCATGGGAATGAGACAGAGCAAGTTAGCTCTAGAAAGAAACAGAAAAGTAAATAGCAAGTTATTGAGTTAATTCAATAGAACTAGTAGAGTATGGTCCAAGTAAGGATAAGAGTAAGTCCAGTCAGGACTAGAATGTGAACACAAGTCTAGAATTGTGCATTTGAGTTGAGTACTCATTACATGTCTAGTATGTTGATATGTTATTGGAGTTATGCCACCACGTACTAGCAGCAGCTGACCATTTGGCGGGATCAGGGCGGGATGCAGGATCCTACCCAAGGCCAATCTGAGAGGGGATTTAGTGCCCTGAGAGTCCAAACTGAGGTTACAGTTGAGCACCATGTTAGTTTCTCACAGGGGGCAGGTGGGCCAGAGAGAGCAGGGCCAAGTGATCCAAAAAAAAAAAAAGGGGTGTATAGAATAGAACGTCTGAAGAAATTAGGAGCCACAGTGTTTGATGGTTCCATAGATCGGTGATCTAGAAGTTTGGCTGAATATGCTACAAAATGTTTTGATGTAATGAGTTGCTCTGAGGAGCAAAGTCAAGCTAGCCACATTCCTACTAGAGGAAGAAGCAGAGGGAGGGTGGAAATCGATTTTAGCCAGACGGAGTGATGCACGTACTCTGGATTGGCAAACATTCAGAGGCATATTTGAAGATAAATATTACCCTAGCACGTATCGTGAGACAAAGAGGAATGAATTTTTAGAACTGAAGGAAGGGCCACTTTCGGTGGCTGAGTATGAGAGAAGATATACCGAGCTGCCACGGTATGCTGATGTGATTATGGCATCTGAGAGTGACAGGTGTCGGAGATTTGAAAGTGGGTTACATCCTGAGATACGAACCCCAGTCACAGGCATTGCAAAGTGGGCTGACTTTTTCCTGCTTGTAGAGAGTGCTCTACGTGTTGAGCAGAGTATAACAGAGGCACAAACAGTGGTGGAGCCTACTCAAGGGCCTTCACCGACGCGAAGCGATTTCCATGGTCGTGAGCGGCGACGATTCACACCTGGAGTGAATGTTTTGAGTCGTCAGGACTTTAAAAGTCGAGCTTGCGGCCAGACATCGAGGTAAACGAATGTTAGTGGTGCCTATCAGAGGCAAAGTCAAAGAGCACCTAGTCAATCTGCCAGATCCACAGTAAGACCACTGACAATACACGAGGAGTGCATTTGCAAGTGCAACAAGGAGAACTCCATGTATAAATTGTGGTAGGAATCACAGAGGCCAATGTCCGGTTGATGTCAATGTGTGTTACCAATGTGGGCAACAAGGACATTTCAGAGAGGATTGTCCACGGCTTAGAGTAGCCACGAGAGGGACCGGGGAGTTGGGTCCCGAGCATAGTTGAAAGCGACCAAGAGTTCCATGAGTGCAAGAGAGGCACCGAGTGGTGCTAAATAGAAAGGAAGTTGTTTTCAAGAAACCGGGATTATTGGAATGGTTTTTAGGGGTGAAAGGAAGATTATTCCTACGAGCTTGATTTCGGCATTAAAAAGTGAAAAGTTGTTGAGGAAAGGTTGCATGGCATTTCTTGCACACGTAGTGGAGGTGCAGGAAGAAAAACTAAAACCAGAAGATGATCTTGTTGTGAACGAATTTCTTGATGTTTTTCCAGTAGATCTGTCAGGGTTGCCACCTGATAGGGAAGTTGAGTTCACTATTAAATTGCTACCGTGAATAGCACCTATTTCTTAAGTATTTGTATATATTGGCTCCAAGTGAGCTCAAGGAGTTGAAGATGCGATTACAAGAACTAGTTGATAAAGGATACACTAGACCTAGTGTATCACCCTCGGGAGCTCAAGTGTTATTTGTAAAGAAAAGAGATGGTACCCTTAGATTATGCATTGATTATAAACAGTTAACCAAGTCACGATACGTAACAAGTATCCTTTACCCGATATAGATGACTTGTTTGACCGATTAAGAGGAACATCAGTGTTTTCTAAGATTGATTTGAGATCAGGATACCATCGATTAAAGGTAAGGGAAAGCAGATATTCCTAAGACAATATTCGAGAACCAAATATGGACATTATGAGCATTTAGTAATGTCATTCGGTTTAACGAATGCACCAATGATTTTCATGGACCTCATGAATATGATATTCCACTAGTATTTGGATCGATTCGTGATAGTATTTATTGATGATATACCAGTTTACTCAATTGATAGGAAACCTCATGAGGAACATTTGAGGATTATTCTCGCAAACACTACGAGATAAGCGGTTGTATGCTAAATTCACCAAATGTGAGTTTTGGTTGAATCAGTAGTGTTTTCGGGGCATGATGTTTCAACAAATGGTGTTAGTATGGATCCAATTAAGTGAAAGTTGTGGACAACTTGGAGAGATTAGTTAGTGCGCGGCAGAGTGCGTAGTTTTCTAGGCGTGGCGGGGATACTACAAAGCGGTTTGTTGAGGATTTCTCACGAATAGCATTACCCTTAATAGCTTTGACAAAAAGAGAATGCTAAGTTTGAATGGTCGGACAAGTGCGACGAGTTTTTTGGAGTGAAAAAGAGATTAGTTCTGATACCTATTCGACACTTCCGTGAATGGGAAAAGAGTATGTGATTTCTTGTGATGCCTCGAGACAAGGTTTAGGGTTTGTGCTCGTGCAAGAAGGAAAAGTAATAGCTTATGCATCAAGACAATTGAAAAAGCATGAATGTAATTACCCTACCCACGATCTCGAGCTAGTAGCGGTTGTTCTAGCATCAAGATCCGAAAACATTACTTGTTTGGTGAAAGGTGTCACATTTACACAGATCATAAGAGACCTGAAACATATCTTTGATTAGAGGGAGTTGAATGTGAGACAAGGAAGATGGTTAGAACTTATTAAAGATTATGATTGTACTATAGAATACCATCCCGGTAAGGTGAATGTGGTAGCAGATGCATTGAGCAGAAGTGAAGACTTCCTAGGGATACCTTGTGTGGTATTCGAGCAACATTTTATGTACTTTAAGGAATTCTAAAGCGGTTGAAACTGCAGAGAGAAATTGAGGGTCTTTAGTTAAATTTTGATCAGGCCTTCACTCACTGTAATAGAGATTGTGAGAAGACAATCGAGAGAATAGTAACTTGCGAGAAAATGTTTGGAAAGTCCAAACAGGCTCGAAAGCAAAATTTAAAATGAGATCGAGGACGGAGCTCAGAGAAACAGGGAAGACTATGCCTTAGGAGTGTTAGTGAGCTTAAAGATGCTATTCTAGAGGAAGCTCACGATTCACTACGCTATGCATCCGGGGAAGCATCAAGATGTGTAAAACCTTGAATGAGACTTATTGGTGACACGGGATGAAAGCGAGAGATAGGTGATTATGTTGATAGATGTTTGATCTGTCGACCAAGTTAAACCGATTAGACGAAGCAAAAAGGACTCCTTAACCCATTGCTAGTGTCGGAATGGAAATGGGAGCGTATTATTATGGTTTTTTCGTGTAGATTACCACGAACTTCAAATGGACATGATAGTATATGATAATGGTCGATAGACTCACTAAGACAACAATGTTATACCGATTAAAATCGACGTCACGCTTGATCAACTTGTTAAGCTATACGTCGACAAAATTGTGAGTCAATACAGAGTGCCAGTGTCCATAGTTTGAGATAGAGATCCGAGATTTATTTCTATGTTTTTGCCCTAGTTTCTAGAAAAGCTATGGGGACAAAGTCGAGTTTTAGTACAAACACGCTCCATTCTCGCACAGATGGTGATCAGAGAGGACCATCGGACCTAAAAGACATGTTGAAAGCATGTGTCCTTCAAGTTAAGGGAGTTGGGATACACACCTATCGCTTATGGAATTTGCTTATAATACAAGTTACCATCGAATATTGGCATGGCACCATTTGAGGCTCTGGATAAAAGACCATGTAGAACGCTCGTATATTGGAATAAACAAGAAGAGCGGAAGCTAATCGGTCCTAAGTTGGTGCAAGTTATGACAAACAATATTAACGTAATCAGAGAGAATCTGAAAGTAGCACAAGACCGTCAGAAGAGTTATGTAGATAAGCAACGAAAGGACTTAGAATTCCAGGTTGGAGATCAAGTTTTCTTGAAGTTATCTCCATGGAGAGGTGTCCTTCGTTTTGGTAAGAAAGGTAAACTAAGCCCTAGATATATTGGTCCTTATCAAGTAACAGGACAAGTTGGGCAAGAGACCTCACATTTGGAGTTGCCAAACAAAACTATCTCGAGTACATAATGTTTCCCATGTAACAATGCTGAAGAAATACATTTCTGATCCATCACATGTGCTCAAGGTAGAACCAAGACAACTTAAGGAGAATCTATCATATGAGGAAGAACCTCACAGTACATAGGAACAAGTCAATACCACTCGGTAAAGGTCTTGTGGAGAAATCACGACGTCGAGGAAGTAACATGGGAAAGCGAAAACATAATGAAAGAAAAGTACCCACAACTTTTCTCGTGCTGAATTTCGAGGGCGAAATTCCTCTTAAGGGGGTAGTAATTGTAAGCCCTAAACTCTATTCTCTTTTATCATTGATCACTCGTTTATGATGTTTTGAAATAAGCAAAATCGGATAGGTTGCACTAAACGATGTCGTGATCGAATTTCGGAATCTATTGAATTTGGAGCTACAATGTGTCTAAACTTCATAAAGGGATAGGTAAACATTGAAATAAGCATATTAAAAGTTGCATTGAAGTAAGTTCAAATCATTAGCAATTGGAGAAGTTTTAGGTGCATCATGTATTGAATGGAAGATCATATGTCTCACAGACTTGGGATAAGTTGGCTAAATGCTTAGGGTTTCTTAACACACTTATTTTGGTGTTTAAAAAAAAAAAGAAAGAAAGGGATAAAGGAAAGGAAAAGAAAAGGAAAAGAAAAGAAAAAGCAAAAGGGGAAAAGGACAAAGTTTGCCTCTTGGTTTATAAAATGGCTTTATCTTCTCAATTTTCTTCTTTATTTATCAAAACCAAAGTTGAAGCTTCGTGGAGGAGAAGGAGAAAGGAAGAAAATGGAAGCCATTTTCGTGAGTTTGGAGCTGGAATTGCAGAAGAAAGGAGGAGAACTCAAAGCATAATTGTATAGCAGCAAAGTGATCAACTCAGACAAGTTCTGATGTTTTGGTCTTTTCGAGCTCAACAAGAAGAGGTAAGAGTTGAGTTTTTGATACATGAAAGTTAACTCAATTTGGAACAAAATTTGTGAAGGAAGCTCGAGCTAATACTGAAGTTAACTTACTGTTTTGTTAAGAGGAAGACAGAAGACAGAATTTGCTGTCAAATCTGGGAAGTCTCTGATGTTTTGGTTGTTCTGATCAGAATACTTGGAGTTAGAAGCTCTAATTGGTATGGTTCGAAAGCTTATTGAATTTCCTACAACTTTCGTGAAGAAATCGTGAGTAGAAAATGTCTAAAAGATGTTCTAAATATCAGGTTAAATATGTTGTGCAGCAGGAAATCCGAATCTGGAACAGCAGCAGAATCATTTTAGGGGTTAAGCTACTGAGGTAATTTCTCACCAATACGTTAGGAATCTCATTTTCATGTCTTCATAAGAGTTTTAGAGGATTCCAAAAGGAAGAGTTTGGTATAAATTGCACCCTGTTTGGCTGAGAAATGAAGAAGTTATGGCTGTCTAAAAACAGGGCAGAAAATCTGAAAATGTTGGAATTTTGAAAGTGTGTTTTCTTGCAAATTTTAAGGTCAAAAATCATGAGCTCGAGGTTCTAATGATTGATTTGGCTTGTTTGACAGGCCAAGAGCAAATAGGTCAAGTTTACAAGCCAAGGTTCCAATTCTAATACGGTGAGTGACTCTATCTTAGAATTATGTTTGACCTATGTTGTTCTTCATGAACATAAGTGTTGATAATTACATCTTGAATGAACTAGTTGTGAATGGCTTCATAGAGTTTTCTAACATAAGGTTCATGATGGAACCTAAGCATGCTTTGAAGTTAGTTGTAACAATAATTCCAAGTATGGAAACTAAATTATGAAAGTATGCTTTCCTTTAGAGAATGTTTTATGTAAATCCGTTTGGGAATATGTTTATATGATAATGTGAAAATGTCAAGGAATTGTTATATGTGTTTTAAAGACATGATTTCCATGGTAAACAAAGTATGCTCATGTTTGTGGTTAACCCCTAATCATGAAGGACATTTGAGAAGGTACTTGGGGGAAAATGAATCATGATATCCCGATCATTGAAGGACAATGAGAAGGTATCAGGAAGTAAATGGTTTTACCTAAATATTGAAGGACAATGAGAAAGTATTCGGGTAGTGAATGGTTTTACCTTAATCTTCAAGGACATAGAGAAGGTATTAGGGAAAACCAAACGACTAAAGGTATTCCACGTGCACGTGAGAAAGGGAGAGAGGTATGAACCTTGTTGGAATAAATGTAACTCTACCACCTCTATGGTTTGATGTGGAGTCATGTCATATGCTTATTGTTATGAGCTTTTATATTATTTGATCTATCTACCCTCGAAAAGTTAGTACATTTCGAGTTGTGTGCTATGCACAAGTGGTGACTTAAAACACGTAAATTGGAAGCATGGTTTGTTAATGTTTACAAACAGGATGTTAAGCTATTTTGTACTTATAATCTGCCATTATTATGATTCACTGTGAGCTTATAATGTTTTAAAGGTAGACACTCCTTTGAGCTTTTTAGCTCATTCTTTCAATGTTTTCAAACCTTTTTCGGTAGAGATCGAGCTCTCGGTACTGACATCCCGCCATAGTCTCACTGGAAGTTCATAAATTGTTAGTTTGTGCGTGGTGGTGTTGTATAGAAAGTCGTTATGTAGCTATAGAAGTCTTGTACATTAGCGGTTGTATAAACAATGAGTTGTCTTGTGTTGTTTTGATGCACTTGACTTTTAGTTTCCAAGAGAGACTTATGAAGGGTTTCTCCTTGTGTATGTTTAATAGTTGTCCAGTTCTGTTTGTGTTATGTTAAAATGTTCCATATGCGAACATAGTATGTTTATCAGAATCTGACAGGTCGCAGGTATTGTTAAGAGGTAAACAATGTCTGTTGGTTTCACGCCGCCTTTCGGGCTAAGTAGAAGGTAGTTCGGGAGGGGGTGTGTCACCTCAGGTGTCGGGCTCGACTGCATCGCGAAGTGTTCATGTTACATACGATCGATGGATCAGGGCCAATGAAAAGGCCAAGGTCTATATCATTGTCATCATGTCTGATGTTTTGGCAAAGAAGCATGAGTTGATGGTCACTGCTAAGGAGATCATGGAGTCCTTGCAGGAAATGTTTGGACAACAGTCCTTTCAAGTCCGGCATGACTCGCTCAAATACGTTTTCAACGCACGGATGAAGGAGGGGTCGTCTGTCCGTGAACATGTTGTAGACATGATGACCCACTTTAATCTAGCGGAGATGAGCGGGGCTTCGATCGACGAGTCGAGCCAGGTCAGTTTTATCTTGGAGACTCTTCCGAAGAGTTTCCTTAAGTTTCGTACCAACACTGTTATGAACAAGATAAACTACACTCTAACTACTCTTCTTAACGAGCTGCAAACCTTCCAGTCCTTGATGAGGATCAGGACGTCGGAAGCTGAGACAAACGTTGCCTTTAGGTCTTATCACAGGGGTTCGACCTCGAGGACAAAGCTTGTAGCTCCTTCCCACCCGAATGGGAAGAAGAAGAAGATGAAGATGGGTAAAACTGACCGAGCTGCCGCCCATAAGGGCAAGAAGGTCAAGGAAGTTGAAAAAAAAGGAAAGTGTTTCCACTGCAATGGGGACGACCACTAGAAGAGAAACTATCCCAAGTTCCTAGTCGAGAGGAAGAATCAAGGTAAATGTGATTTACTTGTGACTGAAACTTGTTTAGTGGAGAGTAGTGACTCTGCCTGGATATTGGATTCGGGCGCCACTAACCATGTTTGTTATTCTTTTCAGAGAATTGATTCCTGACAACAACTGCGAGAGGGTGAGGTGACTCTACGGGTTGGATCCGGGGAGCTTGTCTCTGCTGCAGCGGTCGGCACGGTGAAGCTACATTTTTGCAAGAATTACATTTTGTTGGACAATATGTATATAGTTCCAAGGTTTCCTAGAAACCTCGTTTCTATTTCCTGCCTGTTAGAACAATGTATTTTCGTTTCTTTTCAAGGCAATAAAGCGTTTATTTTCCGAAATGAAAACTTTATTTGTTCAACTTCACTTGAGAATAATCTGTATGTTTTGAAACCTAATTCGGTCAGAAGTGTTTTGAATACTGAATTGTTTAAAACGGCAGAAACGCGAACTAAGAGAGCGAAAGTTTCTTCTAAAGAAAATACCCATCTTTGGCACCTACAGTTAGGCCACATTAGTCTCAATAGGATTGAGAGACTAGTGAAGAGTGGACATCTAACGAGTTAGAAGAAAACTCTTTACGGTGTGTGAGTCATGCCTCGAAGGCAAAATGACCAAACGTCCTTTTAGTGGAAAAGGATATAGAGCCAAAGAGAGCCCTCTTGGTGGTACATTCGACTTACGTGGTCCAGGTGAATGTTAAAGCACGAGGTGGTTATGAATACTTCGTGTCTTTCATAGATGATTACTCGAGTTATGGGTATATTTACCTAATGCATAAGAAGTATGAAACTCTTAAAAGGTTCAAGGAGTACAAGACTGAGGTTGAGAACCTTTACGTAAATCGCTTAAAACACTTCAATCGGATCGAGGTGTAGAGTATATGGACACAGAATTCCAGGACTATATGATAGAACATGGAATTACGTCCCAACTCTCAGCACCTGGTATGCCACAGCAGAATGGTGTATCGGAGAGGAGAAACAGAACCTTGTTGGACATGGTTCGGTCGATGATGAGCTATGCTCGTCTCCCTGATTCTTTTTGGGATTACGCAGTGGAGACTGCGGTCTATATTTTGAACAACGTTCCGTCGAAGAGTGTTTGTGAAACACCATTCGAACACTGGAGTGGACGTAAAGGTAGTTTACATCACTTCAGAATTTAGGGATGCCCGACCCACGAGTTGGTGTCAAACCCGAAAAAGTTGGAACCCTGTTCGAAATTGTGCCTATTCGTAGGTTACCCTAAAGAGACTAGGGGTGGTCTATTTTTCGATCCTAAGGAAAATAGGGTGCTTGTGTCGACAAACGCCACTTTTCTAGAGAATGACCACGTCAGGGATCATTTACCAATGAGTAAAATTGTGTTAAACGAAATGGACAGTACATCAGTAAGAGTTGCTGATGAGGCTTGTACATCAACAAGTGTTGTTGATCCTAGCATGTCTACTCAAATTCGTTCCCAAAAGTTTGGAATGCCTCGACGTAGTGGGAGAGCTATGAGACAGCCTGATCATTACATGGGTTTACCAGAAACCTCAGTCGTCACTCCTGATGATAACTGCGAGGATCCATTGACCTATGATCAGGCAATGGCTGATGTTGACAAAGACCAGTGGATTAAAGTTATGGACTATGAAATGAAATCGATGTACTTCAATTCCGTCTTGGAGCTTGTGGATCAACCGGATGGGGTAAAACCTATTAGTTGCAAATTGATCTACAAGCGTAAACGTGGCGTAGATGGGAAGGTGTAGACCTTTAAAGCCCGACTAGTGGCAAAGGGTTTTACGAGAGTTGAAGGGTTGACTATGAGAAAACCTTTTACTGTTGCCATGGTAAAGTCGTCGAGATCCTTACGCCATTGTCGCGTATTATGACTACGAGGTATGGCAGATGGACGTCAAGACAGCCTTTTTGAATTGCGAACTTGATGAAACCATCTACATGGACCAACCCAAAGGGTTCATTGCCCAAGGCCAAGAGCAAAAGGTTTGTCGGCTTCATAGGTCTATTTATGGACTAAAACAAGCTTCGAGGTCTTGGAATATAAGGTTTGATGAGGCGATCAAATCTTATGGCTTTGATCAAAATGTCGACGAGCCTTGTGTCTACAAGAAAATCCTTGATAATACTGTCGCATTTTTAGTGTTGTATGTGGATGATATTCTTCTCATTGGGAATGAAGTAGAATTTCTTACTGACGTGAAGAAATGGCTAGCTTCGCAATTCAAAATGAAAGATTTGGGAGAAACTCAGTATGTTCTAGGTATCCAGATAGTCAAGAACCAGAAGAACAGAACGCTAGCCTTGTCTCAGGCGTTTTATATTGACAAGATGTTGTCTAGATATAAGATGCAGAACTCCAAGAAGGGCTTGTTGCCTTTCAGGCATGGGGTTCACTTGTCTAAGGATTAGTGTCCTAAGACTCCTCAAAAGGTTGAGGATATGAGACGGATCCCATATGCTTCAGCTGTAGGAAGCCTGATGTATGCCATTCTATGTACTACGCCCGACATCTGTTATGCAGTAGGGATTGTCAGTAGGTATCAATCCAATCCAGAATTAGATCACTGTACATTCGTAAAGGCAATCCTCAAGTATCTTAGGACAACGAGGAACTACAACTTAGTGTATGGAAGTGGGGATATGATCCTTACGGGATACACGGATTCTGAGTTTCACACCGATAAGGATTCTAGGAAATCCACTTCGGGGTCAGCCTTCATTCTGAATGGAGGAGTTGTAGTATGGCGAAGCATCAAGTAGGGATGTATCGCTGATTCCACTATGGAAGTGGAGTACGTTGCGGCTTCTGAAGCTGCAAAGGAAGTTGTTTGGCTCAGGAAGTTCATGTTAGATTTAGAAGTTGTTCCAAATATGAACTTACCGATCACCCTTTTCTGTGATAACAGTGGTGCAATAGCCAACTCCAGAGAGCCTCGGAGCCATAAGAGAGGCAAACACATTGGGCGGAAGTATCACTTGATACTGGAGATTGTGCACTGCGTGATGGAGATCTGATCTCCTTGAGCAGCGGAAACGTCATTGAGATCGTTAATTTGCTTGATTGTTTTGCTAAAAACAAAACCAGTACATTGACCCAAAAATACAGAACAAGCATGAAATCAACTCTAATCTAATTAGGCATGAATTTAATGGCATACATGCAAACATGTAAAGTTTAACATTTAAACTAAAGGAGATGAAGAGGAATTACCTTTGTAGACTTTCTCACACAACAACTCCTTGCTCCAAACAGTACAGCAACCCAACTGTGGAACTTCTCTATTTTTCTTCCAGCAAGAACACAACCAGCAGGAGAACCTCCTATGTCTCTGAGTTCTTCTTAAATCAACCTTGGTGGGAAAGGTTTCCAACAATTGGATGTTTTGGGAATGAGAGTAAGACAGAGAGAATTTTTCTTGCAGCAATTCACCAATTGCAGAAAAAATCAATCGATCAATCCAAAAATGCATACCCTTTCTCCTTGTTAAGCTATCGATAGGAAGAAAGAAGGGGATAGTGGGAACGTGTCTGGATGACACGTTCCCTTATTTTATTATTAAAATAATAATAATAATAATAATAATAATAAATAATAATAATTTAATTTAATTTAATTATTAATTTAAATAAGACAAATTAAATATCATATATTTAATTTAGATTAAATCTCATTTAATCATATCACCCCTTTAACTTATAGTTTTAATGTACATCCAGTGTACATTAAATTTTAACCTATAGTTTTTCAAATGTGAATAACATTCACATTTAATAAAATATTTGAACTCTTTCAAATATTTAATTCTCTCATAAAATTTAATATTAATCATATTTACATTAAATTTATAATATATAGTTCCAAAACTATATATTATATCGTATCTAAATACATTAAATATATTCCCTAATGAATTTGAACATTTCAAATTTAAATGATCTAAGAACCCTTTACGAGCTAGAAGGTGGACCTAATGGACCTATAGATCAGAAGCTCCAACGATACGAGACTGCTCGGTTAATCTCATTAACCTCCTAATCAACATTCGTTAACTGCGGGAACACTCCACTAAAGTCCCACAGCTGCAATCTTCTCACTGTAGATTTATTTCTGTGTCCATGGATATTGACCAATAACAGCAAGTCAATCCTTCATGAATGTTCGTAACACCAGTTGGGTCAAATTACCATTTTACCACTGGGTTACATCTTGTGCCTTAAATATCAGTGCTCCTCTAATGAACAATTTGTTTGTGGTCCTACCAACAAACAGAGTCCCTCTCGGGCCAATGAGAGGGTCGGGCCCTTTGTTCAAGTCCCGGAGACACCACTTAAGGGAGCATTCCTCTACTTACCCTAGTAGGTGGGAAGGAGTGAATTCCATCTTGCTAAGTTAAGTTCCCGACCGCTCACTCGGTCTTGTCCCCAAGAAGCTAGGCATATTGAGTCGGCGAATTCGGCCACTCTCACCCATAATAGTCAAAGGACAATCCCTCGCGAACGGGAGTTCGTAACCTGCTCAGGATTGAGATCAAGTTTCCTAGGTCATCCTAGTGAAATAAAAACCTAACTAGTCAACGGAGTTACAACTAGAGATTACTATTTCGTGGTCCGGTCTTATGTAATCTCATTACATAGGATATCCCCACTCACATGTCATCTACACGAACACGTTAGGATCACAGTGTTTGTATCAAATACAAAGTGGGCCATATCCATAGTTTTACCAGGGTAAGGTACCCAAACCTTATCCCCTAACTATAGACCCTTTATGCTGTATCTCGAACCGAGATCCTTTTTATGTACATTACATTCAGTTAAAGATTCATTTAACAGCCTTAGATGTTGAGTATATTGGATTTAGGGTTTTAAATAAAGGCAAACTCGTAGATAACGAACAATAACATTTTATTGAAATAATAACACTTTATTACATTAATTAGAACATAATTACAAACTACGAGTTTTATGGCACAAATCCCAACACTGCGGAGACGTGACAGTCACTTAGATAGCGTCGGAGCACAACGTTGCTGATCCTTTTTCAAAGCCCCTACGGCTAAGGTGTTTGAGGGTCACCTAGAGAGTCTAGGTCTTCGAGTGCCTCCTTACTAGGGCAAGTGGGAGTTATGTAAACGGGTATTCAATGCCCTAGTTTATTGTATTAATTCATTGTAATTTATGTACATTTTAGAAATGTATTTTCTCCACTAGCTTTGTCCAAGTGGGAGTTTGTTGGGATTTTTGTCCTAAACTCGTGTTCGTAAATTACTATTTGAAATTAATAAGAGTTATTTATTTCATTATTTTGTGTCTTGCAAATTTTACAAACTTTTCCAATAAACTAAGCTCCAGGGTCATTGAATTTATGAGAGAACTAGAACTTGAACGGTGTGTAGTGGACACACTGGGAGGATCACGTTCGAGTTAATGACCCAAACGGTTTACAGTATATGGATAGGGTTGGAGACCTAATCTTGGATACACTTTGGATGCGACCCGCTTTGTATTAGATACAAACGAGGTGACCTGACTCGTTCATGTGGTTGACATGCGAGTGGGGGCATCCTGTGTAATGAGATTGTACAAGACCGGATCGTGAATTATTAGACCTACTGATGTAACACCGTTGACAGTAAGGACTAATAAATTCGTAGATGACCATTTATGACTCAACCGAATCTCGAGCGCGTGTTACGACCACGCCTCGCGGGGTCCGTCCCTTCGCTAAATACGGGTGAGGGTTGTCACAGTTACTCGCCCAATGTGCCTATCTTCTCAGGGACAGGACCAAGTAGGGAGTTGGGAACTTAACTACGCGAGATGGAATTCACTTGTTCCCGCCTTTAGGAAACTAGATGGAATTCATTTGTTCCCGCCTTTAGGGAAACTAGTGGAGTGTTACCATAGCTAATGAATGTTGATTAACCGGGTCAAAGAGTTTGATTTGTTAATCTCGTATCATTGGAGCTCGTCACTGTAGGTCCATTAGGTTCCTCGGTTGGCTCAAACTGGGTTAAAAGAAGGGTTAATGTTTTGGTATGAAATTAAAGTGTTTAATTTCACTTAGAGTCATTTATGTCATTTATATGAGATATGAATGATGTAATATATAGTTTAATGTGAATGAGATTCATAATAAACTATAGGTTAGCCTAATTATTGAATTAGGGCTAATTGGAGAAATTAATTGAGAAAAATTAAATTGGATGTGATTCAATTTAATAAATCCACAATTATGCCAATGTGATTTGTATAATGAGATATGAGATATCTTATATTATATGGTTATGCAAATATGATTTGCATAACCTATGGTTGTGGTAAAATGGTAATAATATGGAGATTTTAACTCAATGTTCTCTCCATTATTTAAACCCTTCTTGCAAGAAGGGTTGTGGGCTAATCTCTCATTTTTGAAAATCTCACCAAAAGAAGAGAACAATCTCTCTCAGTTTTCTCTCTAACATTTTTCCTCTCTAAACCAAAACAAGTTCCTACAGATTTCCTTCTTTCCAAAAGAAGAACAACCGAGACTCTGATTGGTTGTGTTTGTATTCTTGTTCGTGAGAAGAGATCAAGATCGTTGAGATCGAGATTTTGCGAAGTGTTCATGATCAAAGGAAGGAACAGTGAAGAATTGTCTTCAACAAGTAAGTAGTTCTACTTGCTGTATTTTTCTTTCCTTTAATTGCATGTTTAGGCTAGATCTAAGTGTTAGATTAATTTTAATGAAATCTAGTTGCACAATTTTCACCACGACTATTCAATCGTCTCCCGCTGCGTGAGATTATCATTCCCTTCATCCTTGCTTGACGATTCACGATACTACAACTCCTCCGTTAAGAGTAAATACTGACCCAGATGTAGATTTCCGAGAATCTTTATCAGTTTGAAAATCCGAATCCGTGTATCGTATAAGGATCAAATCCTTAGCCTCATACACAAGCGTGTAGTTCCTTTTTCTCTGTAGATACTTAAGGATTGTTTTAACCGTCGTCCAGTGTTCAGGTCTTGGATTGGATTGATACCTACTTACCATTCCAACTGCAAAACAGATGTCTGGCCTAGTACACAACATGGCGTACATCAGGCTCCCAACAGCTGATGCATAAGGAATCCGTCTAATATTCTCAACTTCTTGAGGTGTCTTAGGACATTGTTCCTTAGACAAATGAACTCCATATCTAAAAGGCAATAAACCCTTTTTGGAGTCTTGCATCTTAATCCTCAACAACACTTTGTCGATGTAAGATGTCTGAGACAGGGCTAGTGTTTTATTCTTGCAATTCTGGACAATCTTGATCCCAAGAACAAACTGCACTTCACCCAAATCTTTCATTTGGAATTGCGTAGCTAGCCAATTCTTAATGTTAGTAAGATATAATACATCATTCAAAATGAGTAGGCTATCATCCACATATAGAACTAGGAACGCGACAGAATTATTGATAATTTTCTTGTAGACACAAGGTTTATCATCATTCTGATCAAAGCCAAAAGATTTGATTACCTCATCAAATCTTATATTCCAGGACCCAGAGGCTTGTTTCAGTCCATAGATTGACCTTTTAAGCCTGCAAACCTTTTGCTCTTGTCCTGGTTCAATGAACCCTTTGGGTTTGTCCATGCAGATGTTCTCGTCAAGATTTTCATTCAAAAAAGTTGTCTTGACATCCATTTGCCATTCCTCATAGTCATAATATGCGGCAATGGCAAGTAGGATACGGCTAGACTTTACCATAGCAACAGGTGAAAAGGTTTCCTCATAGTCAACCCCTTCTACCTGGGTATAACCCTTTGCTACTAGTATAGCTTTAATGGTTTGCACCTTTCCATCTACACCACGCTTTCTCTTGTAGATCCACTTACAACCAATAGGTTTTACCCCATCAGGTTTATCTACAAGATCCCAAACATAATTGAAGTACAAGACTCCATTTCTTGGTCCATCGTTATGACTCATTTGTCTTTGTCTTTGTCAACCATCGCTTGATTATACGTCAATGGATCCTCAAAGTCGTCATCTGATATAACAACTTGGGTTTCAGATAAACCCATGTAACGGCCAGGTTGTGTTATAACCCTCCCACTACGTCGAGGCATACTCAACTCTTGAGATGGGCTCTCTTGACTAGACAAGCTAGTATCAACAACTTTTGTTGACGTACTAGTTTTATTAGCAACCTTTGCTATTGTTCCGTCTAACTCACTTAACCCAACTTTACTTCTTGGTTTGTGGTCTCTTATGTGGTTCTCCTCTAAGAAAGTGGCATTTGTCGACACAAAAACCTTATCTTCTTTAGGATCATAGAATAATCCACCTCTTGTTTCTTTTGGATAGCCTACGTATAGGCACAATTTTGAACGTGAATCCAACTTCTTTGGATTTGTCACAAGCACATGTGTTGGACAACCCCAAATTCTGAAATGACATAAACTACCTTTACGTCCTTTCTAGAGTTCAAAAGATGTTTCAGAAACACTCTTTGATGGTCCATTGTTCAAAATGTATCCCACAATCTCTACTGCGTAACCCCAAAAGGAATTAGGGAGATGAGCATAACTCATCATTGATCGAACCATGTCCAACAAGGTTCTATTTCTCCATTTTGATACATCGTTTTACTGTGGCATACCGGGATCTGAGAGTTGGGATGTAATTCCATGTTCTATCATATAGTTCAGGAATTTTAAATCCATGTACTCTCCACCTCGATCAGATCGAAGTGTTTTAATTGTTTTACCTAATTGATTTTCAACTTCAGTCTTGAATTCCTTGAACTTTTCAAGTGCTTCAACTTATGATGCATTAGGTAAATATGCCCAAATTTAGAATAATCATCTATAAAAGAGATGAAATATTCATAACCTCCTCTGGCTTTAACACTCATCGGACCACAAAGGTCTGAATGTATAAGCTCAAGAGGTTCTTTGGAAAAAGTTATAGAGCCAAGGAAACCTTGGAGCTTGTACACTCAGACCTTTGTGGGTCGATGAGTGTTAAAGCCCAAGGTGGGTATGAATACTTCATCTATTTTATAGATGATTATTCAAGATATGGATACATTTATCTAATGCATCATAAATTTGAGGCACTTGAAAAGTTCAAGTAATATAAAACTGAGGTTGAGAACCTTTGAGGTAAATCCATCAAAACCCTTCGATTTGATCGAGGTGGAGAATACATGGATCATGAATTCCAGGACTATATGATAGAACATGGAATAACGTCCCAACTCTCAGCACCTGGTATGTCACAGCAAAACGGTGTATCAAAAAGAAGAAACAGAACCCTATTAGACATGGTTCGATCGATGATGAGTTATGCTCATCTCCCTGACTCGTTTTGGGGTTATGCAGTGGAGACTGCAGTATAAATTTTGAACAATGTCCCTTCAAAAAGTGTTTCTTAAACACCTTACGAACTCTGGAAAGGACGTAAAGGTTTATGTCTTTTTAGAATTAGTGACAAATCCAAAGAAATTGAAACCTCGTTCAAAATTATGCCTATATGTGGGCTACTCGAAAGAAACGAGAAGTGGTCTATTTTTTGATACTAAAGAAAAAAGGGTGCTTGTGTCGACAAACACCACTTTTCTTGAGGGAGACTACATCAGGGATCAAATCGTGTTAAAAGAGTTAGACAGTATGTCAGTAAAAGTTACTGACAATGCTAAGAAACAAACAAAAGTTGTTGACCCTAGATCGTCTAGTCAAAGTTGTCCATCCCAACACTTGAAAGAGCCTCAATGTAGTGGGAGGGTTGTTACACAGCCTGCCCATTACATGGGTTTAACTAAAACCCAAGTTGTCAAATCTAGTGATGACTACGAGGACCCATTGTCATATGATCAAGCAATGGATGACATTGACATGGACGAATGGATAAAAGCCATGGACCAGGAAATGGAGTCTATGTACTTCAATTTCGTTTGGGATATTGTGGATCAACCTGATGAGGTTAAGCCCATAGGTTGTAAATGGATCTACAAGAGAAAATGTAGTGTAGATGGGAAGGTACAGACCTTCAAAGCTAGACTTGTGGCAAAGGGTTATACCCAACGAGAAGGAGTTGACTATGAGGAAACCTTTTCTCCTGTTGCCGTGATCAAGTCTATACGGATCCTTCTTGATGGAGATCTAATCCCCTTGAGCAGCGGAAAAGAGTTTAGAATCGTAATTGCATGATCGTTTTTGGTTGAAATATAAAAACCAGTGCATTGATAAAAAATACAGAACAAACATGTACTTCTAATCTAATTAGACATGGATAATCATGCAAACATGCTTTAGGAAAAATAAACTAAAATAAAAGGAATTCACAATTACCTTTGTAGTTTTTCTCAACAACAACTCCTTGCTCAAAGTTTTGCACAGCAACTCAGCAACCTTCTCTGTTTTCCCCTATAGGACAGCACCACGAGGAAAACCTCCAATGGCTCTAAGTTCCACTTAGACCTCTCCTTTGTGGGAAGGAATTCCAACAATTGGAAGAATGCAAGAGGGAATTGGGAGAGAGAGAGGATTCTTGAGTGAAAGCAATTCCAAAATTGCAGTATCGATTCCTCGATCAACCAACCCCCTTCACCCTATTAAGCTATCGATAGGGAGAAGGAGAGTGATAGTGGGAACGTGTCTGGATGACACGTTCCCTCATTTTAATTTAAATAAATAATAATTAAATTATATTTAATTATTAATTTAAATATATTTAAATAAAACAAATAAAATATCATATATTTAATTTAGATTAAATCACATTTATTCAATATTTCCCTCTAACCTATAGTTTTAATGCACATCTAATGCACATTAAATTTTAACCTATAGTTTTCAAATATAAATCACATTCACATTAAATTTATAATATATAGTTCCAAAACTATGTATTATATCGTATCTATATATATTAAATTTATTCTCTAATGAATTTGAACATTTCAAATTCAAACGATCTAAGAACCCCTTACGAGCTAGAAGGTGACCTAATGGACCTACAGATCAGAAGCTCTAACGATACGAGATTACTCGGTTAATCTCATTAACCTCTTAATCAACATTCGTTAACTACGGGAACACTCCACAAAGTCCGGCAGCTGCACTCTTCTCACTGCAGATATATTTCTCTGCCCACGGACATTGACCAATAACAACAAGTCAATCGTTCACGAATGTTCGTAACACCAGTTGGGTTAAATTACCGTTTTACCCCTGGGTAACTTCTTGTACCTTAAGTACCAGTGCTCCTCTAATGATCAATTTGTTTGTTGTCCTACCAACAAACAGAGTCCCTCTCAGGCCAATGAGAGGGTCGAGCCCTTTATTCAAGTCCCAGAGACACCACTTAAGGGAACATTCCTCTACTTACCCTAGTAGGCGGGAAGGAGTGAATTCCATCTTGCTAAGCTAAGTCCCCAGCTGCTCACTCAGTCTTGTCTCCAAGAACGTAGGCATATTGAGTGGGCGAATATGACCACTCTCACCCATACTAGTCAAAAGACAATCCCTCGCAAACAGGAGTTCGTAACCTACTCAGGATTGAGATCAAGTTGTCTAGGTCATTCTAGTGAAATAGAAACCTAACTAGTCAACGGAGTTACATCCACTGGTTACTATTTCCTGGTCCGGTCTTATGTAATCTCATTATATAGGATATCCCCACTCACATGTCATCTACACGAACACATTAGGATCACTGTGTTTGTATCATATACAAAGTGGGCCACATCCATAGTTTTACCAGGGTAAGGTACCCAAACCTTATCCCCTTACTATAGACCCTTTAGGTTGTATCTCGAATCGAGATCCTTTATATGTACACTACATTAAGTTAAAAATACATTTAACAGCCTTGGATGTTTTGTTTATTGGATTTAGGGTTAAACCAATGGCAATAACGAATAATAACACTTTATTGAAGTAATAACAATTTATTACAATAATTAGAACAAAATTATACAAACTACGAGTTTTAGGGCGCAAACCCCCAACAAACTCCCACTTAAACTAAAACTCTAGTGGGGTACATCATAATATAAAACAGTGGTTACAGAGATAGAAACTAGGGCATCCATATACCCATTACTTATCTCCCACTTGCCCTAGATTAGCCTGTGTACATGTGATATCACGCAAAATATGCTATCCTTAGGCTTAATTATTGCTAGTTTTATGATAATTTCAGGGCTTTTACGTGTTTAATTCATTCAATTTCAGGTTAAGAGCTTAAATAGAGCTATTGGAGACAATTTGGATCACTCGGGGTCAAAAAGAGGCTATTTGGAGCTAAAAATAATACCAATTGGAAGAGAAATGATCAATCCAAGCATGATGACCCGAGGTGATGGCGTTGCAACGCCTCGCATAGCGTTGCAACGCCATGCTTGCTGTTTGGAAGCGTTGAAGACCACTGCCAATAGCGTTGCAACGCTGCCTTATAGCGTCGCAACGCTATCCCAATAGAAACGCATGCGTGAGAAGCCGCACAAAGGGTGTTGCAACGCTGCCTCGCAGCGTCGCAACGCCATTTTGATAAGGAGCGCGCGCGTTAGGGTAGCGGCGTTGCAACGCTGCCCTCAACGTTGCAACGCCGTCGACTATTTCCTTATTTACCAGCCACTTAGGGTACAGCGTGTTGGGATTTTTGTCCTAATCTCGTGTTTGTAATATATTGTTTGAAATTAATAAGAGTTATTCATTTCATCACTTTGTGTCTCGCTATATTTATAAACTTTTCCAATAAACTAAGCTCCGTGGTCATTGAATTTATGAGAGAACTAGAACTTGAACGGTGTGTAGTGGACACAGGGGAGGATCACGTTCGAGTTAATGACCCAACGGTCTCTGATGATATGGATAGGGTTGGAGACCTAATCCTCGGATACATTGTGGATGCGCCCGCTTTGTATTAGATACAAACGAGGTGATCTGACTCGTTCATGTGGTTGACATGCGAGTGGGGGCATCCTGTGCAATGAGATTGTACAAGACCGGACCGTGAATTATTAGACCTACTGATGTAACACCGTTGATAGTAAGGACTAATAACTTCGTAGATGACCATTATTGACTCGACCTGAATTCTGAGTGTGTTACGGACTCCTATCTGCGGGAGTTTGTCCTTTGACTAGTACGGGTGAGGGTGGTCACAGTTACTCGCCCAATATGCCTATCTTCTCAAGGACAGAACCAAGTAGGGAGCTGGGAACTTAACTACGCGAGATGGAATTCACTCGTTCCCGCCTTTAGGGAAACTAGAGGGGTTGTTCCCTTAAGTGTTGTCTCCAGGGCTTGGACAACGGGCGCCCACCTTCTCACTGGCCTGAGAAGGGTGTTGTGTATGGTTGGACCATCATAATATGTTGTTCATTAGAGGAGTAGTGGGGACTTAAGGAACAAGAGGTAGACATAGGGGTAAAACGGTAATTTGACCCAGTCGTGTCTACGAACAACCTGTGAAGGGTCAACTCATGGGCATTGGTTATATCAGTGGACACGTAATATTCTTCACTGACGTGAGTGCAGCTACGGGCTATAGTGGAGTGTTACCTTAGCTAATGAATGTTGGTTAACTGGATCAAAGAGTTTGACAGGTTAATCTCGGATCATTGGAGCCCGTCACTGTAGGTCCATTAAGTCCCTCGGTTGGCTCAATCTGGGTTAAAAGAAGTGTTAATGTTTTGGTATGAAATTGAAGTGTTCAATTTCACTTTAAGGGCATTTATGTCATTTATATGTGATATGAATGATATAATATATAGTTTAATGTGAATGAGATTCATAATAAACTATAGGTTAGCCTAATTGTTGAATTAGGGCTAATTGGAGAATTTAATTGAGAGCAATTAAATTGGATGTGATTCAATTTAATTAATCCACAATTAATGCAAATGAGATTTGCAATATGAGATATGAGATATCTTATATTATGTGGTTATGCAAATGAGATTTGCATAACCTATGGTTGTGGTAAAGTGGTAATAATGTGGAGATTTTAACTCCATCATTCCCCTATATAATCCCTTCTTGCAAGAAAGAATGTAACCATTCTCTCATTTTTTTGATTTTCATCAAAGAAGAGAAGAAGAATTCTCTCTACTCTCTCTCAATTCTCCTCCCTTTCCAAAACACTAAAGTTCCCACATAACTTCCCTTTTCCAATAGAGAACAACCGAGACTTCAAGTGGTGGTGTTCGGGTTCCGTTCGTGGGAAGAGTTCGTGATCTGAGGAAGAAACATTGAAGAGAGTCTTCAACAAGTAAATACCTCTAAACTTGGTGTTTTTCTTCCTTTTTCCAGCATGTTTAGCCTAGATCTTTTGTAGATCGTTTTAACAAAATCAAGTTGCGTAATGATACCACGACGATTCGATCGTCTTCCACTGCGCAGGGATTCTCATTCCCTTCAATTGGTATCAGAGCCATTTCGATGGTTCTTCATTTATGCACTGTTTTTGTTAAAATTAGGTGGGTAATTGCCTTAATTTCATGAGATGAATGTTGGTTTGCTTAAATGGATGTTTTCGGTTTTTGGCATTTTAGATTTATTTTCTGTTTGATGAGATCAAATGTAAAGGGCCCGTGTTTTTTGGGCATTTTAGAAAATAAATCGAGTCTGTAAGTCCGGGTCATTCGTGGCAAGAGTTGTTGTGAAGAAATCGAGAGCGAAGCAGCAGATTCGATGAAGAACAACAAAGAGTTTGTTGTTCTCGCCGATGGCGCTGAGAGCGCCTTTGGCGTCTCTGTCTCAACGCCGTGCTTGCGGGACGAGGCCTGCAGCAGAAAGCGGCGTTGCAACCGGGCGAAGCGTTAAAGATACCGGCGTTGAGAACGCGCAGCTCGAGCGCCGAGGTGCAACGTTGCTGCAACGCCCATCTTTGTCTGCAGTAACGCCGCACGCGCTGAGAGCGGTTGCAGCTTCAATTTCGTGAGGGCGTGGGCGCTTTTTCTCAAAGTGAGGCGTTATTTTTTGTATTTTTAATTTATTTTATATTTTGTAAAATGTAATTTTTTTATGTATTTAATTATTTTATTAAATAATGTTAATATAAGTGTTATATTAATGTTATTTAATTAAATAATTGCCCCTAGGTGCCAAAAACCGGTCCATTTTTCCTGTTTAATTATTTTATGCATGAGATGTATATTTTAATTAATTTCTATGTGCATAATGTATGTCATATAGATTTAAAATCCAACCTTAGGTTAAACATTTCATGCATCATATTTATATTATAAGAGTTATAATATATAGTATGCATGATAGGATTATATTATAAGAGTTATAATATAATGTTTGCATGTTTTAATTTATTTAAATATAAGTGTTATATTTTTTTTAAAATTAAAAGAATGCTCATGCATTTTATTCATGTGATGAATTATATTATGTTATAGTATATAGTTATTCATGTGATGAATGATCAAGCACTATAACATAGAAATGCATGCAACCTAAGTTAATTATTAGTTTTAAAGAGTTTAGAACTTGAATAATTAGACTTAGGTTTTCTATTTTCTAATGAGATTAGAAATTAGGAAATCAAATATAACCTTTGAATGGAGACTGATTAGTAACTTTGTCTAAGGAAGGTTTTGTCTAAGGCTGGGGTATTTAAGTTGACGCCATGAACACCGTGCACTGAAACCGACACGGGAGTGAATTCGGTCAGGAGATTCTTAGGTTATATTCTCGTAAGTGCCGTTAATTAAGAGTTAATTAATTTACTCACATAGACCTAAGTTAATAATGTGATTATAAACTTAGGTTAAATACCATATAAGAGTTATATTGGTAGACTTAGGTAAATTTTAGCCGGTTTATCTAGGTCAATCCCTATTAAAATTAAAGTGCTGAGTGGGAGAAAATAAAGTATATGAGATACATTTAAATTTTCAACCACAAATCTCCTTTAAGTCTGCACCGTGAGATCTATACTCGGCCTCGTGGCGCAAATGGGAGCGTCCCCCTTCGGGTGGCATTTGTATAGATCAATATCATCGTGGATGGAGAGAGTACTTATAGTGAGTGGGAGCGGAACTTGTGAAAACGAGACCCACGGTCTCTTCTTTCGATTCACACCGTGAGACGCCTAGTTTGGCCTGGACCAGACAATCCCTTTGGAGGGTTTGATCATGGGAGTCGGAACATCGTGAATTCCCGAAAGGGATACAGTTTCCTGGTTTGTTTTCCTTCTTGGTTCACCCTTCGGTGGCTATTATTTTGACGGATGCTTGGAAACTTAAAGATTGAGGGTGACACTCACAGAATTCGTTAAGTGTTAATGAATTCGACCAAACAATGGTAATTGGACGCCTAATGGAATAAGAGTTATTCTGGGATTAGGGTCTGATCGAGAAAGTCTCGTCCTAAAGGAGGAGTGTTTTGTTCACCCTTCGGTGGCGGTCATTCTAAACCTTTAGGGTATCATTGCAAAATTTTGAATGACCTAGGGATCATGAAACATTTTTTTGCTAAAACTTGATTGGATTTCAAAAAGTTTTTTGCGAGACTAATACAAAGTTTTTCTTATTTTTCAGCTAAAAATGTCTAGCGCAATAATAGCATTACTCGCATCCGATAAGTTAGTGGGAGATAATTACCAAAGTTGGAAAAACAACATTAACACAATTTTGGTAACTGACGACATAAAGTTCGTGGTGTCTGAGGAGTGTCCTCAGATGCCGGGCTCGACTGCGTCGCGAAGTGTTCGTGATGCGTACGATCGATGGATCAGGACCATTGAAAAGGCCAAGGTCTACATAATTGCCAGCATGTCTGATGTCTTGGCAAAGAAACATGAGCTGATGGTTTCCGCTAAGGATATCATGGAGTCCTTGCAGGAAATGTTTGGACAACAGTCCTTTCAGGTCCGACATGACTCGCTCAAGTACGTCTTCAACGCACGGATGAAAGAGGGGTCGTCTGTCCGTGAACATGTTCTAGACATGATGACCCACTTTAATCTGGTCGAGATGAACGGGGCTTCGATCGACGAGTCGAGCCAGGTCAGTTTTATTTTGGAGACTCTTCCGAAGAGTTTCCATCGGGCCAGAGCAATGTTTGTTATGAACAAAATTAGCTACACTCGACTACCCTCCTCAATGAGCTACAGAATTTCCAATCCTTGAACAGGTCAAGGAATGCGAGGCAAATGTTGCCTCATCGGTCTTATCACGTGGGTTCGACCTCCGGGGGGTGAAACTGCTTTCTCCTTTACGCCCGAAAGGGAAGAAGAGGACGAAGAGGGGTAAAACTGACCGAGCTTCCGCCCACAAGGGCAAGAAGGTCAAGGACGTTGCAAAGAAAGGAAAGTGTTTCCACTGCAATGGGGGCGGACACTGGAAGAGAAATCGCCCTAAATTCTCGGCGAGAGAGGAAGAATCAAGGTAAATGTGATTTACTTGTGTGAAACATGTTTAGTGGAGAGTAGTGACTGACTGCCTCGGATATTAGATTCGGGCGCCACTAACCACGTTTGTTCTTCTTTTGGGGATTGATTCTCGCGGCACGCGAGAGAGGTGAGATGACTCTACGGGTTGGATTCGGGAGCTTGTCTGCTTGGCAATGATCGACACGGTGAAGCTACACTTTGGCAGGAAGTACTTATTGTTGGACAATTTGTACATAGTTCCAGGGTTTACAAGAAACCTAGTTTCTATTTCCTGCCTAATTGAACAATCTATTTCTGTTTCTTTTTAATTAAATAAAGTGTTTATTTCTTTCAAAGCAATGTTATTTGTTCAGCTTCACTCGACCATAATCTGTATGTTTTGAAACCTAATTCGGTCAAAAGTGTTTTGAATACTGAATTGTTTAAAACTGCAGAAACACGAACTAAGAAAGCGAAAGTTTCTCCAAAAGAAAATGTCCACCTTTGGCATCTACGGTTAGGCCACATTAATCTCAATAGGATTGAGAAACTAGTGAAGAGTGGACTTCTAAACGAGTTGGAAGAAAACTCTTTTCCGGTGTGTGAGTCATGCCTTGAGGGCAAAATGACCAAATGCCCTTTTAGTGGAAAAGGATATAGAGCCAAAGAGCCTCTTGAGTTAGTACATTCTAACCTCTGTGGTCCGATGAATGTTAAAGCTCGGGGCGGTTATTAGTATTTCATGTCTTTCATAGACGATTACTCCAGATATGGGTATATTTACCTAATGCACAAGAAGTCTGAAACTCTTGAAAAGTTCAAGGAGTACAAGACTGAGGTTGAGAACCTCTTAGGTAAATCGCTTAAAACACTTCTTGATCGGATCGAGGTGAGAGTACATGGACACCGAATCCGAGACTATATGATAGAACACGGAATTACGCCCCAACTCTCAAAGACTGGTATGCCACATCGAATGGTGTATCGGAGAGGAGAAACAAAACCTTGTTGGACATGGTTGGTCGATGATGAGCTATGCTCGTCACCCCGATTCTTTTGAAGTACGTGAAGGGAGATCGTGGTTTATATTTTGAACAATGTTCCATCGAAGAGTGTTTGTGAAACACCTTTCGAGCTCTAGAGTGGACGTAAAGGCGCTTTACATCACTTGAGATTTGGGGATGCCCTACCACGTGTTGGTGTCAAACCCGAAAAATTGGAACTCCGCTCAAATTGTGCCTATTCGTAGGTTACCCTAAAGAGACTAGGGTGGTCTGTTTTACGATCCTAAGGAAAATATGGTGTTTGTGTCGACAAATGCCACTTTCCTAGAGGAAGACCACGCCGAGGATCATTTACCAAGGAGTAAAATTGTGTTAAATGAAATGGATAAAGACATCGCCAAGAGTTCTTGATGGGGCTAGTACGTCAACAAGTGTTGTTGATCCTAGCACATCTAGTCAAATCCGTTCCCAAGAGTTGGGAATGCCTCGACGTAGTGGGAGGATCGTGAGAGACACTGATCGCTACATGGGTTTAGTTTGAAACCACGCTTGTCACCCCGATGATGATTTGTGAGGATCCATGGCCTATGATCGAGGCAATGGTTGATGTTGACAAAGATGAATGGATTAAAGCTATGGACCAGAAATGGAGTTTATGTACTTCAATTGCATGCGGGAGCTTGTGGATCAACCGGATGAGGTCAAACCTATTAGTTGCAAATGGATCTACAAGCGTAACGCGAGCGTAGATGGGAAGGTGCGCACCTTCAAAGCCCGACTAGTGGCAAAGGGTTTTACCAGTTGAAGGGATTGACTATGAGGAGACCTTTTCACCGTTGCCATGGTAAAGTCGATCGGGATCCTACCGCCATTGTCGCGTATTATGACTACGAGGTATGGCGGATGGACGCCAAGACGACCTTTCGAATGGCAAACTTGATGAGACCATCTACATGGACCACCCCAAAGGGTTCATTGTCCAAGGCCAAGAGCAAAAGGTTTGTCGGCTTCATAGGTCCATTTATGGGCTGAAACAAGCTTCGAGGTCTTGGAATATAAGGTTTGATGAGGCGATCAAATCTTATGGCTTTGATCAAAATGTCGACGAGCCTTGTGTCTACAAGAAAATCGTTGACAAAACTGACGCATTTTTAGTGTTGTATGTGGACAATATTCTTCTCATTGGGAATGAGGTAGAATTTCTTACTGACGTTAAGAAGTGGCTAGCTTCGCAATTCCAAATGAAAGATTTGGGAGAAGCTCAGTATGTTCTAGGTATCCAGATAGTCCTAAGGAAGAACAGTAACGCTAGCCTTGTCTCAAAGCGCCTTATATTGACAAGATGTTGTCTAGATATAAGATGCAGAACTCCAAGAAGGGCTTGCTACCTTTCAGGCATGGGGTTCACTTGTCTAAGGATCAGTGTCCTAAGACTCCTCAAGATGTTGAGGATATGAGACGGATTCTATATGCTTCGGTTGTAGGGAGCCTGATGTATGCCATGTTGTGTACTAGGCCCGACATCTGTTATGCAGTAGGAATTGTCAGTAGATATCAATCCAATCCAGGATTAGATCACTGGACAGCCGTAAAGGCAATCCTCAAGTATCTTAGGAGAACAAGGAACTCCAGCTTAGTGTATGGCAGTGGGGATTTGATCCTTACGGGATACACGGATTCTGACTTTCAGACCAATAAGGATTCTAGGAAATCCACTTTGAGTCACCTTCATTTCGAATGGAGGAGTCAGAGTATGGCGAAGCATCAAGCGAGGATGCATCGCCGATTCCACTATGGAAGCGAGTATGTGCGCGCTTGTGAAGGCGCAAGCGAAGTCATTTGGCTTAGGAAGTTCATGGCGGATTTGGAAGTTGTTCCAAATATGAACTTGCCAATCACACTGTTCTGTGATAACAGTGGTGCAGTAGCCAACTCACGTGAGCCTCAAAGCCATAAGAGAGGCAAACACATTAAGCGCAAGTATCATCTGATACGGGAGATTGTGCACTGCGAGAGCGTGTGATACCACGCAGAGATAGCATTGGAGCACAACGTAGCTGATCCATTTACAAAGCCCCTCACGGCTAAGGTGTTTGAGGGTCACTTAGATAGTCTAGGTCTTCGAGTGCTTCCTGACTAGGACAAGTGGGAGATGTGTAAACGGGTATTCAATGCCCTAGTTTATTGTATTACTTCATTGTAATTTATGTACATTTCATAAATGTATTTTCTCCACTAGCTTAGTCCAAGTGGGAGTTTGTTGGGATTTTTGTCCTAATCTCGTGTTTGTAATATATTGTTTGAAATTAATAAGCGTTATTTATTTCATCACTTCGTGTCTCGCAATATTTATAAATTTTTCCAATAAACTAAGCTCTAGGGTCATTGAATTTATGAGAGAACTAGAACTTGAACGGTGTGTAGTGGACACACAGGGAGGATCACGTTCGAGTTAATGACCCGAACGGTCTACAGTATATGGATAGGGTTGGAGACCTAATCCTGGATACACTGTGGATGCGACCCGCTTTGTATTAGATACAAACGAGGTGATCTGACTCGTTCATGTGGTTGGCATGCGAGTGAGGCCATCCTGTGCAATGAGATTGTAAAAGACCGGACCGTGAATTATTAGACCTACTGATGTAACACCGTTGACAGTAAGGACTAATAACTTCGTAGATGACCATTAGTGACTCGACCGAATCCTTGAGCGTGTTACGGACACTGTCTGCGTGGGTCCGTCCTTTGACTAGTACGGGTGAGGGTGGTCACGATTACTCGCCCAATATGCTTTATCTTCTCAAAGGCGAGAACCAAGTAGGAGGCGAGAACTTAACTACGCGAGATGGAATTCACTCGTTCCCTCCTTTAGGAAACTAGAGGGGTTATTCCCTTAAGTGTTGTCTCCAGGGCTTGGACAATGGGCGCCCACCTTCCCACAGGCCTGAGAAGGGTGTTGTGTATGGTTGGACCATCACAATATGTTGTTCATTAGAGGAGCAGTGGGGACTTAAGGAACAGAGAGGAGACACAGGGTAAAACGGTAATTTGACCCACCGTGACTACGAACAACCCGTGAAGGGTCGACTCATGGGCATTGGTTATATCGGTGGACACGTAATATTCTCGTGATCGACGGGATCGCGACTACGGGCTATAGTGGAGTGTTACCGTAGCTAATGAATGTTGGTTAACCGGTCAAAGAGTTTGTGAGTTAATCTCGGATCATTGGAGCCCGCCATTGTGAGGTCCATTAGGTCCCTCGGTTGGGCTCAATCAGGTTAAAAGAAGGGTTGATGTTTTGGTATGAAATTGAAGTGTTCAATTTCACTTTAAGGTCATTTATGTCATTTATATGAGATATGAATGATATAATATATAGTTTAATGTGAATGAGATTCATAATAAACTATAGGTTAGCCTAATTGTTGAATTAGGGCTAATTGGAGAATTTAATTGAGAGCAATTAAATTGGATGTGATTCAATTTAATTAATCCACAATTAATGCAAATGAGATTTGCAATATGAGATATGAGATATCTTATATTATGTGGTTATGCAAATGAGATTTGCATAACCTATGGTTGTGGTAAAGTGGTAATAATGTGGAGATTTTAACTCCATCATTCTACTATATAATCCCTTCTTGCAAGAAGGAATGTAACCATTCTCTCATTTTTTTTATTTTTATCAAAGAAGAGAAGAAGAATTCTCTCTACTCTCTCTCAATTCTCCTCCCTCTCCAAAACACTAAAGTTCCCACATAACTTCCCTTTTCCAATAGAGAACAACCGAGACTCCAAGTCGTGGTGTTCGGGTTCCGTTCGTGGGAAGAGTTCGTTGAGATCGAGAAGCTCGAAGAGTTCGTGATCTGAGGAAGAAACATTGAAGAGAGTCTTCAACAAGTAAGTACCTCTAAACTTTCTATTTTTCTTCCTTTTTCCAGCATGTTTAGCCTAGATCTTTTGCAGATCGTTTTAACAAAATATAGTTGTGTAATGATACCACGACGATTCGATCGTCTTCCGCTGCGCGGGGATTCTCATTCCCTTCACAGCATTGCAACGTTGTAGCGATTCCACCTATAAATATATCCTTATGATTCAGTACAAGGGGAGCCGAATTTGGTAGATTTTCCACCCTAATTTCGAAATACACTTTGTAAGAAGATAGAAAATAGTGTTTTTGGAGCCAAAGCATTCGTGGAGGTTCGAGATCAAAAGCAGGAGCTCGGAGACGAAGGATCGACATCGACACATAAGTTTAATTTCCTTTTCTTTCAATTTGTAATAGCGTTCTAAGACGTTTTCTACATGTTTAGTTTGATTTTGATGTGATTTAGAGTAGCTAATCATTGTAGTTAGGATTTGATTTACTTGTTATGACTTTCTTGCTATGTAATGAAGCATGTTTTGTCTTTATTTTTGGCAATTCGTTCTTTACTTTTTAATTTGTTAGTTTAAGTGGACTCGAGAGATAAAGCTTGAATTAGAGCAAAATTGTCAAAACCCTTAGAAATCTGGCATGAGAATGACTTAGAAATCTTAGGGAAACACATAAAGAAGTTGCTTAATGCCATGCATGTCGTAGGTTCATATGGAGACTATGGAGTTTATTGCATGTGTGAAGCTCACTAAGAATCGAGAGGTTTTCTTGAGTATTTTACTTCTTGTTTATAAATTCATCTCATTGGTTCATTGCATGTGTTAATTGAGTCATTAACTTGTAAAATCACTTCCCTCAAATCTATCAATTCGTGTCTCCACATGTTTGTTTGTTTGCTTGCCTTTACTTTCAACCAATTATCCATATTATGTTTCTTTAGCTAAAATTGAGAATTCGTATCTTAGTAATTAATTAATCTAGAAACTCATTCCCGAGGAGGATACTTGGACTCATAAATCACTATACTAAAACTTGACCCGTACACCGCGGTATTACAATATTATTTTACGCAACAAGTTTTTTTTTTAGATTGTGCAGGGAATGACAATTATTTAGATTAATTAATATTAGGAGAAAATTTGAAATTTTAGACTAAAGCTTGTTTGTGTGTTTGTCCTTATTTGTTTTTGTATGTTTTGTTTTATTTTAGTTTTGTGTGTTTTGAGTCTTTGTCCCCTGTTTTGGTTGTGTTGTTATTGTGTTGAAGTCTTGTTGTGAAATTCTGATTTTTCAAGTATGACTTTGCATGATTTATCTCCACCATTCTATTATCTCTCCCAGGACCCTAGGTATGTGCATCATGATTTCTCTGAATATCATGTGTCTAATTTTTACCATTCTGTACCTGACTTTTATGAAACTCCACGTGAGGGTAGTTATTTAGGCACTTGGGACCATAATTTTTTGCACCCTAACCAACAATTAGAAAAATCTTCTCTTATGAACCAATTGGCGGAATATACCTTATAATTGAAATTTAAAAATTTGGTTCATAGTGAATTAGAGAGGTTGGATAGGTTAGAAACTGAGGTGGCAGGACTTTGGGAAATAGTACAAGATAGAGCTCAGTACCTTAACCAGTTAGTAGTTTCCCTTAAGGCCTTACAGGAACAATTTCTTATCCTTACCATTCAGGAGATGTCACCTAGGAGGATTTGTTTAGATGATAATGAGGATAGTTTGGGGGAGACTGAGGCACACCATGGTTAGGTTAGTGAGGAGGACACTGGTAATACACTTAGTTCCACAGGGGAGATCCAGGTGATAGAGTTAGAAGCTGAGAACTCTTCTTTCCTTTTATCCCCAGAAACTTCATTTATTTTTTATAACCATTTGTTCTATACTCACGAGTATTGTTTTGATTTTTGTTCTTTTGTGTTATTAAACAAAAATACCAAAAATAATTTTTTGTCTGGGGCTCAAGAAAAACAGGATAGCCTTTTAGACTTAGAAGGCTACATCGATTCGAGCAAGAAGGGTCCAAAGAAATATGAGCAATTTTATGTGCCTTGATAAGTCACCAGACATTAAAGAAAACGCTTCTTGGGAGGCAACCCAAGCTTTATGTTTCATATCTTTCTTTTTTTTTTTTTGTATTTTTCTTTCTTTCATGTTATATTTTCTAGTTCTTTTTGTGTTTTTGTCTAATTTGTTTCTTTTTGTACCTCCAGGTGTATGCCCAAGGGGAGAGCTGCAGACTTGCACCCTTTTGATCCTGAGATCGAAAGGACCTGTACAAGACTCCTAAGGAAAGGAAAAGCAGAACCTCAGATTATGGTTGATCAGGAACTCATCAACAACCCTAAACCTATCAGGGAGTATTTCCAACCTGTATTTAATTCTGAGCAGGCTGGAATAGTCCATGCCCCTATAAATGCTAACAATTTTGAACTTAAGACAGGGCTGATACAGATGGTTAGGAAAGGTGCTTTTAGAGGCTTAGCCACAGAAGATCCTAACTCTCATCTTCAAAATTTCTTAGAAATCTGTGGTACTGTTAAAATGAACGGTATCTCTGCTGATAGTATTCACTTACGTCTTTTTCCTTTCTCTTTGCAGGGTAAAGCCAAAGAATGGCTAGGGTCTCTTCCCTCAGGTAGTATCACTTCCTGGGAGGAGTTGGCCCAAGCCTTCACGACCAAATTCTTTCCACCTGTAAAGGCTGCAAAGTTAAGGACTGAGATAGGAACATTCAGGCAGCAGGAGGGAGAACAACTATTCGAGGCATGGGAACGGTACAAGGACATGTTCAGGAGGTGCCCACAACATGGCTACCCAGATTGGCTTCAGGTACAACTGTTTTATAATGGACTGGAAGGTAAGACCATGACCATTCTGGGTGCCACTGCTGGAGGGGCTTTCATGGCGAACACTGTACCAGAAGCACGTGCCCTCCTTGAGGAAGTGTCAACTGCCAGCTACCAGTGGCCTACAGACAATGACAAATCCAAGCAAGTAGCTGGACTGTATCACTTGATGAGGTAACCTCTCTTAGATCTCATATGGCATCTCTCACTCATGATCTGAATAATTTTGCAGGATCATCACAGACAGGGATGTCCTCTCAATGCTCACAGCCTAATGGAGAATCCACTATGAAGCAATTGCACTACCTGAACAACAGAAGCAACACCTATGGGGGAAATTAGACTCAGAATAACCTACCAACACATTACAATCCAGGTTTGAGGTATCATGAGAATTTCTCTTATGCTAACAACAAAAATGTGTTGAATCCTCCTACAGGACATGCTTCTACATCGCAGAGGAAACCATCTCTAGAAGACACATTGCACTCCTTCATAGTTGAATCGTAAGTCGGTCCAACCATTTGGAGAATGCAAATCACCCATTTATATCGGTATAATGACCAGTCATGGAGCTGCAATAAAGAATATAGAAACCCAGATTGGCCAAATGAACACATTACTCCAGGCACTGCAAGCAAGGAAAGAAACACCTTGAGGGAGTACAGTCTAGCTAAAGACGTTAAACAAAGCGCTTCTTTGGAGGCAACCCAAGCTTTACTTACTTCTGTTTTTCAGTCTTTAGCTTGCTTTAGTTTGTTTTTAGTTGTTCTTCAATTCTTAATTTCTTTAATAGTTTGTTGTTTTGTTTTGTAGGTTGTGAAGATGCTTTTCTTCGTTGAAATTCATGCTCCCATTCTGAGGAACTCCAACACACATGCTTTGGCTATCCAAGGAACTCAGAAAGACCTCCAAAACTCAGGACAGTATTATTCACTCTTACCCTTATACTTGATTTGTGCCTATTTCTGCAAACATTGGGGACAATGTTTAGTTTAAGTTTGGGGGTGGGATGTTGTGTATTTGTTGTGATTGCCCTGAGTATGTGTTGAATTGTTGATTGATCTTTTGCATAAGTATGATCATGATAGCCTAGGATGAGATTTAATTGGAAATTCTTGTGATTCTGCTGAAACCTGAGAGCATGACATGAAATTGAGTTCATTTAAAAAATTTCTTGAGTTTTTCTTGCACTATTATGCACATAGCATGTGTTCCTGTAGTTTTGAAATGCTTAGAACAAAGTTATTAAGCTTAGAAGTTTGATGTCACCTCGATAGGTCTGAGAACTGATTTGAGAGTTAAATTGCAAGATAGGGTGAATGACAAATATGAAGTGCATGATCTGTGTATTATGTGCATTATGCGAAAGAGTTTTTTATTTTTGTTGTTTGTTTGGTTAAAAAAAATCGTGAAGGCAAAAAGAGCTACATTCACTGTGATCAGTTAGGCCACTCATTGAGCGAGTTCTCTGGGTAAGGGCAGTGGATGTGTGAAAGCTAGTGTCCTTGCACAAAAAAAGAAGAAAATAGAAAAATTGAAAAAAAGGTGATTAAGTGTTGAGTAGAGTTATTTAGTTCTTGAATGTGGAGAGACTCAAAGATTAGTAATTAAGACCAGTGTAGGGGGAAGTTGAATGGAGAGCCTAATAAAGTTGATCCGGGCTTAGTAAAAATGAAGGGAATATAGGCTAATCACACACACACATAGGAACACTTAGGAAAAGTTTTAAAGTGCTTGCTGAAGTGTTATGTTTGAATGTTCTCGGTGATTACTAGATTTCCTCTTAAATCTTTGAGGTTTGAATCAAATTTATGTATAAGAACAATCCGATGTTTAATTCTGTTTTTGCTCGGGACTAGCAAAAGTTTAAGTTTGGGGGTGTTTGATAGCACACAAAATGTGTAATCCTTAGGCTTAATTATTGCTAGTTTTATAATGATTTCAGAGCTTTTACGGGTTTAAATTACTCAATTTTAGGTTAAGAGCTTAAACAAAGCAATTGGAGACAATTTGGATCACTCGGGATCGAAACGAGGCTATTTGGAGCTCAAAATAACATCAATTGGAAGTGAAAGGAACAAACCAAGCTTGAAGACCCGAGGTGATAGCGTTGCAACGCCATGTAGAGCGTTGCAACGCCGAACGTGTAGCCATGATGCGTTGAAGACCCCAGGCGATAGCGTTGCAACAGCGTCGCAACGTTATCTCGATAAGAAGATGAGTATGAAGGACCACACAACGGGCGTTGCAACGCTGCCTCGCAGCGTCGCAACGCCATTTCGATAAGGAGCGCGCATTAGGGTAGCGGCGTTAACACGCCTCGGCGTTGCAACGTCGTCGACTATTTCTTATTTACCGATCGCTTAGAAGGTGCAGCGTTGCAACGCTGTCCCTAGCGTTGCAACACTGCACCGATTCCACCTATAAATATATCCTTATGATTTCATTACAAGGGGAGCCGAATTTGGTAGATTTTCCACCCTAATTTCGAAATACACTTTGTAAGAAGATAGAAAAGAGTGTTTTTGGAGCCAAAGCATTCGTGGAGGTTCGAGTTCAAAAGCAGGAGCTCGGAGACGAAGGATCGACATCAACACATAAGTTTAATTTCCTTTTCTTTCAATTTGTAATAGCGTTCTAAGATGTTTTCTACATGTTTAGTTTGATTTTCATGTGATTTAGAGTAGCTAATCATTGTAGTTAGGATTTGATTTACTTGTTATGACTTTCTTGCTATGTAATGAAGCATGTTTTGTCTTTATTTTTGGCAATTCGTTCTTTACTTTTTAATTTGTTAGTTTAAGTGGACTCGAGAGATAAAGCTTGAATTAGAGCAAAATTGTCAAAACCCTTAGAAATCTGGCATGAGAATGACTTAGAAATCTTAGGGAAACACATAAAGAAGTTGCTTAATGCCATGCATGTCGTAGGTTCATATGGAGACTATGGAGTTTATTGCATGTGTGAGGCTCACTAAGAATCGAGAGGTTTTCTTGAGTATTTTACTTCTTGTTTATAAATACATCTCATTGGTTCATTGCATGTGTTAATTGAGTCATTCACTTATAAAATCACTTCCCTCAAATCTATCAATTCGTGTCTCCACATGTTTGTTTATTTGCTTGTCTTTACTTTCAACCAACTATCCATGTTATGTTTCTTTAGCTAAAATTGAGAATTAGTATCTTAGTAATTAATTAATCTAGAAACTCATTTCTGAGGACGATACTTGGACTCATAAATCACTATACTAAAACTTGACCCGTACACTGCGGTATTGCAATATTATTTTACACAACATGTATCTAGGATTAGGTCTCCAATCCTATCCATATATTGTAGACCGTTCGGGTCATTAACTCGAACGTGATCCTCCCTGTGTGGCCACTACACACCGTTCAAGTTCTAGTTATCTCATAAATTTAACGACCCTAGAGCTTAGTTTATTGGAAAAGTTTGTAAAATTTGCGAGACATAAATTAATGAAATAAATAACTCTTATTAATTTCAAATAGTAATTTACAAACACGAGTTTAGGACAAAAATCCCAACAGTAAGCGAATATTATCAGCAGAGATACCATTCATTTTAAATGTACCACAGATTTCTAAGAAATTTTGCAGGTGTGAGTTTGGATCTTCTGTGGCTAATCCTCTGAAAGCACCTTCCCTAACTATCTGTATAAGCCTTGTCTTAAGTTCAAAATTATTAGCATTTATAGGGCATGGACTATTCTGGCCTGCTCAGAATTAAACACATGTTGGAAATACTCCATGATGAGTTTAGGGTTATTGATGAGCTCCTGATCAGCCATAGTCTGAGTTTCTGCCCTTCCTTCCCTTAAGAGTCTCCTACAGGTACTCTCGATCTCAGGATTAAAAGGGTGCAAGTCTGCAGCTCTCCCCTTGGGCATACACCTGGAGGTAGAAAAAGAAAGGAATTAGACAAAAACACAAAAAAAAAAACTAGAAAATAAAACATAAAAGAAAGAAAAAATCAAAAATAAAGACATGAAACATAAAACTTGGGTTGCTTTTTAAGAAGCGCTTTCTTTAACGTCTTTAGCTAGACGGTGACTTATCAGGGAACATAAAACTGCTCATATTTCTTTGGGCCCTTCTTACTCGAATCGATATAGCCTTCTAAGTCTAAAAGGTTATCCTGTTTCTCCTGGGCACCAGATAAAAAATTATTTTTGGTATTTTTGTTTATCAAAATAAAATAACAAAAATCAAAAAAAGACTCTTGAGTGTAAGACAATTGGCTGTGAAGATTAAAGAAATTTTCTGGAGACAAAAGGGGGAAGGAATTCTCAGCCTCGACCTCTATCACCTGAATCTCCCCGATGGAAATGATTGTATCACCAATGTCTACCTCACTACCCTGACTATGGTGTGTCTCAGTCTCCCCCAAACTATCCTCACTAACGTATAAACAAGTCCTCTTAGGTGGCACCTCCTGAGTGGTAAGGATAAGAAATTGTTCCTGTAAAGCCTTAAGGAAAATTACCAGCTGATTAAGATACTGAGCTCTATCCTGTACAATTTCCCAAAGTCCTATCACCTCAGCTTCTAACTCATCCAACCTTTCTAATTCACTATGAACTAAATTTTTAATTTTCAATTCTAAGGTATACTCCATTAATTGGTCTACAAGAGAAGATTTTTCATTAGCTTGGTCAAGATACGAAAAATTATGGTTCCAAGTGCCTAAATAACTACCCTCATGTGAATTTTCATAAATGTCAGGTACAGAAAGGTAAAAATTAGACACATGGTATTCAGAGAAATCATGATGCACATACCTAGGGTCCTGGGAGGGGCAATAGAAAGATGGAGAAAAATCATGCAAAGTCATACTTGAAAAATTAATAATTCAGATCAAGACTTTTACACAATAGCAACACAACCAAAAACAGGGGACAAAGACTCAAAAACAACACACAAAACTAAAATAAAGCAAATAAGGAAACAAACAAACACACAAAAAACAAATAAGGAAAGACACACAAACAAGCTTTAGTCTAAAATTTCAAATTTTCTCCTAATATTAATTAATTTAAATGATCGCCATTCTCCGGCTACGGTGCCAAAAACTTATTAGTAAAATTATATTGCAATACCGCAAGTGTACGGGTCAAGTTTTAGTATAGTGATTTAGAGTTCCAAGTATCGTCCTCGGGAATGGGTTTCTAGATTAACTAATTACTAAGATACTAATCCTCAATTTTAGCTAAAGAAACATAACATGGATAGGTGATTGAAAGTAAAGACAAGCAAACAAACAAATATGTAGAGATACGAATTGATAGATTTGAGGAAAGTGATTATACAAGTTAATGACTCAATTAACACATGCAATGAACCAATGAGATGAACTTATAAACAAGAAGTAAAATACTCAAGAAAAGCTCTCGATTCTTAGTGAGTCTCGCACATGCAATAAACTCCATAGTCTCCATATGAACCTATGACATGCACGACATTAAGCAACTTATTTATGTGTTTCCCTTAAGTTTCTTAGTCATTCTCATGCCAGACTCCTAAAGGTTTTGACAATTTTGCTCTAATTCAAGTTTTATCTCTCGAGTCCACTTAAACCAACAAAATTTAGAGTTAAAGAACGAATTGCCAAAAATAAGAACAAAACATGCTTCAATACATAACAATTTAGTCCTAACAAGTAAATCAAATCCTAACTACAATGTCTAGCTACTCTAAATCACATGAAAATCAAGCTAAACATGTAGAAAACGTCTTAAAACGGTATTACAGTTTGAAAGAAAAGGAAATTAAACTTATGTGTCGATGCTGGTCCTTCGTCTCCGAGCTCCCGTCTTCGATCTCGAACCTCCACGAATGCTTTGGCTCCCAAAAACGTTATTTTCCCTCTTCTTACAAAGTGTATTTCGAAAATAGGGCAAAAATCTAGCAAGTTCAACTCCCTTGTTAAGGATCGTTTTAACCATGGTTCAGTGTTCAGGTCTTGGATTGGATTGATACCTACTGACCATTCGTTTTCTTGTCCCCGGCAACGACGCCAAAAACTTGTTGCGAATATTTATGATATTGCAATACCGCAGTGTACGGGTCAAGTTTTTGTATAGTGATTTTAGAGTCCAAGTATCGTCCTCGGGAATGGGTTTCTAGATTAATTAATTACTAAGATATTTATCTTCAATTTTAGCTAAAGAAACAGAACATGGATAGGTGATGAAAGTAAAAACAAACAACAGACTGACATGTGGAGACACGAATTGATAGATTTGAGGAAAGTGATTTTACAAGTTAATGACTCAACTCACACATGCAATGAACCAATGAGATGAATTTATAAACAAGAAGTAAAATACTCAAGAAAATCTCTCGATTCTTAGTGAGCCTCGCACATGCAATAAACTTCATAGTCTCCATATGAACCTACGACATGCTCGACATTAAGCAACTTTTTTATGTGCTTCCCTAAGATTTGTAGGTTATTCTCATGCCAGATTTCTAAACGTTTTGACAACTTTGTTCTAATTCAAGTTTTATCCCTCGGGTTCACTTAAACCAACAAATTAAGAGTTAAGAATGAATTGCCAAAAACAAGAACAAAACATGCTTCAATTCATAGTAAAAAGGTCTCAACAAGTAAATCAAATCCTAACTACAACATTTAGCTACTCTAAATCACATGAAAATCAAACTAAACATGTTGAAAACGTCTCAAACAGAGTTACAATCTGAAATAAAAGGAAATTAAACTTATGTGTCGATGTCGGTCCTTCGTCTCCGAGCTCCCGTCTTCGATCTCGAACCTCCACGAATGCTTTGACTCCCAAAAACGCTATTTTCTCTCTTCTTACAAAGTGTATTTCGAAATTAGGGTGGAAAATCCACCGAATTCGGCTCCATTGTAATGAAAACATAAGGTTTTATTTATAGGCTCAATCGGTGTAGCGTTGCAACGCTAGGGACAGCGTTGCAATGTTGTACCCTAGGCGGCTGGTCATATAAGGAATGTCTCGATGGCGTTGCAATGCTGCTACCCTAACGTGCACGCCTCTTATCGAAGTGGCGTTTGCAACGCTACCTGCACGGCCTTGATACACATCTTCTTATTGAGATAGCGTTGCGACGCTGCAAAGCAGCGTTGTAACGCTATCGCTTGGGATCTTCAAAGCCTCTAAACAGCAATCACGGCGTTGCAACGCTCAGCTTGGCGTTGCAACGCCATCACCTCGGGTCTTCAAGCTTGGATTGATCCTTCTACTTTTAAATTATGTTATTTTTAGCTCTAAATAGTCTCATTTCGATCTCGAGTGATCTAAAATGTCTCCAATAGTTCTTTTTAAGCTCTTAACCTGAAATTGAGTGATTTAAACATGTAAATGCCCTGAAATCATCATAAAACTAGCAATAATTAAGTCTAAGAATATAACATATTTTGTGTGCTATCATCTTCCCTCTTTTCATGTATTTGCTTGTTGTAAAACATAGAATCTTGTGCTTTTTATTGACTATGTTAGGCTAAATTTGTGTTTAGGGAATTAGAGCACAATTAGGATTTAGTTTTATGTTGTAATTGAGACTTAAACCTTTTAATTAACTTGTTATATTTCATTTTAATTGGATTGTTCTTAATGCTTAATATTAATTGACCATTAATATTTTGTTTTGGGTGAGACTAATAATGAGTGGGCTTAATTTAATTAACCTTTTAATTAACGCTAAGGACACTTAATTAAGTAAGCGTTTAGTTAAGCATGATGGAATGAGACCGACAGGAGATTTCGACCCGATTTAGCTTTAGGTCTATGAAATTTGCAAGTCATAATTAAATGGTAGTTTAACTGTAACACCCTAGGCCCAGAATTCATATCAGAATTTAAAATTCAAATTTGGCTCCAACATTCTCATGCATCCCCTACGCTCTGACCATGTCTCCATACCATCCTTGAGCCGCTTGCAAGGGAGAAGACTTTTCTCACAAACTAATACGGGTTCTTTCAACATGTTTTGTCCTCACTCACATGCTCCCTAAAAAAATTTCCAAAATGTCACCTAACATAGGATTGCTCCAAGCCAAACACGCTTAATTTTGGAGTTTCGATGATTGAGCTAGCGAAAAAGAAGGTGCACCTTGTTAGTATATGTAGTAGCTATTGATTCTCTTAAGCTTTTCTCAACCATACTTTCATATCTTTAGAATCTCTCTCATTCAGATGTGGTCCTGGTTCATTCATGTACCCCTCCTTACCTCGAGTATCACATTAAATTTTCATAAGATCAACCTAAGAGTGCTCGATTTTCCTAAATTCTCCTTTATTAGCACCTCCTCACATTTATCTTGTTTGTTAGGTTTATCATTTATTTTCACTGTTGCTTTCTATTTTTGTTCTCTAAATAAAGCAAAGTAAATTATTCGCAATAATTAATTGGATTAAAACCCAATTATTATGGATTAATTTGATACTCGATACTCAAAATATCGTTTTATATTACTTGACTCGTGCGCTTGCAAAAACATAAAAGTACTTACATCACCTACCTAAATCGAACTAGGTCGATTCGATTCAAACCCCGAAATTGAGGTGCTTCAATTTTTTTAATTTATCATGCTCTAAAACTGATATGCTATGTTCGATCCATGGTTCTGTCCAAAACTATATCGAATCGAACAATACACACCCCTATAGTAAACCACGAAGAAGCTAGGTTTTCGATGGCAAGAGCAAGGCCATTTAAACTAGGGTTGTTGATGATTGTAGTGTCGGTGATAGAAGGTCGAAGTTTGGCATTGCCAGCGTTAACCACCAAAGTATCTCTTCTTCGAAACCTTCTTTTTTCTTTTCTAGATGACAATTTTGTCCTTCTCCTACACACGTGGGAGTCACTCAAATTTAACCCAATGGTTCATTGAATACACTTATCAAACTTTAAGAAGTGATTGATCAAATTAAAAGTTTGGGGGATAATTGTAACAAACCTTATAATTTAGGGGTGATTTGTACCAAATCTTTAATTTCTTTATATATTTTATTTTAAGTCCAACTAGAAACCAATTTCAAAGTTCAAAGACTAATTCGAAATGATTTTCAAATTTTAGGATCCCATTAGAAATAAAGTACAAATGTTGGAGACGAAACATGACACTTTTGAAATCCCAATTACCCAATAAAAACTAAATTCAAATCAGAGACCAAACGTGTTAGTATTCAAAACTTAGAGACCAAATAAAATTAAATTCAAATTTCATAAATCAAAATTATATTTGACTCATTAAAAAAAAACGGGGAAAATGGTTAGAAAACACCCAACGAAACCACTAAATTTTATTAATTTGATCTTTTTACTATATTCATATAAATGTTTGCAAAGAAAAAAATTTGGCCTAGAATTTTTTTTTAATACAATTTTATTCGATTTTTTTTTTTTTAAAAAAAAAGGAAGAAAGAAAAACAAGCCAATTCAACTTTTATTTTTTCTTTTTTGAAAAGGGGTTCAACATCAATTATGCGTTGGGGATCAGAAGTCAAATAAACGTGGGAGGAAAGAGAGAAAGAAAGAATAGACAAATAGTAGAGAAAAAGGTCAGGCAAATTAAAGAATAAAGCTAAATTATTCACAATTAGCACATATAAATATAATATAATATAATAGAGCGCAACGTCATAAACACCAACCAATAGCAGGTTTCCTCGTTCGAGTCAAAAGGAAACCCGTCGCATTATTATTGCCGAATGGAATTCCCTTTTCTTTTTTCTTTTTTCTTTTTTTTGTTTAAATGAGTGGATAAGCCCTCACCTTTTTCTTTTTCCTTTTTCATTTTATTTCTTTTCTTTTTGTGGGTCCCACCTGGTGGCGCCCTGACGGCTGTAACGTGAGGCAGCGTGCCCTCACGTGTATGCCAGGTGCCACGCCCATGACTTTGCACGTCCAATAATCCTTTGACAATTTTTACCTATTCCACGTTTTTTTTTCTTTGCAAAGGGTATATTTTTCCTTTTGTTAAGTGATAAGTCTGCTCGTTCTAAAAGAAAAAATAATAATAATAAATAAAAATAAGAAGATAAGTCTGGCCCATGAAGTTATCCTGGCATGCATCTAAGTAATTATTTGGAAAAAAAATTACTTCGGTGCTACTGCCACTGGATGGATGACAACACAATTATTATTTATTATTTTTTAAAATATTTGGAAAGCTGTCTAATAATTATTTATTATTTATTTTATTTTTAAAAATTAAACTTCATTTCTCATCATTTATCTACCATGATTTTGAATATTATTAAAAATTATTTAAATTCTTGGTTAAATTTTAAAAATAAAAATAAATTTAATTCTTTTAATTTTAAAATTTGATTTAATTGGTAAAAATATAGGTAAAAAATAAATAAAAAACAAATAAATCTATAGGTGGAAGTAATAGACTTAAGTTTTAAAGACAAGAAACTAAAAATTAAGATCTCGTTATTTTGTTTTTGGTTTTTGAAAATTAAGTTTTTTTTAGATTAAAATTAAGTTTAAAAATACTACTTCTACCTTATAATTTCTATGTTTTCAAAAACTAAACTATGTTTTGAAGACAAAAAAAAAAAAGTGGTTTTTAAAAACTTATTTTTGTGTTTTGAAATTGGATTAGAAACTTGAATGATTCTTCAAGAAAAATGGAAATTATTGTGGAGAAAATGAAGAGAAATTATGAAAAATCAACCATAATTTTAAAAAATCAAGTAGTTATCAAATACCCCTAATAGTCTGTTTAATAATGTGATTTTTAGTTTTTGAAAATTAACCCTATTAATACTAGTTCCATCTATGGGTTTCTATGTTTTTTATCTACTTTCTTACCTATGTTTTGAAAAACCAAGCCAACTTTGGACATGAAAAAAGTAGACCCCGTTTGATAACTATTTAAGCCCCGTTTGATAATTATTTTGTTTTTAGTTTTTAGTTTTTGAAATTTAAACCTAAAAATACTACTTCTACCAATGAATTTATATGTCTTCTTCTCTACTTTGTACCTATGTTTTCAAAAACCAAACTAAGTTTTGAAAGCTAAAAAAAGTAGTTTTTAATAACTTGACTTTGTTTTTAGAATTTAGTTAAGAGTTCAAATGCTTACTTAAGGGAAATGATCTACATAGTAGAGAAATTAGGTGAAAATAAGCTTAACTTTCAAAAACTAAAAACCAAAAACAAAATGGTTATCAAACGGGGTCATAGTTTTTTGTTTTTGAAAATTTTGATAGTTTTCTCACAATTTCTCTACAATGATTTTTATCTTTTTTAAAGGAAACATTTAAGTTTCTAACCAAATTCCAAAAACAAAAACAAATTTTTGAAATTTTGATTATCAAACGAAGTCGTAGCTTTCAAAAACCTACTTTTATTTTTGGAATCAGGCTAGAAACTTAAATGTTTACTTAAGAAAAATAGACACTATTATGGAAAGAAGATAAAACAATTGTAGAAAAATTGACGAGCAAAATTTTCGAAAATAAAAAATGAATTAGTATATAATAAGGTTTAAACTTTTAAATTCATATTTTTTTTAGTTCAACTGTACATGAGAGGAAGATTCGAACTTTTCAAAAAGTCTTATCATGATAAATAATATAATTATTTTTAGGGCAAAATCTGGGTGGCATGCAACCCAGTCTAATACATCAGAAAAACAAACTTCTAAAATATTTTAAAAAAATAGCTTGCTACACGCCAAATTATGAATGGACAATTTAGTGGGTCTGCACTCAAGTTTTTTCCGATCTTTAAAAGAGTTCTATCATGATAATTACAATGCCATTTTTATCGTTTACATTTATATATGATTTGATTGAAAAATTAAAAGACTCCTCAATTTTAAATATTATAGGTACATATATTATCATTTCTTTAAAAAAAAAATTGAAGACGATATATTATTTATTTAATAATGATTTATGGGTGGTTTTATTAGAAAATTAAAAGGCTTATCTAGAGGATGAAGCCATTAAAAAATATATAAAAAAAAGTATTAAAAAACTAAAGGGAGTGTATAAAAAAATGAGCAGTAAAAGGGGAGAGGAGAGTTTCTCTATCGGCAGCATCTTTCACATATAAAATAGATGCATGAGAAGGATTTATTTTGATAATATAAAAAAAAAAACATTTTATTTAAGATGTGAAAAAAATTGAAAATGTTGATAAAATATCTGCCATGGTAGTATTAATTTATAATATTTTTTTAAAAAATACTACATCATAAGTAGGGTAGAAATTTAAACCTAAGACATCTTAAAAAAAGAAAAAGATATTTGAATCAATAGCTAAGATAAGACATTATTCTTCACTCTATGACTAGAAATGCAGATGCTCAACGACCATGTTGGAGGGGAGCGAGGAACATGAACATGTGAAAAACGAAATTCATCCAGGATTAAGGCTATAATCAGTTTAGCACAATTTTTTAGGTCAATTTGATAACCATTTGATTTTTTTTGTTTTTGAAAATTAAGTCTATAAATACTACTTCTACTTATAATTTTCGTATTTTGTTATCTGCTTTTTACCTATATTTTCAAAAACCAAGGTTTTAAAAACAAAAAAAAAAAGTTTTCTAAAACTTCTTTTTTTTTCTTTTTTAAATTTGGCTTATAATTCAAATGTTTTTACAATAAAAAAAAAGATGAAACTTATAGTAGATAAATGATAAAAAATATGTACAATTTTAAAAGACTAAATATAAAAAATTGAATAATGATTATCAAACATGGTCTTAATGTATTTGATTCAAACAATTTTTATGTGTTCTTGAACTTTTCTTTCTTTAATTCATCGATAGCAACTTGTAGATGTTCCAGTGTATATATGTGTGTGAGAGAGAGTTTGACATTTTCATTAATGTTGACATTAAACTTTTAGTTCTGAATCATGAAAGTGACTCATCCTTGAATGCCTATTCTTGTTTGAAATATGGTATATCTATGGGAACACAGTTTTTAGGAAGTGTTGAATTTTAAGATAAAAATACATTTTCAAAAGAAAGAAAAAGGAAACTTCCAAGAGAGGAAAAGAAAAAAATGGACATTTTCAAATATGATATTTTTTTTTTAGAAAACTTTCTTTCTATAAAATTGGGTTAAAATTTAAAAAGTATTATAAAATTAGATATATCTTCTAAAAAAAATGATGATCAAATAGGGGTTGTTTGACCCCCTGTCTTGGAATCAAAACCCCTGAGTTTGTTACGAGAGGTTCAAGCCCAGGCATTAGAAAGTTGTGCCAAAAGTGCAGTGTTTCAAGCTCAGGAATAAGAAAAAATGTTTGAAGTGCAGTGTTGTTTGAGCAAGTGTTGTTACGAAATCCGCAGGTTTATGTTGTTTTTTTTTTTCCCTTTTTTCTTTAGCTGTTTTGTTCTCTTATTTCTTAGTTGATGTTTTGCCAATTGTAAAAATCCTTGTATAACATAAATGGGTTACATAATTGAAACTCTATTTTAGAAATTAAGAAATTGGAAGTCTATGTAAGAAATTAGGGAATTTAAAACTTATTTCACAAAGTATTTAGAGAAGTATTTTTGGAACTCTATTTTATAAATTAAAAAATTGAAAGCCCATTTAAGAATTTAGAGATTTAAAGCTCTATTTCAAAAAATATCTAGAAAAGTATTTTTGGAACTATATTTTAGAAATTAAAAAAATAGAAGTTTATTTAAGAAATTAAAGAATTAAAAACTCTATTTCACGTCACATAGTATTCTGAAAATTGTTTTTTGAAATTCTACTTTAAAATTAAAAAGATTGGAAGTCTATTTAATAAATTAGGTAATTTGAAACTATATTTTATAAAATATTCAAAAACTTATTTTTGGAAGTCTATTTAAGTGATTAAAAAATTTAAAATTTTATTCCACAAACTATCCAAAAACCTATTTTTGGAACTCTAATAAGAAAAGTGGTGATTGCACACAAGTTAGGTCGTTAGGGTAGTTGATTGCACGAGTGATCGGGTTGTTGGGGTAGACGTATACAAGTCTCTTGAATGGTTGTTGAAAGTAGTCGTTAGTAGTGGTTAGGTCGTCGATGTGGTCATTAGAGTTGTCGTCGAAGGTAGTCGTCAGCGGTGGTTGGGGTCGCTGGTGTGGTTGTCGGAGGTAGCCATCGGCGGTGGTTAGGGTCGTCAGTGTGGTCGTTGGAGGTAGTCGTCAGTAGTGGTCGGGGTCATCGGTATGGTCGTCGGAGGTAGCCGTCAATGGTGGCAGGGGTCGCTGATGTGGTTGTCGGAGTTGCCATCGGAGGTAGTCGTCAGCGGTGGTTGGGGTCGTCGGAGTTATCGACGAAGGTAGTCGTCAGTGGTGGTCGGGGTCATCAGTATGGTCGTCGGAGGTAGTCGTCAGCGGTAATCGGGGTCATTGGTATGGTCGTCGGAGGTAGTCGTCAGAGGTGGTCGAGGTCATCGGTATGGTCGTTGGAGGTAGTCGTCAGGGGTCGTCTGTATGGTCGTCGGAGTTGCCATCGAAGGTAGTTGTCAGCGATGAGTTGGGTCTCTGGTGTGGTCGTCGGAGGTAGTCGTCAGCAGTATTTGAGATCGTCGGTGTGGTCGTTAGAATTTTCGTCGGAGGTAGTTGTCAGTGGTAGTCGGGGTCATCGGTATGGTCGTCGGAGGTAATCGTCAACGGTCGTTAGGGTCATCGGTATGGTAGTCAGAGGTAGTTGTCAACAGTGGTAGGGGTCGTCGGAGTTGACATCGAAGGTAGTTGTCAGCGATGGTTGGGGTCGCCGCGGTCGTCTTCGGAGGTAGTCGCCGCAGCGATGGTTGGGGTCGTCGCGGTGGTCGCCGACTTTCGCCGAGATAGTTGTCGCCGTGGTCCGGGGTCATCGGTATGGTCATCGAGAGTGGTCGGAGGTAGTCGTCGCTGGTGGTGGCGTGGGTCGCGGTGTGGTCATCGGAGTTGTCGTCAGAGGTAGTCGTCATCGGTGGGGGTCGCCGGAATTGTTGTCGGAGGTAGTAGTCAGCAGTAGCGAGGTCACAAGTGTGGTCATCGGAGTTGTTGCTGGAGGTAGGCATTACTTGTAGTCGGGTCACCGATGTAGTTGTTGGAGTTGTCACCGAAATTGTTGTTGAAGTAATTACCGAAAATGGAAGATGACAAATAAACTAAAAAAACATGGAACAAATCCATGGAGTTGCATTGTTATAACCCATGGGATTGTGTTTCAAAACCAAAGGTTTTGAACACATTGGGCCAAACATGATTTTGGATTTGGAATCCAAAACCATCCAAATCCAAAACAGGGGGCCAAACGGCCTCATAAAGTATATATACATTTTTTTTAATTCATCAACATATGAGAGGTACAATAGAGATTTGAAATTTAAATTTCTTGGCCAAGAGTATATACCTTAACAAGATGAGAAACAATCATGGTATAATTTTTTTAATTCATCAACATGTGAGAGGTACGGTAGAAATTTGAATTTAAAATTTCTTGGCCAAAAGTATATACCTTAACAAGATCAAAAACAATCATATATATATATATATATATATATATATATATATATATATATATATATATAATTTTAGTCATAGAGATATTTACAACATAGGGATATATATATATATATATATATATATAATTTTAGTCATAGAGATATTTACAACATAGGGATTAAAAAGGACAGTCTTCTAACGCCACAACTCTTTTTTTTTCCCTCTCAATTTTGTTTCTGCAAAAGTTATTTGATGTTTTGTCAAGGTCATTAGTGAAAGTATAGCTATGTTGGCCACTAAGTAGTAAAAAGAAAAAGAAAAAAAATGAGAAGGTGGGAATATGGGAAAAAAACATACACACATGTATACACGCTATATAAAAGAGGCTTAAAGAGAGAAACTTTTTTATTTCTCCTTTTGTCCCTTCTCAATTTAAACATTTTTCCTTTTTGCTCTTTGTAAGTTAAAATACATATTTTATTTATTTATACTTATTTATTTATAATATTAAACAATATTTTCATAAACATTTTAAAGAGTTGAGGGAATATTCACCAATTAAGATTTTCATTACGGAATATCTCGAGATGATGAACACCAAACCCAAATGGTTAAACTCAAATCTAATAAAGTTCAAGTCCAATGATTGAGCTTAAAAGTCATTAAAGCCTAATTCACATGGTCATGGAAAATTCTATAAAGAAGAACTTCCCTTTATTTGAAACGTTAAAAAATTAAACTCTCCAAAAGAGAACCAAAGAATTCAGAGAGAGTTTCACAGGAAAATAAAGTCAAAAGACTCCCTAAAGTCCTTAGTTGTTGAACATTTATTGAAGATAAAATAATCTTCAAGACTCTAAAAGCGCTCGCGCATCAACCCTTGAGTTGAAACATACATAAAAGATAGAGAATTCAGTCATAAAACTCTCTCTTAAAGATTGAAGACTCTCTAAAACCCTTTAAAAACTAAAGACACTTTAAAGATTAGAAGACTTAAAGTATGTAAGACTTTGAAGATAAGTTGAAGGCATTTGAAGTGCAAAGAGTTTAAAACTTCAATAAATTCTTCAAGGATCAACAAGCTAAAAACTGATAGGGTTGAATTTATGAAGGGCCCAAGGGTGTTCGAGCCCTCCCTCAAGTTCTGAGAAGCTTAATTTGTATATTTAAAATGTTATCCGCTATATAGAAAATCTCCTTTAACCTATACTGTTGGGTCACTGAGTTTCAAAATTCTTAGTCACTGAGTTTGGTGTCGTATTTCTATTCGGTCCCTGAATTTCAAAATCGGGCAATCAAGTCCCTTAATTTGAAGAAATAGTTCTATTATAGATCCCTGGGTTAACTTTGTCGTCTAATTGTTTGCAATAAGACTTTAATCAAACTAAATATTTTGATGATAACAAACTCAAATTTTTTACTGATCCTTTTAGTGTTTCAAAGATCCAATCTTGAAGAGTTTGAAGAGGCGAGTCCAACACACTTCAAATCGTTCAAATCAGAATTCAAACGAAGGAAATATGAGCAAAAGAAATTTGAAAATGGAACCAATAAAGTGGTGATACGTGGTGGAAACTGACGTGACAGATGACATGGCAATGATATGACACTCTAACGGTAAAAAATGATGATGTGGATATAAGGTGGTGGTCCAATGGTAAAAAAACGTTGACTTTGCAGCTGACGTGGTAGCTGACATTACTGATGATGTCGCACATGTGGACAAATGAGAAGAAGACACTTGGCGGCATTTCAAATTTGAATTTAAATATATTTATATACTTATATGTATAAATTTTTATTTAAATTTAAATTAAATAAAAAAGAGGAAATTGCCCCACTCCACTCGTTGGACTCGCGCGTGCACTACACGCGCGCTGCGTGTCCCTCAGAAACGCGCGAGTAGCGCGATTTGTGCAATCTTGCGAGTGGGATTCCTCCTTTTCGGTTGGACTAAGATCAAAATTGGGTTTATATATTTTTTTTAATCCCAAAATTAGCTCGATTCAATCCTAACCACTCATAATTTATGTCCTAGATCTAATGGTTGCAAAAAGCCACCTCCATTATCAAATTACAACAACCCCATTTGATCATTTGACCAATTTTTTGAAAAATACAGCGACCAAAAAGCTCTCCAAAAGCCTCCAAAAATCTATAATATTAAAAAATTCTCACCAAGCTCTTCAACCAGCATGTCTACTATTGTGTGGGAATCTTCTTTGGAGTTTACTTGTGTAATCTGTAACTTGTGTACTCTTGAAGAAGATTTTTTTTTTTTATTTTTGTTTGGGAATTTGTATTAAGGTGTGAGTACACCTTGAGTTGTGTTAAAATAAAATTGGTTTAATTTTGAACAAAAAAAAGATTTGGTTTTCTCTTCAGCCTAAGAAAAAGAGGGTCGTGATGGTTTGGTTCTCACTTGCAAGAGGATCGAGTTAGTGAAATACCCAAGAGGAGCTTGAGCAGTGGAGTATGCAATTTGTCGAACCACTAAAAATTTTCGATGTCCTCTTTTCCCTCACCTTTTTAAATTTTTGCACTTTATTTTCTTCTCTCGCATATAATTTTAGATTTCAGGATTTAGGATTTGCTTCATTAAAATTATTTGAGTACAATTTTTGTCCATATTGTCTATTGTGCTCAATACTTGTGAGTGCTTAAAAAGTGTTGAAATTTAATTTTTGAAAAACTCAAAAATTGGTAGACAATTCTGTTGGGGTTTATTCCCTAAAACTCCTAGTTTGTAAATATTGTTCTAATTAATGTAATAAAGAGTTATTATTTTAAATAAAGAGTTATTGTTCATTATTTACAATATTTCCTATTTTATTAACCCTAAATCCAATAAACTAACATCTAATGTTGTAAAATTTCTCTTGAACTGAATGCAGTGTACATATAAAGGATCTTAGTTCGAGATACAGTCTAAAGGGTCTATAGTAAGGGGGATAAGGCTTGGGTACCTTACCCTGGTAATATTATGGATATGGCTCACTTTGTATATGATACAAACACAGTGATCCTAGAGTGTTCGTGTAGACGACATGTGAGTGGAGATATCCTATGTAATGAGATTGCATAAGACCGAACCACGAAATAGTAATCACTAGATGTAACTCCGTTGACTAGTTAGGTTCTTATTTCACTAGGATGACCTAGGCAACTTGATCTCAATCCTGAGCAGGTTACGAACTCCTATTTGCGAGGGATTGTCCTTTGACTAGTATGGGTGAGAGTGGCTAGATTCGCCGACTCAATAAGCCTACTTTCTTGGTGACAAGACCGAGCAGGCAGCTGGAGACTTAATCTAGCAAGATGGAATTCACTCCTTCCTGCCTATTAGGGTAAGTAGATGAATGTTCCCTTAAGTGGTGTCTCCGAGACTTGAACAAAGGGTCCGACCCTCTCATTGGCCCGAGAGGGGCTTCTGTTTGTTGGTAGGACCACAAACAAATTGTTCATTAGAGGAGCACTGGTACTTAAGGTAAAAGATGTAACCCAGGTGTAAAATGGTAATTTGATCCAATTGGTGTTACGAACATTCGTGAAGGAATGATTTGTTGTTATTGGTCAATATCCGTGGACACAGAAATATATCTGCAGCGAGAAGAGTGCAGCTGCGAGACTTTAGTGGAGTGTTCCCGCAGTTAACGAATGTTGATTAGGGAGTTAATGAGATTAACCGAATAATCTCGTATCGTTGGAGCTTCTGATCTGTATGTCCATTAGGTCCACCTTCTAGCTCGTAAAGGGTTCTTAAATCGTTTGAATTTGAAATGTTCAAATTCAATTAGGGAATAAACATTAATGTATATAGATACATTATAATATAAAGTTTTGGAACTTTATATTATAAATTTAATGTGAATATCATTCATATTAAATTATATGAGAGAATTAAATATTTGAAAGAGTTCAAATATTAATTTAAATGTGAATGAGATTCATATTTAAAAACTATAGGTTAAAATTTAATGTGCATAAGATGCACATTAAAACTATAGGTAAGAGGAGAAATTGATTAAATATGATTTAATCTTAATTAAATATATGATATTTAAACATTAATTAAATATATGATTTTTAATTAATAATTAATTAAATTTGATTTAATTAATTAAAAATGATGGGAACGTGTCAGGAGGATACGTTTTCCATTTCCTCATTAACTACCTATCGATAGGGAGTGGCAGAAGTACTCCTCTTTCTTAACTTCTCAATGCAGAGGAGTTTGGGGATCGGATCATATTTCTTTGTAGAAGCAATTAGAGAATTGCTGAAAAATTCTCTCTGAACTAACATCCTTTTCCAAACAAATTCCAATTGTTGGAGACCTTCCCACCAAGGTTGGATCTAAGTGGAACTTAAAGTCATAGAAGGTTTATACTTTTGGTAATGTCCTGTTGGAACAGAGGAAGAACTTTTGTTGATGTGCATTTTTTGAGCAAGGTGTTGCTGGGAAATTGAAACTACAAAAGTAATTACATCTTCCCTTTTTTAGTTTAATTTCTGTATAACATGTTTGTAAGCATCATCCATGCTTTAGTTATTAGATTGCTTATCTCTGTTTTATTTACCCAATGTACTGGTATTTGAAGTAAACCAAAACAAACGAGTAATCGATCTTTAAATCACGTTTTTGCTGTTCACGAGGATCAGATTCCCTTCAAACTCTACCCCCTCTAGGGTTGCCATACGGTCCTACAATTGGTATCAGAGTAGGTAGCTCGATTATTTTTGTGTTTGAAAAGTTTTTTTAATTTTTTTTTATATTTTTAAAATTATATTTTTAAATTTTTAAATCTGGATTTTTTATAAAAAAATTAAAGAAAAAGTTGATTTTTCGAGTTTTAAAAGATTTCTCTCACTAGAAAAAAATTTCCTTGAAAATTGACTCTTAAAATTTAATTTATTTTTATTTTTTAAATTCTAAGTCAGTTTTAAAATTTTAATGAAAAGTTTTCTTCACTAAAATTTATTATAATTAAAAAAATTATATTTTTAATAAATACTTTCTTTAATAAATAATTATTTTTTTTACCTTTTTGTAACTTTAATTGTTCGAGCTTATGACAAATACTGGAATAAATGGGTTTGTAGAGGGTCAATCTTCCACTAGGCCACCTTTCTTTGATGGAAATAGTCATGCCTTGTGGAAGACGAGGATGAGAATTTATCTGTTATCTATTGATTATAATCTGTGGGAAATAGTCTCAAAGGTTCCTGTTGTCCCAATTAAATCTATTGCAAATCAGGAAGCGCCTAAAAATGAAAATGAGATAAATGAAGATGATAAAAAGAAAGTGTCCATTAATTTTAGAGTTATGAACTATCTGTTTTGTACTTTATGTGTCCTGATGAGTTCAATCGAGTCTCAGCATGTAACTCTGCTAAAGAAATATGAGATATGCTTGAAGTAACTTATGAAGGAACGAATCAAGTAAAAGAATTTAAAATTAGCATGTTAGTCCATAATTATGAATTATTTAGAATGGATGCAAATGATTCTATTTCTGAAATGTTTACTCGATTTACTAATATTGTAAATACCTTGAAAGGATTAGGAAAAACTTACTCTAGCTCTGAGAATTAATGTCAGGAAGATTCTTAGGTCTTTACCCAAAGTTGAGAAGCTAAAGTCACGACAATTCAATAAGCCAAGGATCTCTCAACACTTCCTTTAGAGAACCTCATTAGGTCTCTCATGACACATGAGATAATTATGAAGGGCAACATGGAAGATGACGTAAAAAAACAAAACCTTGCACTAAAGTCTACTCAAGGTCAAGACGGTTCTAAAAGTGAGGACTGCTTCTTAGCATATGTTCTCCTGTCTCATTAGGTCATGCCCTAGAACCTAAGGAACGTCTAGTTTGCGGAATATATAGGCATTAAACCACCACCTTGATCATACTTAGTCAATGAGGTCATTACCTGTCTTATGTTGGGGGAAGAGTTTCTTTGGTAAAAATATAGTTGCATTTTATCTTATATTTTATGAATTACTTGTATTGAAAATTTTGTAGTAAGTAAAACCTTTGTCTTTGTACTTAACAACCCCAATCCAATGTAATAACTACCAATTAAAAAAAAAAATCCTTAGTTCTATCAATTGAGCAATTTTTGAGCAAATTCTATCGAAGGAGGATCCTGTCTAAGGTTGGGGGTACTTAAGCTGAGCGTAGGGAACACCTCTACCTGGGGATCTACCTGGGAATTTGTTTGAAAACTTTAAAAATTCGAAAGAAATAAGGATAAGGAGGGATACTCCACTTCCTAGAAGCAACCAAGTAACTAGGGAAGGTCATGACACCCATGATTGCCTCTACATGAAAGATCGTTCCAAGGAATGAGTAGATACAATAGTGATATGTGCTCGTAGTCAGCCACCTTCACCACAAAGTGTCGGTGAGTTAGAGCAAAGGCACAATTGACATAGAAAAAAATAAACCCTCGTAAAAATCCAAAAGAATAAAAAAAAAACAAAGGCAGTAAGAGAAATAAGGTTTGGGGGAGAGTGTCCTGAAACTTATATAGGAAGTAGACATGACCGAACAAGGGTGTTAGTGGTGTAGTCATAATGAGAATTTGAGAGAAAAATACCAAGGCCAGTTAAGTTGGTGATGGAGTTGGTTGTGAAAGTCAATGTTATAAGTTTGAGACACCTCTGAGAAAAAGTTGTGATTCTTTCTAAATTACTAAATTCAAGATTTAGCAAAGTTTGTTTAATTGCTTGTGATTTCTTGAGGACAAGCAATGGCTTAAGTTTGGGGGGTGTGATAATCCTCATTTATGTGGATTATCTAGCTCTTTACTTAGTAATTTTTTGTCTGATTTATTCAAATTTTCATGTTATAGCAAGCTTACATTATCTTTTGGAGTGAAATTTCAAAAGTTTGCTAAATTATGAGAAAAATAAGAATTAAAGAAAAAATGAGTGAAAACAAACAAATTTGAGTTGTTTTTGTAGAAAAAGAAGAGCAGAGAAAATGACAGAGAAAATGCAGTTGCATTGTCACCAGCAAAGTTGAACAAAAATGCTAGACACAATGCTGGACAAAGTTACTGGGAAAATTTTCAGACTTAAAAAGCACGCCTCAAATTTCGGGAATGCACGATTTTTGGAGATTTTCACTCATTTTTGGAAAGAATATGGCCTAAACTTATACTCAATCAATTGTCCACGATTTGAGGACGAATTCTTGGAAGAAAACCCTACTTTCCTCATCTATAAATAGGCTACAAATAGAGGGTTTGAGGGAGGCGAATTGGACGACCACAAGCTTGAATTCTCTTCAAAATTTTATCGTTTTCTCTACTGTTTTTGTGTACGTTTTTGTACATTTTTACAACAGTTTCTTTTCTTATTTTCAACAAGTTGTACTCTCTTTATTTAGTTCTAATAGACCCTAGTTAATCCTTCCTTGCGAGAGCCTTGGAGGTTAAGATTTCTAACCCAAGTGTGGGAAGAATCGATTAACGAAGGGGGTTAGAGTAGTTCTTTATTTTCGGTTTGTCCTTACTGTTTATGAACTTTAAAGTTCAATGAAGTTTTTGTTTTCCTTTCTTTTACCTTGCAATGTTTATGCTTAGTTTGAAAACCCCATTTTGGGGACAAAATTACGAGAATCCGAGAGCTTCTTTCAACCCAAACTATCGTTTTTCTCTTCCTTTGTCTTTATTATTTTCTTTTCTATTTTTCCATTCCATTCGGTATATTACAACAACTTAGTTTTTTGCTTTTTCGTGGATAACGAGGAAGAAACTCGAGCCTTGCATGCTTTCTTTTCTTCTTGGTCATCGTACTTTTCCCTTATTTCCATTTCTATATTTCTTTTATTTTCCAGCATCCAAAATTATGTTTCCTTTAGTTTTCATCATGAGCTAATTTCCTCTTTATGGGTTCAAGTGTGAATGCCCTAGAAGAGAGATGCCTAGCTTAAAGTAATAAAGTAATTGTGTTGACAACCAAATCGAAGTTTGTTTTTAGTGAATAATATTGGGAAGGCCTTAACTAAACGCGAGGTCGTGTTCAACAAGCTCGAACTTGATACCGAGAGGGTCAAGGAAAAGTAGAACTCCTAAAAACAATAGAGGAAAGGACTTAAACATAAGATCCGAAACTTCGACCCTAGACATAGGGCGAGAGACCGAAATCAAGTGGGTTGTGTGCGGGATTCATCTAAGCTCAATTAGCTACAGACATGTAGGTTTAATTGCTTAGTTTCCTAAAGGATTTGGGAGCAAAACCGAATAGGAATTGAACCCGATTTACTTAGGTTTGGATTTGCTGGCACAATTGTTGCAATATTTTCAGTAGCATTTTCTCCGAAGCGGCAAAAGCACTTGAATTCCCTTCTTTTATTCCATTGATTTTTCTTCATTTACAACAACTTAAAAACCCCCAAATCCAACCCATTATATATTTGGGTACCTTACTTGTAATTTCACTAGCATTCCTTATTTTCTGATTTAACTCGTAAACCTGTTCCCCATGAGTTCGATACTCTGGAATACTCCAGTTTCTATTCCTTCGATCTGTTGGGATGTTTGTCCTAATCTCGTTCAGTTTGTAAATTACTATTTGAAATTAATAAAAAGTTATTTATTTCATCTTTTGTGTCTCGCATTTTATACAAACTTTGACCAATAAACTAAGCTCTAGGGTCATTGAATATATGAGAGAGCTAGAACTTGAACAGTGTGTAGTGGACATACAGGGAGGATCACGTTCGAGTAAATGACCCGAACGGTCTATAGTATATGGATGGAGTTGGAGACCTAATCTTGGATACATTGTGGATGTGACCCACTTTGTATTAAGATACAAACGAGGTGATCTGACTCGTTCATGTGGTTGACATGCGAGTGGGGGCATCCTGTACAATGAGATTGTACAAGACCAGACCGTGAATTATTAGACCTACTGATGTAACACCGTTAACAGTAAGGACTAATAACTTCGTAGATGACCATTAGTGACTCGACCTGAATCCTGAGCGTGTTACGGACTCCTGTTTGCGGGGGTATGTCCTTTGACTAGTATGGGTGAGGGTGGTCACAGTTACTCGCCCAATATGGCTATCTTCTCAGGGACAGGACCAAGTAGGTGAAGGGAATGAAAATCTCCGTGCAGCAGAAGACGATCGAGTCGTCAAGGTATCATTACGCTACTCGAAATTTGTTAAAATGATCTAACGCTTAGATCTAAGTTAAACATACAAAAATAAGGAAGAAAAATAGTAAGAAGAACGTACTTACTTGTTGAAGACAATTCTTCAAAGTTCCTTCCTTGGTCACGAACACTTTGTGCTTCTCGATCTCAACAAACACTTCTCTCGAACAAAATCCGAACACCACCAACGACCTTCTCGGTTGTTCTTTCTTTGGAAGAAGGAAAGTAGTGGGACTTTAATTTTAGAAGGGAGGAGAGTTTGAGAGAATACTTTGAGAGAGAGTTCTCTTCTTTTGGTTGAAATTCCAAAAATGAGAGATTGATTCATGAAACCCTTATTTCAAAGGGTTTAAATAGTGAAATAACATGGAGTTAAAATATCCACATTATTACCATGTTACCATAACTATTGGTTATCCAAATCACATTTGCACAACCATATATTATAAGATATCTCATATCTAATTATACAAATCACATTTGCATAATTGTGGATTTTATTAAATTGAATCACATCCAATTTAATTTCTCTCAATTAATTTCTCCAATTAGCCCTAATTCAACAATTAGGCTAACCTATATTTTATTATGAATCTCATTCACATTAAACTATATATTCTATCATTCATATCTCATATAAATGACATAAATGCCCTTTTAAGTGAAATTGAACACTTCAATTCACACCAAAACATTAACCATTCTTTTAACCCAGATTGAGCCAACCGAGGGACCTAATGGACCTACAGTGATGAACTTCAATGATACGAGATTAACCTATCAAACTGTTTGACTCAGTTAATCAACATTCATTAGCTACGGTAAAACTCCACTATAGCCCGTAGCTCCACTCCCGTAAGTGCAGAATATTACGTGTCCACTGATATAACCAATAACCATGAGTTGACCCTTCACAGGTTGTTCGTAGACACGACTGGGTCAAATTACCGTTTTACCCCTGTGTCTACCTCTTGTTCCTTAAGTCCCCACTGCTCCTCTAATGAACAACATATCGTAATGGTCCAACCATACACAACACCCTTCTCGGGCCAGTGAGAAGGTGGGCGCCCGTTGTCCAAGCCATGGAGACAACACTTAAGGGAACAACCCCTCTAGTTTCCTAAAAGCGAGAACGAGTGAATTCCATCTCGCGTAGTTAAGTTCCAGCCTCCTACTTGGTCTGCCCCCGAGAAGATAGCCATATTGGGCGAGTAATCGTGACCACCCTCACCCGCATGCGAGTAAAAAAGGATGGACTCCAGCATGCGGAGTCGTAACACGTTCAGGATTCAGGTCGAGTCACTAATGGTCATCTACGAAGTTATTAGTCCTTACCTTAGACTCATACCCTCATAGAGGGCGGAGCCCCGTTGTTCAAGACCTGGAGTCAGTTCTTAAGAGAACAACTTATCTAATTCCTTAGTGTAGGAATGAGTGAATTCCATCTTGCAGTTAAGTTCCCACTACCTACGAGGTTACGTCCCCGAGAAGGAAGGTAGGCTTATTGAGTCGGCCACAGGCCACTCTCACCTATATTAGTCTAAGGACAAACCCCTATAAGCAGGAGTTCTTAACTTGCTCAGGATTCAGGTCGAGTCACTAATGACCATCTATAAATTACTAGTCTTATCCTTTTAACAGTGTTACATTGGTTAGTCTAATAATTTGCGATCCAGTCTTGTATGAACTCTTCATACATGATGGCCCCACTCGCATGTCAACTACATGAATGAGTTGGATTACCTCATTTGTACTAATTACAAAGTGGGCCGCATCCATGGTGTTACCAGAATGAGGTTTCCAACCTTATTCTTATACCATAGACCATTTAGGTTATATTCTTGGACTCAACCCAAATAGTGTCCACTACACTGATGTTCAAGATAAATGTTATAACCTTGGAGCTTAGTTTATTGGATTTATTAAAGCAAGACTGTAATTCTATCAAAACAAATAACACTTTATTTAATTGATCAAAATACACAAGTTTAGGGCATAAATCCCAACAATCTCCCACTTGACCTAAACCTTGTGGAGTACTAAACATTCTGAAGAATGTAAATACAATAAACTAGGGCATTTAAACCCCTTTGTACAAAAAATACTCCCACTTGCCCCTAGTTGGGGGAAGACTTGTAAACCTAGACCTTCTAGGCATCCACAAATACTTTAGTTGTGTGAGAGCCTTTGTAAAAGGATCAACAATGTTGTGCTCGAGGCTATCTTTGTGACAATCACGTCTCTCTATGCACGATCTCCGGATGAGATGATACTTTCGCTCTATGTGCTTTCCCCTCTTGTGACTTCGCAGTTCCCTCGAATTTGCCACTGCACCACTGTTATCGCAATACAGCGTGATGGGCAAAGTCATATTTGGAACAACTTCAAAATTTAACATGAATTTCCTTAATCAAACGACCTCCTTAGTTGCTTCACAAGCTGCTACATATTCGGCCTCCATGGTGGAATCAGCGATGCATCCTTGCTTGACGCTTCGCCATACTACAACTCCTCCGTTAAGAGTGAATACTGATCCTGATGTAGATTTCCAAGAATCTTTATCAGTCTGAAAGTCAAAATCCGTGTATCCTGTAAGGATCAAATCCTTATCCCCATACACAAGCATGTAGTTCCTTGTTCTCCGAATATACTTAAGGATTGTTTTAACCGCTGTCCAGTGTTCAAGTCCTGAATTGGATTGATACCTACTGACCATCCCAATTGCAAAATAGATGTCGGGCCTAGTACACAACATGGGGTACATCAGGCTCCCAACAGCTGATGCGTAAGGAATCCGTCTCATATCCTTAACTCCTTGAGGTGTCTAAAGACACTGTTCCTTAGACAATTGGATTCCATGTCTAAAAGGCAACAAGCCCTTTTTGAAATCTTGCATCTTAAACCTTGACAACACTTTGTCTATGTATGATGCTTGAGACAAGGCTAGTATTTTATTCTTGCGGTTCCAGGACAACTGGATCCCAAGAACAAAGCGCCCATCACCCAAATCTTTCATTTGGGCTGCAGTAGCTAGCCATTCCTTGATGTCAAGAAGATAACCTACATCATTCCCAATGAGTAGGATATCATCCACATAGAGAATTAGGAAAGCGACGAGAACTATTGATGATTTTCTTGTAGACACAAGGTTCATCATCATTACAGTCAAAACCATAAGATCGATTGCCTCATCAAATCTTAAATTCCGGGACCTAGAGGCTTGTTTCATCCATAAATTGACCTTTTAAGCACTGCAAACCTTTTGCTCTTGTCTCCAGTTCAATGAACCCTTTGGGTTGGTCCATGTAGATGGTTTTCTCATGATTGTCATTCAAAAAGGTTGTCTTGACATCCATTTTCCATACCTCATAGTCATAATATGTGGCAATGGCAAGAAGGATACGGATAGACTTTACTATAGCAATTGGTGAAAAGGTTTCCTCATAGTCAACCCCTTCAACCTGGGTATAACTCTTTGCTACTAGTCTACCTTTAAAGGTTTTCACCTTCCCATCTACACCACGTTTTCTCTTGTAGATCCACTTACAACCTATAGGTTTTACCCCATCAAAGCTTATCTACAAGATCCCAAAGCGTAATTGAAGTACATCGACTCCATTTCTTGGTCCATGGCTATGACCTATTTGTCTTTGTCTTTGTCAACCATTGCTTGATTATAAGTCAATGGATCCTTGCAGTTGTCATCTGGTATAACAACTTGGGTTTTAGCTAAACCCATGTAACGGTCAGGCTGTATCACAACCCTCCCACTACGTCGAGGCATACTCAACTCTTGAGATGGACTCTATTGACTATACAAACTAGTATCAACAACTCTTGTTGACGTACTAGTGTTCTTATTAGCAACCTTTCCTATTGTTCCGTCTAACTCACTCAACACTACTTTGCTTTTTGGTTTGTGGTCCCTTATGTGGTCCTCCTCCAAGAAAGTGGCATTTGTCGACACAAAAACTTTATCTTTCTTAGGATCATAGAATAAACCAGCTCTTGTTTCTTTTGGGTATCCTACGAATAGACATAATTTTGAACGTGAATCCAACTTCTTTGGATTTGTCACAAGCACATGTGCCGGGACAGTGACATAAACTACCTTTACGTCCTTTCCAGAGTTCAAAAGGTGTTTCAGAAATACTTTTGGAGGGCACATTATTCAAAATGTATCTCTGCGATCTCCACTGCGTAACCCCAAAAGGAACTAGGAGATGAGCATAACTCATCATTGATCGAACCATGTCCAACAAGGTTCTATTTCTCCTTCCGATACACCGTTTTCTTTGTGGTGTGTGGGAGTCGAGAGTTGGGATGTAATTCCATGTTCTATCATATAGTTCTGGAATTTTAAATCCATGTACTCTCCACCTCGATCCAATCGAAGTGTTTTAATAGTTTTACCTATTGGATTTTCAACCTCAGTCTTCAATTCCTTGAACTTTTCAAATGCTTCAGACTTGTGGTGCATTAGGTAAATATGCCAAAATCTAGAATAATCATCTATAAAAGAGATGAAATATTCATATCCTCCCCTGGCTTTAACATTCATCGGACCACAAAGGTCTGAATGTATAAGCTTTAGAGGGTCTTTGGCTCTATAACCTTTTCCACTAAAAGGTCTTTTAGTCATTTTGCCTTCTAGGCAGGATTCATATACTGGCAAAGAATTTTCTTCTAACTCGTTTAGAAGTCCTTTCTTTACCAATCTCTCAATCCTATTGAGATTAATGTGACCTAATCTTAGATGCCAAAGATGAGCATTTTCTTTAGGAGAAATTTTACGTTTCTTAGTTTGTGCATTTGTAGTTTTAGATAATTCAGTGTTCAAAACTATTTTGACTGAATTAGGTCTTAAAACATACAATCAATTTTCTAATGAAGCTGAACATATTTCTAAACCTTTCTACAAAATAAACACTTTATTCATAGAAAAGGAAACAAAAATACATTGTTCTATAAGGCAAGAAATGGAAATAAGGTTTCCAGTAAACCTTGGTATCACTAATATATTGTCCAACAATACATATTTCTTACCAAAATATAGCTTCATTGTGCCTACTGCTACAGTTGAGACGACTTCTCCATTTCCAACCCGGAGCGTTATGTCTCTCATCGTAGTCTTGCTGAGAATCAATTCCCAAAAGAAGAGCAAACATGATTAGTGGCGCCTGAATCAAGTATCCAAGCTGTTTTATCATTATCCACTAAACAAGCTTCGAGGCAAAGTAAATCATATTTACCTTCCTTCTTCTTTTCTGCAATGTACTTCGGACAGTTCCGTTTTCAATGCCCGTCTTCGTTGCAGTGGAAACACTTTCCTTTGTCAGCAACGTCTTTGACTTTCTTGCCCTTCTGGGTGACAACTTTTTCAGTCTGTTTCCCTTTACCAACCTTCTTCATGTTCTTCTTCTTTCCTCTCAGGTTAGAAGAAGATGAAGCCATCTTATTTTTGTCCTGCAGGTCGAACCTCCGTGATAACTCCTTCCTCGCAACATTTGCCTCACCTTTCGATCCACGAATTTTCATCGAGAGTGAAAGGTCCGGAGTTCATTCGAAGGGAGGTAAGATTAAAAGTAAGCTTGTTCATATCAACATTACTTCTAAACTGCAGGAAACTGTCTGGAAAGGTTTCCAAAATGAAGCTGACTTGACTCGACTCATCGATGGAAGCACCATTCGACTCCGCGATGTTAAAGTGCACCATCATATCCAGGACATGATCCCGAACAGATGTACCCTCTGGCATCCTCGAGTTGAATATGTACTTTAGGGCATTATGTCGGGCCTATGTGGACTGTTGTCCAAACATACCCTGAACAGAATCCATGATTTCCTTGGCGGTAATCATGCCCTCATGCTTCTTGGCTAATATGTCAGACATACTTGCCAGCATGTAGACCTTGGCCTTATCATTGGCCTTGATCCATCGATCATATGCATCACAAACATTTCGTGACGCATTCGAGCACCGCTTTGAGGACACTCCTCAGTTAGCACAAACTTTAGATCGTCCACTACAAATATAGTGTTGAGTTTGTTTTTCCATGTCATCATATTCTCTCCGGTTAACTTTTCCGCACCCAATAAGGAAATAATAGAGCTAGAAATTTTGCTGAAAATTTTACAAACAAACTTGTATGAGTTTCTTGCTATAACTCCAATCCAATCATTTCTAGCTAATTATCAAATGATTCCTAGGTCATTTATAATTTGCAATGATACTCCAAAGGTTTTATAATGTATGACACCGAAGGGTAATAAAAAACACTCCTTCTCTGGATCAAGACATTCTTGACTAAAACCTAATGCCAGAATAAATCTTATTCCTATAGGCTTTAGTTACCATTGTTCGGTCAGGATACATACACATCTTATGTATCTTGTGAGTGTAACCCTCTCTCTTTAGATCCCAGATTCCCTATCCAATAAAATCTACCGAAGGGAGGACTAGATTGAAAAACATACTAAGGAAATCTTTATCCCTTTCGGGTATCTACTGTGTTTGATCCCCTATGATCAAGCCCTCCGAAGGGATTGTCTGGTCCAGGCTGACCATAGTGGTCTAACGGTGTAAACCGACAAAAGAGACCGTAAGTTTTGTTTTCACTAAACCTGCTCCCACTCACTATAAGTACCCTCTCCATTCACCTTGATATTGACTCATACAAACACCATCTGAAGGGAGACGCTCCCGTTTTCGCTACGAGGCCAAGTATGAGTCTCACGGTGTGAACTTCCCGGAGATAGCGTAGGTGGAAAAATATGTATCTCATACACTTTTTCCTCCCACTAAATACTTTAAAGTTTATAGGAATTTTACTTAGGCTAAAACCCGACTAATAGTTTTACCTAACTCTATCAATATAACTCTTATATCGATAATCAATATAACTCTTATATTGATTTTATCCTAAGTTTGTTAATATAACTCCTTATATTAAACCTAGGATTTCTAGTTTATTAACCCCTTAATAAACCATTGACGCCATCTTGTAATTTATAAAACTCTCTCGCTTAAATTTCACTCCCAAGTCGGTTCCCAGTAGGGTGTTCCGTTAAAGTCACTTAAATACTGACCCTAGACAGAACTTTCCTTAGACAGAGTTCCTCTTTTAATCATAGTTTATAAATTACTTGGTTCCTAATTCTAATCTAATAAGAACTAGATAACCTAAGGTCTATTATTTCCAAGTTCTAAACACTTTAAAACTAATAATTAACCGTAGGTGACATGCATACTATGTTATAGTGCTTGATCATTCATCACATGAATAATAAGACATTCATAGCATATTCATCTCATGATATATAATGCATGTCAATGCTGTCCAAAAATTAATATAACAACCTTACATTAATTAATCATGCAAACTATATAATATAACTCCTTATATTATAGATGATGCATGAAAATGCTTAACCTAAGGTGGGATTTCTAAAATGCAAGCATACACTATGCATGACAATAATTACACAACATTTGCATAATTAAAATAGCAAAAATTAGACCAATTTTGGCATCCTAGAAATAATTTTAATTAATATAATCTAATTATATTAATTAAAATTAAATATATTAAATATATTAAATATAAAACGTTTTTATAATTAACATATAATAAAAAAACGTTTTCTGCCCGTTGCTCCTATCCGTGAAACGTATCTGGCGTTGCAACACTGCCTCCTGTGCGCGCCTTCTTCCGCAAGCGCAGCGTTGCAACGCCGATGAACAACGTTGCAACGCTGCACACAGACAACAACTTGGAATCCCCATTCCTTGCTTGTTTTCGCTCCGATCTTCTCAGCAACCGCTTTACCTCGATCGACACGGACTTACAGACTCGATTTACAATTAAAATTGCCCAAAAACACCGGGCCCTTACATTGAACGATTCAATGAAAATTGTAAATCTAAGTGCCAAAATTGAAAACATCTAATTTTGCAAAACCGTTCATACATCTCATGCAAAAACAGTAAATCCCACCTTGTTCTTGAAAAATCCAGAACATAAATGAAGAACGCAATTGGTCTCTGATACCAATTGAAGGGAATCGAAGTCTGCAGCGGAAGCGATTGCGAATCGCGCGCTCTTGATTTAGTTATAACGAATTAATTCAAGAACATAAAAACTAGATTAAGCATATAAAACAGAATGGACAACAAGAAATTACCTTTGAAGAACCTTTCATTGAGCGCTCCACTCTCCCACGATCACGATCTCAGCAACAGGAACACCAACGTATGAAGACACGACCACCGGATCTTCTCCGTTTTTCTCTAGGTGAGGGAGGAAGGGGCGTTCCCTTTAGGAGAGGTGAGGTATTTTGAGAGAGATGTATACTTTGAAACTCTTCCCACAACACAACAAGAGAGCTTGTAAAATTGCTTAACCTAGTTGCATCTCATGCAACCATATATATAGAGAAATAGGATGGAAATGACCATCCTACCCCTCCTTTAATCTCTCTTTAGTATATAGTTTATATATGAATCTAATTCACATTAAAACTATATATTATATCAATTATATCATATATAATTGATATAACACCTCATGTATGAAATTGAACACTTCAATTTCACTCCTAACTTTATACCCTCAATATTACCATGTTGAGCCAACGAGAGGATCTAATGGACCTACGGTTCATGAGCTCCAATGATGTGAAATTAACTCGATCAAACTCTTTGATCCGGTTAATCAATATTCATTAACTACAAGTCACTCCACTATAGACTTGTAGCTGCACTCTCCTCACTGTAGATATTATTGTGTCCACTAATATAGTCATTACCCATGAGTCGACCCTTCACAGGTTGTTCGTAATCACAGCTGAGTCAAATTACCGTTTTACCCCTATGATTAACTCTTTGCTCCTTAAGCACCACTGATTCTCTAATGAACAACAAGTCTAAGGTCCTACCTTAGACTCATACCCTCATAGAGGGCGGGGCCCCGTTGTTCAAGACTGAGTCGATTCTAAGAGAACAACCTATCTAATTCCTTAGTGTAGGAATGAGTGAATTCCATCTTGCACAGTTAAGTTCCCAGCTACCTACGAGGTTCTGTCCTTGAGAAGGTAGACTTATTGAGTCGACTATAGGCCACTCTCACCCATACTAGTCTAAGGACAAACCTGTTGGGATTTATGCCCTTACCTTGTGTAATTTTGATCAATTAAATAAAGTGTTATTTGTTTTGATAAGATTACAGTCTTGCTTTTATAAATCCAATAAACTAAGCTCCAAGGTTATAACGTTTATCTTGAAATCAATGTAGTGGACACTATTTGGGTTGACTTCAAGATTATAACCTAAATAGTGTATGGTATAAGAATAAGGTTGGAAACCTCATTTTGGTAACACCATGGATGTGACCCACTTTATAATTAGTACAAATGAGGTAATCCAACTCATTCATGTAGTTGACATGCGAGTGGGGGCATCTTGTATGAAGAGTTCATACAAGACTGGATCACAAATTATTAGTCTAACCAGTGTAACATCGTTAACAGGATAAGACTAGTAATTTATAGATGGTCATTAGTGACTCGACCTGAATCCTTAGCAAGTTAAGAACTCCTGCTTATAGGGGTTTGTCCTTAGACTAGTATGGGTGAGAGTGGCCTGTAGTCGACTCAATAAGCCTACCTTCTCAGGGACAAAACCTCGTAGGTAGCTGGGAACTTAACTGTGCAAGATGGAATTCACTCATTCTTCTACTAAGGAATTAGATAGGTTGTTCCCTCAAGAACTGACTCCAGGTCTTGAACAACGGGGCCCCGCCCTCTATGAGGGTATGAGTCTAAGGTAGGACCTTAGACTTGTTGTTCATTAGAGGATTAGTGGTGCTTAAGGAATAAAGAGGTAATCATAGGGGTAAAACGGTAATTTGACCCAACTGTGATTACGAACAACCTGTGAAGGGTCGGCTCATGGGTAATGACTATATCAGTGGACACAATAATATCTACAGTGAGGAGAGTGCAGCTACAAGTCTATAGTGGAGTGACTTGTAGTTAATGAATATTGATTAACTGGATCAAAGAGTTTGATCAGTTAATCTCACATCATTGGAGCTCATGATCTGTAGGTCTATTAGATCCCTCCGTTGGCTCAATATGGTAAAATTGAGGGTATAAGTAGTGAAATTGAAGTGTTCAATTTCATACATGAGGTGTTATATCTATTATATATGATATAATTGATATAATATATAGTTTTAATGTGAATTAGATTCATATATAAACTATATACTAAAGAGAGAATAAACAAAGGGGTAGGATGGTCATTTCTATCCCATTCCCCTATATATATGGTTGCATGAGATGGAACTCGGTCAAGACATTCTAAGCAATTCCTAGCCTTTTGTTGTTGTTGGAAAAGTTCCAAGACAACAAATATCTCTCTCACAAAACACGTCACTATTCCTAAAGGGAACCCACCTTCCTCCCTCACCTAGAGAACAATGGAGAAGATCCGGTGGTAGTGTCGGTGTTTGTACGAGTTTGTGTTGCTGAGATCGTGACCGTGGGAGAGAGGATCACTCGAAGAAAGGTTCTTTAAAGGTAACATTCTTGTTGTCCATTCTATTTTATGCTTAATCTTGTTATTTGTGTTCTTGAATAAATCGTTGTAACTAAATCAAGAGCGCGCGATTCGCAATCGCTTCCGCTGCGGGAACTTCGATTCCCTTCAATTAGTATCAGAGCCCAATTGCGTTCTTGATTTATGTTCTGGATTTTTCAAGAACATGGTGGGATTTGCTGTTTTTGCATGAGATGTATGAACGATTTTGTAAAATTAGATGTTTTCAATTTTGGCACTTAGATTTACAATTTTCATTGAAATGTTCAATGTAAGGGCCCGTTGTTTTGGGCAAAATTTAATTGTAAATCGAGTCTGTAAGTCCGTGTCGATCGAGGCAAGGCGGTTACTGAGAAGATCAGAGCGAAAAAGAGCTAGATTTGGAGAAATCGAGCTGCTGTCTGTGTGCAACGTTGCAACGCTGCTCATCGGCGTTGCAACGCTGCGCTTGCGGGAGAAGGTGCGTACAGGAGGCAGCGTTGCAACGCAACCTCTGGCGTTGCAACGCTCGGCAGAAGACGACAAAAGCAGCGTTGCAACGCCAGATACGTTTCACGCGAGGAGCAACGGGCAAAAAACGCTTTTTTTTATTATATATATTAATTATAAAAACATTTTATATTTTATATATTTAATTTTAATTAATATAATTAGATTATATTAAATAAAATTATTTCTAGGGTGCCAAAATTAGTCTAATTTTTGCTATTTTATTTATGCAATTGTTGTGTAATTATTGCCATGCATAGTGTATGCTTGTATTTTAGAAATCCCACCTTAGGTTAAGCATTTTCATGAATCATTTATAATATAAGGAGTTATATTATATAGTTTGCATGATTAATTAATATAAGGTTGTTATATTAATTTTTGGACAACATTGACATGCATCATTTTTCATGAGATGAATATGCTATGAATGTCTTATTATTCATGTGATGAATGATCAAGCACTATGAAATATGATGCATGTCACCTAAGGTTAATTATTAGTTTTAAAATGTTGAGAACTTGGAAATAATAGAGCTTAGGTTATCTAGTTCTAATTAGATTAGAATTAGGAACTAAGTAATTTATAAGCTATGATTAAAAGAGGAACTCTTTCTAAGGAAAGTTCTGTCTAGGCTGGGGTATTTAAGTCGATTTGGAAACGGAACACTCCTACACCGAAATCGACACGGGAGTGAAATTTAATCAGAGAGTCTTATAAATTACAGTAGCGTCAGCAGGTTTATTAAGGGGTTAATCAACTAGAAATCCTAGGTTTAATATAAGGAGTTATATTAACAAACTTAGGATAAAATCAATATAAGAGTTATATTGATCATCAATATAAGAGTTATGTTGATAGAGTTAGGTAAAATAATTAGCCGGGTTTTAGCCTAAGAAAGATTCCTATAGACTTAAAGTATTCAGTGGGAGGAAAAAGTGTATGAGATACATATTTTTCCACCCACGCTATCTCCAGAGATTCACACCGTGAGACTCATACTTGGCCTCGTGGCACTGGCAGGAGCCCTCCTCCTTCGGATGGTGTTTGTATGAGTCAATATCAAGGTGAATGGAGAGGGTACTTATAGTGAGTGAGAGCAGTTTAGTGAAAACAAAACCTACGGTCTCTTTTGTCGGTTTTACACACCGTTAGACCACTATGGTCACACCGCTAGTTTGGTTTGGACTGCACAATCCCTTCGGAGGGCTTGATCATAGAGGATCTAACACGATGAGACACCGAAAGGGATAAAGATTTCTTAGACTATTTTCCAATCTAGTCCTCCTCCTGGCGGATTTTATTGGATCGAGACTGGGATCTAAAGACAAAGGGTTACACTCACAGGATACATAAGTTGTGTATGTATCCAGACCGAAAAATGGTAACTAAAACCTATAGGAATAAGAGTTATTCTGGTATTAGGTTTTGGTCAAGAGTGTCTTGATCCAGGGGTGGAGTGTTTTTTATTACCCTTCGGTGTCATACATTCTAAATCTTTGGAGTATCATTGCAAATTATAAATGGCCTAGGAATCATTTGATAATTAGCTAAAACATGATTGGATTAGAGTTATAGCAAGAAACTCATAAAAGTTTGTTTATAAATTTCAGCAAAAATGTCTAGCTCTATAATTTCCTTATTGGGTGTCGAAAAGTTAACCAGAGAGAATATGATGACATGAAAAAACAAACTCAACACTATTTTGGTAGTGGATGATCTAAAGTTTGTGCTAACTGACGAGTGTCCTCAGGTGCCAGGCTCGAATGCGTCACGAAATGTTCGTGATGCATATGATAAATGGATCAAGGCCAATGATAAGGCCAAGGTCTACATACTGGCAAGTTTATCTGACATATTAGCCAAGAAGCATGAGGGCATGATTACCGCCAAGGAAATCATGGATTCTGTGCAGGGTATGTTTGGACAACAATCCACACAAACCCGACATAATGCCCTAAAGTACATATTCAACTCGAGGATGCCAGAGGGTACATCTGTTCGGGATCATGTCCTGGATATGATGGTGAACTTTAACATCGCGGAGTCGAATGGTGCTTCCATTGATGAATCGAGCCAAGTCAGCTTCATTCTGGAAACCTTTCCAGATAGTTTCCTGCAGTTTAGAAGTAATGCTGTTATGAACAAGGTTACTTTTAATCTTACCTCCCTTCTGAATGAACTCCAGACCTTTCAGTCTTTGATGAAAATTCAAGGATCGAAAGGTGAGGCAAATGTTGCTAGTAGGAGTTATCACAGAGGTTCGACCTCTGGGACAAAAACTGTGGCTTCATCTTCTTTTAACCTGAGAGGTAAGAAGAAGAACATGAAGAAGATTGGTAAAGGGAAACAGGCTGACAAAGCTGCCGCCTAGAAGGGCAAGAAAGTCAAAGACGTTGCTGACAAAGGAAAATGTTTCCACTGCAACGAAGACAGACATTGAAAACGGAACTGTCCGAAGTACATTGCAGAAAAGAAGAAGGAAGGTAAATATGATTTACTTTGCCTAGAAGCTTGTTTAGTGGATAATGATAAAACAACTTGGATACTTGATTCATGCGCCACTAATCATGTTTTGCTCTTTTTCGTGGAATTGATTCTGACAAACTACAACAAGAAGAGATAACGCTTGGGTTGGAAATGGAGAAGTCGTCTCAATCAGAAGCCGAGGCACAATGAAGCTTTATTTTGGCAAGAAATATGTATTGTTGGACAATATATTAGTGATACTGTGGTTTACTAGAAACCTTATTTCCATTTCTTGCCTTATTGAACAATGTATTTCATTTCCTTTTCTATGAATAAAGTGTTTATTTTGAAGAAAGGTTTAGAAATATGTTCACTTTCATTAGAAAATGGATTGTATGTTTTAAGGCCTAATTCGGTCAAAATGGTTTTGAACATCTGAATTATTTAAAAGCAAACGCACAAACTAAGAAACGTAAAATTTCTCCCAAGAAAATGCTCATCTTTGGCATCTAAGATTGGGTCACATTAATCTCAATAGGATTGAGAGATTGGTAAAGAAACGGACTTCTAAACGAGTTAGAAGAAAATTCCTTGCCAGTATGTGAATCATGCCTAGAAGGCAAAATGACTAAAAGACCTTTTAGTGGAAAAGGTTATAGAGCCAAAGACCATCTAGAGCTTATACATCTGGACCTTTGTGGTCCGTTGAATGTTAAAGCCAGGGAGGATATGAATATTTCATCTCTTTATAGATGATTATTCTAGATATGGGCATATTTACCTAATGCATCACAAGTCTTAAGCACTTGAAAAGTTCAAGGAATTGAAGACTGAGGTTGAAAATAAATTAGGTAAAAGAGACACTTCGATCGGATCGAGATGGAGAGTACATGGATTTAAAATTTCAGAACTATATGATAGAACATGGAATTACATCCCAACTCTCGACTCCCACACACTCTACAAAAAAACGGTGTATCGGAAAGGAGAAATAGAACCTTGTTGGACATGGTTCGATCAATGATGAGTTATGCTCATCTCCTAGTTCCTTTTGGGGTTATGCAGTGGAGATCTGCAGATATATTTTGAATAGTGTGCCCTCCAAAAGTGTTTCAAACACCTTTGAAACTGGAAATGACGCAAAGGTAGTTTATGTCACTTCAGAATATGGGGCTGTCCAACACATGTGCTTGTGACAAATCCAAGGAAGTTGGATTCACGTCCAAAGGTGTGCCTATTCGTAGGATACCCAAAAGAAACAAGAGGTGGTTTATTCTATGATCCTAAGGAAGATAAGGTCTTTGTGTCGACAAATGCCACTTTCTTGGAGGAGGACCACATAAGGGACCACAAACCAAAAAGTAAGGTAGTGTTGAGTGAGTTAGACGGAACAATAGCAAAGGTTGCTAATAAGAACACTAGTATGTCAACAAGAGTTGTTGATACTAGTTTGTCTAGTCAAGAGGGTCCATCTCAAGAGTTGAGTATGCCTCGACGTGGTGGGAGAGTTGTGATACAGCCTGACCATTATATGGGTTTAGCTGAAACCCAAGTTATTATACCAGATGACAACTGCGAGGATCCATTGACTTATAATCAAGCAATGGTTGACATTGACAAAGACAAATGGGTCATAGCCATGGACCAAGAAATGAAGTCTATGCACTTCAATTCTGTTTGGGATCTTGTAGATAAGCCTGATGGGGTAAAACCTATAGGTTGTAAGTGGATCTACAAGAGAAAACGTGGTTTAGATGGGAAGGTGCAAACCTTTAAAGCTAGACTAGTAGCAAAGGATTATACCCAGGTTGAAGGGGTTGACTATGAGGAGACCTTTTCACCTGTTGCTATGGTAAAATCTATTCGTATCCTTCTTGCCATTGCCGCATATTATGACTATGAGGTATGGCCAATGGATGTCAAGACAACCTTTTTGAATGACAATCTTGAGGAAACAATCTACATGGACCAACCCAAAGGGTTCATTAAACCAGGACAAGAGCAAAAGGTTTGCAGGCTTAAAAGGTTGATTTATGGACTGAAACAAGCCTCTAGGTCCTGGAATATAAGATTTAATGAGGCTATCAGATCTTATGGTTTTGACAAGAATGATGATGAACCTTGTGTCTACAAGAAAATCATCAATAGTTCTGTCGCTTTCCTAATTCTCTATGTGGATGATATCCTACTCATTGGGAATGATGTAGGTTATCTTACTGACATCAAGGAATGGCTAGCTACGCAGTTCCAAATGAAAGATTTAGGTGATGCACAGTTTGTTCTTAGGATCCAGATTGTCCGAAACCGCAAGAATAAAACACTAGCCTTGTCTCAAGCATCATACATAGAAAAAGTGTTGTCAAGGTTTAAGATGCAAGATTCCAAAAAGGGCTTGTTGCCTTTTAGACATGGAATCCATTTGTCTAAGGAACAGTGTCCTAAGACACCTCAAGGAGTTGAGGATATCAGACGGATACCTTACGCATCAGCTGTTGGGAGCCTGATGTACGCCATGTTGTGTACTAGGCCTGACATCTGTTTTGCAGTTGGGATGGTCAGTAGGTATCAATCCAATCTAGGACTTGAACACTGGACAACGGTTAAAACAATCCTTAAGTATCTTCGGAGAACAAGGAACTACATGCTTGTGTATGGGGCTAAGGATTTGATCCTTACAAGATACACAAATTCTGACTTTTAGACTGATAAAGATTCTCAGAAATCTACATCAGGGTCAGTTTTCACTCTTAACGAAGGAGTTGTAGTATGGCGAAGAGTCAAGCAAGGATTAGAGATGTCCACGGGGCAGGGCGGAGCCGGGGAATGACTTACCGACCCCGTCCCCGTCTCCCATTTCATTCTCCGTCCCCGCGAAATTCTCCATTTAATTTCACGGGAGCGGTGAAGATTCCTCGGGAAATTGCGGGGATCGGGTTCTCATGGGAATAATTTCCGTTTACAATTTTTATTTTTTAAATTTTATTAAATAATTTTTTTTTTGAAAATTTTTATTTAAATGACTAATTACTAATTAGAATTTTCTATTTAAAAGACATTTTTTTCAATTTTCTTAAAAAAAGTAAAATGATATTTAATAAGAATTTAGAATTATGGTTTATTATATACACATAAACATATATATTTAAATAATAATAATATATCGGAGCGGGGACGGGGAGCAGGGCAGGATCGGGGTCGGGTCGGTGACGGGGAATACATTCCCCGTCTCCATCCCCGTTTAGCCAACGGGGAAAAAATTCTCCCCGCTCCCTCCCCCATTCCCCGCCTAAACGTGGATTCCCCGCCCCCGCGGGGAAAATGGACATCCCTAGCAAGGATGCATCGCTGATTCCACCATGGAGGCTCAATATGTAGCAGCTTGTGAAGCAGCTAAGGAGGCCGTTTGGTTAAGGAAATTTATGCTAAATTTGGAAGTTGTTCCAAATATGACTTTGCCCATCACGCTGTATTGCGATAACAGTGGTGCAGTGGCAAATTCGAGGGATCCCCGAAGTCACAAGAGGGGAAAGCATATAGAGCGGAAGTATCATCTCATCCAGGAGATCGTGCATAGAGGAGATGTGATTGTCACAAAGATAGCCTCAGAGCACAACATTGCTAATCCTTTTACAAAGGCTCTCACGGCTAAAGTTTTTTAGAGTCACCTAGAAGGTCTAGGTTTACAAGTCTTCCTCAACAAGGGCAAGTGGTTGTATTTTGTACAAAGGGGTTTAAATGCCCTAGTTTATTGTATTTACATTACTGTAATGTTTAGTACTCCACAAGCTTTAGTTCAAGTGGGAGATTGTTGGGATTTATGCCCTTAACTTGTGTAATTTTGATCAATTAAATAAAGTGTTATTTGTTTTGATAAGATTACAGTCTTGCTTTTATAAATCCAATAAACTAAGCTCCAAGGTTATAACGTTTATCTTGAAATCAGTGTAGTGGACACTATTTGGGTTGACTTCAAGATTATAACCTAAATAGTCTATGGTATAAGAATAAGGTTGGAAACCTCATTCTGGTAACACCATGGATGCGACACACTTTGTAATTAGTACAAATGAGGTAATCCAACTCATTCATGTAGTTCACATGCGAGTGGGGGCATCCTGTATGAAGAGTTCATACAAGACTGGATCGCAAATTCTTAGTCTAACCAACTGTAACATCGTGAGGATAAGACTAGTAATTTATAGATGGTCATTAGTGACTCGACCTGAATCCTGAGCAAGTTAAGAACTCCTACTTATAGGGGTTTGTCCTTAGACTAGTATGGGTGAGAGTGGCCTATAGCCGACTCAATAAGCCTACCTTCTCAGGGACAGAACCTCGTAGGTAGCTGGAAACTTAACTGTGCAAGATGAAATTCACTCATAAAGAACTGACTCCAGGTCTTGAACAACGGGGCCCCGCCCTCTATGAGGGTATGAGTCTAAGGTAAGATCTTAGACTTGTTGTTCATTAGAGGATCAGTGGTGCTTAAGGAACAAAGAGGTAATCACGGGGTAAAGCGGTAATTTGACCCAATTGTGATTACTGAACAACCTGTGAAGGGTCGACTCATGGGTAATGACTATATCGTGGACACAATAATATCTATAGTGAGGAGAGTGCGCACTACAAGTCTATAGTGGAGTGACTTGTAGTTAATGAATATTGATTAAGCTGGATCAAAGAGTTTGATCGGTTAATCTCACATCATTGGAGCTCATGATGCGTAGGTCCATTAGATCCTCCGTTGGCTCAATATGGTAAAATTGAGGGTATAAAGTTAGGAGTGAAATTGAAGTGTTCAATTTCATACATGAGGTGTTATATCTATTATATATGATATAATTGATATAATATATAGTTTTAATGTGAATTAGATTCATATAAAAACTATATACTAAAGAGGGAATAAAGGAGGGGTAGGATGGTCATTTCCATCCCATTCCCCTATATATATGGTTGCATGAGATACAACTAGGTCAAGACATTCTAAGCAATTCCTAGCCTTTTGTTGTTGTTGGAAAACTTCCAAGACAACAAATATCTCTCTCACAAAACACCTCACTATTCCTAAAGGGAACCCACCTTCCTCCCTCACCTAGAGAAAAATGGAGAAGATTCGGTGGTAGTGTCGGTGTTCGTACGAGTTCGTGTTGCTGAGATCGTGACCGTGGGAGAGAGGATCACTCGAAGAAAGGTTCTTCAAAGGTAACATTCTTGTTGTCCATTCTATTTTATGCTTAATCTTGTTATTTGTGTTCTTGAATAAATCGTTGTAACTAAATCAAGAGCGCGCGATTCGCAATCGCTTCCGCTGCGGGGACTTCGATTTCCTTCAATTGGTATCAGAGCCCAATTGCGTTCTTGATTTATGTTCTGGATTTTTCAAGAACAAGGTGGGATTTGCTGTTCTTGCATGAGATGTATGAACGGTTTTGCAATATCATTGCACAGGATGCCCCCACTCGCATGTCAACCACATGAACGAGTCAAAACACCTCGTTTGTATCTAATACAAAGCGGGCCGCATCCACAGTGTATCCAGGATTAGTCTCCAACCCTATCCATATACTGTAAGCCGTTCGGGTCATTATCTCGAACGTGATCTTCCCTGTGTGTTCACTACACACCGTTCAAGTTCTAGTTCTCTCATAAATTCAATGACCCTTGAGCTTAGTTTATTGGAAAAGTTTGTAAATCTTGCGAGACACAAAGTAATCAAATAGATAACTCTTATTAATTTGAAATAGTAAATTACAAACACGAGATTAGGACAAAAATCCGAACAAACTCCCACTTGGACTAAGCTAGTGGAGAAAATACATTTATGAAATGTACATAAATTACAATGAAGTAATACAATAAACTAGGGCATTGAATACCCGTTTACATATCTCCCACTTGCCTTAGTATGGAAGCACTCGAAGACCTAGACTCTCTAGGTAACCCTCAAACACCTTAGTCGTGAGGGGCATTGTAAATGGATCGGCTACGTTGTGCTCCGACGCTATCTGCGTGACTGTCACGTCTCCGCGGTGCACAATCTCCCGTATCAAGTGATACTTCCGCTCAATGTGTTTGCCTCTCTTATGGCTCTGAGGCTCTCGTGAGTTGGCTACTGCACCACTGTTATCACATAACAACGTGAGTGACAAGTTCATATTTGGAACAAATTCCAAATTCGACATGAACTTCCTTAGCCAAACAACTTCCTTTGCAGCTTCACAAGCCGCAACATACTCCGCTTCCATAGTGGAATCAGCGATGCATCCCTGCTTGATGCTTCACCATACTACAACTCCTCCATTCAGAATGAAGGCTGACCCCGAAGTGGATTTCCTAGAATCCTTATCTGTCTGAAAGTCAGAATCCGTGTATCCTGTAAGGATCAAATCCCCACTGCCATACACTAAGCTGTAGTTCCTCATTCTCTTAAGATACTTGATGATTGCCTTTACGACTGTCCAGTGATCTAATCTTGGATTGGATTGATACCTACTGACAATTCCGACTACATAACAGATGTCGGGCCTAGTACACAGCATGACATGCATCAGGCTCCCTACAGCTGAAGCATATGGAATCCGCCTCATATCCTTAACATCTTGAGGAGTCTTAGGACACTGATCCTTAGACAAGTGACCCCGTGCCTGAAAGGCAACAAACCCTTATTTGAGTTCTGCATCTTATATCTAGACAACATCTTGTCAATATAAGACGCTTGAGACCAGGCTAGCACTCTGTTCTTCTGGTTCCGGACTATCTGGATACCTAGAACATACTGAGCTTCTCCCAAATCTTTCATTTGGAATTGCGAAGCTAACCACTTCTTAATGTTACTAAGAAATTCTACCTCATTCCCAATGAGAAGAATTTCATCCACATACAACACTAAAAATGCGACAGTTTTGTCAACAATTTTCTTGTAGACACAAGGCTCGTCGACATTTTGATCAAAGCCATAAGATTTGATCGCCTCATCAAACCTTATATTCCAAGACCTCGAAGCTTGTTTCAGTCCGTAAATAGACCTATGAAGCCGACAAACTTTTTGCTCTTGGCCTTGAGCAATGAACCCTTTGGGCTGGTCCATGTAGATGGTCTCATCAAGTTTGTCGTGAAAGGCTGTCTTGACGTCCATCTGACATACCTCGTAGTCATAATACGCAACAATGGACAGAAGGATCCTGATCGACTTTACCATGGCAACAGGTGAAAAGGTCTCCTCATAGTCAACCCCTTTAACTTGGGTAAAACCTTTTGCCACTAGTCGGGCTTTGAAGGTCTGCACCTTCCCATCTACCCACGTTTACGCTTGTAGATCCATTTGCAACCAATAGGTTTTACCCCATCTGGTTGATCCACAAGCTCCCAGATAGAATTGAAGTACATCGACTCCATTTCCTGGTCCATAACTTTAATCCATTCGTCTTTGTCAACATCAACCATTGCCTGATCATTGGTCAATGGATCCTCATAGTCATCATCAGGAGCGACAACTGAGGTTTCAGGTAAATCCATGTAACGATCAGGCTGTCTCATAGCCCTCCCACTACGTCGAGGCATTCCCAACTCTTGGGAACAAATTTGACTAGACGTGCTAGGATCAACAACACTTGTTGACGTACT